>JARQAD010000009.1:22060000-23321250 GCA_029955455.1 Quercus agrifolia
CTTTTACAACTTCTAGGATCCCTCGAAGCTAATGAGTTCCTCTATTTATAGGAGTATGGAGAATGTTTGATAATATATGGTTGATATTTTTTTTTTTGATAAACAATTACAATATGTTGCTAATCTCACAACTCAAACCCCTTCCCCCCAAGCACTCAGTGCACGAGGAGGTGATAGTGTCATAATTTAGATTAAAATACTTTAAGCATTGTTCACCGAGAGACAAATGACATTATTTGGTTTGCAAACTATCTTAATTTGTAAAACATGAGAATAAAATATATTAAATTTCATGTGTAACTTTAAATTAAATATAGACAAGTGTTGACGAGGGAAAAGAAAAATCCACTGAGATTATCAAATTCTTGTGTCCAAATCAAGGGTGGCGCCACCTTAAGGCCAGGGTGGTCCCAAAGCTAATGAGTTCCTATATTTATAGGAGTATGGAGAATGTTTGATAACATATGATTGATATTTTTTTAAAAGAAATAATTACAATATGCTACTGACCTCACGACTCAAACTCCTTCCCCCCAAGCACTCAGTGCATGGCGAGGTGATACATGTCATAATTTAGATAAAAATACTTTAAGCATTGTTCACCGAGAGACAAATGACATTATTTGGTTTGCAAACTATCTTAATTTGTAAAACATGAGAATAAAATATATTAGATTGCATGTGTAACTTTAAATTAAATATAGACAAGTGTTGACGAGGAAAAAGACAAATCCACTGAGATTATCAAATTCTTGTGTCCAAATTAGGGGCGGCACCGCCTTAATGCCAAGGTGGTCCTAGGACCACCTTGACTTGAAATTTTTTTGTTATATATATATAATAATAATTAAAAAACAAATTTTATTTATCTACCCTTCAAAAAAAAATTGGGAACATCCTTAGTTTTTTTTATGCCAATCAAATTAAATTTTGCTCCATAATTTGTTTTACATTTAGTGGATGAATGATTGCTCGGTTGTGTACATTGAAAGAAATGTAACTTGTGGCATTGATAATGAGACTATCATGCATCGATTTCAAAATATGAAAAACTCGTAGAAGGCAATTGTAAACTTTATGTATTTACGTGTTTTTTTTTTTGTCAATATATGAATTTCTATTTTTATTAGATTGTATAATTTATATTTCTTAAGGAACATCCTGAGAAAAATTTTTGGAGCCGTCACTAGTCCAAATCACACTCTAATTACATTCAAGAGGATTTTTTTAATATAAGTGGAACCTAATAGTCATTCTATGTTGGAGGGCAAAAGTCTAGCCCTTACCAAGCCCAAGCTGCACACTATTATGTTAAATTCGACCCAAATTTGATGAACACCAAACTACAAATACACAGACCTACGTGTACCCGGCAAGCATATCCGAACAAATCCCTCTATCATGGAGAATGGAAGGCAATGCCTTAGGGGAATCTACCTAACGAAAACACAAGATTCAGTATCAGGCACAAGTTATTATAAAATCATTTCAATAGTAGGATTGTGGATCTCACCCCTGATACAGGATTAGACATGCTAGAATCGTAACCAAGACTTAAGAAGCCACCCAAACTCCATGAGTGGAAAGACCAAGTACATGAAGGATAATCCCTTATCATGACAAACCCATTAAAGCAAGAGTATAAAAATGGAGGAAAGGGTAAATGAAGGGGGCTGGAACATAACTTTGGGGAGAGATACATGAAAGAAAAGTGAGAGATTAGAACATCATTCTAGGGTAAGATGATCTAGCACGGACACCCAAAAGGGCATCTTGGCTGTCTGATAGTCTCCTTAGCCAACTACATTTTTAACAAATAATTATCATAGCATGAGCATCATCTTGTAGTGTCTATTATTAGCTAAACTTCCTATAGGATCTCCCATTGTGAGCTAAACTCAGTACAGAACACAAATAAATTGGGGTTTTAGGCCCAATGAGCCCAAAGTCGTTGGGAAGCCACGACCACATTTTAGTCATAAGACATATCAAAAACACAACCCCACAAAATAGTTGTCCATGAAATATAAAAAATAAATAAATAAATAAAAACTTTTAAAAGGAAACAACAAAATAAAAAGTTCATGGAAGAACAAAATTTGCAAATTCTTAAAGCTTAAAACCTATAGTTACTCTTTGTTTGGATCAGCTCTTTAGCCGCCTCATGTAAATTGTTTTATTTATGTATAATTTTTTAAAATCTTAATTTTTTTGGTATAATTTGTTGGTACTCAATTTATTAAAATAAGCTAATAAAATAATTGAGAGATTTATAAAATCTTTCAACAAGAAGTTGAGAGAGAAAGAGAGAGAGGGGCAAAGGAGGAGAGGGGGCAGTACAATAACATATATATATCCAATTCCCCCAAAGAAGTGAAGAATCATATCAAACATTTTGAAAGATGTTGCATCCTTAACGTTTGTTTCTCTTAATTCAGACTCAAGACACCCAGTTTTCTATAGAAAAATGGAGGCGGCTCAACAGGCAAGTGCTAACAGAACTAAACGAGGCTTCTAGATACCTCATTTGGAGCTTGAAGTCAACCAACATTTACATGGCCTACAGTACAGTCCAACTTTAGAAAAAAAAGAGAGAGGAACAGTTCTCCCGCCCGCCAGCTTCTGTCCAGTTTTCAATCTACAATTGGAATTTTCATGGCTATAGTGTTGTTTTCGAGTCTGATATTTTAGTTGTCACTAGTACAGTAGTACTACAATGTGTGTTTAATCTAAGTACAAGATCATCACCATCATATAATAATAAGTATCATGGGTTATATTCTATACATCGTAGGTTAAAATTAAAATCTATGCCATAAACTATTAAATTCCTTTAATTTTTTTTTTTGTTGATAAATGAGATAATAGAAATTTGAACCATATCTGTTGAAAACATTAAGATGTAGGGAATATACTCTAAATTGTTAGGTATATGATATGTAAAAATAGAGAAAAAATATGCGCCAAATAAAATAATTACACAATAAAATATTTATGTGGTTCGGTAATTTGCTTATATTCACGAAATTGCAATGATTTCGTTATTCACAGGAAAACAAATACAAGATGCAATAGTACTTTTTTTTCCCCTCTCAAAACAACATTATTTTACTTATGCACAGAGGATTCATAATGGGCTAAACACAAGTCAAAAAAATTTCCATGAGCACTCTAGCCTGAGTCATAGTATTTTTTTATTAGGTTGAGTCATAATTTGAATCAAACATAACTAGACTTTACATAAAAAATATCTACCAGTTAAATTATGAGATTTTGGCTATTAAACTCAATAATAACATAAGATAACTTACAAGTCCCCCCAGAAAAGGCATCGACCAAGTGAGAAGAATCATAATTTTTAAGTCAAATTTGAAGAGTAGGGGCCAATCTTCACCAAAACTGTGTTATTAATTAATCAAATCATTGGTAAATCGCAATAGGCCAAAAGATGAGAACATTCTTTAACAAGATACATATAAAAAAGAAAATGATTAATATTATATACTTAAGTGCCTCATAGTGGCAGTCTCGAGAATGGTCGTCACCAAACAAGGACAATTCTAAAGCCAAAATAAAAGGGACCATATATTCCATTTGAATATGACTCTCTCTATTTATGAGTTTGAACTCGGTTTCTTAATTCCAGACCAACCAATCTTATTATAAAAATTATAAAAAGAATTAAAAAAAAAATACCCATCAAAGTGGGATTTTGATTTGGAATTTCTTCCGGCGCAGACCGTCACGCACATTAGTCTTTGGTCGGTGATATCTGGGGATTTCCCACCACATAGTACAAAAGAACTTGTTTATTCATGTCATATATTTTATACATTTTGATTATATAATTTCATCTATATATTAAAAAAAAATAATAGTCTCAAATTACTTATGGTATGGCATTTTTCATTTTTGGGACTTTGCTTTTGGCATGCGTGAAAAGTAGGGTCACGTGCTTCCCACAAAAGCCCACACACATAGCAAAAAAATGTCTTATAGTTTACTACTACTACTACTAGTGTTTCTTCTTCTTTGTAAGAACTAAGAAACAGAGTAATAATTAATTTGACTTGATTGTGTTTTTTTTTTCGTACATTGAAGATTGAACAAGCAAAGGTCTTATCTATGTGTTTTTTTTGTGTGAATAAAGAAGCAGCAAGAGGAGGCTATATTGCATCAGAAGCAACAAGGAAGTGTTATAAGATATTATTATTTTACGCATCCAGTTGAAATTTATCTTTTTGATACCATGATGATTGTGTTATTTTAGTCGGGGAATTAAAAAAAAAAAAAATATATATATATATATATATATATATATTGGGGTTTTGATTGCATAGATTCAGCTCAATTTGTAGAGGTGTCAGTGTGCTATTGAAGGATCGGATTGATGGTTGTTTGGTTCACTTTAAAGTTGGCCACGTCATCAAGAGGATTATTTATATCTATACCCTATAGTTGATGATAATATTATTATCCAGCTAGCCCTCCAAGGGTTCTACTTTACAAGGATAATATAAACTGGACCTTGCTTAAGAAATGAAGCATCAAATTGGAGCATGAATCCAAGAAATGAATCAAATTGGGCTCCACTTGTATATAAAGGTTCATATTTGCTGAGGATTTATACCAAATTTAGACCCCAAATGAAGTTGTAAATTGTGATGAAGTCATGTTTTGGTCGGTACACATGTTATGCTTCTATACATCAATGGATGAACACAGAGTTATTAAGAGTAGTTGAGTCCAGAACTTATGTTAATGAAACATTCATTGGCCGCTATTGTTGAGTTTTTTCCTTAAACAAATAAATAACATAACAAATAGGCGATTTGTGAGAATTCTCCCAAGTCATCAAAGGAAGCAAAACTGGGTTTGCTGAGCGAAGTTGTCAAAGCAAGAAAAACTTGGTTTGCAGGAGCATATTCAAGTCGCCCAAATAAGAAAAACTTGATTTGCGAGAATGCGCCCAAGTAATCAAAGTAAACAAAGCAAGAAAATGATTGGGTGAGATTTGATTTGTGCATGCGAGACACGTGTGTCTTTAAGCTATGATGAGATGCTTGTGAGAGCTAAGTGGGGGATGCCAAAAAAAAGGGCAATGTGTTTTCATGTGAGGGAGTGCATATTAACGCTCTTTGCTCACTTTCTCTTGCTTCTCAAGATGTGTTTTAGCACAAGTCTTCTTGTGTTATAGTCTCATGGCCTAGTTTTTGTTGAAAGGGACTTCCTTTCTCATTTTTTTTTAATTAAAAAAAAAAAAGATCTCATGTGTGTAATCATTGACCCAACTCACTTAAACTTGTTATTGATAATATAGAGCACTTAGACACGTTAGAGCTATCCATGTCGTGGTATAATATTTTTGCGAAGTGCACAACTTGAACCTAGCAACTCCTAAACTCACGATAAGACCAAATCCAAGATTCCTATCAACGCACGCCGCTCCCAGGGAGTACTGAAAGGGACTTCCTATGCCCTTGATTTCTTAAAGTACCTATGCTTAGGGTAGATGGTTTACCTAAAGTCTTATAGTTTACTTAAATTTATTTCCATATTTGGAAATAAGTAAGGTGAAAGCAGTGTTTGATATTAAGTTATTAACCACAAAGGGGAGTATTGCTTATTCGTACCATATTGACCAATGCCAAAGCAAAGTCAGCAATTAATGCAAATAGCCTTGGAAAAGAGGAAGATAGTTTGGGTATTTAATGCTATGAAAACTAATTGATAATTGTGGGCGAATTTTTATTTATTTATTTATTTTTATAAACAACGATTTTATTAATAAAAGATTGAGATAATGATTGGTAACTATTTTTTACTTTTATTTTTTGTTTTAAAGAATACTTTTCTATTTTTAAAATTAGAAAAACTTGCTTAGCAATCTAAAATGGACAGAAAATAAAATTTGTTTTTAAAACTCAATTTGTGAAAATGTTTTCAGTTTCTAATTTTTAAAAGTTAATGAAAATACGCATTTAATTTAACGAATATGTCTCATTTAATGAGTTAATATTAAAGTTCAAATTCTAGTAACAACATATTTTAGTATTTTCTATTTTTTTTTCAAATAACTTTTTTTTTTAATTTCAACTAACTAAACATGTTTTTGATTTCAAAAATACAAGAAAATTGTTTTTTTTTTATATTCTCAAAAATAAGTTTTTGAAAATAAAAAATAAAAACGGTTACCAAACATAACCTAAGAAACCAGCTCAAGAACTAATACATTACAAAAAACAGAGGAAACATCAAGAGGAACTAGATATGCACACCTGGCTAAATGGACCCAACCCTTAGTTTATGTGCTCTAAGTTATTTAGCACATTCATTAAGGACATGACTGACATCTCATCTAATTTTAAAAAATACTCCCTTGCCGGTCAATACTCTTCTCCCCTCTTAATGGACTCGAGCAAGTGGTTAGATTGGATTGAATGTGATTTCAATTGGCTAGGATTATTGTATATTGATGGCCATTTAATTTGGCCTATCTATTCAATGGCTAAATAGGTTCGTTTGGCCATGAAATTAACTAACAACCGTTACGCAACTGTTATGAGCATTCATTAAGTCATTAATTTCCTACATATATATATATATATATATATATATATATATATATGAAAAGGGAGCATTAATGAGGGCAACGGTCAGCAGGGACGGAGGGAGACTTGGAAGGGGAATGGCCCCTCCTTCTTTTTTTTTTAATTAATATATACATAGTCACAAATTTTAGCAATTTTATTCTATAAAATCACACTTTGTCCCCTTAATATTATCATTGATTTGTTTATGAGTACTACTCTAGCCACAAAATTTTTTATAACTTTTTTACAAACTGTTGTTGTAGTAAACTTTTATTAGTTTGTATCTGGACTCATCACTTACATCGTATTTTTACTTACTAATAACCACTCATCACATTAATAATTTATAAAAAAAAAAGTTTACAATTCTAGCATTTTCCTCCTTTTAAATGTCAGATCTAAAATCTAAAGCAAAATAAACAAGCTCAAAAAAATTATTCAACAGCAAAAATTACCAATAGTAAAGCTAAAAACAATTAAACTCAATCAACCAATTTTATCTAAAACAAACAACTTGACACTTTAAAAAATTTTAAACAAAATAATTTTGTCCATACCTAGATGCACATATAAAAAACACACAAAAAAAACTCATTAGCTATTAAGCAACTGACCCAGAAGCTAGAGCTACCGCACGCAACTAACAATAAAACTACCTCTTAACTTCAAGTTTTGACTCCGTCCTTGACGATTAGTCTATATATATAACGATGGCCAACCCCATTTTGCAAAGTATGAGACATTACACTAGAATTTCTATTCCCAACTCTTTTCTTTCAATTCTTTGATGTTTCTTAATTTAAGCATTGAAATCCTTAGGTCGGTGCAACATCAATATCCTTGGATCAATCTTGAAGACCTTCCAAAGCTTTGTGCTTGGACGAGTGGACTATTGAATATTCTTGCATCCTCAAACTCTCTATATTTTAGGGTGGTTTCAAAAGAAATCCTATAGTTTTCAAATTAAGTCGTGAAATTTAAAACTGTTACATATTAAATCTACAGTGTTCTTAGTTTTGAGTTGAATTATAAAGTTTCAAAATCGTATCAAATTAAACTCTTCAACCAAACCCAAAAACTTCAGAGTTTAAATTAATATGATTTTAAAAGTTTAGTGTTTGATTTGAAATTAATGAAACTGTAGCGGACAAAAAATATAACTGACAAATTAAACAGATTTTAACGTGCTACTTTCTGCTTACACAATTAATTTTTAAAGGTGGGATGCAAGGTCAACCTTTAAATACTGGTCATAGGATAAATAATGATAGTCAGATCAGTCTCTGGCGTGATATGAATGTGTTCAATTAAAAAAAGCCTTAAAATGTCTAAGTGTTCGTCCTCAGGTTCAGTCCAAGGAAGAGGTTACCGGTGGATAATCTCTCCCCATTTCCTTTTTTTTTTTTAATTATTATTATAAAAAATCCCCTTTTATCTAGATGTTTCTTGGCTTTATATAATTAGCCAAAATGCATCTACATTTGGAGGGTTAAGATCAGACTTCCTTAATACTTGTCCCATCAAGGCCTTGCTAGAAGGTTTTATACTCAGATGTGAACTGTGTTGGCACTATTCATGGTCATTTTTCCATTAATGCAACCAGTTAAATGATTGTAGTGCATTTAATGTGGAGGGGATGGTTCCTTTGTCATTCATTTTTCTTCTCTTTCTTATTCAATTCCAAGTTACCCTTTTCCACCATCAGGTTGCACTGTGCTCCTTTTAATTTGATTCTCGATTTTCCGAGGTTAGGTAGGTGTCCTCGGTGCCCTTGCCAATTGTGGCTGTTCAACCTCCACAATTGTTAGGTGAGTACTTTCCGAGGACATCCCGCCAATATTTCCCGAGGTTTACCTCTTCAAAAATGCCCTTACCTATTTTATCAGCTGTTTTGGATCCTTGTCCCCCCCACAGAAACTATAAGGTTTAATTTATAAAAATTTTAAATTTTAATTTGAAAATTTTCAAACCATAATATTTGATTTTAAACTACCCATACAATATAGGGTTTCAAATATAATTTATTAAAAAAACAGGGAAATAGTTTGATATTGTGGATTTAGCTTAGTAAGCCTATTTGTGTGCATGAAAATAGGCTAGTATTATCTTTTCTTTCAATAAATAATTTTCATTTATATTAAGGATTTCTCCGTCAGTAAAGAGAAAAAAAAAAAAAAATCATCCTTTAATAAAAGTGACAAATAATAGGATAGTATAGGGTATACCCATTAAAAAAAAAAAAAAAAGTAACAAATAATACTGTGCCTGTATCATAGGATAGGGTATATTAAAAAAAAGCAACAAATAATACTGCTAAGTGTCAAGTTTGATCAATTGGGAAAGGTGGTTCAAAAAATTTGAGTTGGTCGAAGATAACAGCTGGCCTAGATGCCCCCCCCCCCCCCCCCCCCCAAAACGATAAAATCATTTTCCTTTTTAACCCAAAAAAGAGAAAAAGAAAAATCAAATATCAATGACTGTCCATTTTAATTTTAATTTTTTTATTATGGGTTTTATCTTATGTTTTTGGTTAATGGATGTGTAATATATGAATTTTGGGGGGGGAGGGAGGGAATTTGCTTTAACGAAATTGTTTGTCAGCATTAATTGAGATTATTTAAAGAAAGTATTAAGTTCTTGTAGGGTGGGAGGTAAATGCCAATGTTCAAGTCTCTAGAAGAGGATTCAAGTCTTTAGAAGAGAGTTTCACACATATATATACTTAAATTAAGTTATCGTTCATTCTCCCTTAAAAAAAAAAGTTATCGTTCATTCTTTAAAAAAAAAAAAAAAGGTTAGCATAAATTTTATATATATATATATATATATAAAGAGTTACAAATGATAAATGAATATGGAAATTTTTTTTTATTTGAAACAGGAAATGAATATGAAAAATGTTAAAAGATAACATTACAATAATAGTAATTTTGTTTGTTAGCATTTTGAACAGGGGAGATTTAAAAAAAAAAAATTGCTAAGAATTTTATCGTGGAGATGATAATGGATGGATTTTAATATATTTTTATCATTTATCATAAAGTATAACTTAGATGAGAGATGCTGAATTATTATTTTTAAATATTTTTTTTTATATCTAAGATACATGCTAGATAATTTGGTATACTCATTAAAATTTAGGAAGATGATAAGTTTTCTTCAAAAATTATCTGGTATGTGTGTGTATTTACTATTTACACATAATATATGTAAAAATTATAAGTTATTCTAATATTAAAAATTAAGTATTTATGTATAAGTCATAATTGTTTACGCGGTCTCGAATGTCTGTGTTTTGAGTTTATCTTAACTACTGTATTAGAACTATGATTGACCCTTAAGTCTGCCCCTGGGATCAAGTTAAAATTCTTTCGAATATAAAATATTCTAAAAAATTAAACCAAACAAATTGTATGTAAAAGTGAAACGATGGATAAACCATAAATTTGTGCACCGAAAAAGGAAAAAATATATATATATATATCCTCTGTGCAAGAGAGAGAGAAATCTTTGTTTGGATCTGGTGATGGAAGATTATTCAACTCTCAAAATTCAAAAGAACAGATTTTCAATCTCTTTGTATGACTTTTGCAATCTCCATATTCCAGGCATGCCAATGGGATAAACCCATGTGGAAAATCCTTGCGGAAAATAAAAGTGAAGAATTTGACTTTCAACATTGAAAAGCCTTTCATGCTCGCTATATTTGGGTGTTGTCGGCATTATTATGTACGATCAGTTTCAGACACAACTCTCTCTCTTTTTCTCTCTCAGACACGAAAAAAAAGAAGTTGAGTATATTCTTGATGTGTAGACAAGATTTTATGTTCATGATGTGCCCTTTGTCACACTTTGGTTTGTATCTAGACTATATAAGAGACATTCTTAGTCTCCCATTAAAACAAACAAAAAAATGAAGAAGAAGAGACACACGTTTTACTCTTTCTCGTTGAATTTTTCTTTCAACACCAAAATATTCAAACCTAATATCTCTCATTTTGTTGAGTGCTTAAATGATACAAGAATGAATTTGTCAAAGAAAAAAATAAATTATTGGAACATGATATGACTAAATAAAAAAACATATGTTTTATTAAATTATCACCGATCTATGGTATGATTCTACTGAATAGAAGTGAAACAACGTAACACACGGGTTTCATTTTTCTCGTTTCTGTGCATGACATTAACATTACATGTTTCTTTCTTCTCTAGCTAAATATATATATATAAAAAAATAAAAAGTACAATCAATGGTGTATGATGAGCTATAACAAAGTCAAATGGGTATATTTTTCTTTTAAAAACTTTATGTCATGGGATTAACATCCTTCCACTTTGTCCCCCTCATCCTCTTAATTTTTTTTCCCTTTTGTTTTCTCTGCTTTTTTTGATTGTTCTTCTTCCTAATGGGTGGAGGGTTCACATCTTTTGCCTTGAGCCATTGCTTTTCTCATAGGAAAGGAATATAAATGCCAGTGCTCCCCCCTAACCCCCTTTTGGGCCCCATCTCAGGTCCAATCGTGTGGGCCCTTCCTGTCTGGGCCGACTCCATGCACATCAATCTCATCTCTCTCTCTCTCTCTAGAGGAGGAAAAAAAAATTAAAAATACAATAATATATATGTTGTTGCGTAAATCAATAGAATGCTGTCGTGGCATTGCTTTGAGGGTAGGTGTCGTTGAAGTGGAGACTTGACCCCACACAACACAAGCTAAGCCAGCCAGCCACTTTGTTTGTCACACACTGTATCACTCTCTCTCTGTCTCTCTCTCTACCTTTGCTTGTTTGGCACACTTAACATTGTTGTAGTAGTACCCCTCATTTTAACATCATTTCACACTCCCCATGCTCTGTTATTTTCACCATAAAGCTTTAACCCACAAATGGATAAAGATGCCACTGCTGCTTCTTGGTGGTTAGGGGTGTTGCTGAAGCAAAACTAGTCACTTTGGGAGAAAAAAAAGGACTGTGGTCACTCCAACCCCTGTTGAATAAGACCAGCTACATGACAAAATTTCTTATAACCATTTAGTGTGTTTCTTTGTTCAAATTGATTAATTATGCTTAACCACTTGATAGATACCCCAAATCTGCCATAAAGATCAGCATAATTAGGTATCGTTATGGACTTTTTTATAGCTTACCTTCCAACTCAGGAGGATGCACCACAAAGTATTATGGGCACCCACAACCACAATGGTCATTTTCTGAACTTTTCTTGGGGGAATTGTGGAACATTACTACTAAAAACTCTTTTTTTTTTTTTTTTTTTTCTTTAAAAAAAAAAAATTAAATGGAGTTTCAACTTATAGTGTCTACTTCTGATAATTGTATTCTTTATCATCAGACAAAGGCACCAATCAGTTTTTGATGTAAACAAAAATTGAACCTTAAATCTCTTATTTTAACATTCAAAGATTTTATCAGTTGAGCTAACTGGAACCTACGTTACTAAAACTTTTGATACATGGTCATTGGTTCTTATATCAATGTAATTTGCATATCACTAATCACTAACCACATAACATTATGAACAAAAAGTAGGCAAGTGGAGGACCCCTTAAAGGCATAAATGGATTATACCCTTGACCATGAGATTTGCATGGCCAAATACCTTGTTGATTTTGGACCACTTAAATAAATTATTACCATAGTATTGAATTTTTAATTAATTGAAACATATAGGAACATTGCCAATTGCGATAGTGGTTAAATATATGATACAAATTGATTTTTGGTATAAGTGAAATTTAAACTCAAATTTCTTATTTACCAACAAGAGATTTTGTGTTATGAGTTATGACTTGAGATATTGTGTTGGATAAATTGTTATTTGCATTATAAGTATTTAAATTTAGACTCGGTGATAGATCATTATTTAAATAAGATAATAGTAGATTAGTATTGTTATTTTCTTGTATTTAAATTGGTCCCTATGTTTTAGGGTATGATTAGTTCCTATGTTTTAGGATTTGTTGATGAGGTTGTCTCTTCATTGGCTATTTATGTATGTTGAATGCATTAATGAGAATTAAGCAGAAAATTAATAAAAAATGTCTATTTTCTCTCTCAAGTTCAGGAGTTTGATCATCTCGAATTGACTATCTTTTATTTTCAGCAAGATCATAACACTTTACTTATTATTGAACAAATTGAAATCCACCTGATTAATTAATAATGCTTAACATTGTGACTAGAACATATCATACGCAATCCAAATTTCCCAATGAGGAAAAATTGTGTTGCACATGTCGGAGAGTACCTAAGAATTTTTGTTGTTTAAAAGATGAAATTCAGCTGTCCAAGGCAACCTGCTTTACTGTTTTACAAACCCGGATTAGCTGAACCTTAAGGGACAAAGACAGAGAGGACTGAAATATAGTTCAAGGACAATAAATGAATGGAAATGAAAAAATTGACAATATACGTGTTGGGCATTCTAAAAGCTCAATTATGCATTACTCTGGCTTCTTCAGTTCCTCTATATGTAGAAAGAAGGACCTGCTTCATAATTGGTGTTGAATTTTTACATGGTGATGACCATGGGCAAGAAGGAAATTGCCCACGTACCATCTTCTCCTTTGAGATGGTACGAACTTGTTTGGTTGTCAAGCTCACCGACTGTATGGCTGTATCTCATCTGTCTTGCATTCGTAAATCTTGAGGTCCTGTACAACATTTCATTTCAAATTGACTTTCTATACAAATTATATATTGGCAAACAGGTTCAAAGGTGACATAACATAACCAAGTTCAAAATCACCTTTAATTATATATACAGAATCACGTACTAAAATTTGGATTATGTAGATCACATTGGATTGGATTATGACTGATTCTTTTAGCATATTTTGCAGATGTGACAGTGCTTCTCCAAATTGGGAAAATGGTATCATAAAAAAATGAAAACCCAAAAGGGAAAAAAAGGGGCAGAAACTCATACTGGAAAGTTAAAATAACATGAAAGATTCGAAGCCCACCCAAGTTAATGGGCCTGATGAAAGTGTTTTTAGTTGTCTTTCATTTTCCAATGAATTATTGCAGCATGAGAACTCTTATCACTATGGGCCCATGAAACTAGTGTCATATCAATCTTAAAGGGGGCTGCTGTTATATATAGTACCCGTTTCTCACTTAGAAGTGATATTGGACCGTACGTGGTGAGGCTCATTGCTCATATATATGACAGTCATGTAAGTCCAAGAATGAGTGCTTCAAATCCTTGTAAAACAGGAGGTTTACTTTACTCTAAAAAATAAAAATTACTATATTGCTAGGATATAGTCCCACCCCTTACTCTATATAATCTTGATATCCTCACAACATAATAAAAAAAATTAATTGAGTTGGGTAAATGATTACAATTGATAATGGTCACTTTCCGAGGCATGGAGTGCATTAAATTATCAGTGGAGGATATAGTTACCTATCTAGTCTTTTCAAATCATCTTTTTAGATGGGTTTAGGATTTTACAAATCCCATTTTCTTATCAAATCGTACTTTTTAAAAATTTTTAATTTTTAATTTTTACAAAAAGTCTTCCATGAAGCACAGCATCGTTTTGGTAGTAATAGAAAATAGTAAGAAAGAAGGCAACAAGAAAATATTACTTTTTTGTGGAATTATACCGTATTTTCCCCTTGTTTTGCTTTGGCATTGACCTCCCTTAAATTTGAAAATGCTGGACACTCACAGATTGTAATTTTCATGTAAATAACTCAACGGAATCTTTTCCTGGGACTAGAATTAAGTATTGTAAACAGTAAATTTTTCTTCATTTGTTACAGCTAGTGAGGAAGTAAAATGTGGCATGTCAAGTCGATGGCAGCTCTAGGATTATTTTCTAGGGGATTCAATATATGAAACATAAATTAAACAAAATTTTAAACAAAAGATAAATTAAATATATTGACATCACCAAAAAAAAAAAATCTTTAATACAAAAGGTTTTACAATTACCTTTTATGATATTTCGTATTTTGAAATTGTTGCATAATATCTTCATTATCAATCCTCCTAGCTACATCTATTTCAATATACATAGTCAAGCAATTATTCATCAACTTATTTCCCATTTGATCGATTTATTTAATAATCCTTAAGATCTAAATGAGCTTCTTCTAAGGTTTAAGATTTAGCAAATCTACTTTTGTTGTTGGGCTAATTAAAATTATTTTTCCCACATTTTAGATCAAATTGATTTGTTATTGATATTTTTCTGTGTGTTTAAAAAGGTCAAGATATTGTTAAAATGATTATATTTAAGCTTATTTCAGTTAGGCTTAAGGTTAGGGTGTTCAAATTTTTATTTTAAGTGTCAAAACAGGAAAAATAAAATAAAAAATATTACAAAAATAATTTTTTGGTTCAATTCAGGGGGTTCATTTGAACCCCCTGGGCTCCAAGTGGAGCTGCCCGTGTCAAGTCCAGGAGCATACCCTATGTTGGAGGTCAAGCTAACAAGCAAACCCAATAGAATATGAAGAGAAGCCAGGGGCTACTTCTCCATTGAACTAGAGAATCTACATTCTCTTGAAACAAACTAATCGCTCAGCATGCCAATAACACGTCTTAGTAAGATTTCCACTCAAAATCTGAATTTGACTGTGAAGAAGACTCAACACACTTCTCCATAGTTTAACTAGGAATAAAACATTTCCTCCAAATGGTGCAGCAAGAAGAGGTATATAAGCAATGTTAAAAATTAAAATTTTAAAAGATTATGAACCCAAGCCATGGACCACGTCTAGTATTTCTTCCCTAAGGTCCCCAATAATTGAAAGCCCACTCATCAAGATCTCAGAAAGAAATTTGCATAGAAAAAGGCAAAATTTTAATCACCTTTGCAATTCCACTCTCACAACTAACATGGACAAGCAATAATAAGATGAGCAAAGAGGTTGACCCAGCTGCTAATAAATGGCAAAGATATGAGACTGCTGATACTAATTTAACCTGCTCTGTAGCTTCTAACAAAACAAAGATGAAAAAGGTAACCAAAAAAGAGATCTAAAGTAAGAACACTCATATAACAGATGAGAATAGATAGACAAGACAAACTTCGGAGCACCACAAAACCATAACTTAGCTTTCCACAAATGCAAAATCTTCCCTAACCATCATCAGAGTTTGAGTTGTTCGAAGCTCTGTACTGTCTCAGATTCTGGTCGATTGCTTGCAGTTGTGCTCCTCATTTCCCCTACTTGAGCTGATAATTTACTTGGCAGGGTAGGTGCAATAACAGTTGGAGGATCTTCTTTTTGAACAACTGGAGGATCGTCTTTGCGAGCTGGTGGAGCAGCATATGCAGGTATAGCCTGTCTAATGGAGATGGGAGGAGCAAATCGGACTGGTGGGGCCGGCATCACTGGTTGTGGAAGCGGCGGGGCAGAGTAAACAGGCACTGCAGTCCTTATTGTCACAGGTGGCGCCATACCATGGCAGGTTGTCCTAAATTGTTGCATGGGAACATAGGGAATAGCACCTGCTGCAGGGAACTTCTGAGAACGGATCCCACGACCTTCCAGTGCAGTAGACTGTGGTGACAGCATGTGGCTGTCATTTACTGTTGTTAAGTGGTGTCTGTTTCGAGAAGCTGTCTTCTGGCAGATTAAGGGGAGGATCTTTGATGTGGTAACAGGCGGAGGTTGTGGACTAGATGGTCTGGGGCTCTGCATTGGGAACTTCTTTGGAAATGGTATGAGCGCATTAGGGTTAGCCAATGCTCTCTTTTCCTTCAATCGGTAGTTCATTAAAGCTCGTGCTATCGTGATCTGTTCCAGCTCATCACTGTTTTCTGGTTCAGATGAAGAACTTGCAGCCTCTTTTGCCACTGGCCAGAAAGATAAGAAGTTATTTACATTCAACAAGAAATTCATAGGCATGATCTAGGTGCATTGATGGATGATGACATCTCAAAAATAGCACCACTGAAATCATGGAATCAACTTAGAGAATTCAATTGTCTATAAGGCAAGTCCAAATGAAGCAATAACTGCTACACCAAATATTCTTGTTTCAGCCCTAACAATCAGGCTTCCATTCAAAATGATGACTGGTGCACCAAGGCCAGACCTTTGCTACATTTATAAATGCTTTGTGAGCAAAATATGTTGTAAATTATTATTTTTATTTTTAGCGGAACTCCAGATATAGGTATGAGATCTATCTTCTGGTGGCACTATTCCTTACAATAGTTTACACTAAGGGAATGAACCAAACAGTCAGCTGGAGCATTCCTCCACTTTAAAAAGAGTAGTCTTAACATTCTATCATTATAACTATTGACAGAAAGTTCAATGAAGACTCACATTGTTTTAGAGATGACCAAGCTGCCATAGCTGCATTCTTCTCTGCTTGTTTCTTATTTTTGGCGGGTTCTCCTGTGAATGTGATTCCAGCCAATTCAACTGTCCCTGTAAACACGGGTAGGTGTCCAAGACCAGACCTGAACGTTGTATATTGTGGCAATGGGGCTCCAACTCTTTGTGCAATTTCCTGCAGGAGGTTCTTGTAAACCCCCGTCTCATCCTAACCAAAGGCAAGCCTAATCAGTATCAAAACAACAAAACTAGCTACAGCTGTCAACTTAGTGTATTTAAAAATGTGAAAAGTACAGATGTTTGTAACCAAAAAAGGCAAGCACAAAAAGCCACTCAGAGGTAACTGAAACTGTAGGCTATACACGGTATTTGCTTAGATTTATTCCATACAATTATGTGTAAATTTGTACAGAAGATAAGAAAGAATGCTTATGAAATAAGTAGAGAACTGCATATAACTCAATGACAATGTTAAGAAGGAAAATCTAAGATTCAGATATGCATCTACCTAATTTCTTCTTCATTTTTTTATTTAATACTTAACAGGTGGGGCGGGATTCAAAACATTCTCTCCCATGGGAGAGTGGGAGAGCGGGGCATCCACCAAATTACATTCACAAACAGAGAGCATAAATTTAATAGTTCACCAGTCAAACCATGCCTCTCTTCTCTTTCATCTAGCATCATTACTAAGATTAGAATCACAATAAGTATTGAGAAATGATTGAAGAGTCACAACCTAACATGGCTTAAAATAAAGGGGAAACTTGAAACAGGATAAGTGCAAACAATCTAAGAAGTTACATTAAGAAAACTTAGATACCGAATAAACCTGGATCATAGCTGTGACTCACATGAATAGAAATAATTTATTATGTCTAACATCACATCATATACATCTGCTATATGAGTTTTCTTTGGAAGGAAATTTGTTTGGAACATCTATATTCGCTTGTTCAAGTGAAATTGGGTTACAAAAGTGTTAGATTAAATTCACAATTTTCTAATAAGTTAAGCTTTTGTGACAATTGCTATATTTCATGGTATTAGAGCATGAGGCCCTGGGTTCAATACCAATCAAAATTCACTTCTTTTAAAAACAATATTAAGTACAAACTAGTTGCTTCCATTAACAAAGATATAAAGCATTTATTTCCATTACTAAAGTAACTAATCATATCAAATGTTCATTAAAATCTTCACCCTTAAGATATAAGACTTGAAAACTGCTGAGTTAAATGCCATTTTCTGTGACAACAACTGTTATATATAGCATTTAGATATTCTTACTGACAAAACTTTGACTTCATAGCAAATTTTACTAGCTAACTCAAACCTAACTTCCCCCGAAAACCAATTCATTCATTTATTTATTTAATGAAAAATGGAATAAGAAAAGCTCAGGCAGATTGAAATTCAATATCAAGTCATAGATTTCTCATTATTCTGGAACAAAAGACCAGAAAGGCCTATCATTTGAGTTGATTACTATTTTTTTTTCTTTTCCTCTCTCTAAACTTCTGGAAGCTAAGACATCAAAAACAATATATTGTTAAAAAATGTTAAACTTCTCTAGAATTTTCCACTGCTTTGTTGGGAACCAATCAGAGGGTCAATGCTGAAGAAAAAAGGTTTACAAAGTTCTGGGTCATCAAAGACCCCCCCCACTTCTCCCAAACACATTTTATTTTTTAATGACCGAAATACCCTTTCTGGAGCAGATTATTACACCAGCAAATTCGGGAGACCCAGTACAGCTGGTTTCCAGAACATAGAAAACAAACAAAAACAAAAACATATTTTTCTCAATCTCTCTCTTACACACTTTTGAAAGCAAAACTTCTCAGTTCCTACTATGTTCTTCAAATCTTTTTTTTTTTTAAATAAATTAAAAAAAGTGACTTTTTTTTTTAATATAATAAATTTCAGTCCTCACGCGTCAGCTAAAGAAAGTCAGAAAATGCCACTGCTTTGAAAAACCCACCAATTGCTAGAAGTGGAGCAAGGGCACTTCCGTAATTCCCCCAAAAACAAAAAAACCCAAACCTTCAATCTCGCCGGTGATAAATCCGGGTTGTGTGCGCAGGATAACCAGACCGGCGCACGTTAGCAAAAAACACACATAGGACTTCAAAGGAAATTGAAGTTGATGACACTAAATAATTGATCAGTTTACAACAAAAAAAAAAAAATAGAAAGATCAGAAGCTTAAAACTAGAACCAGAAATAGAAAGCGAAGTGACGGAACCCTAACGGCGGTTAAAAAAGGAAAAGGGTTGAACTGACCAGGATCCTCGCGGCGAGAGAGTGAGAGGGGCCACGGTGGGAGAGAGAGTTGAGGGCGACCTCGGCGGCGGAGTGCTCGGCCTGGCGGAGAGTGGAGCAGTACTGAGGACTCTCGAAGATCTCGCCGTTAAAGTTGACGGTGGCCTTGAACCTGGGCGCGTGGTCCGGACCTTCCCGAATGCACGTGTAGGAAGGCAGGTTGAAGCAGCTCCGCTGGGCCAGCTCTTGAAGCTGGTTTTTGTACATTTCTTCTTCTGCTCCTCTCCCCTATATTTTCCTCTCACTCCTAAACTCTCTCTCTCTCTCTCTCACAAGCTTCAATTACTACTACTACTACTCTCTCTCTCTCTGCTTCGCACAGGGAAAAAAATGGAGGCGGACCCAGATCGGATCCGCGGGTTTTCGGGTCGTATGATGAGAAGAAAAGGGTTGAGGGTTTGGTTTTAGACTGTAGTGCCGGAGAATGAGGTCCGGAGAGGTGAAGGTGATTAGGGTTTTTATAGAGAGAGAGAAAGAGATAGAGAGAGAGAGAGATGGAAGAAGAGAGAAATGGTGCGAAGCTCGGACTTTAGAGAGAGAGAGAGTTGGGGGCTTAATTTGGTAGTGGAGTAGTAATGTAAAGTATTTCTCTTTTTTGTTTTTGTTTGTTTGTTTTTGTTTTTGATTTTTTTTGTTTTTTGTTTTTTTTTTGGTTTTGGGTTTTTGGGGAGAGTATTATTAAAATGTGGAATTTATTATACTATTGCTTTTATTGTCGCGAGTCAACTGAACGTTAGGCTGCATGGATGTGATCTTTTTCTCTAGATTTTCTCCCTATTTTTTTTTCTTTTCTATTTATTTTAAATTAAAAATGCATTTTATTTTTCTAATTAAAAATTAGAAAAATTTACATGTAAAAGCTATTATAATTTTGAAATTAGCAAATATGGAAATATAAACTTTAAAAGGGAAAAAATTAAAAATCTCAACCGTTCAGCCCTTTCAAGTGGAGCCACGTATTTTTGGTTGAATATGTGTTACTAATTTTAATTTGTTACCATTTTTTAACTTCATGGTTTAATGTATTACCTTTGAAAGATAAGATCTATATGCGTAACATCATGCATGCAACTTTCTTTAACACAGTTGTCATGACTTATTGTAATTTGAATATTGTTTTTACTTGGATACTAATTGTATCATGTATCAATCACAAGTTATGTTGTCATGTCGATAGTTTTGAAAAAAATGTTGTATTCTCAGATTTGCTATTCTGAAAATTTGACCTTTATCTAACCATAGTAACCCAATTTATTGAAGATTCAACACTCAAACCCTAATTTTAGCTTAAAATAGGCTGAATGGACATTTTCTTTTTCCTTAGATTTTCATAACTTTTTTTTTCCCTTTTTTCTATTTATTTTAAATTACAAATATTTTTATTTAATTTATTAATTAAAAATAAGAAAACATTACATTTAAAAGTAACAAATGAAACTATAAAATTTTAAATGGTAGCAAATTAAATCTCAACTATTCAGCCCACTCAAGTGGAACCACGAAATTTTGGTTGAACATGCGTTACCGGTTTTAATTTGTTACCTTTTTAAGCTTCATGGTTTAATGTATTACTTTTAAAATGATAAGGTTTAACTAAGTAACGCCATGGATACAACTTTCTTCAACAAAACTGTCATGACTTATTGTAATTTGAACATTGCTTTTACTTGGGTACTAGTTGTATTATGTACCAATCACAAGCTATGTTGCCATATCGTAGTTTTGAAAAAAATGTTGTATTCTTAGATTCACCATCTCGAAAATTCTACCTTCATCTAACCATAGTAACCCAATTCATTGAAGATTCAACACTCAAACCCTAATTTTAGCTTAAAATAGGCTGAATGGACATTTTCTTTTTCCTTAGATTTTCATAACTTTTTTTTCCCTTTTTTCTATTTATTTTAAATTACAAATATTTTTATTTAATTTATTAATTAAAAATAAGAAAACATTACATTTAAAAGTAACAAATGAAACTATAAAATTTTAATTGGTAGCAAATTAAATCTCAACTATTCAGCCCATTCAAGTGGAACCACGTAATTTTGGTTGAACATGCGTTACCGGTTTTAATTTGTTACCTTTTTAAGCTTCATGGTTTAATGTATTATTTTTAAAATGATAAGGTTTAACTAAGTAACGACATGGATGCAACTTTCTTCAACAAAACTGTCATGACTTATTGTAATTGAACATTGCTTTTACTTGGGTACTAGTTGTATTATGTACCAATCACAAGCTATGTTGCCATATCGTAGTTTTGAAAAAAATGTTGTATTCTTAGATTCACCATCTCGAAAATTCTACCTTCATCTAACCATAGTAACCCAATTCATTGAAGATTCAACACTCAAATCCTAATTTTAGCTTAAAATAGGCTGAATGGACTTTTTCTTTTTCCTTAGATTTTCATAACTTTTTTTTCCTTTTTTCTATTTATTTTAAATTACAAATATTTTTATTTATTTTATTAATTAAAAATAAGAAAACATTACATTTAAAAGTAACAAATGAAACTATAAAATTTTAAATGGTAGCAAATTAAATCTCAACTATTCAACCCATTCAAGTGGAACCCCGTAATTTTGGTTGAATATGAGTTACCGATTTTAATTTGTTACATTTTTAAGCTTCATGGTTTAATGTATTACTTTTAAAATGATAAGGTTTAACTAAGTGATGCCATGCATGCAACTTTCTTCAACACAACTGTCATGACTTATTGTAATTTGAACATTGCTTTTACTTGGGTACTAGTTGTATTATGTACCAATCACAAGCTATGTTGCCATGTCGGTAGTTGTGAAAACATGTTGTATTCTTAGATTCATCATCTTGGAAATTCTACCTTCGTCTAACCATAGTGACCCAACTCATTGAAGATTCAACACTCAAAACCCCTAATTTTGGCTTAAAATAGGCTGCATGGATTATATTTTTTTCCTTAGATTTTCATAACCTTTTTTCTATTTATTTTAAATTAAATTTTTTTTCTAATTAAAAATAAGAAAAAATTACATAAAAAACTGACAAATGAAACTATAAGACTTTAAAAGGTAAGAAATTAAAAATCTCATTTGTTCAGCCCTTTCAAGTTGAGCCACATATTTTTAGTTGAATATGTGTTACGGATTTTAATTTGTTACCTTTTTTAACTTCATGGTTTAATGTATTTCTTTGAAAATGACAAGGTTTAAGTGAGTAACGTCATGCATACAACTTTCTTCAACAAAGCTGTCATGATTTATTGTAATTTGAACAACATTGCTTTTACTTGGGTCCTTTACTAACACAGATTGTATTATACACTAATTACAAGCTATTTCGCCATGTCGGTAGTGATGAAAAATGTTGTATCCTTAAATTCATTATCTTGGAAATTCTACTTTTGTCTAACCGTAATAACCCAAACTCATTGAAGATTCAACACTCAAAACCCTTAACTTTGGCTTAACATACGCTGCATGGATGTTATCATTTTCCTTAGATTTTCATAGCATTTTTTTTTTCTATTTATTTTAAATTTAAATGAATTTTATTTTTCTAATTAAAAATAAGAAAAAATTACATTCAAAAGTAACAAATGAAACGATAGAATTTTTAAAGGTAGCAAATTAAATCTCAATCATTAGAGCCTTTCCAGTGGAACCACATGTCTGTGGTTGAATATGCGTTATGTGTTTTAATTTATTACCTTTAACTTCATGGTTTAATTTACTACCTTTAAAGTGATAAGGTTTAATTGAGTAAAGCTATGCATGCAACTTTCTTCAACTGTCATGACATATTGTATTTTGAACAACATCATTTTTATTTGGTCCATCACTAACACTAATTATATTATGCACCAATCACAAGCTCTGTCGTCATAATGGTAGTTGTGAAAAATGTTGTATACTTAGATTCATTATCTTGAAAATTCTACTTCTGTCTAACCCTAATAACCCAACTCATTGAAGACTCAACATTAAAAAACCCTAATTTTGGCTTAACATTACGTTGCATGGATGTTATCTTTTTTCCTTAGATTTTCAGAACCTTTTCCCCCTTTTTTTTCTATTTATTTTAATTCTAAAATGTATTTTAGTTTTTTAATTAAAAATAAGAAAAAATTACATCCAAAATTAACAAATGAAACCATAGAAATTTAAAAATGTAGCAAATTAAATCTCAACCGTTCGACCATACAAGTGGAACCACATGTCTGTGGTTGAATATGCGTTACGAGTTTTAATTTGTTGCCTTTTTTAACTTCATGGTTTAATTTATTAACTTTAAAATGGTAAGGTTTAAATGAGTAATGCTATGCATGCAATTTTCTTTAACACAGCTGTCATGAGTTATTGTAATTTGAAGAACATCATTTTTACTTGGGTCCAACACTAACACTAATTGTATTATGCACCAATCACAAGCTATGACATCATGTCGGTAGTTGTGAAAAATGTTGTATCCTTAGATTCATTATCTTGGAAATTCTACCTTTGTCTAACCATAATAACCTAGCTCAATGAAAATTCAACACTCAAAAACCCTAATTTTGGCTTTACATATGCTACATGGATGTTATCTTTTTCCTTAGATTTTCATAACATTTTTTTATCCTTTTCCTATTTATTTTAAATTCAAAATGTATTTTATTTTTATAAATAAAAATAAAAAGATTGCATTTAAAAGTAACAAATGAAGCCGCAAAATTTTAAAATATAGTAAATTAAATCTCAACCGTTTGACCCTTTCAAGAGGAACCACATGTTTGTGGTTGAATATGCATTACAAGTTTTAATTTGTTACATTTTTTAACTTCATGGTTTAATTTACTACCTTTAAAATGATAAGGTTTAACTAAGTAATGTTAGGCATGCAATTTTCTTCAATACAACTATCATGACTTATTGTAATTTGAACAACATTGTGTTTACTTGGGTCCATTACTAACACTAATTGTATTATGCACCAATCACAAGCTATGTCACTATGTCGTAGTGGTGAAAAATGTTGTATCCTTAGATTATTTATTTTCGAAATTCCACCTTCCTCTAACCATAATAACTCAACTCATTGAAGATTCAACACTTAAAAACTCTAATTTTGGCTTGAACACAGGTTGCATGGATGTGATATTTTTCCCTATAATTTTAGAACCTTTTTTTCCCTTATATATATTTATTTTAAATTAAAAAAATATATTATTTTTTCTAATAAGAAAGAATAGAACAAACTACATTTAAAAGTAACAAATGAAACCATCAAAATTTTAAAGGTAGCAAATTGAATCTCAATCGTTCGACCCTCTTTGGTGAAACCACCTGTTTGGGGTTTAATACGTGTTACTGAGTTTAATTTGTTATATATATTTTTTAATTTTATGGTTTAATTTATTATTTTTAAAACAATAAGGTTTATATGAGTAAGGCATGCAACTTTCTTCAACAGTTGTCATGACTTATTATAATTTGAATAACATTGTTTTTACTTGGGTTCATTACTAACGCTAATTATATTATGCACCAATCACAAGCTATATCACCATGCCGGTAGTTGTGAAAAATATTATATCCTTAGATTCATAATCTTGGAAATTCTACATTCGTTTAACCATAATAACCCAACTCATTGAAGATTCAACACTCAAAAACTATAATTTTGGCTTAACACAGGAAGCACATATGTTATATTTTTCCTTAGATTTCATAACCTTTCCCCCTCCCCCCCCCCCCTTTTTTTAAAATTAAAAATGTATTTTATGTTCCAAATTCAAAATGATAGGCCAATAATGTATTGACCACTTATGATGAATTAACCAGTTAATTAGCCAAGTTAATTAATTAATTCAATTAGCATGTAATACGTGTGATAGCACAAACAAATTACCAACTAAGTTAATATGCAGCGGAAAATAAAGTTGACACGATGATTTGTTTACGAATAAAGAAAACCTCCGAGGTAAAAACCCCATTAGGTGATTTTAAAGTCACTACTCCCGAGAATCCATTATTATCACAACAAGCAGTTACAAGTAAAGAAATCCAAATACCTTATATCAACCTACGGTTGAACCCTTACCCCAATACACAATTAGACTTGTTCTGTAGTGACAATCTCTCATTTTCAATGCACGGCTCCCAGTATATGATTAACCAATCGATGCACGGATCCAAGTACGTGACTAACTACCAACTTGAGAAGAATGTTGACTGCAAAGTTCTTCAGTTCATCAACACGATGAAGATCACAAAACTCCTTGATTATAGAACCCAACGGCGTACAAACACAACAACTTTTTCAAGAGAAAGATGAACTAGGAAAAATTTGTTTCCATTCACAATTTGCTTGAACAAATCATTTGCATCAAGTTTCATCAGCTATGACGGCCCTTAAAATAATCCTTATATATGTTTAGGGTTTTGAGAAAAGAAAGCCTAAACAAGTATACATAGATATGTGTGAAATTAAATCTGAAAAACTAATTTTCGTAAATCTCAATAGATAAGTTATCTATTAAGCAGTTGTCGTGTTGGAAAATATGCATGTTATGTGCGCAGCGGAAAAATTAACGGATCTACTTCATTAGAAAATGATAACACTTGCTATGTAAGTTTCAAAATTTGAGAACAAGAATGCGTACTTTGGTGCGGTGAAATTCAAAACCTAAAGATCAGAAGTTCTTGGAAAGACGTTTAATCTTTACTCCAATTCCACTTGATACCCAAGATGTGTGATCTCTCAATTAGTTTTTCAAGGAGAGAATAAAGAGTGTCCAACACTCTTATACAAACCATTTCATTCTTTGTATGATTTTAATGAAAGACCTTATGAAAGTCTCATAAAAAAAAACCTTTTGAAATTCTGTATGTTTCTCTCCTTATATATATAACTGATTAGCTAATTGGGCTTTAGTGTGTGTGGTTTGGAGTGGGACCAAAATAGACCAATAAGACACTAGCTCCAATGGGCCTTTGACTTTTCTGTTAACTATTGACAAGTCCAAAGTTACTATTAACTATATTTAATACCATTATATAAATATAGTTGCACTCTAGGTCTTATGAATAAATTATATCCCAAGACTTTATTGTACATGCAACCCCTTCATTAAAATATTCGTAGTAAATCAAAGTCATGAAATAGACTGCCACTTTGAAGATTACTACATCTTAATCCTTGAGTACCCAGTTTAATCCTTTATGTTATTCAATATATATATTTATGAAATCCAATTTCATAAATATGTATACGTTAGTAACTTCTTACTAAAGTGGTTGGGCCCAATACTCTGAATAACCAAATTCATTAAATTTATCTCAAGGGAATATTTTATATTTCCGTTAAGAAACTATAAATTTCATCTTAAGAATATATGTTCCATCAACATTAAATGCGGTTGCCCAATATACTGAGATTTTGACCGTAACTTATAGATCTCACTCCTGATATATCAAAGCAACTTACATCTCATGATCAGGTCGATTATTCTCTTAGGATTTAGAGTTGATGTAAATAGAGGTCGTGAGATTTATTATTCATTTGACAGTCGTTAGGAGAATAATAAATCTCACAGTGGTTCAGTTCAATATGTCTTAACTCTTAAAACATAGCAACATACCATCTAGAAGTCTCCACTTCCATGATCAAGACAAATCATCATAGTTGATATGTTATAATCTTCGCAGATGAAATGCTCAATTTCATCACCGACTACGAACTAAAATTCTAAGTTTACAAAGAACTTGTGATTTATATCTTCTGTGACTTTTCACATAAATCACATGCTATGCATCTCATGGACTAAGATAATGTCCCATTAGTTCATTAATAAATAGTCTCATATAATTAAACAATTTAATTATTTATGTCATGCCAATAAATTGGATTTTAGGACATAAACCCCAACATGTCGAGCATCGGGCTAAACATGCATTTTAAACCTCGATAGATGCTATCTGTTGAGATAGTTGTTGAGATTTAAAATAGAGTACTTCTTCACTTGATTTTTGGACAGATTTGCATGGCTTTAACACTTGGACTTGAACTCTTATTCCTTGAAGTATTAAACACATCATAGATCTCCCTAATTACAAGTAAAGTGTGTTTTGTTAAAAGATTAGCCAATTCTAAATGACATATGTTTCTAACTTGATTCACATGTCCTAACACAAAATAATAAAAATTTACATTTAAAATTAACAAATAAAACCATAAAATTTTGAAAGGTAGCAAATTAAATCTCAACCATTTGATGCTCTTTGGTGGAACCATGTGTTTAGGGTTTAATATGCGTTATAGAGTTTAATTTGTTACCTTTTCTAGCTTCATAGTTTAATTGATTACTTTTAAAATTATAAAGTTTAATTGGGTAATGCTAGGCATGTAACTTTCTTCAAACTAGCTGTCATGACTTATTTTAATTTAAACAACATCACTTTTATTTGGATTCATCACTAATACTAATTGTATTATACACTAATTACTAGTTCTGTCGCCATGTCAATAGTTGTGAAAAATGATGTATCCTTAGTTTCGTTGTCTTGAAAATTCTACCTTAATCTAACCATAATAACCCAACTCATCGAATATTTAATACTCAAAAACCCTAAAAGTAACAAATGAATTTGTAAATTTTTAAAAGGTAGCAAATTAAATCTCAACCGTTCACCTTTTAGGTGGGACTGTATTTTTGAGGTCTAATATGCGTTATAGAGTCTAATTTGTTACCTTTCCTAACTTCATGGTTTAATTATTGAGTAACTCTAAGCATGTAACTTTCTTCAAAATGGTTGTCATGACTTATTGTAATCTGAACAACATCACTTTTACTTGAGTCCATCACTAATACTAATTTTATAAAATCACACTTTGCCCCCTTAACATTATCATTGATTCTTTTAAGAGTACTACTCTAACCATAAACTTTTCTATAATATTTTTACAAACTGTTGTGGTAGTAAAATTTTATTGGTTTGCATTTGATCCCTTCACTTACATCATAATTTTACTTGCTAATAACTATTCACCACATTAATAATTTGTAAAAAAGTTTGTAATTCTAATATTTTCCTCCTTTTAAGGGTCATATCTAAAATCTAAAGCAAAATAAACAAGCCCAAAAAAATTATTCAATAACAAAAATTACCAATAGTAAAGCTAAAAATAATTAAACTTAATCAACCAATTTTACTCAAAACAAACAACTTAACATTTTTATACATGGATGCACACATTAAATAAATAAAAAAAAAGCTATTAAGTAATTAAGCTGGAAGTTAGAGTCACCACAAGCAATCAACAACAAAGCTGCACTCTAACTTCCAGTCCTGACTCCATCCTGAAAAAGAGGGGTCTAAACAAGTCCACAAGGTAAGGTATTACAAAGTGCTTCTTAAAGCTGGTTCAGCCATGGTCTAACCTTAGTCCTACTACGGTCTTGATAGAGTCAAACGTTGGTAACAATGATTATGATCAAACCAATGTCATACCATTTCCCTTGAAGGTCTGAACTTATAAGTCTTAAAATACTATACACTAAGCCACATGAGAGTAACTCTTTGCCATTGGACTGCTCACCCTTGATGGTGATTGATCTTCGACCAAAATACAAATTATGCCTTTCATATTTGTCTTAGTTTTTACTTTAGTACTTGATATTAAAAAAGAAATGACGTGGTAAAAAAGTGTTTACTTTTTCTTTCTCTTAATGATAGGAATTGAAGAAGCATGTAATGGTCACTCAATTGACGGTGTATAACCCCTTGTTTGGTTATTAATAATACAAGGAAAAAGGGAGGATTTTTGTTTTGTTTGTTTTGGATTCCCATAATACATATTACCATATGGTCATAATTCACCATTGAAATTGATCCCATTGTGCTTGACATATGAATACTATTTCATTTGGGAAGTTTGGTTTCTCTTATTCGATGCAATTGCTCTATTTATAATTTTATTAAGCTTTTTAAAATTTTCACCAATTGGTGACTTGACCTAATCGATTGTTAATCTGAAAAATAAGGATATAGTAGGCTTCGCTCAACAAATCTATCAACAAAGGGTAGGAACATTCCTAACTCTTAAGAGCCAGGTCGTATGATAAGTTGATATAAAACTTGACCATATATACTTGATCCATGAGCATCCTTAGGTGTTTGGTTGATTTGATCGATGGGTTGGATGACTTGATGTAGGTTGGATGGAGTTGTGAGAGAGTGGCTGCCACCATCCATGGCGGTGGTGGATAAAAATGAAGAATAAGAAGAAGAGAAAATAAAAAATGATCCATAAGAGTTAAGTCGGATGATGAGTTGATATAAGCATGACCATACTTGATCCATGAGCACCCCAACGTATTTGGTTGATTTGATCTATAGGTTGGATGACTTGATGTAGGTTGGAAGGTTGAATTGAGATGTGAGAGAGTGGCTGCCAGCCTGCCACCAACCATGGCTGCGGTGGATAAAAAAATAATTTTTTAAAAAAATTTTACTTAAAAAAAAAATTGATATGACATATTTTAATTAAACTGTCAACCATAATTGAAAGCTTAGTTGATATATAATTGAAACATCATAGAAATGAACAAAAAGAGGATGTTGATAATGACATGAAACCTTAGGAAGTAAAATCATTTAAAAATAAAAAATAAAATTATGGACTAAAAGTCAAAACTAATCTAAATAAGTGTGTAATTTGCATTTCAGTCTGAATATTATCATTATCTAATAATAGAAAATTTTCTACATAATTATATCATAATTTTTTTCGTGATATCACGTAATAAACATATTTGCCCAAATTTATTTATCAAGCATATTTTTAAATTGTTTCATAATAAATGTTTATATATTTCTTTCAATATAATTATATAATGAGTTTTCATGGTTTGATTGGAATGTATATTTTATTTAAAATTTAATTGGACCAATTTTTCATCATGTAATTTTAAAATTGTAATTATTTGAAGCGTTACAACTTCTTCGGGAGGAGGGAAATGAATGAAATAAAAAGAAATGAAAATAATAATTTTAGACTATTCTTCATTTCCATTGTTTGGGAGTTTTAATAGAGAAAATGGAAAGTACATTCCCTTATTTAAGAATTTAAATGGAAGGAAATGAAATAAGTAGAAGGAAATACTCATTCCTCCTTTTTTTTTTTTCCTCAAAATCTCAAATTTTCATTCCCTCCAAAAATACCCCTATAGATTTAGCCATTTATTTTAAAATAGTTCAATTAATTTTCTCTTATATTATCTCCAAATAAGATTACTTACACTCCATTAATTTATTTTAAAATATTCAAATAAGGTTATTTAGTTCTTTTTTTTTTTCCTCCCTGTTTTTTACATTCATTTCCCCTACTTAAATATATTTCATTCTCTTATGAACTCCCAAATGAAATCTTAGTGAATCTCAAATTAAATAAAAGTAATGAAAACCTAAGTCAGTTGCACTTGAGTTCTATATGAGCTGAAAGACACTTTGCACTATTTTAGTGCATTTAGCAACAACAACAAACAAACAAACAAAATTAAAAAAAAAAAAAAAACCCATAAAATGATGATATCTTTAATAAATTGAGTCATTTGTTCGAGTTTTAATACATTCATAAATCATTTTTTGAAATTTTGTAGTTCCAAATATTACCCACAGATGCGGCTTGCATGATTTTCGTTAGTTTAGTTGCAAGAAGTCAAGAACATTCATATTGCAATAGTTTTTAAACCGCAGAATTGTCATTGACAAAAACTTCAACTAATATTTTTTTATGACAGGACTATGTTCTTATCTCAAATTATATTGTAAAGTTTATCATGTATATTATTTACTAAAAATGAAGTATGTGAGACACCGAGATGGTGGGTTCAATAGACTTAAAGGAGGAACATACTGAAAATTTTGAGATTAATTTTAAGTTCTTGATTCCGATTATTAGTTCATGGGATTTTATTTTTTATTTTTATTTTCATAGAATTTTATGAATAGAAAGTGAAACAGTCTCCTTAAAGGCTAGAACATCATGCAGTTAGGGGTGTCAATGTTCGACCCAACCCCATGAACACGACACAGATTTTTGTGGGTTAGGGTTGCGCCTTAACGAGTTTGGGTCATAAACGAATCAACCTAAAAGCGACACGATAAGAAACATCACGATAAGAAACATGTCATAAACTGGTCAACCCGCGTAACCCGTAATAAACATGTTTGACACGCTAATTTATTTGTGTCAACTTGAAATAACTCATTTATCATAACTCGTTTAACTCGTATAACAAATAAATATTCATTTTATTTTAGAGTTGTCAAATACCTTTTATATCCAACATATATTTTAAATTTAAAAAGAAAAGTAAGTAATTACAAAAACTTACTAAAAATATAATTAGAAATTGAAACTTTAAAAATCCTAAGAATATTATATTTTTGTTGATCTATATTATTTTGAATTTGGGTTGAAGTGTATGCACTTCTTTTGGGATGTAAAGAATTAATTTCTAGATAGATATTATACTTTTGTTGGACTATATAATTTTGAATGTGAGTTGAAAACTTGAAGTGTATGCATTACTTTTAGGATGTAAAAAAAAATTATTTCTAGATGGATGTTATATTTAATATTATACAAGTTGAAATGAGTTATGTTATATTTGTGTCAACCCAACATGACCCGTTTATTAAGCGTGTCAAGTGGGTTGGGTCAGGTCAATCCGCCTTAGTAACAGGTTGGATTAGGGTTGAATGATCATAAAACGATTATTAAATTAGTCGAGTTTGAGTTGAGTCATTTAGTCAAATACCCCTATTTCGACACGACACAAACCCGACACATTAACCCAAATTGACACCCTTACATGTTGTAAGTTTTACTGGTACATGTCCTAAAGTATATATTAATAAACTATGGGTCCGGTTAATGTGTGCCCTTAGGGCACACATTAAGCTTTCTATTTTTAGAAATTTTTTCTCGGTAATTGAAAAAGTTGTCATTACTTTTTCAATTCTCGAAATTTTTTTTTCCAAAAATGGAAATTAATGTGTGCCCTAAGGGCACACATTAGTAAAATCCATAAACTATTTTAAGAAATTTGTTAAAAAAAATAATAAAAGTGATTAATTATTTTCACAACTTTTTCGACCGGATCGACGATAAAGTATGTGAAGTTGTTAATAGTTCTGTGAAATGTGAATTGACTGATGTCGCATCCCAGTTAATGTGAAGTGATTCCTCTACAGTAATTATCTCAATCAATGTACACAGTGGGTAATTAAATGAGCTGCACCGTTGTTGTTTTCATAAATCATGTCATTTAAGAAAAAAAAAAATTTAGGTCATAGCTTCTTCACTTTCCATTTATTGCTACGACTTTAAGAGTTTTTGTTTCGATAATAATGCTTGGCTTGATTTTATTTATTTATTTATTTTTTAAGATAGGTAGACCAGGGAAGATATAAGTGTGAATAGCATACACAAAGTAACTACAAAGAATTTCACTACCATTACACTATTACTTGAAGCTCATGATTGTAAAGTATTAACAAATTCATGTTTCATGTGAATATTTTCTAATATTATCTCTCTTAAAAAATATTATAAAATTATTAGATTGAAGTAATCCTTCCCCTTCTCCTTCCCATAACCTCAAGAGCAGCAATCCTAAATTGTAATTTTTTAAAGACTTTTATCATAATATTGTTATTAGCTAAAGAAGTAAATTTTAGGCATGGCAAAATTGTCGCTAAAACAATGTTTTGAGTCTTCGACAAATAATACCTAACTGTATGATTAATAATTTCACAAAAGAATAAAAGAGAATGCATAGACATGTTACGTATGAAATATATATGAAACAAAGTTAAAATCACCTTTAAAATACCTAACTGTATGTTTGAATTAGCATATTTTCTAAAAGTTGTCAAATGTTTATTTGTACTTCAAAAAAATAAAGGTTTTAAAAGGGTGAATAGAATCAATATGAGATAAAGTTAAAATCACCTATAAACTGAACAAATTGTACACTTGAATTAGCTTACTTGTTGAAAGTTTCAAACGTTTATTCGTATTCAAAAAATAAAGGTTTTAAAAGGCTGAATATGGGTTCTGTCAATAATTGAGAGACTTGGAGACAAGTTGAATTTTTAATTAAGGTGACAAGCTCTAGTAAGATCTACTCTTTTTTTTTTTTTTTTAATTTATATTTTAAGAAAAGAATAAAAGATCTGCTTGTTCATATAGTAGGGACTGCACATTAACATATTGAAGGCAATATGGTCCGTTCCTTGACAATCATTTTTGTAATTGGGTTTAGTTTATCTCTAGTACTTTTTTAACTAGATATCTTTTTTTATTCTAAATACACAATAGCAAGTGGTAGTGAGTTTTAACCTTCATATTTTATTTAGTTAAAGGATAATGTGACAGTTTCTCATTAAAACAAAAGGAGATTCCAGTTAAAAAAGTACTGGAGGTAAGTCAAACCTTTGAATTAGGATTTTAAGCCTAGGCTAGGTTTCCTTCTTCTTCTTTTTTTTTTTTTTTTTTTTTTTCAGCAGGGTTGTAAATTTTTTATTTTTTATTTTTTTTATTTTCTCTTTTCTCTGATATTTTCAAGTTAGGTCCTTTCCCATTACACTTCAAAGTTAGTTGAAATCGGTATCAAATCATTTATAGTTTGAATTTGCCATTTGAACATACCAGTATAATTCACATATTTGGATTTCTTTTCCTTTGATTATAAAAGTCGTAGATGGAATTAATTGTTCAATAATTTTGAATTAATAATTTCACTAGCTTTCATAATTATTACAATAGTTACCATAAGAGAATCAATAACCAACTGTACATGAGGATTTATTATTATTATTATTATTATTTTCTGTCGCAGATATATAGATATATTTAATGTATGGTTTTACAAACTATAATGAGAAGAAAGCGATATACCAGTGTTTTTATTATTATTATTATTATTTTAAGAAAAACAAAAAATGAAGGAAAGAGGGTGGTGTTTCCTAACGCGTTGTGTGGACAGGGCAGCTTGATGTATTTAGAGGCATAAGACAAAAGGGAATTAAGGTATATTATATATTTAAATATGATTTTTTAATAAAAATTTTAAATGTTGCTTTAAAAAAAAATTTATAAACAAAAGTATCTAGAACTCTATTATTTTGTTTTATATGCAAAATTACTAATTAACATAAACTATGTAGAATTTTTTTTATAGAAAAATTATAGACACAAAAAATTTGTCAAAATTTTTCACATATGTTGATGTGACAAATTAATAATGATAAGTAAATATGTGATGTTAGTGGTGAACTTAGATGAGAGTTAGTAAAAGTTTGTCAACTCAAGTATTGTGAAAAATGATGTGAAATTTTTTGTGTATTGCTCGTTTTTTTAGAAGTGCTACATTCACAATATTTTCACAACAAATCTTAGGCATGAAGTTGTTACTCTTTCTAATTTTAACTTACTATTGAAATTACCTTTTTATCTACCAATAATAGTTAATAACAACTTTTATCACTTGAAATTTATTGTGAAAAATGCTACGTTCGTAACATTTTTTTCTCTTATTTTCTTTTTTTTCATTTGATAAAAAATATTATTTTATTTATTAATTAACATTTTGTTTTAATTAATACTACATTATAAAGTATTAATTTAGGGGCCTTAGGCGACGGTCTTATTTGCCTATACTATAAAGGTACCCTGTGTGTGAGCCAGACACAACATATTTTAAATCTTGAGCTTAGGTCTATCTCACCTCACCCATGGGCAAGACTTGAACTTAAGCGATTATTGTGAGGAATCCCAACTCATTCCACCTCACTTTACGAGTTTCGGTGGTGCTGAACTGGTGATACAGTAGTTAGTACAAAGTACTAACAAAGATTTATGGTTGCCCTATAGTTGAAGGTACGCTATGGTTAATGATGGGAGTGAAGGTGACCATCAATCGTACGACAAATAACAAAAAAAGGATTGCTTCATCATGAGCATGACCCAAACAATACGATTGCTCATATATATATACACCACTTCTCACTGGGTGAAATTTCACAACTAATCATGTGATCTGAATTATTCAGTATGGAATACGTGGTGGCCTCCAAGCCACAGTGCATCAATGGCTCTTTTATTTCTTCTTTTTATTATTATTATAAAAAGAGTAATGTCACGTATATAAATTATTTTACAATATTTTTATAAATTATTGACATGATTTTAATATTTTTTAAATAACTATTGATAAGTAAAAATATGATGGTAAAGATTAAAACTAGTAAGAATTTGACATATCAATTATTTGTAAAAATTTGATAAAATAATTTATGTCGGTAACATTAGTTTTATAAAAATGACGAAACACATATATAATGCTCAAGTCAGAGGCACCATTGGCAATGGAATCTCTGGAATTTTTTTTTGATTTTCCAAAAGTACCCCCACATTATTTTGCTAAGGTTGATGGGGATGTATTTATTATTGTTATAAAGGGTTTTTAATGACATTGAACATCATTAAAAAGCATTGGACTTCATTATCATGGACAAGGTGAGTGGGGAACATAACTTTTTTAATCTCCGATATTGGTGAAGTTTGACTGTTCAAATTCACGAAAATGCCACCACGTAGTTAATACTTTTGACAAAAACTTTTTAAGTCCACAATATGGTGATGACTAACGTAAATGAACAAGTTTGAATATTTCTCCCCTTCCATTAATTGATATTGATAGTCGCTCCCAGCAAATACTAAAAACAAAATCATAGTCGCTTACCAAAACAAATTCAATTTTTAATACCAAGCTTTAAATGTGTTGGAAAAACCATTATGAAGCAACGTACCAAAACTTCTTCAACTCACCAATATAACTCACTTACCAAGATAATAATTTAAAAAAAAAAAAAGTGTTGGAAAAACCATTATGAAGCAACGTACCAAAACTTCTTCAACTCACCTATATAACTCGCTTAAAAAAAACAAAAAAAAAAAACATTGCATATATGACTCTATCCTTTTTATTTTTGGAACATTCGTTAGAAATGATCCTACTACTACTTGAACCATTTTTCTCTTTTAATATTTAGATGGGTATCACTTGATCCAAATATCCGGTGGTGACTTATAAAAGCGTAATTTGATAATAATATTATTTTTGAATAAATTGGAATTAGGGTAAAAATTACTATTTTATAAATTCAAAGGCGAAATCATCATTTTGTATGTTTATAAAAATTTATATTTGACCTAAGATAAAAATTCACATCATAATGGGCATTATGAAATTCGATGGCAAAGTGGTCATTTTTTTGGGGGTGAAATTTTGAGTTTTTGATTAGTCATATGATAGAAGATTTGTATGGGTTGATAATGATTATAAAGTGAGCATGAATATATTGAATTTGAATAAATTGATTTTGATTAGAATGTGAGAGGAGTAATGAAAGTCAATACCATTGTGCACCATTGGTGTGATAGTTACTAAGTACTTATAGGGTGTGTGGGGTAAGGGCCGGAGTTTAAGTCTCCAAGAAGGAGCTTTACACACATATACACTTAGATTAGGTTAAAGTATAATTTTTATCTTGTATTAAAAAAAAAATGAAGTCAGTTAAAGTAAAATAAAGTCAGTTAAAGTCTTAATTCTCATTGTTTCAATTGAAATATTATCATGGTCATGCATGCATTAGAAGACCCTACAAGATAATTTTAGAATTTCTAAAATTAATAAAAAATTTATACTTTAAATACAAAAAAATATAAATAAAATCGAAATAACTAAAAAATTGGTAAAATGTGAGATTTTGAGTCAAAATGTTGATTGACATTTTAACAAGGCCAAGAAGGAGCAATCTGACCCTTTTGTTTCTAGGTTGACACTCTATGAAGCTAGATTGACATGCTGCTCTCTTGCTTTTAAGAATTCCTTATTTGCCTCTAGACACCCAATTTTGTGCCTTGCCATATAGTTCAAACCCCAAATTCCCAATGACGACCCTTACATCCCATATGGTAGTGCAATTGTAACCATTAACAGTGATAGTTATGTGGTCAAGGTTTCTATTGCAAACATTCTAATTTTAGAGAATCAACATGAAGAAGAGGATGTTGAGTTCAGTTTTCAGGATTTAAATTTGAGCTAGTGTACAGCTTAACTTTCTCTAACCTAAAGCCAGAATACTTCTCAATATTCTATGACCCCTAATTCTGAGTCTGATAGTTTTAGTTTGAGCCTTGCAAGTCTAGTATTTTTTACGAGTCTGATGACTCTGATGTGACTGTTTCTATTTCCAATAAAATGAAATATGATTTCGCTTATGCAATAGCTTCAGACATTTTCATTAATGAACTAAGCAATGGTAGGCGCTTAAAGATAACAATGCTTCAATGTTGTTAGTTGTAAAAATTGTAATCAATTTATTTTCATTTTAATTAATTGTTATATTAACTATGTTGTAGTTCAAGCTCTGGTTGAACTCTCTCGTTTGACCTTAAAATTTTTTTTTTTTTTTCAAATAATTTCCTGAGTCTGCCATTGCTTGTTTGGTAGAACTTAGGGTTTGTTTATATTTTTTAGAAATACGTGTGAATGAAAAAGTGTATGAAAATATGTGTAATGTTATTTAAAAGTTAATAACTGTTGTTTAAGTGCATATACCAAATAGACCCTTATTTTTCAATTTTCATATTAAAGTGATTTTTTGAAAAAGCTGTACTTTTATTTTTTTTGAAACCTTTGAAAAAGCTGTACTTTCATTTTTTTTGAAACCTTTGAAAAAGCTGTACTTAGAACTTAAAACAAACAAAATGTTTCACACCACAAACTTAATTACCAACTATAGAAAGAGTTTGAGAACGTTGTAAAGGTACCTGAATCCTTTCTCTACTCTTCTGTACTTAGTTGATGTTGCATGTTCCCCAAACAACCTATATTCTTGTTAAAAAATGAAGCATATGCTTGGAACTATTTTATATTTATGAATTCAGAGTTCCTCTGGATTTTATGTTGTCTTCAGTAAATTTGACCCATTGGTCCCCGCCTCACTCTAGGTAATTGGAGAAAATATAATTGGCCATGATGTTATGTTATCAGTTATGAACATAACGAATTTTGTCAAAAGTCAAACAACACGCATCAGTTTTGACTCCAGGCTTTCACCAGCACGAGAGACGATAGCACTGACGATAGCAGTGGAATATGTGTTTTGTGTATCAACATTCAACACCAAGGGGGCTGACACGCCATATTATCAAAGGGTGCCTTGGGAGAAACCACCTCATGGTTGGGTCAAACTTAACACGGACGGGGCTAGCAGGATGTGGGGGCTTGCTTAGGGATGAACACGGTAACTGGCTTGCTGGATTTGCTAGGAGAATTGGGACAACTACCAGTCTACCAACTTTGTGGCTGAGCTATGGGGCCTTAGAGATGGTCTATCATTATGCTACAATCTTTAATATACCTTCCCTCATTGTTGACCTTGATGCCAAAGCAATTATTGATATTTTTCAGAACCCAAACTATGAGAATAACACAATTTCTCCTATTTTGGATGATAGCAGGCAGCTGATGGGACTTTTTCAACAAATTCAATTTAAGCACTGCTATCGATGAGCCAATCACTGTGTGGACATGCTAGCTAGAATGGGGACTGATCAGGATTTAAACTGTCTTTTTTGATAGTCCACCAGAGGACATTAGGAGTGTTTTGGATGAGGATTGTAATGGCAGGTTCTTTAATAGACTCTGTACTGAACTTGATGTAATATCTTAGTTTTAATGAATCATCTTACTGCCAAAAAAAAAAAAAAAAAAAAATCCAGATAAAACCCAGCCCAATATTTGCTATTTTACTATCTAAAAAGTTTGTTTATCTATTATAATACCATTTTTTTTTACAATAATACACATTAAATAATAAGACAAAACTAGTGTCCAGTGGCTAGTTCCACTGGACACGTTGGTATACAAACATGTCTATATCAACATATCCAATGGAATTGGCCATTGGACACAAGCTTAATCCAAAATAGGGTCAAGCTTAGGTCTAATGTTCAGTAGTATTAGACCGTTGAGTTGATGGCATGTGTTAACTTTTGGACATGTGCTAACTTTTGAACACGTGTCACCATATGACTGGGTCTAGTGCACTAAATGCACTGAACCTAAACCAAGTCCTCCAAAATAATATAATTACACAATAAAATAATATAAAAAAAAGATGAGAGAGAAGAGAAGTCATTAAATAGAGAGAGAGAGAGGAGAAATGATAAAATAATATATATTATTTACAAACTTAAAGTGCAATTTGGGCATGTTTGGATATAAAATAGAAATTTGGGAAGTTTTACGCCCCCAATGCCAATGCTTAGATATGTACAATTGTATATACTACTATATAGTACCTACTTCTGCGAGGCAGCAAGTGAATATCTATCAGTAAGTCTAATAACACAACAAATTTCACCTTATTTTTCACAATTGTTGGTATATAATAAAAGTGATGTGAGTGATGATCCCAGTGTAAGTGATGTTGTACTATCACAACTTGCCATTTTAACGGCTTAAGATGTGAAAAATATTATGGAACATATTATGAAATTTGTTATGTCTAGACTAGTTGATTATGTGAACACCAAACCAGTTTTATGCATCCTATTCCAAAATACACACACTCAAATCTATTACCTACTTGCCCCGGAAGTCTCCCACTCAGAACAAAATTAAAAAATGTAAGCTCAGTCAAACACATACACAAGAAGAAGAAAAATATTTTGTAATAACAGCATAGTGAATGCCTTTAATACTCTCACCTTGTTGTGAGCACCATTGAGGACTTCATTTCTGAGAGCAGCATTGCATATTTGCATGTATAACATAAACAGATGTTAATAATCTAACCCAACTTTCATATCAAGTACTCGGAAGTCCAACCTGACATTGTCTATTGCACCAAGTATTATAAATATTGATGTGTATATTTCCTTTTATTAGTAGATGACACAGGACTGCTCTTACAAATTGATGATGAGGTGACTCAAGAAATTGGTAGATTATGATCAACATGTCAGCATTATGGTGATGAAAGAGTGATGGAAAAAATTATGGTGGGATTTCATTTAAAAATAAATTTAAAAAAAAAAAAAAAAAACTATAGTACATGCTGATTACAGAATAATTGGTGTATCACCACGAAAAGGGGCTTGCTCCCAGCAAAAATATTTCATTTTCCACGTCTTTCACCCATTGGCAAACTCGGTTGCAAGTCTTTATCGCCACTGCCTACAAATTTCAAATAAATTAAGACTCAGGATGCATCCAACAATAAATTGGAAGTATAAATGTAAATAATCAATAATAGGTTGCTTGACTATATTTTCAATAGCAGGCAGACTGTATCAGAGACCAAGAAGGCCAATATATCTATCTGACCAGAAGGAAAAAAAAAAAGGTAAATATTTCAAAATCCTTTTGCACAGGTAAACAATATATTATCCAGAGCACTGAAGGTTACAACATTAAATTCATAAGGTGAAGGACACTTATTAAGGGCAAGAGTAAAGCTAGTTATGTGTGGTAAAATTTGTCTGACACATTACTTCATCCTGATTTCTCCTCTACCTTGACAGTTAACCAACCACAGAGAGTCATATATTTAAGCTCTTCATAGAGAAGAACAGTATTTGTATGATAAAAAAAGGGTCAACAAGTATTCGCATTATTTGCTCTAAGAAAACAGACAAAAATAATCTTGGAGACATAAGCATAAATAATACCTTGTCTGCAAGTGGATCAAATGCTGCATATAGTTCAAAATCCTGGGTGACCCAACAGAGTAGAACTGCCACAATAGAATGATCGTGTAATTTCATCAGGAAAGCCTTTAAATGGAGCAAGTAAACATGATACTGAATATCTAAATTTATGCTACAGAAAAATAAACATGTCAAGATAACACTTTATAGTTGTGAGAAAGAGGTTCAAACAACAAGAGGTACATTGCAATTATGAAATGAAATTGGATGGAACAAAGGACAGGCACCAAAACAGAAAAGAGGTGTTAACCATAATTCTTCATGCAAATCTATTAAAATATGTTACATCTTTTGGCTATAGTATGAAATGAAAGATTAAATACCATAATTTTCATCTCTTCTAAACTGAGTTTTGTGAGGTCCAATTCCTTTATCATGCATGGAAGCATAAAGGTTCTGGTAAGCCCTATATAATCTGCAAAACAAGAACCAAGTTTTCTTATGCAACAATAAATTTTAAAATAACTGTGCCCCATAGAAGAGCGCATTAAAGGCTTGTCTAGCATAGTTGCTGCAAAATTGTGAGTTTTACCTTTTCTGTTTACGTGGGCTATTAATTGGTGGTGAGAACTCAGAAGATACATATTGATCCAGAAATATACTACGGTACATGAAATGCCATAGTCCAGCAGGACCACCAATGCCAACAAATGGTTCTTTGAAACTCTCAAGAGAATCTCTGGGTTGGCCCAGATGTGGAGATAAAGTTCCAGAACGAGGTAATGGATCGGTAGGCAAATCCTCAACATGCATCCCTCCATCTAGCATGGATCTCTGAACTTCGCTAAGAACATTTGACTTCAAAAGGACCATTTCAATACGAATCCTATGAAATTGCAGCCAAATTTCTCAAAATAAAGTGGAGGGGAAAATAATATGTTATACACTACACAGTAAGCTCAAATTTATTTCTGTGGAGCATAAAGACAGCAATATTAAGTTACATTCATCTAATAAAAAAAAAATAATAATAATAATAATATTGGTCACATCAGTCATATTAAGAAAAGAAAAAATGGTATTTAGTATTTTGCCCTAAATGTGACTAAAACAAAGTACATTGTGTGGAAAGCTTGGTGTATTGTTGGAGTTTTTGGCTGGGAAAATTTAATTCAAACATATGGAATATGGTTCCTGGTTGTTTGATGTGGATTGTTTGGATGGAAAGAAATCGGCGCTCTTTTGAGGATACCGAGAAATCTTTGGTTCAATTACAAGCTCTATGCCAGAAGACTTTATTTGATTGGTCTAGGTGTTGGGGCTTCTCGGATTGCTTCACTATCTTCGAGTTTATTTCTTCTCTTAGTATTGCACTTTTAAGTTTTTTCTTGTTCTTTGTTGCTGTTTGTTTGTTTGTTGCTTTTCCTTGTGTTCACCATCATGAACACCTTGTATTGGCTTTCATCTGTTTTTCAGTTTGTTTTAATAATATTCTTATTACCTATCAAAAAAAAGTTTAGTAGTTTAGTAAAAGTAGAAACAAAGGGAAGTGGTCATAAAACATAGTGGTCAAGACATACCAAAGAGAGTGCTATTGATATCTTAGATCAACATTTCATAAAGATGGAGAGATCAAAAAGGATGCAACATGATGCACTTCTACTAATATTATCAATCAAATTTAAAACCATACTTTACCTGCAATCCTTAAGATGATAAAAGGCATCTGAACTAGTAGTAAGCAACATCAAGTATGTGTCAACCTGCCATGAGTAAAAAGTGTTCAAGTCATTTCTTGTGTCATTGATCTAGGTATACCAGGAGAATGTCCACAGTGCCTAGTGATTGCACAATTTGCAAAATATAAATTAAAGCTGGCCTCTTTGCCTACATCCACTAGCCAGAATCTGCTACATACCGTGCATTTGAATTCTTTTTTATTGGTAAGTTACACAAGCACATAGTGGGCCTTGAACCCACGACCTCAACCTTCATCCCATTTTTATAAGAAAGGAAGTGCCAGTTTAGCTATAACTCATTGGCGTTGAACTTGCACATGAATCATGAATCGTGAATCTAAGTCTCACTCACATGTCAAACAAGAAAAAAAAAAGTCACACTCACATCAAGATAATGGACATAAGCATACAAAAATGCCATGGGATTATATCTTGGCAGGCAGATTGGTGAAAATGATTCGGAAGTCCTGCATAGAGCCAAAGAGGACAAATAAGATTACAGTCTTGCAAAACAAAACAAAAAAGGTTCACATATAAAAGCACCCACTAAGCTTTAAGTCCACTCAAACATAATAAAGAAACAAATATAGCTTTCACCTTGTGTATATACTATGTTTTATTAATTTTTTAACCTATATCAAGAATTAAGCATTAGGCTCAAGTATCAACAGAATTTTGTTGAAGATGATGTCTCATAGAAAATTAGAGAAATATGATGTAGTTATTCTTGGTTGTATGCTATTGGGATGCATCTATCAAGAAGAAGAAAATGTTGATGACTAATTAAAACAAAACTAGGCATGTTTCATTAGACAAAAATTTGGAAGAATATATTTGATAAGTGAAAACAAGTCCCAAAGCATAGACATTAAGAGGTCGGGACAAACAAGAAATGCAAATTTAGAACAGAAAACAATCCTGAAATGTTTTTTTTAGGTGAAAACATTCCTGAAATGTTTACTGCTGGTAATACAAGAGTTCTATTGAATTTAATTATCTTTTTCATATAGCTATTTTGGCAAAAAGCATAACAAAAGACAAGACAGTAATGCTAACTTCATTTACCAAAACATTAATTAGTAAAAAGGCCACTGAGTGGATTCTAGTTGAGCAATCTAAAAGAGCCTGCACCACAGGCTTCAACTTTCTATGGCAAAATGTCCTAAAATGAGACTAATTTGATCAACAGTATCTCAACTCTCAAGATCTAAGATGCACGGATATGGGTATGGGTACGAGGATACAACATTTCTTGAAAAACCTAGGGTATGATACATTGGGGATACATGTATCAATTACTTATTAAATATATATTTTTTATATATTGTTAACCATCTATCAGTTTAAGAGCAATAGTGGATAATAAAGTGAATCCATGGCCATTAAATGATATTTAGAATACAAACCAAGATCCAAAAAGAGTAAATAAAAGATAACTAAATAATTTTTTAACATTGAAACCAATATATAAAAAATATAAATAAAAATTCTTACAAGTTTAGGCTATCTCTCACTATCGGGGGTTGGGTTACAACGGTATCCAAGTTGTATCATAGGCATATCCAGGGCGTACTGGCACTTGGGGGAAAACAAAAAAAAAAAATAGCCGGGTATGCATCTTAGAGGTATCTGGTGTGATAATAGTACGATACGTATTGGATACAGGGATATGGGTACATGAGCAAAAATGGAGTATCCATGCATCCTAGATCAAGATGTAATAGAAAGAGGAAAAGCTTAATTTGAACACTCATTCTAACTCATTTAAACTGACTTCTGCATTTAAATTCACTCTAAAAAATCTCAACCCCAAGCATGGTGACCCAAAGGAAAGCACAAATATAAGTAAGAGGCAGTAAAATGTAATTCCTAGTACACAGTCAAATTTTCCATGCCAGGGTGATCATCAAAAGATGATGTAAGAATTATAAAAGTTACTTATCAAAAAAACGATGTAAGAATTATAAAAGTCAAAATAACTTGCCTAAATGATTCTGATGACATAACAAAGTTGGCAAGTAGTAACATATCATCAGGATGAAGAGAAGCTTTTTGAGCACCAACAAGACTGATAACCTGTAATCAAGCTTCAAGGCTTTAAAATGCCCAGTAAAATATTTATAAACTGAACAGAAAAACGCAGCCCCCCGAAGGAGAATGACTCAAGATTGTGCCCCTATGGATGAAAAAATTCAGACAGAAGAAAAGGGAGAGGTTGTGTTAAGTGTTAACCTTGTGTTTGCACATTAATATTGCAAATAGAACACCAGAATCGGCAACATCTTGCAATATAGCACCTGCAGCTTGCCTTGTTGCATAAGCCAGGGGAAGACAAGTGTATGCATGAAGAAATGTAGCCGGATTCCTGAAATCAAAGAAATGAATAGCAAAACTAATAAGCACCACCAAACTAGGGTGATATTTTGATAATAACAGAGCAAAGGAAACCTCAAGAAAAAATAACCAAAATAAGAAAAATGGAATTTCAATTGCGCTTCAGTGACTACAAAACAGATCAAGAAACATCAGAAGTAGAAACATGTTTCCACAAAGAACATAAAAGTAACATGCAGCTTAAGGTGTGTATTATAATTTAAACTAAAGAGCACCGTGGAATGACTGTGGTTACTAGCTTTGTATCCAAGGCAGAAAAAGAATAAAAACTTTGTATGTAACTATAGTAGGTATAAATATTTTTGGTTGTACAACTTTTACTAATGTTTCTCTTTCGTCCTTATTTTTAAAATTTCACCAATTTAATTCTCAAACAATCACACTTGTCTCTATTTTGTCCTTCCATCCCAATTAAAACTAAGAGTGTTAGTGATGCAGACCAAACTGAAGACATGGCAGCTATCTCACATGCCATATCACTAATTTCTTGTTTTAAATTAAAAATACAATCAATTAACAAAAAATGGGTTTTGTTTTTGTTTTTGTTTTTTTTTTTTTTTGAGCTATCACCACCCAATGCTGGCCACATTCATTCTCTATCGGCCACCAAAACTTGAAAATTCCCCAGCCTCAAATGTGGTGGAGCAACCTAACCTATCCTCTCTCTACAAATCTGACTTGTCCGCCTCAAAAACCAAGATTCATGATCCCACCAAACCCGCAAAACCTGGATCGGGACTCATCCAGAAAAGCTCAAGCCCATCCAGCTGTTGTTGCCCCTTTGAAGACTGTTGGCGGCAAACTGTCACTGTGCCCAAACAATAATTGGGAGAGAGTGAGGGGGGGCTCAGGTGGGAGAAGAGGATAGAGGGAACAATAAGTAATTCTTAATTAAAATTTTATTTGGTTTAAAAATGAACAATTGAAACTATTATTTTTATTCATTTGGTGTTGATGTGGAAAGTTTAGTGCCAACCAGCCTAACATATTGCCATTTTAACTGACAGGGCATGTGATATAGAAGCCATGTCATCAATTTAGATCAAGTCACTAACGTTGCTAGCTTTAATTTGGACTTAAGGGCAAAATAAAAACAAGCGTGACAGTTTGACGATTAGATTGGTGAAATTTAGAAAATAGGGACAAAATAGAAACATTGATAAAAGTTGGAGGACCAAAAATGTACCTTGCCCAAAAATTAATTATATTAATGATTCGAATCTTTATTATTGTGTGTTTGTGTGCGTGCATGTGTGTGTATATGTTGTGGATCCATCCAATCAGCCTGATGCTCAAACCTTCAACCTGAGATCCAGCCCATTCAGAGTTTTTAAAATGGATTGATTAGAAAAAATGGAGCCCTATATATATTTACTAACAATACTAGAGCATCTACAAATGTGAACCTTAAGATTGTTTCTCTCAATAACTTCCAGCAGTAAGATCCTGTGCATTCTACAGCATATTATGTTGCTTTAACTTCACCAGAGAAAGGAGCTCATGAATTCATCTCCCTTTCCCTCTGGTGCGGGTGCACCAAAAGAAAGATTTGCAAAAGAAAATTTCACTTCCAGAAATGAGGATTTATAGATATATAGGTTCTTATACATGCAAACATGTGTAAAATATACATGTTTTACCACACAGGCAAACCACATTACAAAAGGGAATAGAGAAACAAACCAACTGAAAGAGTGGATTAAAGATGAGAAGACAACATCCGTCCCTCCAAGCAAAGGTGTCATATCAAACTTTGGGTTCTTCTCGAAACACCTATTTACTGACTTCGTTAAAATAAGAAGCATCTGCATTCATATCATAATCAATCATTTGAGGAAGTCCAGCGACTATAATAACAAAATTTTATCTTATAATGAAAGTAAATGAAAAATAGAACAATATATTTAGTGGAAAAGGAAAAAGAATAAAGAAAGTAGCCAAAATATTCATAAGGGAACAACATGTCAAACAGTCAAGCGCATTAATCCTGAAAACATTTTTTAAGGGCAAGCAGGAAAGGGGAAGAATCAAATCCTACCTGACCATATATTAGCTCCAGTTGCCCCCTCAATGACTCATAGGGCTCTTCTGTGCAGCTAATGCAAACTAAGTAAATGGGTCCTTTCACAAGAAAAACCACCTGAACATCCAAAAAATTTACGACGATGTATTTAACTAATTGCCCAAAATGAGAAGGAGGGGGGATTGACTTGAAACCCCCTAAAATGAAAAGCAAACATTTTCACACTTTCAAATCTGGACATTCTATTCCTCAAGCACAAGTGACAGACATGGTCCTCTTTTTTCGGACAAGGAATTTGCATAACATGCTCCAGTTAAAGAACCAAGAAAAGAGACAAAACACTTGTATTCATTTATGAATATATGCATACATATACATCTGACAATGTTTCCATGTGAGTAAATGTCTTCAAAATTGCATATATCACTTTGCTCTTACAAAAACAACAACCAGTTTTAATACTTCTCTATCCCTGGATATCTCCTTGCGTGTGGAACGTGGGAATGAAGGGAAGTGGGTTGTTATTTCATCTGAGATTAAGGAGGTGGGCCCGGTTGCTGTGAAGCCCATTGGAGTTAATAAGCCACACAGTTTTAAAACTGTACTGCTTAATGGTAGTGGGCCTCGGTCATTTGCTACTTGGAAACCACAAAAGCCCATGATGGGTCTTTTAAATCTTTGGGCTACAAGTCTGGGTCTCATCATCTTAAGTGCAATACCATTCCGGGTGTAACTCAAACAGGTGTTTCAGCTTCTTCCGATACAGCGATACAGCTGCCTGGGATTGGGTCTTCACATGCAAGCTCCTCCTTCGCTTGCAATTCCATGGTACAGTTTTGTGTAGCTCCTTCTCAGTTTGATGTCTCCGGTGTTCAAGAGTTGGGGCTTGGGTCTTCGTCTCTTTCTGGTGCGATTGTTTCTGAAGCTTCAATTTCTCGCTCGGTGCCGATTCAGGTGCTGCCTGGGTCTGGGATTTTGGATTCTCAGCCGCCACCGTGTGTGGCTTCTTCTCAGTCTGAGGTCTCGGGTTGTCAGGAGTCGGGGCTTGGGTTTTCGCCTCTTTCTGGTGGGTATGTTTCTGAGGCTCCAAATTCTTGCTCGGAGCCGCTTCAGGTGCTGCCTGGGTCTGGGTTTTTGGAATCTCAGCTGCCACCCTCCACTCTTGAGGTGGGTTCTAGTAACCCAGTGAGGATTGCGGTTGGAGTGGGGTCAGAAGAGGGGAACTTGGAGAATATATTGGTAGCGCCAGTTCAGCATGTAGAGGGTTCAGAGATTTCAGAACCGTTGTTCAACAAAGCGCCTCATGATCTTTGTCCTAGAATCAGTGACTTTGTTGGGGATTTGTGCAAAACCTGGGGTAATTCTAAGGATTGGATGCTCGAACTCCGGGATGGGAGGAAAATTGTTATCCCGCTCTCCGCTTATCGCTCCCCTGATTCTGTGTCGGATCAGCTCACACCAGAGGGTGTACCTAATCCAGGTTTGGTTCATCTTGTTAATGAGGGACATATTGTTTGTTGGGACTCTGAGGTTGAGGGTGAGGGAGTTGGGGGCTCTGTTGTTTCTGATCTTGGGTTAGAGGGTGAGGTGTGGAAGTCTGATGAGGAGTTATTGGATTGGAATCTTTTAGGTGATCCACTTGAAGTGGCACCTCTGGCGATGGATATTTCTGTGGGCAAGGAGTTTCCTACAGCTGAGAAGATTGGGGGCAAGGTTGTTGTTGATAACACCAAGCTGTCACTTTGGGTAACAAATAGAATTAAAGCTTTCCAGAAATTTGTCGGGACCTCGCTTGAGGGTTTCGAAGAACAAGTTACAGGACTGCTTCTAGCTTTAGAAGAGCGAAGAAAACAGCGGATGATTGCTGTAGATTCTAAGAGGAAGTTGGGTAAGGTTGGGCTCAAAGGGCATCGTGAGTTGAAGAACTTAATGAGCTCGTGGGATGAGGAGAAGGAGTCAGAAAGGAGCAGGAGTGTTAGCAGGGATCGGGCTGTTGTTGTGCATCAATGAATTTAAGAATTGTTTCTTGGAATGTGAGAGGGTTGAATGAGCAGGATAAAAGGCTTTGGGTTAAAAATTTGATCCGAAAGTGGAAAGCAGATATTGTTTGTCTGCAAGAAACAAAGATGGAGCTTATTAATAGAGGCACCATTTGTAGTTTGTGGGGGGATCAACATGTGGATTGGCTATTTTTAGGTTCGGTGGGTGCCTATGGTGGGATTTTGTTGATGTGGGACAATAGGGTTGTGGATAAGGTGGACGAAGCAGTGGGTTGTTTCTTCGTCTCGTGTAAATTCAAAAATGTGGCGGATCATTTCGTTTGGGCTTTCTCTGGTGTTTATGGTCCCAATAGTGATAGAGACAGGAGGTTTCTTTGGGAAGAGTTATGTGGCCTATGTAGTTGGTGGGATGTGCCTTGGTGTGTGGGTGGTGATTTTAATGTGGTGCGTTTTCCTTCTGAACGTTCTAGTATTGCTAACTTCTCTTCAGCTATGCTTCGGTTCTCAGATTTTATTTCCGAGCAAAGCCTTATTGATCTACCTTTGGTTGGGGGGAATTTCACTTGGTCTAACTCTAGAGAGGTTGTTGCTAGTTCCAAATTGGACAGGTTTCTTTTGTTCGTAGATTGGGAGGAGAATTTTCCATCTGTTTGTCAACGCCGTCTTCCTAGGTTGATGTTGGATCATTTTCCTATCCTTCTTGAGGGCGGGAATTTTCACGGAGGAAAAAAACCCTTTAGGTTTGAGAACATGTGGTTAAAGGATGAGGGCTATTTGGGAAGGGTGAGTTCATGGTAGGAGTCCTATCATTTCCAAGGAACTCCTAGTTTTTCCTTGGCCAACAAGTTGAAGATGCTAAAATTGGATTTGAAGAGATGGAATGTGGAGGAGTTTGGTAATATTGGCCTTAGGGTGCAAAACTTATGGAAGAATCTTAAAGTGTTGGAAGTTTTAGAGGAAGTTCGTGCTCTTACAGTGGAGGAAAGGAGGGATAAGGATCGAATTCTTGGAGAGTTAGAAAAATCTATTTTGTTGGAAGAGATTTGCCGGAGGCAAAAATCTAGGGCTCTTTTTCTTAAAGAGGGAGATAGGAACACTAAGTTCTTTCATCGTATTGCAAATTCACATAGAAGAAGCAACACTATCGATAGACTTATGGTGGATGGTGAGTTATCTACGGATCAGGGGATCATTGAAGGGTGTATTACTCAATTCTTTAGGCATCTTTACTCGGAGAAAGTGGTTCATCGTCCTATTTTGGATGAGGTTGCTTTTTCTAGTATTTCTGAGGAAGATGCCACTTGGTTGGATAGACCATTCGATGAGGATGAAGTTTTTGGAGTGGTAAATGAGTTCAAAGGGGATAAAGCGCCAGGTCCGGATGGCTTTTCAATGGCTTTTTTTCAGTCTTGTTGGAGCATAGTGAAATCTGAAGTTATGTATGTGTTTCATGTTTTCCATGCCCATGCTGTGTTTGAAAAGAGCCTTAATGCTACTTTTCTTGCTCTCATTCCTAAGAAATTTGATGCAGTGGATATACAAGACTTTCGTCCTATTAGCTTGGTGGGTGGGATGTATAAGATTATTGCTAAGGTGTTAGCCAACCGAATGCGAAGGGTGGTCCACGGTCTTATTTCTGAATCTCAGAATGCCTTTGTGAAAGGTCATCAGATTTTAGACTCTGTCCTTATTTGCTTCTGAGTGTTTAGACAGTCGATTGAAGGCGGGGGGTTCCGAGGGTGTTGTGCAAGCTGGACATTGAGAAAGCGTACGACCATGTGAATTGAGAGTTTCTCATGTTTTTGTTACAACAGTGTGGTTTTTCTAAAAAGTGGAAAAGGTGGACCAGGTGTTGTATTTCAATTGTTAAATTCTCCATTTTGATCAATGGTTGTCCTTCTGATTTTTTTAGGAGTTCTAGAGGACTTCGACAAGGTGATCCTTTATCCCCATTTCTCTTTGATATTATCATGGAGGCCTTGAGCCATATGTTGGTTGCGGCTACTGTAGTTGGTCAGTTTTCGGGTTTCATAGTTGGAAACGAAGCTGGTTCCTTGATGTCGGTGTCTCATTTATTGTTTGAGGATGATACTCTTGTTTTCTGTGATACTGACAACACTCATATTACAGCTCTGCATGGAATTCTCTCTAGATTCGAGGAGATGTCAGGGCTAAGAATTAATTTAGGAAAGTCTGAATTGGTTCCAGTTGGGGATGTGCATAATTTTCATGAGTTAGTGGAGATTCTGGGCTGTAGGGAGTCTGCTCTTCCTTTGAAATATTTAGGTCTCCCGTTGGGGGCTTCCTTTAAAGATAAGTCTATTTGGAATCCTATATTGGAGAAGATGGAGCGAAGACTAGCTGGTTGGAAGAGATTGTATTTATCAAAGGGGGGTAAAGTTACCCTTATTAAGAGTACTCTTTCTAGCCTTCCTACTTATTTTATTTCTCTTTTCCCTATTCCAGTGAAGGTGGCTAAAAGGATAGAGTTACAAAGGGATTTTCTTTGGTCTGGTATTGGGGACGATCGTAAAATTCACTTAGTGAATTGGTCTAAGGTTTGTAGGCCAGTGAAGAATGGAGGGTTAGGCATTCGGTGCTTGAGAAGATTTAATTTTGCCTTATTAGCCAAATGGCTGTGGCGTTATGGTTGGGAGAATGATGCCTTTTGGAAAGGGTCATTGGGGCAAAGTGTGGGAATGAGTGGGGTGGTTGGTGCACAAAATCTATGTCAAGGGCTTATGGTGTTTGTTTGTGGAAGTGCATTAGAAGTGGCTGGTTGAAATTTTCCAAGTGCCTTCGATATGATGTGGGTGATGGTTCTCGTGTGAAGTTTTGGGATGATGTGTGGTGTAGGGATCGTCTTCTTAAGGAGGAGTTTCCAGATTTGTATAATATTAGTAGGACTAGAGAGGCTTCGGTCTCTGAGATTATGAGCTTCACTAATGGGAGAGTTACTTGGGACATTCAGTTTCGTCGTTTAGTGAATGACCAAGAGTCACTTTCTTTGGATTCATTTTTGGTCCTAATTTATTCCACAAAGGTCTGGGGTGTTGGTGCTGACAAATTTTGTTGGAAGCCAACCTGTAGTCGAGGTTTTAAGGTGAGTGGGTATTATCATTCTCTATCCCCATCTACTGTCATTCCCTTCCCTTGGAAAATGGTGTGGCAATCGAAGGTTCCTCCTCAGGTTGCTTTTTTCTCTTGGACTGCAGCTTTAGGCAAGATTCTAACTATTGATAATCTTCGGAAGAGGCACTTTGTTGTTCTTGAGTGGTGTTATATGTGCAAAGGGTGTGGAGCATCTGTTGATCATCTCCTCCTTCACTGTCCTATTGCATCTGAGATATGGAGTATGATCTTTTGTTTGTTTGGTATTTGTTGAGTGATGTCGCAAAGGGTAGCGGATTTATTGGATTGCTGGCCTTGCAATTTCAGGCGGCATCGTAATATAGTTGTTTGGAGGATTGTACTGCACTATTTGATGTGGTGTATCTGGCGGGAGTGGAATTCGAGAAGCTTTGAGGATCGTGAACGGTCCATTCTTGAGTTTAAGTCTTTTTTCTTTTCTACTCTTCTCGAATGGTGTTTGGTTTTACCTTCTTTTTCTTGTATTTCCCTTTCTGGGTTGCTTGAGCATTGTACTTTGTTTTCTTGATGTTTTTGCCTTTTTAGTACATTTCCTATGTACGGGGCTGTGTTTCTTCAATATACTTTTAAGTTATCAAAAAAAAAACAACAACCAAGCCTACATTTTAGAATTATCACAGAAACTTAAATTTTCAGGAGAAGAAGAAAACAGTTCAATTATATGTTTCCCAAAACGAGAATTAATTAGCAATTGAAAACTTGAAGAATATAAAAAGACCTGGTGATTTCCTGCCCTAACCAATTTGACACGATCTCCCCTGAAAAGCGATTAATGTGAAGAACTAATTAGAGCCCCTGTAGATTTTGGCTTCAAAGAAATTATTATGCTAAGACTAGGAGTATAATCAAAGATGAAAATCATAAAATAAAACCAAGGTAGAAAGAGCCATGTACCCGTTCTCCACAAAGGAAATTATAGCCTGTAATGTTGCTGAAAATCCTGCTAGCTTGTGTTCATCCCCATATCTGGTAGTTAATAAGATATTCAAAGAAGGCCATAAAACAACAGAGGGTCCAGAAAAGAATTTATAAAGCAAACTGTACAGTTCCTAATGCTGAAATATGCAGAAGCTGGAGACAAACCTGGAATATATTGGTTTGCCTGAGTTACTTAAAATAAAGAAGTGCTTCTTCCTTTTTCTCCACGATAGGGAAGCATCATCCTGCACTTCAGTTATTAATCAATCAGTACATAATACTGCAGGTATCCTCGAGAAATAAAATTTTGTCAGCCACATCGGTGCAAGTAAAACATACAAATATGCTCTAAGTTTTTAAAACAATATATTTGATTATAGTGCTAATATCATGTTTAGATGAGGAATTTTGAGTTGGCATTTTACTCAAAGTTGTAATTTGGAAATTCCAGTGTTAAATTATTTGGGTTTTAACATGAACATTAATTATAAAATTCCACCAGAATTTGAATTTTGGGTTTTCAAGCATCCAAATTCCAAGTTCAAAATCCAGGGGGCAAGGTGTAATTCACAAATTCTACCAACATTACTACTCTCATACCATTATCATTAGTACTCTTCAGACTTTACCACCACTATTACCACCAGCACCGTCACCATTGTCACTGCCACCACCAATGCTACTACCACTACAACCACCATCACCGGATCTGAAATTGTAGTGCTGCACTGGAATCCTTCACCAATCCCTATTCCCTACCCCTACCTCTATCATTACAATATTCCCATAGTAAATACCCCTTTGACCTCGTTCTTTTGCCTGTGAAGCAGAGAATAGAAATTATTGGAACACATTCAACTTCTCTTTTTCTTGTGTGTATTGTTGGGTTTGAAAACTAAGCAAAGGAAAAGACTTTTATGACTTTATAAACTGACCCAGAGCAAGAGAGACTCAAAGTGTTAGTTTGGATACAACGTTTTTTCGTCAACGTTTGTGTTTGTGCTATCCCATGCGTTTTTTTAGTGGGTCCCATGAACAATGTTTTCAATTTTCAGCAATAAGCGGTATCCAAACAGACCCAAAGTGTGTGTGTGTGCATGTGTTTTGCTTTTTTACTAACTGCACTTTCAAAGACCAGATTTGGTGGACATTGCATACAAATGAGTTTGGCAAAGAGGTAAAGAGAAAACAAATGTTCTGTTAAGGCATCTTTCAGTGCTCATGTTTGATACAACAGAGAATTAGATAAATCCCATACTCAAATCTGATTTTAGTTAGTTGAATGTTAAAAAAAATAAAAAAATAAAAACGTGGCGGTCCATGTAGAAGCCAGGCAGCATAAAAATAATATATTAAAACTTCTGTTAGTCAATTCAACATTTTCCATCCTCCACATAACAACAAGGACTATTTTGACACAATACCAAAAAGTTAAGGACTAAACTGACACATTTGAAACATTAAGGACCACTTTGACACATAAGACATGGCAGCCCATGTAGAAGCCAGGCAGCATAAAAATAATATTTTAAAAGTTTTGTTAGCCACATTAGTGTTTTCCATCCTCCACTTAATGGCAGACTATTTTGACACAATATTTAAAAATTAGGGACTAAACTAACATATTTGAAACAGTAGTGACCATTTTGACTAACCAAAAAACAAAATTTTCCATTCTTCAATTGCATTTGTTTTCTTTTTTTATGATAAGTAAGAAGAGAATATTATTAATAAAAGAATTATTAATAAAAGAATAGCAAGAGAAACACAAAGAGTTCCCGGTAGTGAACAAAGGAAGAAAAAGGAACAAAAAGACAGAGGTAGCCCCTAATCTATTCTAATAGATGAAAGAAAATCCAAAAGGGTAGCACAATCCGAGAAACCCCAACATTGAGACCAATCAAAGAGGGTCGCTGGCACAAATCTAATAACTGAACCACAGTTTTCCCCTCATCCTCAAAGGACCGCCGATTCCATTCAGTCCAAATAGTCCACATTAAGCAGCCTGGAACCAAATCCCAAATATCAGAGTTATGCTTCCCAAGCCAATGATACCAACAAAATAATAAGTCCACAACTGAAACTAGCATGACCCAAACGATCCCAAACAATCGAAGCATATACATTCACAAAGAATGAGCTATCGGACAAAAAAGTAACAGGTGATCCACAAATTCCGCATTGCAATAGCACAAACAACAATGATTCGCCAAAGGGCGACCACGAAGCATAAGATTATCCAAAGTTAGAATCTGACCATGGGCTGTTGTTCACATAAAAAAAGCCACCCTTCTAGGAACCTTAACTTCCCAAATTCCTTTCCAAGGGAAAGTGGAAGGAGCTGCATTTCAAATCTTGTGATAAAAAGACCGAGTATCAAACTTCGCATTGTCATTAAGATCCCAACAAAGCCTGTCACACCCTCCACCCCTAGGAGTTCGGGATTGGATGAAATGAAGAAGGGAGTAGGAAGCCGCCAACTCCCAATCATTAAAATCCCTATGAAATCTTAAACTCCACACTCTGTCATTATCACCCACTGGAGGGCTTAACACATCAGAAATACAAGCCTTCTTATTAGCTGAACACAAAAATAATTGAGGATAAAGAATTTTAAGAGGAGCATCCCCAATCCACTTATCATGCCAAAAAAGAATGCGAGAACCATCCCCCACCACAAAAGAGAAATGCTTAGTGAAAGTGTCCCACCTTCACTAATATTCCGCCATAACCCACAACCATGAGCCCTAGTACAAGCTCTAGTGCACCAACCCCCTTTTCTCTCCCCATATTTCATGGCAATGACCCTTCGCCATAGATGTGAGGTTTCATGGCCATACCTTCAAAGTCATTTCCCTAATAGGGCCTGATTAAAAGGCGCCAACTTTTGAACCCTAAAAAAAGGAAAACAAAAACAAAAATCACCAACCACCAAGCCAAGTTCGTCGAAGTCTCAAACCATCCACACCACCAATAGCAAAGCCCATCCACCATACAAAGTCCCATTACCACCATCTCAAGTGCCCAACCCCAAAACGCCAAAATCAACAACCCAAGGCTAGCACAATCACAATCACAATCACAATCATAATCACAACCCAAGTACCCAACCCATCAACTGAACCCACAACCCGATCCACTAAATCACAAAAATCATTGACTTTCAGCGACTCCATTTGACTATCTCAACCCTACTCACACAAGCGAACTTGCTTGCCTAGTCCCCATACGTCACCAATAGCTATGCGACTCCAATCACCATTCGCAAGCTTTCATGGACCCTTCTGCCATCGCCCTTGAATACTATCCTCATTGATTCCCTTTAGCCACCTCACACACCATAGTTGGCACTATACATGTTGATCCATGTTTTAGCTAAGAACCACTGTAAAGGATCAGTTGACTCCACACCATCCTCTTTCTAATTTCTTTAAGGATGTGCATGTTGTTAAGGAAAATAAAGCCTATTACTTTCAAGTTTCAAGGCACCCCAAGACAAACTTATCCCTAAAGTAACGTGAGCCCATGCCCAGGCTGACCCATATGCATGATCCAAATTTCTTTATAGGTATTTATGAGTGGGCTTTGGTTCAATTCAATTAGGGTTTGGTTTACTAGTCAAAGTAGAAGCCGTAGTTATACTAGGAGAAGTTAAAGTCTATATAAGTGTCTTATTGTACTCAAACAAGTTAGAGTTGTTTTCAGTATTGAGGCACGTTGGCCATAGTGTTCTTTTCTCTCTCTTTTTCTTCTTTATTTTCTTTCTCACGGTACTATTCACGGACACTGTTCACTGGTCTTGTTGCATATTTATTATAAAAAAAAAAAGACTATTTCTGTTTTTCCCCCTTTCTATTTTCAACCATAAATAAAATCTTCTCTCTCTTGAATTACCCCTTCTAAAAATGTTCTCAACCCAAAATCCACAAATCCTCTTAAACCTTATAACCACACTTAGACGAATTCCCCTGATTTGTACTATACCAGGCCTTCTTTCTACCTTCCCAATAATAGTATTTCAAACCACTCTGGCCTTAAAAGAACCCAAAGACAATCCCAGGTTAGTCATAGGAAGGCAGCCAACCTTAGAACCCAACAGTGAGGCCAGTCTCAAGACATTAGTTACATTGTCAACCGGAGCCAATCTAGTTTTGCTTAAATCGACTCTTAGGCTTGAAACTGTTTCAAAACAAAGAACGCATTGCATCTATTCAAGTAAAAGGGGATTTGAATCGCAAAATATAATTGGGTCATTACCAAAAAGAAGATAAAGTTCTAAAACTCCTTTATTTTCTCCACCAATCTTAAAACCTGTTAATGGAAGTAAGGCTGCCTACCATGACCTCTGCTAGGCCCTGCAAAAGGTGGGAGCTTTGTGCTCTAGGTTTTGACCTTTTTTTTTAGCATAAACAAAATATGAGACAAATGTTATCCTTGCCTTAAACCATTTGAGCTACTGAGTGGATGCCTGCAAGAGGCATGGCTGTTTTACCTAGGAAAACTGACCACTACAATCAGTCTACTCTGATTTCTATCACGAAGGGTAGAAGGAAGTTCATATGCATAGCAACTTTCAGTAAATGCATATCTGAAAACCTTGTTCCTATCCCAAAAATACTCAACTCTTGTTTAATTATGTCTCTGAATGCTCATTCTTTCACCGTATGTATCCTATAATTTTATCTTAGATTGAAGATAATTAAATAAAGTTTTAATAAAATCTATCATGGGACGCATTTGGTTTAGATAATTCAAATTCAAATTTGATACCAATGTACTAATCAAAGGCTTACTAATATGTCTTGTGGAAATTATACTAGCAAAACTAACTAATGTATAAACATAATATATAATGCATTCCCATGAATCTAAAATCACGAAAATTTACTGATAAAACAGACAACTTCGTAACTCCATTTGTTTCTAACCCCCTCTCCTATTGTAACAATCGAAATTATCGAAACATGTCCAGCAACAATGTTTGCAAATATTTGTGATATTAATCTAATGCATGCCATGGAATTCTCAATTGAAGAAGTGAAGAATCAAATCGAGTACCTCGTCGACGTGACGCTTTCCAGGCATCCACGAGGCCTGAGAATCCTGAATGGAATCGACATTGCTGACTTCCTGTATCTCATCATCGTCGCCGCCGCCAATCCCACCGCCAATCATGTCGAACCCACCACTACTCCCACTGCCACTACTGCTGCCCCTTTCACCGGCGTACCCACTGCTACTCGGGCTCGACGGAGCCTCCACTTCCACCTCCGAATTCGTCCTCCTCCACCTCACACTCTGCCTCGCCTCCAAATTGCTCCCAACCTCCCCTTCTCGTTCATTGCTTTCGACCTCCCCGTGATTGTTCTCGCCGACGGAACCATTCACGACGCCGTTTGGGGATTCTTGAATCTCCGGCGGTTCGTTGTTGGGCTCGGTCAATGCGGCCGATGCGAATTGATCTTCGAGTGGTTTGGAGGTGGAATTAGGGTTAGGGTTAGGGTTGGTGAATTCGTCGCCGGAGGTTGAGCTGGAATCGGAGGACATTTGAGAATTTGAGGGTTTTTGAAAAATTTAGGGAAAATCAGAAATTGTAGCGAATGGGGGGTTTGGTCTGTGCGCACTTCGTAGGGAACCACGTATCACCTACCAGTCGTTGGAGCCTAGTTGCTCCGGTGCAATTGGTCCAGCGTGAAACGCACCGTTTAGCCTCTTCGAGAGTCGTCACACTCTGACCAGTAGGTGGAGAGAGGAGTGGATCCGAATGGCCGTTTCGACTCGCGCGAACTGTTACGTTACGGGCCGGGTTTGAGGATTTACGTTCGTTTTTTAAACCTGGGTCAAATGGGCCTCATTCGGCCCTATAATAATAAATATATAATGTACTTGTTTGTTTGTTTTCCTTTGTTTTTTTATAATTGTTTTCCTTTGTTTGGGTTTTAGCGAACTTAACGGGTAAAGTTTTGATCCGATTACATAAAAAACTAATTAATATTTTGGTCTAATATTAAAAAGTAATTATCGAAAATTGACGTTATAAATTAAAAATTATTTCTAAAAAGAAATTGCTTTCATATGAAATTTTTTTGATTGATATGATAAATTTTAACTTATGACATTTGTTTTATGATAATTTTTTTTTATCATACTAAGAAATCAATTAATATTTAGTGTAAACAATATCAAAATCGAAAATTTTTATTTGAGTTATCAAATTTTTTTGAGAGGGTTTCAATTTATGACGTCCACTCCTAATGATAGTTTTTTATCATCAGGTTAAGACACCAATCAATTTTTGAGTTATTAATTGAGTTAACTAGAAGCCATTTTATTTATTTATGACAATTTTGTACTAGGAAATGGGACGGAGTGGGTCTAAATGGCTTTGTATATATCCGGTGAATTACAATTACATTGTGGGTAGACGCAAACTCAACTAATCAAGAGTTGGCATGTTTTTTTGTTCAGGACAACTAGACAAGAGCTAGCAGACAGCTCAAAAATAGTTCGAATTTGATAAGCATTGCATTGTCATAGTGGTGTGTGTCATGCCAGCCTAGGAAAAGTTTAGAATACCAATTGGGTAAGGACTAGGGCCGATGATGTTTTTTGTTCTTTTTGAGAATTAGGGCCCATTATGGTTTTTGGGCTCTGATGACCTATAATGTTTTTCCGCTTCAGTAGGTACTTGGAAGTAGGAACAGCCTTTGTCGCGGGACCATAAGGTTCAGAGAGGGCAATATTATGCGCGCGCTGGAAGCATGCATATTTTAAGGCATATGTTAACGACACTGTATGGTATTTGTTAAGATTAAAATAATATGGATCTTACTTAATAAAAAAATTGAAAAAATGAGAGAAATTATATAAAGTTGACCATAAAGTCTATAAAACTGACAAAATACTGACATAAAGCTGAGTAACTAACAAAAATTCTTATATGAAGGGGGTGTTTGGTGAGTGTTTTCAAACAACAATTTTCAGTTTTTAAACAACATTTCACGTATTTTCACACACTTTTTCACCCATACGTATTTCCACAAAAGTTTTTAAACAACAATTTTCAGTTTTTAAACACATGTACCAAACAGACCCGAAGTGGTGTGTTAAAGAGTGTTTGTTAACACAACCCATATTTTTATAAGAAACGATATGTTAAAAATATTTTCATAATAAATTTTAAGTGGTAGGTTATTATTGGTTGTTATGAGTAGGCAAAAAAGTAATTTAAGTTGTGAATTTAAATTAGAACCCAAAGATTGTGGATGTATCTTAAGTGGTAGGCTAGGAAAAAAATATGAACGTAGCATTTTTCATTTTTAATTAAAATTTGCAAATGGATTTTGTTGTGTGGGTTAAGTAGCTTATTTTCTCTATAAGAAAAAAAGTTTTTGATGGCTTTATATAAGGTTTGATCTAACAACACAAATTTTGGCAATTTTTTGTGTAAAGAGCATTTACATCAGTTTGTGAAAAAAAAAAAATTGTTTATTTTAGCATAAAATTTTATGTTTTTATTTTATATAGTTAATTTTTAAAAATACATATATCATATTACTTATTCTAAACTCAATTTCATTAAAATATCAAATTTTCTTGATTAATTTTTTTTTCTTTCTCTCCTCATATACAATAACCATTGTGTGGGGTCCGAGGACAGAGGAGTGGTTAGCCAAAGATCAACTTGCCCAATTCAAGCCTAGAAGGGTAAGCGAGCCCCAAGGATTCCCCATGCTCAAGGAGAGTAAGAAGATCAGAACACTTGAACCAAATATATAAATATATATATATATATATATATATATAAATATATAGCATTATCAGCTCTGGATTAATATTTCTATTTTTATGTTTTAACTCGCTTATCTCTTGCTTAATAATATTAATTTCATGCTGTAAATCATTAACACTTAAATCGTTGGATTTTAGTCTTTTAAAAGGTTCTTTAAAGCTTAAAGTTGATTTTTCATTTTCGTTATTTTTAGTCAGAGTTTTAACAAATTTAATATTTTTGCAGGGAATCATTTTTGACAGATTTAACAAGTTTAAAGAAGAAAAATCATCAAGGATTTTAAATAGTTCTTTTTGATCTTTATTATCAATTTTTAACATGGGAAACTTATTTTTAAACTTACCAAGTTGTTTATATTTTCCAGAAACATTTTCCGTTTTAACATGAAAATCATTAGGTTTATCAAAGTTGTTTTTGTATCTTTTATATCTTTTATGACTATATATTTTGTGACTCTTATCATGTTTCTTCCCTTTTTGTCTAATAGGAGGCAGACCATCTTGTTTACAAAAATTAGCTTTTTTCTTAATCTGTAATTGGTACGTTAATAGTTTTTATTATTATTCATACTAGAATTAGATTTTTTAATAGCATTAAAAATGTTATCATAGATTAGGTTATCATAATTAAGAGAATCATTTGTACTCATTAACACCTGTTTTACCTTATGAGCAAAGATTGGAGGCAGACCGTCAATAAACCTTTCTTTCCAACAAGGCTTATGGCAATCTTGCTGAAGCATATCCCTGGAAACAAAAACATCTTGATACCATTTGTAACGATATCCAAAAACTCTAGGTGAAATATTAGAAGGAAGACCAACAAAATATTTAGGGATGGTATAAATCGGAGTATATAGGTCATCAATAGTACCGCAACCAATATGTTTAGTAAAAATAGGCAAACTTGTGGGATATAGATCCCGCCATTCATGAAGAGTGCTAGAAAAATCATTAATGAGTAAATCACCAATATCAAGGTGATCAATATCATGATTATTTTGGTGAGCAATACCAACTTCAGACATATGACTTATGATTTTTTGTTCAGATAATCCAACAATATTCCATTTGTAAAGTTTATTAATGGAAACAGAAAATTGTGGTTGAAAAACTCTTTCTTGAAACTGTATATCTGGAGAAATAGATCTGGAATACCAATTTTGTGTAAAAGACATGGGTTTGGGATTTTCAACAAATCTTTTAATTTCTGGTAATTCATCATTTAAAATTTCTTTAGCAGGAACAGTGTCAGAATCAGTATGTTCATCAGAAACAATTTCTTTTTCATTTTTTGAAATAGTGCAAGGTGTGCTTCTAGAAGTACCTTCAATTTTAATTTTTAAATCAGAAAGCATTTTATCCACAACTTCAAGCATGTTAGACGGAGAGGTTTTGAGCAAAACTTTCTCTTTTTGACTGGATAAATCAAATAAAGGTTTCTCAACAGATTTTTCAGAATTCTTAGTAAAAGCAGTATTTTCACTATGGTCAGGTTGTTGGCCAATGACATGCAAAGATTCATTAGTAGAGTTGGGTTGTTCAATAAGACTAGTAATAGGAGTTCGATCATCAGAAATCTTGAAAGAAGATGTTTTAACAAAATTTGATTTTCTTATCATACTCAAATGTTGTTTTGAAACTTCATTATTTGGAACATAATGGTTTTCAAGAAAATCAAAAAATAAAATATGTTTTTTCAATTGTTTCATTTTTTCTAACCATTTACTCTTGACACGGTTTTTCTCAGACTGAGCAAAATTATTTTGGAAGTATTTTCGTTTATTTTGATTTTTTGAAAGCATAAATTCATCATACAAAGGAACCAAATCAACTTCAAAGTTTTCATTTGAAACAGTCAAAACTCTTAATTGGTTAACATAGTTAAAACTATCAATGGGAGTAAAGTTGGGGTTAATAGATTTATCCTTATCCCTTTCTTTAGTAGTTTTTTTATACAAACAAGAAGCATTAGAATAATAGTTAAAACAAGCATGATCATTCAAAGAAACATCAGTCATAGAAAGAATGTTATTTTTAAAATTCTTAGATTTAGTACCATGTAAACACATGAGAACAGAAGCATCACATCTTTCAACATTGTGATCTTCATCATTTACAATACCAAGAGGACAACCAGTCCTGGAGCTGATAGAAGAGTTAGATCTCCACAATCTATCTATACTATCCTAGTTTTAACACTCAATTATCATGTTTTTCTCACAACCGTTGCATTTCGTAACACATACCCTAACTAACCTTATACCTCTCATGCCCTACACGCCCTCTCTTGGCTCAAACGGGCCTTACAGTTCGGTTCTAGGAATTCACTTTACGACTAGGGTGGCGCCAACGATGGTAAGAAGGGGACACAACAACTGAATACCAAAGTTTCGGGTAGACACAGACGGAGAGACAGAGAACACAACAACACTATCACCGGCCAGAAAAGAGTGGCTCTGATACCATACTATCCATACTATCCTAGTTTTAACACTCAATTTTCACTGTTATTGCCATGATTGATTCTGGTGCGGATATGAACTGTATCCAAGAAGGATTGATCCCTTCAAAATATTTTGAAAAATCAACCGAAAGATTGGTTTCAACTAATGGTTCCCAAATGAAAATCAAATATGAATTGAATAATGCTCATGTCTGCCATGATAATGTTTGCTTCAAGATTCCTTCTGTTCTTGTCAAAAATATGACTGATAAAGTGATTCTTGGTTTGCCTTTTATAAATGCTTTGTATCCTTTTCTTGTTGAACATGATGGAATTACTACTGATCCTTTTGGACAAAAAGTAAAATTCAAATTTGCTTCTAAAACTGAAATTGATGATGCTTTAAACTTGATCCATGCTAAAGTTAAACATCTTAACTTCCTTCAACAAGAAGTTAGATACAAGAAAATTGCTGAACAAATTTCTAATAAATTATTACAATAAAAAATTGATAATTTTCAAAAAATGTTGATTGATAATGTTTGTTCTGATGTTCCTAATGCTTTTTGGCATGGAAAGAAACATATTGTTGACTTGCCTTATGTTAAAGATTTTAATGAGAAAAATATCCCCACCAAAGCTCGTCCTATTCAAATGAATGCTGAAACTGTTGAATTTTGTAAAAAAGAAATTAATGATTTATTGGAGAAAAAATTGATTAGGAATAGCAAGTTCCCTTGGTCTTGTTCTGCTTTTTATGTTTAGAAAAATGCTGAGATTGAAAAAGGAACTCCTCGATTAGTAATTAACTACAAACCTTTGAATAAGGTTTTAGAATGGATTAGATATCCTATTCCCAATAAGAATGACCTGGTTCATAGGCTGAGTGAAGCCGTGGTATTCTCCAAGTTTGACATGAAGTCTGGGTTCTGGCAAATCCAGATTAGTGAAAAGGATAGGTACAAAACTGCTTTTACCACTCCTTTTGGACATTATGAGTGGAATGTTATGCCTTTTGGCCTTAAGAATGCCCCAAGTGAGTTTCAAAACATTATGAATGATATTTTTAATTCATTCAATCATTTTACCATTGTTTACATTGATGATGTTCTTGTCTACTCTAGTTCTATTGATGAACATTGGAAACACTTGCATTCATTCTTAGATACTATCAAAAGAAATGGTCTTGTTGTCTCTGCTAAAAAGGTCAAATTGTTTCAAACAAAAGTCCGTTTCCTTGGCTTTAACATATCTGAAGGACAGATTTGTCCTATTGATAGGGCCATCCAGTTTGCTGATAAGTTTCATGATGTTATCACTGAGAAAACTCAGCTCCAAAGATTTCTTGGGTCATTACATTATGTTGCTGATTTTTACAAAGATATGAGAAAACAATGTAAACCTCTATTTGATAGGTTAAAGAGTAATCCTCCTCCTTGGTCTGATATTCATACTTCCCTTGTTAAACAAATTAAATCTCATGTTAGGACATTACCTTGTCTTGGTATTCCCACCGTTAGTGCTTTCAAAATTGTTGAAACAGATGCCTCGGATTTTGGTTATGGAGGTATTCTGAAACAAAGAGTTTCCCCAGAGTCACCTGAGCAAATTGTACGTTTCTATTCTGGTATTTGGAATAATGCACAGTTAAACTACAGTACTATTAAAAATGAAATTTTATCTATAGTTCTATGTATTTCAAAATTTCAAAGTGATTTATTAAACCAAAAATTTTTGCTACGAATTGATTGCAAAAGTGCTAAATATGTTATTGAAAAAGATGTTGAAAATATTGCTTCAAAACATATTTTTGCCAGATGGCAAGCTATTTTGAGCGTTTTTGATTTTGATATTGAATATATTAAAGGATCCCAAAATGCCATCCCTGATTTCCTTACCCGTGAATTTCTGCAGTGTCATAATGGCAAGTAGAAGGTCGAGTGACAGGACGCCTGACAGTAACAATCAAATTGTTAAAATCGAGCCTGCTTCCCCTATAAACACTGTTAACCGTTTCACTACTTTAGGAATTATTCCCAAACCTAATTATTCTTCTGTTTTAGCTTCTACATATGATCCCTATGCTCTAACCCATAGTCATCGACCTGTTCAAACTGTTTTCCCTAGAAACCCCAATGCTTCCCAATATGTTAAAAAATGTTATGTTCAAAACCTGTTTTCTGTCGAGCCAAATAGGGCCTCCATTACTAACCCTTTTAGACTTGCTACCAGTTATTTTCCTCCACTATTTCATTGGATCCCTGAACATAATCAAAAGAATGTGCGATATTATTCTACAATATTACAGCATGAAAATTCAATTACTATCAAGCCCAATAAAGACAAGACTAATGGAGAAAAAATTATTTATCACAGTGTTTCCTTAAACCACATTATTTCCGAAGAAAAGTGGGGCCCCTGTCCTACTGCTACAAGGTCTTTACCAAATTGCCCTATTCCCTACTCTTATCATGATTATATTACTGCCTGGTTCAGATTCATGCTTCACCAAAATGAAACCATGTCCCACTCATGGTTTGTCAATTTTCACAAAGACTTTGACTCTACTTTCCCCCTCTGGTTCATCCGATGGTGGACTCAGTTTGATTCAGCTGTTGAAATATTTCCTGCACAATTAACAGACTGTTTCAGAAATTTCTCATTAAGGCTCAAACCTGACACTCATGGAGCCAAATTTCCCCCTCTACTACATTTTATCAAAAAATATAAGATTCCATGGATTCTAAAATGGCAATATACTAAAGAAGATGATGCTCTTGCTCGATGTTGGTATGTTAAATGGTGGGATAGGTTTTCTCACACTGATTCTATTATTAACAATGTCGAAAGGGACTTCCTTGCTTCAAATGTTTCCCCATTAAAGATTACTACTCCAGTGCAAACAGCTGCAACTGACGCACCTGCTTCCTCATCAACAAAAAATGTTGCATCTAAAAAGAAAAGTTCTCCTTTAGATGCAATCCGCAATGATCCTGAAGCTTTGTATGCACTGCTATCTAAATTGGTTAAGGATGATGAAGCTCCTAATTCAGATGCTGCCAATTCAGATGATGAAAAGTCCTCCCAGGTCTCTGTGTCAAAAGACCCCTACTACAAAACCTATCCTTACCCACAAGATTGGTTTGGACATGATGAAGAAAATGCTGAGAACTAGATCAGAAATTAATATTTGACTGGCCTGCACAAAGGCCAAAATGCTTCAAAAAGAATTGCTTCAAGACATCATGCTTCAAAAAAGAATTGCTTCAAGACATCTACTCCCATTTGTCCGTTATGCACTCCAGTCAAAAGTTCCAATGAGTGCTATCACTTCAAGCATGCTCCAATATTCAAAATACAATCCCATACTAATGCCGAATATCTTGCTTCTGACAAGGGTTGGGAGTCTTTCTAAAAAGAAAAAGGGAGGATTCTCCATGGCTACCTTTTGTCATATTCCCTATGCTTTGGCCATCATTCCCTACACTTTGCCATGCTTCCTCTGACACCATCTACTACAAAGACAAGAATTTTGGGTTCTACAACTGATTCCCCATGTTTTGGGGCAAAAAAGGAAATTTACTATTCACTGTTACTATTCATCTGTCACTATTCACTGTTACTATTCACTATTACTATTCACATGTTACTGTTCACTCCAAAATTTTGCCTTTTTAAGGGGGGTTGTCCCTTATATTTGAGGCAAGTGTTTTGTGTGCTTAGTTCAGGACTTCTTCCCTAGAGAGAGTCTTCACTTGTGAGCCTTTCTTTGTGAGAATTCCTTGCTTACTACAAACTTCCTACCTTCTCTACAAAGCTTGTAACTCCTAAGCCTTGTAACTATTTCCAACTTGTAATCACTACTACTGTAAGTGTTCAATTTTACTTTCAATAACAAGTAATTTCAGTTTTATGTTCATTACTTGCATTATCTTACTTATTGTCATCGCCACCATGGTCGGATTACCGCCATCACGGACGGTTCTATAATTCTTTCGTTTTCTTTAACTATTTAAGCTATATCCCCTACTTGGCTGGCTCTGCCACCTACTTGGCTGGTCTTATAGTTTTGCATTTACTTGCATTACTTTTACTTGCATTATTTTCAAGCTATATTATCACTGTATAACTGTGCTTCCGCTTCCAACGCCGTGTCCCTTCCCCCTTTATGGTATATATATATATATATATATATATATATATATATATATATATATATATATATATATATATATATATAAGAGATTGATCCTCGAACCTGCCCGAGGAGAACATTATTCTTAATCACTATTAAGTTGCACTTATTTGTTACTCTGGGCTCTTCGGCCTTAGACTTGAACTTAGCTTAGTATTGCACTTGAACTATTTTCTCACTCTCTTAAAAAATTCTACTGTTTAGGCTTGATTTGAAGGACAAGATACCACTGTTCTGAGTAGGCTTGAGCCTTTACTTTCTAAGTACTTACAACCATCATTAATTTTCTTTATCCTCGGGATACGTAAAGAAAATATAAAAAACTAAATGCAAAATAAAGTGATTGAAGCTTCTACTTACGTTTTATTTTACATCATTTTACTTTCCTTCTTATAACAATATTAAAAAATAGAGGTGTTTTGAATGAGCAAACTAATATGGGTCATGTTAAGTGTTAATGATGCCCTTAGGGCAATTGTTTTATTTATTTATTTATTATAAAACCTAGGATAATTGTTAATAAATCATTTTAGGAAAGTTTTGACACCATTCTTATGGTGTCAAAACACTCTAAATTTTGCATGGGCATGAGAGTAGAGAATTGACCTCCCAAATCCTCCAACCCTCTATTCAAGTCCACAATGTTCACAACAATATCATTGGTATAAGCATTAAGTGTACTAGAATTACTAGAGTAGACCACACTTGTTGATTTCGACGTCCATGGTAGTAACATCAGTCGCGGAATTGTCCTTCATAGCCACCTTACCGAAATTGAGCACACTGCCTCTTTGGTCAGATAATTCCTTAGTGATAGGCTGTCTTTTCTCCATTGTAGGTCCCTTTTTCCAGAGCGGTGCACCACGAGAACTACCAGACACCACCACAACTGTTTCTCGAGTGTGTCTCACCGTGTTAGCACAAAGCCATTCTCCATACTATTGGTCTTCTTTTTCCAATCTCCCCTTCCACTTAATCCACACTTCACAATCTCTCTCACTATAAGTTACCCTATCGCACCAATAGCAAAAATTAGGAAGCTGCTCAAATTGAAGCAAGGCCCAACCAACATGCTCACTATCAAACCACAACTTACAGCATCGTGGGAGGGCCTTGGTGACATCAATCGTAACCCGGATTCGCAGGAACTCACCCCCCTCCCCATCATGCATCTTCCGGGTTAGCCACTTGAACTATGGACCCAATAGTGTTACCCATTGCTTCACTACTTGCCTGAGTTAGACATTGGTTCGGGACATTGTGGAGTTGCACCCAAAATGTAACAGAGTCAAAGGCTAGCAATGGGGCAAACTCCACATCCACGGCACGTCAAAAAACAACCATACTTTTATCGTAAGACCACAGTTCAAACTCCAGCACTCTTTCTAACTCCATTGCATCGTCAAACTCAAACAGCAGAATATGGCCACCGATATCTCTGATCTTCAACTCACCAATCAATTTCCACAGAGGTTTGAAAGTCCAACTCACTACTTCTGCATTAGCTACACTTTTTGTAAAATTCTTTGCTGCTAAATGGACAATAATAGTCTCTTTTTTGTGGGTACATTAGCCCTGTGCTCCTCTTCTTTCGTCAGTGAAAACTGAGACCAAAGATCCTAAATGTTAGCCATGATGCCGAGACGAATAGCACCAACAATCCATGATAGGATACAGGGAACCAGATACCGTCCTACCAGACGCAAGGGCTGAAGGGAACAAAGAAACCTCCACAAAAGGAAGTGCAAAATTCTACACATAACATTGGGAGACCTAGCTAGAGAAACCCTAGCAAAGAAACTCTAGACGGCGTGAGAGAAACCCAAAATTTCAAAACTTTGATTAGAAACATTATTGAATTGAGTATAAATAATTAGTAAACAATTTAACTTAATTGCAACCGTACCAAAAGTTGATGTAACCTATAAAGCCAACATCTATTTTCTTTTTCCCAATAAAATACATCTAAAATCTTTAGACTTTACTTCTTCTCAAAAAAAATAAAAAAAATAAAAATCTTTAGACTTTTCCCGTCAAAGCAATGGAGCAATGGGTGGGAGCTTCATGCCCTATCAACAATCAAACATGTTTTATGCAGCAAAAGCATAAATTCAACTTGCACTCTATCACCAAAGCAATTTGCTTTGATTCGAGTTCTCTCACGCTTTTTGACTGATTCCTCGAAAACTACTTTTATAAAACACGTGATATTTGAATTGAATGTCAAAAAAAGAATTTTCTTTTTCTTTCTTAAAAAAAAAAAAAAAATCATACCTCTCACCCATGCTTCACCAAAATTCCATGACACCAAAGGTGACGCCACCAGGGTCACAGCTCGCGCACAATAGCACATTCCCGTGTCGCCATAAAAAGTGAGAAAAAAAAGAAGACAGGACGATGAAAACGACATGCAGACTTAAACGAAACGCAAAGCTAAAGCTAAAGCTAAAGGTATACTACACAAAATGGTCAACAATGGGTGGTTCCCACGAAATGAAAAGTTAGGTACCGTTTGGATTCCACGTCTGCGTTTTCATGCTCCGTTTTGTTCTTTTTTTTTTTTTTTTTTTTTTTGTTTTCACGCGTTTTGGAGTATTGCGGTTACTGTTCAATGAACAGTAACCGCAAATGTTGACTTCCTGCAGTGAACAGTGCATATATGCACTGTTCACGGACCCACAAATTTCATTTTTTATCAATTTTTTCATTAAAAATGGGTCCCACAGCACTATTCACACATTTAAAAATTATTTTGCTACAGTGTTTTCAGTTTTCAGTTTTCAATTTCAGCAAAATAAGTTCAATCCAAACACACCCTTAATGGTCTCTAATCCTCTAATCTGCCTTTGGCTTTATTTTGTGTAGGACAGGCGTTAATTGGCTTATTGCATTTACGCCTATTCCAGTTTCAATTCAATAGGTTTTTTTAGTGGTTTAGGGGTTGTTTGGTAGATTTGTTTAATCACATATTTTTAATTTTTAAATATCATTACACGTATTTTTACACATTTTTTCATATACACGTATTTTCACACATGTTTTCAAACATATGTACCAAACACCCCTTTAGGATAACTGTTTGTTATAATTTATCAAATGACAAAATTATCCCCTAATATTAGCTAGGTAGGTTAATATATGGGGATGATCTGTTTGTCCAATACAGTCTATATCTCATTTTCGTATAAAAGTTAATTTTGATATGGCCATATATCCCTTCTTTTTTTTTTTTCTTTTTTTTTTTTCGCGTTAAAGGTGGGAGGATTTGAAACATTATATATATACATATACATACATATATATATATATATATATATATATATATATATATGTTTAATCTGCAATTGCAAATCTCTTAATACCATATAGCTAAATTGAGTTAACAGTAAAGTATACATTATAACCTATAGTTACAGGTAACTCTTGTTTTTAGAATTTTTAATTATTACTCCATCATAATCTATAGTTATAGGTAACTCTTGTTTTTAGAATTTTTAATTATAAAAATAAACTATTTATAGGGATTAAAGTGACGTATCAAACAAAATCGACATAAACTAGCTCCATACTTTCCTTTAAGAAAAACCCTGAAAATAACTAATCTAATTTTATCTTTGTTGCTAACCAAGCAAACTTTTCAAAATCATCTTATTCTGGGTATCTATGAGCAACCACACCAGCTCATGGATAGTTTTCTAAAATACAAAAAAGTGCTCAATTTTACACATTTTAACCCAAAAACCCCCCACATCAGTCTTTGTAAAAATGTCTAAATATGCAAAATGGTCTTGCAAATAAACAGTAACCGTGTATATATACATGTAGGGGCCAGATTTAACTCGAATCCGTAATAGGGATGGATCTAAGTCCAAGTAACCCAAACAATAAATTTGTAGATCGCGGGAGAGAAAGCTAGTCTGAATCTTGGGCTGAGATATTGGATTTTAGTGTAAGAAAGTTAAAGATATGAGCGTAGAGTTTAGCAGTAAGTCTCTTCGGACATGCCCTAGAGATCTGATTTCTTTCTTCCTTTTTCTGTCCCCCTCTTCTTCTTTTTTTCTTCGCCTTATATACTATGGCTTCTTTCCCTTTTTTGTAGTCCACGTGTGGACTTGGCATTCAAAGTCCTTTTTCGCCATCCCCCTTGCCCTTTCTTGAATCTTCCATTCTTAGCTGGAAAGCTGTCCGCTCACTGTTCAGGTATCACCTCCACATTAATGCAGCCAGAAGGTTAGCTGGGAGGCATTTAATGTGGAGGTGACAGCACCTTTAGATATTTGTTATTTCTTACTATTACCCTTTATTTGATATTTCCCCCTTTACTTTGTTATAAGGTTCGTCCCAGGTGTTGTTCTGAGTGATTAACGAGTTTACCAGATACCTCGGACAAAAGTCCCGAGATGACCATCGTCCTCGGACACGGCCCGATTCCTCATGAGTATGCTCCACCTCTCCTCGGACGGTAATTTTGTCCATTCTTTGGCTGGCTGTCCTCGGATATTCGTTTGCCCTCACACTGGATATTGGGCCGGGCCCTTTCCTGTTTCATTCGTACGAATGAGGATAGTATTGGGCCGGGTCTCCTCCCATACAGTTTTAACACAGGGCAAAATTGGCCCACACAATACACAGTTACTGTTCACCGTGTAAATGATTTTTTAATTATTTTTTTCTCTCTCCTCTCTTCACCTCACTCTCTTTTCCTTTCTCTCTCCTCTCACGGTTATTGTTCACAGTGTTTAAAAAAATAAATATTTCATTTGAATAAATGTGTATAATAGACAAGCAAATGTGGATGTTTTGTAAAAATAAGTGTGTAAAATAGACAAAATAGGTTTTAGATGTGTAAAATGGAAAATTTTTTGCACATACTGATGTGGATGCATATTTGACTCAAATAAAGTTTTTTTTTATTATTATTTTTAAACAAAAAAATTTCATCCCAAACGTAGTATTATACAATTGGCTGAGTAAGATGGGGTTTCATTTAATTTATACCATTTATTGTCACTTTCCTTATTTCATTTTTGTGACTGACAGCAAACAAAAATTAATTACATAGATCAATTTTACAGATATGAAAAACTCAAAGAGTTAGAAGGAAAAATTGAAATTCTAGGGGTCAATTTACAACTACGCTCAACCCTAAAGGGAGATTGTTGACCAACATTGACAAAATTGATAGACTATTAGTTTAATGTTTTTTTTTTTTTTTTTTTTCAAATGTCACTTTTGTTCAAACTAGTTGCTTTCCCACTTAATTTTTCGTGTATATTGTGAATCCAATTTAAGGCTCCTAAATGGCTAAAAAATGTGAAAATTTTCCTACTTAAGACTTGTTTTCATAAATAAAAGTGTGTAAGAAATCTAAAAAAGCGAAAGAAATTAAACATAGCTCAAGTCATTTTTATTCAAGTGATGCGTAGAAAAAGGTCATTTGCAAATTAGTGTCTTCGAAGAAATTCCTCAAATTTATGGCGAAAAAGCATGCATCATTTTAATAACAACTCATTTAAACCCTACCATTACTCTTATGTCTCTCACCCACACCCTCTTTTCCACAACTACCAATAATTGCCGTTGCAATTGCATTGCTGCTTCGCTCTCCCCTCAATCCACTTTCAAGCACCTCAAAACATTGCCCCCGATTCTTGTTTTGACCACCTCCAAGCAAGTGCCAAAAAAAAATCACAACAATATCTTCTTTTTATTTATTTATTTTTTTTATACAATATACTTGCATGTTTTGTTGTTGTTGATAACTTTATATACAACTAAGTAGTATTCCAATTTACCTGACTATTCTATTTCGCACCCATGAGACATTTCTTATGATGTCAGACAGAATCTACAATTAGACTTTCGTTATTTATTAATTTTGATATTTAATTTGTAATTTTCGGAATTTTTGGTTTAGAGTTATTATTTTCTTATTTTTAGGCGTTTTTAATACTTATTAAGTCAAATTTGGTTTCTATTATAGTTAAGTATTAATTAGGATTTATTTATAATATATTTTATTGTTTGACAAGTTTAATGGGGTTATTTTAAGAAGCAAACCTGCTTTGTTTATTGTTTTCTTCAAGTAGCTTGCTAATCTTAAACTTTTTTTTTTTTTTTTTTTTTTTGTGTGGATAAAATTTAGTTACAAAATAAGTTATAGCATAACGTTACAATTTTACTCAATAAAATAAATATTACTATATAATTTGAAAATGTAACCGTTAAGTTGCATGTTCTTTATTCTCTTAACACACATGTAAATTTTTGTGTCATTAAGATATTATTTATTATATGATTTATAAGTTTATATTTTATGCATAATTTTAAGCTACAAAAATTTGCAATTTAAACAATTTATTGATGACATAACTATTGATATTTAATTTTCTAGAAATTTTACAAGTATGAAATATATAAAGAAGAAAATGTAATTCAATGGTGGATTTGTTAAAATTTATATCTAATAAAAAGTAAGTAAGGTGGTAATCTTATACTATAACCAATTTTGAAGTTAAATTTTGTTTTTTAAGGTAAAACTGCTAATCTGAACTTAACTATTAACATAGCATATTGTTTTATTCAATATATACTTTTGCAATAATAGATAAGCAATTAATGTTAGAAATAATAAATAATTAAGGTACATTAAAAGAAAAGAAAAGTGTGTTTCGACAATAAATTGAATGACATTTTAAAATTTAAAGATAATCCCAAAAAATTATGGATAAGATTAGATCCATATTATCTGCATTAGTATCTTATATACCAGTTTACGTATATGTTTGGATTCAGCGTCCATATTTTACGTTTTGTGTTTTGCACTTTTTTTTTTAACCAACGCTTTACATTGAGAGAGGTATATTAAGCTACACTGAATTTAGTTCTGTGCATGTACAAGTGCAAACTGTATAATTTAATTAATTTGTGTAATGTTATACAACAGGTTATGGTATCTTTGGTGCCGTACTTCCCGGCTGCCCCAACACATACCAAGAATCTCAACAACAGCAACAGCAACAGCAGCAACGACAAGAAGAAGGACAGCAGCGAGACCAGCACCAGAAGATCCGAAACTTCCGACAGGGTGACATCATAGCATTGCCCGCCGGAGTAGCCCATTGGTTGTACAATGATGGCAATTCGGAGGTTGTCGCACTCTCTCTCCTTGACACTAACAACCAAGCCAACTGGACAGGCTAGATGCCCTCAAACCAAACCACCGCATTGAGGCGGAAGCCGGTGTGATCGAGTCTTGGGACTAAATGAACAGTATTTTGTGAGTGTAAACAGTAATCAGAAATTATTTTTTTTATTATTTTCAATTTTTAGTTAATTTTTAACAAAATAAAAAGTATCCAAGCGCATAATTGAAGTTGGATAAGAATAAGTAAGTTAGATAAGAATAAGTAGGGACTTCTAACTTCCCAAGTGTCTTTTTTTTTTTTTTTTTTTAAATAAATTTTAATAATGAGTTTTTGGTGAGCTTATGGAACTCACACGAGTCTATTACTCTATCCACTTCTCTCTAAATATTGAGATAAGAACTGGTACCATCAAGTCATGCACCCGAATTTCCCAAGTGTCTCGCGTGTCTTACTCTTTATCACATTAATTTAAGGCCACGGTCCAAGGACGCCCCACGATCCCCATTATTGCTTGGAATGCAAGTGTCCTATTATCAGTCCAGGTACACAATTTGCAGAATATATAATTAGAAAATATTATACCCACAACATACTCACCGAAAAGTAACTTGGCAAGGACATATTAGAAAATCTTGTGCCATAAAAATAACGTACTATATATTCTTTTAGCAAAATTTATTTCAAGTGGGTCGTTATCTAAAACTCAAGTTGTAGCCTATCCTTTTTTTCTTACCTACCCCACACCCACATTTAAAAAATAATAATAACCCAAACCCCACCTATCATTGAACCAACGGGGCCTACTTTCAATTTTTTTATTGCATAATTGGCCCCTCAACTCTTTTCTCTTCAACCACTACAATTTCTGTACTTTCAATACTTGACAATGAAGTCTCCGAAGAAAAATAGTACAAAAGAAAAAGGCAAAAAAACTCAAAGTCGAGGAAAGTGAAAAGCAACTTCTCCGCAAATTCGAATACAAATCTCCGAAGTTAGAAAAATTACATGCACCAAAATGTTCCTCTCTCTTAAACGCGTAAAAAAAAAAAAAAAAAAAAAAACTAAGACTACCGTCGGAATAAAAAATATTCTAAAGAATATTCCGCCATATTTGATATTTCTGGATTTTCAACACTCTATTATTAATTTTTTGTTATGTAGTAATATTTTAATCTTCGAACCCAGTTTTTTCCCAAATTGCATTTCGGACCCTACTGAGATCTCTTCCTTTCAGAGTTCTCCCAACGCCTTCGTGCACCGAGAACGAAGCGATCCTCGTCCTCGCCATCTGCTTCGCCAAAAACTCGTGCGGCGGGACCCGCCCTCCGTTCTCGCTCTCTTCGTCGCCGTCGAATTCGACGTCGTCGGCGTTGTCCATGTACCGGTTATTATCTCTGTACTCGTCTCTCAGGATCTTCGACCAGTCCGGGATGCTCACCGGCAGCGACGACGGCGTGGCTCCGACGACGACAGCGCGCTCCGCCGGCGAGGGCTTGGAGGACGGCTTCTTGGAGACGCGCGAAATCGGAGTGGTTTGTTTGCGGAACTCGGGCGAGTTGGAGCGGACCGAGTTGTAGATATCCGACTCGTCGAGTTCGAATGCCGAGTCGTGAGCGATCGGAGCGCCGAGGTGGTGGTCGCGCTCGGTCGGCAAGAAACGGTAGCTTGGGCGAGCATAGTAGCTTTTACTGGCTGCCATGTTAATTTTTTAAAAAATATATCGGTCCGATATTTCGGTTTCGCTTTGCGTCTCGGCCTTTCCTTTCTCTCTTGTGTGTTTTTGTTCTCTGCGAAAGAAAAGGAAAGAAAAGAGAAGAGAGGTGTTGGTTTTTGGGTCTTTGAAGATGTGAGGGGTTTTCATCCGCCTTTTATAAATGTTCGGGACGCGTTGTCTTAGCATAGTGGATAAGGCTTATTTCACCTTTATTATCTCTCCTCTCTCTCCACGCAATTGCATGCGTTTAAATTACCAAAACACCCCGCGCTTTTCGAGGAAATCCCACCTCATTTTTCTCCATTATCCACTCAATTTTTGTATTGTTTGTCCCCCCAAGCATATGCTCTAGAAGTTTTTTTTTTTTTTTCTTTTTTAAGGAATATCCTTTTTTTTAATAAAAATATGTCCTATCCTAAAATTAATTTTTCGAAAATTACGGGATAAAATAGTAACTACATTATCCATTTTAACTGTAAAAATTAAAAAAAAAATACTTTATCCATTTTTTTCTCTTTTTTAACACCAACGGTTTCGATGAAGACACGTGTAAGTTTATGATGGTACAAGCCGTTGATCAATGCCACGTGTAGCTGTTTGACGATTGCTAGTAGACAAAAGGAGGGGTATTTTGGGGAAAACGTAATTTGCCTCTGAGGGTTAATTCATTAATTTTATAGTACTGTGAGTGGACACGAATTTTGTCGCGACGTTGAGATGGGGGTGAGGGGGAGTTAATCTCACCTGGGTTTTAGAAAAGTGGACAGAGTGGTCCTGTTTAAACGTTCGAGGATTGTGCCGCGTGTAATTGTACAAGTTATTGAGCCACGTGGCTGCCCAATGGGTTCACGTACAGGAAGGGGAATGATGGCACGTGAAGTAGGGTCCCTCACTGCGCTCGGATCTAACGCTTCTCCTCTGCCAGCTGTGTACTGCCTTAATCTTTGTCCTCTCAAAACGCGACAATCGCGATAAATTGACCACGAAATATTGTAAATATTTCGCGATAAATAGGACTTGTGGCTGGGCTGTACCTTTAGGACCACCCATTTTGACTCATGCCAATTGTTGATGACTGCTGGCAGCTGGTTTCCCAGTTAGCCCAAGTTTGTTACCGTGAAGCAAACTCGTGTGCTGATGATTACTTAGCTAGGAAAGGAGCCCTTCATGCTAGTAATTTTATTTTGTACCAAGATCCGCCTGTGGATCTCTTGGAGCTTACAAGCTCGGACAAGTCTGGTTTGTAACAGGGCTATCCCTGAACTCTCTGTTCCTCCTTAGTTTTCTGTTAATGCACTTTCCTCTTTACCCACAAAAAAAAAAAAAAAAAAAAAAAAAATTGTTTAAGATAGTTTCAACTTTCGTTATTTATCATCAGATTAAGATGTTAATTACTAGTTTTTAGTATAAGCATGAATCAAACCCAAATTTTTTTATTATATGATAAATATGTAAACAAAAGTATCGCATTCACAACATTTTTATAAAACTTTTACAACAAATCATATGTGATAAATTGTTATTAGTTTTAATTTAAATTTATTACTAAAATTATTTTTTGTCTACCAATAACAACCTGCCAATTAAGATTTGTTGGAAAATGTTATAAAAATATTATGGACATATCATATCGTGGACATATAATTTCTCATATATAAACAATATAATTCAATAGAGAAGTACTATATTCACAACAAATTATAAATGTTTAGTTATTATTAATGAAATTACTTTTTTACCCAACCAATAATAACATGCTACTTATAATTTATTGTGAAAGTACGGTAAAAATATCATGTATATAACCTTTTTTACAAATGTATAAGTGACGAACATGTTATTGATTTTTATACTTTTTATATCACTTTATTTATTATAGTTATTACCACTTTTGAGTTCGGTTGAACGTTGAATGGAACATCATGCTTTACATATGAAAAGCGTAAATTATTTTTAGACTTTTTTTCTCTTTCGGCAATTGGGCTTGTGATATACTGATACTGTCCTCTCTCTCTCTCTCTCTCTCTTTTTGGTTGATGTGAATAAAAAGAAAAATTATTATTCCTGAAAATGTAGTTACTGCTAATAATTTAGATGTCAGTGCTGGTCATAAAGGTGGAAAGGCTATTCAAAATTTTTGATTCGAGCAAAAGAGTTCATGATTTTGAAATTTGGAAGATAATGGATTCTGCTGGCTTCCATTTAGAATATAATTGGTGCCTAACGTGGTCCAATTGATTATATCTAACAATGACCTTTCCAGCTTGTTTCATAGGTTATATTCCTCCTTTTATTTTTTTATTTTTTTTAAATAATAGATGGATTTTCCATCAATGAATTTTTTAGAGATAATTTTTAATGGCTATTCTTAATAATTGTTTTTTATTATTAAATTAAAATATTAATTAATATTTAGTGTAGAGAAATCGAACCATATATAATATATATTTTATTCGATTATCAAACATTTTATTAATTGAGTTAATTGAAACTTATTATAAATAAATTGATAAGTAAAGAAAGTCAGCATCCTGTGAGTTTTAATGAAAAGTATGAGAATTGAAAACTTTTTTTTTTTTTTCGTCTTGAACTGGGACCTTTGAATACGAAATAAAAAATAAAGGGAAAGAAAAATCTAACTCTCGTTACTAAGAAAAATCAAGTCAAACGTATTTTTCTTCTAACAAGAAAAAGTCAAATGTAAGAGCCAACAAGTCAGGTTTGTGACTTTTTTATTTTTTATTTTTATAACAAACGAAGTCAAACATATTGTGGTATTTTGTGTGTGATTTGTATATTTAGTCATAACTTAATTCAGTGAAAATCTTAATTCACTAAATTTCTGTTAACCTTATCCACTTAAAGTGAAAAAAAATAGTGGTTGTAAAAAAAAATTAAACCTTCTTAAAAATATATGGATAAGGATCCATGAAAAGATATTGACAGAGTTCCACCTGCTGATAAAAGAGCAGCTACAACACTCAAAGATATAAAAGCCAAATTAACAGTTAAAGCATATCTACAGTTCCTAATGATGATATCTCTTTTGTTTGTAAATTTTCCCTAGATATAATCTTGTATGTACTGTCTATTTTCAAAAACAATTCCTATCAGAAAATCAATTAGCAAGTTTACACAAAATTCTCCACCATTTAAAAATAAGAAAAAGAAAATCTATATTAGAGGCCCATGATACACACAACACAACAATAAGACTAATAATCCATCAAGATTATTGTTGTCACCCTCAATGAATAATAACTGCAATGTCTTAAAGAATTTGAAAAATATTGTCTTCATTATCAGTCTAAAACACCAATCCGTCTGTAATATAGGCATGGATCAAGCTCTATATATCTTATTCGACAATCAATTTTTTTTACCAATTAGACTAATTAAAACCCACTATAGTAATATTAATATATATACCTTTGTTAGTTGGTGTTCCGTGACGTGCGTTGGGGGTTAATGACTTGCTTTTTAAACTCAAACAATGTTATTTTCCACTATAATATGCTGAATAAGACTTTTAATTTAATATAGCTATAAGTGTATAACTTGCTAATGTATGTCTCAATTATAACCAGTTGTCTCTATCCTATTGGCTATTCCTATAAAATAAGAAGATGATTAGCATTTCTTAGCAAAAAAAATACACAGCATCTATTCTTGGCACTTGCAGCAGGGTCTTTTGCCTTAAAAAAAAAAGTAGCCGCATTGTTTTTCATAAAATGCTCTTTATTCAAATTACCAGTGGAGGAGATCTAAAACTCCAAGACAAATAAGAAACTAACCCACTAATAAATAAGTCACAAATATAATATCAAATTATAGTTGGTGAATTGCATATACAAAGTTGAACACTTGGAATAAATTATTAAATAAACAGTAAAAGACTTATGTGGTTCTCAAAAAAAAAGAAAAAAAAAGGGTTTGTTTATGTTTTAAATTTTGCCTTGATTCGAACTATTTTACCTGGGGAAATGCATTTGGGTTTTTTTTATTCACAGAATACCTAACAAATCCAAATAACCAGTGATTATCCTTGTTTTCTATATTCTCTTTTTTGTATGGATTTGAATGCCACTTCTCAAATCTACAATTGTTCGAGGGCCAGCAATAATGCAGCTTTTGGTTAGTGGGTGTGGGTATTGGTTATGATACATGGGGAATTATAGGTGTGTAAAAAAAGCGAATTTGCATAAAAAATTGGAGTTGGAAATGAAATTCCTAAGCAATTGAAATCCTGTGGGAAGATAAAAAAGTGGGATGCTTAAAGGATTCCTATTAACATAAGAATGAGAGAATCCTATTAAATTACAAAACTCTTGGGTCAAATCAGAACTTTCAGCAAAACATTTTATTAGAAAGAGTAAGAACTAAGAAGAAAACCAATGGCCAATAAAACAGACTTGGTCCAACAAGTCATGGACGGAAATAAGTTCAAACTTATCACAAGAAAAAAGTTCAACTAACATTTCTGCTTACAATTGATACATTCCAACAACAACAGTGATTGAGCAATAGCCTAATGTCTTCGACAATCGTTTGCTATGGTCCAGTGAGAGCATGCCTGTTGCATTTTCTATTGGCTTAGGACATTCAAAGCATCAACCTCAACAATAATGTTATAACAAACAGCAACTTCAATCATGCTTGCAAATAATATTAATTATTTCAGTTAACCAAGAATAAACGATTCTATAACTCTGAAAGAGATTGAAAACCAAAAAGTCTATACCTATAAAAGGACTGGCAGAGTTGGATGGGAATAGCCTTATAGGTGTATCCCTTTCACTTAATAAAGCATGATGTGCTATGTGTGGGGCTGAAGGTTAGAAAAACTCATCGACTTAGATAGAGAGTTGGGAATAGAAATTAGTGTGGGACTACCTGGCCTAAAGTCTCAGTTCTTTAGTTAATTTCAAGTTTTAACTTTGAGGTTTCTCAAACATCATTATTTGCCTTGATGAAAGTTAAAGTATTGGCACTTGAAATGACAACTTATCCCCAATATTTATGTCTGCATTATCCTTCACAACTCATAGCTGTCTGTTGCAAAAGCCAAGCAACTTTATTGAGGTCCTGATTTAGTGAGCCTGCTGGAACATTATTATTCTTTAGTGTAGAGTGTGATAGGCTTGTTCAGATTAGGGTCATAAAAATGCTATTATAGGTTGTAAGAGATAAAGATCATGGATCTAGATCTACATTGTGCAAACTTTTGCTGATGAAGGATTCAATCCAAAGAGTAGTGACCAGATTTACCATACTTTAAACATTTAGTGCATGTTTGGATAGGGACCACATCTAGCGTTTTTTATGGGTTCTGTACATTGTTTATAGAACTCGCAAGTACTTTTTTTTTTTTAGACAAACAACTTTAAAATTGGGTCCAACGGTACATTCACACATTTAAAAATTATTCTGCTACAGTGTTTTCAGTTTTTAATTTTCAGCAATAAACGATATCCAAACAGACTTTTAAAGTATCCTACTTGGGATTAATTTCCAATGCCCTCACAATTAGGATTGGATCGGTCGGATGTGATACAAAAAACTAATCAGTTCTCACTTGCTACCCATCAAATTCCTTTTCCATCATTTGAAGAAGAATTGGCCTTGGAGTAGCTTTGAAATTGCTTTCATATGCCTTGAAACGCTTCAGACTTTCTTACTTCCCCAAAAACAAGGTTTGGTTATAACTTATAAGCCTTGAAAAGTGAAAACCATTCAAATCAAATGCAACCCAGGGATATCTTGAATGTATGACACCATTTGCTATTCACTTTCATTTGAACGAATTCATTTTACAAGTTAATAGAATGCCTAGGTATACTCCCATACACTACCAACTTGTACGAGGTTGTGTAGCTTCTCGTACAAAGTTTTCATGTAATTGAAGGGGGTAAATTACTGCTTAAGATTCTTCTTCATGTTGCACCAATCTTTAATCTTTCTCCTTACCCTCATTTGTTGATTCATTTTTAAGACACCTTTCAATAGGTGTTACCTTCTAAGAGCATTCCCACCAAGGGAAGTAAAATTTTTAGCATATACCATCTCAAAATACTACTTTTTAGTTTTTAACATCTCACTTTATAATACATCATACATCAAAAACTCTATTTTTTTTACCATTTCATTTAAATATTGTTTTTTTATTCTCTTATTTCTTTCTCTTTGTCTCTCCCTTTCTCTGAAAACCCAACACTTTCTTTGCAAACCCACACCCATGGCTAGCCACTATTGGCCACCATCATTGAAAACAAAAAAAATTAAAACCACTCACTGGTGCCACCACAACTACAACAACTGCCACTGTCACCACCACCCACAACTATGACCACCAACCACCAAAATCATAACCAAATCACAAACCTAAGCCCACAACCTCATCACCATTCACCACCAACAACTGGAAAAAGAAAAAGAAAAACAACCCTCCAAAATCACAACCAAATCACAAATCCACAACCTCATCACCACCAACAATCAGAAAAGGAAAAAGAAAAACAACCACCGAGAGAGACCCACGCGATTAGAGACCCACTGATCAAAGACCCACGCTAAACTCTTAGCCGATGACCCACGCCAATCTACCCTCAACGCCAATGCCCACGCTGATCATAGACCTATGAACCCAGACCCATAAAATCAAATCACCCCGCTGTCAAGCTCTACCACCATATTGGTGACAATACTCCAAAGGCGAAGAGCATTTATTGTCCAGTGGCGTTTGGGCTTTGAAGTTCTAACCAACGAACCTTGGAGGGGAGGAGCTCAAACCATGAAATTGAGAGAAACAGGAGCTATGGGGAAAGAGAGAAGAGGAAAGTGAGAGAGGAGAGAGAAGAAAGAAGAAGAAAAAAAAAAAAAAAAAAAAAAAAAAAAAAAAAGAAAGGGAAAAGTGACTAGGAATAAAATATAATTTTTTTCGTTTAAGATTTATGCTATAGTGAGCTTGTATTGATACAAGCTCACTATAGCTGTGTGTCAAAAATTTTGCCATTTGAAATCTTTGATGGAGTGGCTTTTTTTGTGTGTTGATGGTAAAATTTAGCATATACTACTTTTAGCATCCTTAATGAGAATACTCTTAGAGCATTCCCTTTAAAACTCTAAAAAATTTTAGCATTTAGCATCTCAAAAAGCAACTTTATCAATTTTAACACTTTATTTTACAATACACCCTACATCAAAAGTTATATTTTTTTACCACTTCATTTAAAATAATATAAACAACTTATTAAAATAATAATAAAAAACTACCTCTACAAACATTAAAAGCAACACCACTTATCTAAGGAATATAATAATATTTTTTGTTATAAGATTTGAGCTACAGTAGACTGCTATCTATGGCAGTCTACTGTAGCTTATGCCAAAATTTATAGAAATAGCATTTTTGTTGTAGGGTGTTTTTTGTGGAATGGAATGTTAAAATTTGACTTTTTAGCTTTTAAAAGTCTTACTGTGAATGCTCTAAGGAAGTCCAAAATGGGGTTCTCAAAGTTTTGGGAATCATTGGGTTCATCAATACTTATACTAGGAAAATGCAAGTGCTTGATATCGGATTCGTAAAGGGCAACCCAAACTTAACCGATATGATAAGTGAAGGTAGGCTAGATAAATATATTTTATATTTTTTGGTTTTATAAGATAACTAGTCACCAACCCATGCGATGCACGAAAAGCTATTGATAATAAGATCTAATGAAATTTAAAAATAGGAAATGGAGTTAATAATATGCATATTATATACATTTTGCAAGATAGCATTTAAAAAAAAATGAATGATCATAATAAAATAAAATACAATGAGAAAAAATATTTAATTTCTATGTTTTTCCATAGTTTAGAAGTGTTGTATAACATAGAACGCTATTGAGTTGCTAGGACAAATTTTTATAAACTGTTAATTCCAGACATATGTGCTTTTGTTGTCAACTGCTCACTGCAAGTGCATAGTTACTAAACCTACAAAGTAATTCTATGCTTTTCTATGCATAGAACTACAATTTCTATGATTTTCCATATATTTTTTTGAATCCTAATGTGAGTTTTTTTTTTTTTTTTGAATCCTAACGTGAGTCTCTCTAATATTGCAATCCAATTATAAAATAAAATAAATTATAATGAGGTGTAAATTTGTGAGGCTTGCAAGGATGATGTGTCAAAATTTTAAAAGGTCAACAAAAAGTCAAAGTCTTTCGTTTTATATTATATATAGACTATAGATAGATAGAAAAAGGAGGTGAGGAGGTTGTAATCATTCGGTGGCCTTTAGAATTCCATATAATGGCGGTATTTGAAGAGTTTGGGTTAATGGAGTGACACACGGTAAAGTTGGAGATAGAGTAAAACCTGAATCTAAGGAGATGATCAATAAATATCAACCATTAAATCTAAAAAATAATAAAATATTAAAATAAATGATGACATGACGCTGATGTGGCTTAACTGGAATGTAACAACAATAGATGCTATAAATATGTATGATACTTTGATTCGAGTAATTTATATATTTATTTTGCAATTTAATAAGGCAAAAGCAAATAAATTGTCTTTCTATTAGAAATATCATATTCGTGGAAATTTTGCATAGGATATTATAATGTTAATTATTCTCTCTTTTGTTTGTTTCTTTTCATATAATTTGCTGAGAATGCATTAAAAAGTTGGTTGTTATTGTAATTCTAAAAAAAAGTATTACTGTTTATAATACTTATTCTCTCTGGTTATGTAATGTATTATAAACCCAGTTTAAAATACTATTATTATTTTTGTGTGTGTTTTAATAAGTATTACTGTTTACTAAAAAAAAAAAAGTGTATTTATCCCACATTGGTTGTGCGTGTCTAATGTTTGTTGATTATAACCCCAGTCTACAACTACGAAAGTTAGACTCTTTTGTAGTTGTACTCTGGTTATGTGATGTATTATAAACTTGGTTTAAAACACTATTATTATTTTCATGTGTGTTCTAATAAGTATTACTGTTTACTCAAAAAAGAAAAAGAAAAAGAAAAAAAGAATGGAGATGTTTATCCCACATTGGTTGTGTATGTCTAGTGTTTGTTGTTTATAACCCTAGTCTACAACTACAAAGGTTAGACCCTTTTGTAGTTGTACTCTGGTTATGTAATGTATTATAAATCTGGTTTAAAACACTATTATTATTTTCGTGTGTATTCTAATAAGTATTACTGTTTACTAAAAAAAAAAAAAAAAAAACGAATAGAGATGTTTATCCCACATTGGTTGTGTGTGTTTAGTGTTCGTTGTTTATAATCACAGTCCACAACTACAAAGGTTATACCCTTTTGTAGTTATACTCTGGTTATGTAATGTATTATAAACCTGGTTTAAAACACTATTATTATTTTCATGTGTGTTCTAATAAGTATTACTATTTACTAAAAAAAAAAAAAACTATTGCAAAAAAAAAAATTTAAATTCATTATATATGTGTGTAAAGAAAACATGGAAAATTGTGGACTCATTATAATCCTTTGAATCATTATCCAAAAGAGGAGAGACATAAAAACTTAATAAAGTCTTGAAAATAAAGTTCCCCATATATATCTGAACTGTAAGGACCAAATTTGGCTTGAACCCCAAAACAGGAATGGATCCAGGCCCACAAAGTCCGTGCAATAAATTTGTAGAGTGTAGGGTAAAAAGCTAGTCTGGATCTAGGACCAAGATATTGGATTATAACGTTCAAAAGAAAGAGTTATATATCCGTATAAGTACAAAAAGTATCCTCGGACATGTCCCAATGCTCTTTTTTAGAATATTTTCCAGTCCCCTTTCCTTTCTCCCTCCTTCATCTTATATACTATGGTTTCTTTACCTTTTTCCCCATCCACGTGTGGACTGGGTGTTTTCCGTCCTTTTTCTCCATCCCTCCTGCATTTTCTTGAATCTTCCATTCTTAGCTGGAAGGCTGCGCCTTCACTGTTCATGTATCACCTCCATATTAATGCGGCCAGAAGGTTAGTTGGGCGGCATTTAATGCGGAGGTGACAGTACCCTTAGATATTTGTTATTTCTTACTATTATCCTTTATTTGATATTTTCCCCTTCACTTTGTTGTAAGATTTGCCCAAGGCGTTGCTCTAAGTGACTAATAAGTTCACCAGATACCTCGGATAGAAGTTCCGAGGTGACCATCGTCCTCGGACACGGCCAAATTCCTCACAAGCATGCTTTACCTCTCCTCGGAGGGTAATTTTATCCTTTCTTTTGTTGGTTGTCCTCGGATATTCTCTTACCCTCAGACTGGATATTGGGCCTGGCCCTCTCTTACGCCGTTTGTACATATGAGACTAGATATTGGGCCTGGCCTCCTCCAATGCAGTTTGAACGCAGGGTTCAATTGGCCCCTACAATAGCCCTTCAAAATCTTGCTTTTCGGCTCCTCGGGAGAAAAGGAGGATTTTGATTCTCTCTTCACATCTCCCTTATGATCTGGTTCTGTTGGGTCAAATCACAGCAACATGTGTTTATCTTCTTGTGACTCATCCCTGACTCTTCAGTGCCCAGGGTGCGTCTCCATTTAATTTTGGCAACTCCTTTGTCTCCCACGTTGAACGGTTGGATGATAATCCAACGACCGTTAAGCTTTCTGGGAATTTGAGCGGGCGAATTCCCGCTCCTAATTTTTGTGCCACTATAAATAGACTTTCAAATCAGTTTCTTGTCACTTTTGAACGATTGCGTTATTCTAGATCCTGACACCTTCTCTCTTTCTTTCGCTCCTTTGTGCGTCTACAAATACCAAAATCTTGTCCGAGGATCATTTCTCACACCTGTAAGTCTTCCTAAACTATTTCCAACTCTTATTCCTTTTATTGTAAAATTTCCCCTATAGGACCTCTTAGAAAATGGGTAGATTTAAGGAGTTAGTGGACACTGAGGAGAAAATGAGGAACTTTAGGACTAAGTATAACATCCCTCCACATGTGGGCGTTAGGTACGCGGCACAGGGTGTGTGGTATGATGAGAGAAAAACACAAGAGGTTGTCATTCCTATGATTGCCTTCATAGAAGGGGGGATGACCATTCCCATGGGCACCCTTACCAGGAATTACCTTAGGTATTTTAGGTTATTCCCCACGCAATGCACGCCGAATATGTTCAGGGTATTAGGATGTATAGAAGCCCTGAACGAAAGAATGAACCTAAACCTGACCCACCATGATATAAACTGGATTTACAACCTTCAGCATCTAAAAAATCAGGGATACTACTTAAAATCCAGGCAGCCAGAGGTCAGGATGATTCAGTGTCTCCCTGTTTCTAATAAGGGATTAAAAGAAGATTTCCTAATCTTCTCTGGGCAGTGGCATGATGGCCTACCATGCCCAGTTAAAGAGGGCGAGCCAGGTGGGGAGCTAACTTATTTAGTCCTCATATTTAACTTTTTATATTTTAGTAATCTCATTGTTGTCGGCTGATACTAAAATTACTTCCTCATTATTTCTACTGACGTTGCAGATCCCCGTGCCACTACACCATCGCTACGTTTAGTTAACAAAGCGAGCTTGGATAGAGTTCTCTGAGCTGAAATTTACGTCAACCCATCAGACGGTCAGTTAAGAGCAGCCCATCTTATCCTCGACTACAACCCTATATCACGTGTATTCCAAGCTCCTTCGTGCGTAATAAAGGCTAAGGATCCTCGGCTTCGCAGAATTAGCGTTGCTTACGAGGGGTTCGTAGTTCCTAAAGGCGTTCCTCTTCCCAAATACTCCCAGCCTACCGAGGCATTGCCTGTTGCCAGCCTCACGGCTGCAGCACCATCTTCTTCCCTCGTTTTTCAAGTAGTGGAGGAAGAAGAAGCTGAACGAGAGGAAGAAGGCGTTGTGGACCTCACCTCAGCTACAGACGATTACGAAGTCTTTAACCAATCCACTCCATCACCTGACACTCCTGAGGACATGGGCATCCAGAGGAAGCCTCAACGCAGTCTCCAGGAGTTACTGGAGAGCCAACCTGGAAGGGGGGAGGCTGGAAGGTCTACCCAACCAAAACTTCCTCCTCCCCCTCCTAAGTCCCCCCCTCGTGCCCCTCAGCCATCTCTCCCCTCTAGGGTTGAGCAACCTGACCCTAAGAGGAGAAGGGAGCCCAAGGGCAAGGAAGTGATGGAGACTGGAAGGACTCGTTCTTCCAGTGAAGAGGAGGTACCTAGGCCACTGAAGCAATTAAAAATTAGCCAGGCCCCTAGCCAAGGACCAGAAAGGGGAGAGGTTCAACAGCCTGAACCTCGAGCATGGCTTCCAGCTCCCATGCTTGGTGGTGAACCTCTGACCGACGATGCATCGATCAGAGATTACAATGGAGGTGTAGGCTGCCAGGTAGCCTCGGTATTGGAAGAAACCCTCCTGCTCCCCAGAGACATGATAGAGCTGCGAGGCCTAAGGAGGAACGAAGTCTTTCTCCAAGCCAAGCGGTCTTTAGGAATGGTATGTGTTGCTACTCTTCAATCTCTGTTCTTTTCTTTTCACTTGGCATAACGCTTATTTCATGTTACTTGTATATATACACACTGTTATCCTTATACATTTTTTTTTTTTGCGTTTGTTTTGTTGTTGTTGTTGTTGTTTTTTTTTTTTTTTTTTTTAAACAGGCTGTTCAAAGCATATTCAGAATGGAGGAGATATATCACTCCGTCGCACAGTAGTTAGACGATGAGAGAAAAAGAAGGGTCTCTGCTGTGCAGACATTGAACATCGCTGAGAACAGCAATAAGGACCTCAAGGAGAAACTGAAGGCTGAGGAGCAGCTGAAGAAGAGTGCTGAGGCTACCTTGAAGGGAGCTGAAACCCAAGCTGAGAGCTAGAGGAAACTGGTCATCGAGGTTAAAGGGCAATTGGTTACGGCCAAGGAGCAAATTGCAGCCCTAAGGCAGCAACTGGAGGAGGCTAATAAGCTCAAAGCCTTGGCCGAAAAAGCAAAAATGCAAGCTGAGGAGGATAAGCTCAAAGCCGAGAAGGAGAGAGACGAGGCTGAGCAACATGGATACGACGTTGGCGTAGCTGAGACCGAGGACGCTCTTCGGGCTGAGGTCCCTGCCGTCTGCCGTGCCTACTGCGCCCAAACTTGGGAAGAGGCTCTCAACCAGGCTGGGGTTGAAGCTTCATCAGGGCTGAGGAAACTAGAAAGCATCATCTTCCCCTTAGCCCTGCAAATTCCTAAGCAGACTGAGACAGCCCCTCTCGCGCCTCAACCAATTGCTGAAGCCTCTTCTCAGCATCTTCCCTCTGTTGCCCAGCCAGATCAGGGTCAAGAGACAGAAGTCTAGAAGGGACCCCTCTTAGGTGAAGTGACTGAAGCCCCCCAACTAGGGACAGCTTCTCAGGATTTTGAGAAGCAGTTATCCTTAGTCACTTTACCTGTGCAGGAGTCTCTTAAGGACAAAGAGAAAGAGATCACCCCTGAGGCAGCTGACCAGGCTCCTAATCCAAAGCTTCAGATCAAGCTGAAACCTTGAGCCTTATGCAAGTTTTCTTTTTGTAATTTTTCCTTTGTTTTATGATTTGGACAATAGTGGTAAGATTGTTATTATTATATGTATTTTTTTTATTTTTTTTTTATATTTGAAAGACATATTTTTGTAATGTATGAAGTACTATTGTTTACTTCTTACTATATTTCTTAGTGACATTATTCTACTTGAATGTATGGTCTTTACTTTTTCCTGTTTTTTATCCTATCCTCCACATAGATTATTTAGGGAATGCGGTACATTGGTAAGAAATATCATCAAATCTTGTTATAACGTTATATTTACTGACCTGTTCATTTCAACACTCATGAGGCGAACAAAATATCGCTACAGGGAACTATACTGACCTTTAACTTGCTAATTATAAGTCTGACATATGGCTTAAAAATAAGGCAGTGCCTAGCTTAAAAATTAACATTTTGCATTAAGTATCACGTTTTGAAGATGTTGAAGCAACTTATAATTCGTTAAAGGTATCTTTTGAGATTAACTACCTTTACAACGATCATGGCATGTGGATATGGTACAAAGGAGTTTTACTTTTTCCTATTTCAAGGAAATTTCTTAAATTCTCATGTTCAACAAGTTAACGATAGGTGAATCAAGTTCAAGCCAACCTCTATATGATACTCTAAAGATACTATAGGATATTAATTTCCACTAAGTTTGTGGTCCGAGGACCTGACATAACTTAGTTTTTGTTTAATATTTCAATAGATGTCATAAGATATTAATTTCCACTAAGTTTGTGGTCCGAGGACCTGACATAACCTAGTTTCTGTCTAATATCTCAATAGATGTCATAAAATATTAATTTCCACTAAGTTTGTGGTCCGAGGACCTGACATAACTTAGTTTTTATTTAATATCTCAATCGATGTCATAAGATATTAATTTTTACTAAGTTTGTGGTCCGAGGACCTGACATAACCTAGTTTCTGTTTAATATCTCAATAGATGTCATAAGATATTAATTTCCACTAAGTTTGTGGTTCGAGGACCTGACATAACTTAGTTTTTGTTTAATATCTCAATAGATGTCATAAGATATTAATTTCCACTAAGTTTGTGGTCCGAGGACCTGACATAACTTAGTTTCTGTTTAATATCTCAATAGATGTCATAGGAAGAATAGAAGCAAGGGGAAACCAAGATAATTTTTATTATCAATAGTAATACATTTTCAGATTATTTACATTTCAATGATGAAGTACAGCTCTCTCATCCAAATCTTCTAAGTAATAAGCTCCTACTCCTGCCACTGTCGTGATGCGATATGGTCCCTCCCAATTGGGCCCCAATTTTCCCCAGGCAGGATTTTTAGTGTTTCCCACAACTTTCCTCAAAACCAAATCCCCTGGGGCCAATGGTCTCAACTTCACACTCAGATCGTAACCTTGCTTTAGCTTATGTTGATAGTAGGCTAACTGCACCCTAGCGTTTTCTCGTCGTTCTTCAATTAGATCCAGGTTCCTCTTTAGCAAATCGTCATTTCCATTCGAGGTAAATGTGCTAGATTTCATAGTAGGGAAACTGCTTTCCAGAGGAATTACAGCTTCAGCCCCATACGTCATTGAGAAGGGGGTCTCTCCAGTAGACTTCCGAGGTGTTGTCCTGTACGTCCATAGAACGTGTGGCAGCTCCTCAACCCATCTTCCCTTGGCGTCATCTAATCTCTTTTTGAGTCCGTTAACAATGACCTTATTTACAGCCTCAGCTTGCCCATTTCCTTGCGGATAAGCTGGAGTGGAATACCTGTTCTTTATTCCCAAGCCAGAACAGTACTTTCTAAAAGCTTTGCTGTCAAATTGAAGGCCATTATCCGAGATGAGGACGTTGGGAACCCCAAATCGCGTAACTATGTTCTTCCAGATGAATTTTTTAACATCCACATCCCTGATATTGGCTAACGGCTCAGCTTCGACCCACTTAGTGAAATAATCTGTGCATACCAGCAGGTATCTCCTGTTCCCCACAGCCTTGGGAAAAGGACCCACAATATCTAGGCCCCACTGAGCAAAAGGCCACGGACTAGACAGAGGATTGAGCGCCCCTCCAGGCTGATGGATATTCGGTGCAAATCTCTGGCATTGATCGCATTTCTTGACATATTCCTGCGCCTCTTTTTGCATGTTTGGCCACCAATATCCTTGGGTAAGAGCCCTGTGGGACAATGACCTTCCCCCTGTATGACTTCCACAAACCCATTCATGCAATTCCTCTAAAAGTGTCTCTGATGCCTTTGGGTGCACACACAATAAGTAAGGCCCAGAGAATGAGCGCTTGTACAATTTTCTATCCTTGGACAACCAAAACCGAGGAGCTTTCCTCCGTACTTTATCAGCCTCGGACTTTTCTTCAGGTAGTACATCTTTTTCCAAGAACAGCGATATAGCATCCATCCAGCTTGGACCCAGCGTAATCTGATGTATCTGTGGAGCACCCTGATGCGTCAAAGCTCGCGTATATAGGTCTTCCACCAAGATTACCAGAGGCAGATCCTGGGCCGAGAACGTGGCAAGGGTGGCCAACGAATCTGCATGGGTGTTCCCACTTCTAGGAACATGAGACAAGTCAAAAACTTCAAACTTTTCTTGTATACTCCTGACCTGACATAAATATCCTAGCATCCTTGAATCTCGCGCCTCTAGGTCACCTCTTACTTGTCCCACAACCAGTTTTGAGTCTGAAAAAGCTCTCACTGCTTTTCCCCCCATTTTTTGCACCATCTGCATTCCCTTCAGCAAAGCTTCATACTCTGCTTCGTTATTCTTAGCGGAGAAATTCAGTCTTAAGGACTTCTCGATGGTAATCTTTTCAGGGGATACCAGTACTAGCCCCACTCCTGATCCCCGTTGATTGACTGCTCCATCAACATACAACTCCCAAGGCTGTAGGCCCTGAATAGAGGCCACGCCTACCGATCTTCCATCCACTGATTCGTCTCCCATTTCCACCTCTTCTGGAGATTCAGCAAACTCAGCCACTAAATCAGCGAGCACTTGTCCCTTGATAGAGGTAAGGGGCATGTACTTTATATCAAAAGCCCCTAGAATCGTACCCCATTTGGCTACCCTCCCTGTATAATCGGCGCTCCTGAGCACTGACTTGAGGGGGAGTTGAGTTAGAACGATCACAGTATGCGCCTGAAAGTAATGGGGAAGTTTCCTCGTGGCATGCACTACAGCCAGTATCGCTTTTTCTAGTGGCAGATAGCGCACCTCAGCCTCGTTAAGCGACTTGCTCACATAATAGACTGGTCGTTGTACACCATCGTCCACCCGTATGAGCACAAGGCTTATGGCATGTGAGGCAACGGCGAGGTAAGAAAAAAGGACTTCGTCCACCAATGGGCTAGACATTATGGGCGGATGGGACAGGTAACGTTTAAGCTCTTGGAATGCCCTGACACACTCTTCGGACCATTGAAACTCTTTCCACTTATGCAACAAAAGAAAGAAAGGTCTACACCTTTCCGTCGATCTAGATATAAACCGATTTAATGCTGCCATCATCCCAGTAAGCTTCTGGACTTCCTTTGGATTCCGAGGTGGTTGCAAGCTATTGATTGCTTTAATCTGATCTGGGTTTACCTCAATCCCCCTATGAGTCACCATGTACCCTAGGAACTTTCCTGACTCTACTCCAAAGGAGCATTTGGAGGCATTCAGACGCAACTTGTGCCACCTCAGGACTTCGAAAACGTTTGCAAGATCTGCTAAGTGTTCAGATACTAACTTGCTCTTCACAACCATCATCAATATAGACTTTAATAGTTTTTCCCAACCGTGATTCAAACATTTTTGTCATCATCCGTTGATAGGTTGATCCTGCATTTTTTAGGCCAAAAGGCATTACTTTGTAGTGGTAGTTCCCTACAGGAATGACAAAAGCCGTTTTTTCCTGATCTTCCGCTGCCAATGGTATTTGGTGATAACCTTGGAAGGTGTCCAGGAAACTCATCCGAGGATGGCCTACTATCGCATCTACCAATTGATCTATCCTCGGCATAGGGAAGGGATCTTTGGGGCAAGCCTTGTTAAGGTCTGTAAAGTCCACACAGACACGCCATTTTCCTGTCTTCTTCTTCACCACTACGGTATTAGCCAGCCATTGGGGGTAGAAAATCTCTTTAATAGCCCCTGCTTGTTTGAGTTTAACCGCCTCAGTCTTTATTGCCTCCACGTGTTCACTCGAGGGGCGCCGAGGAGGTTGCTTTTTTGGAGTAGCTGAGGGATCTACATTTAAACGATGACAGATGAATTCTGGATTTAGACCAGGGGCTTCATAGGCGTCCCATGCAAAAACGTCTACGTTTCTCCTCAGAAGCTCAACCAATTCTTCCTTCTCCTGTGGGGGCAGCCGAGCTCCAACCTGGAAGAATCTCTCAAGGTCGTCCCCTATAATCACCTTTTCCAGGCCCTCACAATTCATCTCGTTATTTGGCCCCCCGCGCTGTGACGATGAGGTTCTTAACTGCTATAAATCATTTTCTTTATTGGCTGAGGCGCCAGTCTCTGGTTTGTGCTGAATTGCTGCAACTAAACATTGCCTAGCCATAGACTGGCTTCCCACTATCTCCAGCACTTGACCTTCAGAAGGATATTTTACTTTCTGATGAAGGGTGGAAGAAACGGCGCCCAAGGAATGCAGCCATGGCCTGCCCATAATGGCCGTGTACGGAGAGAAAGCATCTACCACGATAAAATCTACCTCAACCACATCCAGTCCAGTTTGCACAAGCAGTCTGATCTGGCCCCTAGGGACCACCATCTTACCTTCAAAACTCACCAAAGGCGAGCTGTATGTAGATAAATCCTCGGGCTTTAAATCCAGACCCTTAAAAAGGTCAGGGTACATAATCTCCGCTGCACTTCCTTGGTCAATCATGACCCTCTTCACGTCGTATCCACCAATTCTGAGGGTAACCACCAGAGCATCGTCATGTGGCTGTATGGTTCCCTGTTTGTCCGCTTCTGAAAAACTCAGCACTAGAGGGACATTCGTCTTGGCTCTCTTCGGCACTGAACTAGGCTCATCATCGGTGTAATGTGATACTGACATTATCCTGGTTGGGCAGGATTCGGTTCTCCCTGGGGTGGCGAATATAACATTGATGGTGCCCAGAGGAGGCTTCGATGCAGGATTTCCCTGAAACGTTGCACCAGTCTGGCCTCCTCGGCCACTGGAATGATGTAGTAGATGCTTTAACCTCCCTTCTCGGACCAGCTGCTCTAAATGGTCCCATAAGTTCCGACAATCTTCGGTAGCATGACCATGATCTTGATGATAATGGCAATACAGGTTTTGGTTACGATTGCTTGGATCTCCTGCCATTTTATTCGGCCATTTAAAAAATGGTTCATGCCTTGCTTTCTCCAAAACTTTCTGCATTGGCTCTTGAAACACAACATTGACTGCCTGAGCGTTGGCAGATGCAGATTACCCTGAAAAGTCTCTCCGAGGACGATTGTTCTGCAGCCGATCCGACCTGGAATCCTTCCTCTCCTGGGGGATCACCTTCGCTTTCCCTTTACCTTGCAATTGATCTTCCTCAATTCTCCTGTACTTATCAATCCTATCCATCAGCAAGCGTACACTGGTGACAGGTTTGCCAGTGAGTGACTTTCTTAAATCGTGCTCCGCCGGCAGCCCTGCCTTAAATGTACTAATGGCCACATCATCATAGTCCCCATCTATCTCGTTAAACATCTCCCAATATCTATCCGAGTAAGCCTTCAAGGTCTCTCCCTCACGCATGGACATTGATAGCAAAGATCCTAAAGGCAAAGGTACCCTACTGCACGTGATGAAGCGGGCGCCAAAGGACTGGGTAAGTTTCTTGAAAGAATCAATGGAATTTGCCCTGAGGCCAATGAACCATCTCATTGCCATTGGACCCAAGTTGGACGGAAAGATCTTACACATTAGGGCCTCATCTTTTGAATGGACGACCATTTTTTGATTAAAATGGCTAACATGCTCCACCGGATTTGTTCGGCCATTATAAAGAGAGAAGGTTGGTTGATTAAATCGCCGAGGAAGGCTGGCACCCTCAATCCGACGTGTGAAAGGCGATTTGGCTACTTGACTTAAGGCCTCATTTATAGCTCTGTTTCCTAGGCCCTTATGCAAGGTACTTTTGCTCTTCCACCTGTAACTACTGTACTCCTCATCCCCGGAGAAGGTCTCACTGGGCGGAGTTTTAGATCTTTGCCTATACGTATCATCCTCTGTATCCCCAGAAGAAGACTCAGACTCAAGTGATGCTAGCCTCCGCCGCGCACGGCGTAACTTCTTCTTCAACTCAGTAATTTCACGTTGCATTTCTTTCTCATTCTCTGCATGGGACACGTGACTTTTCCCGCGCGATTGGCTCCTATTAGTGCGCATGGTTTGCCCACTTTGCTCACGATCTCTCCTTTGTTGAGGGTTGACCTCCGAGTAGCTATGCTGCGAACCTCCTGATGCCGCTTGGTGCGGATTGTCATTATCCTGATGTGGCCCTACCGTTGGTTGATACGAACCTGATTCTTCCATTTTATGCGCTAAACCCAAATCTCTTTCTGATCAGATCAAGCAGTTTCCCACAAATGGTGCCAATTGTAAGGACCAGATTTGGCTTGAACCCCAAAACAGGAATGGGTCCAGGCCCACAAAGTCCGTGCAATAAATTTGTAGAGTGTAGGGTAAAAAGCTAGTCTGGATCTAGGACCAAGATATTGGATTATAACGTTCAAAAGAAAGAGTTATATATCCGTATAAGCACAAAAAGTATGCTCGGACATGCCCCAATTCTCTTTCTTAGAATAGTTTCCAGTCCCCTTTCCTTTCTCCCTCCTTCATCTTATATACTATGGCTTCTTTACCTTTTTCCCCATCCACGTGTGGACTGGGCATTTTCCGTCCTTTTTCTCCATCCCTCCTGCCTTTTCTTGAATCTTCCATTCTTAGCTGGAAGGCTGCGCCTTCACTGTTCAGGTATCACCTCCACATTAATGCGGCCAGAAGGTTAGTTGGGCGGCATTTAATGCGGAGGTGACAGTACCCTTAGATATTTGTTATTTCTTACTATTATCCTTTATTTGATATTTTCCCCTTCACTTTGTTGTAAGATTTGCCCAAGGCGTTGCTCTAAGTGACTAATAAGTTCACCAGATACCTCGGATAGAAATTCCGAGGTGACCATCGTCCTCGGACACGGCCAAATTCCTCACAAGCATGCTTTACCTCTCCTCGAAGGGTAATTTTATCCTTTCTTTTGTTGGTTGTCCTCGGATATTCTCTTACCCTCAGACCGGATATTGGGCCTGGCCCTCTCTTACACCGTTTGTACATATGAGACTAGATATTGGGCCTGGCCTCCTCCAATGCAGTTTGAACGCAGGGTTCAATTGGCCCCCACATGAACCATTGTTGATTCACCTCTACTCCACCAAAAAAAAAAAAAAAAACACATTTGTTAAACAACGATGTAACCTATAAATTAAACAAACAAACAAAATAGTTATTTAATAGATACTGTAAGGCCACAATTTGTTTCCCAAGCCCAAAAAATAAAAAGACTTCGGCCCAAAGAGCTCAATACAATGAATTTGTAGAGAGTGGGCTAAGAACTAGACTTTAATGAGTCAGATAGCAATCACAGTAGATTAAAGGCTGCTAGAAAATGAAAATAAACAAGTTAATGTAAATAAAATCTTCCTTGGCAACGTCCGAGGAGAGTAGTTCTTATATATTTCTTTTGGACTTAAACTCAATTACAGTTCTTAAGTATATAGTGTTTCTCCCCTCTTTAGATTTTCAGCTGCCCCCCTTGTAATGAGGTATTTCTTCTTTATATTCCCCTACTTTACTTCATCTCAGCCTTCCACGTGTAGGTCAAGCTATTGGCTTTGATCCTTGTCCCATCAACACCTTCCTAAAATCTTTGAGGGTAGCTGTAAGGCTGAATATTACTGTTAAGGTATCACCTCCACATTAATGCGGTTAGGGAGTTAGCTGCAGAGCATTTAATGCTGTGGTAGCAGCTTTCTCCTAGATATTTCTTAGCTTCCCTTTGCCCTATTCCCTCTTATGCTTATCCTTATCAGTAAAATTGTTCGGTGTGTTGTTCTTGATGGCAAGTCAAACCTTTGACCTCTACTTTGTTTAGCCGAGGAGGCATTTCTCCTTGTACTACTTTCCCAAACTTTTATGACCAGAATCCTTCCATAACTTACTGATTTGTATGTCTTCATTAATGTCTAACTGTCCTCAGACAAGGCCCATGGTCCAATATACATTCCTGGACCCTTCATTCCTACAATAACCCCTCAAAATTCCACTCTTTTGCTCCTCGGAAAAAATAGGGATTTCAATATTCCAAAAATTACTCTGCTTTGCTCTTACGTCACCTCTTTTTGTGCAGGTGTCTTTTCAATTGCCTAAAAGCACGCTCTTGACATTTCGGCGTTTGGGATGCGTTTGCATTTAATTTTTACGGCGACATGCTCCCCACGTTCTACAGTGTGATGAAGATCCTATAATGGAGAATTTTACAGGAACTTGGTTGGGAATTATCCCACTCACTTTTCCCTTTGTATATATGGGGCTTAAAGTTACCAGTTGCTTTACTTTTTGCATATTCAACACTCAAGAACTAGTTTGAGGAGTTCTCTCTCTCTATCGTAAGTTACCCTTAGCATTTCCTCCTTTTTATTTTTTATATTTTTTATTTTATATTTATTTTTAAATTTAGAACCCTTTTTCTCCTCGGCCCTTCTGATTTTACCTCGTCTTCCCAATTCCTTCAATTATCTTTCAGATGGGTAGATTTGCTCACTTGGTAGACACCCCTGAAGGTATAAAGAGCTTTAAAGCTCGCTACTGTATTCCTCTTGGGGCTTCCATTAGATATTGCCGCCAAGGGGAATGGCATACCATGAGGTAGGAGAGAGAATTGGTAATCCCCATAATTGCCTTCATAGGAGGGATGAGAATCTCCATGGGTAGGGTGACTAGGGATTACCTCATCGCCCACAAACTCTCCCCTACCTAGTGTGCTCCTAACATGTTTAAGATTCTAGGTAGTGTAGACACCCTTAACGAAAGGATGAATGTGAACCTTACCCACCATAATGTTAACTGGGTTTACAATCGTTACAAACTAATAGGGCAGGGGCATAATCTGAAAACTAGAGTCCTTATCGTCAGACTTATATCGTGTCTCCCTAAGTCCAACAAAGGTATGGATAAGGATTACTTAATCGTCTCAGGGGAGTGGCATGATGGACTTCATTGCCCAACATAGGAGGGTACACTAGGTGGGGTACTTAGGTTTAGGTTCATGATTCTAACAATACCCCCTTTATTATTAATGTTTTCTGTGCTTATCTTTTCCATATTTACTTGCAAATATGATCTTACTTTATTTGTGTTGTTTTTCTGACTACGTGTTTGTTTTTGGTGAATTGGCAGATAAGTACTTTGCTATCCCGAACCTCAACCTTATCAATGAGCCTGATCTAACAAGGATACTTAAGGTTGAAATCTTCGTTCACATTGATGGGCAGATAAGAGCAGCCTACCTCATCCTCGGCTACAATCCAATTTCCTCCAGCTTCTTAGCCCTAAAGTACGTAATCAAGGTCAAAGATCCTTGGCTACAGCAGATTAACATTGTTGTGCATGGTTTCCTTGAGGCTGGCCCTGTCCCAAAAGGCATACAATAAGTAGAATTGCCCCTCCAGCACATAGCAGAGGAAGAAGCAACTCATTCTCAACCAACTATTAAGGAAGAAGAACAAATAGTTGAAGTCTTTAACTCCGAGGACGACTTTGAGGTTTTCAACCAGTCTCAATCTCCAGAACTTCCAGCTGGTGATTTTAGCCACCTTTCTCCAACCCAAGTTAGCAGCACTCAGGAAGCTCCAAGTGTTCATGACACCATGGTGCTACAACGCAAAACTAAAATAAGCCTTCTGGATCTACTGGAGTCCGATGCAGGAGGCAATCTGCCCGAGATGGCAATCCAGACCAAGCCTCCGACTCCTTCCTCTACCCAGGCTCCCCAACCTGACCCGTAGACAAAAAGAGGAAACGGGACCAGAAGGGCAAGGAGGTGGTGGAAGAAGGAAAGGGCCTTCCCTCCAAAGAAGTTGAGCCCCAGAAAGGGGCCAAAGTAGCTAGGACCAATCCACCCAGATCCAAGCTTGGAATCCTCCCTTTGTGCTAAATGGGTCTCCTCTTCCTTCAAATGCCTCGATAAGGGACTTCCAGAAAGGGGGCCTGGATATGTGGTAGACGCTGTGGAGTAGACCCTATTGCTGCCTGGAGATATGGCCAACCTAAGGACCATGAAAAAACACAAAGTGTTTCTAAGTTTGAAGGGGGACCTTGTGTTGGTATTTATTTTATTTTATTTTTTAATTACTTTCTCTAATCATTGCATTTTTTCCTTTACAGGTTGTTCAATTTGCGCATATGGCTGAGGAGTTGGTGACCAAATCCCATTGGCAAATGAAGGAGAAGGAAAGTAGGAGGATAGTTGTTGTGGAAGCCTTTTCCCTAGTAGATAAAAGGATCCAAGAACTTAACAATCAATTGACTGAGGCTGATATGGAGAGGAAGAGTGCCGAGACTGCTTTGCACGAGGTTGAGAGGCAGGCAGAAACTCAACGCAAACAACTCCGTCATACTGAGGATCACTTATCTGCAGCCAAGGAGTAGATTGGGACCTTGAAGAAGAAACTGGAAGAGGTGGAGAAGGCTGTAGAGAAAGTTGTGCAGGATGGCTATGATATTGGGGTGGCAGAGACTGAGGAATCCCTTAGGGCTGAAGTCTCGGGGGTTTGTAGAACCTACTACCCCCAGGTGTGGAACGAGACTCTCAACTAGGCTGGGGTTGAGGCCTTTTTTGCCTTAAGGAGAGAAGAAAATGTCTATTGTCCCCCAGCCATCCGAGCATCAAGCCCTTCAAATTCCAAAGCTGAAACTGCTCCTAAGGGTCCAGATCCTAGCAAGGACATACTTGCTAAGACTCTCCCCTCCACCAACAGTCCTCCCAAAGAGGCAGAGCAAGTTGGGGTAACTAAAAAAGAGAAGGATACAACTAAAGGAGTGGTCCCTGAAGCTACCAAGCCTCCAGTTGTGCCCAAGGACCCCTCAAAAAATAAAGAAGTCTCCCAGAGCATAGAAATTGTTCTGGCAACCCTCCCTATGCCTACCAAGAAGGATCCTAAGGGTAAAGGTCTAGCCTCCACAACAGTTGCAACTGCTAAACCTACTAAAGCCATAGCAAAAGACAACCCTCCCCTTAAGATTAAATAGGGCCTAAGTTAGATTTTATAGGTAGATTTTTTTTTATTTTTTTATTTATGTATTTGCTGTTTACTTTTTTGAAGTTGTACTTATTCTGCCTTGTCCAAGGCTTTACTTAATGGAAAGTATTAACTTTCTTTTATGCTCTATTGTACTTGTGTAAAGTCAAATATGATTTCTGTTCTACACTGAACATAATTAACATAAGTATGAAGTATAATTTCACTTAATTCAAGATATTCCCGCATTCTTGACCTTAACAATCATCTACACAATTGATAATATAACTGCTACATTCTATGTTCTCAACAATATAACATGCTAACCTTTCCCAGTCTACAACCTTTGATAAAGTATAAATTTGACTTCAAAAACATACCTTATATAGCTAAGACAAGTTGCTCATATGATTATATGTGCCTTAGGCTTTCTTTCTTACTTTTGAGCAATGGCAAGAAATTCACTTATTCAAAGTTTCACACATCATTCCACTTAGTAATAAACCCAGGTTGTAGTAGGCGTTAATTAATCCATAGTACATGGTCCGAGGAGCCAAATATTACTAAGGTTCTGTTTAACTCCTGAAGAGATACTACACAATATTAATTTACCCAAGGTATGTGGTTCGAGAAGCCAAACGACCAAGGTTCCGTTTAACACTTAAATATTTGCCAAGAAGCATTAATTTACCCAAGGTATATGGTCCAAGAAACCAGGCATGACCAAGGTTCTATTTAATACTCAAACAAGTAATAAGGAGTACTAATTTACCCCAGGTATGTGGTCTAAGGAACCAGGCATGACCAAATTCTCTGTTTAATACTCAAACAAGTAACCAAGAATATTAATTTACCCAAGATATGTGGTCTGAGGAACTAGGTATGACCAAAGTTCTATTTAATATTCAAACAAGTAACCAAGAATATTAATTTACCCAACGTATGTGGTCTAAAGAACCAGACATGACTAAGGTTCTGTTTAATATTCAACAAGTAACCAAGAATATTAATTCACCCAAGGTATGTGGACCGAGGAATCAAGCATGACTAAAAAAGTTATTGAACATTCTCACTCAAGAATCTTATAAATTTGGGTTCAATAAAGGTAGAGCAATGTTGCATTTATAACATTTTAACAACAAAAAATTGTAAGTTTACAAAAGTATCTAATATATATCACCTTGAGTTGGTTTCATCCTTTTTATTTTGTCCATATGACCCCATGATTCTTATAAGTTATAAGTTTAAAAGTAACTTTTCAAATCTTGGTTTTATCCAGATATATTCTTTAATTTAAAGAAAAGCATCTAATACCTTCATTTCAACTGCAGGGCTGTGGGTCCCATCCTTGTTACGCAATTAGACGTACTGGAACAATAACCCGAACTCAGGAAGCCACCCAAACCCTATGGGTGAAGGGACCCACAAACATGCAGAAAAATCTCTCATAATGACAAGCTCACTAGAGCAAGCCTATAAAAAGAAACCTGGGGGAAGGGGTCGAAACATAATTCTAGGGAGAAAAACATGAGGAAAAAAAAAAAAAAAAATCAAAACACTACACTGGGGTAAAGTGATCCAGCTCAGACACCATAAGAGCACCTTGATTGTCCAAGAGTCTCTTCGGCCAGCCACATCTCTAACAAATAACCATTGCATAGTTGTTTTTAATTATCAATCACCATCCCATCAGTCTTACACCATTTGTTGTCAATCAAGCTTCTTTTGAGACCTTCCATTGTGGGCTAAACCTAGTATAGAATACAAATTAATTGGAAATTCAGGCCCAACAACCCCACGGTCGTTAGGAAAACACCTCCACTCATCTAATACCCTAATTTTTTCTTAAAACCTTAACAATATATATTTTTTTAATTATAGCATTTTTTTAATATTTTCTTTTATAGCATTTGATAATCAGTAAACACAAATTATATAATTAAGTACATGTAAATTGTTGAATATGTGTTCTTTTGTTGTTAGAAATACTAGAAGTTGTCAATTAGTTGGAACTTTATGAGTTAAGCTAATAAGAACTCATATCAAATCAAATATTTAAGAGCACTCACAGTAAAGTTGCTAAAAATTATAACTATTAACAACTCAAAAAACTACTTTATCTATTTTAACAACTCACTTTACAATACACATAACATCAAAGTATCTAAAATTCTTAGCTTTTCATTTAAATATTCTTTTTTTTATTACTTTTTTATTCTTTATGTATGTTTTCTTTGTTCTTTGTTTCCAAAGGTATTTTCAATTGTTCATTTGAACGTAGCAAGCACTTTTTTTAAAACCCGACTTTTTTTAATTGAAAAATCATATTTTTTGAAATCCATTTTGATGTGACTATCATATTTTTGGATTTTTTTTTCCTTCATCTACCATGAATGTTGTTTATTAATTTTGTTTCTTCAACTACCACACATGTATCATGTGCGCTCATCATATGAGACATTTCTCTCACAAACATGTGGGTCCCATGCTCAGAGCATTTGAAAATTTCTCAACGATTTCATATATACTCCAATTGAACTAATTATCAACCTGTCAACACTATTTACATAAATCATATACTTAACTATGAACCTAACAAACCTCGTATCAAAAGGCAAACATATTATAAAGGTCATTACCCTGTCCACTTGAAGTAGTTTTAGCAACACTAAACTACCAATGTAGTCCACAAAAAATTCACATAGTAATTCTTTCCTCCTCCATTAGAATTCTTCTCTCCTCCAATCGAACCCTCTCCGTATCCCTCAACTCTTCCAAGTGAACCCTTTTTGCTTTGATGTGAAGACGTTCTTTTTCTTGTTCTTGTGACTCCTCAATATATTTCATCTTATTCGCCAAATATTCTCCAACATCTTTCTCACTAGCTTTTTCCTTTCGATTGGCCTTTTCGGTGATGGTCTCAACTTCAGGCGAAGAATTTAAAACAAGCATTGGATTATTTTGGGATACACCCAAAAAGGGTGAGTCAATATCAATGTTCCCTTCTATGATACTAGCGTACAATGGCAAGTCAACTTGTGAGTCCATAATTAGATAATGACACAACCTACTTATTAAAGATATTTTTACAAAGCACCCAAATCACGAAGAATGTGAGATTATAAAACAAGACAAGGAAAACCTATGTGGTTTGAACAAAAACATAGTAGGTTAATCTGCTTGACATATTTGCAGCATTATAAATTCATGTTATCAAGGATACAATGACTCCTTTGAAAGATTAAATAAATGTAACTGAAAGTAACTAGATAAGAAAAACTGAAACTTTTGGATGAATGTAACTGAAATTTTGAAAGAAAAACTGACATTAATCATTTCAATAACATACTTAAAGTTAGTGGCCAAAGAAAATTATGGGTCCCTTAAATAAGAATCAAGTACGTGAATGAATGTCAATAAGCTGAACAACAACTATATTATGATATTTCAAATAAAACTATATGATATCATAGCCAAGGCTGACCCAACAAATTTTGAGGCCAGGCGAAATTTTATATGAGACTTTTTTATATGTAAACATTAATTAAATAAAATTATATAATACTAATTAAATTCAGACTAATTTGATGTAAATACAGAAATTGATGAATAATACTAATTAAACTAATGTTAATTTCATATAGAGGATTGAATATCATCTTTGAACCATACATTTAAACAAAAAGAACTAAAAAAAAAAATTATTTAAAAAAAAAACTTACTTTAACTTAGATATATGACTATGCATAGTTAAGTAAAGTTTTAATCTAAAATTTAATTTTATATCTTCTTTTTAAGAGGAAGAGATAGATAGATATTATTTGGTGTGTGACTTTGTAGGAGATTAGTTTACAAAAATTAAAGTCTCAAACTATTAGGGGAGATTAGTCATCATTGATGATCTATCACATATGTAGTATTTTTTTTGAAACTTTTTAGGATTTCAATTGGGTTAAATTTCTAGTAGTCTCCTAATTTAGAAGCCTTGTTAGAAATGAAAAAGAAAAATACTAAAGATACTATAAAATATTCACAATATAATGTGATAATGACTGTTGTAAGGACCAGATTGAACTTGAATCCAAAACGGGAATGGATCCAGGCCCACGTAGCCCAAACAATGAATTTATAGAGTGCAGGAAAGAAAGCTAGTCTGATCTTGGGCCAAAATATTGGATTTTAGTGTAAAAAGATTAAAGATACGAGCAAGGAATGTAGCAATAAGTCTCTTCGGACATGCCCTAGAGATCTGATTTTCCTTTTCTTTCTGTTCCGATCTTTTTTTTTTTTTTTTTTTCCTCCTTTTTCTTCTGTCTTTCCTCGCCTTATATACCATGGCTTTTTTGCATTTTTTATCATCCACGTGTGGACCTGGCATTCAACGTCCTTTTTCGTCATCCCCCTTGCTCTCTCTTGAATCTTCCATTCTTAGCTGGAAAGCTGTTCGTTCACTGTTCAGGTATCACCTCCACATTAATGCGGCCAGAAGGTTAGCTGGGAGACATTTAATGCGGAGGTGACAGCACCTTTAGATATTTGTCATTTCCTACCATTACTTTTTGTTTGATATTTCCCCCTTTGCTCTGTTATAAGATTTGTCCCAGGCGTTGTTCTGAGTGATTAACGAGTTCACCAGATACCTCGGACAAAAGTACCGAGGTGACCATCGTCCTCGGACACGGCCCAATTCCTTACAAGCATGCTCCACCTCTCCTCGGATGGTAATTTTGTCCATTCCTCGGCTGGATGTCCTCGGATATTCGTGTTGAGGGCCATTTGTGGAAAGCCCAATGGAAAGAAAAGCCCAATAATGAGGGCCACAGGAAATTGACTATGAATAGTTAAAAAAGACCATTAGGCCCAAGCGGCAGGAATAATGAGTCACTAGCCCAACAATGTATATTTGGGCCTTGAAAAGGTAAACGGGCTCAAGGAAGCCAGGAAAGAAAGAAATAGCATCCCATGGGCAGAATATGAGTTAGAAAAGTGAGAAAGGGTCGCTGCAGGCCCAAGGTAATGTAAACTAAGAAAGTAAGGGATTTATGGCAGGCCCATAAAACCCAAAGATAAGGATAAGGTTATTGGGCCGGGGAAGCCCAATGAAGTTAGTAACAAAGCCCATGGGAGTGTGGAATTAGCAAACGGGCCGAGGAAGCCCAAGAGAATTAGCAAATGGGCCGTGGATGCCCAAAAGAAGAAAACAAAGGGACATAGGAGCCCATGAATAAAAGGAAACAAAACAATGCCTATGGTAGGCCACTGAGAAAGGGAATAAAACGGCCGGCCCAAAAAGGGGCCCAGCAGGATTGAGTCATTACAGCAGGAACTATAAGCCAACACGGCAGGCAGCAAAGAAAAACAAAAGGTAGGCACAAGAAATATAAAGCCCATCATCATACGAAGCCCAGTTTCTAATTGAAGCAAAGAACCAAAAGAAAGCCCAAATAAAAGGCCAGAAAACGCAGAAGGAAAGTCTCCAGGTCACGGCAGACACATGAGCAGCAGGCAGCCTCTTGGACAAATTTAAGAGGGAAGCACGCGCAAGGCCCAGGCGCCACCAGCCTGTACCCAGCCAATACAGGACATGGTGGGGCCATGGGCCAGAGTAAGAGGTAAAGGGGGTGTGGTTTGGTGGTGGGGAGAGGGGAAATAATCTATTTTCGGCCCCTGCTCAAGCCTCTTTTGGGAGGTACGTCCTGCTGGGATGATAGACCACCTAAAAGAGGCGATTTGAGAGGGAACCGTTGAGTGCATGCTCTGAGTGTGAGGAGAGAGGAAATTAACATTGTGGCAGGAAAGGCCGCGGCACGCAGGGACAAAATGAGTCCGCGGTGCACAGAATGGACAAAATGGATCCGCCTCTGTCTGGCAGGGGTTTTGTACGATTGGCAGACATACCCAGACCAGACAAAGGCAGTTAAGGGGCAAAACAGTAAAACACTGGTCACGGCAGGCACTATAAAGAGGCCCTTGCCGTGCCCTGTGTGGGGGATCGAAAAACAGGGGATTTTTCACAACATAGAAGGAAAAGCAGAGTAAGAGGAAAAGAAAGAAAAAGATTAGAACGAAAACAGAGAGAAAAGGAAAGAAAACTAAGAAAGAAAGGAGAGAGTTAGTTTGAAAGAGCATGCACCAATAGGTCGGCTTCCCTCTCTCCCCCTTCAAAAATCTCACATTTCTTCCAAAGAATGCAAAACGAGAACTTTCCCAGTGGGACTATAACCATTCAGGGCCGACTCCCTCAAAGCCATTAATTCTCGTAGCAGGATTCTTCCTGGGGATTATTTGCATTGAGAAGAGGCGTTCTCCCCTCTTTGGATTTGCTACGGCAGACAAGACTTATAACTTAATATTTTGCCTATTCAAATTAATCAATGTCACTCTTTTTATTTTCCTTAATGACTGGTATCATTGTAACGATAATCATGTTTTACTAACAAGAGATTCCTAGCAATCTGTTTGAATAGATAGAATGCTCTGTTTTTTAGTCATTATTATCTGTCTGCCATAACTTGTCTGCAACAGTCCAGTCTGCCATAACTTCTGCAACAGTCTAGCCTGTCATAGCTCGTCTGCTACGATTCTGCTTGCCGAAGAACTTGCTCCTAGCAGGAGTGGCATAAGTTTGTGCACAAACCGGCCCAAGTTGAGTTGCAATTGGACCGGCCCCAGCTCCCTTACTCAGAAACACTAGGGCCCATCACCGCAGGAGGCAGCCCAGCCCGTTACCGCAGGAGGCAGCCCAATCCTACGAGAAAAGGCCCCCACAATTCGTTTGCCCTTACACGAGATATTGGGCCGGGCCCTTCCTTGCTCCATTTGTATGAATGGGGATAATATTGGGCCTGGCTTCCTCACACACAGTTTGAACACAGGGCAAAATTGGCCCACACAACTGTAATTAATGAATTTCAACAACTTAATTTATTTGTATTTGAATGACTTTTTTATGTGATTGGTAATATGTTAGTTAAGTCTATAGTAAAATTTGTCGTATCTTTAGCATTATTTATATAAAAAAAGTAATGATTATTTAAAAAATGTTATATTTTTATAAAATAGAAAGATGGCACCTTTTTTAACTAGGGAATTTTTTTTTTGGTTGTGGGGCCTTAGGCCTAGGCCTAAGTTGCCTAGTCCTTGGGCCGGCCCTGATCATAGCAAACTGAGCATCCCCTTTTAGAGAGAGGCTGGCCCTGATCATAGCAAACTAGCCGAAGAGAGTCCTAGGCAGAGAGAGGCAGAGCTATTGCTTCTCTTGTTTTGCGTTTGCGTGTGAGAGATAAAGATACTGAGATAGGGTAGAAAGAAAGTGTCATGCGTGAGAGATGGTGAGTGTGTGTGAATAAAGTATTGTTTTTAGCATATAACTTTCAGCTACAGTGAGATGTTAAAGGGTTCAAAACTGTTTATTATGATATGCTAGTCCATCTGGTGTAGACGTAACAAATGTAGGGTAAATGAGGTAGTAGCTCCTTTGGCAAAAATTTCGGACCTGGCAAACCAACACCTCCAAGAATTTCAACAGCAGTAGGGAAAGCCTAGTATGAAATAGATTCCAAAGAAAACAATTTGGAAGCCCCCTGATCCGAGCACTTTGAAAACAAACTTCTATGGTGCTGTTTTTGAGGATTTGGGTGCAGTAAGTATTGGTGCAGTGGTTTGCAATTCTGTTGGAGAATTTAAGGCAGCTCTATTTGAGATCACCCCCCTGCCTTCATTAATAGTTGCTCTGGAAACTCTTGCAACTAGAAGGGTGGTTCATTTTGTTCAAGAACTGGATTTGCAAGGTTCAATTTTTGAAGGCGATTCAGAGTTATCCATCTCGGCTATAAAAAATCAATGCTTCCACCACCCATCCTGTGGTCACTTTTTTTTTTTTGAGAAATGGATTCAAGCTGATATATTAATCAAGGAAAAGAGAATCCTCCAATACAAAAGACAAGATATCCGTTGGAACACACTCCAACCAAATATGAGAGGCTAAATATTGTCTCGCTCGTTGGGCTAAGGCATGAGCTACAGCATTGCCTTGCCGACGTACATGAGCGAAAGAAATACTCACTAGTGAGTTTGAAAGAGATACAATATCCTTAATCAGGTGTCCGCCTCGTGAATTCTCCATACCGGGTCTCTTCAATGAGTTGACCACCGATTCAGAATCACCCTCGCACACAAAATTTTCATAGCCCGATTCAGCAGTAAAACTTACAGCGCGCCGGGCAGCAAGGAGTTCCAGAATTTCCACCGTTGGGGGCTTCGCTATTTTTTCAGAAAAAGCCGCTAACACCTGACCCTCATGATTACGGATAACCACACCAATTCCCGCATTATCTGACTCGCCAAACATAGCACCATCATAATTAGTTTTCACGGAACCAGCAATGGGAGGATGCCATCTGGTCGAAGAAGTCGGCTGCCTGTGAGTACGTTTACTATCTAGTCCCCTGAATTCGCGAAGATAATTCTTAGCAAAACCAGCTACCATGCGTATGGGCAGAGGATTGTCTTTGAGTCGGGTTTTGTTCCTTTGAACCCAAACGGACCATGCCGTGACTGCAAATAATGGCAAGAGTGTCGGTTTGTCGCGGATTTTTTCCAGAACATCCGAGAAAGGAACAGAGTCTGATTGGCCTCTGTCCACCCAACCGAAGTCTACATCCCAGACTTCTTTGATGCATCTGCAACTCCACAGAGCGTGCGCGACTGTTTCCGAATTACAGGAGCAGCGAGAACAGCCTGATTCAGGGAGAATTTTACGCTTCAAAAGGTTTTCTTTGGTGGGCAGTGAATTAGTGCAAGCCTTCCAGAGAAAGTGTTTAACCTTCCCCGGAACCTTCATTTTCCATAAGCTCTTCCAGAAACCCTTCTGTGAATCTGAGACCTGGGGCCGGTTCAAGTCAAGGTTTTGAAGCTCACAGAGGAGCTTATATCCAGACTTCACGGAATAGCAGCCCGATTTTTCAGAACGCCAAACCAGTGTATCGGGTTGGGGGATTGAGCAGAGAGGCAGAGACTTGATTAGGCATGCTTCAGGTGGGTAGAAACATAGGTCAATGAGGTTTGTATTCCACCAACCCGTTGAGGAAGCAAGCAAAGAATTCACAGTTGAATCCGGCGCTAGTTGCACAACAGGAGATTTAATTCTTCCTTCAGGACTTGGCAGCCACGCATCTCTATAAATCCGGACAGAATCTCCACTGCCAATTCTCCAACAGGAGCCCTTATCAATTAGGTCTCTAGACCACAAAATACTCTTCCAAGCGAAAGAACCACAGGATGGATTAGCTTCAAAGATTGAGCAGTTTGGAAAATACTTCGCTTTAAAAACTTTGTAAAAAAGGGACCCTTTGTCGTGGATCAACCTCCAAACTTGCTTTGCCAACATGGCTTTATTGAATTTACAAAGCTCTTTGAAGCCTAAGCCCCCCTCACTCTTTTGTTGACATAAGACCTCCCATTTTGCCCAATGAATTTTTCTTCTATCTCCCCTTTGACCCCACCAAAATTTTCGAATGAGCATCTCGATATCCTGACAAAGACCGATAGGCAGCCTAAAGCAGCTCATTGCAAACGTAGGAATGGCTTGAACCACCGCCTTGAGGAGAACTTCTTTCCCCGCTTGCGACAATATTTTCTCCTTCCATCCTTGAAGCTTACCCCAAACTCTATCTTTTATGAAATTTAAGCTCGCCTTTTTCTTCCTCCCAACCACTGTAGGTAGTCCCAAATACCTCTCATACTCCTTAATTTCAGCCACCCCAAGTAAGTTTTTTATTTCTTCTTTTGAGACATTAGAGGTATTTTTGCTGAAAAAGAGGGAGGTTTTCTCTGAATTAATTTTTTGACCCGATGCACATTCGTATTTTCCCAATATCTCTAGAATTTTCTCCACATCCCCCACCCTTGCTCGGCAGAACAATAGACTATCATCAGCAAAAAAGAGGTGCGAGATCTTAAGGCCTCCTCTACAAAGGGAGACACCCTCTAAAAATTTATCTTCTACTGCATGCTCAATTAACCCATTTAGTCCTTCCGAACATATCAAAAAAAGGTAAGGGGAAAGAGGATCACCCTGGCGAATACCTCGAGAAGGAACAATATGACCTTTGGGAACACCATTGACTAAAATCGAATAGGACACGGATTTAACACACTCCATAATCCAGCCTATCCATTTCACGTCAAAGCCCATCTTCTCCATGATCTTTTGAAGGAACCCCCATTCCAACCGGTCGTAGGCTTTGCTCATGTCTAGTTTTAAGGCCATGTGACCCATTTTCCCTGTTCTTTTCCTCTTCATATGATGTAAAGTTTCAAAGGCCACCAAAATATTATCGGAAATAGCTTTATCCGATTGAAAGGCACTCTGAGACTCAGAGATAATATGGGGTAAAACTTTTTTCAACCTATTTGCCAACACTTTGGAGACAAGTTTGTATAAAATATTACAAAGAGCAATGGGTCGGAATTCAGAAACCAGTTCTGGACTCTTCACCTTTGGAATTAAAGTAATAAAGGTATGATTCAAACCTGGTTCAATGGAATTAGAATTTAGGCATGAAACCACAGCCTTAACCACGTCATCTCCAATGCTCTCCCAATAATGTTGGAAGAAAATGGGCGGCATACCATCTGGGCCCGGAGCTTTCAACGGAGCCATTTGCTTCAAGGCTAACTCCACCTCTGCCTTAGAGAAATTTTTGATTAAACCGGAATTCATATCCTCAGACACCATCTGTTTTGTACATTCTATTACTTCCCCAAAGTCGTGAGGATTTGAGGTAGTAAACAGATCGGTATAATACTCGACAATCATCTCAGATACTTCCTCATCACCTGATGCCAGACTACCCCGAGAGTTTCTGAGTTCAGAGATGCTATTTCTCCTGAATCTCTGTGATGCGCGGTTGTGGAAGTAACTAGAATTTTTATCCCCAGAGATCATCCACTGCACATGACTCCGCTGCTGCCACATTTTTTCTTCCACTCTAAGCAGCTCGGCTACCTCTGATTTTAATTGAAGAAAGAACTCCAAACTCCCTCCTTTTGTAGCAGCTTCCTCAGCAATTTTTAGAGTCTTTTTTTTCTCAACTAATGTATTTACCACATTGCCAACAGCTTTTTTACTCCAATCATGCAGCTGATTTCTGCATGAATCCACATTCAGCAAAACTCTGGGCATCGGAGGATCCGAGGAGGTGGGTTTCCAAGCTTTCTTCACTGTGTCATGACATCCCTGTTCTTCCAGCCATATATTTTCAAAACGCCAGGGGCGTTGGGGCTTTAAATTTACCCCATCGGGTAGGACCAAAATAGGGTTATGATCCGATGATGCACACACCAAAGTTTTAACTTTTGTTGTGGGAAATAAATTATACCAGTCCGCTGAGCATACAGCCCTGTCCAGCCTCTCCCAAACCATGCCACCTCCCTGTTGCGTTTTATGCCAAGTGTACTTATTCCCCACATAACCAAGATCAAACAGCCCGCACTCGTCTAAGGCATCGCGAAATTTCTGCATCTGCCCATAAGGTCTTAACCGGCCTCCCACCTTCTCATGAGATTTCAATAATTCGTTAAAATCTCCTCCGCATAGCCATGGAACAGAGAATTGATTATTTAAAGTTCGAAGTAATTCCCATGACTCCATACGGAGCTGCGTCTCTGGAGCTCCATAAAAACCGGTAAATCGCCAGCCATTTTCCAATCCTCTTTTAATCAAGACATCAATATGATTAAGAGAAGAAGACATAACTTGAACATCGAAATCCTTCTTCCAAAACAACACCAAGCCACCACCACGAGTTTGGCGAGAAACACCATGATGATGACCAAACCGAAGCGAATCACGTAAACCAACTAGCCTAATATCATCCAGCCATGTTTCGGCTAAAAACACCACCGTAGGATCTTGTGCTCGGACTAAGTCGCCAAGCTCCTGAACTGTCTGCCGGTTCCCAAGCCCGCGACAGTTCCAACAGAGAATACTCATAACTCCCGGCGGGGTTGCTCCGCAACCTCCGCCGATCCTGGTTGAGTAGAAGAAGACTCACTCTGTTTTAATGTTACAACCTCTGTTTTTTGCTTTTTTTCCTTCTCTGCATTTGAATTCTCGCGGACCCAACGTTCACTTACTTTGCGTTTTGGGCCGACCCCCTCAGCAGAAGCATCCTCCATTCTATCAACTTTGGGCCTAGTTATTAATCTAGTCCAATGGCCTTTCTTCATTTCCTTTACTGGGCCGGGCCCATCTCCTGCTTTGTCCTTCCTGTCCAGCCCATCCGGATGGTTAATAAAGCCCTTATGCGCACCTATATTTTCGATTGCAGAGCTCTCCATCCAATCCGCCTCACTGTTCTGACATCCTTCAGGTCTTGAAAGCTGAGATCCTGGATGATTTTCTGCACTCCCCTTTTTTTCGCAAGATATTTGATCAAATATTTGGATTTCTCTGTCAATCTCATGAAGTTTTGCCAAAAACGGGTCTCCCTCTTCATCAGTACAGCTACTTTTTTGGAGAAGTACAGTGTTTAAGGTCTTAGGACAGCGCTCCACATCTCCTATCGAGGTACCTGCTGCACTTAGGCTCACGTCACTTTCAACGGGTTGGTGCCTGTCAGCAAAAGGAGGGGAAGAGTCTTCCTTGCCCTGGGGAACCGTCGTCAAGTCCACATCAGTTTGCAAACTCGAGGCATCCTGGGACACAGCCGCATTTATTACCTGCATAGCCAATACCGATGTTCCCATTTCTGCTAAGTCGCCGGAAGGAGGAGGATCGGATATGTCCGGGGTCGGAGTTACCTCTGGGTGAACATCTGAACTCGCTTTCTGCTTCTCTCCAAAAGATTGATGGTCCTTTCTATCTTCAAAGAAACCTGATACATGAACCACCGAGTTCCTGGTGTTATCCGACTGCGATGCTCGCATAAAAGGTCCGAACTGCTTGTCCTGGGGTTTGAGAGAACCCCTGCTTTCAATCCACAATGAACAATTTCGTTCGTCGTGATCAAGGCGCCCACACCAATAACATATGATGGGTAACCTTTCGTATTTGAAAGAAACCCAGACTCGACCACCTTCTTCCAAGTCTACAACTCTGCCCCTGCATAAAGGTTTTGTAACATCTAATCTAACCCTTACGCGCACGAAGCGACCCCCTTCCTCTGTTGGATGGAATTCCGAGAGACCAACCTCTCCCATGGAACTACAAATATCCTCCGCAATTTCCTTAGACATATACCTTACTGGAATATCAAAAACCTGCACCCACAGGGACGTTTTGTTGAAACTAACCTCCTGTAATGGAGTGTTTTTCTCATACTTCTGAATAACCACCAGGTGTTTGTCAAAAGTCCAGGGTTCACTGACCATAACCCGGTGTACATCTTCCTGGTTTTCAAAGATAAACAACATAACATGGTTGCCCATATTTTTTATTGTGAACCCGTTAATAGCTCTCCACAGAGGTTTGAAGGTCCTAGCAATAGCGTCAACATTCAAAGCTCTTCGGGTTAAGAATTTTGCTGCAATGATATGATCGTTAGATTCTTTATTTTTCCCCAACGTGATTTTATCACCCTCTCTGTCCAGCAGCGAAAATTTGGTCCATTGTTTTGATAGATCTTCCATATCCACTGGTCACTGAAACTGACAGGGAGAAAAGGAAGAAAAAGACGTGATCAACAGATAAAAAGGAAAAGAAAGAGAAAAAAAACTGTATCCCCAATCCCTTGAAAGGAGGAACCCACTAGCCCTGCAGACAACAAAGTTATCTCAGGGGAAAACCAATCCTTCGAAAGAAGGAACACACTATTTCACTACCGGCAATGGCTCTTGGAGCAAGCCAAGGCTATCACAGAGGTAGGAAAACCATTCAACAACTCCTGTGGTCACTTGATTAAAGACATTATTGTCTTCAGTTAGTTCCATTCAGAACTATTCTTTCTTTCATATACGTCGGTAAGGCAACACTTTGGCACATACTTTAGTTAAGAGAGCAAGATTGTTCTTTCCTATTTTAGTTTAGTTGGAATTTGTTCCTCTAGACATTTATAAGTTTTATGTATTTGATTTTTCAGCAATCAAATAAATTGGCCAGTCAGCCTTCTTCTTAAAAAAAAAAGAAAAAAAAAAAAGAAAAAAAAAGTGAGCTGCTAGAGATAGCAACCACGAGTCAAATTATATTAAGTTTAACAACTTTGCTATAATGTGTGTTTAGTGTTTGAGTTGCTAAAATGACTATTTAGTCATTTTAGCAACCTTATTGTGAGTGATCTAAGCAAATAGGAACTCACATCATATAATTTCAAATAGTAAATTGTTTAATTAAAAAAAGATAAGGTTTTGCTGCGTACTAACACGCAATAAAACTTTTTTCATTAAAAAACTTTCTAACTTTTTATCAAAAAAATTAAAAATTACTATAATAAAAAAAAATATCGGAAAAAAATAGACATTTGCCCATAATTTTCAAACTATGCAGCAAAATACTCATATTTTGAAACTATTTATTGAAATACCCAAAATCGAGTTCTATGTATATTTTTAAGTAGAACTTGATATTAACAACATCGAGTTTCACTTAAATTTTCACCGACTCTTGTAGTATCTCAATGCCTTGAATACTTATAACAAGTACCAAGACTTGGGTTCAAGAGCTGGTGAGAGAGAGACCAAGTAACTCGATTTTGTTAAATCAAGTTTCAAAAATAAAGATATTTTGCTAAATAGTTTTTGTAAGGGCCAGATTTGACTCGAATCTAGAATAGGGATGGATCTAAGTCCAGGTAGCCCAAACAATAAATTTGTAGATTGCGGGAGAGAAAGCTAGTCTGAATCTTGGGCTGAGATATTGGATTTTAGTGTAAAAAATTTAAAGATATGAGCGTAGAGTTTAGCAATAAGTCTCTTCGGACATGCCCTAGAGATCTGATTTCTTTTCTTTTTTTTTTCTGTCCCCCTTTCTTCTTTTTTTCTTCGCCTTATATACTATGGCTTTTTTGCCTTTTTTGTAGTCCACGTGTGGACTTGGCATTCAAAGTCCTTTTTCGCCATCCCCCTTACCCTTTCTTGAATCTTCCATTCTTAGCTGGAAAGCTGTCCGCTCACTGTTCAGGTATCACCTCCACATTAATGCGGCCAGAAGGTTAGCTGGGAGGCATTTAATGCGGAGGTGACAGCACCTTTAGATATTTGTCATTTCTTACTATTACCCTTTATTTGATATTTCCCCATTTACTTTGTTATAAGGTTCGTCCCAGGTGTTGTTCTGAGTGATTAACGAGTTCACCAGATACCTCGGACAAAAGTCCCGAGATTACCATCGTCCTCGGACACGGCTCAATTCCTCATAAGTATGCTCCGCCTCTCCTCGGACGGTAATTTTGTCCATTCTTTGGTTGGCTGTCCTCGGATATTCGTTTGCCTTCACACTGGATATTGGACCGGGCCCTTTCCTGCTTCATTCGTACGAATGAGGATAGTATTGGACCTGGCCTCCCCCATACAGTTTTAACACAGGGTAAAATTGACCCACACAGTTTTAAAATAAGAGCATTTTATTGTATAGTTTGTAAATTAGGGATAAATGTCCATTTTTCCTAAAAAAAAATTGTCATCCATATTTATTATAATACCAAAATAGCCATCCCATATCTACGAAATGCTAAAACCTCCCGAATATCCAAGGGCGAAAACAGACATTTGTGGTGAGATTCAGCAAAACCCTAGCCTTTTTATATTTTTGCTAACTCTTACTCTCTCGCTTCGCTTCTCTGAAACCCTAGCTTTCACAAAGTAGCAGCCTCATCATCCCGACCCGAAATCCCAATCAACAATGCCGCCGAAGCTCGACCCCTCCCAGGTCGTCGATGTGTACGTCCGAGTCACCGGAGGTGAGGTCGGTGCCGCGAGTTCACTCGCCCCAAAGATCGGTCCGCTAGGTCTCTCGCCGAAGAAGATCGGAGAAGACATAGCGAAGGAGACCGCGAAGGACTGGAAGGGCCTGCGCGTGACGGTGAAGCTGACTGTGCAGAATCGTCAGGCCAAGGTGTCGGTGGTGCCATCGGCGGCGGCTCTGGTCATCAAGGCCCTGAAGGAGCCGGAGCGTGACCGGAAGAAGACGAAGAATATCAAGCACAATGGGAATATCTCCCTCGACGACGTCGTTGAGATCGCCAAGGTTATGCGCCCTAGGTCCATGGCCAAAGACCTCAGTGGCACCGTCAAGGAGATTCTCGGCACGTGCGTCTCTGTGGGTTGCACGGTCGATGGGAAAGACCCTAAGGATTTGCAGCAGGAGATCTCCGATGGTGACGTGGAAGTCCCTCTGGACTGAGTGAGAGAGATAGAGAGAGACAGAGAGATAGAGGTTCTTCTTCTATTTTAATTTTGAAAAAAAAATCGGATATTTTGGGAATTTTGTGATATTTCAAGGTAATTAGATGAATTGGATGGATAATTATTTAGTTTTTTCTTATGAGGAATTATGCTGTTTGTGTTTGATTTAATGATTTTTGTGGTAATTTTTCTTTTATGAGTTTGCTTTTATGATTGTTTGGTTTGATTAGTTGTTGTTAGTGGGCATTTTATGTTGTTACATACTATATATATATATATATATATATAGCAGCAATGAAGTGTAAATTAGAGTTTATTTTCTGAATATGAGCTTCTTGGTCACTTTTTGGATCTCAAGAAGGTGTTTGATTGCTGCTTGAATTGAAGCTTTAGATTGTGCCACATTTTTTGTTCATGAATGTCTTTGGCCTTTGCTAGTGAAATGGCATTGTTAGTGTTTAGGAAAATCAAATTATGATACGGGGTCGAAGGACTTGAAACATTGTAGTCAATTTCATGTTTCTATCATATTATCCAACCTATTCATTTCAACACCATGGCTGTAATTTTTGTTGGCATTTCTCGTTGCTTCTATTCATTTTATTTGGACCATGTTTTGAAATATCTTACAACCTTAAATTGTTAACTGTAACATTGAAACTGCCACACAATAGTGCAGCCACACATAAACATATGTTGTACTCTCCAGAATGTTATTAAGGCCTACTTAAGGTGATGTTGTAGGAGGGCCTCGTAGCCGGGTGTCATCTCCTAGGATATTGCTGGTTGCAGTTTGAGTCGCTAGGTTTTAGTATATTAGGATCTATGGTTACTTATAATAAAATTACTCTGGCTGATAGATAAATGTGAAGTAACTTTCTGTTTAGTGATACTCAACTCAAATGTTCTTCATGTTTCTTTTTTGTTGGAATTTTCTTATTTGTTCATGGGAATGTCAATGCAAGATAGGGTGAATGTTCCTAGTCTCTACATGAGTCAGACCAAAATGTATGCAGTGTAATTGTTTTACAGTTAGTGCAATACCATAGGTCCATAAGGATGGTGAGATTGATGATTATTCCTATTGAATGATTGAAACTGATGGCAGGTTAATTGTGATTTGGGATTTATTTTCCCAACCAGATGATAGTGGTAGCTTGTTCTTGAGAAAACTAGAACCCAGTTTTTCGGCTTTTGCCCACCACTAAAATACGCCAGTAATCTAGGGGTGATAATCATGTGAAATGGAACTAGGAGATTTTGTTTATGCTTACATAGTACTTAGTATATTCATTTTTGGGTCAGCATATGTGAGAAGTGTAGTAAGACTGTAAGAGTCATAGTCCTAGATTGGGCATAAATGGAAGTAGTCGTTAAGTAATGTAGAAGTTTTAGAGAAAGTTCAATTTGTGTAGCTGACACAGCTGCAGCAGTCTGTATTTATATTAGTAATCTGGTGTTCATAAATTATGGGAAGTGGAGTTAGGATACTGTGTTTACCTAAATGGTACCTAGGCTTGATAGATATTTGGCCCTTTTCAACCATACCTACCATTAAGGTGTTTGTTTTCTGGGGTCACTTTCTATGGGATGCTTGGATGCTGTAGCAGTCTGTGTTTCGGTTAGTAATCTCGGTGACATACCATGGGAAATGGAGCTAGGATATTGTTTTTATGTATTTACATAGGCTTGATGGATATATGGTCATATTCAAGCTAGTAATCTATGTATTATGAATTGTGATCTACATAAAAAAAAAAAAAAAAAAAAAAAATCTATGCTTTGTGAGGCGTGGCTGATTCTGCTGCCCTTTGAGGTTATGAAATAGCATTGTTTTTATCTATTGAAGTAGCATCTGAATTTTTGCATCTCTAGGGTCTGATTTTGAATTGCTGTTTTTTCTTTCTGGCGTTGGTTTTTGTGATGGAAAATTGTTTTGATTGCTCCTTTTGCCAGGGTTCGGTTTTCCTGGTTAATATAAACCAGTTAACACTAATCATTGCCTATTATAATCCTATTAACACTAATCACTTCCAACATGCTATCTCTAGATTAAAGAGGAAGTGGGCTTTAATTTTTGCGGGCATGGTTGATGGAAAGAGTTAAATATGATAAAAGTGCATCGGCCCCTTCCCTTTAGTTTTGAATACCCTTTCTTTTAGTATTGAATTTGTTGTTAATGCGTGATTTCATTCCTAGTTTAAAATTACAATCATTCTGTGCATTTGACTGATAGCGACGGCTTAATCTTGATGATTCCTTTCCTTGTTTAATATCTTTTCCTTTTCATTTTCTAACAAGGTTAATGCTTAGAATATATCGAAATCATCCAACATTAATAATATAGGTCTGTCTGCAAACCATCAACATATATAAGTTTTATGTTGCTCGAGAATGCTTAAGTTCATTGAAAAACCAAAGAGCCAAGCCTGAAGCCTGAACATAAAATTGAGTTGGGCGGTTAAGTCTAGCTTGATTTTCATGTAATATGAACAAACCTAATGCTCTAATCTGCATTATACAAGATGTAATGACTAGAAATTAATTTATTTACTTCCTATATTTTGGGAATGAAACATCATGGCGGCCAAATTCATTATGGTCAGTCTAACTCTAAGGCTTTGTTTGAGAGTTCAGAAAAGAATAGAATAATCATAAGGGGATAGAAATGAATGGAATGAAATGTATTTAAATAAGGGAAATGAATAAAAAAAATAGAATGAAATAAAATTAAGTAACCTTTATTGGATGTTTTAAAATAAAAGAATGGAAATGAATGAAAATAAATGAAATGTAAGTAATATTGTTTGAGAGTAACATAAATGGAATGAAATTAATTCATTTTATGACAATATAAATATTAGATCTCTATTTTAAAATAAAAGGGATGAATATATAGGGGTATTTTGAGAGTTTTAGTAAAAAATTCATTAAATCTAATTTAATTCCCTCATATTCCTTCCAATTTCGGAGGAGTGAAAATTTGAGATTTTAAGGGAATAGAGAAGAATGAGTGTTTCTTACTACTCATTTCATTCCCTCTCACTTAAACTTCCAAATAAGGAAATAAATTTTTCATTCATTCCATTAAAACTGTTAAGTAAGGGAAGAGAAGAATATTCTAAAATTATTCTTTTAATTCTTTTCCATTCCATTCTATTCTCTCCTTCCAAATGAAGGGTAAATGTTTTAAGGAGTCATGAATTCAAGACCCATGGAATGTGTATAATTACTCATTAAGCCCTCGTTTGGGAGGATGAAATGGAATGGAAATGAATAAAAAAAATAATTTTAGAATATTCTTCCATTCTCTTATTTGGGAGTTTTAATGAAGGAAATGGAAAGTTCATTCCCTTATTTGAGAGTTTAATGAAAACTTAGAGAGAGAGAGAGAGAGAGAGTACATATGTTTTTTTTTTTGGAAACTATTGTGTAATATTAGATACAATTTTTTGTATTTCTCAAAAAAAAAAAAAAAAAAAAGATACAATTTTTTGTTTCCACAATAAGTTGTGATTGCTACAACATCAATTTAATAATAAAATGTCACATCTATAGTTGTGAAATCAGTGAAAAATGTTATAATAATTGGACTTATTGAAACCTATTAGGATGCTTTTGGAGACTTTACTATACTTAGAACAGAAATTTGGTTAACGAAGTCTCCAGAAAGCTTTTATATATAATAATAAAATGTCACATCTATAGTTGTGAAATCAGTGAAAAATGTTATAATAATTGGACTTATTAAAACCTATTAGGATGCTTTTGGAGACTTTACTATACTTAGAACAGAAATTTGGTTAACGAAGTCTCCAGAAAGCTTTCATATATATGAAAGCTTTCTGGAGACTTCGTTAACCAAATTTCGGTTCTAAGTCTGGATAGGTCCAAGATACCATTTAACGAAATTTAGAATTTGGTTTCCTCACTATGTTTTTCCGGTAGATTTTTTTAGTGAAAAATATTGGCTTTAATATTTTTGGTAAAGGACCCCAAAAAAGCCAATTTGGCCCTAGAGGACAATCTCTTTCTCCTCCGTTCATTTTTCAGGAAGCTTTGGCCAACCATCCCTTTTCACATACTAAATTCGGTACCCATTGTTGAAGGAAGTATTCAGTTTTTTAATGCCCTTCAGTTAAGCTTGACCTATCCGTAATATTCTCTTGGTTATTTCTAAGTTTAGAGCCACTGCCTGCCCAATATAAACAGAGTTATTCATCACCTTTAGCTCAAACCCAACTTTTAACTCCCAAAAAAAAAAAAAAAGGCTCAAACCCAACTCTCAGATACTTTCTCTTGTCTAGTTTATTCACCATCCTGTGTACGACTCTCTTTCTCATCCAAACATAGGAAAAAGAGAGATCAAATTGAAACCATCCCCATTACACATATTAATGAATTCATCCAAATTTGTTTCAGTCCTAATGGCAAAGCAGGTCAGGCATACAATGAAGCCCTGGATTGAAGTTGCACCATCACTCCTTGATTTCCCATTGAGGCCCTCTAATGCCCCTGCATTGGAGACAATTGTGGAAGAGAGAGCTGAGGAAAACGACGACGATAACAACGATGAATGAGGATAAAATTTGGAACTTTGGTTATGGTTTCGGGTGGACTTGGTTGTCTATGGAGTAAGCTCTTTTTGGGGTAAGGATGAGCAGATATATCCAGTAATAATAAAGAAAATCAAATAGATCAACCGCAATGGAATAGTATGATTTTGAGTGGAAGAGTTATCAAAGATGTTCAACAGTGTGTACTGTTTTTTTTTCATCTTTTGGTAAGGCTTATAATATGATTTGTAATATGTTCTGTAACTTTGTGTATATATAATGGGAATCTAGTTATTGTAACATCATATTCATGAGTTCATCACATACATTTTATATTTTGCTTGTACAAATGCCATGTAGAATATCCCAAAAAGTGGATATAGTCCTCGCATTAGGCCCTCCAGAGTCAAGGGTTAGTACTTTAATTCAATTTAGAGGGAACAAACTTGGTACTGCATTAGGGCCTGAAGAAATCCAAACCCAGGGGTTTGTGTCGAGTTCTTTTCTCACATGTCGTAAGTTAACGATGGTGGTCAATTGATGGTCTGGGCCTTTAAATGGAGTTGAGTTTAGCAAACCACCCCACACCCCCACCCCACCTCTCTGCATAATGGGCTTGTGCCCCTCTTCTACTGCAGAAAGAACTTTTGTATATTTTCTGTATGATATAATAACAAAGAATGGGTTAATGATTAATTTTTAGTGGAAGATAAAGCAACATCAATGTACATAGAAGGATGTTCAAATTTAGTTACTATTAAAGCTTCTTATAGTCATTAATAAAGCTCAGGTTAACTCGTATATGTCTAATGTGGGATTCATCACACATCCACGGTTAATTAGTATTTAATCAGTCTAGAACATCATAATTTCCCTTAATTAAATTTCTGCCATCCTTGTTAGATCCCACTTTGTGGGGCAATATCTTCAAGCCTACATGGTATTACTAGGGCCGGCTTAATACAAGTTGGGGCCTTAGGCTAAAAATTTAAATACACAATTATGTATTTAAATATCACTTAAATAATATTTAGTTTATTAATAATCAATTTCATTAATTTTTTGTATTATAATTTTTTTATATATATTTAAAATCTATTATTCTTACTTTTTTATATGATTAATTCACTTGAGCAATACTATAAACATTACAAATTTTATTACATAAGCGTTACAGACTGACTAATTCATCATCTATACTTGCCACATCAGTTTGTAAGTATTTTGTAGTAGCTTTAACATTTTCCATTTACTTAATGGTGATTTGGTTGGATTTTCATTAATCTATAATTCATTTTGGAAAAATGCTAAAGTTATTATAATTTTTTCTACAAAATGCTTGCAAGATGATGTGGAAAAGATTGTGTTTGATGACACTTCAACAAGATAATAAATAAATATTTAAATTGCTTATGATTGGTGATATAATAATTTGACAGACCTATGTAATAAAATTTGTAGTATTTCTAGCATCAACCAAATTTTGAGCTTTCTTAGTAGGGAAAAAAAATTGTACAACTCAAGTTATTGGCCCCCACATTTGGAGGTCTTTCTCTAGCAGGGGACCTTAGGCCATGACCCAAGTTGCCTAGGCCTAAGGGTGGCTTTGCATATTACCTAGTTGGCTATGATACCTAGGGGTGTCTGGCAGGTAAAAGACTCGACCAACCCGCTCGAATCCGATCGACTTGAGGCCTAGTGAGTGGACTCGAAGTCCATGGTGCGTCGGATTCAGGTCTCTCTCTAATAAAACCTGAATAATCGGTTTGGGTGGTAGGTTAATGGGTTAAAAACCCGTAGAACCTGACCCGACCAATGGTTTAAGATTTAAAAAAAAAAAAAATACACACACACACACACACACACACACACACATATATATATATATATATATATATGTGGGTTATCTGTAGAAGTGTAGATCATGTGAAGTTTGAAGAGAGGAGTACTACTGATTAGACTAAAAGCTGAATTATTTAGTGCTACATGCAAGGCTGCAAGAGGGATGAGACTAAAAGCTGAAATTTCACAGCTTCCACGTAAAAGAAAATCAGATTTAGAACACCTCCCTTCACTTCAGTTCAATCTTCACTTCACTCTCTCTCTCTCTCTCTCTACCCGCCCCAACAGCTAATCAGCTACCCTTCAAATCAAACTCAGATTTTCACTTTCCCATGCCTTTGGTCATGAATCATGGTTTAGGTTTAGGGTTTCAAGACTTTACTTGGCTACACTTTTCAAAATCAAAATCAGATTTTCCATACCCCTCCTTACTCGGCTCAGACTTAAAATCCTCATCTCTCTCTCCCTTATAAATTGGTCCTTTTTGAGTGTTCTCCGTTCTCTTTGCTCTCTCTCTAGTGATTTCAAAATATCTCCTTTTTATTTTAAAACAAATACTCCTTTACATCAAAATCTTTCAAGTTTCTTCACTCCACTAGGTTGCTGTTGCCGCCGCCTCACAACCCACCTGACGCCGTCGTCTTCATTTATGGGTCTTCTTAGCCTCTTAGTCTCGGCTTCTTAGTCTCAGATCAGGTAAAAAAAATTTCCCTTTTCATCCCTCTTTTTCTGTATTTTGTGTTTGTGATATGGGTTTATCATTTTGTTTAAATGATTTATTTTTTGATATGTAATAAGAATCATATGAAAAGCAACTTAAGGGATCTTGTTCAAATGATTTAAATCTTAAAGATTAGGGACCAAAACTGAACAATAGATTGGATTCAAAGATGAAACCCTAATTTTTTTAATTTGATTTGTTGGTCAAAGACTTGATTTATCACTTTTCAAAGATGGAACCCCTAATTTGAGTGTGTTTGTTTGTGTTATCATTATAGTTAGTTTGATTCATTATTTTAGTGTGCTCTAACTCTGAGTGTGATTTGTATCTGTCTTATTTTATTCCTAGTTTTGTTTTGTTTTTTTGTTTTTTTTTTAATGATCAATATACTTGTATCTTCACTATAAAAGAAGAATATGAATCCTTGTTTTAAAAAGATAAAATCCAAACACATTTTTATTTTCTTATCTGCCTGTTTTATTCCTTGTTTTGTTTTGTTTTTGTTTTTTTTTTTTTTTTCTATGATCAATATACTTGTATCTTCACTGTAAAAAAAAAAGAAGAAGAAGAAGAAGATGAGCCCCTATTTTAAAAAAATGAAATCCAAACACATTCTTATTTTCTTATCTGATTGTATTTTATTGCTCATTTATTTGATTCATTTTGCTTTCCTAACTTAAAAATTTGAAATCCTAATTTTATACAGGAGTTGAAAGTTGTTCAAGTAGGCCTTTTTGCTTCCTTTACAAGGTTGAATCCCTAACAGCTAAGAGTTCTCTAAGGTATCATTTCTCTTCTACTGTATCTCTTTTAACTTCTTGTTATTGTTTGTGTTACTTTTGATTTTTGTCATTGTTTGAGGAATATCTGACTGCAATAATTGTGTTTGCAAATTGACGATGATATGTCTTTGTAATTTCTTTTTGAAGCTTTTATTTTCTCTTTCTCATTAGAGCTATTAGGCCACCCAATCTATGTGGTGTTTATTTACATGTAAAATGTTATATCAATCCATTACTTCATGTCTTGATTAGAGTTATCATACTAAATAGGATTGCGTTATCTTCTCATCAATTGAGAGTTTAGAAGTCCTACTTTTTTCCTTTTAAATTATAGAAAAGGTCATTCTCAATTGTAAGTTTGATACTCATATGAATCCTTTGACAATTAGCTAGAGATTCATATATGATGCACCCTTTCACTAGACTTGATAATTTGATATATTCTTGCACATTGTCTTTTAAATTTTTTGGTCAATCTTGTTAGTTGATTGAGGATACATTCCAATCAATACTTGTGAAGTCAATTCTTATGTGTAATGATATTTCTTATTCTACAAAGTTCCAGTGTATGTGACTTTGCCCTCTAAGAGGTCAACTACAATGATTTTTCTTGGGATTAATTTTTTTATGGTTGTTTGCTAATGCATAAATTTGATGTCTTTAAGTTATGAAACCCTCTAGCGATGCACCCCCTTCCCAAACAACACCTACTGCCCAAGCTGAACCTATTGCCCAAGCTGTACCTACTGCCACTCCAACTAATGCTGAGGTTCCCCCACTTCCACCTAAAGATAAAGGGAAGGTGTGTAATAATAGGAAAAAGTCTATTGCTTGGGACCATTTTGAAAAAGTAGATATTGGTGAGGGTCCTTTTAAGGCTGTTTGCAATTACTATAAAAAAACTTATCTAGCTGATAGTAAGGGGCATGGTACTGCTAATTTATTGAATCACACGCCAGTTTGTGTTAAGAACCCTAGTAGTGTTACACTTAAAGGGCAACAAACCTTAGCGTTTGAACCCAAAATGGATGGGGAGGAAGGGTTTTAGCTTGTACCAACAACTTTTATTGTTGAGGCTTCTAGAAAGGCACTCGCTGAAATTGTTATAATAAATGAGTTGCCTTCTAGGTTTGTTGAAGGGTATGGGTTTCAAAGATATTCGACAACCTTACAACCTAACTTGCGAATTAGGGATATCCCATCTTGTCAAACTGTGGCTAGGGATGTGATTGACATTTATGGTGTTGAGAGAGAGAAACTAAGAGGGGTCTTGAAGGGTCGAAGGGTGTGTCTTACTACGGACACATGGACTAGTATTCAAAATCTATGTTATATGTCCCTTACATGTCATTTTATTGATGATGATTGGAAGTTGCATAAGAGAATTTTGAATTTTTGTCAAGTTGAAGATCATAATGGGGAGACTATAGGTAGAAAGATTGAGATGTGTTTGCGTGAGGGGGGTATTAATGGTATGTTCACTTTAACAGTGGACAATGCTAGCTCAAATGGTGCCACCATTAAGTTTTTGGAAAATGTAACTAAAGATTGGGAAGGGACTGTTTTAGAACATGAGTTCTTACACATGAGGTGTTGTGCACATATCCTAAATCTGATTGTGGGGGATGGTATGAGAGAAATTGATGCATCCATTGCTAAGGTGCGTGAAGCTGTGAGGTATGTGAAGTCCTCACGAAATAGGAATCAAACTTTTGTGGGTTTTGTGGAGAGATTAGGTATAGAGTCTAAGTCTCTTCTTTGTCTACATATACCAACTAGGTGGAACTCTACCTACCTCATGTTAGAACCGCACAAAAATTTGAGAAAGTGTTCATACGAATGGACTATGAGGATGATAGTTATTCTTCAAACTTTATGAACAAGGAGAATAGTGGTGGTATGGGATCTCCTAGGGGTATTGATTTCCAAAATTGTAGGACATTTGTGGGTTTTTTGAAACTTTTTTACAATGCAACGAAAAAGGTTTCAGGTTCTTTATATGTTACTGCAAACACCTTTTTTGATGAGATATTTGTCATTCAAGAGAATATTTCCCATTTAAGTAAATCTCAAAACCACCTCTTGAAAAACATGGCAACTAAAATAGAATCTAAGTTTGATAAGTATTGGGGGAAAGGAGATAAAATGAATAATCTCTTGTATGTGGTTGTGGTTCTTGATCCAAGAAAGAAGTTGAGGTTTTTGAAGTTTTGTTTTTTTGAAATTTATGGGAATGAAGTGGCTGATGTGATTGTTGAATTGGTGAGGGGTTCCTTGGTTAAGTTGTATGATTATTACTCTTGTGTTGATTCACCAAATGTACAAGTACCAGTGGGAGTGAGAGGACACACATAGAAGGTGAGTCAATTGGTTGTAGCGATCCATATGTGATGGTTAATTCTAGGTTTGACCGTTTCTTGGAGGTTGAGCAATCCATAGGGTGTAGCAATGAGAATGACAAATATTTGGATGAAAATTGTGAAAGTAGAAGGGGGGATGTGAAATTTGAGATATTGGGGTGGTGGAAGGCTAATTCAAATAGGTATCAAGTGCTGTCCAAATTGGCTAAGGATGTGCTGGCTGTACCTGTTTCTACTGTTGCTTCTGAGTCAGCGTTTAGTACCGGATGATGCATACTTGATCCATTTTAGAGTTCACTTTCTCCACTCATGGTTCAAAATCTTGTTTGCGCACAAGATTGGCTTCAAGCCTTGGTTCCAATTTTTTTTTTGCAAATCAAAGGATGAGGTAGAGGCCTTGGAAGATGAATTTCATGACTTAGGTAGTATGTTAACTTCCAAACTTTTTGTCTATTAAGTGCTATTAAATGTGTCTTATGCAAATGAAATTTAATCTAATAGGCTTTATTTCTTTCTCTTTTCTAGTCATACGTCAAGCAGTAGCAGGTGGTGGAAGTTCAAGCTCAAGCAAATGTATCCCAATTAGTGTTGATGACTAACTAACCGGGTAAGTTTCTGCCCTTACTGTTAGTTCTATTGAGTTTGGTTCTACCCTCTCTATTGTTTTTGGTTATTACTATTCTGTATTTTTTGGTCTTGTCCTTATATTTTTATTGATAAATATCTTTTTGCCCATTTTCTTGTAGGAGGAAGGACACATTTTGTATAGGAGGCAGATTTTTGGATACATATTGAAAGTTCTTTTGGACATAGTGCTTTTCTAACTTGTTAACTCTTGCTTATAGGAAAGAAAACTTATTAAGTTTATAGGTTTTCTTTTCTATAAGTCATGGACTAAACTATAGAGTAGTTGCTCTTTAATGCTTTAGAAAAGCTATTTTTTTTTTGAAATAATTAGGTATTTCATAATTGTAACTAATTATAACTAGCTATTGCCTTGGTAGTTTACTGCCTTAACACTTGCAGTAACTACCTTTCTGCCTTCTCTGGCTCTATGGAAATATTGCAAGATGCTCTTGTTATCTTTTGTTGCCATACTTGTGGTGTGGTTGTGATTGAATTATTTGTTAGAATTTGTTCGCTGGCTTGTGTAAGTTGTGTTGCATGTATAGAATGGTTGGCACAACTTGGCAGGTTTAATAAGTTAAGATGTGCTTTTGTGCTTATTAGACTTACTTGATTTGTTTTTGGATTTTTAAGGTACTATCCAGTTCTTAATGCTAAGGCATTTTGAAAAAATTTTCTTTCTTGTATTGTGTGGTTTTAACAGGTGATTAGAAAGAAATATTATGTGTTTTTATGTGCTTGCTAATTGCCCAGGTTTTTGAGTGTTATTTACTGTATTTGTTGTCATTAGGTGTGAGCTAGAAACATTAAATTTGTACTGATAAGGATTGAAGGCCAATTTGAAATAAAGGATGTGATATATATATAATGGTTCAAAAATATATAAATCTTTGTTAAAAGTAAGCCCATTAATTTGGGCCTAAAAGGCTTGTAAAAAATTGAGTTAAAAAAAAAATTTATGCAAAATCACAAATTCAGCCCAATTCAAAGTCCAAATCTGCCTAACCGACCAATCCAACACGTTTAACCGATGAGCCAAACCGCCGGGTTTGACCCATATATCGGGTTGGTTGCAAGTCGCAATTTTGGTAACTCGATCCAGTTAGGTCGAGTCCAAGTCAGGCCCAAACCCAATCTGACTTGACCCGTGGACAGCCCTAATGATACTATTTGTAATAACTCAAGGATAAGAACTAGTTTGATCAGATACTCTTTTAATATAATATATATCACTTATTGACCTCCGTATATATTTAGATGCTTTACTCTAGTAGGGGATATTAGGCCATGTCCTAAGTTGCCTAGGCCTAGGGTCGGCCCTGGGTATTACCTGGTTGGTGTTGATACCATTTATAATGATTCAAGAAAAAAAAAAACTAGTTTAGTTAGTGACTTTTTGAGTAGTCTTTAAAAGTTCAAGAGCTAAACTAAAACATTTGAAAGTTAGGAAACCATTTCAAAATTATAAGAAAAAGGTGAAGAGCCAAATATATAATTAAGCCAAAATGAAGACACATTTTCTTTTCCTAATATGGCTCACTATTGCTCTTTCTCCTAGTCCTAGATTCGTACTCAAGCTTTCACGACTCAACCCCTTTCCTCTTGTCAAGACTCAAAATGTGTCCTTATAAGGGTAATATTCCGGGGTGCATCAATCTGCTTCAGCCTTTCACAAATATTCTAATCTATAACTTTATTATCATATAGATTAATTGAAAAAATAAAACAAAAAGACTCACCGACCAATGATAGGTTAACCTCAACCTTACATAACCAAAAGAAAAAAAGTTTATCATATAGAATTCATCATACAAATGTTGTTTGGACACGTGGTGCACTTTGAACCACAATGTAGTACAAGTACTTAAAAATAAGAAAGCAACTTCAGCAATTTTTGAAACATATTATTGGGAATGTGATGGAAAAGAGAATAAAATTAGAGTGGGGCGCTGATGCCGGTCGATTTCATCGCATCACCATTTAACAAAAATACATCTGTGGTGATTGAACTGTAATCGGCTATTTTGGTCTGTTTTCTTTGTTCTAATTCATGAATGAAACATAGACCACTAGATTAGATTTTGTTTTTCAATTAAAGTGTCACCAACTGCGGTAATTATAGATTATTAGGCATGTTTTAGTAGCTACAATCAGTCAGCTATCAGTGCAATACTTTTTTTCTAAGTCATTAGAACCTCCACTATCTGATGGCTCCACTTGTAAGGGCATGTATGATGTATCATGTACAAAAGTTCACTCTTACTCTATGGAGTTCAAAAAATTAATAAAAAAGACTGAAATTAGAAAATTTTCATATGGTAAATCTTAGATTCTTGTTGGAATAGCTGAAAGTTTTAATCCTTTCATTGTGAGTGTACTTAATTATATAGGGTTTCTACAAACACACATAAAAAAAAAGGTAAACAGAGACGTACATGGCTCAACATTATTCCTATGTCAACATGTATCGTTTAGAAGAAAGTTTTACCAAGAAAATATGAGATTACAAAGTTGGCACAAAGGCACTCTAACAAACTCAAGCACTTATAAAAAGACCCAAAGAGTTATCTGTCATAGAAAATATAAACAAGAGAAAATTATCTTCTTCATTTACTATTCTAGTAGAACAACACAACTTAACTGAAAACAAAAGTCCATTGCGGTATCAGGGATTCCTTGGATAAGGAAGACAGCGAAAGTTGAGATGTATCTTTAGTTGTTGCCTGCACAATTACTAGAAGATTGTTATGAGATCGGCTTCTCCCCTAAGGGTTTAATGGTCACACTCTAATGGTAAAGTCAGTTCATGATTTTATGTAAATGAAAGTGTACTTTTGTGGATGGAAAATGGATTATACCTCATACTCTTAAAAGGTGCTTTTTATACTTGTAGAATACATCTTCCCCACCTCCATAGGTTGGGCCTCGAAGTCTAGATTACTTTGATTGAATTGATGCTTGCTGTTCTGGTCCGACCATTTCTAGGGAATAATTGGGTGGTTCAATTTTCAATCCGCCTTAGTGGAGAGAGGGAACATGTTGAAGTGCATTAAATGGCGATGGGAGGATGTTGGGGGTGTAATAAATGCGAAAATGACCGCTATTTAGCACGACTAGCAATTCCTTTTAAGCAAGGGTCTTGGTGATATGATGAGAACAACAAGATGATCTCCCTGAGTTCGGTCCCATCCAAATGAAAGCAATTTGTTGTTGTTGATGATTTCAGTAAACTTTGATTTATGTGTGTGCGTGTGAAAGGAAGGAAGAACGAAGGTATGTCTCTCTTTAAATGTTTGGTTACATGAAAATAATTGAAATGAAATACTTCTTTTATTTGGTTCTTAGAAAGAAAACAAGATAAACAAACAATGTTATTTGGTTCTTAGAAAGAAAACAAGATAAACAAACAATGTTATATATTTTTTATATAATTAAAAACAATTAATTACCGAGAAAAAAAGGTGAGAGGGCCTGGAACCATCTCTATAATTTGGAGCAAAAACCTAAGAGAGAAGAGAGGAGCTGGTAAAAGGCTTATCCCATTTTCAAAAAATAGCCCAGAGACAAAGGCTATGATTTAAGAGTAATAAAATTTAGGCAAATATACATTTTACACCCTATAAATTTGACAAATTTTCATTTTAGTTCAATAAGTTTAAAAATTGTTATTTTAGTCCACTAAATTTAAAAATTGTCAATTTAGTCCAATAATTCCGAAGAATTATCATTTTAGTCTACTAAGTTTTTATTTTTATTTTTATTTTTATTTTTATTTTTTATGGTTTAAATAAATTAATAAAATAATCTCTAAATTAATTATTTTAAAATTTTAAAAATGTGAAATGACATTAGTTTAAGAAAGTTAACAAAGACTTTTAAAATTTTATTGTTCAAGGAAGAATTAAAATGACCATATTATCAAAGTTAATGAAGTAACATTGTGTCTAATTGGGCCATCTATTATTTAAAATAGATTTAGTAGGAAGGATGTTCCAAGCTATTCCCCAAAGTAGATACTTCAGTCTTTCATTTATTTTGAGTTTTCAAAGAAGCTTCCATATATGCCATTTTGTTTCGAGGTCCTCGGTCTTGGAATCTACGGAATTGATCTAAATGGAAAGCAGACTTGACAGTAAAGTTCCCAAGCTTGTGTTTTTTGTCCAAAGGAATTTTTCAGGTGAGGAAGAGGATGGAGTGATGATTTCGGATATACATTGTATTTTGGATTCATTAGAAAAAAACCCAACAAGTTTCATTTGGGACTGTTCCTAAAGGGATAAGGATAATAATATATTTTTTTTAATCTTTTTTTTTTTGGGGGGGGGGGGGGGGGGGGTGGAGTGGGGGCAGAAAGGGTAGGATAAAGTTTGGAAAGGATAGGATCCAACAATCCTCCCAAATATTGACCTCCGTACTTAACATCATTACAAGCACTTCAGTCACTAGAGCCCTGCTTTTCTAAATTCCTTCCATAAACCACGATGATTGATTCCTCTTATTAAATTTTGAAAACATTTTCCCTCTCAAGTATTTTGATTTCAACAAATGAACCCAAATTTTATCTTGTCTTGATGTTACTGCCCAGCGTAATTTTGCTAACACTGCTTTATTAACATGTTTTATCCTCCTTAAGCTCAAACTCCAATTCTCTTTTGATTTATACTTAGGGACAAAGTGGACTTGATATTTCCAAAACCAATTGCTGGTGAATTTCCTCATGCAAGAGTCAATGGCTTGACGATTAGATTTTGAGAGGTACAAAGCTGAGGCTGTACAGGTTGGTACTTGTTACAGTTGATAGACGAACAATGTTACTTTGATTGGCCAATTTGGCCTATGTCCTTATATAACCAAAAAAGAAATTTGTGTGGTCATTAGAAAAACTAAGGACATTATTGATAATTGAAAAAGAATTCCATTTTCACTTGTTTCCGCCCAAATTGGGTGGAATTGGAAACAAATATGTAGGCCCTGCACCCAGATAGAAAAGTCCTTTCCTTTACTATTTTCCTCCCATTCTTTCTCTTTTTAGCTCCAAGTTTCCTCCCAAAAAACATTATGTTTAAGGCCTGTATTAATCATGATAAAATTTGGCTGATGATCTCTCTCTCTCTCTCTCTCTCTGTAAGTGCTTTTGTGTGGAAATCATTTCTAATTGAAATTGTGCTCGTGATTATGTGTTTAGAAGCCAAACATTGGGTGTTTATATATAACTAAGATCCTTAATTTGAACAAAATTATGTATATGTTCAACTGTTTTGGTGCTTAGAAATTATCACTTTTGCAGTTCACTATTATTATTATTATTAAAACTTGGAAATATTATTTATTTTTTAGGTGAAAGAATATTCGACATTTTATAGAACATAATATTAATTCTCAATAGTTTCAAACGTTTGAATATTGGACATATAAGTGTGTCTCAATGTGATACCCTAGTTTATATGGATTGTGGACTACATTAATAAGATAAGTGTGTTTTGTGCAATCATGTGTTAAGTCCTATGTTAGATGCTTACTTGGTTGAAATTCGGCTATATAAGTGATTACAAAGAGCATTGATTGCAACTTAACTAGTTATTTGGGGTATAGGCATAGCACATATACAACTAGCATTTTCCTCAGGTTGTGACAAATGATATCAGAGTCTTCTTGGTAACACCATGTGATAGGGGTGGCAATTTATGTTAATATAATGTGTCGTGTTCATGTTGTATCAACTCATGATTATTAGACTTTGCATGTCAACACAAACACTTGACATAATTATTAATCATATTAGGATCTCTCGACCCTAACACAACCTTTATATAAATAAGTTGACACGACATGACTCAAATAACTCGTTTAATAAATAAGTCGTGTTAAGGTCAACATGACCTAACACAACCCATTTGATAAATAGGTCAGGTAGTCAAAGTAACACATTTACTTTAGCAATTATCATATTTTATAGAATGTATAAGTATACAACTAGATTCCAAACAAAATCACTTATTACAACCATAAATTTTGAAGGTTAAATTGGTAAAATTGACCTTCAGTTAAACTAGTTCAAGCTATTTCAAACAGGTTTCGCATGTCAAACTTGAATTGACTTGTTAATTGAATGGTTCAATTCATGTAAACTTGAATCATACACAAACTGTTAAGCCTAAACCCTCATAAGTTATCTTCATGTCGTGAGTTGTATCAAATATTGCTTCCTCTAATATGTGACTTTGGGCACTTCAACACAATTTAAGACCTAATAAGAACACCAAGAATTTAAGCAGGGGAAATTATGATACCCCAGATCATGTAGTTTGCATTAAATAGGTTTGTGTTGTGTGTGCATGTGATAAATCCTACATCAATTGTTTACTAGGTTGAACTAAGCTATACAAATAATTATAAGAAGCCTAATTGTAACTTGACTAGTCTTTTTTAGGTATAGTGTAAATGTGACTAGTGCTTCATCAGATTGTGACACCTAGTACTTGTGTTTCTTATTTTGTTTTTTGTGTTTGAGGTTTTTTATTTTTTTTTGCGTTTTTAGACATGAAAATTTTCAAACTAAGCTTTACACATAAAATAGAAGATGATTTTCTGGTGAGCTCTTTGATGTTGTAAATTAAAATAAATTTGGTTAGTATAGAATCAATAATAGATGACTTTCAGGATTTTATTTTAAGAAAAAGTTGATTTTTTTTTTTAATAAAAGATTTAGTCAAACGAATTAAAATAAAAAATATTATATATATATATATATATATATATTGTTGACAATGATTTTATTTTTTATGTATTATTTTAATTTTGAATCTAAATATATTACTCATATGTTAATGGCAAAAGTTTTTTTGGATCATTCTTTGTACCCATGATGAAATTCTAGTTCTGTTGGACTGTTACTGTTATACTGTGACAATATTCTTGGAATAAGTGATTAATATTAACTTATCAAAAAAAAAAAAAGGTGATTAATATTAAATTTATAGATAAAAACCATTAGCAACCTCGTACATGACTGTAGCGAATATCATTGATAACCACCTTATGATTCAAACATCCAGATAAATTCATCTGGCAAACCACCGTCGCCCACCAATATGATAACATTGTTAGCAATATAATAATCAATTTGATAAACCTTTTTTTTTTTCCTTTTTCTTTTTCGGATAACATATATAATAGGTTGCTTCAATACTATTGAAATTGACGGCATTTTACTATTTTAGTTCCTATCTTTCATGGGTTGGGGATATTCTTTTAGTTTTTTTGGTCACACTTTTTTTTTTCCCCTTTTAAATTCCTCCACTTCAAACCTCATTCTAATTAATAGCTAAGTCCCTGGAAGAAAATAAAGCGTTGGAGAGTGATTTGTCCTGAGATTAATTGCAATTTGCAGATGCTTGTTGATTTTTTAATGGACCCTGTAGTTTTTTATTTTTGTTTCTTTCTACCAAACACAAAATTCCTCAAATCAAAGTACTTGAGCCCAAGCTGAACTTTAACAATCAAACCTCATAGCCTATTATGGGAAATTAATCAATTATGTCAACTTAAAATAACTTTAAAAAGTGAGTTCCAATTAACTCAACTGGTAAAATTTCTCTGATGGTTGAATAAATGATCTAAAGTTCAATTATTGTTTATACCAAAAACTGATTGATGTCTTGGTCTGATGATAAAGAGTTATTATTAGAAGCAAACGCCATAAGTTGAAACTCTCTAATAAAAAATAAAAAAAATAAAAAAACTTTGAGAAAGACTAGTAGTTGAAACTTCAATAGGAACAAATATTGACTAACGAATGTATGATTCAATTAGAGGTTGAGATTCAAGTTTTTAGGAGAGGGTTTTACATATATATACATTTAGATTAAACTTGAGTAAAATTTTTATTTTATATAAAAAAAAAAAAAAAAATTCAAAGGCTCTGACAAAGATGCATTAAATTCCTCTACAAACTATAGTAAGTGTTTTATGCATTAAAGAGACTTGAAAAAACTATAGCAAGTTTAGAATAGAATTTCTATTTTGTATATTAAAAAAAAAAAAAAACACTATAGCAAGTCTTAGTTACACCATATTTATCATAATTGTCCTTTTATTTGTGTTCTTCATAATTGTTTTACATTGCATGTGTTAAGCAATTATGGAATATAAATTATGTCTTATCATTTGTGTATCACTTAAAAAAAACAAAACTATAGCAAGTCTTAGTTACACCATATTTATCATAATTGTCCTTTTATTTGTGTTCTTTATAATTGTTTTACATTGAATGTGTTAAACAATTATGGAATATAAATTATGTCTTATTTTTTGTGTATCACTAAAAAAAAAAATCTCAAGAATAATGTCGTTACAGACCGTTGCCCTACTTCCCTGCCTCGTCTCGATCAAATGACAGTTCTAAATTTAATCACACATTCTTCTAAAATAAATGATTGCACATAGCCGTTGAATTTGTTGAATTTTCCCCATCACACTGGACCTGGGACCATCAACATAGGTGAAAGGAAAAAGAAAAAAGGGAGAAAGTTTTCTAAATAAATAATAAATCAAGAGCCGTTGGAGGGAAAAGTGGGTCCATGCAAGCGAAATTAAGCTATATGGTCGGCAAAAAATTTATGTCAATCATATCATTAGCAACCATACATAATCACTCTTATTTAATTTTTTTTTTTTTAAACCATAAGACTTCAAATCATGAATCTATACTCTCTGGTCCTCCATAAATAGACCTTTGTACTCACTCCTCCATCCACAAATCACAGCACAACACACTTCAACTTCTTCTTTCCCTTGTAAAACTCTCTTTCACTTCTATTTCTAGCTCAAAATAGTTGTTAAGCTTAAGTGATCACTATGACAAAGGATGTTGAAGTTGCAGAGCGAGGAGGAGAGTACTCAGCTAAGGACTACCATGACCCACCTCCAGCTCCTTTGATCGACCCTGAGGAGCTAACCCAGTGGTCCTTTTACAGAGCTCTTATTGCAGAGTTCATTGCCACATTTCTTTTCCTTTACATCACAGTTCTGACTGTGATTGGGTACAAGAGCCAGACTGACCCCCTCAAGAACGCAGACCAATGTGGTGGGGTTGGTGTTCTTGGTATTGCTTGGGCCTTCGGTGCCATGATCTTCGTCCTTGTTTACTGCACTGCCGGTATCTCTGGTAGGTTAAATTTCCCCATGACCCCCTGTTAATTGCGAGTAATTATTCAGTACTCTAGTATTCTAGTATTCTCTTCTATCAAGTAGTAACGAGTCTCACCACTTAAATTCATGATGAAATTCATTACTCTTATAAGAGAATAAAGTACTTATATGTCGCTGTACTTCAAAATACCTAATATTTTTTCTCAACGTGCCCGCTCTAAAAATGAAAGAAATAGGAAAACAAATATTCAAGTTTTAGTGAGGTAGTACGAGCTAGTAATCTGTTCTATCACGTAACAATGAATTCTGATACTTAAATTCATGTAAAAATAAAAAGTACCCCGCATGTAAAAAAAAACCTAATAATTTTCTCACACACACATACAAATTTTTTTTTCCCTCCTTGGCAAGGGTGTGTTTTAATTGTTGCTGGATAGAGAAATTTCAGTGATAACTGATAAATGTTAAAACTTGGGTATGCAGGAGGACACATAAACCCGGCGGTGACATTCGGGCTGTTCTTGGCGAGGAAGGTGTCGCTGATCCGAGCAGTGTTGTACATGGTAGCACAGTGCTTGGGAGCAATCTGCGGTGTTGGGTTGGTGAAGGCGTTCCAGAAGTCACTCTACACTAAGTACGGAGGTGGAGCCAATGAGCTGGCACTTGGGTACAACAAAGGAACTGGATTGGGGGCAGAGATAATTGGTACCTTTGTTCTTGTCTACACTGTCTTCTCAGCCACTGACCCTAAGAGGAACGCTAGAGACTCCCATGTTCCTGTAAGCATTTCATCTCATCTCATCATGCCCTCTGTTTTTAATTTAATACAATTTTATTATTAGACTACGTAAATGTCAAGATTTTCTCATCCCAAGTCCCAACCCAACGGGTTCATTTTTTTACTTTCTTTTAAAGAATTACTCCATACAAAAATTCTAGGGTAGTGTGCTATTGACTTATTTCCTCCATGCTTCAAGAAAAATGAGTAAATATTTTTTTACACTTCTTTTTTTTCATGTACATATAATATTCACAATTATATGTATCATGATGTACAAATTTTAAAATGCGAAAAGATAACGTCTACATTTAAACATAGATTTTTTTTTTTTTTTTTTTTTGAGAAAATTTTAACCTATGAATTTAAACATAGAAAATGAATGGATACAAATATCCCTTCAAATTTTACAATATTAACTCACTTGTTTGGTTAAGAAATTGTGGGGTGTAGGCCCATTATTTGGTAGGTATTGCTAATGCTGCCTCACCTAATCCTAACTCTATGAATTTTATTTGATAATTAACTTTTATATTTATTTTTTATTTACTATGCTTCTTTACCTAATTCCATGGATTTTTATAAAGTGATAAAAGTTTTGCACACTATTTGCATAATTTGTTGTAATTGGTGAATAATATAAAATATATCGATCAAAATGAAAGTAATGTTACTTTAATCACAATAAACCATATATATTAATTGTTGTGAAAATTATTGTATTTCTAATATTACTCCAAAATAAATCCATGTGATTATAACATAGCACAGTTACTGTACCACCATGTCACAAGCCACTGGTTTGTGGAAGGATATGGCAAGTTGACCCACTATGCGTAGGATACTATGACAATTTTCTAAACATAAATTTGCTAATATATATGCCTGAATAGTGTATGCATAAGCCGTTATTCAGCAAAAAATACATAAGCCTTGTATTTGTCACTTGGTTGATTTTTTTTTTTTTTTTTTTTTGAATTAAGGTATTGGCACCCCTTCCCATTGGATTCGCTGTATTCATGGTTCACCTAGCCACAATCCCAATCACTGGTACTGGTATCAACCCAGCTAGAAGCTTAATTTGGAGCCGCAGTGATCTACAACCAAACCAAGGCCTGGGATGACCAAGTATGTTCCATTTCCTTCTTCTTCCTCTCACTATTTATATTTTTTTTTTATAAGATTCTCATATATAATTATATTAATGATGTGTTTCAGTGGCTATTCTGGGTTGGACCTTTTATTGGAGCTGCCATCGCTGCCTTCTACCACCAATACATTCTTAGAGCAGCAGCCATTAGGGCTCTAGGATCCTTCAGGAGCAACGCTTAAGTTTTTCCAACAATTATGTATTTTCCCAAATTAAGATGGAGACGGTGTTTCCAACTCTCAGATATTTTCTCTTGTACTTTCTGAGACATTTAATTTGTATCTAGTTTATTCACCATCTTGTGTATGACTCTCTTTCTCATCCAAACAGAGGAGAAAGAGAGATCAAATTGAAACCATCCCCATTACACATTAATGAATTCATCCAAATTTGTTTCAATCCTAATGGCAAATGAGCTCAGTTTGTTAATGGGCTAAAGTTCTTTTTGGGGTAAGGGTGAGCAAATATTGTTAGATATATTTCAACAATTTACTTGTGTGATTAAGCAAAAAATAACAATATACAGATTTAATTATAAGTAATAACACAAATAGATGTGATGGGCAAAACAATAAATAGATATTGTATATACAAGAAGAAATCTGCAAGATAATTGAAAAAAAAATCACAGACCAAATGCGTAAATGATGAATAATACAAATCAAGTCTTATGTTTAATTAACACAATCTCCTTAAAGCAGATTTCGCCCCTTACACAATCTATGATATTTTGAGACTTACGGATGTCTACCTTCTAAGATAAACACAATCTATGATACTTTGAGATTTACGGATGTCTGCCTTCTAAGATAAAATGATCTACAACATGGAGAAGAAGCGCACAAGGTCCATGCTTTGCAAACTAATCTGTCTCTTTCTCTCTCTCTTTGACTCAAATGATAATACACAAACTCATTTTCTCTTTGGGAGAGTTTCTCCAAAGTTTTTTTTCATGAACGAGGGGCTATGAATATATATATATATATATATATATATATATATATATATATATATTACAGAACAAACACACTATTTCAGGAAAAACTGTTGTATACAAACTTAGGGCCCGTTTGGTTATAGTGTTCAAAAATTGTTGTTTAAAAAGATGTGAAAATTGTAGTTTAAAAAGTGTTATTGAAATACATGTTTTTAGTGTTTATAAAACAAAAAAATGTGTTTGGTATCATGGTTTAAATTACATATTTCAGTGTTCAAAAATATAAAATATGTGTTTGGTATGTGTGTGTTAGATGGTAAAAAAAAGCTGAACAAAGTACAAAATAAATATTTTTTAAATCAGCAAAGTACAAAAGAAATATAAAATATTTTTTAAATGCTACTGGGTTGCTGTCCCGCCTGTCTGTGTGGGTGAGAGAGTAGTTTTTGTTGACCGGTGGACCCATTCTTTCAAAAAGCTGACCGGTGGACCCATAATACTATTCAATCTAATTACGAAAGTGCCACTCAGCACTAGTTTTTGTTGTTTAAAATCAGCTTGAAGGTGATTTCAAAAACCATTGTTTTAAACATAAGTTTTGAACAATATTTTTCAAACACCCCTGTTCTGGAATGGTCTACCAAACATATTTTCTTTATTTTTGAACAATAGTGTTCAGTGTTTAAACACTAAATAATATGTTTTGAAATCAATGACCAAACACCCTCTTACTAACTCAAAAAATAAAATATTAAAATATTATTATTATTTGAACAAGAGGACTCAGTCCACACATGCTTAAAGCCTAACCCAATATCTAACTTATGAGTATATAAACTCATATTCTCTATCATTTTTTATGTGAGACTCAATTATTCTCATTACTTTAATACCATATTCAAGTGAACATATTAGGAGTTAATTTCTTATTCACTCCACAATTTTTCTAATAGATATATCCAATAATAAAAATAAAAAAAATGAAAACTTCAACCGCAATGGAGTAGTATGATTTTGAGTGGGAGAGTTATCAAAGATGCTCAACAGTGTGTTGTTATCAAAAAAAAGAAAAGAAAGTGTGTACTGTTTTTTTTCCGTCTTTGGTAAGGCTTATTATATGATTTGTAATATATTCTGTAACTTTGTGCATATATAATGAGAATCTAGTTATTATAACATCATGTACGTCACATACATTTTATATTGTTAATTGTTTGTACAAATGCCATGCATAATACGCCAAAAAATGGACTTAGATGGGTTTCCTAACTTCTAAGTCGATGTAGTCCTCGCATTAGGCCCTCCAGATCGATTCGAGGGTTAGTACTTAAATTCAATTTAGATGAAACAAACTTGGCCTGGAAAGCCTAAGGATTGGTGCTGCATTCGGGCCTGAAGGATCCCAAACCCTTGTGCTATTGGCATGCCTGGTGCTACCCCATGTATTTGTGTTGAGTTATTTACTCACAGACCCCAACGAGGGTGTTCGTTTGATGGTCTGGGCCCTATACGAGAGAGGGGAGTTGAGTTTAGCATTGCTGCATAATGGGCTTATGCCCCTTGTCCCTCTTCTACTGCATAAAGAACCTTTGTCCATATTCTTTTTTTTTTTTTTTTTTAAGGTAGTTTCAACTTATGGTTTCTATTCTCGATAATAGTTATTTTTCATCAAACTAAGACACCAATCAGTTTTTAGTGTAGGTGGGGATTAAACTTCAGATCTCTTATTCAACCATCGGAGATTTTACCAGTTAAACTATTGTCCATATTCTATTACTAAGTGAACTTTGGCTCCTCTTTTGCTGCTACTAGCAATAAAGCAACATCAATGTATATAAAACGATGTCCAAAGTTGCGTGAGGTTTAGAATTTGCCCAAAACCAACACTATTTCCATTAAAACTATTTGTAGTCGTTATTGTAATGATCGAAAGAAAAGCATTAGCTGCATTTGTACTATACCCCAAAAAGAATAATCTAGTCACAATTAAAACTCTTTATAATTGTTAATAAACTCTAGATTAATCTAGCATAGGTGCAACGTGGGACTCACCACACACTTACACTTAATCAATATTCAATTAATCTAGGGCATCACACTCTCCCCACTTAAATCCCTGTCATCCTAGTTAGAGCACATTTTGTGGGGCAATGCCTTTAAGCCCTCATGGCATTACCATACCAAGGTTGGTTTAGTACAAGTTGGAGCCTTAGGCGAAAACTTTCAATATTACTTAAATAATATTTAGTTTATTAAAAATCAATTTAATTATTCAATGTTCTACACTATAATTTTTTTAAAATTTAAAATTCATTATCCTAACGTTTATTACTAATTTACTTGAACGATACGAGAAACATTTCAAATTTGATCACATAAGCCTTATAAGTATTGTTGAGGGCCATTTGTGGAAGCCCAGTGGAAAGAAAGGCCCAATGATGAAGGCCACAAGGAATTGACTGTGTAAATAGTAAAAAAGACCATTAAACCCAAGCGGTAGGAATAATAGGCCACTAGCCCAACAATGTATACATGAGCCTTGAAAAGGCAAACGGGCTCAAAGAAGCCAGGAAAGAAAGAAATAGCATCCCATGGGCAGAGTATGAGTTAGAAAAGAGAGAAAGGGTCGCTGCAGGCCTAAGGTAGTGTAAACTAAGAGAGTAAGGGATTTATGGCAGGCTCATAAAACCCAAAGATAAGGATAAGGTTATTGGGCCGGGGAAGCCCAATGAAGTTAGTAACAAAGCCAATGGGAGTGTGGAATTAGCAAACAGGCCGAGGAAGCCCAAAAGAATTAGCAAACGGGCCGTGGATGCCCAAAAGAAGAAAACAAAGGGACATAGGAGCCCATGAGTAAAAAGAAACAAAACAGTGTCTATGATAGGCCACTGAGAAAAGGAATAAAACGGCCGGCCCAAAAAAGGGGCCCAGCAGGATTGAGTCATTACGGCAGGAATTACAAGCCAACGCGGCAGGCAGCAAAGAAAACCAAAGGTGGGCCAAAGAAATATAAAGCCCATCATCATACGAAGCCCAGCTTCTGATTGGAGCGAAGGACCAAAAGAAAGCCCGCATGAAAGGCCAGGAAACGCAGACGGAGAGTCTCCAGGTTACGACAGACACATGAGCAGCAGGCAGACTCTTGGACAAATTTGAAAGGGAAGCACGCGCAAGGCCCAGGCGCCACCAGCCTGTACCCAGCCAATATAGGACATGGTGGGGCCATGGGCCAGAGGTAAGAGGTAAAGGGGGGTGTGGTTTGGTGGTGGGGAGAGGGGAAAAGATCTATTTTCGGCCCCTGCTCAAGCCTCTTTTGGGAGGTACGTCCTGCTGGGATGATAGACCACCCAAAAGAGGCAATTTGAGAGGGAACCGTTGAGTGCATGCTCTGAGTGTGAGGAGAGAGGGGATTAACATCGTGGCAGGAAAGGCCGCGACGCACAGAGGGACAAAAACGAGTCCGCCTCTGTCTGGCAGGGGTTTTGTGTCGCACAGTATGGTCGGCAGGTACACCCAGACCAGACAAAGGTGGTTAAGGGGCAAGACGGTAAAACACTAGCCACGGCAGGCACTATAAAGAGGCCCTTGCCGTGCCCTGTAGAGGGGGTCGAAACACAGAGGATATATCTCACAAGGCGAAAAGAAAAACAGAGCAAAAGGAAAAAGAAAAAAAGATAAGAACGAAAACAGAGAGAAAAGAAAAGAAAACTAAGAAAGAAAGAAGAGAGTTAGTTTCAAAGAGCATGCACCAATAGATCGGCTTCCCTCTCTCCCCCTTCAAAACCTTACATTTCTCCAAAAAACGCAAACAAGAACTTTCCCATGGAGACAATAACCATTCAGGGCCGACTCCCTCAAAGCCACTAATTCCCATGACAGGATTATTCCTGGGGGATTATTTGCATTGAGAAGAGGCGTTCTCCCCTCTTTGGTTTTGTTGCGGCAGACAAAGCTTATAACTTAATTTTTTGCCTATTCAAATTAATCAGTATTATGCTCTTTATTTTCCTTAGTAATTGATATCATTATGACTGTAATCCTGTTTTACTAACCAGAAATACATAGCACTCTGTTTTAGTCATTATTATATCTGCCTGCCATAACTTGTCTGCAACAGTCTAGCCTGCCATAACTTGTCTGCAACAGTCTAGCCTACCATAACTTGCCTGCTACGATTCTGCTTGCCGGAAACTTGCTCCTAACAGGCGTGGCATAAGTTTGTGCACAAACCGGCCCAAGTTGAGTTACAATTGGACCGGCCCCAGCTTCCTTACTCAGAAACACTAGGGCCTATCATTGCAGGAGGCAGCCCAGCCCATTACCGCAGGAGGCAGCCCAATCCTACCAGAAAAGGCCCCCACAAGTATTTTGTAGTAACTTTATCATTTTCTATTTACTTAATGGTGTTTTGTTTGGATTTCTATTATTCTATAGTTTAAGACAAAGGTGAAGAACCAAATATATAATTAAACCAAAATGAAGTAAGACACATTTTCTTTTCCTAATATGGCTCAATATTACTCATACTCCTTGTCCTACATACGTACCCAAGCTTTCACAACTCAACCCCCACCTCTTGTCAAGACTCAAAATGTGTTATTCTTATATGGTTGCCATCAATCTGCTTCAGCCTTTCACAAATATTCTAATCCATAACTTTATTATCATATCATATAGATTAATTGGAAAAAAATAAAAGAAAAGGACTCACCGACCAATGATAGGTCACACTCAACCTTACATAACCAAAAGATAAACTAGTATTTATCATACATATGGTGTTTGGACACGTGGTGAACTTCGAACCACAATGTAATACATTTACTTAAAAATAAGAAAGCAACTTCCGCAATTTTTGAAACATATTATAGGAAATGTGATGGGAAAGAGAATAAAATTAGAGTGGGGCGGTGATGCTGGTCGATTTCATCACATCACCATTTCACAAAAACACATCTGTGGTTTCTGTTGTGATTTTTTTTTTTGGAATTGTGAATGAGCTATAGTTGGCTATTTTGGTCTATTTTCTTTGTTCGAATTCATGAATGAAAGGGCAATTCTTTTTTTTTTAAGTCATTAGCGTCTCCACTATCTGATGGCTCCACTTGAAAGGGCATGTATGATGTATCATGTACATAAATTCACTCATGTATGATGTATCATGTACATAAATTCACTCTTACTCTATGGGGTTCATATAATAAATAATTAAAAAAAAAAACGCTATGAAATTAGAAAATTTTCATATCGTAAATCTTAGATTCTTGTTGGGATAGCTGAAAGTTTTAATCACTTCATTGTGAGTGTACTTAGTTATACAAGATTTCTACAAAGACTTACACGGCTCAACATATTAGTCCCATGTTATTAGGTGTCGTTTAGAAGAAAGTTTTACTAAGAAAATATGAGTTTACAAAGTTGGCACAAAGGCACTCTAACAAAATCAAACACTAAAAAGACCCAAAGAGTTGTCTATCATAGTAAATATAAACGAGAGAAAATTCTCTTTTTCGTTTACTATTCTAGTAGAACCACACAACTTAACTGAAAACAAAAGCCCATTGCGGTATTAGGGATTCCTTGGATAAGGAAGACAACAAAAGTTGGGATGTATCTTAAGCTGTTGTCTGCACAATTACTAGAAGATTGTTATGAGATCAGCTTCTCCACTAAGGGTTTATCGGTCACACTCCAATAGTAAAGTCAGTTCATGATCTTATGTGAATGAAAGTGTACTTTTGTGGATGGAAAATGGATTATACCTCATACTCTTAAAATGTGCCTTTTATGCTTGTAGAAGACACCTTCCCCACCTCCCCATGCTGGGCCTCGAAGCCTAGATTACTTTGATTGAATTGATGATTGTTGTTCTGGTCTGACCATGTCTAGGGAACAATTGGGTGGCTCAATATTCTGACTAGCCTAAGTTTAGGGAGGGAACATGTTGAAGTGCATTCAATGCAATGGGAGGTTGTTAGGGGTGTAATAAATGTGAAAATGACCGCTATTTAGCACGACTAGCATTGCCTTTTAGGCGATTCTCAAAAAAAAGCATTGCCTTTTAGGCAAGGGTCTTGGTGATATGGTGAGAACAACAAGATGATCTCCCTGAGTTCAATCCCATCCAAATGAAGGCAATTTGCCGTTGTCGATGATTTTAGTAAGCTCCAATCTATGTGTGTGTGTGTGACAGGAAGGAAGAATGAAGATATGTCTCTCTTTAAATGTTTGGCTACATGAAAATAATAGAAATGGAGTACTTTTTTATTTGGTTCCTAGAGAGATAAAAAAGATAAACGAACAATGTTATATACATTTTATATAACTAAAAATAATTTATTACCAAGAAAAAAAAATGAGAGAGGGCTTGGAACCATCTCTATCATTTGAATCAAAAACCCAAGAGAGAAGAGAGGAGTTGATAAAGGCTCATCCCATTTACAAAAAAAAAAAAAAAAAAAAAAAAAAAAAAAATCATAGAGTGCAAGGTTATGATTTATGAATAATAAATTTTAGGCAAATATACATTTTACACCTTATAAATTTGACGAATTGTTATTTTAGTTCAATAAGTTTAAAAATTGTTGTTTTAGTCCACGAAATTTAAAAATTGTCAATTTAGTCCAATAACTTCGAAGAATTGTCATTTTAAATAAATTAATAAAACAATATCTAAAATTATTTTAAAATGTTAAAAATGTGAAATGACATTATTTTAAGAAAGTTAACAATGACTTTTAAATTTTTAATGGTAACAAATGGTGGAACTAAAATGACCTTGTTATCAAAGTTAATGGACTAATATTGTGTCTAGTTGGGCCATCTATTATTTAAAATAGATTTGAGAGGAAGGATGTTCCAAGCTATTCCCCAAAGTAGATACTTCAGTCTTTCATTTATTTTGAGTTTTCAAAGATGGTTCCATATATTCCATTTTGTTTCGAGGTTCTAGGTCTTAGAATCTAAGGGATTGATCTAAATGGAAAGCAAACTAGACAGCAAAGTTCCCAAGCTTATTTTTTTGTCCAAAGGAATTTTTCAGGTGAGGAGGAATATGGAGTGGTGATTTGGGATTTTAGATTTTTAATTGAAAAAATCCAACAAGTTTTATTTGGGATTGTTCCTAAAGGGATAAGAATAATGTTTCTTTTTTCTTTTCTTTTTTTTTTTTTTTTTGGAGGAAAGGGTAAGAATAAAGTTTGGTAATGATATAGGATCCAACAATCCTCCCAAATATTGACCTCCATACTTAACTTAACATCATAACAAACACTTTTCATCACTACAGCCCTGCTTTTCTTTCCATTACTAGGATGATTGATTCCTCTTATTAGCTTTTGAAAACTTTTTACCTCTCAAGTATTTTATCTTGTCCTGATGTTACTGCCCAGCCTAATTTTGCTAACAATGCTTTATTAACAGATTTTATCCTACTTTTAGGGACAAAGGATTTGATATTCCCAAAACCATTGCTGGTGAATTTCCTCATGCAAGAGTCAATGGCTTGACGATTAGATAATTATTGAGTATTCCTAAAATACTATAAATGTGTACTCTCCCCTTTCACATAACAATAAGTCTCACTAATTAAATTTATGATGGGATCCACAATTCATGTGAAGGGGGAGAAACACGCATTTATAGTATTCGGGAAGTATTCAATAATTTTCTATTGGTACTTGATACCACTGAACTAATAGACGTACAATGTTATATTGATTGGCCTATGGCCTTATATAATTAAAAAAATAATAATAATAAAGTGTGGTCATTAGAAAATGTAAGGACATTATTCACAGTAACAAAAAAAAAGGGACATTATTGATAATTGAAAAAATAAAAAGGACATTTTCGCTTTGTTTCCATGGATGGAACTATCATTGGACCAGGGGGCCCTAATGTTTTTAAAAAAAATATTATTATATATGTATTAATTTTAGCAATTTTGTTATATAAAATTACATTTTGTTTCCCTTAAATAATGTCATTGTTTCTTTTAAGCGTAATATTATATTCACAAACTTTTTTACAATATTTTTACAAACTTTTTTGGTAGCAAATTTTTATTAGTTCTCATAATGGGCCCATCACTCGTATCATTTTTTTATGTACCAGTAACCATTTATCATATCAATAATTTATAAAAAAACTTGTAGCTTTAGAATTTTCCTCATTTTAGTGACCATAAAAATTTTTATAGATCTAAAATCTAAAACAAAATATACAAGCCCCAAAAAATAACTCAACAACAAAATTTACCGATAGTAAACTAAAAAAATTAAGCTTAATTAACCAATTTTATTCAAAATAAACAACCATGCCCTTTAAAAAATTCTAAACCAAAAAAAAAATCATTCTTACCCACACACAAAAATAAAAAAATTCATAGCAGATAAGTAGTAGCAAAATTAAAGGTTGAAACTATTGCACACAACCAACAGCAAAACTACCCCTCTAACTCAAAGTTCTTGCTCCATCCTTGTTTGTTTTCGTCCAAATTGGATTTGGATGGAATTGGAAACGAAAATGTAAGCCCTGCCCTTAGATAGAAAAGTCCTCTCCTTTACTATTTTCCTTCCACTCTCTCTTTTAGCTCCAAGTTTCCTCCCAAAAGACATAATGTTTAAGGCCTATATCACACATAATAAAAATTTTCAATTTCTTGATAGTTTTATTCTTTCAAAACCAATTAAGCTGATGATCTCTCTCTCTGAGTGTATGTGCTTTTGTGTGGAATTAATTTCTAATTGAAATTGTGTTCGTAATTATTTGTTTAGAAGCCAAGCTTTGGGTGTTTATATATCTAAGATTCTTGGAACAAAATCATGTTTGTTCAATTGTTTTGGTCCTTTAGATATTATCACTTTAGGTGTTTTTTTTTTTACTTGGAAACATTATTTATTTTTTAGGTGAAGAATAATCTTTTTTTAATAACCTTAGGTGAAAGAATATTGGACATTTTATAGAACATAAAATTAATTCTCAATAGTTTCAAACGTATGAATATTGGACTTATCAAGTGTATCTCAGTGTGATACCCTAGCCCATGTGGATGACATTAATTAGATAATTGTGTTTTGTGTAATCATCTGCTGAGTCCTAATAAGATGTTTACTAAGTTGAAATTGGTCTATATGAGAGATTACAAGGAACACCAATGGTAACTTGTCTAGTTTTTTGGGGTATAGAACAAATACAACTACCATTTTCCTCCAATTGTGACAAATGATATCAGAGCCATTTTGATAACACCATATGATAGGGGTAAAATTCATGTTGATGTGTTGTACTTGTGTTAACTTGTGAGTATTTGACTTTGTAAGTCAATACAAGCACTACACATTTATTAATCATATTAGGACCCCTTGACCCTAACATGTCTTGTTTATAAACAAGTTAATACGACACAACTCAAATAACCCGTTTAATAAATAAGTCGTGTTAAGGTCGACATGATCTAATTACATGACCCATTTGATAAATAGATCATGTAATCAGATTAACATATTTACTTTACACAAATAATTGTAAAATATTATCATATTTTATAGAATGTATAAGTATAAAACTAGAATTTCAAAAAAAATCACTAACAATTAAAACATAATTATAACCATAAAATTTTGAAGGGTAAATTGATAAAATTGACCTTCAGTTAAACAGGTTCAAGCTAGTTTAAAAGGGTTTCGCATGTCAAACTCAAATTGACTTGTTTATTATACGGTTCAATCCATGTTGACCTGAATCACACAAAACTGCTAAGTCTAATGATGTAGAACAGATCGCCTTGGCCCTTCTGGACTCCCATGCGCGCTTGAAATCATCGCGCAAGGCAAAAAGACACTAGTAGAAATCATGGGCCTCGAAGTCAAAATTGCATGAAATTTGGTAAACTGAAACGAAACGGCCTTCTGAGCAATAGTCGTTGTGTTGCCACGAGGTACCTCCTGATATTGGTGAATTCCAACGTTTAGCATTTGAAAACTGCGATTTTGCCGTTTATAGTAATTTTTGTTTCCTTAATAACTTTTTGTTCAAAAGTCAGAATAAGGCTCGTTTATTTTGGTACAACCCGTAAGGTCAGTAATTTAGGATTTTGCATTTAACTCAATTTTGCCACTTTTGTTAAATTTCAGTATTTTGTCACCTAATCCCATAATTAGTGTGAATTAGGGTTTTAGACATTTCCTAATCGTCCTAGGGTTCGCTTTCTCAGTATTTATATTTTTTGTAGTCATCAAAGAAAAATTAGATTATTATTAATAAAATTGCAGAGTTTTTTTCAAACTTTTCTCTAGTGGATTCCAGTTTATCTCCTTTTAGATTTAGGGAACTCCCTTGTGGATTCGAAGTTTACTACCAGAAGCTAAAAATTTAGTTTCTATTCCATCAAGAGAGCATCATGTGTGCTTTCTTCAGACTTCTGTGCCATCACCTGAATCCTAACTTACTAACTTCATATTGTGTTTGAGTATTGTATCAAACATTGCCACCTCTACCATTTGACTTGGGGTACTTCAACACAATTTAAGACCTGATGAGAACATCAATAATTTAAGTAGGGAAAATTATGATCCTAGATCATGTGGATTTCATTAGATTGTGTTATGCGTGCATGTGATAAATCCCATATCGGATGTTTACTAGGTTGGCCTAGTTTATATAAATGATTATAAGAAGTCTCAATTGTTACTTGACTAGTCTTTTTGAGGTATAATTTAAATGTGACTAGTACATCGGGTTGTGACACCAAGTGACCGCGTTTCTTATTTTGTTTAAATGTTTAAGGTTTTACTTTTTATTTTTTAGCATTTTTAGGCATGAATATTTTCAAAACTAAGCTTTACACATAAAATGGAAGATGATTTTCTAATGAGCTCTTTCATGTTGTAAATTGAAAGAATTTTTTTTTAATATAGAATTGTTGAGGGCCATTTGTGGAAGCCCAGCGGACAGAAAGGCCCAATAACGGGGCCACAAGGAATTGACTGCATAAATAGCAAAAAGGACCATTAGGCCCAAGCGGCAGGAATAATGGGTCACTGGCCCAATAAATGTATACATGGGCCTTGAAAAGACAAGCGGGCTCAAAGAAGCCAGGAAAGAAAGAAATAGCATCCCATGGGCAGAGTATGAGTTAGAAAAGTGAGAAATGGTCGTTGCAGGCCCAAGGTAGTGTAAACTAAGAGAGTAAGGGGTTTATGGCAAGCTCATAAACCCCAAAGATAAGGATAAGGTTATTGGGCCGGGGAAACCCAATGAAGTTAGTAACAAAGCCCATGGGAGTGTGGAATTAGCAAACGGGCCGAGGAAGCCTAAAAGAATTAGCAAACGGGCCGTGGATGCCCAAAGGGAAACCCAAAGGGGACGTAGGAGCCCATGAGTAGGAACAAAACAGTGCCTGTGACAGGCCACTGAGAAAAGGGATAAAACGCCGGCCCAAAAAAGGGGTCCAGCAGGATTGAGTCATTACAACAGGAATAACAAATCAACGTGGCAGACAGTAAAGAAAACCAAAAGTGGGCTAAAGAAATGTAAAGCCCATTATCATACGAGGCCCAGCTCCTGATTGGAGCGAAAGACCAAAAGAAAGCCCGCACGAAAGGCCAGGAAACGCAGGCGGAGAATCTCCAGGTTGCGGCAGACACATGAGCAGCAGGAAGACTCTTGGACAAATTTGAAAGGGAAGCACGCGCAAGGCCCAGGCGCCACCAGCCTGTACCCAGCCAATATAGGACATGGTGGGGCCATGGGCCAGAGGTAAGAGGTAAAGGGGGGTGTGGTTTGGTGGTGGGGAGAGGGGAAAAGATTTATTCACGACTCCTGTTCAAGTCTCTTTTGGGAGGTACGTCCTGCTGGGATGATAGACCACCCAAAAGAGGCAATTTGAGGGGGAACCGTTGGGTGCATGCTCTGAGAGTGAGAAGAGAAGGATTAACATCGTGGCAAAAAAGGCCACGACGCACAGAGGGACAAAATGAGTCCGCCTCTGTCTGGCAAGGGTTTGTGTCGCACAGTGTGGTCGGCAGGTACACCCAGACCAGACAAAGGCTGTTAAGGGGCAAGACCGTAAAACACTAGTCACGGCAGGCGCTATAAAGAGGCCCTTGCCGTGCCCTGTAGAAGTGGTGAAAAAAGCAGAGCATATATTACAATGTTAAAAGAAAAAACAGGGCAAGAGAAAAAGAAAAAAGATAAGAATGAAAACAGAGAAGAAAAGAAAGAAAACTAAGAAAGAAAGAAGAGAGTTAGTTCAAGGAGCATGCATCAATAGATCGGTTTCTCTCTCTCCCCCTTCAAATCTTACATTTCTCCAAAAACGCAAACAAGGACTTTCCCTTTGGGGCAATAACCATTCAGGACCGACTCCCTTAAAGCCATTAATCCCCATGGCAGGATTTTTCCTGGGGGATTATTTGCATTGAGAAGAGGCGTTCTCCCCTCTTTGGCTTTGCTGCGGCAGACTAAGTTTAAAAATTAATTTTTGCCTATTTAAACTAACCAGTCCTATTCTCTTTATTTTCCTTGGTAATTGATATCATTATAACTGTAATCATGTTTTACTAACAGGGAATACATAGCAATCTGTTTAAATAGGCAGAATACTCTGTTTTAGTCATTATTATATCTGCCTGCCATAACTTGTCTGCAACAGTCCAGCCTGTCATAACTTACCTGCTACAATTCTGCTTGCTGTAAACTTACTCCTAGCAGACGTGGCATAAGTTTGTGCACAAACCGGCCCAAGTTGAGTTACAATTGGACCGGCCCCAGCTCCCTTACTCAGAAATACTAGGGCCCATCATCGCAGAAGGCAGCCCAGTCCATTACCGCAGGAGGCAGCCCAATCCCACTTTAACCACAAAAAAGGCCCCTACAAGAATCAATAATAGATAACTTTCAAGATTAAAAAAAAAATTTATCTTTTTATAAATGATTTAGTCAAAATGAATTAAAATACAATATATATATATATATATATATAAATTGTTGATAATGATTTTATTTTTTTATGTATTACTTTAATTTTGAATCTAAATATATTACTCATTTGTTAATGGCAAAATTTGTTTGGATCATTCTTTGTACCCATGATAAAATTCTAGTTCTGTTTCCTCAAAAAAAAAAAAAAAAAAAAAAAATTCTAGTTCTGTTAGACTGTTACTGTTATACTGTGACAATCTTGAGGCTATCCTATGATGACACTTTCATATGTATAAAACAATAATTAGACGTGCATTAGAAATAATAATAATAATAATAATAATAATAATAATAACAACTTATTGAAATTGGTTAACTTGTAATTCTGCCATTCTGTGGTCAAAATCGATCGTCCAATAGATAGTATATGCTCTCCTAGTATTTATTTTCTACAACTGATCTCCTGTGTGGTCGCGTGTGGTTGCCGGAAACTCAATAATGCAAGGGATAAAAATATTCTTCGAATAGGTGATTAATATTAAATTTATAGATAAAAACCATTAGCAACCTCATACATGACTGTAGCGATTATCATTGATAACCACCTTATGATTCAAATCATTGGTTTTAGGTAACATCCAGATAAGTTCATCTGGCAAACCATCATCACCCACTAATATGACAACTTTGTTAGCAATATAATAATCATTTTGATAAATCTTTTTTTTTTCGGATAACATATATAATAGGTTGCTTCAATACTATTGGAACTGACGACTTTTTAGTTCCTATCTTTCATGTGTTGAGGATATTCTTTTTTTTTTTTGGTCACACTTTTTTTTCCTTTTAAATTCTTCCACTTCGAACCTCATTCTAAGTGCTATGTCTATGGAAGAAAATAAAGTGTTGGAGAGTGATTGGTCCTGAGATTTATTGCAATTTGCAGATTGCTTATTGGTTTTTTCGTTAATGGACCCTGTAGTTTTTGATTTGTTTTTCTTTCTACCAAACACAAAATTCCACAAATCAAAGTACTTGAGCCGAAAATAACTATCAAATCTCATCGCCTATTATGGGAAATTAATCAATTATGCCAATTTAATATAAATTTGAGAAATACTTGTAGTTAAAACTTCAATAGAAACCAATATTGATTATCGAATGTATGACTCAATCAGGTTCTGACAAAGATGCATTAAATTTCTCTACAAACTCTAGTAAGTGTTTTATGCATTAAAAAGACTTGATAAAACTATAGTAAGTTATAGTTACACTAAATTTATCATAATTGCATAATTTCTCCTTTTATTTGTGTGCTCTTCATAATTGCTTTACATTGCATGTGTTAACCAATCAAGAAATATAAATTATTTGTCTTACTTTTTATGAATCATTTTATGTACCAAAAAAAAGTATGAGAACATTATCGTTTATAACCGTTGCTGCAACTTGCCTGGTTTTTCTTGATCAAATGACTTTTCTAAATTTAATTACACATTCTTCTAAACAAATTAAATTAAATAATCACACATAGCCGTTGAATTTGTTGAATTTTCCTCATGATGCTGGACCTGGGACCATCAACATAGGTGAAAGGAAAAAGGAAAAAAGGAGAAAGTTTTCCAAATAAATAAATAGTAAATCAAGAGCCGTTGGAGGGCAAAGTGGGTCCACGCTTGCGAAATTAAGCTATATGGTCGGCAAAAAAATTATGCTAATTAATCATATCATTAACAACCATACATAATCACTCTTATTTTAATTTTTTTTATATAAAAAAAATAAAAAAATAAAAAAAGAAAAGAAAAGAAAACATAGGCTTCAAATCATGAACCTATTCTCTCTGGTCCTCCATAAATAGACCTTTTACTCACTCCTCCATCCACAAACCACAGCACAACACACTTCAACTTCTTCTTTCCCTTCTAAAACTCTCTATCTCTAGCTCATACTACTTGTAAAGCTTAAGTGATCGCTATGACAAAGGACGTTGAAGTTGTGGAGCGAGGAGAGTACTCAGCTAAAGACTACCATGACCCACCTCCAGCACCTTTGATCGACCCTGAGGAGCTAACCCAGTGGTCCTTTTACAGAGCTCTTATTGCAGAGTTCATTGCCACACTTCTTTTCCTTTACATCACAGTTTTGACTGTGATTGGGTACAAGAGCCAGACTGACCCCCTCAAGAACGCAGACCAATGTGGTGGGGTTGGTATTCTTGGTATTGCTTGGGCCTTCGGTGGCATGATCTTCATCCTTGTTTACTGCACCGCCGGTATCTCTGGTAGGTTAACTTAATTTCCTCATGACCTCATGGCAAGTAATTATTTAGTACTTTAGTATTCTCTTCTATTAAGTAATAACGAGCCTCAGCACTTAAATTCATGATGAAACTCTTAAATATGTCGTTGTACTCCAAAATACCTAATAACTTTTCACAACATACTCTCTCAAAAAATGAAAGAAAAAGAAAAATAGATATTCAAGTTTCAGCGAGGTAGTACTTGTTAATGCTCACTGATTAAATTTACGTGAAAATAAAAAATACGTAAAAAAAACCTAATAATTTTCTCACACACATATACAATTTTTTTTCCTCCTTGGCAAGGGTGTGTTTTAATTGTTGCTGGATAGAGAAATTTCAGTGATAACTGATAAGTACGAAAACTTGGGTATGCAGGAGGACACATAAACCCGGCCGTGACATTCGGGCTGTTCTTGGGGAGGAAGGTGTCTCTGATCCGAGCGGTGTTGTACATGGTAGCACAGTGCTTGGGAGCAATCTGTGGTGTTGGGCTGGTGAAGGCGTTCCAGAAGTCACTCTACACTAGGTATGGAGGTGGAGCCAATGAGCTGGCCGCTGGGTACAACAAGGGAACTGGATTGGGGGCAGAGATAATTGGTACCTTTGTTCTTGTCTACACTGTCTTCTCAGCCACCGACCCTAAGAGAAACGCTAGAGACTCCCATGTTCCTGTAAGCATGCCCTCTAATTTTAATTTAATACAATTTTATTAGGCAACATGTCAAGATTTTCTCATCCCAACAGGTTCATTCAAAAATTCAATGGTAGCTAGTGTTGTTATTGACTTGTTTCTATGCTTCAAGAAAAATCAGTAAATATTTGTTTATACTCATTTTCCACACAATATTCATAATTGCATATATTAATGTACATATTTTAAAATATGAAAATGTGACGTCCAATTTTAAAATGTAGAAAATTAATGTATATGGACGATCAGGAATAAGTTGTTTAGACAATCATTGTCCCTTCAAAATTTACAAAAATGATCACTTGTTTATTGAAAAATTGTAGGGTGTGGGCCCATTTTGGTAGGTATTACTAATGCTTCCTCACCTAATCCTAAATTTATATGGATTTTATTTGATAATTAAACTTTTTTTTTACCTAACTCCATGACCTTGTATAAATAATCACTTATAAAAAAAATCATATATTGTTAGTATAATTTATTGTAATTGGTGCATACTAAAAATTGTATGGACCCAAATGAAAGCAATATATGTTACTCTATTTACAATAAACCATGTTAACAGTTATGAAAATTATGGTCTCTGTAATTGCTAAAAAATAAATCCACACGCTTATAACATAGCACAGTTACTGAAACACCATGTCACAGGCCACTAGTTTGTGGATTTTTGGAAGGAAGGATATAGCAAGTTGGCCAGTTTGCATAGGATATTATGGCAATTTTCTAAACATATAAGTTTATGGCTGAATAGTGTATACTCTACATAAGCCATTGTATTATTCAGCAAAAAAAAAAAAAAAAACATAAGCCTTTGTATTTGTCACTTGGTTATTGATTTTGTTTTTTGTTTTGGTTAAATTTAGGTATTGGCACCCCTTCCCATTGGATTTGCTGTATTCATGGTTCACCTAGCCACAATCCCAATCACTGGTACTGGTATCAACCCAGCTAGAAGCTTTGGAGCCGCAGTGATCTTCAACCAAAGCAAGGCCTGGGATGACCAGGTATGTGCCATCTCCTTCTTCTTCCTCTCACTATTTATATATATTTTTTAATATATAAGATTCTCATATAGAATTATATTTATGATGTTTTTCAGTGGATATTCTGGGTTGGACCTTTTGTTGGAGCTGCCATTGCTGCCTTCTACCACCAATACATTCTTAGAGCAGCAGCCATTAAGGCTCTAGGATCCTTCAGGAGCAATGCTTAAGTTTTAAGCTTTTCAAACCAATTATGTATTAAGATGGAGATGGGTGTTTCAAAGTGAATAACAATACTGAGGAGTGCAAGTCTGTCTGAGGGTCCCTTTAGCAATCCTCAATAGTCATGGAGGTCCATGGAATTGTAGATAAACGTGTCTGTGGGACAGGACAGGGGGGCTGCCTTTTGTGTATCCCTTTCCTTTTTCTCTTTTCTTTTCTTTCATGTATTTATGTGGTGATTGTTGTCCTTGCTTATCCTTGAATCATCTTTTACTTTTTGCTTTTTCTATGTGGATGTGTATTCGTGTTGTTTCCACAAAAAACCTAGTGAAAATGGAATTGTGTTCATCAGTCTCAATCTCAAATTCTCAGTCACCTTTCATTTGCTTTATAGACAAGCCTGCTTCATACTTGCAAATTACGCTATATAGGGTCATCGCTCTTTCCTTGAAGTAAATTTCACGGAATTTTCTTCTCAATTGCAATGTTGAGTTTGAGACAATGACAAAGACTTCACAATAAAGCATTATAGTAGCATCTCTTGTGACATTAGGGATAAGGGCTAGGGAATTTATTAACAGGTCTTCAGTGATTTTGTCATGGAAGCTACTGGGTAAATTGATAAAGAAAAAAAAATTAATTAACATTTTCAGCTCCACGTAAGTTAGAAATTACAATACTACGTATGCAACAAATTTCGTAACTATTAAGATTACTATGTAAGCAAAAAATTTCACAATTATTAAGATAATAGATTATGATGAATATAACATTATTTTTATAAGAAATTGGACATTAACATTATTATTATTTTTTTATTATCAACATTATTTTTTATTGTTAACCTATCTCTCCTTCCCTTACTATATATTATATTGGGATAAGTGACCCTTTCCAGGTCTTCAAGGTATCAATTCAGGGTGGTGAAGTCTTAATCTTGTAATAATTGTTTAATTGAAACTATATGGCTTTGTTCGAAGCATTCTTATCCTCATAGGTTAAATTATCATAAATGAGTATTGATCAAGTAGCGTATATAGTACCATACATTAATATTAGTTGCACTATAGAAAGTGATAGCCCACAAGATCGTATAAGTTTCTTTTTTTAGAAGAGATTGTATAAGTTGTCCCTTTGTTTTTTGAGTTTTTTTTTTTTTTTTTTAAATGAGTATAAGTTGGCTTTTGTGGTGGTGGTTCTTGGAAGGATAATGCATTCAATTCTTAATCTTTGTAATATTTTTAGTTGCCGTGGGGCCCAATATATAAAGAAAGAAAGGAAAAGGGAGAACATGTTAGCGAAATAGAGCTTAGGATTCCTAGCTTTTTTAAAAGGTAATTTGTCTCTTTCTCCTAGATAAATTATAGTTTTAGTGATTTAATTTTAATCTCTCTTATCCTATATTCCTGTCCTTATTATTTTTTGGCTTTCGGACAATTTTCTAGACATGAGTAGGTGAAGTTTGAACTGTTTGATGATGCACACTTTGGCTTAAATAATGGAGAAGGTGAGGTTTTCCCATTGGAGTGCGTGTATGAGAGTTCATTTTCAATGTCAGTCCTGTTCATATATTTTAGGACTATTTTGGAGCCACAAAATTTTCTATTTTGTTGGACTATTTCATGCCCTACAATAGGACATAGGCCACCAAGAAATGACAAAAATATTTCTAATTTTTTTTAAGCTTTTGGTCGGTACTCAACAATAGTAAAAAAAATAAAAAAATAAAAAATAATTATAAATTTTACTCTTATTTGATCCTTCTAAATATAAAATTTAGAGAATGGGTTTCGCTTTGGCATCCATAAAATTAGAGAAGCCAAAACTGTTCATATTATTAAATGTTAGTATTGAAAAAATATTTTAAGATATACTACGAGCATATTTGCTACCCTTTAAAAGTGAATTTTTCTTAGAAGATTCGCATCACGAATTCTCTCGAAAATTCACTCCAAAGCCTCGGAAAGAAGAAGGAAGAACACCATTAATAAAGTTCAGGATGAGAATGGGGTTTGGTATGAATCAGAGGATAATATAGCGGAGGTAAATGTAAATTATTTTGAAAGGCTTTTTACTACGTCACAGCCTAGCAACATAATGGAGGTCACTGATACTATCCAATCCAGAGTCACTTTGGAAATGAACCTCGATCTGATCAGTGAATTTACCAGAGAAGAAGTGGAATTGGCTTTGAAGTAGATGCATCCAACAAAAGCCCCGGGTCCTGATGGTATGTTAGCTATCTTTTTTCAAAAATATTGGGATGTTGTTGGTAATGATATCTCTAGTATGATCCTGAATGTCTTAAATTCTAACATGTCTCTAGCTGAAATTAACAAAACCAATATAACTCTTATCCCAAAAACAAAATGCCCATCCAGAATGTCTAAGTTTAGGCCAATAAGCCTATGCAATGTCATTTACAAACTAGTGTCAAAAGTCCTTGCTAATAGACTAAAGAAAATACTGCCCCATATTATCTCTGAGAATCAAAGTGCATTTCTGTCTGGAAGGCTTATTTCCAACAATGTGCTTGTTGCTTTTGAGCTAATGCATTACTTAGAGCACAAAAGAGAAGGAAAAGAGAGCTTTATGGCAGTTAAACTAGGCATGAGCAAGGCTTATGATAGGGTGGAATGGGTGTTTATTGAGAAAGTAATAGAGAGAATGGGTTTTCATGAAAAATGGATAAGCATAATCATGCAATGTATATCTACTGTGTCCTATTCTATCCTTAGAAATGGTGTTGCTTATGGGTGTATAAAGCCTACTCGAGGTATCCGTCAAGGTGTTCCCTTGTCACCCTATCTATTTTTGTTGTGTGCAGAGGGTTTTTCCTCCATGATTTGTCAAGCCGCTAGGAGGCAAATGCTAAGTGGTGTTTTGATATGTAGAGGATGTCTAATGGTGACCCACTTATTTTTTGCGGATGACAGCCTCCTATTTTGTAAGGCTAGTTCCCAAGAATGTCAGAAGCTACTTGAAATTCTTAAACTCTATGAAGATGCTTCAGGCCAAAAAATTAATGTTGATAAATCTTCTGTTTTTTTCAGCCATAATACCCCTCAGCAACTGAGAGTGGAAGTGTTAAACATTCTTGGGCCTATGCAAGGGTCTTGGCATAATAAATATCTTGGGCTGCCCACACTTATAGGAAAATCAAAAAATGAAGTCTTTGCAGAAATTAAGGAAAGGGTGGGAAAAAATTAGCGGGGTGGAAGGAGAAGTTGATTTCTATGGGGGGAAGAGAAATTCTTATTAAAACAGTTGCCCAAGCAATTTCCACTTATACCATGAGCTGCTTCCAACTCCCAAATGGCCTGTGTGAGGATTTAGAAGGAATGATGAGAAGATTTTGGTGAGGTCAGAGATAATAAGAATCAAAGATTGCTTGGGTCAATTGGAAAAAGATGTGTAAATCAAAATTTAGAGGGGGGATGGGATTCCGGAATTTGCAGGCTTTCAACCTAGCTATGTTGGCAAAACAGGGGTGGAGTTTAGTGTTGAACCCTGACTCTCTAGTGGCTCGAATTTATAAGGCGAAATACTATCAACATGGGGATGTTTTCAAGGCCAAGTTAGTCTCCAATCCCTCATATGCTTGGAGGAGTATTATGAATGGGCTAGAAATGGTAAAAAGAGTAACCCGATGGAGAGTAGGAAATGGAAATTTAATTCATATTTGGGAAGATAAATGGTTGCCAACTCCCTCAACATATAAGGTTATTCCCCCCCACCTAGGGGTGTCAATTCGGGTTAGCGTGTCGGGTTCGTGTCGTGTCGAGGTAGGGGTATTCGACTAAATGGCTCAACCCTAACCCGACCCATTTAATAATCGTGTCATGATCCTTCAACCCTAACCCGACCTGTTAATTAAGCGGGTTGACCTGACCCAACCCATTTGACACGCTTAATAAACGAGTCGTGTTGGGTTGACACGAATGTAACATAACCCATTTCAACCTGCATAAAATTAAATATAACATCCATCTAGAAATAATTTTTTTTACATCCCAAAAAGCAGTGCTTACACTTCAAGTCTTCAACCCACATTCAAAATAATATAGTTCAACAAAAATATAACATTTATCTAGAAAATAATTTCTTTACACTCCAAAAGAAGTGCATACACTTCAACCCAAATTCAAAATAACAAATTTTAACAAAAATAAAATAACAAAGTTCAACAAAAATATAATATACTTGGAACTCACCAAATGCTAAGTATCAATATTGAAATAATTTGAGCAAACAGTAGACTAATCCTGACTATGACCATGATTATCATCCATAGATTCTTTGTTGATGTCCAAATTCATAACATCTTCCACAAGCTCATCCAATTTCATTTGTGCAAGTTCTATACCCAAAAAAAAAAGGTATTAGTAGTTCTAGGGTCTGTGAAGTTTCAATTTCCAATTATATCCCTTGTAAATTTTTGTAATTACTCGTTTTTCTTTTTAAATTTAAAATATATGTTGGATATAAAAAGTATTTGACAAATCTAAAATAAAATAAATATTTATTTGTTATACGAGTTAAACGGGTTATGATAAATTGGTCATTTTGGGTTGACACAAATAAATTGGCGTGTCAAACGTGTCTATTGCGAGTTACGCGGGTTGACCCGCTTATGACACGTTTCTTATCGTGTCGCTTTCGGGTTGACCCGTTTATGACCCAAACCCATTAAGGCCCAACCCTAACCCGAAAAAACTCGTGTCGGGTTCGTGTCGTGTTCACGGGTTGGGTCAAACATTGACACCCCTACCCCCACCCCCCAAAAAAAAGCAATTTGGTGACTTTCCAATGGTGTCCGCTCTTATTGATAAAGATACTAGAAGTTGGAAAGTTGAGTTGATCAGATCCCTGTTCCTCCCTTTTAAGGCAATCACATTATTAAACATGCCCCTAAGTCACAACTTACCTGAAGATAAGATTATTTGGGTGGGCAACAGAAAAGGAGACTTCACAGTGAAGAGTGCTTACTACATAGCACTAAGTGTGGTTGAAACTAAAGATGAAGGGGAATGCTCGGATGGGGACAGCAGGGTCTCTCTCTGGAAGAAGATTTGGCACCTGAACATACCAGAGAAGAGAAAAATTTTTGCTTGGCGAGCCTGTGTTAATGGGCTTCCAACAAAGGTTAACTTGCAAACGAGAGGAATTAATGTTGGGGTGCTTTGTCCGGGTTGTGATGGAGTTCTAGAAACCATTTCTCATGCTTTAATTGATTGTGGGGTGGCCAAAAGAGTGGGGGATTGTTGGAAAGATTGTCCTGTAAATCTGGTGTCTAATCACTGGGATGTTTCTGACTCAGCTCTTGAAATTATTATGGCTGGGACCTCCACGGATTTGGAAACTTTTTTTGTGGCGGCTTGGGCGATATGGTATCATAGGAATCAGATTGTGTTTGAATACACTTGTCAACTCCCTTATTAGATATGGAATTTTGCTATGGATTATTTGAAAGATGTCCATGGAAACAGGAGAAGTCAGCTCCTACATCGGACTGTGGAGAGCGGAAAGTGGGAAACTCCACCTCGTGGGGCCTTTAAAATCAACGTTGACGGAGCCACTTCTGAGCAAGGAAGAAATTCTGGGGTTGGCGTGGTCATTAGGGACTTTAGAGGAAAGGTTATGCTACTTGCTCTAAATATCTCGCTGGTCTGTTCTCAGTGATGGAAGTGGAGTGGCTGGCTGTTGAAACAGGTATTTTGCTTGCAAAAGAGTTGAAGATATCAAATATCATTATTGAGTCTGATGCGTTGGCAGTGATTCAAAGCGTAGAAAAGGGTGAAATTGGTGGCTGCCTTGGTCATTTAGTTCATGGTATAATTCTCAGCCTTAAGGACTTTATTAGCTGGAGCTTAAACCATGTGAAAAGGAATTACAACAAAGTTGCACACGAGTTAGCGCAGGAGGCCAAAAGAAGAGAAGAATCTAGGGTCTGGAAAGGGACTTATCCTTCCTTGATCTCTCAACTGATCCAAATTGATTGTATTTAGTTGTATTATCTGCTGGTTGTACTCTCTGTTGTTGTTCCATTTCATATTGAATGAAAGTGAATGTTTTCATATCAAAAAAAAAAAAAAAAAAAAACTTTATCTAGGTGAAGGATCAAATCAACGAATCATAAAAGTTAATGATTATATACAGCCAAAAAAGAAAAGAAAAAAAATTAAGGCAAGATGCAAGGGTAGCAAAATTCAGCTATATCATTACTAATCAAAATATTATACCAGACAACTTTCATGATTGGGAATCGGAGTGTTGATGGATCAAGCTAACCAGGATCTACCTCCTTAATCACTATTATATTTAAGGGAAATGTTAACAGTTAGAACTTAGAACATCTGTTAGTAAATAATTTTAAGAAAGTTTTTATGAAAAAAAAAAAAAAAAGTAATTAATATTTTGACATCTTTTTTTTTTCATCAAAGTTGTGTCAAAACTTTCTTAAAATAGCTTGTTATCAATTGTCTTAAGGTCACCTATTAACAGGACCCTATATTTAATTACAATTTTGAAGCTGTGATTTACTTTTATATGGCATAGGGATCTTTAATTTCTAAAATATTGATTATACAGATGAGTACATAATTGATAATTTACAACTCCCATGAAAGTTGTTAGAGTCACCTTCTCTTTCGCCCTGTCTACTTGCAGCATTTCTCTATTAAATTTACTAACATGGTCTTGTGGGTGGCTCACCTTTGTCCTACTTAAAATTGAGATATAAGGTTGGTCTCTTATATCTTTATAAAGTTATTGAACCATATTCTGGCTAACCCTTTGACTGTGGTTGGAAATGCTCAGCACATGATTTCATCAATCATTGCTTGATGCATTATAGGTTTCCAGATGGTCTAAAGGGTTTTTTGTTTTGCCAAAGGTTTCTAGCTATGGATCTTGAACTTGGGTCAGGGTGGCAAAGTGTCCTCCATCCATATGCTTTTTTCATGCAATTATGAGAAAAGCTATAAAAGCCTAAAAGACATTAGTGCAATACCAGCCACTAGAACTTTGATGCTTAAGTTATAAATTTTTCCTCCAAAGAAAAAAAAAATAGTTATAGATTTTGGTTTTAGACAATATATTTGGTGGGTCAAGCATCCAAGCTGGTAGATTTGTTGGGTTGGTTGAAAACATGTTATGCCAGGCAATTGTCTTCTTGTGAAGTCTAAATATATTGAGATGGCCGAGTTAAGTAAGCATTTATTGATTTGGACAAGCGAACCTGGGGACATGTCCTCTATAGTGTACATCCGTATCAAACATCATAGTTTGAAAATGTTATTGAAGACCTTGTTTAGTAGTTATGCTCTAGTGTATTCAAAATTTTCTTTTTCCAACTTTCTGATTGGTCTTGATTTGTTTATTAAACAAGCTTAAAACGAAACCTCAAACTTGACTTGTTTATAAACAAGCATACATGAACAAGCTTCTTATTAAGTCAAGTCAAGTTTAAGTTATTTATGAATGACTTAATTCATTTACAATCCTAAATTATCTTTCCTATCCACCTTTTAGTTAGGGTCATTTTATAATCATTCTCAATCAAAAAATGATTAACTCGCTCTACCTTCAAATTTCAAAAAATATATATATATATTCACTTTTGAGAAGAAGAAAACTATCAAACAACAATTACATCGGTGAAATATGAATTGATTTTTGCTTGGTTTTTAGTTTAACCAAGTCCCAATTTTTTTGGTAATTTCATAATTTTTTGGAGCTTTGGGGTCAACGTACAATTTTAGTTTCCAATTTTCTTATAAAAAAGTTCTTAATATCCTTAGCCCTCTATGCAGATGACACCTTTTAAAATCTTTTTTTCCCCCTTTTTTAATTTTTCAAGAGAAACAGATGAAGAAAAAAAAATGTAAGGGGCCACGCATTTCAGAAGTAGGCCCATGATCAGTTCCCATGTCGCGTTTCCGTAGAGCCATAGATGCTCAAAACTTTTGGATAGTTTTTGGTCCAAAGGTCCCACAGTCAACTTGTATTAAGAAGCTGAAAAGTAGGACTACGAATCCTTATCTTGAAAGTAGGCTCCTTTCAAGCCCAAAAATTCTTCATGGGCTACCAAGAATAAACTCAATCACCTTGTTTCTTCCCCAACATTGGCAAGTTATAAAACTGAAAATTCCAACAGTATTTAACCATTCCAAGATGTGGGTGCCACCTAACTTACAGCAAGTTTTTATTTTTATTTTTTTGAGGAGAAAAAAAAGGAGTCCACGTGTTCGTGTATAATTATCGTCTCATACTCCAAGGCACAGGTTAGGTAAGCTCAAAAGTACTACCAACGCACAACATGGCATACCACTACTCGTGTCCATGTCTTATACTGTCGAGTTAGTTATGACCAAATATCAAAGTAAGCCACAACACAAAATTGCAAGAGCTAGGACTCAAACCTTTGAACAAATGGGGTTTGCGAGAGTTTCTTACCGTTGAGCCAACTCACTAGTGGTAGTAAGTTATTTTATCATTGTACTAGAGATTTGGGATTGAAATCAAGATGGTGGGCTATAAATATTTTTCATTGGCTATTCATTGGATTAAAAATTTGCTTTCCATAAATAATTTGATTAAAAAAAAACTCGAGCAGCATACACTGTGAATGGAAGTAGACAAGTCTTGAAAGTTGATAGGAAACACAAGAGAGAGACGAGTCTTGTGATTTGAGAGGTACATTATTAATACATGTGAAGCCCCTAACGACCGACTAACCACAAGCAAGGATCTAGTGCAAATATTAAATGGGCCTTGCACAGAGAGAGAGAGGCCATGAAAAAAGTTGGAAATAGAAAAACACAAGGTAAAAAGCGTGAAGGCTGACATGATTTTAGTATTAGAGTGGGGGAGGAAGAATGAATGCTTGATTTAAGCTACAGCATGCGTTGGACCCTTTGCAATAATGTCCAGTGAGGTGACATAGATATATCATATACAGCCATTATGATTACACGCATAATATATTGTATCTTCTGACCTCTTTGCTGATCCCCCAAGCTAAGAAACCCTCATGCTCACTTTATTTTATATTTAAAGAAGAACGGCACAAAGATAAAAGAAAAACATTATTTCACGCTATCCATCTTTTTTTCATGGTTTGAACTTCATAGTCATAGATGATGATAACTGCAATTTGTCATGTTAAATTGATGTGAGAGGAAAGCAGCTGCCAGCAAAATTTTAAGGAAATAAAAGAGGTTTCACCTTTTTGTTTCTTTAGTTGGTTTAGCACAGGCTTGTTAAAAAAGAAAAAGAGTACTGATTCTCAAGTGGCAGCATAAGTAGGAAAAGTTTGTGTGCAAGCATATTAATACATATCAATTCATCATGGGTTTTCAAGTAGATGAATTGATTATCAAAAAAAAGTAGATGAATTAATGTCAAGCAGTACAGAAATAAACATTCTTTCACGCTATCCATCTTTTTTTCATGGTTTGAACTTCATAGTCATAGATGATGATAACTGTAATTTGTCGTGTTAAATTGATGTGAGAGGAGAGCAGCAGCCAGCAAAATTTTAAGGAAATAAAAGAGGTTTCACCTTTTTTAAGGAAATAAAAGTTTGTGTGCAAGCATATTAATACATATCAATTCATCATGGGCTTTCAAGTAGATGAATTGATTCTCAAAAAAAAAAAAAAAAGTAGATGAGTTAATGTCAAGTAGTACAGAAATATTGTTGATGATTAATGCATAAATCATTTTATTCCCAGTCCCCACTCGTATATTTGTTTGAGAAATGCATTTGAGAAGGGGGAAAAAAAGTAAAAAACATGATTTCGAGAAGGCACTCAAGTAGTAGATAACCTAATTCTCAAAGCCACGTTAAGGAGAGCAGCTTAACAACAAATACGCTAATGAGAATCAAATTCCCAACTAACAACAAAATCAAATTACCAACTAAAATAGGAAATAATAATGTAAACTATAGGAATCCCAACTAAAATAGGCATTAATCAAATTACCAACTAAATTAGTCCAGTGAGTTCATTTATTTATAGCCCCCTTTTTCTTTTTTTCTATTGGATAAGGTTCATTATTTATACTGTAAGGACACGTTATAGGTCCCAAGCCCAAAAATGAAAAGGACAAAGGCCCAAAGAGCCCAATACAATGAATTTGTAGAGAGTGTGCTAGAAACTGGACTTCAATGAGTTGGATAACAATCACAATAGGTTAAAGATGACTAGAAAATGGAAATAAACAAGTTTTATGCAAGGAAAAATCTTCCTCGGCAAAGTCCGAGGAGAGTATATATTTCATTTGAACTTATGTACAATTACAGTTCTTGTGGTTATAGTGTTTTTTCTCTCGATTCTCAGATCCCCCCTCTGTAATGGGACTTTTCTTCTTAAATTCCCCTCCTTTACTTCATCTCAGCCCTTCATGTATAGATCTAATTGCTAATTTTGATCATTGTCCCATTAGTACCTTCCTAAAATCTTTGTGGATAGCTGTAAGGCTAAAGTTTATTGTTCAAGTATCACATCCACATTAATACGGCCAGAGAGTTAGCTGCAGAGCATTCAATACTGTGGTAGCAGCTTTCTCCTAGATATTCCTCAGCTTCCCTTTGTCTTATTCTCTCTTGATGCTTATCCTTACCAATAAAATTGTTTGGTGTGCTGTTCTTGATGGCAGGTCGAACATTTGACCTCAACTCTGCTTAGCCGAGGAGGCATTTCTCCTTGGACTACTTTCCCAAACTTTTATAACCAAAATCCTTCAATAACTTACTCATTTGCATGTCTTTGTTAAAGTCTAACCATCCTCGAACAGCTAAATGTCCTCGGACAAAGCTTATGCCTCTACAATAGCCCTATTAAGGACTAACACGAAAAATCCCAATGAAGTTTTAATTAATTCATCAAAATCATCACCTTATTGAGTGTTGGCCATGAGAAGGGCAGTTTGGGGAGTGTAAACAGTTTTTTAGCTTGGCGACGACAAATATACATTACCAATCATTCTGTTCCCTCCTTCGTACCTCTTTTTCATCAACAAAACTCACTTTGAAGCAACAACCACTTCCTAAAGACCTTATAAAAGCCGGTCCAATGTGCCCAAAAATTTCACAAAAAGCAACAACGAACCTTAGCTTCAAGTTAAACACGAAGTGAGAAATATGTCTCCCTCGATTTCTTTCTTGCTATTCCTCTCTTCCCTAACTATACTCTCCATTACTAGAGCTCAAGAAAGAGCCCCTCATGGCCTTGCTAATGAGAACCCAATGGCACTTTCACCATCGGCATATGACTTCTTCCATCCAAACACGCAGAAATCCAACACCAAGGATGCCTGTTCATCAACCAGTTGCTCGCCATTGCCCATGGCAGCTCAAGTAGCAGCCACTCAAGCAAATGATGTTCAAGTATCATCGTCCCAGAAAGGTGGAAGTCGAGTGGGAGCTGGTGGCGTTGCTGGCCTTGTTTTTGGCTTTGCATTTGTAGTGCTTTTGGCAATGGGTGTCTACTACGTAGTGATCACACGCCGAGGCAACATGAATCGAGCCAATTCTGTTCAACCTGATGCTTGATGTGCAAGAAGCTTGTGGAACTTAGACCAGAACCCCCCCTCCTCCCTCTTTCCTCTTCTTGTCTCTTTCTTTACCTATTTTCCTTTTATTCCCATATATATTTTATTTGGGTTATGGAATGTAACTATTAACTTTTAGTAGTAATCAACTGCATGGTACTTGATAATTAAGGCTCATGGTCTCCTTAAAAAAAACGAAAAAGAAAAGGCTTTCGGTTCATGTATTGTTCCACTTTTGCTACATGAGCAATAAAGGTAGTTGAATGATTACTAAGCTATAGTCAAAGAGAAGTGAATCAATATCTCCAAAATTGGGTAAAATTAGGGGTGGCAAAATTTGACACGACCTGCAAACCCGACACGACATGAAATTAGTAAGTTATGGATTGAGACTTAATGAATTCGTATTATATTCGGTTTGACACGATTGACCCGTTTAATAAACAGGTTGGGTTAGTGTTCATCACATGAAACTCGTTTGACCGTTTGACTCGTTTAATTAAATGATATTTTACCAATATACCCTTCAAAGCACTAGGTATATAAACTTATCAATTGTTGTGGTTTATTTTTTTTTTGACATATTATGATTGATTATTTGTGACATTGAGATATACTTTAGTTTTGAATGATTATTAGTGATGCAATTACTCGTTTTTTCTAAATTTTGTGTTAAAAATATTTATTTGTTTGGATTTTCATAATTCATATCAATTTTGTTAATACTAAATTTTTTTTTTTTTTTTCATTTTGATAAAATATGATAAACAAGTCGACACGACTAACCCATTTAATAAATAGATTGTTAAAGTTACCTTTCAATTACTTCTTATAGGTCTAGCAGAAGCTCCTTGTGCACTGGATATGACATTTTCAGTCAAAGAGAATGGGAGACGTAGAGAAGTAGAGGCTCTGAAAGTCGACAAAAACAACACTCTAAAGAGTAAAGAGTAGTATCATTATTGTTATCTGAATCTGAATAATAAAAGTATATAGAATTAAATTTGCCCGAGAGAATACTATAACAATATCATGTGAATTATGGCGATAAATCGATTGGATAATACCAGAAGGCACATTCTTCCCTATGAGGTTACTAATTGAACACAAGAAAAACCTAGTTTAGGGCATGTTTGGATTGAGCATCATCCATAACTCAAAACTCATATCCTCAAACTCAAACTCAATTCTCATAGCTTATTCCTTTAACTCTATTTTTTCCCTCAGCAGCAAACAAAATATCAATCACTCAAATTCAATAACAACTCAAATTCTTTGTCCACCTTCCAAATTGTCTAGCAACTTGCAACAAGATCCTGATGACAACTTGATTTGTGAGAAACTGAAATAGTGAAATATCTAGGTATATTTACCATTTCTCACAAACATTCATCAGTTGGAAAAGGGAACAAAAATAAGAGTGATGCATGTGTAACTCAATGAACTTAGGACGAAAATAGGAAGAGAGAAGCTTCATTCTCAAAACACTACTTCTCCAGCAATTATAAATCACTATAACAAGCATCATTTAGTTGTAGATCTACCACGAGTAAGGTCTAACGAACTTGAAACAAACATGTTGGTTGAAAACAGTCTCCAACTCTCCCAAAGTCCAAACACATTACGGCCAATCAAGTGATAAGGTGAGTCGAGTGTGGGTCATATGCAATATCCATAGATTCAATTACTATATACAATTATCATCACTATCCCAAATTTTATCAAATAAATGCGTTCCATCTAAGAGAAATAGATGCCATAAGGAAAGACTTGTATCGTGTTTGCCCAATTTGGCCAAAATAGATGCTTGAAGAAGTAAAAACAACTATACAATGCATCGTTGCTCATTTAACGAGAAGAAAATAATAATTGCAGGTAATATTATTATGGAGGTCCTCAATCATGGCCTATAACCCAGCATGTTCCATTCATAACACAGAACATGTAATGTGGGTAAGCCGTAGCATCTGTATACAAAAACAGAGATACGCTCATACATGATACATCAGTAGTGAAATACCCTGGCATTTCTACCACCCACGTGAACTAAGGGATTCAATAACAGGTCCAAACGTCCGATCCACAGCTTTGTTCCATAGATGTGCTAACTCTGAGCGAGATCTCTTTCCAAAAATGGGTTCTCTCACCTGGAAGAAGTTCAAAGCTGAAACTATTAGAATTTACTGCCTAGTACTGTTTGAATTATATCCTAAAACATTTCAAAGAAAATGATTGCTGTATTAAAGATCATACAAACCTCATCTGTTTATCCAATGAGACTCATATTATCACATTATTATTGCTGAGTTTGATAAAGAAGATCCAAAACAGATTAAACATAAACAGTTCCTGAGGAAATAACACATAAACCCAACCTCAATCGAAATTCCAACAATATGTATTGATGGAATCTATATCTAAGATATACAGAAAAAAAAATAAAAATAAAAATAAAATCTCACATTTTTGTCGATAGAGGCATTGAATACATTGTACTCCCCAAAATCCAGCAAAAAGAAAGGATTTCTTTCTGATGCTCAAATGCTGCCCCACCCAATGAATCATATCAGATTCATAATGAGAGGCTCAATCATATCAGATTCCTATGTAGTCACCTTATTTCCATCTCCCCACTAACAACAATCATTTAGAGCTATTGAGAAATTTAAGTTTACAGATGTAGAGGCATCAGGTAACTAAGTACAATTTTGCTCTTACATTGACACCCCTGAACAACAAATTTCTGTTGTTTTCCCACAAGGCAAGGAAGAAACTGCAAGTTCTTACAATAAAGATAATAACAATATAACTTGCTCAACAACATGAAGGGCCTACAATATTGAGAGCATTGAGGATGGTTAATGAGGCATGTGAAGCCTTTTTTTTTTTTTACCACTTATAAGATGTGGCCAAAGTATAGAAGATTTTTTTATAAGGTACATTACGCACCCAGTGAGTTTGGAACGAATGATCTCACCCTTTGACACCGGAGTGTCCCAAGTTCCAACAAGCCCAATCCGATTCTAAGCCCGGCCCAGATATGCTCCTTGAAGACCAGAAGTGCAGCCCACCATTTTGAACTTTTATCATTAATAAAAGAAGTCAAATAGCATTTAATTGGGGTTTTCCTAGGAAATGGTTAGCTTTTATGTTTTAGTTCTTCTAAGCAAAAAAGTCATTTATTTTGTTGTAGTTCCTATGAGTCAAGGTCTTGAAAATGTAATCTTTTAAATGATATTTTCGTTTTCCCATGCTTAGAGGGTTGTTCTAAGCTCTATATAAGCCTTTTGGCTGAATTAAATAAGATCAGAGGGTATTTTCAGATAAAAAAAGCTTTGTGCTTTAGAAGATGGATTTTTTCTTTTAAACTCTCATCCCATTGGTGGATTCCTTAGGTGGCAAGTTCTGGTTCTGTTTCCCTTTGGGTGGTGTTTCTATATCCCATAGAGTGGTGAATTATTTATCCCTTTTATTTATTAAGTATTTGGTTCAACCCATCGTATCATATTACATTCTAGCCATCCTTCACCCCCTTATTGGATCTGATTCATTTTTCCCTTACAAATCCGTCGGTTGTTAAAAACCAAACGGATACCGGATTTGTAAGAAAAAAACCAAATGGATCCGATAAGGGGGTGAAGGATGGCTGGAATGTAATATGATACAATGGATTGAACCAAACACTTAATAAATAAAAGGGATATATAGTTCACCGCTCATAGAGAAGCACCACCCAAAGAGATACAGAACCAGAACTCACCACCCAAGGAATCCACCAATGGGATAAGAGCTTAATAGAAGAAATCCATCTTTTGAAACACAAAGCTTTTTTTATCTGAAAATACACTCTAATTGAATTTAATTAAGCCAAAAGGCTTATATAGAGCTTAGAACAACCCTCTAAGCGTGGGAAAATGAAAATAGCATTAAAAAGATTACATTTTCAAGACCTTGACTCAAAGGAACTATAACAAAATAAATGAGTTGTCTGCCTAAGAGAACTAAAACATAAAAGGTAACCATTCCCTAGGAAAACCCCAATTAAATGCTATTTGACTTCTTTTATTAATGATAAAAGTTCAAAATGATGGGCTGCACTTCTGTTCTTCAAGGAGCACATTTGGGCCAGGCTTAGTATCAGATTGGGCTTGCTGGAACTTAGGACACTCCGGTATCAACCTTCACCCACATTTGTCAGAGGAGGAAGTTCCATTTGAGTCAATATTGCAGCCATGAAAGACTGATTAGCTAGTACCTTGCAAATTAGCTAATTCAAGAATTATTTTATAGGGTCCAAGTGTGAAGTTTAATTGAAGTAAAAGTCATGTGGTTTGAGTCCTTTCTTCTTCTCTTTCTTGTGGTACTGTTCACAGGCACCATTCATGCAGCCCCTTGACACCATAAAATTCTCTTTTCCTTCTTCCTTACGACCCCAGATCAAGCCCTTTCTTTTACCTATCAATATCCTAAACCTCGCATACTTTCTTTTACCAAATAACTCATCAAATCACCTTTTAATTCCTATCACAACCTCAAAACCCTTTCTTCAACAATTATCTTTCTTCAACAATTATTCTTTTTTTTTTTTTTTTTTTTGGTAAGTAATAAGAATAGTATTAATCATGAAGAAAGAACGAATAAAGCAAGTACAAGGTGTTCAAGATGGTGAACACAAGAAAAGGCAACAAACAACAACAAAGATAGAAAAAGCAGGTTAGGGGATAAAACTAAGGGAAGAAAGAAACTCAAATAATGGAAGAACAAGTCAAAGAGCCCCAGCTCCTAGACCGATCAAACAGAGTACTCTGGCATAGAGCTTGTAATTGAACAATCGATTTCTCTTTAGCCTCAAAAGAGCACCGATTTCTTTCCATCCAAACAACTCACATCAAACAACCAGGAACCATATTCCAAATGTCCGAAGAAAATTTCCCCATCCAAAAACTCCAACAAGACACCAAACTCTCCACAGAACCTGGCATGACCCATTGGATCCCATATACCTGTAACATTCATACCCACAATGAGTGAGCTACAAGACAATGTAGGAGAAGATGATCCACAATTTCCTCATTACAGCAACACATACAACACTGATTCACCCAAGGGAGACCCCGGAGCATCAGATTATCCAAGGTAAGTATTTGACCATGAGCTGCTATCCACATGAAAAAAGCCACCCTTTTAGGATTCTTAATCTTCCAAATACCCTTCCAAGGGAAACTAGGGATGGAACCACCCCAGATCTTATTGTTATAGGACCAAATATCAAACTTCCCACACAGCCACACAATGAGCACAGAGCGAACTATTCTTTCACCTTTTACTAAAGAATATCAAACTTGCCATTCTTCAACAATTTTGAACCTTAGATCCACAAATTCCTAACCCTAAACCCACAACAAGCACACAAACAAATTCCTCAATTTATCCTACATCAGCCAAGATAAAATATTTACAAAACTTAAAAGGGAATTTTGCAAGTTGCCAAAGAGGAATGTGCATGAAGGATTCCCTTCCTAAAACTGTCCCAACCAACAACATTCTAGATTCATTTGGCAAAACTTGCAAGCTTCTTCCCTTGTCCCCTCTCCCACCCCCCCCCCCCCCCCACCCCCTTTTTTTTTCTTTTGAATCCGTTCTTGATCTATCAATGATATCTCCTTTTATATTCTCTTTGGTACCTGGAAGGCAGGACCATAAAAGGTTGCAGAACAAGATTGAAGATGTAAAAACAAGATGTGCTGATTGAAAGCTCGATATTTTTAGAATAAGAATCGCATAATCTTACAAACAAACCGGTAGCAGAATAGCTAGATATTAATTAACTATTGTCCCATAAAAAATAAAATAAAATAAAATAAGAGACCACCTCCTCTCATAAGCTACCTCAGACACAATTTCCTGAAGTCCCACGTAGAATAAATCTCTCTATTTACGCCATCAGCATATAAAAAATTTCAACCACAATCGCTTGCTCCTCTTTAACACTCCCACACGCCCAAATTGATGTGAAGTTATTTCATATGTATGATACTTATCAAAAAAAAGAAATATATGTGTATGAGACATGTGACAGAGCCAAAGTGATGTCAACCACCCAATATTGCACACCTAAGTTCTTATATCCCATCTTCTATTTGGTCTTTGCTGACACCAATCGGATGATCTCAATGCACATTTATCCGCTGCTTATGTGATTACATTTTTACATGATCAAGACTTCCCAATAAATTGACGACTAAAGTATAAAATCCACCACTTCGCAAGCTTATCACCCAAGGGTCAATAACTACCGGGAGATTTATACCAATCAACAACCCTCTCAACTCATGGAAACCCTAGTGTAAGGCACAGGAAAATTATTAAACTTGATTCCCTAAATAAATGAGAACAAACCCATTGCCCTCACTACCCTGTTTTGCTTCAACCTTGTTATAGCAACAAGTGTACATATAAACTAAATTATCACACTCTGTTTGAGGAATACTTATGATAATTAGATTTATGAGCTCATTCTTTTTCTTTTTTTCTTTTTTTCTTTTTTTGGCATCTAACGTATTAAATTAAAGCACGACTATAGAAATAAAAACAACAGCAAAATCAAAATTTAAATTTCCAACTAAAAAAATAAAAAAGCAGAAATTGAATTCTAGGGTTTTGAGAAAGCGAAATTGAAAATTGCAATGCGAAAGAAATGGGAGATAGGAATTACGTGAGAGTGGGTATCGGATTGAGAAATGGATCTATAGATGGTTCTGCGTTGCTCAAACACCACGATCCCCGTCAATATGCTTCCCAGCGCTGCGCCAAGTAGACGCTCCTGCATTTTTCCCAAACAATAATAATATAAGTAAACCATAAAAACCATACGAAAATTTAGAAAACGAAAAAACTTAGAAAGAAAAAATCAAATAATTTTTTAAGGAATGGGCACCACCTGAGCTAGAACGCTGACCATGGTGCTGGTTTTGATTTGTTATTGTGCGAACTAGGAAGAGAATTTTTGTTTGCCTTGCCAGCAGTAGCGTAAGATATCGGAGCTGATTAAAAGCCTAGGGCCTGGTTTTAGATGGTGGTTGGGCTTTAGGTCCAAAGGTGTACTCGAAAATTGGGCTACTGGCAAAGTTCAGCCCAGTGTTCTAGGCTTTTAGTTCATTTGAGATAGATGATTTTTTTTTTTTTTTTTTTTTTGGTTAAGGGGAAATATAACCAACACAAAAAGCTAACAAACAGCAGAGTTCGGGTCCAGCCCAGACACCCTATTAACAACCAGACCAGAATTATCCTTACAAGCTAAATACAAAAGATCATCATTAGGAGGCCTATCAAAAATAGCAAACCCCTCCACCATGCTACTTCCCCATTTCGCTAGCGCATCCGCACAGCAATTACCTTCTCTATACACATGAACCACTTGAGCTTGGATGAACCTTGTTAGCAAGTACCTGCAATCATATAACAGAGGGGCATACGGCTTGTTAGTGGGAGAATTAGTCTTAATAAGGTCCACCACCACCTTCGCATCTAGTCCACCACCACCTTCACATCTAACTCCACTATCAACCGCTGAATACCTTCATTCAAAGCCAACTTCAACCCATCACGCAGAGCCCAGAACTCAGCAATAATACTGGTTGCATATCCAATAGATCTCGCAAACCCTTTGATCCAAACCCCATTGCAATCCCTTAAAATACCCCCACCTCCCGCTTTACTAGGATTACCACAAGAAGCCCCACCCGAATTCAGCTTGAACCACCCTGCTGGAGGTTTGAGCCATCTCACCTGAACAACAGATTTCTGTTTAGGACATTTCAGAGTACCAGCACAGAAGAAAAAATCCACAGCTTGGGCACAACAGTGGCTGTGCAGATTGAGATTAAGGGGAATATTATCGAAAACAACTTTATTTCGATGCTTCCACAGGTTCCAAACGGCAAAAGGAAATACAATACCCCAAGGAACACGTTTCTGATGGGGCCGCTTGCTGAGGCAGTTCTCGTGGAGCCAGTCTTCAAAACTCTGGACATGCCTGTCCATGAACAGATGTAGAACTCCCATCTTCGACCAAAATGCTCTAGCAAACACACATTCTCTCAATAAGTGATCTATCGATTCAGCTTGGTTATTACACACAGGACACAATCTGTTGCAGGCAATGCCCCTATCAGCAAGAACATCCCTCACAGGCACACTCTTGTGCAAACAAAGCCACAAAAAACTAATAATCTTAGGCAAAGAATCAACTTTCCAAATCCAGGCCCCATTAAAGGTGCTGGTTTCACCCAACTCAGAGACTATACTTAGATAAGCTGAGTTGGTAGAAAAATTACCATCTTTTGTATACTTCCATAGTAACATGTCCTCCCCACTGCCAAACTCTTGCATAGGAATAGCTTGGATTTTTTCTCTGATCGACAGAGGCAAAACAAAGGACAAAGACTCCCACTTCCAATCATTATTCTCACGGAAGTCAGCTATTGCACAACTCATATTCTCCCTAGTTAAAGGTCCCTCAATAAGTTCCCTAAGAGATTGACCTCTAACCCATTTATCCAACCACACATTTTTTTTAGAATTATGCCCAACCCTCCACCAGATGCCTTTAGAAAAACAGGGAAAACCAGCCATAATGGCCTTCCAGCTTGCTGAAGAGGGCAGCTTGTCCGGGTCCCTAGAATTGCATCTAGTTTGGGAGTAATATTTTTCCAGCAAGACCTTTGCCCATAAAGCCTCCTTTTCATGATACATGCGCCAGTTCAGCTTTGTTAAAAGAGCTAAATTTTTTGCTCTAGCAGCTTGGATCCCTAATCCACCCTCTTCTTTAGACTTTATAACTTTCTCCCATCCCACAAGGTGCAATTTCCTCTTTTCATTAGTTGATCCCCACAAAAAATCCCTGTTTATTTTGTCAAGTTTGTCACATAAATGCCTTGGAAGATTCACCCCTTGCATGACATGATTAGGAACAGCAGACATAACAGCCTTAACCAACACAGCTCTGCCCGCAAGTGATAAAAATTTTGTCTTCCAGCCAGCAAGTTTTCTCATGACCCGTTCAGCCACGAAATTGTATTGACCCCTAGGGGCTCCACTATGCTTTAAAGGAAATCCCAAGTACTTTCCAAAATTCTTGGTTTCAAACATGCCCATTTTTTCGCATACCCTCCCTCTTAACTCCTCATTGACATTAGCAGAGAAATAAATTCTAGATTTATCATTACTGATTTTTTGGCCCGACTCCCTACAAAAGATTCTCAGAACTTCTGGGATAACATCACAAATCTCGTTATTAACTTTGGCAAAAAGGATGAGATCGTCCGCAAAAAATAAATGAGATATACTAAGATTCCCCGTGAAGCCTTTAAAAGGCACCAAGAGCCTTTAGAACATTTCTCCTCAATAAGATTCCCCAAGTACTCCATACACAAAATGAATAAGTACGGAGACAAGGGATCTCCTTGTCTTATGCCTCTTGAGGGATGGAAAGCATCAAGGGCATTACCATTCACAAGCACCGATATGGAAGACGTAGAGACACAACTCATGATAATCTTTATGAGGTTAGGAGGAAATCGAAAAGCAAGAAGAACGTTATGAATGAAGCTCCATTCCAATCTGTCATATGCTTTTTCGAGATCTACTTTCACTGCCATATATCCCTCTCTGCCTTTCATTTTATCCATTGTATAAATTAGCTCTTGTGCAATTAACACGTTATCTACACCTCTTCTTCCTGGTATGAAAGCAGTCTGAGTTGGGGAGATGAGTTTATTAAGCACCGGTCTAATCCTAGCAACTATTACCTTTGAAATGACTTTATACACCGAGTTGCACAAGCTAATAGGTCTGTAATTGGCCAGGGATTCAGGATTATTGCATTTGGGAATAAGAGTAATCAGAGTGTTGTTCAGAAACTCCGGAATAACTCCACTGGCAAAGGCCTTCTTAACCTCGTGGTAGACAGAGTCTTGGACATCCCTCCAGAAATACTGAAAAAAGCCGGCATGAAGACCATCAGGTCCAGGAGCCTTAAAAGGCTTAATGGACCAAAGGCCAGCTTTAATTTCCTCCTCATTCACCATTCTACCTAACCAACCCCTCTCCTCATCAAATAGAAAGCAACAAGAGAATTTAGAGATAGGAGAATCCATGTAGAACATATCCAATTCAGAAGAGTAAAGTTTACAGAAACCTTGCCGGATGTGATCCTTGATTTTATCCTCATCGTACAGCCACTCACTTGCCCCATCCATGATACTTCTAATCTTGTTCCTCTGTCTCCTAACCACAGTAGTGATATGAAAATATAAGGTATTACGATCACCAAAGATCGCTTCATTTAATCTAGACTTTAAAGCCCAGAACTCCTTTTCTTGCAGCCTGATTAAGGCATGCTCTTCCAACAGACACTTTTCCAATCAAATGAGAGAATCACTAGGATTATAGGATAATGCTTTTTGAACTCCACCCAAACGAGCTAACACTCTTCTCTTCCTAGCAAACAAATTACCAAAAACCTCATGGTTCCACTTCTTAACTTTAATGGTAAATTCAGAGATGGCAGAAAGGAGGGGTCTATCATACCATGCTTCCTCAACCACCTTAGGGAATTGGGGGTGCAGGAGCCACATAGTGTGAAACCGGAAGGGTTTATTAGTGCTACCACTTTTATTACCCAGTAATTCAACTAGAACAGGGCAGTGATCAGAACAGGTTCTAGGAAGGTGAGTAACCGTGGCTTCAGGGTATAACATCCTCCAACTGGGATTAGCAAAACATCTGTCTAGGCTTTCGAGGATGAGACTAGAGATGGGCCTTTTATGAGTCCAAGTGAACTTTGGGCCAGAAAAGCCCAAATCCAAAAAATTGCAGTCGTCTAAGCAAGCCTTAAAATCCAGAGCCCGATTTAAGTTTAAATTATTCCCTCCAAATTTGTCTTCACCACTCAAAATTTCGTTAAAATCACCAAGCATCAACCAGGGATGATTATGGAGTTTAGCTATTTCTAAGAGGTTAGACCAAACTAGTCTTCTCTCAGCCAGGCGGGGACTAGCATAAATTGCAGAAATAAACCAAGATAGGTTAGAACCACATACCTTAACCGTGGCATGTATTTCATGCTCTGTAGCTGCAAGGAGATCAACCTCTGCTTCCTCTTTTTTCCATAAGACCCACAATCCTCCAGCATAACCGATGGTCTCAGTAGTGATGAATCCATCAAAAGGAAGGCCAGCAATAATCTTAGCCGCCCTATCTCCACCAACTCTGGTTTCAGTTATCACCATGATCGAGGGGTTATGATTGATAGCCATTTCGAAAATACGATGAGTGAAATCGGGGTTTAAAGCACCCCTACAGTTCCACATTAGAATATTCATTGTAACAAAATGATCTAAGGGAAACTCAGCAGGGGCAGGGCTAGGATTCAGCAATGCCGCATCTATCATGGACCAGCCCAGTCTCCTCAGCGAATCCTTGGACGAGCTCCACTCCGGTTTCCATACCATCAAATACTTGAGAATCCCCATCGTATCCTCTTTGCAACAAACCAACAGATCGCAGCTCTTGATTGGGGTAAGTATCTGAATCAATTTCAGCAGTGGGTAATTTCCCATGTGAGCTAAAGCCGATCCCCTGAAATCCACTATCCTCCGTTCTTGAAAAATCCATCCAGATTCGTCGAAGTGGGGTGCAACTGATGGCCTCCACTGCCTGTTTAAAGTTTCTGCTTCCTCCCACGACACCAGAGGGGAGTCTGTGATGAACTTCCACCACGAGTTGGGAGTTTGAGACCGAGGCAGAGGCATCAATCCTAGAAAATTTACTTCCATGATCTTCAAGTTGAGATTTTACAGAAGACGGCGAAGCTTGGTTGCTCCAGTTCTTAATTCCTGATTGCGCAATCTGGCGCTTTAGCGTTTTGGGATTTTTAATCCCAAGGTTCTTTGATTGTGCCTTTGAAGCCTAGTTCCCTTTCTTGGAAAGAGTCTCTTTATTATTGTTCAGCGCCTCGCCCACAGAGCCCATTTGGCATGCTTGGATTGACATCATGTCTTGCGCTTCCTTAGACAAAATCCCTTGTTCAATCTGATAAGTCATCTCCACACGTGTGTCTTCCTGTGGCGTATCTTCTAAAGCCTCAAAGGAAGATTTAGACGTTACATCATCCTCCACTAAGTGAATCTGGCTCTTCCCATTTTGCCCTTCTGCATTCAAGTTACTCTTGCCCATTGAGGAGCCTCGTCCATTACGAACCGGACTGCGTTTCCTTGTGACAAGCATCCAGGGCCCATAGTTGGGACTTGGCTGAGAATCTTGACTACAGTCTTGATCCTTTACCTTTTTCCCGTCACATCCCTCATCTTTTTTCTCATCTTGTTTAATACTGTAGCAGCACCTATTCTGGGTATGACCAAGGCGTCCATAACTGAAACATAAGGCAGAGATACCTTCATACATCACAGCTTGTCTGCACTTCCCAATCTTTACCATATTTATAAGGGGTTTTTCAAGATTCACCTACACACATAATCTTGCATAGCTACCTCTAGACCCAGAAGCAGTATACGAATCTATACGCAGCACTGGTCCAATGGCACTACCAATTTCTTTAAGGACCTCTTTGTCATAAAATTCAATAGGGAGTTCAGGGAATCTGATCCATACTGCTACAGAATTTAGCTTAGCTTCAGAAGCTTTAAAATATGGTTCCCATGGTTTAATGGCCAGAAAGTGCCCTCCAATAAACCATGGGCCCCCTTTTAACACTTTGTCAAAATCATCCGTGCAATTAAACCTTACGAGGAATAAATCCCTTCCTAAATCCACACAATCTAATTTAGCCCCCGGTTTCCACAACTCGTTGATTTTAAAAGTAAGGTAGTTATATCCAACCGTCCTACCAAAAACTTTTACAATCAATGCCTTGGACCAAGGCTGTCTAATACGTGACATGGTCTCCTTAGAGATGCTAACATCTACCATACCTTCAATCAGTGGCTCCAGGTCTGGTTCGGCTTCATCTTCATCATCCCTCACTATATCAAACTTGAAAGCTTGTTCATAAGCACCCGGTATCTCCCCTAGCAGCGTGTCCTTGTAGCTAATAGGAACACGGGGTTGGAAGGCATGTCTAACTCCTGGATTTTCCTTAAAGCGTTTAACACTGCGCCCTAGCTCATCCTCTTCTTCCCGCGAACGTGGGGGATCGGAGGAGTATTCAACCTCCATAACCCAGACAACGAAAACTTACAACAAAACGATCACAGCAGATACAAGCTACAGTAACTCACTCTCTCTCTTTTCTTCTGACCTCACAGCTCTCCTTAGGTGTTTTCTGAGTTAGATGATTTTAGGAAAAAGGAAAAAAGTTGAACTCCCAACCGTTTTGTGGCTATTAAAAAATTATTTATGTGTATATTTTTATTCACGTAAGTTGTTTAGTAAATGATATGGCTTGTTTAAAATATAATTAGCTCAAATTGCAGAGAGAGGGATCGAATGAATTGTGCATTTTGCACGCATGACTGGAAAAGCTGAAAGGCACAAAAGGGATGTAACTCACGAAACTCACAATAGGGGTTTATGAAATGAATTTGAGACAATATACAGAGAGAGAGAGAGAATAAAAATGAAAGACTGATTGAGGACAAAACCTTGAAAATCACAAGGGACAATGTTGCACTTTGAAGAAATTCCCAAAGCCAGCGAAATGGAACCCAAGAGAAGCACTTGTGTGATTCAAGAATACAAAAGATACAAATAGAAACGCAAAATGACATTAAGAAATTACAGAGAAGTAAGGTAAGCACGTACTTAATCAAGAAATAACTCATAGACTAGTAGAACTAAGAAAGCATCAGTATTCAGTAAGGACTCACAACAAAATGATGTTGAGAAAAAAAGAAGAAAAAGGAGATGATGGAGAAAAGCATTATAACATCCAAAAGACTAATCATAATTAACAAGATGACCAAATGACATATACAAGGCTCAACTGTAATCACATAAGTAAGCTCGTACGTAACACCACAAATGTGCCTATACGAATTTCGAAACCTCTTTTACATGTGGAATTATGAAAATGCAAAGTATTCCCTCCCATTAATTTCTCAGACTTAGGAATGCATGCAATTGATAAGGATAATCCGAGTAGAGTAAGATCTACTTTGCTCAGCCATCAAATCAAGAAATGTAATACTCGATATATTAGGCCTAATTAGTGGTGGAGCAGGATTTTAGTTGGAGGGCAAGATTTAAAGTAAATATATTTTTAAAATTAAAAAAAAAATTGATATAAAGTATAAACCATTGTGAGCAATTGCATTTAATTTTCATAAAAAATTATACTAACAAATAAAAACCAAAGCAAGAAATTAATTTAAATATATAAAGACATTAAAATCAATTTGTCCAACATTGCTAAAAGTAAATATTGAAGCCTCTTGCTTTCATGTTGTACTTTTATTATCATCTAGACCTCTTTAGAAGTCAAATCTTGCCATGAGGGAAGCTTGTATATTTGTGACCTTACTAATTTATGGTGTATTATGTATGTTCTATGCAACTATTTAACTTTTGTAATGCAACGTTTTCTCTATTTGATGCTTCCATTTCCATTTCTTCCTACATCCCCGTTAGGATAGTTGTTTTTCAACTACCTTTGTATTTGCAACTTTCATAATATAGTGACAGTTAACACATCAAATTATTCATATTTAGGGACTCATGTAATCTAATTTTTCATTTTCCCAGCTTTGATCTTTAATATGGTTGATTGCTGTCTGATTCTGATTAGTGCAGCAATTAATATGCATCTATATGGAGTATGGACCCAATAATTATATATCATACTATTTTTACCTCACTCAAATGCTTTGTTATAGAGCCACAAACAATTGAAATTTTTTTTTTTTAAAAGGAAAATTTGGGATAAACATCCAAAGTGCTGTGAATAGTGACATGCTAAATCCTAGGAGAAGATAAAAGTTTTTTTTTTTTTTTTTTAAATGGCGGTGTCAGTTTTGGTTTAAAAGTGGAATAAAGTATCTTGAATGTCTCTATGCCGTGTAAATTTTCCACTCTCTTTGGAGTTAAGAGTTATTTTCTTGTTTAAGTAGAAACTATTTTTTTGTTTTTTTTTCTTAGGTCGCGGCCGCGGGGGAGGGGGGGGGGGGAGGGGCAAAGCATTTAAGGGTTTCTATATACTAGTACTCATGATCATCCTTGCCAATAACATCATCCTCTCTTCACTATAGTTTGCAACCACTAGCACATTTGAACCTCTTCCCCCTTCCCTTTTAGTTTGAAAAGACAAAGTTTTTTACTTATCATCACGGGAAAAAAGCCACTTCTTACACACCTCCATGTGGTGCAACATGCTCGAAGTACCATTTATCCTACCATGGCAATTATATTGATTTTTACAATACTTGCATTCAGACTTTGGCTTCTTTCTTTTTCCTATAAGAAAAAAAAAATTTTTGGCTTCTTGGGATCACCACCAGCCAACTTAATGAAGTGCTGTCATACTATAGATGAGTCCCTACCACCTTGTTTAGGTGGTACTGGGGGAAATGGTGCACCAAGTCCAATAGGTGCTGCAAGTTCAAGTGGGTTAGGAGGAGGGGGGGTCTCCAGGTGCACCAAATCCAGGTGGAGCATCGACATCCATCTAATAAAAAAAATTTCCACCCAACAAAAAAACAAAGTTTCCACAACAATGTCAAATAAAAATTTTTCTATTAAATACAATGTCAAATAACTCACTTTCAATCAATGAATGTCACAACCATATCAAATAATAGCAATAAATTCTTTACAGTTTACAATGAATTTAAAAGATCACTTCAAAAGGCGACGCACAATCTAAAAGTTATTTTGTTGATCTTAGAACTGAAATGCTTATGGATAGATGCAAACAATGGGATAAAATAATATAGAATAAAATGCTCCTTGCCCAAATACCTCAACTTGAAAACAATTGATATATAAGCAATAAAGCAAAAAATTGATACATATGCCCAGAAACAGATTGATATATAAACAATTGATAATTTGATATATAAGCAATAAAGAAATATGCCCAGAAACAGATATATAAACAATTGATATATAAACAGATTGATATATAAGCAATTAGCCCAGAAACAGATTGATATGCCCAGAAATAGATTGATATATATCACTATAGGAAAAGCAATTATAATGATATTCTTACAAGACTCTTGTACTACACTACAATTAGACCTTCGAACTTCTTCCACAAACTCCTCTTTTACATGAACTAAAGCCTCACAATTTAAGGAACCTTCTTAAAGTAAGTGGAAGAATGGGAAAAAACGTAAATTGAAAAATGCATATTTTGGGAATTTTATCTCAAGCGAAATTCAGTCGCTCAAGTGAAATGATCACACAAGCAAGTTTTACAAATGAATGGAAGGAAAACTATCTTTTTAAATTCTAGAAGTTCACTCCAGTAAAGATCAAAGAGGTATCACTTTATAAACATAACTTGACAAAAGGAATAATTTGACATGAAACTTATAGTTGAAGGACTAAATGACAAAAAACGTAACTAAAAATTCACTAAACTTAGAAAGAATTTTACTAATGTATGCTATTATCTAGGACACACATTAGTAATTTACTTTAGAAAACTTTTACGAGAAAATGGAAATATGACTAGTTTTTTATAGTTTTTTAAATTTTTCATAAAAAATTTCATAAAATGAATGATTAATAAGAGCATACATTAACCAAACTCATTTAGAAAGTGTAATTTTTGTTAGAAGTTCTATGTCTACAACATTTTCACACCAAATTTTAGATGACAAGTTGTTAAGGTTTTTAATTTAAATCTACTACTAAAATTACTTTCTTACATATTAGTAATAACTTTTCGGCTAATATTTGTTGTGAAAATGTTATTTACTTAGAGCATTCACAGTAAAGTTGCTAAAAATTATAGCTTTTAGCAATTCAAAACACTATTTTATCTATTTAACACCACACTTTATAATACACTCCACAGCAAAAGTTTTTTTTTTTTTTACCATTTTATTAAAATATTATTTCTTTATTATTTTTTAATTCTTTTTTATTCTCATGCGTCTCCCTCTCTCTTTCTTTGTTCTATCTTCTCCCAAACAAAAACATCCTACTGCAATACCACTAGCCACCATCAGAAAATCCAAGCCACCACCACCCCATCAGAAAACCCAATCCACTACCCACCATTAGAAAACCCAAGCCACCATCCACCAACATAAACCAAAACCTAGCCACCCACCAGCCACCATTGCAAACCCCAACCCAAAATCAAACCAATAACCACCACAAAATCCCATCTTTCAAACCCAAACACAAATCAACCAATAACCAAGTTTCGGCCATAGCAAAAGAATTTTTTTTTTTTTTTAAAGAAAAAGAAGAAGAGAGAAACCGATACTACCCATCACCGATCTAGACCATCATACCGCCACTGTTGCTGATTTCAACCACCATCACAACTGTTGGATTTCAACCCCCACCACCATTGTTGAGAAAGGGAGAAGAAAGAGAGAATAATTTTTTTTTTTTAAGAGTAAATAGGAGAGAGAAAGAATAAAATATTATAATTTTTTTAAGTTTATAGCTACAGTAAGCTGTGAAAGATAACAGTTTACTAAAACTCAATTGTTATTTTGTTTAAGTATAACAGCTTTATTGTGGACCACATTTTAGAGTTTTAGATGCTAAAATGACATTATAGCAATCATAGTTGTGAATGCCCTTTTTTTTTTGTTTTTTTTTTAAGAAAAGAAAGTGAAATTTGAATTTTAATGAATTATTTTTTAAATAATTCTCCTTCAGCATTTGGCCCTCCTCGCAGCGGACGTGCATAATGTCCTCAACCACCATTTACTCAACCCCACCGCCACCACCACTGCCCACCGGTAACACCAACACTCACCAATTTCCAACAGTAGACAGACTCGTCTTCCTTATCGACAAGTCCAAATCCATCAACCACCTTCTCCAACTCCACGCCGCACTCCTCCGCCACGGCCTTCACCACCACTCCATCTTGAATTTCAAGCTCCAGCGCTCTTACTACACTCTCGGTCGCCTCGACTATTCTGTTTCCCTCTTCGAACGTACCCACAACCCCAATGTCTTTTTCTGGACCTCCATTATTAACGGTCACGTACAACGTGCTCTGCACGACCAAGCACTATTCTATTACGCACAAATGCTAGTTCATGGTGTCGAACCCAATTGCTTCACCTTCTCTTCGCTCTTAAAATCCTGCCCGCTTGAACCCGGAAAAGCCCTTCATTCCCAAGCGATCAAACTTGGGTTCGTGTCGGATTTATTCGTTAGGACTGGTCTCGTCGACGTTTATGCGAGAGGGGGTGATGTGATGTCTGCGCAACAACTGTTTGATACTATGCCTGAGAAGAGTTTGGTTTCTTTGACGGCGATGATTACTTGTTATGCCAAATATGGGGAGCTTGGCAAGGCCCGTGTGTTGTTCGAAGAAATGAAGGAGAGGGATGTAATTTGTTGGAATGTGATGATTGATGGGTATGCTCAGAATGGGATGCCAAATGAGGCTTTTATATTGTTTAGAAAAATGTTGAGGGCAAGAGTTAAGCCTAATGAAGTGACGGTGTTGTCTGTACTTTCTGCTTGTGGGCAGCTTGGGGTTTTGGAGTCTGGTAGATGGCTTCATTCTTACATTGAGAATAATAGGATTGAGATCAATGTTCACGTTGGTACTGCATTGGTTGATATGTATAGCAAATGTGGTAGTTTGGAGGAGGCGCGATTGGTTTTTGATAGGATCAAAGACAAGGATGTCGTTGCTTGGAATTCAATGATTACAGGGTATGCAATTCATGGATTTAGCCAAAATGCCTTGCAATTGTTTAATGAAATGTGCATGATTGGTCACCATCCTACTCATGTAACCTTCATTGCCATTTTGAGTGCTTGTGGTCACGCGGGTTTAGTCAGCGAGGGATGGAGTTTTTTCCATTCAATGAAAGATCAATATGGGATTGAACCAAGGATTGAGCATTATGGGTGTATGATAAATCTTCTTGGCCGTGCTGGGCATTTAGAAGAAGCATATGCGCTTGTCAAAAACATGTACACAGAGCCAGATCCTGTCTTATGGGGAACTTTGCTTGCAGCCTGTAGGCTCCATGATAACATTGCTTTGGGAGAGGAAATTGCAGAGTTTCTGGTTGGCAAGAACCTTGCAAATTCGGGAACGTATATTCTTTTATCAAACATATATGCAGCCGCTGGCAACTGGGATGGGGTGGCAAGGGTGAGGACCTTGATGAAAGAAAGTGGAGTGCAGAAGGAACCTGGCTGTAGCTCAATTGAAGTGAATAATAAGGTACACGAGTTTGTTGCTGGAGATAAGAAACACCCAAACAGCAAAGAAATTTACATGATGCTAGAGGAGATAAATGGTTGGCTCAAGGCACACGGCTACACCCCACAGACAGAAATTGTGTTACATGACTTGGGGGAGAGACAAAAGGAGCAATCCCTTGAAGTTCACAGTGAGAAGCTAGCTATGGCTTTTGGGCTCATCAGTACTCAACCTGGAACTACTATCAAGATTGTGAAGAACCTCCGTGTATGTCTAGACTGTCATGCTGTGACCAAGTTGATTTCAAAGATAACTGGACGTAAGATTGTGATGAGGGACCGTAATCGATTTCACCACTTTGTGAACGGTTCTTGTTCTTGTGGGGATTACTGGTGAATTGCAATATTGTTAACTATTCATGTTCTTGTAGGAATTACTAATGAACTGTAATATATCACTCTTTTACTATAATTAGCAGTCCACTGATCGTATAATTTGAATAATTTTTGTAAACCAACTGCAAATTCCCCTAATCTGTTTGACTGGTGATGGTTGGGCTCAGTCCTCAATATCAACTGCAAAAGATAAACATTTCAGCAAAGAAAAACTGAAAGGATAAACAAAGTAAACGCAATGTAACTGGGTAACAAACATCATTCCAAATAACAATCATTGGGAAAAGAAATGGTAAACTAGAAACCATAAATTATGGTCCAAATCAAATAATTCTGTACATGATTGGGTTACAAACTTACAATTCACTCCTACCAAGCATAAGCCTGACAGATAATTGAGTAAATGCAATTACAAAAGCGATCAACACAAGTGAGTAATGCCTGATCTATGGTTAAAACGCAAAACCTACCCACCCAAAATACACTTTTTATCCATCCCCATTAAAATTAACATCTCTACAAATAAAATTTGAAGACCAACTAAGAAGTTAATATCATTCCTGAGGTCATAGGGCTTTGGAAAACCAGGAAATTTGTAGAGCATTTTCCAAGTCCTTACATTTTGAAATCCAAAACACAAACTGTATTGTTGGAAAAACATGCAGCAATCTTGTCACCTTCCTTGTTCCAACAAGCTTCAAATATGCCCCCATTGCTAGTATAAGTTTTGACAATCTTGTTTTCCTTCAATGACCAGATGTGCATGGATTTATCAAGAGATCCACTGGCCAAATACTCACCATTTGGGCTAAATGCAACAGAATATACAGGATCCCTGAAGTTTCAATATAAAAGATCAGTGAAATTCAAATGCATCTCATCGATTATAATCACCTTCCAATAACATCAATGACAGCAGCAAGGGCCAGTACCTGGGTCCATTTAAGCTGTATAGAAGTTTCCCAAGTTCCACGTCCCATAGCTTCACTGTTGAGTCAAATGATGCACTACATAGAAACACAACCAACAGCATATTTTAACAGAAATAAGTAAAACAAGAATGAAGACCTGAATATGTCCTGCAACACAGAATATTTTAACTGTGTGTGTGTGTGTGTGTGTGTGAGAGAGGTTTGTATGCAATATGATGCACAAAAAAATTTATTCAGATCTTGTCCTAGCAAAACCTTAGGGTATCTTAACACAGTAATATAGGCTTTAGTTACACATGTAGTCCTCAACCTTTGCCCCATGTTTCAAATTCATTAAAATATAAACAGGACTATGCATCTACTGCTGTAATTGAGGTTTTCTCTCATGTGAGTTATACACTCTTCAATCCCGCGGATATTATACAAAAGGTGAGTTCAAACTTTGGACTTTCATTTTTCAAATGCATTTGAGCTTTGAAGTATTTATGCCTATGTTAGTTTATTTAAGTGAATCTCTCCCTCCGTTAATTGCTGGTCATTCCAATGACTAATACTTGGAAAAGAATGGGGGAAAGTCACCTTTGAGCTATCAATCATTTGTGTAGTGTGCTTGGCAACCCTCATGGGTGTTGCAGTATTCTGATTTCCTATCCTTTGAAATGCTTCATTTTAGTTCTTACATTTTTAAATTTGTGTCAAAAAATCAAAAAGAAAAGTTTGTGTCAAAAAAGTCCTTGCAGTTAACCCCTGCTTTGATTTTGGGTAGAGATTGTTCAGTGAAATCCCAAGGATTTTGATAGCAGCATATAAGGGAAAGGATTGGCCATTCAAATACTTTGTTTTGGAGTAGAGAGAATCATAATAAGAGCTAACAACAACGAACATTAGAAATAAACTTAAAATTATAAGGACCAAAATGAAACATTTCAAAGCCTGAGGACCATTTTAAATCATGGGGTGAAGGTTCAGGACTAAATGTGAAACTAAACCAGTAATATATTGTTTAACCCAAAAGCAGCCTCCTCAACCAAAAAATGAAAGGGAGGTGGGGATGAAGAAATACAATGACCAGCATGATATATTTTTTTGATAGGAAAGTTAAATGATAATAGCGAAACCAACACGATATATTAATGCAATAAAGTTATCCATCACTACAGACAGGAGTTGAAGATGGGCCAAGTCATAAATTTTGAAGTCTACAGTCTGAGAAAATAAGCCTGACCATCATTGAAGACCAAATGGCAATGGAACATTCTCAACACAATGGTGGCTTCACTTAACAACTCCTGATGCACTCTACCTCTTAATAATATTGTATGAAACTAATTAAAGTTCAATGTGTTTTGTATATATGAAGATGTTAAATACAAACTTCTTTAACAATACAAGATGAGTCAAGACTAATAATACAAGTCAAGGGTACTAAAGATTCAAAGTAACAGCACCTTATATAATCCAATTGAGTTTTACTTCAGGCTGCCAGTAGCTAATAATTCTGTGCCTCTGAAAATTTTGATAAGATTAACAGGTTTTCTAGAACAAATCCGTAATTCATAATCGATATTAAATTCACTTTTCAAGGAATAAAAAGTTAAATGATCAACTAAAAAAGCAATTCCAGAACTATCAAATAGAGTAACTAGATAACCGGTGCAAATGCATAAAAGTAGATGAAAATTAATGGCATTCAAATTCATTAAATCAACAGCGTATACCTTGCCAACAATAACTGATGATTAAGGTTGCTTGTACCAGGTCCAGTGGGACTCCATCTGATAGTATATATCTCCTGCAAAACAATTATTCAATGTTTCTGAGAACAATCCAGTCAGAGCTGAAGTGCATATGCTGGGAGGCAAACACATTGAGATTAAAAAGAGAAACAAAATCTCCACAGTACCTTAGCATGATCCTTTAAGTCATGAACATACCTTTCCTGCTTTACACTCCATATCTACAACATTGCTATATATTAGTTGAAATTGAAAACAAAAACACACCAAAAAGAAAAAACCAACAGAATGATATATATTTCGGAGTGACAAGAACCAAGATAAGCCAAGAAGAAATGTGATGAAACTGTATGAAACAGGTCAAATTAATTTAAAGATTGAAATACAAATTGAAGATGGCACACACACACACACACACACAGAGATAATGCTAAGAGCAAACATCTATGTCAATGGAATATCAGATGCAAATCAATGTAATAATAGTACCATAAACAACCCTTGCAGTGACAAAAGTGCAGACACACAAACACGCACATATATAATACCAACAGTGAAAATCTATGTCAATGGAACATAAGATGCAGGGGAAGTTGGTGGTCTAATTCTGTGCAGGGGCCCTACGGAGTTTGTCTTTGGAAGAGGATCAGGAAGGGGTGCAACACTTTTTATCGTTTTGTTAACTTTAAGGTGGGAGATGACTCTTCTATAAAATTCTGGCATGACCCTTGGTGTGGGGGGCTTCCTCTGAAAGACAACTTCCCTGAACTTTATGGCTTTGCTTGCAACAGGTATGCTTCAGTGGCAGACTTGTTATCTCTTTCAGAGGATAGTTATCATTGGAATGTCAGTTTTGTTAAACCAGCACAAGATTGGGAATTGGAATTGGTTGTCTCCTTTATGGATTGGATCGATTCTGGCCTGAGGAGAAAGAATGTAGTGGTTGAGCTGTGCTGGATTCCCTCCTCCAAGCAGACTTTTGATCTTAGATCCTTTTATAGGGCCTTACATTCTTCTACTCAACTCTCTTTTCCTTGGAAGTCTATATGGAAGCCAAAAGTACCTACAAAGGTTAGTTTCTTTCTTTGGATGGTGGCACTGGGGAGGATTTAAGTAGTGATAATTTGAGGAGGTGTAGAGTAATGGTGATCGATTGGTGTTGAATGCATAAGAGAGATGAGAAGACTATTGATCATTTACTTATGCACTGCCCTGTTCCTAGAGAGTTGTGGAATTTGGTGTTTTCTCTATTTGGCATTCTGTGGGTTATGCCAATGGGGTTGTGGATCCTCTAGCAAGCTGGCCAAGTAAGTTTAACAAATATAGATATGCAGCGATTTGGGCAATTGGGCCATGATCCCTCATTGTCTCATGTGGCGTATTTGGTGGGAAATGAATACTTGCACTTTTGAAGGAAGCAAGAGGTTGATTCATGATTTGAAGCTGCTATTCTTCCAGACTTTATCTGAAAGAACAAATGCAGGTTTTTTTCCTTTTAACTCTTTGGCTGATTTACTTGATAGCTGTAATTTTCTTGCTTTATAATTTTGTTTTCTTTGTTGGCCCCTAGCATCCTGCCTGTGTGCTCTGGTCCCTTCTGTGCTTTTGTTTTTTATTTGATGAAGCAGTAATTACTTATAAAAATAAAAATAAAACATAAGATGTAAATCAATTTCCTAAAAGGAAGTAATAGCATAAACAACCTTTGCGGTGATATCATAAGAGCAAGAGGCCAACAAAGAACCTGTTGGATCCCATTTGACTCAGTTAACTTCACCCTGAAATTGCACAAAGTTCATAATTAGCATTAAAAAAAACTTTACAATGAAATCACTTCATAAGTCAATTCACACAGTTTGATCTGATGCTTTCCAAACATTCAGAAGCCAACAGGTTTCGCTACTTGATAGTCAAGGTGTACAGATTTAGACACAATGAGGCAATTCTAGTAACTACTACCACTAATGTAGGCACTAAGCTGGTAAATACATGTTTTGCTACTTGATTAATCTTAGGGTCGATGCCTAAATTTTGAGTAAACTGAAACATTCCTAAAGGTGGAGCTGGCAATTCCCAGCAAAAATCCACACTAAGCCCCAAGGTTGGCCATGAATAGAAAAATATAGAAGCAATACTTAGGGAGCAATATGAGCAGTAGAATTCAAGAACAAACCTGATGCCCAGCAAAAGTTTTGATAGGACGGTTTTCTCCAATCTTGCAAACATATATCATATTGTCTGTGGAACTTGTTGCAAATGAAACATTGTTGCGCCAGTCGACATCAAGTGTTGGACCTAGATGATACAAAAATTAAAGTTTAAACCCAAACAAAGGAAATTGTTGCACAAGACAAACACTGATGAGTATCAACATTCATTCAAATGTAACACCTGCATGAAATTCAAATTGTTGTTTCCATTCCTCTGCCTTCACATCCCATACAATTGCAGTTTTATCACAGCTGCCTGTAAGAAGATAATCACCCTTCTTGTTCCACTTTAGAGAGAATATGGGTCCTTTATGTTTGCTCAGAGTACTCCTTAATTCACCTGAACAAAGATAATAACAAAAATCTGTACACCAAATAAATTTGTGTGATGCAATGAAGACTAGCATACAATTACGATTCCAAGTTCCCACATAAATATGACATGCACCACATGAAAGATATCAAACTGACCAAGAAAAAAATTTGCTTAAACATTTGGCCCAGTCCATACATGCAGATATTATATGCTTAGGTTATGTATGTGTGTATGTATGGACATGTATATTTTGGGGAAAGAGATATCCATATAATTATAACAGATTGAGATATTATACATAATATTAACAACACAACAAAACAGGAGAAAATAACATTACATCTCCCCACTGTAAAAGAGAAAAGTGGATCTTTGGAAATGGAATAAAAGTCCCATGCATCTGCCATTCAGTTTATTTGGACTATGTACAACTTAAAAAAAGAAAAAAGAAAAAAAAAGGGGATACAATTGTACTTTTTCCTAGCTTATCTTTTAAGCCAAATAAACCAATGAAAATATGCTATCCCAAACAAACAAAAAAACCAACAAGAATGACTAAAATAACCAAAGCTCAAATTGAATGTTTTTTTTTGGAGGGGGGTGGTAAGTAAAATTATTATATTAGAAGAAAAAGGAAAAACTATAATCCCCAATGTTCTTTAACAAATCAAAAGAAATCTAAGAAAAAAGAACTTCAATTGAAAATTCTCTAAATATATATCCTATTTATTATAAATAAAAAATTCCTCCAACCACACACTAGAAATAACTCAGAAAAAAGAACTAGTGAAAATTCGCTAACCACATATCGTATCTGTGCAAGGAACTCAACTTTGTGTAAATCAAATCTCCACGACGCTTTCGCAATTCACTTATTCTATCCACATTCTTCTCTCACATCCTTTTGAGATACTAATCTTTTAGCAAATAGCAAGTTAGTTTGGTGAGCGGGGTATGTTTAAGGTAAGATTTCTAGCACAAACATATACATGCATGTGTGTGAGAAATAATTAATTCTGATAAATGGATGTATAATTTTTAAAGACAACAAAAATTAATTAAGAATTTTTTTTTTTTGATAAGTAAAATTAATTAAGAAATTTATTTATTAAATTATTGATGTGGTAAGAAATAATTAAGAAATTTATTTCAACTGAGCTTAAAAAAAATTTAGGTCCAGGGGTGTTCAAAATTTTAGTTTAGGAAGGTCAAATTAAAAAAAAAAAAATTATATATATATATAAATTTTTTTTGGGCCCAGCTCAGGGGTTCATTTGAACCTCTGGACTGTGCCTAGAGCTGCCCATGATGTGGTATAAATGATATTCATTATCATTTTATAATAAAATTAGTAAACTTAAAAGGCATTTTTTGTTTTCTATATAGGAAACCTCTTTTATACCCAATTATTGAATATTTGTAAAAGCCTATAAGATTAGGCTTGTGATAAAGTATGCAATGCTCAAGTATTAATAAAATTAGTCCAAACCCGAGTGATGCACGGGAAAATAACTTTGCATAAAGGTATAATTTAATTATGCTTATCTCCAACTACTTTGTTTCAATAGGTTTTTGATCTTCACTATTTTCATCAACAATTGATAAAACATTACTCCTCTTTATTGTTTTTTCAAAGTGCCAATCTAATCTAAATATTTTTTAATTATTTCAAAGTTCAGCAATGAAGCCTTCATGAGATCTAATAGAATCATTTTGAAAACCCATGAAGTTGTTAAAAATTCAAGAAAGGCGGCTTCATGAGCTTCAAAAAATTCATGTTAATTAGTGTACTTTTGTAACTAGGCTATACAGTTTCACAAAAGATAGTCACACAATTTCTATCAAAATAAACTTAACCAAAAATAATAATCATAAACTATTCAAAATGGTATTTCTCATGAAAGCAGACATACCAAGTTCTAAATAAAAGCTAAATTATGTAATATTTATCAATTAGGCCTTAAGTCTTCCACATGCAAGTAATGCCTGATATCATGCCTCTATTCTGCCCGATTAGATAACGATTGGCATATACATGAGAAGGAAAATAGGTACTTGAACAAAGAGGGAGATGGATTATTAAAAAAAAAAAAAAAAAACTCATAAGAAATTGTGACTTAGATGTTCCAATACCGATAATATCTTCTTCCAGGAAATAAGAGTGAGCTATAGGCAAAGATTATACTAAACTCATAAGAATTTTTCTTTTTTTCTTTTTTAATATCACCATTTCCAAGCCTCTCCAAGTGCCATAATCAATTGGGAAAAACTGGAGCTTGAGGTTCATAGAAGTGAATATCTTTTTATCAACAAATAGAATTTGCAAAAAAGGTAGGCAAAATTTTCCAACAGGATTATAACCCTTTTGGCCTAGAAATTAGATTGGGAACAAATCATACTGTCAAAACCTTCAGGTGTCTAGAGCTTAAATCCTTTCAGGAATATGGAAAGAACAATTAGGTACCCACTTGGAGCATCTGGGTCATGTTCAACCTATTTATCTGTTGCAACCCACTCCAAATGCTAAGCAGCATCTGCAACCAAAAAAATCTCAGAAATTGCAGGTTTTTCCCATTTCTTATATGCAGCTAATAAGGTGACATCTACTAATCATCCATTATAATGGCCTTTATGAAATATTAACACTGTGATGTTGCAGACAGCAAGATTAAAGATGGTTGGTCATTGTGGGGCTTTTGTCAATCACAGCAACATGGTGATAAGTATGTATTATCATCACCAAAGGAAACACCTTCATTACCAAACCAAGTATAAAATTTCCAAATAATAAAAGAAAAGGCAAAACAATTTTAAACTAAATAAGCATGTCACATGAATGAAATTATATGCAGCCGACTGCAGCAATAATAGTAGACCAATTTGCGCACAGGAAAATAAGTAATTAACTTACACCTTCAAAAGAAAAGTTAATTGACATACTGAGAAAAATAAGTTTTTGTTAAAAAAAATTTCCAAAGATAATTTTCCCCTGAAACACATTGAAGCTCATTTAGCAAACGAATGTTCTTGGGAAAGCTTGCAAGATGTAGTTGTAATGGAAGGAGTAGCCCACTTTATCATTGAAGAAAGGCCAGAGGAGATCTATCCTAATCTGAGATAGAGGCACACAATCCTAATCTAAGGGATCCTTACATGAGGTTACAATTGTGGAAACTATGACCAAAAAAACAACAGCAACAAATTTTTTTTTTTTTTTTTAGGAGACTGATATGTGTGTGTGTGTGTATTTTTAAACCCTTAGGAAATGTTATGATATTAGCCAACATGATGCCATAGTGGACATTGTCAACATAGCTAAATTCAGCAATTCTACATATATTGGAGTGGGGAGAATTATGTCAAATGAATCTTCTTCTCAAATACAAGACAAAGATTTTTCTAGTTCTCAGTTCTTTAGGTTCTTCTCATCTCATAAATTGAGACCCATAAAAAGAAAAGGTAAAAATCTCATTTAGCTCTGCATAACATAATAGGTAAATTCTTCAAATAACATACTAAATACAAAGTTAGTACAATCATTTGGAGCTAAAAACAACATAAAAAAGAAGAATTGAGAAAGAAATCTAACAAAACAGAATATGTACAAATGGGGAGAGAATATATGGAACCTTATGAATTTTTTATCATATGGGGAGAATCTTTTTCATCATAAATCTAGCCTAATAGATTAGTTTTGAAACTAACTAAATAAAATGGTTTAGATTGTGAAATAATACTGTATAAAATAACCTGTCTTTAGGTCTGTAACAGGAATAGCCTATTGGAATTCTTGGTTACCTGTTAGGATACTAGCTATATCAGCTGTATGTACTGAAGCTACCATGTGTTGTATTGTAAGCTAGTATTTTTAGCACAGTAATACAGTTAGTTACGGTAATGCAGCTAGTCAGTTAAGCTATTAAGCTGAAATGCAGCTAGTTAGTAAGTTAGCTTTTGGGTGGGAATGGGTTAAGCAGAGATTGCATTGTATATAAGCTGCTAAGATGATCGATTAGAGGTTATCCAGAGAATTAACTCAAGTTTGTGCCTATCTTCTTCTGTCTTTGCTTAGGAGGCTGGTTACCCTCGAAGTAATTGTGATTTTCTTCCTTAATCCTCATTCCTTCCTTCTCAAATCTCTGAACTACCAAGAACTTAACATTACCCTTATAACGAAGAACCAATCACCAACTGATCCTATAATGGTCTAGCAGACTAGCATAAGTCTAGATTATACTAACAATGCAAATGGCAGAAATTGGTATATGACAGAGTCCTCAAATTTCTTGCATTAAGCAATCACATACTATGTTCACTTTAGCATTGTTAATAATTTAAATTGAACAAAGTATGATAACATAGCATCAAATCAGAAACAAAAAGCATGACAAAATTTAGATTTATAAGTCAATAAGGCTGAGTTTATAGTTGTTTTGTATGCAATCATGGTTCAGATTATTGTATGATCGGGTTAATGGGTTCAGATTATTGTGTTTTGAAACTATATGAGCAACAAAATGCTTACTTAGAAATTCACGCACCCAAGAGCTGATGATGAGTTTTGGTGATGGGAACTTTGGTTCAGGCATTTGTTCAAGCAGTTTGAGGAGGATTACTACAGACGCAGCTGTTCCAATCATCCTTGACTAATGCCACTATTGTCAACTCCCATACGGTCCTGTTATACCTCCTAACCTCCCTCAGGTTGGAGTAAGTTGAATACGGATGCTTTGGGACTTCTTTCATCCTTCTGACAGAACTTTGGGCTCTAAGAAATGACCTATTTATGGCAAAATCTCTTAGTCTTAGGATTGAAAAGATCATTGTCAATGAATGTGGATGCAGCGGATATAATATCACTTGTTTCTAGTTCAAATTCTATATATAGACTAACCCTGCCTCTTGTGGCTGACTGCAGGACCATTCTTCAAGCTTTCCACTAGGTGAAAATCGAGCAATGCATTACTTCAGAGAGTCTAACAGAGCCACAGATTCTCTTGCTAAATATGGTTGTTCTCAAGCAGAACCTTTTATTGTATTCTCTCAGCCTTCTTCGGTTGTTTTAGAGGCTTTGGCCTGTTTGGTGAGCAACAGTAACAAACAATCCCATCTGCACATATTTTTATAATATTTAAACAATATTATTAGCAGAACGTTACCAAACGGGCACTTTGCTTTTGGACTATATTTCGGTTCCTATTTCTAAAAAAAAAAATATATATATATATATACATATATATATATATATATATATCAAGTCCATGATTGAAATTAAGGTTGCGTTAGACATTACATTAAAAAGCTAGATTTTTTTACTATTTAGCTTGTTACTATTTATAGGTCCTATTATACTTTTTGGTACTATTCATAGGTCTCATTGTACTATTTTAGTTACCTTTTAACTTTATCTATAATATTTCTAGCAACAAGTTTTCAGTTTCAACTAAATAAGTTGTTCCCAAACAGACTCTAAGAATTGAAAAACATCTTTCAATTTCAACTATTGAATAAAAAAAAGTAAGAAAAAGTTAAAAAGTAAAAATTTAAAAAGTGAGAGTAGTAAAAACTTTTTGTGAGAGGGGAAGGGAGTAATTACACCCTAAGTATTGCACCAGATCCTAATTCATTTTTACTAAGTTCTTTCAGTACGACAAATGAATTTGAAACTATTATCACAATTCTTTTACGTAGTAGACTGTGATTGGCAAACTCTTACTTTCATACCTAGTACTTTTTCTCCACCATTTATAGTTTGACATGTGGAAAGTTGTAGCAAAAATTGTTCATTTGTTTGTAGTACTAGATTTTTTTGGTTTTTAATTATGTATTGAAGGATAAGAATTAATTATATATTTCATTTGTTTAGCTAAAAAGAAGCACGGAAGGAAATAAATTATAGACAAAGTTTGGCTCTAAACCAATAAGAAGATGAAATTAGTTCTTCTTATATACAATACACATGACTCACTTAGTCCAACAAACCAAGTAAGTTATGTACATTGCATAAATAAGGCTTGTTTCTAAGGCTTGGAGGCCAAATATTCCCCTTGAGGGGGTAGTCAAGGCTTTCGCTGAGGATGCTCAACAGTGGAATAAGAATGTTTTTGGGAATATTTTCCACAAGAAGAAGCGATCGGAATCCAGGATTGCAGTTGCTAAGAAAACACTAGCTGTAAGGCCTAACCCTTTCCTTGTGGCCTTGGAAAAAGACTTTCATAAGGAATATGCTGAAGTATTAAATATTGGGAGTGAATTTTGGGCAATAAAGGCCAGAATTAGCTAGTTGGTTGATGGTGACCGTAATACAACCTTTTACCACACCTTAGTTCTGACAAGAAGAAAGAAGAATAGAATAGCAGGGCTCTCTGATTCCACTGGTAACTGGATATCGAATGAAAGAGAAGTGGTTGATCATATAAGGCAGGGGTTTATTAATCTATACACTACTAGTATGGATTGTGTAGATTGTCAATCGTGAGATATACCTAATTGGCCAATGTAGATTAGTGAGGAAGGTAAGGTTAATCTAGTTATCCCAATCTCTAAGAAGGAAGTAAAGGATGCCTTGTGGTCTTTAAAGCCTTTCAAAGCCCCTAGCCTTGATGGGTTACATAGGGGGTTTTTCCCGCAATTATGGCTTCTGGTTGGTGTTTTGGTAAAGAGCTCGATTTTGGAAGTCTTCAACTCAAGTATAGTGACTAGTTATCTTAACCAAACCCTCATCACCCTTATTCCTAAGCATCCAGGGGTGGATTGTATCTTTGCCTTTAGACCTATCAATTTGTGTAACACCATATATAAGACCATATCCAAAGTGATCGTGGTAAGACTTAGGCCACACTTGGAGGATATCATTTCTCCCCTCCAAGCAGCTTTTGTCCCTAACAGAGGGGGAGTAGACAATGTAATCATAGTTCAGGAGTTGCTGCATACTATGAGTCAGAAAAAAAGGGAAAGTGGGATTCATAACAATCAAGATTGACTTGGAAAAAGCTTATGACAGATTGGAGTGGGGATTCATTAAAGATACTCTTAGCTTATTCAATGTTCCTGAGTACCTTGGGAAGGTGATAATGAGTTGTATATCCACATCGTTGATCTCGGTGCTAGTTAATGATGGAGCCCTAGAACCCTTCCAACCACCTAAGGGGATCCGACAGGATGATCCAATGTCTCCGTATATTTTCATTATGTGTATGAAAGTACTTGGATTTCTGATTAAGGATGAATATGATTCAAATTTGGGGGACCTAGTGTATGCCTTTTAAGGAAGGTTGGCTTTCTCCCACCTATTCTTTGTGGATGACTTGGTGTTGTTTGTTAAAGCGGATGAGAAAAAGTGCCGAAGTGTGAAAGACGTTATGGATGTGTTATGTGATCTATTAGGCCAGAAAGTGAATCAAGGGAAATCTAAGGTGTATTTCTCCCCCAGTGTAGGAGCTAATGTAAGGGAGGAGCTTTGCTCTATTCTTGATTTCCGGTCCACTCCAAACCTAGGTAAGTATCTAGGATTCCATCTACAACTCCCTAGGTTTACTAACCAAGATTTTAACTTTATTATTAAAAAAGTCCAAAGTAGATTGGCTGGATGGAAAGGCCACCTCCTTTCCTTTGCTGGCAAGGTAGTGCTTACCAAATTTGTCTTAATGACTGTACCAAACTATGTCATGCAAGGAGTGATCCTTCCAGGTAGAATTCTTAATTCCCTGGACTAGGTCTGTCGGAATTTCCTTTAGGGAATCACGGCAAAAAAGAAGAAGATGCACTTGGTTGGGTGGGACAAAGTCATTAGACCAAAAGAGGAAGTTGGATTGGGTATACCTGTAACACGACCTAGAAACTTAGCTTTGGTAGCCAAGCTAGGGTGGAGATTGAAGACCGAGAAGGATAAAAGCTGGGCCAAAGTGATGGCCCACAAATACCGAAATCTAGCTAAGCCATGCTTTAGAACCTGGAGAGCCATTAAGACAGGGAAAGAAATATGTGACAAAGGCTTTATGTGGCTGATTAGGGCAAACAACAAGCTTCTATGTTTGGGTGGATGATGGACCAATACATAGTTTAATACAAGGCCCACTTAACAAGAATGAGCATGAACTATTTGTCACAGATGCTACATTGATTGGTAGGTGGAATCTTAGCCTCTGCTACTTTTAGTTTCCACCGAACTTATGCTAGAAGATTATGGCCACTCCTATTTCTCAATTTGCTGATGTTAGTGACAGACTGTCTTGGGCCTCTTCCCCATCAGGTAAGTTTGACACAAAGAATGCCTATTCCATTGCCTATAAGTACCATTTCCTATTCCAAAACAAATTCTATGGTAATTGGATTTGGAAGGTGGATACTTTGCCTAAAGTCCAGATGTTTATATGGAAATGCTACCTTGGTTGTATGCTAGTTAAGGACGTGCTATATAAGAGAGGAATTGAGATTGACACAAGATGTGGTGGTTATGGGGAAAGACATGAAACCATACTCCATGTCTTGTGTGACGGTTGTATTGTGAGAAAATTGTGGGAGGAAGCGGGGGCTACTTCCTATGTCCTTAACTTCTTTAACCTGGATCTATGTGGATGGCTAAAAGTCATCTACACAAGTAAAGAAGTTTCCAAAATTGAGTTGCGGCCTTGGAGAATTTTCTTTACCTTCGCCATCTAGAGGTTATGGCTCAATAGGAACAATAGTGTGTTTAAGGAGAAAGCCCCCAGCCAAAATACCCTTCAGACAGCAACACACATGGCCATAGAGTTCTACTTTTGTGCTGGGAAGACATTTACCAAGAAGTCTAGAGCTAAAGCTATTGTGTACTGGGAGAAGCCTGAGGTGAATTGGTTTAAGCTCAACATAGATGGGTCATCTATAGGGAACCTGGGGAAGGCAGGTGAGGGGGGCCTTATTCGTGACCATAGAGGGAATTGGATTTCTAGATTTGCCCATGGCATAGGGAAGCCACAAGCATTGATGCTGAGTTATGGGCTCTTCGAGACGAACTCCATAGATGTATGAAGCTAAATATCCAGGCTATGGAAGTGGAGTTAGACGCAAAAGTTATGGTTGATTGGGTTGGTGGCTCAAACTGTCCTAATAATTCTCACTCTTCTCTTATTGCGGACTGCAAGTACCTCCTTAATTAGCTACCCCGTGTGAAAATCAAACACAACTTTAGGGAAGCCAACCAATGTGTCGACGTGCTTGCCAAACATGGTGCCCTGGAACTAGAAGATCTATCTATTTTTGATTGTCCACTTGGGGAAATCACTTTGCTCTTGTATTTTAATTCTGTTGGTGTACGTTTTGTAAGGCTTCGGCCAAACTCTTAGTTTTCATTAATGCATCGTTTTAACCAAAAAAAAGAGGTGAGCACTTTTGGAGTGATTCCTTGATTAAATAAAAGAGATAAAAACCAAACTTGAACTTTGAAGAGTTGGTCAATTAGATGAGGATATTGTATGGCTGGAAGAATCACCACCACCAGCCCTTGAGGCATTGTACTTAGATTCTATTTCACTAAATGAATGAATGAATGATGCTTGTTTTGTTTTCAAAAGAAGCGTTGGTGGCTAATCACCACGCTAGTGTTCTATATTTACTTATTTTATTTCATGGAGGTACCTTCATAAGGTTATTTTATTTTATTTACAATAAGTTTATTTTTTTGAAAAGAATTTTATTTACAATAAGTGGGGTAAAGAGATTTGAAGTTATAAACCAAAATTCTCATAGGAATTGAATGATGTTTACTTGATACCAAGTTTGTTTGTTTGTTTGTTTGTTTTTTTTTTTTTTTTTTTTTTTGAGAATCCACATCAGAAGACTTTTATTCAACTAAGGCTATGAAAATCAGCTTGAAGTACATTTGCAATCTCTGGTGGTACATCTTCCATCCAGACTTGTAATGACGAAAAAGAAATTGCCTGCCTCGCAATCAAGTGAGCTACAGTATTACAATGCCTCCTTACATAAGAAAAAGAAATAATGGAGAATTGAGAGGCTAAGTACTGTATATCATTTATAATATGACCGAACCGTGCAAGGCTATGAGAGTTTGACTTCAGAGCGTTCATGAGGATCAGTGAATCACCCTCCAGCACCCCCTTATTGAGACCAGTTTCCAATGCCAACTCCATTACATGCCGAGCTGCCAAGGCCTCAACTTCAATAGCTGTCTTAGGCAATGGAATTCACTATGCCAAGGAGACCATCACCTGCCCCTTACTGTCTTTAATCACCACCCCTATTCCAGCCTAGTTTTTATCCTTGAAAAGTGCCTCATCAAAATTAATCCTGTATTGTTGGTGTGCTGGGGGCTGCCACTGCATTGGAGGTCTTCTCGTAGGTACTGTTGCTATAGAATTATGTAGCAAAAAGTCTTGTAACTTGTTTTGAGCTTGCTGCACCAGGTTTGGGAGATTTTCACCTCTTTTCCCTACCCTCATATCATTCTGTCTCTTCCATACAACCCATACAACCATAGCAAACAAGTCTGAATCCCTGTTCTCCACCAAAATGCAACCCATAAGATCAACAAAGCTTGTCGTTTGCCTTAGACTACACTGGTTCCAAGCTTGTACCGAGAGCCAAATTTCCTCCAATTTCGGACAGAGGTAGAGAGCATGGAGTGTGTCTTCTTGCTACATCTTAATGATGATCACAGTGGTCATCAGTTAACACCTTTCTTTTAACTAAATTATGCTTCGTGGGGAGTGAGTTTTTTGCAGCTCGCCAAACTAAATTTTTGACTTTACATGGCACATTGAGACACCATATCCCATTCCATAATGGCTTGAGCATCAAAGGATCGGACTAACCCGGTTGTTGATTTTGAAATTCCTTCTGTAGAAACCGATAACCCGACTTGATTGTGTAGGCTCCATTTGCACTGTGAGGCCAAATTAGTTCGTCTGGTTGCTCGGTAAGGCAGAGGGGAATGCTTTTCACCAATGTTGCCTCAAAATTCAGCAAGGTTTCATCAATTAACTCAGCCTTCCAGCATCTTCATTCTTCATCGATCAAGCTTTGGACTTTTGCTTCAGCCAAACCATCTACCCATGGAGATAAAATAAGTGCTGAATGTTTTTGTGGCAACCACCTATCCCCCCAAATATGAGCTGACTTCCCATCTCCAATTCTCCAAATAGCTCCACATTTAATCATATCTCTCCTTTTTATAATACTCTTCCATGCATAGGATGTTGAGATTGGACAAGTGGCCTCCATGATTGAACAATTTGGAAAAAATCTCGCTTTAAAAATCCGGTAAAACAGTGAGGATTTATCATGTAGAAGTCTCCAAGTTTGTTTAGCGAGCAAAGCATCATTAAAACGGGACAAATCCTTGAAGCCCATTCCTCCTTACTCCTTTGGCTTACATAACTCTTCCCACCTTACCCAATGCACCTTTCGACTATCCCCTCGCTGCCCCCAAAAAATCTTCGAATAAGAGCTTCAATGTCATGGTAGAGAGTAATTGGTGGTTTGAAACATGACATATTGTAGGTAGGTAATGCTTGAGCCACTGCTTTAATTAAAATTTCTCTCCCTGCTTGTGATAAAAGCTTGCCTTCCCACCCTTGAAGCTTTTTCCAGACTCTTTGCTTAATGTTGTCAAAGCTATCCTTCTTTTTTCGCCCTATGAAACTTGGTAATCCAAAATACTTCTCATATTGCTTGACCACAGGTACTCCAAAGGCTGCTTGAATTGAAGCTTGCATTTGATAGGAAGTGGACTTACTAAAAAATAAAGTAGTTTTATCTCTATTTATTTGTTGCCCCGATGCTTGCTCATAAGTGGCTAGGATCTCCAAAAGCTTCTCACACTCATTAATTTTTGCCCTACAAAAAATAAGACTGTCATCTGCAAAAAGAAGGTGTGTTAGCTTTGATGCACTTCTACAAATAGAAACACCCCTTATATCTCCATTCTCCTCTGCTTTTCTCAACAAACAATGGAACCCTTCCGTGCATAATAAGAATAAGTAAGGAGACAAAGGATCTCCTTGGCGCAGCCCCTTCGAAGGTGTGATGTGACCATGTAGCTCTCCATTAATTAAAACAGAATAAGTAGCCTTTGAAATATATTGCATCATCAGATTTACCCAAGTGCCTCCAAAACCCATCTTCTTCATCAATTTCTCCATATACAACCACTCCACCCTATCATACGCTTTGCTCATGTCTAGTTTAAGTGTCATATACCCAGTCTTCCCCAAACTATGGTTTCTCATATAATGGAGGGTTTCGAAAGCCAAGATAATATTGTCAGAAATCAATCTATCTTTCACAAAAGCACTTTGTGTTCTGACATTAAGTGGGGAAGAATTTTCTTCAACCTATTAGCCAACACTTTTGAAAAAATTCTGTACAATACATTGCTTAGACTAATAGGGCGATATTGTGAAATATATTTGGGACTATGAACTTTTTGGATTAAAGTTATAAAAAAATGACACAAAGATGGAGGGAGATTACCCGAATTTAGGAAATACAGAATATCATCAACCACATCATTGCCCACCAAAGACCAATAATGTTGGTAAAAAATGGGTGGCATTCCATCCGATCCAGGTGATTTCAGAGGAGCCATCTACTTAAAAGCTGTCTCTACTTCTTCTTTTTGGAACTCAGCCATCAAATCATTGTTCATCTCATCTGTTACAACCCGAGGTATTTGTGCCAAAATCTCATCAAAATTCTCCAAGTTTTGGGAAGTGAAAAGAGCCTGATAAAACTCCAACACAATCCCCTCCACTCGACTAGGATTAGTGCACCATTGACCATCATTATCATACAACCCCTTGATGTAGTTTTTCCTTCTTCGTTGTGAAGCTTTGCTATGAAAAAACATCGTATTCCTATCCCCATCTTTCAGCCATTGCACCTTAGCCCGTTGCCCCCACATCTGTGCCTCTTTATCAAAAAGTACATTTATTTTTTTTCTCCAATTTCTTCATCAATATCACCGAACCCCCACTGCATGCTACCCTCTCAGCCTGGCTAGTTTTTTCCTCTTTTGTTCCAACTCCCGTTTCACATTCTGGAAACAAGTCTTACTCCATTTGGTTAGACTTTTCCCACACTTATCCACTTTTTTTTATCACCTTTTCACCCCTTGGATCATCTCCTACATGCTACCATACCGCCCCAATTGTTGCCCCACACCTTGGACAGGACTATTGATACAACATAAGTGTTGTATTCTAATGGGGTTTCTCTTCGCTAGTGAAAGGTGGTTCCTCTTCATCTTCTCCTAGGTCATAGAATAGTCGTCCCTTCCTTGGAAGGTGTCTTTGTACCTTGAGTTAACAGGTTTAACTTCTAGGTTTAGTGGTTTTTCCTTTCTTTCGGGGGTGGGGAAACACTTTTTTTCTTTTGTTTTGTTCTTGAGTTTTGTTTTTGTTTTCGGGTGTTTCTAGTTTTTCAGCTTTATGGAGGAGTTAGCAAAGTCTTGGAGTTGTCTTACTCTCCTGGATGTGGAGGGTTCTCAAGTTAGTATTACAGAGGAAGAAGCAATTCCAGAGTTCGTCCTTGCAGCAAAGTTTCTCACCAAGAGGGCTTTGAATGTGGAGGCTATTGCCAAAACATTCACACCCATATGGAGGATGAAAAACGGTTTTAGGGTGACAAAAGAGAGCGACCATGTGGTGCTCTTTACTTTCGATAACCAAACTGATCTGGAGCAAGTTCTTAATACAGAACCATGGAGCTTTGATAAGCACCTTATGGTTTTGCATAAGTATGACAAAGAGGTTGATGTATCAGAGATTGATTTTAATATGGTGGCTTTCTAGATACAGGTACACGAATTACCAGTTTGTTTTCGAACAAGGGCTGTGGCAGAAAAGATTTGTGGCACTGCTGGCGTGGTAGACAAAAACACGGAGGAGGGTGACAGTATGGGAGATGGTTTTGTTCGAGTAAGAGTCAAGGTGGATATTTCGAAACCTTTATGCAGAGGCCGTGTGATTTCTTTAGAGAATGGGAAGGAAATCTGGGTCTCTTTTAAGTATGAGAGGCTGTCAAACTTGTGCTACTAGTGCGGCAATCTCACACACGATGACCGGGATTGCGAGGTGTGGATTGAGAGTGGTGGCACGTTATCATCTGAAGCCCCAACAGTATGGTGCATGGATCAGAGCATTACTGTTTATGCGATCAAAAAGAAGCTCAGTATCTGTTTCGGGTTTCTACAAACAAAAAGCTACAGGTTCAAATACACCGACCTCCCCAAAGCAGCCTACAAAACCATGGGTGGTGATCCGACAAGGGGGTCCGATGCCGGAGATTATCAGGTCCGGCCAAGGGAGTGAGATGCCAAATCAAGAAGGAATTAAATCCCCTGAGGCAATTTGTTAGAATCAATGCCTTTCCATACTGATTCACACATGGAGATTGAAGTAAATGCTGGTAATACGGATTAGATTAGAGGGAGCCTATCTGCTAAGCTGTTTGAAGAGAAATTATAGGAGATAAATCGAGATTTGAGTAAATTTGACACAGCAAAAGAATTTCAGTCCAAATCAAACTCTCCCACGGGAAAGGAAAATATTTCGGAATCAATGACAATTAATGAAATTTTCATGAAGGCCACTCAAGCACGTGCAACACCATCAGGCAGTAACCGAGCACCATTATATGTTCTACTCGATACTTCAAACTTCAACACAGTGAATGCAGCTACCTGGAAACATCAAGTGAGGTATACCACAGGCACGGATGTTATCATGGAAGATGCAGTGGATTCAAAGAGGAGTGCTCATCCTACTGGGGGTCAGCCAGAGATACAGAAAAAAAAAAAAAAAATTGTTTCTCAAGTTGGCAAAGGTGACAAAGAGATATTGGCGAAGGCTGGTTCCCAGCCCTGCCAGAACCAATAAGTCTTTTATGTTGGAACTGTCGGAGGCTTGAGAACCAACGTACAGAGAATTAGCTTGCAAAATTAGTGTGGGCAAAAGATTCCTTCGTTGTGTTTTTAGCCAAGACATGGACGGATGAAGCTAGGCTAATTTCCATTCAAGATCGTTTGAAGTTTAAGCATAGATTTATTGCACCTAGGAGAAATAAATCAGGAGGTTTAGTGATGTACTGGAAAGAGGAGTTTGATTTAACCATAGAGACTTTGTCAAAGAACCATATTGATGCCACAATTTGCAAAAATAAGGAAGGGGAGTGAAGATTCACAGGTTTTTATGGAGAACTGGATACACAACTCAGACATGAAGCTTGGGCACATTTGAGAAATCTAAAAACACAAAGTCAAGCACCTTGGCTATGTGCGGGAGATTTTAATGAAGTTACAAAGCAATCGAAAAAATTGGGTGGTAGAACTCAGCCTCATAGTCAGATGTAAGCTTTTAGAGATATATTGGACGAGTGCGGTTTTATGGACCTTGGGTTTGTGGGATCAAAGTTCACATGGCATAAGCATTATGATAATTTCACGTATGGGAGAGATTAGATAGGGCAGTGGCAACCAATGAGTGGTTTTCTTTGTTTCTGGATACACAAATTCATCATCTTGATGTTACCACTTCGGATTATAAGTCCTTGTTAATTAATCCGGATGGAATGGATTGTAAGTACCAAGTTTGTTTTTTAATTGGACAGATTATGATTTATTTATAACGGATATAATTTTGAATTTTATATCGCTACACCTACACCCCCCACCTCTAGATTAATGGGAAAGAAAGAGGTGAACCTTTCTTTTCGCTGCTGCTTGTAAGCCAAGGCCATTGAACATGCAGATATTAATACCCAATAAAACCGCAAACGCCCAAGGAAATATAACTGCTTTTTTGAGAGAACAAGGAAACAGAATTTCATTCTTAAATCATGGTAACGTTTGTTTTTTCATCCTATCCACTAGCCAATAATAAAAGACACAAACAAAACAAAACAAAACAAAACATGGTTTTTTACTTTTTACGGTGCACAATAGAGACATCAAAACGACGTCGTGGGAATTGGAAAATTGGAAACTAAACCAAAACAAAACAAACCAAAACCAAGCCTCACGTTTAACGTTGTAAAAACCTTAACTGTGGCCTTTCCGTTCAGTAATTCAGTCAGTCCCTTGACTTTCCATAATACTAGTATATAAAACCCTACTCCTAAGTCATAATTCCTCGCTCGCTCAGATCTCAGACTCACTCCTCACATCACAAAAAAATGCCGAGTCGACTCGCTCTCCTTCTCTCTCTCACTGCTTTGCTTCTCTTCTCCTCACTCTCTGTAACACTCTCTTCCAAAGCCGCGGAAAATGACATTGATGAAGACGAAGACCTGAGCTTCCTCGAAGAACCCGAGGACAATAACGACGCCGCACACCTCTCAGATCCAGACCATTACGACGAAGACTTCGCCGGCGACGAAGACTTCGAAAACTACGCCGATCTCGACGAGTCGGCTTTCCAGGACGAAGACGAGGACTACAAGGTCCCCGATGTGGACGAAAAGGACGTCGTCGTTTTGAGGGAAGGGAATTTCAGCGACTTCATCGAGAAGAACCAGTTCGTGATGGTTGAATTCTACGCGCCGTGGTGCGGCCATTGCCAAGCTCTGGCTCCGGAGTACGCCGCCGCCGCGACTGAGCTCAAGGCCGAGAACGTGGTTTTGGCTAAGGTCGATGCGTCTGAAGAGAACGATTTGGCTCAGCAATACGATGTTCAGGGATTTCCTACTGTGTATTTCTTCATTGATGGTGTTCATAAGCCTTATACTGGACAGAGAACAAAGTAATCAAACCCTTTTTCTCTTCCTTATTTTGTTTGAATCAATAGCTTTAATTATTGATTATTGACTTGTTTGTTTGGATTTCAGAGAGTCTATAGTGACATGGATCAAGAAGAAGACTGGACCTGGATTAAACAACGTAACAACATTGGAGGATGCTGAACGCATTTTGAGCTCTGAGAGTAAAGTTGTTTTGGGATACCTCAACTCTTTGGTGGTATGTCTTTTTCAATGTCTTTAATTATTTCGATTTTGTCTTTGCTCGATTTGATTGGTTAATCACATATACATGTTTGATCGTGCTATGCGGATTTGGAAAGATTTCTGCCTGATATTTGTAGTAGTAAATATAAGACAGCAAGTAAGCTTTGTCTTGGTAGAAAACATTAAGCCTATTAGTTTGAATAATAGCTAACTATCGGTGCTGATTCTTGAGAATTTGCTTTCTTAGGTGAGTAATGCAAATGGCACCTCCTTTCTTTTTAAGTGTACATGCACAATGATCTATACTAGATCAATCTTCTTTCAAATAGGCGACAGCTTTTTTTGCGATGGCTGATGTGGCCTGTTGTGATTGGTGCATAGTATAAGTAGTGTCATTGTGTGATAGTGGTGTTGCTCCAATCACAACTTTTCCCCTTAACAAGTTGTGAAAAATGATGTAAAAATAGTTGTGTCCGTAGCATTGCTCTCGAATATGTGGTAGATTACTAGCAGGGTTAGATTAGACACAGGACATGGTGGCTCAGCTGCCATGTCGCATTATAAAATAATTTTGGGAAACTAATGGTATGATTAGCATTTTTTTTTTTTGGTTATGGAGGCTAAAATCATGTTGCAATAAGCTCTTACAGTTAACTCTTGTATTTGGTTACATTGCTTTTTCTTATGATCTTATGAATTACTGCAAACATCCTAATGATGCAGGGTCCTGATAGTGAGGAGCTTTCAGCTGCTTCGAAAATTGATGATGATGTCAGCTTTTACCAAACTGTGAATCCTGATGTTGCAAAGCTTTTCCATTTTGATCCTGAAGTTAAACGACCTGCTTTGGTTCTGCTCAAGAAGGAGGTTGAGAAATTGAGCTACTTTGGTTAGTGTCTTCATGTTTATCATATTCATTGCAAATTGAATTTGTCTGGGTGATCTCTTTGACATCTGGTTTTTCATTTTTGCAGACGGTCAATTTTCAAAGTCTGCAATAGCTGAGTTTGTATTTGCAAACAAGCTTCCTTTGGTTAATCTCTTTACTAGGGAAAGTGCCTCTGTAATTTTTGAAAGTCCCATTAAGAAACAGGTATATGTGCTCTACAGGTCTTAAGTGTTAATTTTGACACTGGGGTAAAATGTACTTTGGAATCTCTCTGTCACTCTCTCATAGTTAATTGATTTTAACCATCTTACGCTGTCTCGTTGACGTATCTGTAAAATTTGTATTCTCAGTTGTTACTATTTGCTGCATCAAAAGACACAGAGAAGGTTTTACCAATATTTCAGGAGGCAGCAAAACTATTCAAGGGAAAGGTATAATTATTAATAACAAAAGCCTTTATGTTAATACCCTGTTCATGATTTTAGAGAAAATGCAAGGGAGAATTTTTTGTGACAAAAGGATCTCAGATCCACTCTTTAGGGGTTCTTCATTAATTATATGATTTAACTATAAAGGACAGTTGGACTGAATTTATGTTAAGCTTTAATTTTAATTAAAATAATAGCTATTTGTGTAGATTAAAAAAAAAAAAGAAAGAAAGAAAAAGAAAAAAGAAATGGAGTAAGAAATCCTATCAACTTTGTGGAGGTTGAGTATTGAAAATGATTTGAAGGAATGAACAGGAATCAAAGGATTTGATGGTGAAAGTTAACTCGTTGATGTATGAATAGCATCTGAAGTGATCCTTTCTTTTTCCTGCTAAATTTCAGTTTAGTTAATTACTTCATTGGTTGATTGCAGCTTATCTTTGTGCATGTGGAAATGGATAATGAAGATGTTGGAAAGCCTGTTTCAGAGTATTTTGGTGTCAGTGGAGATGATCCCAAAGTAATCTTTTCCATACTTTCTTAAAAAAATCTCTCCTTATTTCTAATTTTGTTTTATTATAGATATTAGTGGTTGCAATTTGTGAGTAGTGCATTGGTTTTGAAACATTTGTTTGTACAGGTTATTGCATACACAGGAAATGAGGATTCCAAGAAATTTGTGTTTGATGGGGAAGTGGGCTTGGATAAACTTAAGGTTAAAACTCTCTCCACACCCCCCCCCCCCCCCTTTCTCTCTCTCAAGATCCCATTCTATATGTATCATTGTTGCTATCTTGTATCTTTTTGTGTGCTTGGAAGAGGCATGGTGTGCTGAACATTGTGAATGTTTGTTCTGCAGGCATTTGGGGAGGACTTTCTGGAAGACAAGCTAAAACCTTTCTTTAAGTCAGATCCAATTCCTGAGACTGTAAGTTTGTTTTGTTTTTTGTTTTTATTTTTTTATTTTTTTGGTTCCCTTCTCATTTTCCAGATGATTTATTTTTTGTCATTTTGCACTACTCTAACTTAAATTTTGATTTTTAATCGACTCAGAATGATGGGGATGTGAAAATAGTGGTCGGGAATAACTTCGATGAAATTGTTTTGGATGAGTCAAAGGATGTTCTCCTTGAGGTATCATCAGAGCTTAAATAACCAATATATAAAAAATTTTCCCTTTATATGGGGCTCATTGTAGTTTATAAATTGCACAACCAGATTTATGCTCCCTGGTGTGGGCATTGCCAATCACTGGAGCCAACATACAACAAGCTCGCCAAACATCTACGTTCCATTGATTCTCTTGTCATAGCCAAGATGGATGGAACAACAAATGAGCATCCAAGGGCAAAGGTAATCCCAAAATCAAATTTTGTGTTGGTCAAGGACTACAGAATCATTGATTTACATTACCTCAAACTCACCATTTTGAACCTTATTTGCAATTGCCTACTGAAATACTTGGTACTGATGAAAAAAATAAATACTTGGGACTCGTAGGGACTTCTTTGTTTAAAAATAAAGCAATAGGTTCTGGTTCCCTGGTGATTTAACAAGCATGTGCATTTAAATCTTCCCAGCTTTAATATGTAAATGTCATGCCATGCAAGGACATTTTTTCAAGTCAAGAGCGTCATGTATATGTTGTGGTCATTGGATGAAAATTCAAGGCACAAAGGAAGAGAAACTTTGTTGTTAATGGTTGTGCAAATGTTTTTGCAGGCGGATGGGTTCCCTACAATTCTCTTCTTCCCAGCAGGAAACAAGAGCTTTGATCCAGTGAGTGGCATTCAAAGTTTTAATACATATATTTTCTCTATTTTGCTTGTGTAGATTACATGTTACACACACACACACACACACACAAATCACACATGTATATACTCCATTTCTTTTTTGTGTTATATAAAGATCTCGGTAGATATGAAGAATATTTGGTTCCTTTGTGTTGGCAGGTTACTGTAGATACTGATCGCACAGTGGTGGCCTTGTATAAATTCATCAAGAAAAATGCATCAATCCCTTTCAAGCTCCAGAAACCAACTTCAACACCAAAATCAGAGAGTTCTGATGCCAAAGAGAGCAAAGAAAGCAGCACCGGTGATTTGAAGGACGAATTGTGAGGAAGTTTAATGTAACGATGAGTATCTTTTATCTGTCATCGGAGGGTTAGACAAGAAATAGTTGTCAAATAGATGGAGATAGAGTGACTAGAGAGAATATCAGGATTCAATCCTCAGCCCCAAACCAAAAAAAAAAAAAAAACAAAGAAGGAAAAATGAATTAATGTTAATTTTGCAGCTGCTATGTATGTTCCGAAGTTCTGATTAAGAATTCAATAAAAACGATCCTATCTTTAATCATATTTCGGTTAGTGTACCAATATGTTTTATTTGCCCTTAGCTTTTGTAATACCAAAAAAGTACAATATCATAACATGGATTGTACATAGATAATGTTTGTGATGAAATTCTTCAGCCTGGCTGGAAAATTAAGGTCAGAAAAGTGGAGGATCTTGATCCTTGATCCAAAGAACTGACTGAACCCACTTCATCAAGTCTACCGCTTCTAAACCCAATGATACCACTTCTAAACTCAACAACGAAACCCATCTTTATATTTATCCTTACCGTCCCAATTAATTTGGATTGAATCGGTTTTGTTCTCAGGTAATCAGGTTACGTGAACCTAATGTGATAACCTAGGAAAACTGATGAAACAACTTTTTTCATGATAAAAAACTTAGGGGGAACTATCTTTTACCAAACTGGGCCCTGAACTTTTCAGTCTTCTTTGATCTTGAACTTGCTCTTACATGAACCTCCCGTTCATATCTTGATATTTAGTACACTTGATAGTTGAAGGCTTGATTGCAACTTTACTCCACCAGTATTAGCAATATGAGTTTGATTTTCAGTAGGTGCTTGATAGAGTTAGAAGGTACAAAACCTTACTAATCTCGCAAGAATAACTCTCAAGACTTGAAAAACATGTATTATGGTTTTCCTTTTGTACCTAGCAGTGTTAAACTCAAAGCCTAAACATTTTGCTGGCTATTGGGCCTTCTTTAAAATTCTGCAGATTCACAATTCGATTGGTCGAGCCTTTACTTCAATTGATCAAGCTTGACAGATTTAGAATTATTATTATTATTATTATTTTTTAGATTTTGATTATTAGGACTACTAGCTTATAATTTAATGTATATTGAAAAAATGAGACATGTTAATTCAGCCAAAGGTGATAGGAGGATTGGGCTTTTGTGACTTATGTAAATTTAATGAGGCCATATTAGCAAAGCAAGTTTGGAGATTGTTATATAATATGGATTCTTTGTTTTATCGGGTTTTCAAGGCCAAATATTTGATGCAAAATTGTCTTCGAGTTATTTATGCTTGGAAAAGCATTTTTAAAAGCTATAAGGTTATTACATTGGGTTCAAAGTGGAGGGTGGGGAATGGGTCTTTAGTCCGGATTTTCGAGGACAACTGGATACCAGGTAACCCTGAAGGAAGGATCATCTCTCCTAAACTCACTCTGCCCCACAATGCTACTGTTTCCCACCTAATGGATATGAACTCGGGTTGGTGGAATTTTATGTTGATTGACAATAATTTTCTGCCATTTGAAGTTCAGAAAATGAAGGCCATCCCGCTGAGCTCTTTCAACCAACCCGACCATCTATAGATTCTGTCAAAACAGGTTATCGGCTTCTTTGTGAGGAAGCCACCAAGGGAGATGTAGCGGGTTCATCCATTGAAAGGGTAAAAAATTTCTAGAATGGTATATGGAAGCTAAAGGTACTAGGTATTGTGAAGCATTTTATGTGGCGAGCTGGTTCTAATGCTCCCTACAAGATGCAATCTCAAGAAGCGCAGGTCTTGCAGGATGTTACTTGCTCCCTTTGCTCAGAAGCTCCAGAAACAATTCTCCATGCTTATTGCACTTGTGGAACTCCTGCAGATTTGATCGGGCTAACTTAGGCAATCTGTCAAGAGGTAAAAGCCTCCGACCTGCTAGGAAACCTTGGAAGCCTCCCCCTGCCAAAATCTTCAAGACTAATTTTGATGGTGCTCTCTTCGAAAGTGAAGGCTCAGCTGGCGTAGGAGTTATTATCAGAGACTCCCGCGGTGAGGTCTTAGCTTCAACGTCGGAAAAAATAGCGTTACCCTCATCGATGACTGCTTTGGAGACATTAGTAGCTAGAAGAGCAGTACTTTTTGCCAAAGAAATTGGGATTCATAATTCAATTTTTGAAGGCAACTCAGAGGTGGTGATTAGGCTGTTTAGAGCCTGTTTGGTTTAAAATTTTTCATCACTCAAAACTCATCACTTAATTTTCGTCACTCATCACTCATCACTCATCACTCATCACTCATCACCCAAAAATATCACAATTTCTGATAACTCTGTTTGTGGCTTGTTTGGTTTAAAATTTTTCTGTATGTTTTCAATTCCATGACTCACCTTTATGTCAACTCATTGGGTCCCACAATATCAATTAAAAATTTGCTGGTACAGAACGGTCTCTTTCCTACCCGCGTTCTCTCTCTCTCTCTCTCTCTCTCTCTCTGTCTCTTCTTCACGCCCATTCCACCCCCAAAAACGATCCCCAACATCCAGAAACCCAAAATTGGCAAAATTATCAAAATCAAACTGCGCAAAACCCCAGCATCATCAATCGGAGTGATGCTCATCTTCCTCATCTCGAACCTGTCTGCGCAATACCCCAGTTCCTCTCAGCATTTGGACTTGGCATAAGGATCTCGTTGCCCCTCACTTCCCCGCCTCCACTGCGTTAGATCTCTCGCTCATCCCACCCTCCAGAAAACCCACACGAAGGAATCCCAGACTCTGAACTCTGAACAAAACCCAGGTATCTGACGTTGCTCATCTTCCTCACCTTCAACTTGTAAACCCATCGCGGCACTGTGGGTCTGCTGAAGAGAAACTCGTGAGCCCTCTATTGGTACATGCACTAAATTTCTCTCCGTTCTCATGATTTTGCCTTTTTATTTTATACATATTTTACTACAGATATCGTAAATTGGATTTGAACAATCAAATGCCGTGAATACTCTGCTTGGATTTGAACATTTTTATGTTAGGTTTTTTTTAATATGGAGATTGTAAGACCTCTGCCTTTTGGGACCTCTGTCTTTTGCTTATTATGATGGGTGATTCCCCTCTGCTATCAACTATAATCCATGGGTCTGCTGAGGTATTTTGTTCATAAAAACAGATGATAACTGAAAAGTATATAATATGTTACACATATCCCCTGACATGCGTTCTTTATCTCTTTCAACATTTGTTTTTAAAAAATTTTGAGAAACAATTAGAGCCTGCCAATAGTGTGACACATGGTTGGATTATCGTAGACTTTTATTTTTGAATTCAAATAGGAATTACATTTAAGTTTTGAGATTAGCTTAAGTTTTAGATTGGCTTTTCTGTTATTTGTAAATTCTCTATATAAGGATTCTAGATGGTTGTATTTTGGGGAGACGACTGGTTAATGAAATTTCAGATTGGAAAATTTCCAAATTGTTGGATGTTTGATTCGTACCACCTTGGGTGTTGATGGCTAAGTTTAAGTTTTCTTGCTTGGTGCTAATTCCAGGTAAGCCGTAGGTGCCAATTCTTAGGGTTATCTTTTATTTATTATTATTTTTCCTCTTGATTGTCCTGCATCACTAAAGCTTTCTCTGAACAATTGATTTTCGCTTCAAAAGCTACATTATAATGTACTTGTTTTTTTAGATTCATACTTAGATGCAAGACTGAGCAATAATCGTTATCCCCTTGATGCCAGTTTTATTTCTGCATAGCCAAATAGCCCATTACGACCTAAAGTCACAAAGAAATCCCTCAACTCTTGTTGCTCAAACTGATCATGAAGAAGCCATAAGGATGTCCATGCCTCTTGACCGACTTTGGAACTTTGGTTTCTTTTTTAGATTAGAGGATAAAAAATGTGTGGCAAGCAATGTGTGACTTGGCCACTCCAATAGTGTGACACATGGTTGGAGTCTTGCCCCCCCCCCCCCCCCCCCCAATATTGGCTCATCTGTAAAAGACTTATTAAGATTCTAACAAAACAAAACAACATTGGTTTTATAAACACCCAAATATATATATATATATATATATATATATATATATATATATATATAATTTTATTTTTTCACTTTTTGGCTGCCTGGCACCAGCTAAAACAGCATTGGTTAGCATGCCTGCCACCAGCTATAGACTACTAGACTAGAGGACCCCCATGAAAGCAGAGAAAAAAAACGGGGCCAGCTTGGAATACTTAAAAACAAGGTGAAAGGAAATGGAACAAGGGAGGAAGGAATGACACATCCCCACTTGTCCACCATACACGTTTAGTGCTATTTCTTCTTCTTTAATCAGAACTTATTGTTTATATTTAACACTTTAATTAACCCTACACTTGTATTTAAGTACCCATTAAAGGTACTTAGTTAGCTGTTGGAAATATTTTTTTGCACAGTAAACTGTGGAGAATAATGATAACTTCCTATGTGTTGGTGTATGTTTGTTGGTGTGGAGTGTGGACTGTTTTTTTTTTTTTAATCTTGTTGGCCATGGGAAGAAAGAATATGAATATGAATATGTTGGTGAGGGCTTCAGCTTTAATGAAACTGACTGCTAATAAAAGTATCCTGACAAGAGCTATGTACGAGTTTTTGTAGATTCCATGTAAATCAAAAAGGCAAAAAGACTCTGAATTTCTATTTTTTTATTTCAATTTGGAATCACACAGTCCTATAGGGTGAACACCTTATTCTGCTTGTTATTTATTTTTTTTCTCTTTATTTGAAGAAATGCCTTTAAATTTGAATATCTTATTAAGTGTAGCACTCATCCTAAAACATAAACACCCAAACAACAAAAGTTCCTAACAGGCAAAGAAGGGCAGGCTGGCTTGGCTGGTCTGGTCAGAATTTGCAGGCACTCTTTCTAAATTCAAGGGTGTGATAATAAGCTAAACTTACAAAAATATACTAAAATCCTAGTAGGAATACAATCTGCACTACTGTCATTTACCAAAATAGGATATAAAATCTGCATTACTGTCATCTCTTACTGCATACATGTTGATGACAACTTTGAGTACATGGTTGGCTATGTGTTGAATGACAGTGAATATGCCTTGTAGGGCTGGACTTAAAAACGACAATGTCAGAGGCAAGTGGCAGTAGCTATAACTCCAACTATAGGGGGCATGTGTGTGACATGGATCAGTGCGTGTTGCGGACATCTTTGCAGCTCCATAATTTCGGTAGACGATTTTATGGCTGTAGACATTGGAAACCTGTAAGTATCAGATGCGCTTACCTTTGTTGTTGTTTCATGGTTAACGTTGCTATGCCTTATTCTGCTGTACTTACCAGCTTTGTTTAATATGCAGGACAGTGACAATCATTGTCAGTCCTTTAAATGGGTGGATGGCATCCCATGTAGGCGTGGAGCTGAAACAGCACCAATTGTCATTGCAAAATTTACTAGACTTGAGGCCGAGGCAGCTACGGCAAAAAATAATGAGATGGAAGCCCGTGCAATGATAGCAGAGCTACTCCACAGGGAAAGGGTAGCAAAGCGTAGTGCTGAAAAAGCAAGGGTTTCCCTTCGTGCAAGCAATGCGCGAGCACGTAAATATCAAGTTGCTCTACTTCTGTCGTGGTTGGCAATTGTGGTGTTTATTATTTTTTCACTTGGTAATAGGGAGGTTGGATTAAGGCAAATGTGTTTGCCATGATTATGAATGTGTTTATTAGTGGTTTGGAAATGTATTGTACGTGTTGATATTGCCATTTAGTGTAGGTGTTTGACCTGGCAATTGTATGTGTTGAAGAACAGACTTATTATATGATATTGGCACGTTTATAATTGCTGTTTTGTACTTGCATCAGTGAATTTACACATTGATATGAATTTCTAACAGGGCAAGCAGAATACATTGTGCAGCACAATAAAATGTGCATAATTTCTAACAGTGCAACAAATTATATTATTAAGAATTTGGACTTACCTCAAAAAAAACAAAAAACGTGCACCTAATATATATATATATATATATATATATATATATATATATATATATATGAAAGTAACCTGTTTTTCTTAACAAATTACTTATTACTAATAAAATAGTACTACCAAAAAAATTAGTACGTTCAAAAAATGGTACTACCAAAAAAATTAGTACGGTAAACAAAAACTTTTTTGATAAGGCCTTTGAAGAAAAATATAGCTTTTTGTTTAAGAAATAAAATTAACACGTTACGAAATCAAATGAACATGTAACCCTAAACTTATCAACTTTTTTGTTTATAACCCTATAATATATACCTTACTATTTAGTACATCCATGAATATGTGAACAAAATCACTAAGCCACAAATTTAAATAATAGATCTACTGACAATAGATAGAAGGGGTGACGTGAACATGTTATCACAATTATTGGGATAAAATGACAATTTCTAAAATCCCATGACTTATCAAACCATAAACAAACTCTTTCGAACACCTACACTTGAGTTTTGATCAAAATCATACATCCATTGTTCACAAATGTCATATAAATGTAATCTTACATGTCAATAGATTTTTAAACACATGATCATCTCACATTGCCACGGGCAACATAATCATCCCACATGTTGTCAGTGATATTGTCCCTAAATTGGCTCATCGCTCTCTTCGATGCATTTGACATTTCTAGTACATGCCTTTGGGTCACTGAGCTCGTTGATGGTTCGGCATCGCCACTACCTTCGCTATTGGTCGAACATTCTTCGCCAACACTCTCCCCTAATGTGCTGAACAATTCATCACTCCGATTGTTGATGCGGATGAAATTGTGTAGAGCACAACACACAATAACCACGTAACGCTGCCTATGTAGCTTGAAGGTTGGCATTGAATTCAGAATCGGGAAACGGGCCTTTAGCACTCCGAAAGACCGCTCAATGACCATCCGCAAGGACGAATGCCTGTAGTTGTACAACTCTTTCTTTGACGTTATCCGTCTACTGCTTGAGTGGAATTCCTGCGTATGGTACCTAGTTGACTTGTGCGGGGGGAGAAAACTACTGCCAATTGGTAGACCCGAATCCACCAAGTAGTACGACCCTACACACACACAAACCCAGCTAGCACGTAATTAAGTTGTTCCTAATCATACTACTTAGAAGTGGATGATACAATAACTTTAGTTAAAGTCACAGTAAGATTAGGTTAAGCACAATAAAATAAATTTAGTTAAAATAACTTTAGAAGTATATGGTACCTGTTGGTGGCCATGGGAATCCATGCTTGTGGTCACTGATCGCTTCCTCGAAAACCCTTGAGTCATTCGCACTGCCTTCCCACCCACCGTGGATAAATGTGAACTGGATGTCCATGTTACACACACACAACACATTAGTGCTTATAAGGCTCTTGCGGTCCCTATGTGCTTGAGTCGCATTTGATGGAGGTCGGGCACTCACATGCGTTCCATCCATTGCTCCTATACATCCCTACACACAGAGCTTAGCAAAATTATTAATCTGAATAAAATCATTAATCTTAGCAAGCACATATCTATTTATCATATTATTTTCAGATTTATATAAAGTTAGTTAAAGAAATGTTTTGTACCTCAAACCATGGCCAGTACTTGTTCACTTGAAGATGTTCAGGAAGGCCGGTCACATTCTGGTCAGGTTTAATTAAATGCTTCGCGTAGTGGTGGACAGCCCGTAATGCCTTACGAAAATGCCGACACACAGTTTCTGTTGAGTGTTGAAACCTGTCTGCAACTGGTCTAAAGCGAGTGTTGTGTCCAAGCACGTACAATAACATCGCCACGGCCTGAGTGGCATTCACCTGACCTCTACCGTCAGGAGGTAAGTAACCATGTTGAACCAACTCGTCCACTAAATGTAACAATAATTCAGGCGTCATGCGGAACATCTCGTAACACTTAGCTGGATTACCTTCAGTAACCTCATCCATATAAGCCTTGCCAGTCAACGTACTTGTTCGCATTGGTTCTTTGTCATAATGGCGCTGCATGTACACATACATTTCCCCAACTATAGGATTCACGAAATTAAACTCTGCTTCTTCTTCGCGTTCAGACTCAGAATCGGTACAGTCATCATCATTATCTTCACAGTCATTGCTAGAACCAACATCGTTGAAGTATGCATCATCGAAATCATAATCTTGAATTGCCTGCCACCAATCATTTGTGGACGACATAGGTGACCTGTATCGCAACACAACAAACACTTCAGGTAGGTTATGTAAAGAGAAATATACTGTTTATAACAAAAAGATGTTCATAACATCTTACACCTGAGCATGTGTTTCCAACAAAGTGATGAGACAGTGAATATTGTGCAGAAACCTATAAAATAATCCTACTAATGACATCAACGTATACATTATAATTGTTCAAAAACCTGTATCGCATAATAACAACTACATCGCATAACCTGTATTGTATAATATATATAACCACCTATCTCAACAGTCATCATAATAAACGTATAAAAATCAACAATCATCTAAAATCCATCACATAATATAACAAAAACCACACAATCGTCTAAAATCCGTCACATAACATAACACAAATTATATAATCGTCTAAAATCCGTCACATAACATAACACAAACCATATAATCGTCTAAAATCCGTCACATAACATAACACATCGCCGAATATTATCCATACGAAAAAAAAAAAGATAGTGGCAACTAAATAGAACAACCCAAATCCATAGTACAATAGATAGCAAAATTTTAGTCTTAATGTGATACTGATATCCCTCAATCCTCCTCTGGATTTAAAATGTCGTCAATCCAAGCCTTCCTCCTATGTTCCGGCATACACATAAACACTACCCTATTATCCTTTTGCTGCAAAACCTTTGACATTTTGATATAGGCCTTGTTGGACAAATCCGCATACGAATTCAGCACATCCATTGCCTTGCCAAGTGAACAAGGATCACCCCCTCCGGCAGATTGAGCGAATTGGTCGGATGAACCGCAAGACTTGCCGAGTTTACCAGTGAACCTATCCTTCGTCATAGCGGTGTACTCCTTTAGAGCCACAGTCATTTCACTTACCCTATCCCCTTTCTTCAAGACCTTTTTACCCTTGCCACTTGGACCCTTGCCACTTGGACATTGCACAGGACGTTTTCCCACCCGTTGGGTTACCTCCTCAACCTCATCATCCTCCACAGTGTGCGGAAAACTCTCAAAGTTAGGGGTGTAATAGTCATTGTCCAGATGGGTGGGTGGACTTGCATCAGTGATATTGGCATTGGCAATCTCTTCCTCTAAGGCACGCTCCTCGTCACTATTCAAGGGAGGAGTGTTTGAGGAGATCTGTAGGTTCCCAGTCGCAGTACTAGGGGCAAACAACTGCTGCAGTGATGGGTAGTCTGGGCATCCGTGTTTCCTTAAGTTAGCTGCACCACGATTGCCCTGCAATGTCCTTAGTAACATTAGCACACTAAACGCAGTAGTTCATAAAAAGAAAAAACTTGGAATACTTAAAATTGCATAAAAATTAAGGGCAATATGTTATTTGATATTAATAAAGCAACTGTAAACATACCGCAAGCACATTCTGCCACACCTCCTCAGAACAAGTCACTGTTTGGGTTTGCTCATCCCACCCCAACCCTGTGTGTCTTAGCAACTGGCCCCACTTGCGTTGTTTGAGTCGGAGCCTATTGTGCTTCTGTTGAACTTGCTTAGTGATAAAGTCTTTCCCGGTCCTTTCATTAAGATCACATGTAATTGATGCCCACGTAGAACCCTTGAACACACCATTTGGCATGTTACCCTTAAGTTGTTCCTCCAACATGATCTCAATAAAAGTATGTTCAACATGGGGAGGCCACTTTTTCTCATCCGGGTGTTGTGATTCATTTGCCATCTATTTCAAATATCTCACGTTGTAAGCTTATCACATACAAGAAATAAATTGATTCAGTAATAGGACTATAGGATTCATGTGCCATGTAGGTAGGTGTAAGGGGTGATAAATTTAAAAATATTCCACAGTTAAATCAACACTAAGGAAAAGCATGCAACAGAAATAGTGGTAATATATAAATCCTTCATCGAGGTTTACAACACATACAAAGTGACCAGATATACAAAATATGGAATATCGAAGCAATAAGTTAGCAAACTGAATAAGTGGTCACAAATACAACTACATTAGTGCATGATTAAGTACATGGTAATCCATAAGAAAGTACGCTACTGAACATAAACACCCAAAATATTTCAGCAGTTAAACAAAAGGGACATGCACTAAATTGCTTCGAGTATGCATCCGCCTCTTACTGAGGCGGGTCATCAGCCAATCGGTTTGGAGAGGACACAGGGGACTCCTCATATCGAAGAGACATGGTACGGACCCCCATTGAGCTGCGATAATTGCTACGAATACGCTTCCACCTCCTAAGTACCCGCCTAACAGTGAAGGCCTTCCCCATGCGAGCATTAAGATTGTCTGTTATCTCCTCCCACACTGGCGCATTGGCACGAAAACGACGGAAATTCCCACAAACATAGTGTCCAAGTATAGAGTCACACAACACATCCTCGCAATTGGCATCCCATGTTTTCAACTCCGCAGCCATCTTAAAGAACATCTCACACACAATCATATCACAATCATAACTTATACATACTATACAGCAACTTGTACTCAAGGACTAAAACTTAAACAGCAAAATAGATCTCATAACAAAGTTAAGCACAAACAGATCCCAACATATTTTTAAATTTTCTTGTATCCATTTTATGGCTGTGTCTTCCCAAAAAATGCCTACAACAGACCTTTGAATATCTTACTAGAATTGAGACCATCTACTTCATTACCTTAATAAGAGAGAGATAGGAATATCATTACTAATATAATTACAGATAGGAAAAACTGGTCTAGTTGGCCATCATCAACAATTTGGTCATTATCCATGGCACATTTTTTGTAATTTTGTCTAAATTAAATACTAATGAGAAATGGAATATCATTACTAATATAGAGTATGAATAAGCAAATCAACTGATAATTAAAACAACTACTGTTCAAATCCCATAAAACCGACAAAAAACAAAATTCAACATGGCTGTCTGCTTTTAACTTGGAGAAGACAACAATGGTGACCTAACTCATTTAACTCAAGCAAAATAGTCATAGCTGCTCTTATAACTTGGAGATGACAACAATGGCGACCTATTGTGCTTCTGGTATGAAAACCCATTTCTCCATTTGGGCAAAATTTTACTTCAAACAACAGACCCAATATACTGTAACGATAAAATAAAAAACCCAGTTGCTGTTGAAAAAAATCAAAGGCCTAAAACACAACCTAACACCCGAAACCCATACAAATCCGGCGAAAAAAAACACAAAACTCAAGCACAAATCTGTGATTTGGTCCGCATATATAGCGTAATAGTTCAAACCATGTGCGAAAAGTCTGCTTCTTACAAACATTGAAAAAAATGTGGGAAAATAAACAGAGAATCAAGCTTCGTATGGCCATTTTGGTTGATTCAACGTACAAAGATGCGAAAATACCTTAAAGAATACAAGAAATCAGTGACACGGCGGCGCGGTATGGCTGAGAAAGAGCTCGGTCCGTGACACGGTGGCGCGGTATGGCTGACGTCGGACAGGCTTCACCGCTGTGTGAGGAGGTGAAGGCAGTGAGATGAGGAATGGAGATGAGGAATGGAGATGAGGGAGCTCTGTACCTGCTGGACTGAAGTCTGATGACAAGCTGTGAAGGAGCCGTTGAAGACTGCATCAAAAGGAGCAATTCACGTGTGTGGTTCTGACTGTGGGACCATGAATGTAAAGTAATTTACGAAAATGCCATGAGTTTTGAGTTTTGGAAACTGAAAACAGCTAAAATGTGTTTTCAGTTTCCATAACTCATCACTCAAAAATTAAAGAATTGAGTGATGGAAACAGAGTTATGGAAACAGAGTGATGGTGATGCCAAACAGACTTTTAGCAATGGGTCCCACCATTTTTGAGTTATGAGTTATGGAAACTGAGTTATGAGTTGTGGAAATTGACAAACCAAACAAGCTCTTAGATTTGCTATTTCCATAACTTATAACTCTTTTTTCAAAACTTATAACTCAAAAATGGTGGGACCCATGACTGAAAAGTCCGTTTAGATTTTCATAATTTTGTTTTCAGTATTTGTTTCCATCACTCAATTCTCTAATTTTTGAGTAATAAGTTATGGAAACTGAAAATACATTTTAGATGTTTTTAGTTTCTATAACTCTATTTTCAATGGCATTTCCGTAAATAACACAACATACCTAGTCACAAGATCAGAGTAATACATGTGAGGTGCGCCTTTTGATGCTCTCTTCAACAGCTCTCTTTAGCTCTCTCATCTCAAACTTCTCTCTTCAGTAAAGCAGAGCTCTCTCATCTCAGACTTCTCTCATCTCCATTCCAGTACCACCACAAGCTAAAAGAAGCTCTTACTGCCCTCACCTCCTCATGCACTATTTCACTGATCTGAGCCCAGCCAACCCGCACCGTCGTGTCATGGTAACGCAATGCTTCACGCGCCAACCTCCGACCTCTTTCTCAGCTTTTTTCACAGAAATCCGAAGGTATTCTTTACATTTGAGTTGTTTATATATCTAATTTGTTGGTAATAGCAAGGTATTTCACATCTTTTACATCGAATCAAGGATTGGTGATGAGAAGTTTGCTTCTCTGTTTTTTTTTTTTCCTTTTTTTTCTTTGTTTGATGTTTGGGCAAGCATCTGATTTGATCTATTGAAACCCGTGATTATGGGTTTTCCACCTGTGGTGAACCTATGCTTCTCTGTTTTTCTTTTTTTTTCTTTGTTTGATGTTTGGGTAAGCATATGATTTGATTTACTGGATTCCAATGGTTATGGTTTTTTTTTTTTTTTTTTTTTTTATAAATAATTTAAGGAACTAAGGTCTTCACAGTGTAAGAAATGGGTGATAAATGCTTTGACCTTTCTGGAATAATTGAAACCTGCCTCTACTCCACTTAGTTCAGTACTGATATATCTCAGTTGAGTAAAATCTTTTGTAGTGTTTAGGTGGTATGAAAAGCTCTTTCCTTTTTTTGCATATAAAGTTTACAATTTGTCGTATTGTCTGGCACAATCTTTAATGGTTTCATCAGTTTGGCATATATATTATATTAGAAAGAAGAAATTACCAAAGATGCTAAATGATTGTGAGGATTAATTTACCAGTCAAGTCAGAATCATCTTAAAGGTTTCACATGCTTAAATTTCAAGTAATTTTCCCTGAAAACAATTTCAGAATTCATGGCCTATTGGGGCATTCGCCTCCACTATGGGGGTTGAGCTTGACTTCCCCTAGAAAAAATAAAGTCCAAAAAGTGATTATATATCAGATATTTCAGCTTTTTACTAGGTTTCACTGTTTCGTGCCACACTGCTTGAGGTATACATTTTCTTGCAGAGCATTGTCTTTATTCATTTTCCTGGATTAATATTCAAAAATTTTATATTTGATCCCGCACATAAAATTCATGTGTCATATACCCGTCTAAGCACACAGCACAAGTGCTTTTGGGGCATCTACAATGCTTAAAGAGTCTGCCTTATAATGCTCGAATCAAATGTTACAATTAATTTTTTGCTATTTCTGGAAAGGAAAATTCTGACACAGGTTATTAAAGCAGGTAAATTCTGGTTGAATTCATTTTGGAAGGCATAGTTTAGGAAAAGCTTTCAATTTTTGTAAAAAAGAGTTGCAAGCTGTTGAAAAAAACTTGACATAGTGCTAAATAGATAGTATACTGAAATCTCATATGAAAAGCTACCAAGGCAGGCTGAGGCAAAGTCCATTGCATCATTGTTTTGGCTATCTTTGCTCTAGCTAGACATTGAGCCAGGCCTACTAACACTAAATCCTTGATTGGTAATCTAGCTAGAGACACTTTGGTGTTATCAAACTAGTGACACTTTAGCGTTATCAAACTCTTTGCAATGTTTTTCTTTCACTCGTACTTTCAGGTAAAGTAATGCAGTTGCACATGCCTTAACTAGGAGAGCAAGTTTGTCTTTTCTTTTATTAGTTTGGATGGAGTTTGTTCCACCAAACATTACTTTTGTACTTCATGCTGATCTTCCATCTTCTTAAATAAAAAAATGGACTATGTTTGTTTCTTAAAAAAAAAAAAAAAACAAAAAAAAAAGGTTATGCAAACCCATTTTGCACCTTTAAATATCTATTTGGATTGAAATAAATAACTATACTATTATTATTAAATTATTTCAATTTTTTTTTTATTGTTATAATAACTAGATGCCAAAAATGTGAGTTTATAAGCGACAAAAATATCATTTTAGGGAAAATACCTACATAGTTAACAGCATGCACAACTAACACTCTTAATATTATATTGTAGGGTCACAGATTGTAGCCCACACCTTGATGGAAACAGGGAATGGGCCCAATGAGCCCAATACAATAAATTTGTAAGAGAGTGGGTTGAAGAATTGGGCCAACGGATTTTCGCGACAGTTATTGGGGTTAGGGTACTTGGCCGAGGAGGCTAAAACGCTCGAATAAGCAGCTAAGACTTTAGGTCCGAGGGGTAAGGTTGAGGCAATTTTGATGGGTTCTGATCAAGTCCGAGGGGTATGAACCTGGACAAGGTGCTCTCTTTTAGGTTATTTTCTTCTAAATGCTACAGTAGCGATTTCTCAATGTTCTTCCCGTACTCTCTTTTTTCTCTTTTTTTTTTTCTTCTTCCTCTTTTGTGAAGGGTTTGTTCCATTATATAGTCCTTCACTGCTCGATCCCATCGTCCACTTGTCTGTCATCTAGCACGGTACTTGAGTTTCCCCTCCTTTTTCTCCAGCTCTCTGATTTTCTGGGGATAAAGGAGACTTTCCACACTGTTCAGGGGTCTTCTCCACATAAATGCGACCAGGAAATCAGCTGCAACGCATTTAATGCGGTGGTAGCAGCCTTTCCTTGAGATATTTCTGGATCCTTATCCCTTCTATACACGTCGGTAGTCTGTCTTTTATTCTGGGACTCGCTGGAAAGTGGATTAATGGGGAGCCGAAGCTCCTCTCTCCAATAGACGTCACATCCGAGAAGGGTATTCTTCTCGGACCAACCTCCTCGGACACTTACGCGCCCCACTGTTACCTACAACAGGTCTCAACGATTTCTCCCCCTCGGGCGTGCTTTTAATGAAACGGTATTCCTGGGCCTCGATCACGGGCCTTGGTTTTACTCCCCCACAATAGCCCCTCAAAATTCTAACTTTTCCTTCTGATCCGAGGAGGAAAATTAGGATTTTGATATATAAATGTAATTACGATGTAGTCCTTTATTGTAGTTAAATTTAGGCGCGTGTAAGGGCCATTTCTGCCATTTCGCAAGGGCTTCTGACGCTTGGGAACTCGCACAATCATCATTGAATGCTGGGAAGTCCGTTTCAACCAGGTATCCTACGGCGGAATGCGAATCCTACGGTCCAGATTACAATTTCAATATTTGGGCGGGATTGTGGCTTTTCCCTTTCCCATTTCCCACTATAAAAGCTTCCAGGCATTACTTTCGGTTCCTTATTAGAGCTTACAACTTCCGTGTTCGTATCCAAGCGCCTATCAATCCGTCACAAGAAAGAGAGAGCTTGACTCCGGCGATCAGAGAAGCAATCCGCGTTCATCCTTTCGTAAGATTCGCACTCCGACTACCATTATATCCTCGGCTAACCTTCTCGGCTAACCATAGCATCTTATAGAGACTAACCATGGGCAGATTCGAGCGTTTAGTGAACACTCCGGCCAAAGTAGAGCTGTTCAAGGAGAAATATCATATTCCCCAGGAGGTGATGGTGCGCCATTGCACCATAGAGGGGGTGGAGTTCGAACGGAAAAGAGGAGAGGTGGTCATCCCTATGATTGCCTTTATAGAAGGGGGAATGACCGTCCCCATGGGTAGGATCACACGGGACTACCTTCGCGCCCATAGGTTGTGCCCCCATCAGTGTGCCCCCAACTTTTTTAGAGTATTAGGGTCAATCGACGCCTTGGACCGGCACCTGAGGCTAGGACTGACGTGGCACGACGTCGCCCACCTATACGAAGGCCATATTGAGTCCCGGGCGGGTTTTTACCTTAAGTCCCGTAACAATGTGGTGAAACTGGTGTCCTGCCTTCCCAAGTCAAATAAGGGGATGAAGGACGACTACTTAATCCTGTCGGGGCCTTGGAGCGACGGCTTAGCTTGCCCAACCAAGGCCGGGACACCAGGTGGAGCACTTTAGACCTAGGACTTCTAACTTTAGCACTAGGGATTGTTCCGTATCCTTTGTTCATTTATTTAGTTATTTTATGCGAGTATAGCTTATTGCACGTTTTTTTTTATAGCCGAGGCTTAGTAACGTGGTTTATTTCTTTGCTAGACAAATTCCTCACCAATCCGAAGCTGAGCCTAATCAACGTCCCAGCATTGAATTACTTGCTGAGGTCAGAGATCTTTGTGAACGAAGACGGGCAGTTAAGAGCGGTCCACCTCATTTTGGACTTTGAGCCCATTTCTCGGTCTTTTTTAGACGTCGGCAACTCTATCCGAGCGGGAGACTATCGCTTGGCCCGCATTGACGTGTCTCGGCCAAACTTCCTTGCCGACTACGATCTTCCTCCGGTCGACCACCCCATTCCACAGGGGATCCCCCTTGCCTTCGAACCACTACGCGACGTAGCGCTTGGTGGGGCCGTACTCCGAGAGGTGACAGCTTCCTCCTCCTCTCTTGAACTTGAGATTGACGAGTTCAGATTCGAAGAAGAAAGAGTACACATATCGGAGGCCGAGGAAGGGGAGGACGAGCAGTCAAGCGTGCACCCTCCGGATCGGGTGATTGCTTACATTGCCGATTCGACTGACGAGGAGGAAGACATGGCCCCCCGGACCGAGCCGTCTTTGAAAGAACTGATGATGGGCAGGAATAAGGGGCCGCCCTCTCAAGATAAAGGCAAGTCCGTACAGGCTGCACACCCTCCTCCTCCTCCGCCCCAAGTTCCTGCTGATCTTGGGCTCAAACCGAATCCAGATTTAAGAAGGAAGAGGCCAATGGAGCCTGCCGAGGAGGGCGGGTTAGGCCCATCAAGGGGCAACAAACAGGCCAGGCCTGCACCAGAGCGAAGGAGCAGGAGGTCCCACTCCGTGGAGAGCCACGAGGAGAGACCTGCGGCCCGAGTTCGTCAGCCGCCACAAACTTGGTCACCCGAGTTGGAGGTCGACGGCGGCCCCATTAGGATGGACGCCTCTCTTCGGCATTATAGAGGTGGCCATGCAGGTCGTCTGGCCGACGCTCTGCTACAACCCCTCCTCCTTCCCTCGGACCTGGCGGCGTACAGGAGCATTGACTATCCTGATCTGGTCCTTTCGATGAAAAGGGACTTGGCCATGGTAAGTTGGTTATATATAAAAAGAATCTTATTTATGTGTTACTATTATTCTTTTTTTTTAGGTTTAAGACGTTTCTTCTTTTTGCTTAATAGGTCGCGCAACAGGTGCACGTGGCCGACGAATGGGCAAAGCGCTTTCGCGATGAGACGAGGGCTGCTTACCAGGCCCGAGATGCTGCGGAGGACAACTTAAGCGTGCTTAGAACCCAGCAGAAGCAGTTGGCCGAGCAAGTGAAGAAGGCTAACCAAGATAAGGCCAGCGCTGAGGCTGGTAGGAATAATATAGAGAAGCAGGCGGAGACTATTCGCGGTGAGCTGCACCTCTGCCAGATCAATTTAGAGACGGAGAGGCAGATGGTGATAGGTCTGCGTGAAGAGCTCCGTCAGGCCAAGGAAGCTGCGCAGCTACAGAAAGAAGCAGCCGAGGCTGAGAAACAAGCTTCTTATGCTCTGGGGGTGGAGGAGACTCAGAGCAGATTAACTGAGGAGTTTGCCTCCGTTGCCAGGGACTACTGCGACGTCACTTGGGGAAAAGCCCTTGACGCCGCTGGGGTTCCTGCTGACTCTATTCTTAGGAGGCCTGAGAGCGTGTATTATGATCCTGAAATCCAACCGCTCTCAGGTTCCGATTCTCCTCCCCCAGAGCAGCCAGCCTCAGTGTCTGAAGCTCCTGTGATCAACCAAGATCTTCCAGCTTCTGTGGAAATCCCTACAGCCCCACTTCAAGAGTCTGGTCAGGGGGAAAGCGCTGAGGCCTCCCAGAGTGATGCTTTGGATGCTGCCCCTTCGCAATCCAAACAAGTAGCCGACCGCCAAGACCACCAAGACTTCAAGACCAAGGCCTAGGACATTTATGTTAACGTTTTCTTTTTGTTTTCTATACTTATTATTTCAAGGATTTGTACTTTGTTTCAGTCATTAATGAAAATGCACTCTTTTCCTTTTACGTATCATATCAAGTAGTACTAAATCTCTTTGCTGTCATTGCGTTTTTTTTTTTTTTTTTTTTTTTTTTTTTTTGGGCTTGTGTTAAACGAACGCCTAACTTGACTAAGAAGGCCTGGAAATTGACAAACTAGCTAAACACCATTAAGTGGGAAATCTGAGACATTCACTTGCCCATATTTGAACGTTAAAAATAGAGATGGGACTTAAATGAGAACACCTCATGGAACAATTTGGACGTTAACTAACCCAAGTCATCTAGTCCGAGGACTGGTGAATGATCGGATTTAAGTTTAAACATTTCACAGAACAGTGAGGGTGTTAACTAACCCAAATCATCCGGTCCGAGGACTAGCGCATGATCGGATTTAAGTTTAAACACTTTAAAGAGCAGTAAGGGTGTTAACTAACCCAAATCATCCGGTCCGAGGACTCGTGCATGATCGGATTTAAGTTTAAACACTTCAAAGAGCAGTGAGGGTGTTAACTAACCCAAATCATCCGGTCCGAGGACTCATGCATGATTGGATTTAAGTTTAAACACTTCAAAGAGCAGTGAGGGTGTTAACTAACCCAAATCATCCGGTCCGAGGACTCGTGCATGATCGGATTTAAGTTTAAACACTTCAAAGAGCAGTGAGGGTGTTAACTAACCCAAATCATCCGGTCCGAGGACTCGTGCATGATCGGATTTAAGTTTAAACACTTCAAAGAGCAGTGAGGGTGTTAACTAACCCAAATCATCCGGTCCGAGGACTCGTGCATGATCGGATTTAAGTTTAAACACTTCAAAGAGCAGTGAGGGTGTTAACTAACCCAAATCATCCGGTCCGAGGACTCATGCATGATTGGATTTAAGTTTAAACACTTCAAAGAGCAGTGAGGGTGTTAACTAACCCAAATCATCCGGTCCGAGGACTCGTGCATGATCGGATTTAAGTTTAAACACTTCAAAGAGCAGTGAGGGTGTTAACTAACCCAAATCATCCGGTCCGAGGACTCGTGCATGATCGGATTTAAGTTTAAACACTTCAAAGAGCAGTGAGGGTGTTAACTAACCCAAATCATCCGGTCCGAGGACTCATGCATGATTGGATTTAAGTTTAAACACTTCACAGAGCGTCAAGAGGTATGGAAAGAGGTATATATATTGAATATAAAGAGCAAATTTTGATCAAACATAAGTTTATTAATAATAATACCTTTTCAGATTATTAACATTCCAAGGGCGAGGTATTACAAGCCCATCCAAGTCCTCCAAGTAATATGCCCCAATGCCTGCGTTGGAGGTGATGCAGTATGGTCCTTCCCAGTTTGGCCCTAGTTTTCCCCAAGCCGGATTTTTTGCTGAGCCCACAACTTTTCGCAGTACCAGGTCACCTGGGACCAAAGGCCTTGCCTTGACATGGGCATCATAACCTTGCCTCAGCTTTTGTTGGTAATGGGCCAATTGGACCATTGCGTTTTCCCTTTTCTCGTCGATCAAGTTCAGATCTCTCGCCAAGTTTTCATCGTTGTCGTTTGGATTGAATGACCTTGTTCTCATCGTTGGGAACCCAGTCTCCAAGGGGATAACTGCTTCAACTCCATAGGTCATTGAGAAGGGGGTCTCTCCGGTGGACCTCCGAGGTGTGGTCCTATATGCCCAAAGTACATGTGGGAGTTCCTCCACCCATCTGCCTTTCGCTTCATCCAGTCTTTTCTTCAATCCGCTGAGTATGACTTTATTTACAGCTTCAGCCTGCCCATTCCCTTGGGGGTAAGCCGGAGTAGAATATCTGTTAGTGATCCCCAATTCTCCACAGTAGTCTCTAAACATTTTACTGTCGAACTGGAGTCCGTTATCTGTGATGAGTACACGTGGGACACCGAATCGAGTAACAATGTTCCTCCAGACAAATCTTTTTGCATCCACATCTCGGATATTAGCCAGGGGCTCTGCTTCAACCCATTTGGTAAAATAGTCAGTACCAACTATCAGATACTTTTTATTTCCCACAGCCTTAGGAAATGGTCCGACGATGTCTAAGCCCCACTGAGCAAATGGCCATGGGCTAGATATCGGATTGAGGATTCCTCCGGGCTGGTGTATACCTGGTGCATATCGTTGACACTGATCGCACTTTTTGACGTACTCCAAAGCTTCTCTCTGCATGTTCGGCCACCAATAACCCTGAGTAATGGCCCTATGCGCCAAGGATCTGCCTCCAGTATGACTTCCACAGATTCCCTCATGCATTTCCTCCAAAAGCGATTCCGTTTGATCGGGATGAACACAGAGTAGATAAGGTCCAGAGAAGGAACGCCTGTATAGCTTATCATCCTGTGATAGCCAATAGCTAGGAGCCTTCCTTCTTATTTTGTCGGCTTCCGTTTTCTCTTCGGGTAGAATGTCATCCTTTAAGAACTGCACGACGGGGTCCATCCAACTCGGCCCCATCCTTACTTGATTGATCTGTACTACGTTTGCTATTATTGAGGGTCGATGCAGGTCCTCAACAAGGATTAGGCGAGGTAAATTCTGTGCCGAGGAGGTTGCAAGAGTGGCCAAGGAGTCCGCATGCGTGTTACCGCTTCTTGGGACATGTAGCAAGCTAAAAGATTCGAACTCCACTTGCATGGCTTTCACTCGGCTAAGATAGCTTCGCATTCTCTCATCCTTGGCTTCAAATTCTCCCTTGACTTGTCCCACAATTAGCATTGAGTCCGAGAAGAGGTTAATGGACTTTCCTCCCATCTTCAGGACCATAGTCATTCCTTCCAGTAGTGCTTCATACTCTGCTTCGTTATTCGTGGCAGGAAAGTTTAATCTTAACGACTTTTCAATGGTGATCATCTCTGTTGATGTCAACACTAGCCCAATACCCGCTCCTTTTTGGTTTGATGCTCCGTCTACATATACTTCCCACGTCGGAGGGGGACACCTGGTGATACTACAGGCTAGTTTTGCACCTCTTTCCTCTAATGATAGTTGACTATCCGCTTCCGGTTCGGTGAATTCTGCCACCAAGTCGGCCAGTACCTGGCCTTTAACTGAGGTGCGAGGCATGTACTTAATGTCGAAAGCTCCCAGAATTGTACCCCACTTGGCTATCCTTCCCGTATAGTCTGCACTTTTAAGTATGGCTTTTAGTGGGAGTTGAGTAAGGACGATCACTGTGTGCGCCTGGAAATAATGAGGCAGCTTGCGTGTGCCAAGCACCACCGCTAATATGGCCTTTTCCAGTGGTAGGTAGCGTATTTCTGCCTCATGCAGTGACTTACTCACGTAGTATACTGGTCGTTGCACGCCGTTGTCTACCCTTATCAATACTAAACTCACTGCATAGGAGACCACTGCAATGTAAGCAAAAAGGACCTCGTCCGGCTCAGGGCTTGACATGACAGGCGGCCGAGCAAGATAGTCCTTGAGCTGTTGAAAAGCCGCGTCACATTCCGTCGACCACTCAAAGCTTTTCCATTTATTGATCAACAGGAAAAAGGGTCGGCATCTGTCAGCTGATCGAGATATGAATCTATTCAGGGCAGCGGCCATCCCGGTGAGTTTTTGCACCTCTTTCGGGTTCCGAGGAGTTCGCATACTGGTGATGGCCTTGATTTGGTCGGGATTGACTTCAATTCCCCTATGAGTGACCATATAACCCAAGAATTTGCCTGAGCCAACGCCAAACGAACATTTGGAGGCATTCAAGCGTAGCTTATGGCTTCTGAGAATTTCGAAGACGACTCGAAGATCCTCTAGGTGTTCAGATGCTCTTCTGCTTTTCACCACCATGTCATCTATGTAGATCTCCATACTTTTCCCCAATAATGATTCAAACATCCTCGTCATCATCCTCTGATAAGTAGAGCCTGCGTTCTTCAAACCAAAAGGCATCACCTTGTAGTGGTAGTTTCCCACTGGCGTGACAAAAGCAGTTTTCTCCTGATCGTCCAATGCTAAAGGTATCTGATGATAACCCTGGAAAGCATCCAAGAAACTCATCCGAGGATGGCCGACTGTGGCGTCTACCAGCTGATCAATTTTGGGCATGGGGAACGGATCTTTTGGGCAGGCTTTATTCAGGTTCGTGAAATCAACACATACTCGCCACTTCCCAGTCTTTTTCTTGACCACCACCGTGTTTGCCAACCACTCTGGGTAGAAGATCTCTTTGATAGCCCCTGCCTTCTTTAGCTTTATCACTTCCTGACGGACTGCTTTTGCATGCTCTTTAGATGGCCGGCGAGGGAGCTGCTTCTTGGGGGTCATTGCTGGATTAACATTCAAATGGTGACAAATGAAGTCTGGGTCTATCCCTGGAGCCTCATAGGCGTTCCATGCAAATACGTCTATGTTTCGCTTGAGGAACTCTATCAATTCCTCCTTCTCCAACGGGGGTAGTTGAGATCCGATTTGAAAGAATTTCTCAGGGTCATCTCCTATTATGACCTTTACAAGATCCTCGCATTTCGCCTCCTCGGACAGCCCATCCTTGGACAACATTGGGGGTTTTGATTGCTATAGCTCTTCTTCCTGAGCCTCAGATTCTGCTCCAGGTTCATGTCGGATAGCTGCTATCATGCACTGCCGTGCCATGGTTTGATCACCCAATATCTCTTCTATCTTGCCTCCAGAGGGGTATTTAATCTTCTGATGCAGGGTGGAAGAGACTGCTCCTAAAGCATGAAGCCAAGGCCTTGCAACAATTGCTGTATAAGGGGAGTAGGCGTCCACCACTATGAAATCGACCTCTACTATCTCCGCTCCGGTTTGTATTGGCAGCCTGACTTGCCCTTTCGGGATAATAATCTTCCCTTCAAAGCTTACTAAAGGGGAGTTATAAGGTGTCAGGTCTTCGGCCCTTAGGTTCAGCCCCTTGAAGAGGTCAGGGTACATGATCTCGGCTGCACTGCCTTGATCCACCATTACCCTCTTTACATCGTAGCCCCCAATTCGGAGGGTAATTACCAAAGCATCGTCATGTGGCTGAACTGTTCCGATCTTGTCTTCGTCCGAGAATCCCATGACCAGGGACCGGCTCGATTTAGCTCTCTTCGACTCATGAGAGTCATCCTCAGAGTACAGACGAGCCACCGACATTACTCTGGAGGGGCATGACCCTGTCCTGCCAGGTGCCGCAAAGATGACATTAATAATTCCAATTGGAGGTCTAGGAGGATTCTCCCTTTCTGACCGAGTATCCGCATGGCTACCCAGATTATTGGAATGGTGCAACAGCTGTTTCAATCTGCCCTCCCGGACAAGCTGGTCCAGGTGATCCCATAAGCTTCTACAATCCTCGGTGGTATGGCCGTGGTCTCTATGATATTGACAATAGAGGTTCCGGTTTCTCTTTTCTGGATTTCCCATCATCTTGTTGGGCCACTTGAAGAAGGGTTCGTTTTTTACCTTTTCTAGGACTTGGTGCACAGGCTCTCGGAATACAGCCCCTACTATTTGGCTGTTGCTGGATGTCTGCTGCTCGGCATAATCCCTTTTCGGCCGGTTATTACTGTACCTATCCGGCCTAAACTCTCTTCTTTCTTGTGGGACAAGCTTATCTTTCCCTTTTCCTTGTTGCTGCTGTTGTTGATCATCTTCTATCCTTTTATATTTGTCCACCCTATCCATTAATTGTTGCAGGCTGGTGACCGGTTTCCCTGTCAGGGACTTCCTCAGGCCATGATCGGAGGGCAGACCAACCTTGAAGGTTCTGACAGCGACCTCGTCAAAATCTCCATCAATCTCGTTAAACATCTCCCAATACCTCTCGGCATATGACCTCACAGACTCCCCCTCCCTCATTGTCATGGACAGCAGGGAATCAAGGGGTTGAGGAACTCTGCTGCATGTAACAAACCGGGAGCAGAATGATTGAGTGAGCTTTTTAAAGGAGCCGATGGAATCAGTCTTCAACCCGTCGAACCATCTCATCGGCATCGGTCCTAGGCTAGAGGGGAACACTCTACACAATAAAGCCTCGTCCTGAGAGTAGACTGCCATCTTTTGTCTGAATTGGCTCACGTGTTCTACAGGGTCGGTACGCCCGTTGTACATAGAGAACGTAGGCTGATGAAAACGTCTGGGAAGCTTTGCCTTTTCTATTCCCCTAGTAAAGGGGGACTTAGAAATTTGGGTCAAAGCCTTCTTCATGTCTTGGGTTCCCACTCCCCGTCTAGACGAACTTTTTCTCCTTCTCTTGTGAGAATGCTCTTCTTCATAGGAATAGGATTCACTGGGGGGAGTCTCTATAGAATTCCTGTAACTGTCCTCCCCCTCACTGTTGGAGGAGATATCAGAACTTGAAGGGGTGCGATTTCGTTGTGCTCGACGAAGCTTCTTTTTCAATCCTTCTATTTCACGCTGTAAGTCCTTTTCGTCAGCGTGTCCTTGCACCAGATGGCTCTTTCGCCGATAGCCGCTCTTCCCAGCATGGATCGCTCGCGAACTACCCTCACGCTGGTTATCTACGTGGTTATCCCGTTCAAGATTATGGAGTTCATCTTGCTGATTGGCGTTTACTGACTCTGCATGGGGCGGACTGGCTTGTTGCGGTCCGGAACCTGCCATAACTGCCGTAACTTCCTACTAGCGCTAATTCTTTCCCACAGACGGCGCCAATTGTAGGGTCACAGATTGTAGCCCACACCTTGATGGAAACAGGGAATGGGCCCAATGAGCCCAATACAATAAATTTGTAAGAGAGTGGGTTGAAGAATTGGGCCAACGGATTTTCGCGACAGTTATTGGGGTTAGGGTACTTGGCCGAGGAGGCTAAAACGCTCGAATAAGCAGCTAAGACTTTAGGTCCGAGGGGTAAGGTTGAGGCAATTTTGATGGGTTCTGATCAAGTCCGAGGGGTATGAACCTGGACAAGGTGCTCTCTTTTAGGTTATTTTCTTCTAAATGCTACAGTAGCGATTTCTCAATGTTCTTCCCGTACTCTCTTTTTTCTCTTTTTTTTTTTCTTCTTCCTCTTTTGTGAAGGGTTTGTTCCATTATATAGTCCTTCACTGCTCGATCCCATCGTCCACTTGTCTATCATCTAGCACGGTACTTGAGTTTCCCCTCCTTTTTCTCCAGCTCTCTGATTTTCTGGGGATAAAGGAGACTTTCCACACTGTTCAGGGGTCTTCTCCACATAAATGCGACCAGGAAATCAGCTGCAACGCATTTAATGCGGTGGTAGCAGCCTTTCCTTGAGATATTTCTGGATCCTTATCCCTTCTATACACGTCGGTAGTCTGTCTTTTATTCTGGGACTCGCTGGAAAGTGGATTAATGGGGAGCCGAAGCTCCTCTCTCCAATAGACGTCACATCCGAGAAGGGTATTCTTCTCGGACCAACCTCCTCGGACACTTACGCGCCCCACTGTTACCTACAACAGGTCTCAACGATTTCTCCCCCTCGGGCGTGCTTTTAATGAAACGGTATTCCTGGGCCTCGATCACGGGCCTTGGTTTTACTCCCCCACATATATGTTCACAACATTTTTACAACAAATTCTTAGTAACAAATTGTTATTCGTGAGTAAAAAAAGTAATTTCTATTCCAATAAAAAAATTAATTTTAGTGATAGGTTCAAATTAGAACCAATAACAACTTACCACCTATGATTTATTGTGAAAATATCGTGGACATAACATTTCTCATTAAAGAAAAATAATTTATTTAATATATACCACCCCATCGGCATTTAAAATTGAAAAAAGTTAAAACAAAAATTAATTTCTTAATTCTTAAGATAGGGAAAAAAAATGCAGCAACATTCTCAGATTTCCTTTCACTTTCTTAGCAACCAAACACAAAAACACTAAAATCAAATTTATCAACCCACATTGACAAAAATCGTTGCACCGGCCATTAACAAAATTTTTTACACCTCAAAATCATTGGCTATGGCCTATGGATGCAGACGAACGAGGTGGATTATTCTTCGAGAACATGTGATTTGGCAGTAGAATTGAAGAGAGAAAGGAGGAATGGAAGAATTGTGAAAGGGTGATGAAGTTGCAAATTATGAAGAGGAAGTTAATTTCTCCGATTGTTTGGGATAGAGAGAAGTGAAGCTCTTAGCAAAGACCAAAGAATTGAGCTTTTAGACCCAAATGCAGCTCTCTTAGACATGATCTTCTCTGTCAAGAAACCAAACATTTGAAGGTAATCAAAGTCAATTAAGAAAATCCGAATTTTCATTGGGGCCATGTTCTTCCACATGCTCCACTGTCTTCTCCTTGTTTGAGGTGTAATTAATTTTCATTTTAATTTTGTTAGTGGCGGATCCAACGATTTCGGTAATGAGAGTTGATAAATTTGATTTTTGTGTTTGGTTGCTTAGAAAGTGCAAAAAAGAAACCTGGAAATGTTCCTTATTTTTCCTTTTCTGTCTTTAAAATTGAGAAATTAATTAATTATGATTCTTTTTTTTTTTGAGAAATTAAATACGGAGTATTTTTTTTTTTCAATTTTAAATGCTAATGTGTCATTTATATATATTAAAAAATTTTATTGCTAGATGTACAACTATGATTCATTTGAATTCATTGTTTCTGTAGGCCCATGTCCAGTAGGTAGGACGGCATTATAGTCACGCCCAGGTGAAAGATGCAACTTAGGTCACCCCTTGATCCCCTCCACCCATTTGTTATTCATCCAAAAATATATTATTATTATTATTATTATTATTATTATTATTATTTTATTAGTCACATAAATATTTTTCAATAATAAGTTAACGGTATGATTAAATTGATTGACCTCAAAATCTAGGAATGTAAAAAAAAAAAAATTTTTGATATTTTTGCAAAAAAAAATTATTAGAAGTTAACATACGAATAATAGGTAAAGATTTTGTAACTCAACAAATAACTCTTGATATTTTCAAACAAAACATGTAGAATTCAAATATATATCATATTTTACCTGACATTAAGGAGGATATTTTTTCTCTCATTAAATTAGAGACTTTGATTGAAATCGGGTTAAGTGGGAGGTGAGCATGTGACTCCATGTGCAATGGAATATAATAGAATCCAGTCATTGTGTTAAGTTTGTTTGCTTATTGCACTAGTCGGGGTCTACTCAACTGGGCCTTGTGAAATTCAGACTTTGTGGTGTTTATAAAGTTGTTTGAAAAGTAATCCTTTTACCACATAAAAAAAAAAAAGTAATCCTTTTACTAGTCTAGTTCTCGTTGTTTGAATATAAAGATCATTTCAAAGCTTTTTCCCTCCTGGTGGCCATAAAAAGACTTTTGTCAGTTTAAACTGGAATAGCAGCGATTCTTGGGCCTCAACTAGATAAAACTCAACTCCCAAAGAACCAATATACATAGGAGAAGCGTTTAGGTTATGTTTGGTAACCGTTTTTTTTTTTCTATTTTCAAAAACTTGTTTTTGGGAATATAAAGAAAAAATAATTTTCTTGTATTTTTGAAATCAAAAACATGTTTGATTAGTTGAAATTAAAAAGATAGTTTTTTGAAGAAAAAAATAAAAAATACTAAAGTATGTTGTAACTAGGATTTAAAATCTAATGTTAACTCATTAAATAAAAAAGATTCATTAAATTAAATGCATGTTTTCATTGACTTTGAAAATTAGAAACTGAAAACAGCCTTTTGCATGCTTTCAGTTTCCTTCACAAATTGAATTTTGAAAACAGTTTTTGTTTTCTGTCCATTTTGAGTTGCCAAACAAGTTTTTTAGTCTTAAAAATAGAAAATTGTTTTTGAAAACAGAAAATAAGGGAAAAAAACAGTTACCAAACATACCCTTAGTTTTTCTGTCTTTTTTTATTTTAAGAAACAAACTCATACAGACAAGGAAAGAGAAATGAGTTCTAACATAAAGTCACACTACAAACCTTACTCAAAAGCCATAGCAACTTTTAGGCGTTTGGTAAGGGGTACTGTTTTAGGATTCTTAGCAATGTTGAAAGATTCACATGTTTGGTTGCAAATCACATCAAAGAATCAGATGCCAGGGGTATCTAGATTCCCATTCAACCCCCTTCTTATAGGAATGTGGTTTCTCTTTAAAATAGGTGAGTATCAAGATTCCCATGTTTAAAAAAAATTACATTTATTATAAATTGACAATTTTAACATTTTTTCCTTATCGTTTAACTAATGGAGATAAAACAAAAAACAAATTATCAATATCTCTTCCTGACAAAACAACATAACAGGAAAGACAACTCTATTGATATAGTTTTAATGAAATTGTTAGACTATAGTTTTAATGAAATTGTTAGAATTTATAGTTTATATTTTGTTTGTTATTATTTATTTGGAGTAAGATTTTTTTTTTTAAAATTAGTGATTTGATATTGGGTTTACAAATCTAAGGATAGCATAGGAAAAATAAATAATTCATCTAAAATTCGTAGGAAGAGACCATACATAATAATCTCACATTCTTGGGAATTTAATGTTAAACCAAACATAGGAATATTTACATTCCTAGGCATCCAAATTGCAAGACATCACACTCCCAGTAATCTGAATGCCAAAAGCAATGTGGATTCTCCCATACCAAACGCCAAAGGAAGTGTGTAACAAGTTATACCTCACACAACATGCTCTTTTAAACAATATGAGACAATTACCTATTCTTTTTTTTTAGAAACAAACACACACACACAATAGAGAAGAAAATGGATTCTAACATAAAAGCACACCGCAAACTCCATTCAAAACTTCTCTTCTAAACCCTTTCCGAGTCAAGAAGCAACTGTATTTTTTTTTTTTTTTTTATATATACTACATTGCTAAACAATGTACTAAGTTGGCCTTTGGTGCACCGAAAATGTTGCTCTAATTTATTCAACCCAAGATTACTTGCAAGCTAAGTAAAAGTATGAAACCTCCGAAAAAATAAAAATAAAAATATTTTTAATCAGTACACTTATTGTTTTATTTAATGATAAATTAACTCAAGCACCAATGCACAAGATCCTTGGTATATTAGAATATAAATGGCCGAAATAAGGGGCATAAACCATAATAGATACTCAAAGGCACACATTCAAATATTCTATTGATGCTTATTCGAAGAGTCGAAGGTAAATATTAATTGATAAAAACCAAACCTTTGACTTTGATTTTTTTTTTTAATAAAATTATTTTATAATCTATAATCGTCTATCATATTACTATATAATAAAAGTTCAACTTAGAAGTCACAGTTTCGCCAAATGGCTTCATCAAATTATAAAAAAAATTTAAATAAATTTTTTTTTTTTTAGATAGAAACAATGAGTTATTTGTTCTTATCAATTTCTTTAGATAAATAACAATAAGTGTTTTAACAAAACACGCAGCATGCACTTCAGTTTCAGTTGATAGAGACAACTTATTTGTTCTTATCAATTTCTTTAGATAATTAGTGTTTAAAAAAAAAAATGCAATATGCATTTTAGATAAAATAACAATAAGTGTTTTAACAAAATATACAACATGCATCTAAGTTTCAGTCGATAGAGACAGCAACTTATTTGTTCTTATCAATTTTTTTAGATAATTAACAATAAGTGCTTTAACAAAACATGCAATCTATTATCAAAATTTTAAAACTAATATATATTCACTAATGGTCTTTGCATAGAATCTTTCTTGCACCCTACTCTTTTTTTTTTTTTCCGAGTTCCAACTTACGCATATGTATTTGTATTGGAAAGATATACATATTGTATATATTCATAGGAGTTGATAAATTTGTTTGACACTCTCTCTCTCTCTTTAACAAATTTTTTTTCCTAATAAACAACTACTCTCATTAATTATTAAATTAATTTTTTATTAATTGTTAGGATATATTTCCTCAAATTAAGGGATAAAATTAACAATAGTTTAATGTACGTAAAATTTTAAATTCTATTCAAACTAAAAGTAACTTTATCATCTATGTTTTAGAAATTTAAATTTTACTCCAACTAAAAATCTATTATCAAAATTTCAAAACTTATATATATCACTAACTTTCCATAGAATCCTTCTTGCACCCCACCTATTTATTTATTTTTTTGTTTTTTGTTCTTTTCAAGTTGCAACTTACGCATATGAATTTTTATATGATAGTTTTGATTAAATAAATTCATCTTACTTATTGTTATTTGTTTCTAAATTTTCATGTATGGATATTATGTTAAAGGAAGTCTATTATATAAAAGCAAACAAGGGACACCCATTTAAGTTCATGGTTTCTCTTAGGTAAATTCTCAACTTTTGAACTATTTTGTGCGTTTTAAGGTTTTGGTTATTTTATGTATTTAGTTTGTAAGTGTTTTAAAATTTTCAATTGACTATCATTACAACAACTTTTGATTCAAAACATGTTTTGCATGTGTTGTAGTTCAATCTGATTCCAAGCTACTTTTACTTATTGATTGTTAAGACTTATATCAATATCTATCTATTTTTATATTTTAAAATTCTTTTTGTGCTTTGTGTTAATTTCTTAGTATGCCTAATTCTTCCCATATTTCTTAAAAAGTCTAAGTAAATTCAATTTAGAATTCCTCCAATATTTTTTTAGATCATAGATAATATTTGGCTAAATTATATTCATTGGTCCAATTTCCTGTGTAAGTCTATCTTTACTTAACTTTTTTTTTTTTTTTTTTTTTTTTTAAGTTCAAAAATTTGGATTGTTTTTTCATGTGCAATATTAACATATGTGTTCTTAAAGGCTAAAACACAATATAATTAGAGACATTACTCAAGTTGTATAAGTTAGGGTGTTAACCATTTGAACAAAATCAACACTATAAAAGATTATTTAAATATCAAAATAAGATTTAAAAATGAAATTTCTTTTAGGTGTACAAATACAATTATTTTTTAATCTTAAGTTTTGAATTAATTATTTTATGATAACCTTAATTATACAAGTATTAGAAAAGATTTAACTGCTTGAGTTCAAATCACCCTCTTCATTAATAAATAAAGAATTAGAAAAGTTTTTATTGACAATTTTAATTAGAGATATTATATATAAGGATAAATATACAAAATCATGCATTTTATATAATAATAATCATTCATTTAGTAGAAATGAGTTCTAAAATTATGTAATAATAACTCATTTAGTTATTATTTCTCAAATATATATGTGTATATATATATAAAGAAAATTCATGATTAAAGCCATGCAACGCACCAAAATTTTACTAGTAATCTATATAAAACTAAAGGCATTTGTCTTTTTTATATTAAGCTCATAATATTTTGTCACATAAGTTTTTGTTATTCATAATTTTACACATCAATACTCTAATATATATTTTTTAATTGAATTTAAATTTTATGCTATATTTAAGCTATCAATTAAAATCTTGTATCATCATTTTTTTTAATTAATAGAATAAAGAGTTCAATATAAAAACATAATCAAAATAAATGTCTATTCATAATTATAAACAAGTCTCGGATTTATATACAAAATAAAAGAGATATAATATTTTTTTTATAAATAAAAATCATATTTTATTGAACTTTCATTTCATGATGGGTTGATTAGTATTTATAAAGCATGAGACATTTGACTTTTAATTGACCTCATAATATTTTGTTGCATAAGCTTTTGAAGCTTCACGATTCTACACATCATTGTCCAAAATATATAATATTAAATCAATTCAATTTTTTTTGGAAATAAATAAATTTAATTATATTATATTATGTATTTATACTCTTCATTAAGTTATTAACCCGATTAAAATAAACTATTATAATAACTACGATCATAATTCCTATAATACCGTAGTTATTAAATTTTTACATTTAGAAAATAAATAAAATATTATTAATAACTATCTTAATTATCAAATTTCATATTTTGTTACAGGTTATTGACCAGTTTATAATATATATTCTATCATTTATGATATAAATAAAATTGAAACTATTTGACTTTTGATCGACCTCATAAAATTGTGTCTTTTTTTATTTTTTATTTTATTTATGGGAAGACCACGAATATGATCCAAAGTGAGAAGCAACAATTACATCATGGAGAAAAGCAGGTTCTAAGAAACAAGGACTCTTAAATCCAAGCAGAGAAATCAACAATGTTTAAAACATGTTTTGTTACAAGCCTATTACCCGGCCTACCAACATGAGATGCCTCAACTCTATGGAATTCATGAAAACCTGTCAACATACCATAAATGAAAGGAGTTATTGAGGATGAAGGGGGAGAACTCACAATTATTTCAATTTTTAGATTATGACACATCTTAACCAAAAAAAAACAAACTTAGAGCAGTATATTAAACTGTTTAGATAAAATAAAAATAAAAACAAAAAACTAAACTATTTTTTAAAGTGGACTGAGAATTTTTTATTATTATTTTTTTTTTATGGATAAGTTTTTTTGAAGACATAGATTAGTAGGAAAATGTCCTATTTTGTAGGTATTTTAACTAGAGTTTGAGATATATTTTTACTGGGTTGTCCTAAGTCAAAACTTAAGATCAATGGATATTTCTGAATCACATAAAAATCTAGTCCAAAGAGGGGAATCTTCTTATAGATAGTATCTATCTATTTATACTATATATAAGAGGATTCATTTGTTTCGTCTTCAATTTTTGGCATACCCAAATATCTTCATACAAATTTTGAAATAACATACCCTTTAGGTGCAGTTTGGATTGAGATTATTTATGCGTTTGCGTTTGCGTTATTTATTTATTTATTTATTTTTACCAGAAGCATGTGAACACAGCTACTAGTGGGTCCCGTGCACTGTGCACGGGACCCACACCACTTTCAACGTCCACACATTGGCCCTGTTATGGCACTGTCAATGGGTCCCATGTATTGTTCACGAGACCCACAAATCTCACTTTTCAGCAACTTTTTTCATTAAAAATGGGTCACACGGTATTATTTACACATTTAAAAATTATTTTGCTATAATATTTTCAGTTTTCAGTTTCAGCAACAATAAGTTCAACCCAAACGGACCCTTAGTTTAATTTGTTTTCCTACAAAAAAGCAAAAAATGTGAAAATAGTAATACTATCTCACGTACAAAAGAAAAAAAAAAAAAAAAAACCTTTTTTTTTTACCACCCATTTGTTATTTGTATTTGTTATCTATTTGAATTCAAATACTTCAATTATCTTTATCAAAAAAAATTCAAAAAAAAAAAAAAAAACCACTACCTCACGTAAAACTACTCATTCTTATCCCGATTTTTTTTTAAAAAAAATTCTTTACAACATTCCAAAATTTTTGTTATCTAAATTCTATATAGTTATCACAAATCTCCATCTATACACACTAACGGATTTCATCTTTCTTTTGTTCAAATCTCAATTTTTTTTTACTTATCACAATTCTTATCCCAATCAATAAATCCAAATGTTCCCATTGGGTCTCGATTTCTTACGGTTATTTATATTCCACATTACCTTACCTCCTTTAAAAAATAAAAATAAATAAATACACACGATTATTTATATATCACTTTTAAGCATTATTGCATGCACAAAATGCGTGTTATGAATCTAGTAGATATATATATATTTTTATCAAACTTAAATTTTATTATAAATTTAACCCTACAAATTTAAGATATGATCTTACTATATCATATTTTCTTTAAATGGTATATTATACTAACATTAATTTTTGAGGGAAGCATTATACCAATATTAGCTTTAGCATATTTAGTTCCTCATACATCCATAATCATAATAAAAATATAAAATTTCTATAAATAAATATCATCATTATCAAATTCTATACTTAAACCAAAAAAAAAAATCCATATAACATTAAAAATTTTCGTGTAATACACGGGTCATCATCCACTAGCCATTCTTAAATGGCCAAACCTAAATTCACGAAGTATATCCCATAAATAGCGTGCAAAGTACAAATCTAATCACATTCCACAACACATGTATAGAGCTGGCTTTTGATCGAGAGAAAAGAAAAGAAAAACCCAAACCCGTGAAAAGAAATCCAAATACAAAAACAAATTTCCCTCACCGACATATACGCACACAAGATTACCACAAATAAACCAAGGAAAACCGTAAAAGGGTAAAAACTTTGTTTTTGCTCTTCCGCAGTCTCTTTCCCTTCATCTTCACGCCTTATCATCAGTTCGTAAACAAACATCACACTCTCTCTTTTTCACTCAAATTCCTCACCTCACGGATTTCGTTTTCTTTATTAACTCCATTTTCTCTCATTTTAAACCCCAAATTCCCTTCATTTCCAAGAATCCATTTTACCTCGAAATTCTAAACACTTCCGATCTTCCTTTCTCTTCTACGCTGCCTACGTGGCTAGATCCATTTCCTTCCCGTCAATCTAGGCCCCTTCCGCTTTTCTCTCCTCCCGAGAAGTTTAGATCTACGTTTACTACACAGTACTACATTTTGCTTCAAAGTTTGAAACCGTTTTGTTTATATTTTGCTGAACCACACTGTTATACTTCAATACAACTTTCTCAGATCCACGAAGTTATCAGTTCTTATATATCTCGCTAATGGCGAAACTCGCACAATTCTACGTCGTTTTACTCTTGGCGGTTTCCTTGGTTGGATTCTCCGTTTCTCAATCTTCGCCGCCGGCGACATCTCCATCTCCGGTTCCTGAACCCGGATCCGACTCGCCGTCGTCTCCGCCGGCTCCTGTACCGGCTTCGGGTCCGGCACCGGCGCATTCTCCAACAAATCAGTCTCCGAGTCCGTCTCCTCCGTCGCCTCCTCAGGCACCAGGATCGTCTCCGACTCCGACACCGGAACCGGCACCGTCTGCCGATGATACAGTGGCGAGCGACGTCAATAACAAGGCGAGTACCGATTCGAACCAGTCGTCCGGCGGCGGAATGAGCGGAGGGAAGAAGGTCGGGATCGCGATCGGAGTGCTATTCGCGTTCGCTTTGGTGGTGGTGGGAGGCCTGGTGTACAAGAAGCGCAAGGACAACATTCAGCGAGCTCAGTACGGATACGGAGCCAGGAGAGAGATTCTCTGAAACCCTTAACTCTTCATTCTCTCAACAATGGAATTCAACTTCATACACTACAAATTATTACTGCTATAAATTTCTTTTATAGTAATTAATTGCTTTATAGTTTATATCAGATCATTGTGGTAGGTTTTTTTTTTTTTTTTAAATGATTGGTACATTATTTTGAGATGGTGAATTGGTGTTTAGGAGTTAATTGAATTTTCATGCTTCATTCTTTTGGATTTGATATTTGGAGTTTATATGTTTTTTTTAAGTCAATAATGTCTTTACAATTACAGATATTGAGTTTAGTTTTAGTGTTCAAAAATATTGTTATACAAAAAGTCTACCTTTTGCTTGTTTTGTTTTGTTTTTGTTTTTTTTTTAAATTGTGGTTGGTTTATGCTATTAATTTTAATTTTTAAGCTACTTTAGATTCTTCTTCCATTTTGGTTGGTGGAGGAAAAGGGACTGCCAAACGTCAGTAAATTGTTGCTAATCAAGTCTAAAATCTAAAATTCCTCCGCATCTAGTTGTTATAGTAACCGAATAAATTTATAATTGCAAAATTTATTTTATATTTAGTTTTTTTTTTTTTTTTTTTTACATATCTGAAACCTGATTGATATTTTATTGAAATATAATCTGATGTTAAGTGTCACTAATATGATATTAGGTGTTTAGAAATGTGCAGATGTAAAATAGGTAAAAGTAATTTCTTATGAAATTTTTGAATAATTGGAATCAACATATTATTATAGTCTTAAAAAATATATATTATAGTGTCTGTTGACACTAATTATTTTTGTTAATAATGAATTGGATTGTGATGTTAGAAATTTCTTAATGCGAATACGAAGGATTCTTACCTTTATTATTATGGGGAATTTTGTCAAATCTTGGAATATCATTGCGTAGATAATGAAAAATGGAGAACAATTTTAACGTGCGACTTGCGAGACCTGTCAAAAGTGTCATGCAAATGCACATGTGGTAGAAGTAGAACCTGACCCCCATTCCATACGTAAAACATTGTTCGTGGGACCATTTGTTAATTACGTGAGAGCCACGAAGCAACGCTTTTCTTTATTATTGTGCTAAAGTGTTGTATTTTTTTATTTTCCTGGAAATTGTTTTTAGCTGTCCCTGACAAGGGCCAGCTGTGTTCATTCATTCTTAAAGGTGAAACTGATAGGTGTCTGAAATCTGACTTTTGATGAGGGTTTGTTTGAGGTGAGAGAAAAGAAAGCGGTTTGAATATTACAAAATTATACAGTTTGTTGTACACACCTTTACTATGACTGCATTCAAATCATGACCTCAAACCACAATTTCTAGTTTGGCGATCGCAACTTCAAATTACTATTTCAATGCAATTTTGCATTTGTGTAAAAATGTGTGAAACAAAGTATTCCCTATTATAAAAGAGCATGAATCCTGCCTACTTGCGAGAAGGGATTCTTTCAAGAGTATGAAATGTGAGATTTTATGAAAAAGACATTTGGTGCATGTTTGGATTGCATTGAAAAGCCTAGCAGATGCGCGTCTGCGTTTTCTATGTAGGTCCCATGCACTATTTACGGGACCACAAGTACTTTTTTCAGCAAAAATAATTTTAAAATTGGATTCTACAGCACTATTCACACATTTAAAAATGTTTTTAATTTTCAATTTTCAAATTTCAGTTTTCAGCAATAAGTGGTATCTAAATAGACCCTTGATGTAACTAACACATATGATAAGTTATTTGGTTACCTAGGCTCTAATAATGCTCTTTATTGTTATTTCCATAATTATTAAACTCAGTCTAGACATTAACCTGGTCTATGAGTCAGGTTATCGGTTCAACCATTGGATTATTGATCGAACCATAACATTAAACAAAAAAAAAAAATTATGAAAATAAGTTTAAGAAATCATAACATAAATATGTAAATAAATAAAAAAACATATTCCTAAATTAAATTGGCAATTATTATTTAAAATCAATGTTTCATAATAACATAAAAATCTTTTGATAGAATGAGTGTCTTAGAAATAGGTAGACAAATAGAGAACTGCATTTAAAAAAAAAAAAAAAGTTTTCTATTTTTCAAATTTCCATATTATCATACATTAAACAGTAAAAAAAAAGTCAATAAAATAGTTTTATAGATGTAATTTATAAATTTCACAAACCCAATCAGGTTATATAAACCCATCTGGGTTATTCAAGTTGCCACAAACCTGCTGAGTTTGACTTGGTCTTATGCAAAAACAATCCATTTTTAAACATCCGAATCAGTTTAGGTGCTGGGTCATCGTGTTTTAAGTCCAACCGATTGGGTCAGCTCGACGTTTTTGCTTTCAATTTCAGTCTTATTATAAAGTCATTAATATAATTTGTAGAAATTTGATACTTTTGCCATTGCTTTGCTAATTGGGTAATAGTTCAACTTTTTTTTTTTTTTTTTTTTGGGGATGAATACGCTAATTGTTCAACTTTCCCAAATGTTTACTCAATTAATAAAAAGAAAATTTGGTAACCAATATCATATGCATGTCAGTCTCAAAGTGATCTAAAACAAAAAAAAAAATTACCAAAAATTTGTTTCCGTTTCTTCTCCACTGAGTAGATTGGAAAGAGAGTTTCTAACTTTTACTTTAAAAGTTTTGTCATACTTAAAAGGCTCCGGGTAAAGCCCTACGAAAAAAATGTAAAAGAAAGAGCTAAGTGACAGCAACTATCTTATTTTCTTTGGTCAGACAAAATTGCTGGGCTGCATAAAGATTGTGTGAAATGTGAAGAAAGGATGGTTCAGTCCATCGTGACTGCTGTGAGATTCTAAATTGCAAAAAATAAAATTACGAAAGAATGAAACTCTAATATTTGACACATCCCTTTTTATACTTTAAATTTTATTGTGGTGCAACCGTGCAAGAATTAAGGAAGAAGGGTGCATATAGCGTCCTAGGCGAGGTAATGATTACGATTGATGAGGTGGGAATTATTAAAAAATGGTGTTGATGGAGGTAAAGCTTCATAATCATTGGCTTAACCTCATCATGAACTAAGTTGCTTCTTTAAGTATGGTTCTTATGTGGAAATGGAGAAAAAGACAGATTTTTTTACAATCATGATCCACAGATATCAGTAAAAATATGCGGCTTGAATTTATTTCTAATGATGGAAGTAGTACACGGATGTTTGCATAGCAATTGATGAACATATATTGCATATGCAAAGCTTACATGTAGTTTCTCTTCTATTAATCCTGCATTGACTACAACTTTGGGGAGTGGAATTATATAACAGGATTGGGACTGTCATTTCCCTTTGACAGTCTCCTACTTCCTATCAGCCAGCCGTAACTGCTTGTGCTAGCGCTTACCCTTCTGCAGGAGGGTCAACCCAGCGGCCATGATCTTTTATAAGCTGGATCAAGGCATCAGTTGCACGCTCCATCTCAATTGCACGCTTCACCACCGTCTGAAATACAATCCAACTTTCGTCAAGTTCACACAATTGTTGAGATTGTGAACCACATTATCATGAATACAACAAAGTACTGGTACTGCAAATGATATGCCAACTACTCAAAGATCTCTTAGTACCACCTTCTGATTTAAGAAAACAAAGTACTTTAAGAATAAACATTCCACTGCATCACTAAATAGGAAAAAGTGGTCATGGGGTAAATAAATGTTCCAGGGAAATTCCCAACTGAGCTATGGAGATACATTCAGTAGTCATGATTAATTGACAAAGGATCTGGGGAACTTACATTCATTTACAAGCCCTTGTCAAGTCCCACTGTGTGGTTTAGGACTCTAAAGGATAAAAGGGATTAAATGCCAACAATGTATAGCATCAATATGGTTTACCAAATTTGTGTTCAAGAAAAGAAATATAGTTTCTTTCTTTCTTCTTCTTCTTTTTTTTTACTGAAAAATTTCCTCATTCTATTGATGATTTTCGGGTTTTTATGTTCCTAATAAATGACAAACATAGCAATGATATCAGTAATGAGCTCCATTACAAGTGTTTCGTAATTAACATTTGACCAGATCATATCAGTAATTGACAATCACATGATAACTATCTTCGTTCCCGAATCTGCTATGTTATTGATCTCTATGAACAGCATGCTTTTATAACATCACTCAACAGGCAGTGACCAAATAAAATCTTACGGTCATATGCACATGAAGGTCAGCAATATTGAAGTTCCAGGTTACTTCCTGGTCATAATGAAGACATACTGTGTCCTTGTATCGTAGTATCCCTAGAGTATCCCTACTCTACTGAAGTTTGGCTGTTAGATACCTTGACTTAGCGAACAAACTGTACAGATTTAATTCAGAAACTTGATAACTTTCATACTTCTTATTATTAACTACAACTTAATAATTAAACTGATAAGTTCCATTTAATTAGGCACACTTCATTCATAGAACCGTATTTAAAAGGAAAAAAAATTAATTATGCATGCAAGTCATATCATAGGTTGCAATTGAGACTGGCATGTATTGCTCAATTTTTCTATAGGATGCAAAATTTCTTAAAAGATATTTCAGTTAAATCCACAAAAAGATTTCAAACCTTCCCAACATATAGGTCAATCTTTCCAGGAGCACCACCAACATATCCAAAGTCTGCATCAGCCATCTCTCCTGGTCCATTTACAATGCAACCCATGATTGCAATCTGGCACAGTAAAGAAAGAAAGAATTTAGACCAATGACAAGAAACTACATTATATATCTTGGTAACTTGGAACAGGAAGTTGATATTCAGTATCATCTAGGATTAAGTAATTACTGAAACACCAGGCAAGTGTGATGTCTTTTCCCGTATTTGTGCACTAATTTCTTGTAGGTCAAACAAAGTTCTTCCACAGGATGGGCATGACACATACTCCTGAAACAATGTTTAGGCATATTAAGAAATGGTACAATAGTGTCATTCATTCCTCAGATGTTAGATCCTTTTCTTTTCAGCATAGAAACTACATACGGTCTTCGTATTCCGCATTCTGCAACCTTGTAGTAAATTGAAAGATGTATTCCGAAGAAAATCAAAATCTTTATCTGGGGCTTCTAATAGGACACCATCTCCAAGTCCATCTACTAGAAGTGCTCCAGCATTTGTACCAGCACCAATGACCAAGTCATCCCTGCAAGCAGAAGAAAAGTAACACGATCAAAAACTACTCATTCATTCCATCTGCCTGAACAAGTGTGGGCTGAATTACCTGTGAATCCCATTTGGAAACTGAATATGGTGAATAACAGGGAAATTCAGAGAATTGTCTCCTAGGTACTCAAATAGCCTGCAGATAAACGTAAAATTATCAGGATAGAAAAGATTTGTACAATTTGCAACTAAGCACCTGGATAGAAAGAGAGAAAACTTCTTCAAATATAGTCTATCTGCTGCCTAAAGCTAACGCTTCATTGGGTCACACCAGAACCAGTTTTTGGATCTTATAGGCAATTTTTAAAGGAAAAATGTCTAGGTCACTGGAGCCAAACCAATAGACAATAGAGGTGGACCCAATGAAGAATGCAAGAAGACTGATTCAAGAATGATTTTATAATTGAACTCAGGTACTAAAAACATGACTCCATGTTTGATGTAACTCTCTCTCCACGAGCATATATATAACTTTATCATAATATAAATCATCATTTCAGCTCCAAGGGGAATCCAATCAGTGTTCTGAACAGACACGGGTCATCTGAACCTACGAAAAGCCAAAGGAGAATGTTTGTCCGAGCTTGGTATTCCCTGCAATCCCTACTAGTGCATTTATGTTCCTTTTTTCTTTCAATAATTTGTAAATAAAAGTAGTTAGAGAAAGAGGAAGACGTAAATAAACTGAACAATTGGCCTTGAACTACTTGCCAATTGCCTTGGGTTACCATATTTCTTCAATTGACTTATTTGTGGAATTTATAAGTAACGTTATCAGTTATTACCTCCTTGCTGCATGCACTCTGCTGATTTTTTCTTCAGTATAGGGTAGTTCATGAAGGAGCATGGTAGCATCAATGTCTTTGAGGATTTCTAGCTCTTCATAGGACTCATCGCCACGTAAAGACACAACCAAACGTGAACCTGGGAGGTAATCAAAGAAATATAAAACAAGTTATAAAAGTTATGGCTGTAATGGAATGAGCTCAACTTAGGGAAATGAAAAGAAAAAGCATGCGTTCATGCAAGAACTTGATAGTAGTAAAATGCTAAGTGGCACCTTCTGGCAAAAGCTTGTATGCACCAGTTGATAATTCCTTAAGGTTTACCAAAACCAGGGCATTGGGCAATGGCTTTGTTAACTGCTCTGACAAGGGAGTTATAACCCCCATACTTATATCTATCAGCCTTTTGAGAGCTAGCCGCTGTTCATGATACAAAGAATAATATCAATTCATTCCAAAATTGTTTCAATGACTAAAATAATAATGCAGCAAAATGGTTTATTGATATGCTAAGGCAGAACTGATGAATTGAGTGTGTGTGTGTGTGTGTGTGAGAGCGAGAGAGAGAGAGCATATGGAATTCTTTTCCTGAAGTAATGAAGCCAAAGAGAAGTAGGTTTCTTACAGCATCATCATCATCAACTGGCGGAAGTTCTCTCAATAAAATTGAGTCCACTGTTGCCAAATCCTAAATCAAAATCAATGTGTCACTAAAATTATACATATAAATCCCACAAACTGTAAAGCTCAACAATCTTTTTATGCAACCACATGGAGTAAGAATAGACCTTAAATGGCATGCCAACAACAAGCTTTGCTGCAAGTGACTTGTAAAGGAGTTCTGGCATCTGTATTTCAAAGAATAAAAATAGGAGAAAAGAAAAAGGATTAATTAGACAGTTCTTCAGAATCAAACCCCTGCACCTCTTTCTTTCAAGAAAAAGATTGAGAGGAAAAAAATAAATAAAAGTACTTATACAAGGAAACAAGGTAACCGCAGTCCAAGTAGTACCTTTAACTGATCCAGGGAAACTGACATGAGAACAGAGCCATCACGGTGCAGGACACCTCTATAATCCACCTCCTCACCCTGTACTTTAAATTTTAAATCTGTTAGAAGACTGTAAATAGATCAAAATGAATGCAAAATTCTATAAAAATTTCCCAAATATTTAAGATGTACCTCCTTTTGGATTGGCAATTGACCAGTTCGCCGTTGGAAATCAAAATAATGTCTGTGCTTTTCTTCAAAAGGTGCCTGATGGAAAGTGTCATCAAGAGCAATTTCAAAGGATCATCTTAAAATCACTATTGAGGTGCTTAAGCAAGTTAATTTAATCTTTTAGAGGATATTGAAGTATCGTACCACCCCTTTCTGAAGTTCAGCTGCTCTCATACCAAGGTTGGCCAATCTTCTGCAGGGGTCTATCTCCTCTTCTGGTGGTTCTGTGAGAGAAACTCTAATTGTATCACCCAGACCATCCTGCAAATCCAACAGTGTGTTCTAAAGTTCCAACTACAGTAATTATATGGCTTTGAATACTTGATGCTTTTTAAGATGTAAAATTTACTACTAAACATTTTTTAAAAGAAAAAAGGATTTTATAAGTGCAGGATCCCATACATGCATATGTGCCAACTAATTTCAATTACATTAAGTTTGGATGAAAAATTTAAGAAATTTATAGAATTATCAAAATGAAAGAATTTCAATTGATGGGTTTGAAATCCACAGCCTAGAACATTATTGAAGTTTGAAGAACAGCATATTACCAATAATCCTAGATAGCATAATTCATACTTGACAGAAAATGAACACATCACAACATAAAAACAGTATAAGAATTCAAAATGATCATCCATTTCATTGAATATGCAGTTAAACCAGACCTGAAGAAGGGTCCCTATGCCAATTGCAGATTTCATTCGCCCATCCTCACCTTCTCCAGCTTCAGTAACTCCCAAGTGTAATGGATAATCCCAGCCTTGAACATACATTTCAGCTACAAGCAGTCGGTATGCCTGGACCATCACAACCGGATTGCTTGCTTTCATTGAGAAGACAAAATTGTGATAGTCCAAATTCCGGCATATCCTTGCAAACTCAAATGCAGATTCAACCTGTTCAAGGAATGCTGAATAGTATGGCATCACTGAGTTTCTATTTATTTATTTATTTATTTTTCAGTGAGTTATGTCATCGCTGAACTTGAAAGTGGAAGAAAAAAGCACAAAAGTTTTGTTTGGCAGAACTATAGATAAAAATAACTATTCACCATTCCCCTAGGAGAATCCCCATAGTAGCTCATTATACGATCTGAAAGACTACCATGGTTGGTTCCAATACGCATTGCTCTTCCATACTTCTTACATTTCTCAACCAATGGAGTAAAAACCTGGTGCAATTGAAAGCAAAAAAAAAGTTTCAGTACATTCTCATTTAAATTGTTGAACAGTTGATATTGACTGACCCCCCATTTTGACCATGACAGCTTTACTTTTGGACAACATAAACTTTCTACAAACATGAATACAGCTAAAGAATAGATGGCAGTATGGTAGAAGAATAATAGCTTTAATCTTTGAGTTCCATCTGGCCCACTGAAGAGAAAAAATGTGCTTATAAATAACATAAATTACTTCTACACTTCACTGGTTCTAGACTTAAAACCATAAAGAAATTAGAGTATTATCAGGATTTACACACAAAAAATGTGTCAAATTTTGCAGACGACCATAAAGGTTGTAACATATGTAGGGTCACTTTAAGAAGAACATAAGGGTAGAAATTTGAAAACAGAGACACAGCATTTCTCATTTCCCCTATTACATGTTCTCAGTCACGTAGGAATCCATGCTTGTAATTAAAAACAATTTAGGAGTTCCCATAAAATCGAAAGATAAGTGGCTTGACCTGCTCTATGTGCTCAAGTTCTTTCTGATAGTCCTCTTCTGTGTACTCTAGCTGCTCAAACTGAGCCCGCCTATCAGCTGCAGTGAATCACCTTATTATATTCAGAATACTTGTCTTCAAGCATCTGAAAACAAAATTAATGAATAGCAAACTGCATACCAAAATTTCCAGGGTTGACACGTATCTTGTCAAAGCATTCTGCAACCCGCAGTGCAACTGAGGGAGCAAAATGAATATCTGCCACCAGAGGTATATTGTAACTGCCCAGATACGTAGTTAGTCACTAGTTGATCTTTTTATCAAATATGAATATAAAGTTTCAAATAATGCCCAACATTCCTTACAATAATTCAGACCTACTTTTTCTGCACAAGCGAGTTTTTGATTTCAAAACATGCATCTGCTTCTTTCTTCCCTTGGACTGTTATCCGAACAATATCTGCTCCTTTGTCAGCTATTCTCATTACCTACCAGCAGATTGGCATTTGGTTCAATGAAAGTTTCCCAGAAAATGAAATGAATGAGAATCATACAAGACATTTTTTTTTGGGGATAAGTAATCATATAAGACATTTTTTGCTAGAACTCTTCTGCCACTTTCACCTATTTTACTTCTATTTAGTTCAAGTAGTTTATGATATTTAAAAAGATGTTAATTGGAAACAAAACCATTGTCATATCCTGCAAAATTTGAAATTTAGAACCTAGTACTGAGAACAAAAGCACTTTTGGGTGCTGTTGATTCAGACCCGTCATGCTGCTCCAGCGGTAAAACCTAAATTTCCTCATTATTGCCTGGCTTAATCAAATAGACAGCAACATGGGCCATTCAGTAATAATTCTACCAACATAAACATCGCTTTATAAATATAAATAATTGTCATCTAGTTCCCAACACAAATTACATCATATGCCAGTCACCTATATCACATCTGCAGATACGGAAGGAAATGTACTTGGTCCAAATCCCTTTGCTATCTTAGAAAAACATAGGAATTATTTACAAAGATAGGAATGGCTCAATCAGGAGGAAAGTAAAAGAACCTGTTCAACTGTTGCTGCAACATCTTTAGTGTCAGTTGTGGTCATTGTTTGAATCCTTATAGGATGCTCACTACCAAGAGCCACATTTCCCACCATCACTGTTCGTGTTTTCCTCCTGACTGTTTTGTGTATGGATTCACAATACTTTTGCCTAGGAACTACATTCACATAATTATTCATCCATCATGAACAAAACTACCCACAAAGACAGAACAGATATACTTATCAATTAGATATTGAGCGTTTTGAATAAAACATGAATAAAAAACGGTGAACAAAAAGTAATTAAAAAAACTTATCAACACTCAACTGAGGTAAACAAAATTGAGTTTAGTAAAACCTTTTGGCTTAGTTGATTATAGAAACCAAAATTACTTTCTGTAATTACACTCCTTTTAAAAAAAAAAAAAATTTACAAACTCCATTTGAATTCTCAAACAAAAAATAAATTAATTAAAATTGTAAGTCCAATTATAGGAAACCCAAAAAATTTATTAAAAGGAAAAAAAACAAGAAGCTTCTGTTCATGTTTTGAATGATTTCCTGATCTAATCAAAATAAAAAATATATATTAATGCTTGATGGTGGAAACATTTTTCCAGTAACTGGATTATGGGAAAGCTATATCAACATCACATGCCTATTTATTTACTTCTAACAATATCTATCATCAATTCACCCAACATAGTAGTCTCAATACTATTGCATTCCTTTTTCAAATTTTCGAAGGAACATGAAGCCAAGACATTGACAAACATAACATAGAGCACCAAAGACTAACCATAACAAATGCGTTAAGTAATTATACCTAATAGAGGGCTTCCCTCTGATGCCTGCTGAAGCTCAGCAATATCCGAGCCCTGATTCGAGTTCCTTATCATCAAGACCTTTCTTTTACTAGCCTTAACCCTTCTCATATCAGAAACTCTCACAAAACCCATACTTTTCGTGAACCCCAAACTCAGGTCCCTGCTCTTCAGACCCGTAAACGAAGCCGGTACAGCAGCTCCGGTAGCCATTTCTGTTCACCTTCAGAGTCTCAAAAACGTAATTCAACATTAATTCAGCTCATCAAAATTACCACTTGCAAATTTGTAATTGTACACCCCGTTTAGTTGCTGAGAAAATTGATAAATCATTAACCAATTTTCCTTCAAAATCATCGTTCTTTTCGTTCCCTAAACTTTCTCAGCAACCAAAAAAAAAAAAAAAAAAAAAAAAGTTTCCTACTTTAGCAGTAAATATTCACAAAAGATAGTAATAATAATAACTAACAAAATTTACCTTTTTTTAGTCTATTGGGTATTGATCACTCTATACTATATGATCAGAAGCAGAACTCTCAAATTGTAAACAAAACACTTAAAAACACCAAAACAGAAATAAACACTTGTTTGTTTTGATTACAAATTCAAAGTGCTTTTCAGATAAGCCAGAATTGTTTACAAAAATGAATTGAGCTTTATAGACAGAGCTTAAACATGTGGACCTGTGGTTGTAGTTTACCTTAAAAGCTGAGCTAGAAGTGGGCTTTTCAAGGAGAGTGAAAGGGAAGGATCTAGAGGAGGAACCAGAACTAGAACTAGTGGCAGGTGGAGTTTCACTTCCCAGGCCTCTGTTTTTAACGATTTTCTGAATTTTGTTTTTCTGAATTTTGTTTTTTGTTTTTTTTTTTAAAAACAGTTTGGTGAAAGCAACGTCAGAGAAGAAGACAATAACGTTTTTCTTAGCATCTTTTATCCGTACCATACAAAAGATGCAATTTTTTGCCCACAATATTATAACTTTTTGGCCTTTAGCCTTTTCTTTAGTCGAAGTTTTGCTTTTTGGCCACAATATTTTAGAACCTTTTCACTTTGCTATATATATATTAGATTATATTATTTTTGTTTAATTTTCATACTTGCAAAATTTTAAGATGATTAAAGATCAATAGCAGTAGTATTGATCAATTTTTTAAATTTAAGTTTTTGTAGTTTAAAATAATACATAAAAGATGAGTTTATAGATCGAATGATAAATAATATCCAATTGGCATGAAAATTAACGTGTATGTTAAGAACACATAGAACGTGTAATCTAACGATGCGATTTTCAGAATATGAATTTAATAACAAATTATTAGGTAGTGTAATATTATTTAGAGTTACACTAGATATAACTTGAAACCAACTCTAAAAGTGTACTGTAGTCTATTTTAAAGTTTTGTTAAAAAGTCCCTACCGTTAATCGTTGCTTTAATTTTTTTCATTCTCCAAACAAACATAAAAGAAAAAAAATAAATAATCAATCTCTTTTTGCTTTAATTTTTTCATTCTCCAAACAAACATAAAAGAAAAAATATATATATTTGAATAATCAATCTCTTTTCTTCTTGGATGCCATCCAAAATCAAATCTTTGGGCTTTCTTTGGACAATCCCAACTCAAATTTAAATGGTAGAGACATTTTTTACACAAATTTAAAGTATAAAGACTAAAATAAACATTTCAAATGTTATAAATCATTTTGAAATATGAGAAAAATGTTGAAGACTAAATGAGTAATTAAATCAAAAAAATTTAAACCATGTTTCTTTTTAGAGATACGAATAAATAGTTTCCTAATAAGTTTAATGAAAAAACTATTCATGAACCCAATCTAGATGTCCTAAAAAAATAAAAATAAAAAGATCCAAAATTAAAGAAGAGGATGAAGAATGTGGACTGAGTGGAGTTGTACCATAATACAATGGTCAAGTGCAAACTTCTTTTGATGCTTCACGGCTTATTGTGAAAGAAGTGCCTAGGTATTTTAGAATTGGAATCTTTTGAATATCCCTTTGCAGTATTTTCAATTTTGTAGTGGGAACAGTGAAACACAACCTACCCACCGTTTGATTTCAGGCCTTTCCATGCATTTACCCCACCAATTCGTAGAAGTTGTATTTTATTGTACTTTTTTCATTTTCTCTTTTTTCAGAATCATATTTGATTATGCTTAAGAGTTGAGACTATGGTAGAGTTTGGATAGTGTTTTTGAGTTTAGTTGTGTGGTTGCTTTGTTTTTTTTTGGATTTTATGCATTGTATATGAGATTCGTAAGTATTTTTTTAGAAAAAATAATTTTAAAATTGGGTCTTATAATACTATTCATACGTTTAAAAATTATTTTACTACAATATTTTCAATTTTCAATAATAAATAGTATTCAAACAAACCTTAAATAGACAATATGTCTATTTGAATGTTTTCATTATTGTAATTATAAATAAATAAAAAGGTACTTCATGTTCTCATATTACTAGGAAATCTTTAGAATAAAAAACTTACCTTGTTTTCTTGTAATTGAGCTGGGAATACATATTCTTGCAACTGCTAAACTAAAAATGGTAGCCCAAGACTTTTTGGGATTTTTATTTTTATTTTTATTTTTTGGTGGTAAAAAAGTTAATCTCCATGAAAATCAAATAACAGTAAAAAAAAAAGGTAGCTATAAATGTTTTAATGCAAGGCGCACGAGATTCACGATCGAAACAAGGAGCACGAGATTCACGATTGTGGCAAAATCACATCAATCCGTGAAAGTTGACTACACAACTTGTCCAGTGACAACCTTAATTTCACACCCATGGTGGCATTTGTGCGCACAGGACTTTGCTAGGCTTCTCTGTGACACAACTTATGTTAATCTTAAACAGCATATGCCGAAAATACCCATTAATAAATAATAAACATATGTCCCATCAAAAATGATAATAATAATAAACATATGAATGAGTAAATGATTAGAGAATTTAGTAATTTACGGTAGTGGAGTTAGATAACTATATAGTTATTTTAGCTCCATCAAAACACCAAAAACAGCCATGTAGCAGTGGGGTTAAAGATATTTTTTTTTAGTTTCATTGCTACAATGCACATCTATCTATAGATGTGCACTGTAGCAATGAAACTAAAAAAAAATATCTTTATAGATGTGCACTGTAACTGAGAGCTAAAAATAATAATAATTTTTTATTCCCAATCCGATTAAAATATTTTTCTTTTTCTTTTCTTCTCAAAACTCTACAATCTCTCAACTCTCTCTCAACTTTCAGACATTTCACGCCGCTGCCCCCCTGACCCACGCTGCCACAGACCCAGCTCTGACCACGGCAATCCCCACCACCACATCTTCTCCCATCTCTCTCTTTCCTCTCTTCTTTCTATCTATCTCTCCAGCAACCACCACATGAGAAAGAGGAGCTCAGCCACCCACCACCTCACCACCACACACACCCCAACAATCACCAAAAAAAAAATTCAGTAACCTCTCCAACACCATACACACACCACCACCACCTCCAACACCCAAAAACCCATAAATCCACCACCACTAAACCCATAAATCCACCATGAACCACCACCAACAACAACCAAAGCAACCCCAAAACCCATTAAACCTACACCACCATCAACACAACCAAAACCAAAACCAACACCATCAACCCACTACCACCAATCACCAAACCCATCTTAAAAAAAAACCCATTGATAAGCAAACTCACCACCACCACCGATCTACACGGACCTAGACCCATTCCACTGACCAAATCCACAAACCCAAACACACGAACCCAAACCACAGCACCTCTATGGACCCACCATGCTCAGCCACCGCCGATCTACACAGAGCAAGGTTTGAGAGAGCTGATATGAGAAAGGGAGAAAGAGAGAGCTGATCTGAGAGAGGGAGAAAGGTTGAGAGTTGAGATTGGTGACTAAAGAGAGAGAGAGAGAGAGAGAGATGATAGAGACTGAGGAAAGAGAATAGGGTTTTTTTTTTTATAATATATTTATTGTGAGAGAGAGAGAATAAAATATTAATTTTTTGTTCTGCATACTTAGACTCACTATTCACAATCCGTAAATTTTTTGGGTAGCGATTGCGGTGGTGGTGGAAGAGTTGGTGGCAGTAGCGGTAGCGGTGGCGATTGTGGGTGGTTGTGATTGTTGTTTATTATAGTGGATATATTATTTTATTGTAGTGAATATATTATTTTATTATAATGTTTATATTATTTTATTGTGTTAAAAGCTAAAATAGATCCATTACTGTAGCATGTGTGTAGGTAAAATAGATAAAATAACTTTTGATGGAGCTAAAAAGCTAAATTTCAAAAAGTTAAATTTTTAGCTCCACTATTGTGGATGATTTTACTAAAAGCTTTATGTAGAACTAGAACGCACCTCAACAGCTCAAATAAAATAGTTGCTTTCAAATCACCATTAGAATCATTGACATGCCCATTTGAGTTTATGGATCAGCAAACAGCTTTTGTTCAGAGTTCAGAGCACAAGAAATAACCATCCTGACACTACTGTCAAAAAGATATACTTGACGAGTCCTTCTAGTTCCTTAAAAAAAAAGCTAAAGAAAAAGCCACAACTCGCCCATATAGCTGATGGAGAGTTGGCGGTAGGACATCCCTTCACCAACCACAACTCGCCACATGGGCGAGTTGTGACTTTTTTTGTGGCACAAGACTTTTCCATACTTGATTAGTAGATCCTCCCAAGTAATTTAGGGGCAGTTTGGTAAGTGATTTTAGTAACAATTTTCAGTTTTTAAATAAAATTACATGTATTTTTACATATTTTTTTACCCACAGGTATTTCTAAAAAATACAAACAACGTTATTAGAACAACGTTACCAAACGGGTCCTTAGGATTACAAACAATCATACCATTTTTTCCACAAACCGCCACGTGACAAGCTATGAGCATATTTTAATCGTGCTAGTTTAGGCAATTATTAATGGATAAAATTTAGTTACAAAATTAGTTGTAACATTATGTTATAACCTTACTCAATAAAATAAATATTACTACATATTTTGAAAATCTAACCGTTGAATTGCATGTTTTTTATGCTCTTAATACACATGTCAAATTGTGTGTCAATCGGATATTATTTACTATATAATTTATAAGTTTATATTTTATGCATAATTTTAAACTACAAAAACTTACCATTTAAACAATTTATTAATAATATGGTTATTAATATTTAAATTTTTAGAAATTTTGCAAGCATGGTGGACATATGAAAAAGATGTAATCTAATGGTGGATTTGTCAAAATTCACCTTTAGTAAAAAAATATTAAGTAAGGTTATAGTTTTAGGTTACAACTAATTTTGTAGCTAAATTTTGTCAATTATTATTTATGGGGTTATATATATATATATATATATATATATATATATATATATATATATATAAATAAAGATGCCTCAGTGAAAAAGTTGTTGCGCAGAATTAATCATTCTGTTTATATTGTCAAATAGGAAGACCAGCAAATTATTTTGGTCAATTTGTATTTATTTGAGACAATTTGGTGAAAGAAACGTTAGGGGAAGAAGACAAAAACGTTTTTCTGATGACCTTTTTATCTGTGGCCATACAAAAAATGCTGAGGTTAAATTGTCGGAAATTATAATTCTGGACTTGTGATTAGTAGAAGTTCTGCTTATTGCCCACAATATTAGAACTTTTTCACTTTGCACACTCCCTTTTTTATTGTAGTATAATTGAAATTAATTTCCCAAATATTATACCACATATTGTGCTTTATACCAAATATTAGATCATAAAGATAATTACTTAGAAAACATTTTACAATGAACCTATGTTGTATTTGTGCATTTCACAAAGTGTTTCTCATTTATTTAAGATTTTGGTAAATTACATAAGTTTCTTAGAGTTTGGGATTGTTTCAAATTAAATCTTTTTTTTATAAAAAAATTATAATAAAATTGTATAATCCACATTGTGCTTGTGCCAAGTGAATACCCTCACTTATTTTTCCCTTCATTTTCTTCTTCTTATGTTATATGACACATTATAAGTACCTTCAAATAGGGGTTAAATGCAAAGAGAGTTCCTATGGTACGAGTCATTATGAAACACTCCCTATGTACAAAAATTAACCTTTTTTTAAATCTTTATGATATTTAAAATGATGTAATTGACCATTCTATTAGATTTATATCACTTTTATTAAACGAAAAATAACCACGTAAAGTCGTGAACATATGTGTTTAGCAGGAATTAGTTGTTGTGCACTTGTTTTGGTTTGCATGGTCATCTTTCATCCAATAAAAATGACAAAAGTCTTAACAAAAGGGGCAATTGCGTTATTATAAATGTCATAAAGGTTTAATATGTCAATTTAGTAGCATATGTGGTGTGTTTGACAATGACCCATACCACAAGGGGGTATCTTCATAATTGATACTTTATTTCAAAGTTTTAACTACTTCCACTAAAATTCTACTACCAAGAGTTTCTATAAATTGTGTACTATTTATATATTTATTTATATATTTTTTAATAATCTACCAATTGTTTTGTTTTTAATGATAAATATTGGGAAGTATATGTCCTACTTGTACAATGCAACTCAATGTAAGTATTATAAATTGCTGGACATAATTTCACCATGTGAATTTTTATAATATATGAAAACCACAAGGATCCAAATAAGTTGGCAAAGGCGCACGAGAATCACAATTGTTGTGCTTCCGGTCAAAATCACTTCAGTCCCATCGAAGTTAGACACTAGACTACTCAAGCACAACCCTCCCCCCACCCCCAATTAAAATAGTTAACGACAGCTTATTATAGGTGAGTTTAAATACCACTCATTTTACTGAAAACTAAAAATTAAAAACAATAAAAAAATAATTTCTGGTTATTATTCACTTTTTAAATTATTGTTCATTTGTCTAAATAAACTGTTCATGTCCCACGAACAATACAAGAGACGTTGGTAAAAAAAAAAAAAAAGAAGGCAAAATGCAAAACATGAACACTGGACGTGGGATCCAAACATTCACTATGGGTTCAATCACCGCCTATACCAAAAACCAATTTGTGTCAACATCAACTTATCATTGCTACACATACCCCATGTTCCATCTCACTCAATTTTGTTGGTGTTGGTGTGTATCCCAAACACTTTTATTCTTATTTATTTTCTAGCAGTTGAGAATTTATGAGTAAAATAGCCGTTGGACAATTATGAGAAAAATAGTTGTTATGCAATAATTGATAATATAGTCATTAGGCTTTTATGAGTTATTAGTAACCAATAATTATAGACTATTATTTTTATAAGTAGCCTATATAATACTCATAACATCTTTTCTAAAGAGTCTTTTTACGACTCTATATTTTGACATACACAATTCTACTATCTTTCTCTCCCACATTTTTTTCTACAAGAATATTTGTTTTTAAGGAAAATGCAATCGTAGGTTATTCTTAAACCTTTTGTGAGTGGAAGTGCATACATCACAAAGGTTGACGCTATAATCTAATTCTAGGAGGGTTGTTTGGCCAAGAGAATCAATCACACCAAGTTTTACGTTGGGTGGCACGAATCAATCTTTAAGGACAACGCTCTTTGCGTGATTCTATAGCACTGTGAGATTGTTCCTAAATTTACTTATATTTATATTATTATTTCTTATTTACATTCTTGCTAATTATTTGGGATATTGTTTGTTGTATCAAACTTGTTTATTCATTATTATTTTTCCAACAATCTTGAAGGTTGATCTAGTTTTTCAAAATGGATAAACAAGTGTTCTCTTAAAGTCATGTCAGAAATTATCGAGCTTGAACCTTTTGATGGAAATAATTTTAAACGTTGGAAAAAAAAGGGTTTTGCCCATTTTGGAATTTACTGAAATTGATAGTGTTCTTCATGAACCCAAACCTGATGATCCCGAAAAATTAGCAAAGTGGTAAAAAATAATTAAATTATGTACACTTACTATTAAGTGTGGTTTAGCTAATAAGTTATTTGATAATTATTGTGGCTTGTGCTAAAGATTTATGGGATGAACTTAATGGTCGTTATGGGTTTGAGGATAAGGGTGCTAAAAAATTTGCTACAGCTAAATATATGTCTTTTCAAATGCGTGAAGAAAAAACTGTTTCTAGCCAAATTGAAGATTTTCAAAAATTAGTTTCTGACTTAGCCAAAGAGGGTGATAATTTACCCAAAAGGTTTGTGGCTCATGGCCTTGTTTATAAGTTGCCGGACTCTTGGAAAGAGTATAAGCACCGGTATAACCTTCATAGAACCTATTTGAATCTTCAACAAACTATTGTTGATATTCAAATAGAAGAGACTAACAGAATGTCTGAAATTTCTTCTAAAACTAAGGAATTTACTTCCAAAGCTAATATTGTAGAGGGAGGGCCCTTTAGACCTCTAAAAAAAAATAAGAAATATGATCCTAGAGGCAAAGGAAAGTTTTGTAACAAAAATAACTCAAATCCTCAAATTTAAAAGAAAAAGGGTAATTGTTTCAATTGTGGTAGGACAGGTCATTATGTGGCTAATTGTAGAGTGAGAGGCAACTTCAACAACAATAACAACAACAAAGGCTCAACATCAAACAAAGCAAATGTGGTGGAAACCGAAGAGGTCATTGTAGTGGTGGTGTTCGAGGCACATTTGGTCCCAAGTGTGAAATGATGGGTAGTAGATTCGACTTGCACAAGACATATTGGTGCATTCATAAAGGAGTTTTCTTCCTACACTCTAATAGCAGAAGGCAGTAAGTTTGTTTAAGTTGAGGACAATAGGCCTGTACCAATGAGTGGAAAAGGGAAGGTACTCTTGAAGCTAACTTCCGGTAAAATTATTTCACTCACCAATGTCCTCCATATACCTCATTTTCAACACAACCTCATCCGATACATTTGCTTGGTAAAGCTGGTATTAAAGTTCTATTTGATGGTGGCATATTTACTTTATCTAAAAATGAAATCTTTGTTGGTAAGGGTTATGATAATGATGATCTTTTTGTACTTAATGTTGATCAAGTCATTAATGAAAATGGTTCATCTTCTTATGCTTACTTGGTTGATTCTATTGATGTGTGGCATGGTAGACTTGGTCATATAAATCTTGGTTACATAATGAAAATGAAAGAATGTGGAATCATAAACTCACTAAGTGAAGTAAACATGGACAAATGTGAAATTTGTGCCGAAACTAAAATCACCAAGAAACCTTGTAAATCTGTAACAAGAGAATCCGAACTCCTTAGTTTGGTACATAGTGACTTTGGTGATTTAAAACACACAATGACTAGAGGTGGTAAAAGATTTCATGTAATCTTTGTTGATGACCATTCTAGATTCACTAAACTTTATTTACTAACAACCAAAGATGAAGCTTTTGAAGTATTTATAAAGTATAAAAATGAAGTTGAGAACCAAAAGAATAAAAGGATTAAAAGACTTAGAACTGATAGATGAGGTGAATATGAGTCTAACTCTTTTAAAGATTTTTGTGAAAAAAATGGCATAATTCATGAGGTAACTCCTCCTTATTCACCTGAATCCAATGGAATAGCCAAACGGAAAAATAGAACTCTTAAAGATATGAAGAATGCTATGCTTGTTAGTTCTAGGCTATCTTCCAATATGTAGGGGAAAGCCATTCTTTCGGCTTGCCATATACAGAATAAGGTATCTTATAAGAAAACTGGTAAAACTCCTTATGAACTTTGGGAAATGCATAAGCTTAATTTGGAATACCTTAAAGTGTGGGGGTGTTTGGCTAAGGTTATACTACCTGACCCTAAAAAGAGAAAACTTGCTTCTCGAACATGTGATTGTGTTTTTATTGGATATGCTTGCAATAGTTCATGTTATAGATTTGTAGTTATCAAGAGTGATATTTTAGAATCTTACACTATTATTGAATCTAAAAATGCTATATTCTTTGAACATTTATTTCCTTTAAAAAAAAAAGGAAAAAGTGTTGCATGAATCTGTCGATACTTCTAATGATCTTATTGATGACGTGCAAGAATTATAAAGGAGCAAGTTAGGAAGGAAAATGATTACGGTAACGATTTCCTTGCCTATAATGTTGAAAGTGAACCTGTAAGTTATTATGATGCAATTAAATTTGTTGATGCACCATTTTGGTTGGAAGCTATTAATAGTGAATTAGATTCTATTATGTCTAATCATACTTGGGAATTAGTTGAGCTTCCTCCTAAGGTTAAGCCTATTGGTTGCAAATGGATATTTAAAAGGAGATTAAACCAAATGGTACAATAGATAAGTATAAAGCACACTTAGTAGCTAAGGGCTATAAGCAAAAACATAATGTTGATTATTTTGACACTTATTCTCCAGTTATTAGAATTGCATCTATAAGAATTTTGTTTACCATTGCATCTATTTACAAACCTATTGTACATCAAATGGATATTAAAACTGCTTTTCTAAATGGTGATTTATAAGAAGAATTTTATATAGAGCAACCCGATGGTTATGTTGTCCATGGACAAGAACATAAAATTTGTAAATTGATTAAATCCATGTATGGATTAAAATAAGTACCTAAACAATGGCATGAGAAATTTGATAATATGATGCTTACACATGGATATGTGATTAATGGTGCAGATAAATGTATATATAGTAAGTTTAATAATGTGTTATTATTTGTTTATATGTGGATGACTTGCTTATATTTAGAACTAGTCATAATGTTGTGCATAATACTAAAAGTTTTCTTGTCTCTAAATTTAATATGAAAGATTTAGGCAAGGCAAATGTTATTTTGGGTATCAAAATCCTTAGGGACAATGATTATATTATACTATCGCAATCTTATTATGTGGAGAAAATTCTTAAAAACTTTGAACATTTTGATATGTCAACTATGTCTATTTCATATGACTCTAAGGTGCACTTGGTTAAAAATTGTGGTGATAGTGTTTCACAAGATAAATATGCACAAATTATTGGTAGTTTAATGTTTTTGACAAACTGTACTCGTCCTGATATTGTATATGCAGTTGGTAGATTGAGTAGATATACTCATAATCCCAATATTGAGCATTGAGATGCAATATCTAAATTATCGAGATATTTAAAGGGGACTTTTGATTTTAGTTTGTCATATTGGCGCTATCCTACTGTTTTAAAAAGATATTGTGATGCTAATTGGATCTTTGATACAAATGAGGTGAAGCCCACTAGTGGATATGTGTTCACACTAGCTGGAAGGGCTGTCTTTTAAAAGTCATCCAAGCAGACTTGCATAATGAGATCCACCATGGAAGCAGAGTTAGTGGCCTTAGAGAAGGTTAGGTCTGAATCAGAGTGGCTTAGGAGTTTATTAATTGATATACCTTTTTTTACTAACTCTTTTACTTCTATTTGCATTCATTGTGATTACCAGGCTGCCATAGCATGTGCTAAGAGCAAAATTTATAATGGGAAAAATCAACATTTCTGATTGAGTTACAATATTGTGAGGCAGCTTATTGATAATGGTGTTATGTCCTTAGACTTTGTGAGGTCAGAAAGGAACTTGGTCAATACTTTGACCAAAACACTAGCAAGAAGGCTGGTGAGTAAGACATATGGAGAGATTGGACTGATACCCAAGTTGTGACATTGTGATTAATGCCCAACCTCTATAATGGGTGATTCCATGTAAGGGGTTAAATGGGTAGAGGTCATTAGTGGTCCATGTGGGCACTGTCATTTATTATGTGTTTTCTGCTATCTCGCTAAGGAGATTAGTGATGAGTCCATCCCTATGGTGAGACAGTGTTAAATTGCAAAATTTGGTAAGGATGAGCTTAGGCCTTTAATGGATCCATATCCCTACCTATTGGGATAGGGTGTAACTGCATGCACTCCTGATGGATGCCACTGACTATGTTACAGATCGTTGGAGGTTGAGCTTTAGGCTCTTAATGGATCTATACTCCCGACTTATTGGGATATGGTGTTCTGCACGCACTCCTGATGGGTGCCACCTATGTGTGAGTAGAAGTTGTGCTGCTTCCTATGAGACTTTTTGGGTAGGTCTCTAGAGCTCTCATGAAACCCAACGATGCATGGCCTGGATAAGGCGCCAACCCGCTTAAGAACAACCTTGATAAAGAAAGTTATGTGGATAGTAAGTTTGGTTTACTAATAGCTTGGTTAAAAGAGTTTTAACTCCACCATTGTCATTTAGTTTCTACTTATTTATCCTAAGTATGGTTAAAACATTTTGGTACCATATTGATGCATGCTTTCTTTAGTTGCTTACCTTTCTCATTTTGTGTTTGTAACATGTAGGGGATTGTTGGTGTTGGTATGTGTTCCAAACATTTTTATTCTTATTTATTTTCTAGTCGTTGGGAATTTATGAGTAAAATAGTCGTTGGACAATTATGAGAAAAATAGTCGTTAAGCAATAATTGATAATATAGCCGTTGGGCTTTTATGAGTTATTAGTAACCAATAATTATAGATTATTATCTTCATAAGAGCAATTACATCAGCTGGTGCAAAAAAATTTCCATTTTACACTTCTAAAACCTACTTTTTCTATTTTACACTCCTAATTTTACAAAACTCTCACATCAGTTTGTCTATTATACACCTTTATTTAAATAAAATATTCATTTTCTTTTTTTATTATTTTCTTCACTGCCTCTCTCTCTCCCTATCAGACCCAACCACCATCATCCACACTACCCGATCGGTGAACTACTCAATTCGAAAACCATTCAAGATTAAATCATCACCCACCCAAGATTAGAAAACCATTCAAGATCAAACTACGAGATCAGAAACCCATTTAGGCCGAAACCCACTCAATTTGAAAGCCAAATCATCACCCACCCAACCCGAAACCCACTGATCAAACAACGAGAAATCAGTGAGTTGACTGGCGGCGATTTGATCAGGCTTTGTGTGGCAGTGGTTTGATGTTGATCGGCGGTAGTGGTTTGATCTTGATCAGCGAGTTCATCGGCGACAATGGTTTGATCTTGATCAAATGAGAAAAACGGAGATTGAGGGGAGAGTGATTGGCGGCGATTTGATCAGGCAGCGTGTGGCAGTGGTTTGATGTTGATCGGCAGTAGTGGTTCGATCTTGATCAGCGAGTTCATCGGCTACAATGGTTTGATCTTGATCAAATGAGAAAAACGGAGATTGAGGGGAGAGTGATCGGCGGCGATTTGATCAGGCGGCGTGTGGTTTGATGCTGATCGGCGGTAGTGGTGTGATGTTGATCGGCGACAGTGGTGTGATGTTGATCGATGGAGTTCTTCGTGCGGCAGTCGTGATGTTGATCACGGAGAGTGAGGCGAGAGGGAGAGTGAGCTGAGAGCACCAGAGAGAAAGAGAGAAAGAGAGAGAGAAAAAAAAATACTAAAATATTTATGCAAGTGCTACAGTAACCGTGCATATATGCACGGTTACTGTAGCAATTGTGCATAAATGCACAATTTTGCACCCACTGATGTGGATGCTTTTTTGGGCCAAAATGTGTAAAAGTACCACCTTTTTCTATTTTGCAAAAGTTTCCACTGGCTGATGTAATTGCTCTAAGTAGCCTATATAATACTCATCATAACACCTTTTCTAAAGAGTTTTTTTATGACTCTATATTTAGATATACACAATTCTACTATCTTTCTCTTCCACATATTTTTCTACAAGAATATTTATTTTTAAAGAAATACAATAGAAGGTTGTTCTTAAACCTTTTGTGAGTGGAAGTGTGTACATCACAAAGGTTGGCTCTATAGTCTAATCTTGGGGGTGTTGTTTGGCCAAGAGAACCAATCGTATCAAATTTTATTTTGGGTGACACGAATCAACCTTTAAGGACAACACTTTTTGCGTGATTCTATAGCACTATGAAATTGTTTCTAAATTTACTTATATTTATATTATTATTGCATATTTACATTCTTGCTAATTATTTGGGATATTGTTTGTTGTATCAAACTTGTTTATTCATTATTATTTTTCCAACAAATTTTTGATATATTTCATTCTAACTTGTATTTGCCTTTTGATATATCTCTACAGGAATTTGTGTTTTGACTTAACAGTAACTTTATTACACAACTTAAAAAAGATTAAAAAAGATTTATATTCTTTTTTTTTCAAAACAAGTTTTACCTAGATCCCTAATGATAATGCTTAAACTCTTTCTAAAGAGTCTTTTTACGACTCTATATTTAGATATACACAATTCTACTATCTTTCTCTTCCACATATTTTTCTACAAGAATATTTATTTTTAAAGAAATACAATAGAAGGTTGTTCTTAAACCTTTTGTGAGTGGAAGTGTGTACATCACAAAGGTTGGCACTATAGTCTAATCTTGGGGGGGTTGTTTGGCCAAGAGAACCAATCACATCAAATTTTACTTTGGGTGACATGAATCAACCTTTAAGGACAACACTTTTTGCGTGATTCTATAGCACTGTGAAATTGTTCCTAAATTTACTTATATTTATGTTATTATTGCATATTTACATTCTTGCTAATTATTTGGGATATTGTTTGTTGTATCAAACTTGTTTATTCATTATTATTTTTCCAACAAATTTTTGATATATTTCATTCTAACTTGTATTTGCCTTTTGATATATCTCTACAGGAATTTGTGTTTTGACTTAACAGTAACTTTATTACACAACTTAAAAAAGATTAAAAAAGATTTATATTCTTTTTTTTTTCAAAACAAGTTTTACCTAGATCCCTAATGATAATGCTTAAACTCTTTCTAAAGAGTCTTTTTACGACTCTATATTTAGATATACACAATTCTACTATCTTTCTCTTCCACATATTTTTCTACAAGAATATTTTCTTTTAAAGAAATACAATAGAAGGTTGTTCTTAAACCTTTTGTGAGTGGAAGTGTGTACATCACAAAGGTTGGCGCTATAGTCTAATCTTGGGGGGGTTGTTTGGCCAAGAGAACCAATCACATCAAATTTTACTTTGGGTGACATGAATCAACCTTTAAGGACAACACTTTTTGCGTGATTCTATAGCACTGTGAAATTGTTCCTAAATTTACTTATATTTATGTTATTATTGCATATTTACATTCTTGCTAATTATTTGGGATATTGTTTGTTGTATCAAACTTGTTTATTCATTATTATTTTTCCAACAATTTTTTGATATATTTCCAACTTATTCTAACTTGTATTTGCCTTTTGATATATCTCTACAGGAATTTGTGTTTTGACTTAACAGTAACTTTATTACACAACTTAAAAAAGATTAAAAAAGATTTATATTCTTTTTTTTTTTTTCAAAACAAGTTTTACCTAGATCCCTAATGATAACGCTTAAACTCTTTCTGTTTGGTTTTGAAATGAAATTATGCAAACCTAGTATTTTAATTAGATACTTAGATAATGAGTTAAATGATGTTTATAATTATCTAAGTTTGAAATGATTGCTTAAAATATGAGTAACATCATTCTCTTTGCAACAAATTCAGCTTGCAGTGATTAATCTATCTATATATATATCTAAAAGTTGATGCATAGTATTTATTGTTATTACACTCCTATTAAGCCACATCACCCACTCATTTTCAACGGCCACATTATCCATCAATTTTCAACATTTTTTAAACTCTTTTTTTTTCTTATTAATTTCTCAACTTATTGTTATACTTTTTCCAACTCTTCCCCTCCCTTTTACCTTTTCATCTCCCCACTATTATCTGTTAGGATTAGTACTCTAAAATCCTATTGTATGATACTATGTATATTATTATGTATGACATTATGTATGACTTAATGTTATGATTAATAAAATTGCTTTATTATTATCTAAAATGATGGTAACATGAATATTTGGACATTATAATATAGTCTTTGAGATACATAGTATATGATTTATGTGAAAAGTCACAGAATATATAAATCACAAGTTCTTTGTAAACTCAGAATTTTAGTTCGTAGTCGGTGATGAAATTGGACATTTCATCTGCGAATACTATAACATATCAACTAAGATAATTTGTCTTGATCATGAAAGTGAAGAATTCTAGTTGATGTGTTGATATGTTTTAAGAGTTAAAACATATTGAACTGGACCGCTGTAAGATTTATTATTCTCCTAACGACTGTTAAATAAATAATAAATCTCACGACTTATATTTACATGAACTCTTAATTCTGGAAGAATAATGGACCTGATTATGGAGTGTAGGTTGTTTTGATATATCAAGAGTGAGATCTAAAGTAACGGTCAAAACCTCAGTATGTTGGGCAGCCACATTTAGTGTTGATGGAACATATATTCTCAAAATGGAATTCATAATTTCTTAACGAAGATATAAAATATTTCATTCAGAGAGTTAGGCCTAACCACTTTAGTAAGGAATTACTAAAATATATATTTAGGAAATTAGATTTCATAAATATATGATGAATAACTTAAAGGGTTAAACCGGGTACCCAAGGATTAAGATGTAGTAATCTACAAAGTGGCAGTCTATATTCATAACTTTGTATTACTACGAATATTTTATGAAGGGATTGTATGTATAATAAAGTCTTGGGATATAATTTATTAATAAGGCCTAGAGTGTAATTATATTTATATACTGGTATTAACTATAATTAATGGTAACTTTTGTCTTGTCAAGAGTTGACAAAAAAGCTCAAGACCCGTTGGAGCTAGTGTCTTATTTGTTCCATTTTGGTCCCACTCCAAGTCACATACTAAATCCTAATTGGAAAGGCCCAAAAGGCTAGCCCAGTTAGATAATCAGTTGTAAGGAGAGAAACATACAGAATTTTTATAAGAAGATGAAATGGTTTGTATGTGAGGGTTAAATACTCTCTTATTCTCCCTTTGAACAAATTTATAGAAACTGATTAAGAGACCACACTTCTTGGGCACAAGTGGAATTTGAGTGAAAATTGAAAGTGTTCTCAAAAACTTCTGATCTATGTTTTGAAATTCATCACACCAAGGTACACTCTCTTGTTCTTAACTTCTGAAATTTACATAGTACATATTATCAATTGTAAATTAAGTAGATCCGTTAATTTTTCGTTGTGTATGTTTTGTATGCGATATAAACATATATTTTTCCAACATTATCTACCTTAATATCATTTTCCTCCATCCCTTTATCTTCCTTTACTTTTGGTTTTTTTTCTTCCCCTCCTCTTATTATAAATTTACAATTCTCTTTCTCATTCTATACATAGTTTTCCTACATGCAAAAGGTTCTTTCTCTCTCTCAAATTTTTTTTCATGTTCTAGAGAAATTATTTATTTTTCTTGCATCTCTACTTTAGCATGATGAATTTTTGTATTATTTGAAACTCACTCTAGGTTGATGTGATTAAGTTTTGTGTTTTTAAGTTATTATCTTTTTTATTCTCTTCAATTTCATAAATGTTATCATATTGCATTATAAAGATAGTATATAAGAATATAATATTATTTTATTACATAACATGGCTTGGATAATTTGGTGTTTATTAATATATTTTTACTTTTACTTTTTTCTTCTCATATTATTTTCTATAAATTTATTATTATTCTCTCTCATATTCTCTCTTGAAAAAGTGGTTACTCTCTCTCTCTCTCTCTCTCTCTCTCTCTCTCTTGTTATTTAATCTTTCTTGCAACTCTACTTTATATTGATGAATCATTGTAATTTTTAAAACTCTATTTTGGGTTCATACGTCTTGGTTTTGTATTTTTTTAGTTCTCTCTCTCTCTCTCTCTCTCTCTCTCTCTCTCTCTCTCTTAGTTTTGGTTTGATTTTTGTTTGAGTTGATACTTAATTATTTTGGAAGGAAGAATTCGAGTTTATATCAAAACACAATCTTAACTATACTAATTACAAATCGACATTCAATCCATTTTGGTCTGATTTGGTCCACTTCAGTCCAATTTCGTCTACTACAGTCCACTTCAATCCAATTAGGTCAATTCGGTCTACTACGGTCAATCCAGTCCACTTCGGTTCATTCGATCCACTTTGGACCAATTTGGTCTACTTAGCTCCACTTCAGTCCATTCCGTCCAATTTGGTCCTTTCAATCTACTTTGGTCCATTGGGTCTAGTTTGATCCACTTCGGTCCAATTTGGTCCATTCTATCCATTTCACTCCACTTTTGTCCATTTGGTCTATTTCAGATCACTTTGGTCTAATTTAGTGTACCTATTTAAGAATGGGAAAAGACAAATTTGGATTGAGAGTACTATCAAATCAGTTACTAGTGTATAAGTATAACTCATACATATGCACGGTACAATTAAAAGAAAATTACAATTACACACACATATGAATTCAAATTATTCTCTCTCTCTCTCTCTCTCTCTCTCTCTCTCTCTCAATTTTTTTATTTTAATTTCTTTTTGATATACACATGAGTTTACTCTTTTTTTTTTCTTTTTTTTTTATTGAGTTTTTGATGATTTATTTATATTAGACTCTTCGTCTTTTGCACTTCATTAATTAACCTAGAACAAAAATTTTAAAAACTTAAGTAGGACACGTGGCACAAAATTTTATATATATATATATATATATATATATAAAATTTTAAAATCTAATTGAATTTTCTCTCAGTTTTACCTATTAATATATATATATATATATATATATATATATATATATATTTGAATAATATCAATTGTAATTATATTATAAGTTTTGGTTATCATAATAATCTCCTTAAGATAATGAGAATTCAAATAATAGTTGTAGGATCACGATTTGCAGCCCAAGTCCAAAATGTTTGAGACATTGGCCTAGTGAGCCCAAAACAATAAATTTTGTAGAGGATGGGTCGAAGAGCTTGGTATTAATGAATTGAATAATGGATAATATGGACGAACTCCTAGCTTGAAGAATCAAATATTTATGTCCGAGGAGATGAATGCTAACATAAATATTTTGGACAAAGTACAATTGCCACTCTGATTGCTATAGTGCTCCTTTCTTTAATTTTCTGAAAAAGTCCCCTCTTCATGGAGGGTCTCTTACATTATATAGCTCCCTTTGAGCCATCTTGATCCTACACTTGTTGATCATTTGAGCCCTTACTTGAGTGCCTGTCACATCAGACATCCTTTCTGGCTTTTTGTGAGTTGTAGTAGCCAAGGCAACACTGTTCAGGGGTCTCCTCAACATAAATACGGCCAAAAAAGTAGCTGCAGTGCATTTAATGCGGAGGTAGCAGCCTTTCTATAGATATTTTGGAGTCTCCCTTCCTCCCAGTGTATATGTGAGGTGTTTCTACGTGGTGGGAACTTCGTGGAGCACCCTCATAATGGTCCGAGTAAGCAATTGAACCGTATTTAATAGATCTGAAGAGGAACATCCCCTCAGAAAGCTTTCTTGTTATTTCCCAGACCCAAAATTTTAGTGGGTAAATCTTAGTAATCTTTAATCTCTTATTTTACCTCCTTGGCAAGTCAGGTTTGTGGATACGGATTAGGATTCAATACTTATCAATTTGGACTCTCATAAGCCCAAGGCCCAATACACACGAATTTTGGGCCTTCACCCCCATAATAGCCCTTAAAAACTTTGATTTTTCCCCTTCGTAGAAGGAGAAAAAACAGGGTTTTGAATTCCATAACACAAAATCACACGATTCCTCAACTCACACACGTGGGGTGGGTAATTCACGCACTTCAGATTTGCCACTGTCGTTTCGAGGCTCGTAAAGCACTATTAAATGCTCCAGGCGGCATGCTGTCTCACATATCCAACGGTGAAGCGCAAATCCAACGGATGGGATTTTTTCTAAAGCTTTTGGGTGGGATAATTCCCACTCACTTCAACTTCCTATATAAAGCGAACGGAGACATTACTTCTCCATTTTCACAAGTTTTCAAATTTCAGAGATATCACACATACAAACTCTTCTCACTTTCTCTAAGATACAGATTATTCCAACTCTTCTTCTTTCTTAAGATATTTTCGAAACATCTTTTTTAAGGTATCATAGACTGTCATATACATTAGTTTCTGCAGACTTACATTTTTTTTTCAAACATATTCTTTTCTCCTCAGCTGCCCTCCTCGGCCACTCATTTTTACCTTTCTTTATCTCTAGGATTCAGTCATTTTGTTCTAGGTTCGTCCAAATGGATAAATTCGAGAGTCTAGTAGATTCCCCTTCGAAAATAGAACTTTTCAAAGAGAAATACCACATACACCAAGAAATGGGTCTACGATATTGTTCCACAGATCAAATCGTTACAGATAGGGAAGTGGGAGAGGTCATAATTCCTATAATAACTTTTATAGAAGGCGAAATGACCTTCCCTATGGGTAGGATAACAAGGGACTACCTTATTAATCATAGGTTATGTCCTCATCAATGCGCACCAATTATTTTTAGGATCTTAGGTTGTGTCAATGCTCTTAATGAGCATCTCCAATTAGAACTCACATGGCATGACGTGGTGCACATGTACGAGTTCCATTCCCAAGCCGACGGAGGATTCTACCTCAAATCCCGGTCAGCCGTGGTCAAACTCATTTCGTGTCTCCCTAAGTCCAACAAATGGATGAAAGATGACTATCTCATTACCTCAGGGCCATGGCACGATGGTCTTCACTGTCCAACCCAAGAGAGAGAGACAGGTGAGATACCTTAGAGTTAGGTTCCTTAGTAAATCACTTTAGATCTTTTAATCTTCATCGCGTAGTTATTATCCTTTATTTTGCATTATTTCGATAATCGGTTTCCATGAGTTAACCACGGCTTTTTTCCTGGTTGTTTATTGCAGATAGGAGGTTAGTTACTCCTCGGCTCAGCCACACCAACGTAGCGGCCCTCAACTATTTACTCCGATTAGAAATTTTCATGAGCGAGGATTGCCACTTGCGAGCCGTCCACTTGATTTTGGACTTCGAACCCATTTTAAGAGTCTTTCAAGAGATAGGCCACGCCATCAGGGTAGGAGACCCTCGGATAAACCATATCGACGTATCCAAGCCAGATTTCTTGGCTCGAGAAGATCTTCCTCCCATCAAGCTACCTGTTCAACAAATCCCTCCTCCACTTATAATTCCCTTGCAACAAGTCCCCCTTGAAGCACCAGTTGTAGTAGAAGAGGAAATTGCATCTTCTCAGCTATCCTTGGAGAAGGAAATAGATCAATTTCGCTTCGTGGAAGATGTGAGACCGTCTGAGAAGCCAGTAGATATTTCAGATTCCAAGACTGAATCTGTTAATCTATCCTCTGTTCATCCCAAACAATTGATCATCACTTGGATAGACTCAGAGTCCGAAGAGGAAGGAGAACAAATGGACCAGAAGAAGCGACCTGGTCTGAAAGGCCTACTAGCCAGCAAAAACAAAGAGGGAAGTTCAAAAGAGGCCCCCAAAACACAACCTCCAGTAATTCCTCCTCCTCCTCCTCCTGTTGATCTCGGCCTATTAGCCATGCCAAATTTGAAGAAGATGAGGCTAGATCATGAATTGGAGGAAGGCGAGTTAGTTCCTTGGAAGGAGAATAAGCAAAAAAAAGTGGCCAAGGACCCCAGGGATAAGAGGGGTGCCTCTATAGACAACAGGGATGAGGCTGAAGTACGTCGGCCTCAACGGACCTGGGCCCTCGACTAGAAATGGAGGGTGCTACTATCCCATACGATGCTTTGATATGGGATGCACCAAAAGGCCATGCCAACTACTTAGCGCAAGCCCTACAGCAGCCCCTCCTTCTTCCTAGGGACATGGAGCCCATCCGGCGTACAAGACAACCCGACCTATTCATGTCACTAAAGAGGGATTTAGCTATGGTTAGCTGCTCCTCTCCTACTCAAGTATTTATGATAAGTCTTTTTTTATCTGTTGTGTGGATTGTATTTTTAACTATACTTGTTATCTCCATACAGGTTACCCAGCAAGTTTACATGGCCGAGGACTGGGTGCGAAATGCAAATAACAAACTTGACGTTGAAGCCCAAACTCGGCACAATGTTGAGAAAGCTCTCGGGGTAGAAAATCATGAAAAAACGCAACTGGTCGAGAAGCTTAAAGTTGTAGAGAATGCGCGCCAAAGTGCTGAAGCTCAAGCTGAGGACCAGCGCAAACAGCTCTACACCACTCAACTTAACCTTGCCACTGAGCAGGTGGCGGTTCTGGACCTCAAAGCTAAATTGCAGAAAGCTGAGGAGGCATTAAAGGTGGCCTAGGAAGCTGCTAAGGCTGCAAAGACCACATCTTACGAATGTGCGGTGATAGAGACGGAGACAAGGCTAACTGCTAAGGTAACCGTGGTCTATAGGGATTACTGCGCTAAAACATACAATCAAGCCCTTGATCGGGCAGGAGTCCCTACGGACTCCGATTTAAGGAGAGCGGACCAAGTGTACTACCCAGAGGATATTAAAGAAGACACAACCGCTCCTCCTCCTCCTGCAGTCCTTCCCCTTCCTCCTCCTGAGCAACCACTCACCATCCAAGACCATTCACAGAGGACTGAAATACCAACAGAGGTTCCTAAAGAGAAAAAGGGTGATGTGGGGGTCTCTTAGCCAAAAGAGAAGGCAAAGGAGAAGGCGAATGAGAAGGCAAAAGATAAAGCCGATGCCAATCCCTCCGAAGACACCCTTACAATTGAAAACATGGTATCTAAGGCTAAAGCTGCTGAATCCAAGTCCAAGATTGACTCCAAGAAGGATTCTCATCAATCACAGACTTAGATATATGGTTTTAGCTTTGTTTTTGCAATTTTTGTAATGGCCTCATGCCTTTTGATGTAACACTTATATTTATCATCCAATGAAGGCATTTTTCTTTTTTTTATCTAATTTAGCTTCTGAATGATATTATGAATTACTCCGAGTTATTATCATTTATTTGTTTCGACCAAATGCCATCCATCCACACCGTAAATTGACATCATTGTATCAAAATTCAGGTTCAAACCATATAAATAATAAACTTAGTATATTATTATGAATGCAAGAATACTTGGAGTTTGAATGAGTGCTTAATTCTCAAATAAGCGTCAACTATTATTAAGTTGATAAAAGTTAATCTTATATAAATATGTGGTCCAAGAGACCTGACATATTCTTACATCTGTTTAATAATAATATGGGTATCAAGAAATATTAATTCCACCCGAGTATGTGGTCCGAGAGACCTGACATGCCTTGAGGTATGTTTGGCAATCACATAGAAATTAAATAACAATTATCTTAATGTATTTATGCAAAGAAGGTTAATTTCACCCAAGGACTTGGTCCGAGAGGCCTGATATACCCTGAGATCTGTCTAACACATATACACATACGCTAATGAGTGTTAATTTTCACACAAGTATGTGGTCTGAGAGACTTGGGATCTGTTTAACACTTATATAGATACCAAGGAGTGTTAATTTCACATAAGTATGTGGTTCGAGAGACCTGACATGACTTGGGATCTGTTTAACACTTATATAGATACCAAGGAGTGTAAATTTCACACAAGTATGTGGTTCGAGAGACCTGACATGACTTGGGATCTGTTTAACACTTATATAGATACCAAGGAGTGTAAATTTCACACAAGTATGTGGTCCGAGAGACCTGACATGACTTGAGATCTGTTTAACACTTATATAGATGCCAAGGAGTGTAAATTTCACACAAGTATGTGGTCCGAGAGACCTGACATGACTTGAGATCTGTTTAACACTTATATAGATGCCAAGGAGTGTTAATTTCACACAAGTATGTGGTCCGAGAGACCTGACATGACTTGAGATCTGTTTAACACTTATATAGATGCCAAGGAGTGTTAATTTCACACAAGTATGTGGTCCAAGAGACCTGACATGACTTGAAATCTGTTTAACACTTATATAGATGCCAAGGAGTGTTAATTTTACATAAGTATGTGGTCCGAGAGGCCTGACATGACTTGGGATCTGTTTAACACTTATATAGATAATAAACGGCCCTTAATTCTACAGATTTACACAACAAAACACATATATTTGAAGAAAGGAAACTTTCATTAATAATAGTACCTTCTCAGATTGTTTACATTCCAAGGACGAGGATATACTCATATAAATCTTCTAGAAAATACGCTCCTATACCAGCCAACGAGGTGATACGATAGGGTCCTTCCCAATTGGGCCCTAATTTTCCCCATGCTGGATTTTTCGCCGTGCCCAAAACCTTTCTTAGCACCAAATCCCTAGGCTATAGTGGTCTTAGCTTTACTTTGGCATTGTAGTCTTGTTTAAGTTTGTATTGATAATAAGCCAATTGGACCATTGCACTTTCCCTTCTTTTTTCAATGAGGTCTAAGCTTCTTTCCAACAATTCATCATTATCATTGGGATTGAATGATTAGGTTCTTAATGTTGGAAAGTTTGTTTCTATGGGGATGACAACCTCAGCCCTATAAGACATTGAAAAGGGGGTTTCCCTAGTTGACCTCCGAAGAGTGGTTCGATAAGCCCATAGGACATGCGGTAGTTCTTCCACCTATCTTCCCTTTGCATCGTCCAACCTTTTCTTAAGTCCACTCACTATAACCTTGTTAACGGCTTCAGCTTGTCCGTTCCCTTAGGGATAAGCTGGAGTGGAATAACTATTTGTAATTCCCAACTCACAACAGTATCTCCTAAAGGATTTGCTGTCGAACTGAAGTCTATTGTCTGAGATGACGGTAAGAGGTATTCCGAAGTGAGTGACGATGTTTTTCCAGAGAAACTTCTTTACGTCCACATCTTGGATATTCGCCCAAGGCTCAGCTTCAACCCATTTGGTGAAATAGTCTGTGCCGAACAGCAAATATTTCTTGTTTCCCGCTACTTTAGGAAATGGGCCAACAATATCCAAGCCCCATTGTGCAAAAGGCCAAGGACTAGAGAGGGAATTTAGAAATCCTACTAGTTAGTGTGTGTTCGGTGCAAATCTTTGACATTGATTGCACTTCTTCATATATTCTAATGCTTCCTTTTGCATGTTTGGCCACCAATAGCCCTGAGTGATGGCCCTATGAGCTATGGATCTCCCTCATGTATGGCTTCCATAGATTCCTTCATGTAATTCCTCAAGAAGTAACTCTGATACTTTAGGATGTATGCATAGTATGTATGACCTTGAGAAAGATCGTTTGTACAGTTTCTGGTCGTTAGATAGCCAGAACTGAGGAGCCTTCCTACGTATCTTTTCAGCTTCTGATTTGTCCTCCGGTAAAACATCTTTACTAAGGAATTGAATGATGGGGTTCATCCAACTGGGCCATATTCTAACATGGGGAACGTAAATCATATTCCCTTTTTCTCCTGAGGGTTTATCCAGATCTTCTATTAGAATAACACGAGGTAAATTTTGAGCCAAGGAGGTTGCCAGCGTGGCCAGGGAGTTTGCATGGGTATTTCCACCTCTAGGGATGTGTTGCAGATTGAACCATTCAAATTTCCTTTGCAAGTGCCTGATTTAAGTAAAATATCTTTGCATTCTCTCATCCCTTGCCTCTAACTCGCCTTTCACCTGACCGACGACCAGCCTTGAATCTGAGAACATCGTAGCCGATTTTCCCCCCATCCTCTGAACCATAGAAATTCCTTCTAGTAATGTTTCGTACTCGGCCTCATTGTTCGTGGCTGAAAAACCTAGCCTTAACGACTTTTCCACGATGAATTTTTCAGGCGAGATCAAGACTAGCCCCACGCCAGACCCTTTTTGATTCGCTGCTCCATCCACATATACCTTCCAATGCAATGGTTCTTGCGTCGCAACTAGGCCAACTTATTTTTCATCCACGCGGTGTTCCTTTGATTCATTTTCTGCAAGGCCCTCAGCGAACTCGGTGACCAAATCTACAAGGATCTAGCCTTTAAATAAGGTACGTGACATGTATTTGATATCAAAAGCGCCCAAAATCGTGCCTCACTTTACTATCCTACCAGTGTAATCAGCACTTCGAAGTATGGCTTTGAGTGGAAGCTGGGTTAGGATAATCACCACATGTGCTTGGAAGTAATAGGGCAGCTTTCGAGTACCATGCACCACTGCCAGGATTGCCTTTTCTAATGGTAAGTAGCGAGTTTCAGCCTCGTGTAAAGATTTGCTCACGTAATAGACTAGTCGTTGTCTACCACTATCGACTTGTATTAACACCAAACTCATAACATGAAGAGCTACAGCGATATAAGCAAACAAAACTTCATCTGCTTCAAGACTTGACATGATAGGTGGGTGAGAGAGATACTCTTTAAGTTGTTGAAACGCTTGAGCACACTCCTCAATCCATTCAAAACATTTCCATTTGTTCATCAATAGGAAGAAAGGCCTACATTTGTCCGCCGACTGAGAGATGAACCGATTTAAAGCTGCTGTCATTCCGGTTAACTTTTGAACTTCTTTGGGGTTCCAAGGAGGTTGCAAATTATTTATGGCTTTGACCTGGTCAGGGTTCACCTCGATTCCTCGGTAAGTTACCATATAACCGAGGAACTTGCTCGAGCCTACCCCAAAAGAGCATTTGGAGGCATTAAGATGGAGCTTGTGTCCCCTCAGAATTTTGAAGATGTTTGTAAGGTCCCCTATATGCTCGGACACTATCTTACTCTTCACCACCATGTCATCTATATATACCTCAATATTCTTACCCATTTGTGCTTCGAACATCTTGGTCATCATCCTTTGGTACGTAGATCCAGCGTTTTTCAAACCGAAAGGCATCACCTTGTAATGGTAATTCCCAATGGGGGTGACAAAAGACGTTTTCTCCTAATCGTCAAGGGCCAATGGTATCTGATGGTATCCCTGGAAAGCATCAAGGAAACTCATTCGAGAATGGCCTACCATTGCGTCAACCAACTGATCTATCCGAGGAAGGGGGAAAGGATCTTTCAGACAGGCTTTGTTCAAATCTGTGAAATCTACGCATACTCTCCACTTTCCGTTCTTCTTTTTTACCACCACGGTGTTGGCTAACCACTCCGGATAAAAAACTTCCTTGATAGCCCCTGCTCGTTTAAGTTTAATCATCTCGTCCTTAACAGCTTCATAATGGTCTCTGGATGAACGTCTGGGTGGTTGCTTTCTAGGAGCGATTGATGGGTTGACATTCAATTGATGACAAATAAAGTCAGGATCAATTCCTGGGACTTCGCAAGCGTCCCAAGCAAACACGTTAACATTCTTTCGGAGGAATTTAATTAGTGCCTGTTTTTCATGAGGAGGCAATTGTACCCCAACTTGAAAAAATTTCTCAAGATCAGTATCAATGATCACTCTCTCCAAATCTTCGCAACTCGCCTCCTCGGCTGACTTTCCCCTTAATGAAGCCGAAGCTCTTGATTGCTATAGGGGCTTTTCAGCAAAGTCCGAGAGTACAACTTCGGGTTTATGCAAGATGGCCGCCACCATGCATTGTCTAGCCACGGATTAATTGCCCAAAATTTCTTTAACTAGGCCTTCAGAGGGGTATTTCACCTTTTGATGCAGGGTAGAGGAGATAGCCCCTAGGGCATGGAGCCAAGGCCTGGCCACAATGGCTGTATAGGGGGAATATGAATCTACCACAATGAAATCCACCTCCACCATTTCTGAATCGGTTTGTATGGGTAGCCTGATCTGGCCTTTTGGAATAACAGTCTTTCCCTCGAAGCTTACTAGGGGAGATTCATAGGCCATTAAATCCTCAGCTTTCAAATTCAGCCCCTTGTACAGATCATGGTACATAATCTCAACGACACTACCCTGGTCCACCAGCACTCGCCTCACATCATATCTCCCTATTCTAAGCGTAACCACCAAAGCGTCATCATGAGGTTGGATGGTTCTAGTTTTTTCCTCGTCCGAGAAGCCCAAAGTCGTTTAAGTTAATACTTTAGCCCTTTTCGGCTCTGAGTTACCCTCATCGGCTGACAATCGAACCACTGACATCACTCTGGAAAGACAGGATCCAGTCCTCCCAAAAGCGGCGAAGATGACATTGATTGTTCCCAATGGAGGCCCAGACGGAGCGTTTTTCCTAGAGTTTAAATTCATCTGGTTCCCCTGGCCCCTAGAATGATGCAAGAGTTATTTGAGTTTGCCTTCTCGGACAAGCTGGTCCAAATGATCCCACAGGTTCTTACAGTCTTCCGTAGTATATCCTTGTTCCTGTGGTAATGGCAATAGAGGTTTTGGTTGCGCTTTGTAGGGTCTCCAGCCATTTTATTGGACCATTTGAAGAATGGTTCGTTCTTAATCTTCTCCAGAACTTGCCGGACCGGCTCTCGAAACACTGCATTAAACATCTGGGTATTGGTAGACCCTAATTGTCCTACATAATCCCTTCTCTGCCAATTGTTATTGTATCTGTCTGACCTGAAATCCCTCCTCTCCTGAGGGATAACCTTAGCCTTCCCTTTTCCTTGTTGTTAATCATCTTCAATCCTTTTGTACTTATCAACTCGGTCCATAAGCTGACGTAAACTGGTGACAGGTTTACCTGTTAGAGATTTCCTTAAACCGTGCTTGGATGGTAAGCCGACCTTAAAAGTTTTAATGGCAGCTTCATCAAAGTCGCCGTCAATTTCATTAAACATTTACCAGTACCTTTCAGAATATGCCTTTACAGATTCTCCCTCCCTCATTGACATGGACAATAAGGAGTCCAAAGGTTGAGGAATCCTACTGCATGTGATAAATCGGGAGCAGAATGATTGGGTGAGTTTCTTAAAGGAACTAATAGAGTTTGTCCTTAACCCGTCGAACCATCTTATCGGCATCAGTCCCAAACTGGATGGAAATACCCTACACATCAAGGCCTCGTCCTGAGAATGGACAGCCATCTTCTGTTTGAATTGACTTACGTGTTCTACAGGGTCCGTTCAGCCATTATACATGGCGAACGTTGGCTGGTGGATCCATCTAGGAAGTTTTGCCTTTTCGATCCCCCGTGTAAAGGGTGACTTAGAAATTTGGCTCAACGTCTTTTTCATAACGTCAGTTCCTACTCCTTTGCGAGAAGGGCTCTTGCGTTTCCTTCGATGAAGATGCTCTTCCTCACAGGAGAAGGATTCGCTTAATGGGGTTTTAGACCTCTGTTTGTATATAGTGTCTTCTTCATCATTAGAAAAGACATCATAGCTGAAAGGGGATCGCTTCTGTTGTGCTCGTGGAGTTGCTTTTTCAAGTCATCAATCTCTCGTTGCATGGCTTTATCATCATTTCGTTCATGGGATACGTGACCTTTCCTTCGAAAACCGCTTCCACCTGTGTGGATGGTATGTACACTACCTTCTTGATAGTTCTCCCTATCTCTTTCACGTACAAGGTCGAGGAAATTATCCGATTGATGAACATTTGCGGACTCTGCCTTATGAGGGTTTGATCCTACCATATTGTTCATTATACTTTACTAATACACAAGTTCTCTCCACAGACGGCGCCAATTATAGGGTCACGATTTGCAACCGAAGCCCAAAATGTTTGAGACATTGGCCTAGTGAGCCCAAAACAATAAATTTTGTAGAGGATGGGTCGAAGAGCTAGGTATTAATGAATTGAATAATGAATAATATGGATGAACTCCTAACTTGAAGAATCAAATATTTATATTTGAGGAGATGAATGCTAACATAAATATTTTGGACAAAGTACAAATGCCACTCTGATTGCTATAGTGCTCCTTTCTTTAATTTTCTAAAAAAGTCCCCTCTTCATGGAGGGTCTCTTACATTATATAACTCTCTTTGAGCCATCTTGATCCTACACTTGTTGATTATTTGAGCCCTTACTTGAGTGTCTGTCCCTTCAGACACCCTTTCTGGCTTTCTGTGAGTTGTGATAGCTAAGGCAACACTATTCAGGAGTCTTCTCAACATAAATGCGGCTAGAAAAGTAGCTACAGTGCATTTAATGCGGAGGTAACAATCTTTCTATAGATATTTTGGAGTCTCCCTTCCTCCTAGTGTATCTATGAGGTGTTTCTACGTGGTGGGAACTTTGTGGAGCACCCTCATAATGGTCCGAGTAAGCAATTGAACCGTATTCAATAGATCCGAGAAGGAACATCTCCTCGGAAAGCTTTCTTGTTATTTCCCAGACCCAAAATTTTAGTGGGTAAATCTTAGTAGTCTTTAATCTCTTATTTTACCTCATCAGCAAGTCAAGTTTATGGATACGGATTAGAATTCAATACTTATCAATTTGGACTCTCATAAGCCCAAGACCCAATACGCACGAATTTTGAGCCTCCGCCCCTACAATAGTTTTGAAACTTGACATTTTTAATTGTACCAAAAGAAAATAGGAAAATATGATGCATAATGAAAATAGTTAGAAAAAATGGACCATTTCAAAATAGAATAATATCAATAAAAAACATCAAAAATTATAAAATTATATATTTTTAAAAATAGACCGATGAAAATTACTTTTTGAAATTGTTTAATTTTTAGGGACAACAAATTATCTACAATAAAATTTAGAGAATAAATTATATATATTCAGTATAGGTTTGATATGAGTTTTGATTATCTTAATAATCTCTTTTAAGAGAGTGAATAATTTGAATAATTTATTTAAATAAAAATTATACATACGTACATATATATAAATATATATATATATATATATATATATATATTTTTTTTTTTTTTTTGTTTAAATGTATAATCAGTCTTATGTAATTCATTCAAAAGTAACGACGTTAAAGCCAATGAATAACTGGCCTAAAGATTACATTTGTATATTCATAGTTTTTATATTTAAAAAGACACTCAAAGGAAGAGGAAAAACTTCCTCAAGGGATTGGATGAAAAAATATTCAGGTCACTTATATTGGACCAAAATGGACCAAATGGGACTGAAGTAGACCTAACTAGACTTAACAGAAATTGTTTAATTTTTAGGGAGAACAAATATCTTCAACAAATTTTAGAGAAAAAATTATATATTACAATACTAAACAAAATAACTCCGACTAGTCTATATGAATAATAATAGATGAAACTGAGAGAAGTTCAAATTTGAATTCTAAATTAGAGTTTCAATTTTATGCCATGTGTCCTAGATTATTTATTTTTAAAGAGTTTTATTTCTTAATTTTTGAATCAAATATGGGACCACATCATAAATATTCATACAAATGAGTTATTAAGTACAAAAACCAAAGAGTCTAGAATAGATGAATAGTAACAAAAAAAGTGCTTCACAATAATTAAAAAAAATTGACAATTTACATTTTATACCTAATAATATCCTTACAAAATTTTTTGTTACTATTCATTTATTCTAAACTCTTTGATTTTTGTACTTAATAACTCACTTGTATAAATATTTATGATGTGGTCCCATATTTGATTCAAAAATTAAGAAATAAAACTCTTTAAAAGATTTAACAAAATATAAAAATGACTATCAATAGTATTTAAATTATATATATAAAAATTATATTATGTATCTTATTGTATATTTTTAAGTGTATCCATGCATATGCATGGGGTTACACAAAGTCATAAAAACCACCCACAAAATCATAAAAACCAACACCAAGAAACTTATAAGCACAGTAACCAGAATAAGAAAACACAAAAACACAATGATCCCATGGAGAAAAGCCTATTCACTGAGACCTAACAATGCCCCCAATATAATCTTGATTGCAATTTGATTGACGGCCATGGTCTGCATCACATTTTGATCTGAATAGCATCTGTGGCTCTGAGGGATCTGACTCATCCTCTTGGCAGTTTAAGATTTGACTTTGAAGCAAACAATCAGGCAAAAATGGAGGGGGTGGGGTAAAAGAACATATTTAGGATTATAGGATGAGCTATCTTCAGATGTACTTCCCTGCCGGCATTAACCGAAGATATTTATATAAAGTCCAGACACAGGTACTCTGCCTCAAGATTTGCTTATGGTGAATTACATTTATGCCAATGACAACAGGAATTTCCTTTACCTATAAAGAATTGATGAGAGTGGTCATCATTTACACTAAGCTCACTGTTAAACGGTTGATGGGTTTCTTTCAAATTCTATGCAAAAGACAACGATATGATTTCAGTTTCACCAGATGTAAACATGATTTTAATGGTTCATTGGCAATGAATATGTAAATTCTTTTTTGGGTGAATGCTGTTACCATAATTCAGAATTTAGATAAGTGGTCAAATTCAGTGAAACTTTCCAATGCGGTTCAAGAATATGACTGTAGTGGTTAAATAATCTACAATACAATGATGCAGACTGACAATTTCTCACACACCCAAGTAGAACCTTTCCTGGTTCCTGCCTCTGTAATAAAACACCAAGTCTTTAAAAGTTAAAACATAAGTGACCTGAATATTGTTTCGTCACTTCCTCAAGAAACTGTTGCTTCTTCTAGTAGAGAATGTCTTTCAAGAATTGCAATAGTCTCTTCCTTTGCACTGGAAATACAAGGCAAAATATAGCAGAGTTAATATTCATGGGCTTATTAGCACTAGTAGGGTTTACATGAAAATAGAACTTTAAATTAAGCATTCCTGTCAATCTTACAAAAGTCTATAGTTCTGCAGAAACAGCAAATTCCTAGTGCAAAAACAAAAGAATATATTTGTATTTATAGATAGATAGATGAGAATTAGTTCATTACATATCCCGTTATAATCTTCAAAGTATGAGTGATTGCTTAACAAATGAAACTTGAATTTCAGAATGGCTTTAACAATTTTTTTTGTTTTATTCTTGGTTTTTTAGCATAGGGCAATATACTTTTACTATACTCATACCAGAAAGCATCAAAGATTTAAATAATAACAAAAAGATTTCCTTTCTAATATTACTATCTTTTAACATATTTAAAATAATTAATGCAATGTTCGCAGAATACATTCTTGAAATTATGAAAGGCATATGTAACATCCAACAGACTGCGTCTACTAAACAATGATTATCATGACTTTATTCATAACATTCAAAAGCTATGGTTATAATATTTATTTTTCCTCTTTCTCTTCAATTCACAATATAGTAATATACTATCAACTCTTACCTTCCAGGTCTAATAATCTTGTACTTTCCTAGCCTGGTGAGGTCCACAATTGTTGAGCCTGCTCGACCAGATGGAAGCACACCACCATCATAAACAAATGCACAGTGTTGCCACAGGTTCTCAAAATCTTTGATGCAGACACTACTTGGCTGCCCACTCAGATTTGCACTGGTAAGGGCCAGTGCACTTCCCAAACCACGAGCAATAGCCCTGATAAAGTTACAGTCAGGCACTCTGACTCCTATGCTATCCAATCCTGGGTTCAAAGACTTCTCAAGAATGCTTGACTCTCCTGTAAAAGATTCAAATACCTACACTTAGACTACATCATAGTTCAACAATTAACAGCTGTAAGTACAAACAGAATTATTCAACAACAGATCCTAAGCACTATAATCTCTTCCTTATTCTGTGAAGACAGATATCTGAGTCACAAACCTCGCCTTAATACAACAGTAACAGGTCCAGGCAGTAGAGAATCAAGCAAGCCCTGAGGCAAATAGTCCGTGACAGCAAAGCGCATTATATCTGATACATCCCCAACACATATTGCCAAAGGGCGTGTGTGTTCACGTCCTTTAATCTTGTAAATCCGTTTCACTGCTTCCATAGAACTGCAGACCAGAAGAAATATAGCATTAATATAAATCTTCCAAAGTGACAAATTCATTTACAGAATTGAGACTGCACTATTTTCCAAAACTGAGCAGTAAAGATGAGTCTTATTTTTAAACACAATGATTAAAAATCCAAAATAAGATGAGGTTTGATGGACTGAGAGTCAGAGACTATATAGAATCGTTCTTAAAAGTTAAAACGTCTTTTGTCACGACTTGAGGAAGCGCTAGTTACATCTGCCCTATATGGCGTATACCCTAAAAAGGACTAATCGAGTTACATCTGGGGCTACTCAGCACACGTCTGCACAACACATTCATCCAATCCAATCCTGATTATCCAGGATATCACATCTTTTATGTCTATTGGCAACACAACCATAATGAAATTTCAGAATACGCATACCAAGTTTAACCTATTCTTAAAACTCAAAGACAAGAAATCAGAAAGCAATCAAATGCATTGAGGATTTTCAACAAACAGGTGATAGGCAATCTATCAAAACGCATACCAGGCATCACAGGCGAACCCGTAAATTGTATCGGTAGGCACTACAATAACCTTCTCAGCTTTAAGTGCTTGAATTGCCTCATTAGCGTAATGTTCAGTGGCAGGGCGAACCACCCCCAGCTTATTTTCAACGCCCACATCGCAGTTTTCCAAACTCAGAGCCATTTTATTCGACAACCCCACTCTCACTCTCCTACTATGACACAATATTGGCACATGTGAGCCAAACTTGGAAGCACCTGGAAAACACAGCTTAATAAGTTCCATAGTTTTTATTGCTGGGCCATAACTTGTAGTAGGTTTCTCATATTCAGATACAGAAAGCAAGTACAAAAAAAGAAAGAAAGACTCAAAAGGTTGCTTTTTTTTTTTTTTTCTTAACAACCAAACAGAGTAGTAATAATGTTAAGAGAGAGAGAGAGAGAGAGAGAGAGAGTGTGACCTCGGAGAGGGAGATAGAGGAAGTGAAAGGCAAGAGCATTGAGAAGAGGTAGTCTTTGTGCTGTTGTTGGAACATTCATCGTATTGGGCATTCGGTATTCCATTGAATGTGGAGTGAGTCCGCAACTCCGCAATCTTCTGCGTTGACTGTTTCTCTCTCTGTGAAGTAGCCACTCTGTAGTAACATAGTCAGAGTCAAAGAGGAGGTAATTTGCAGGCTCCCATAATTTTGGGAGAGAGTTAGTTATCAAGGTTTTGAAACTATTTAGGAAACTAGCATTTCGAGTATGTGAAGTTCGAGTTCAATGATAAAATCAATTTATCCATGTGAAACTCGAGTTCTATAGAAGTATCTAAAGAACGAAGATGAAGATGAAGACGATCTGAAGAACCGAAGAACCAAATCCGAAGGAAGAAGAAGAACAATCTGGAAAACGCAAATCCGAAGACACTCTGAAAAACAGAGGACAGATCTAAAGAAACTCAAGCATTTAAGACTTGAGTTCTATCATGAAACTCGAGTCTTAAAAACTCGAGGTGTTATTTTTTCACATTGTTTTACAAACATCACCACTTTAAAATTTAAGGCCAAAAAAAAAAAATCAAAATCAAAATCAAAATCGTCAAAGAGTTTATTTATACCCTATCAAAAGCAAAAACATGTGTTATAAATTCAAGGGAAAAAAAAAACTTTCATATGCACGTGCATGGGGAGACATATATGTGCTTATGTTAAAATTGAATGCAATAGAGAACACAAAAACTTTATAGCCTGATTTGTTGTTAAAGATATATATTTTTGGTTTATATTATTTTATGCATTGGCGCAAGAGGTCCAATTGTATTTCTCAATCTATGTACACGTAATCTTAGGCCTTACTGCTTTTATATAAACCTTATTAAGGTCACTGTAACAATACACGATGCTAATATCAAGATGTAGTTGTCAAAGGGCTTTAACCCGTGGACGTAGGTTGTCAAGGTTAATGGAGTAACCCATGTGTGTTCTCTCTATTCCTCTCTTACTTCTAGTTGTTAGGTTTATTTGTTTTAGTTGTCAAATTGTGAGTTTTGTTGTGTCTTAAAGTGATAATTGAAAATCAAGTTGAAGACACAAAAGTTGCTTAAGAAAATATGAGTTTTTGCCTTCTCGATAGAAAGCTTGACTCCAATCTCGTACCACCTCAATCAGTCAAGCCTCGAAAGTGATGTTTCGGTATGGACTCTAGCATTGATTCCACCTCAATTCAATAGGTGGAGTTTGCGCAAATCAACAATGCAAAAGACCTAATAACTTGTCTATTTCAAGCCCAATTAGTGTCCTACTTGTTGGGATATAAAAAGGACATTATAAGTTGTTTCGAGAGAGATTTTCTTGAGGAGTGAAAGCTCCATTTGTATGCCTAGAGTTTTGTAATCAAGTTTCCCTCAATTTCACAATTCTAGAGAGTTTAAAGTAGATTTGAAGATTAGTGGGTGGGTGAAGAATTTGAAGCTATAGTACCTACCATAACCCTAACAGTACTCTTCCTCAAAATTAACAACTAGGGTCTAAAACCCTAATTAGTGTTCTTTCTCAATTCTCTTCAATATTTCACTTTCTTTTAGATTTCAACATGATAAATCATCAATTGTTCCAAACACCTTTTTTTTTAGAATCAGTTGTTCCAAACACTTAAGCCCGAACATAGGATCTCCTATTCTAAAATCATAATAAATTACCAATTTTTCCAATAGCTTAAGTTGTTAGAAAATAATGAATTTAATCACTTAACCATAATTCTTTAATTTGTTTCAATCCACAATAAAAATCTAGGGGAGTATTGTGGAGTTATATTTTTGCTAATAATATTCCAAAAATAAAATAAAAAATAAAAAAACAAGCAGGACGACACATTCGTTGTTCGTGGTGGCATTATTCATTCTGTCTTCATTTCTAAAATCTTTTCCAACACTCGTTCGGCCAGTCATTGCGAATTCATGGCATTATTCAATCTGGTCTTCATTTCTAAAATCTTTTCCAACACTTAAGAGTTCGGCCAGTCATTGCGAATTCACCACACGCACATCATTACATAGAGCACGTCCTTATAGCCGCCTCACTATTTTGAAATAGGATTTGTGACATGTCCAGCAAGGACTAATTTGTATTGCGCTTGTCTCATGTTCTTTTTTTTAATAATACGAGTTCAGAGTTGAGAGATTTGAACCCATGATATCTTGTGCACCATTCTTAACTATGGTATCTTCAGGATAAAGAACATGCTATAATTCATTTGCTGAAAATCCGTGCGAGTGCAATAACACATTGAATACAAAATCTTCAGTAATATGGAAAAAGTACCTAATATTTTGGATGCATGCATCATCCCACTCATAACCTGTAAATCCCACCTACCTAAGAGACAGGCATGTTGTGAGTGTGACGCATCTGAAACACTAGATACCACCACCAAAAATACAAGCTCAAAACTTCTGGAATCTGCAAATGTACCCAAATAAACTGCAGCGGCAAAATACATATGGGATTCATTCTATTACTACCATCAGAAGCCTGTACAAACGTGTTATAACTTAAGCTGATAAAGATACGTGTGAGATCCCGTTTGTGATGATACATTACTACAAGTCATCAAGTGCCTCAACTCAGGAATAACAAAATCAGCTGGAACCATTACAGCGAGCTAAGCCATGTTATATTAACCCCCAATGAGATATTATTTCAAACCCCACTAAACGTTTCTGGATTTTGAACTTCAGTTTGGTGGCCGCGTTCAGGGGGGACTATCCGTGGTGAGTTTAACGATCTAGGGAATTGGCCTGGTTGAGTCATCACTTGTGAACCATTACGCTGCTCTAACTGGGCCTGCCATCTTCTTCGTAATCTAAAAAACTCAACAAGGATGGAACTCCCACTCATTGCGACGCCAAAACCAGCAAATGTTGCCAGCAAAATCGACAGGACTGCTTGCAAAGATACCTGAAGTCCACAAATCAATGCAAGCAATACATACAAATTTGTATTAGATTTGTTTTACTTGGAAAGTGCAATTCATTGCTGTTCTAATCATACATCAGCCTCCCATGACTAATCTACTGTGCTAAATCAAAGTGAAAAAGCGATGCTACAGTAACTAAAAAAAAGAGCTACAAAAGTGTAACATATTGGCTGAAGCACCCATCTTTTGACACATGGCATGCTTGGTTAGCTTATCTGGGATCTGAAGATTCACAAACTGGAAAAGAGCCATTTGTAGATCTGGTGATGGATTCTATTAATTCATACCATATTTTAAGGGAAAATGATTTGCCTACCTCAATCTGGATATGACTCTTATATTGGGACCATGACCAAAGTTCCACCCATAAAAAAATAGTATATACAAAGTTCAAACTAGGATTTGTAAAATCTTTTATTCAATCCTATATATGTAAACTTGATTCATGAACCGTGATGTCCAAAAGGTTACGGGGTCATTTAAGCCCTCCTTCAAGATAATCACCTAGGAAGCATGGACAAAGTATAGGTATAGGTACAACATGGCGACACAACATTTTTTGAAAAAATAGAACACGGGTATGGCGGGACACTTCTATTAAAAAATTATTAATTATATTTTTATTTTTATTTTCTATATATTTTAAGCATTTATTTTTCATATAATGTTAAATAATATCAATTTAAGAGCAATAATGGATAATAAAGTGAATTCATGACTGTTAAAGGACGTTTAGAAATTAGAAAACAAAACAAGAATAAGAATATTTATTAATTTCCAAACTCACTGTTACTATTAGAGCATAAATGATCTATTTATTTTGTGATAGGGTAATTTGATTCCTCTTGTTCCCATGTCCCACAATTTATTTTTTTTAAAAGGACATGATTGGAGCAAGCATACAGAAGTTTCTCAAGCATGTCTCATGTCTGACACAGGTATGACACCCTAAATGAAGTGTCTGTGCTTCATAGATAATTACCGAACCATCACCCTAAATTCCTTGGATCAATTTAGCTCTATTGTAGTTCCAAGCAACTAAGCAAGCAATGAAAATATATGAAGAAGAAGGGCTCTTACCAGGGAATAAAATATATGCGCAAAGAGAACAACCAGAGCAAACTGAACCGACGCATAGACCCAGACAAATCTTCTCTTCACTGAATACAAGGGTTCAAAAGGTGAGGGTCAGTAAAATCGTAAGGAACAGACAATTGGTCCAACATAATTTCATAGGTGAGTACCATTCACAGTCATTATTGCACCAACATTTACTAGGACATTTTACACTTAATCAAAGCTTAGTGTTTATTATGAAATTATTGATTACAGTTGCCTTGGGTGTGTCTGTGTCTTCTAATTAATCTGGTTTCTTAATGTATTCAGTATTCCACTGGTCCACATGTCCAATTTGCAACATATAGTTCCTTAGATAATATCCCTACAAAAGATTCATCAATCTTTACATTATTTCTTATTCATTAAGGATCTTTGATAGAATACCCATGGTTGATGAGGTCATGGATGAGAGTAGACCCAGTACACAGGAAAATGGAAGCGATATAGCGATCGCACCAGTACCCATATTCCCAACCTGCACACAAACAGATACATTACCAAGGATATATAACAGCAAATTTGATAGATCTTGATGTGAAACTGCTAATATTACCAGGAGCTGCTCAAGGAAACAAAAGTAGGCCAGCATGCTGATAATGACGAGTACTGGAACCTCCTGCCAAACCCTAACAAAATTTTAACTAATAAAATTCATGACTATTTCATTATAGAGATTATAATACAAGAAGAAAAACTTGGACAATATTGAAATTTGATTGGATTTTATACTGGGCAAAACTCAAAGTACTCATGATTTTCCTTGAAGTTATAATACATTTAAGAATAGAAGAATCATGGAAATGAAGTGTTCAAGAGATACTAAAAATGGATGACTGCTTCTTATCTCAACAAAAATCAGAAACTTGATAGTGGATAAGAGGCTTACATTGCTCAAGCCTTGAGAAGTTTCAACTGGAAGTTAATAGCTTGAGATTCAAGAATCTCAAGTCAGTGTGCAAGTTCAGTACTAAATTAATGTAGGATAAATGATGAATTATGTCCTTGGCCCCAAAGTCTGGATATGGCCTGAGGCAGAGAAAAGGTAGAACTCAAACCTGAGGGACTGGTATGGTGTTGAGACAAAGGCTTCAATGCCCATAACCATTTCCTCGGCTAAGTGGAAACAAAATGCTTTTCTAATGGATGATTTTAAATAGAAATAGAGAATCAAGTAACTAGATATCGTTATAATCCCACTCTTCTATAGGGATCATCTGAAAAGATACATTCAAACAGAAAAGCCAACTTAGATGTTATGGATCAAATTCAATTTTATACAGTATTACTACAGGATCCACCCGTCTAGAGAGATTAAATTAATCTACTACATCCAATTTTAGTTGCATGGTTCTTATAGAGGATTTTTAAAATGAATAAACAGGATACCACCTGCACAACTGGAAAAGATGTACTGAATTCAAAAAGGGTGGAAAAACTATAAACTCTTCTGGTAGGCAAAGAGGCTAGCTAAATGAGGATTATATCTTGTTTTAATTATGCAATAATTTACCAGTACAACAGCATTGTTGGGACAAGAGTCTTACATACGTTCATCAGTGGCCAGAAATGAGCCATTAAAGGAAGTCATGAATTCCCAAATTACAATTGTTAGCTAGTTTAAGTTGGAGGTTTAGGTTTCCTTTGAAGCAAACCTTACTCTTATTGTTTCTCTTAACTAAATTGGATAAAAGTAAGAAGAAAATAGTTCAGAAAATTAATCCACCACTCACAAACCAATCCAATACTCAAGACATAAACTCATAACAATGAGGCACAATAAGAGAGCCTACAGTGCTCTGAGAAGAATAAGAGAAATAAAAGAAAGAGGCCATAGACATTTTGAAATATTTAAGGGACTCTAATAACTTGACTGGCAGGCTCCTCAGATTTTAGAACAAATTGGGGTTAGGTGTGACTTCCACAGGATTCCATATTTTATCTTGATCTCCCATATTTTCTTAGCAATAAGCAGTCAATGAAGCACAATTACAAGTTCAGGAGTTAAATTATTTTCACTTGCCTGTATCCGTCAGCATCTTCTAGTGCTCTACTTGCTCCAGTATTTCGAGTTCGCATACTTTGAATACGTAAAAGAGTGACAGGTAAATTCTGAACATCTTGCTTGCACACATCACAGGTCTTGTTACCCTTGATGCTGAACCATTTTACAGCACATTCTTGGTGGGCGAGAGCAAGTTCACCTTTGCAGCTGCACTCCATCTTGAGAGTCTCACCTCCTTCACACAGTTCAACCAGACAAATTCTACAGACAGCCTCTTCTTCAGCTATGTCTTCACCATCATCATCATTGTTATCTGACCATGAGATTACAATAAGATATCCACTGATAACTTCAAGGAACAGATTTTATAATATGCAGACAATGAAAATTTTAAAGTAATAACATTCAGTTAAAAAACCATTGAAAAGGAGGAGAAGAAAGAATATTTCTATACGCCTCTTAAAAATCAGCAATATTATGCATATACACCATAAGCTGTAAGTTAGTGAATAGTGAACTTGTCCCATTTTTAAGAAAAAAACCAGGCCTTGTTTTTAAGAACTTGTCCCATTTTGATTTGTCAATTTATTTTCTATCATATAAATTAGAGCTATCAAACATAAAATCCAATTAAATTCTGATATTCATGAATGCAATCATGAGTGCTCAAAAAAATTAACACAATGAAATTACCAGCATCCTCGGTCGGAGAAGCATTTGACATTGCATCTACATCCTTCACTCGAGGTGTAGAAGGAATTACACGGAAAAATGAATCCATCCTCCTAATGCTTCTCTCTTTGTTGTTTATAGGGACTGAAAGAGAGCGAGATATCTGCACTCGTACTCCTTTTCTCTGCAAATGGAAATAAAAAATAAAGCTATGGATGCTAAGATCCTTGTACGAATATCACCATGATGTTAAGACTTCAAAAAATATAATATCATAGGTGTTGGAAAAAGAAAGGGAAAGTGTACTCAAAGTTAGCACAGGCAACTTCGGATGTGATTGACTTATTCTTGTGATGCCTGCTCAGTGCATATGCCACATTGAAAATATTTAACTATAAATTAATTTCCTTGTCCCTAAGCATTGCAAACAAAGAAATTTACTTCATGTCCAGAGAAGCTGTGCCCCTAATGTTTACTACCATGTGTTGGTTCATAGAAGTCTGATCAATCAACTAGATTAAGCATTCTGAAGACACTAATCATGAAAAACTTACACTTGAATTTATAGGTCCAGCTCCACCTACGCTTCCAATATGCACAGATTCCAGGTTTGAATGTGCAATTGGAGTTACAGGTAGTGATGATGTTCTCTTCACCCTAGGAGTAAAAATTTTTGTAAGTGAATATGACCTTGAGATCAAAGGCTTTTCTTGTGCCCCTGTAGATGAAGATTCAGAAGCTAGGTTGGTGGCCTTCTCTACATCTGAAGAAGTTCGATACATGAAGCTTAATTTTGGTAAAAGATTTCTTATGGATGATTTGCCTCTTGTTGAGGAGGGCCCTGGAGACCCAGTACTTCTTTCATCAGAATAACCAGGTGTCGGCAGAAAATTAACTTTCTTGGGAGTGGGAGTTGGTGTTGAGGATATCTTTATTCCAATAAAATCCTGAGAGGGCTCTCCTGATGTTCTGGAGGGTATCTCTAGGAAAAGATTTCGCCGCTTCCAATGATGAACATTTGGGGTTTCTTCAGTTATTCCCATTGAGTCTTCAGCCTGAAATAGAACAAGGAGAGATTGGAAAATATTCATGATGGGCATATAAAGTGAAATAAGTTTTTACTTGCTCTTGACAACCTAGCAAAGAAGAAAACTAATTTTTTGGGATATTTTAGATTGCTGTTCTTTTAAAGCTTTGTAGGGATTTCAGTTAACATTTTGATTTCACTAAACTCACTTAACTAGCTACCCTACAAAGCTTTAATAGACAATCAACCTAAAAATATGTCAGAATTCATTGAAATTATATCAATACATATATTCTCAACTCAACTATTAAGTAGTATAGGAAATTAAATGATATCAGCTATGGATCCTCATCAACTAATCAAGAATGACCACATGAATTCTTCTTCGTCATTCTATCCAATCTTACTCTATGTTGATTCCCTATTTTACATATCCTTTGCTACCTCTGCTCCATCCACTTGTTGTATATCACACTCTCTCACTAGTGCATTAATAGGTCTCTGTTGCACAGGAAAATTATCTTAGGTGATTCTCCCTCATCTTAAGATACAAGTACAATTTTTTTTTTTTAAAGGAACATAAATTTAAAAGCCTAATAGTTTCAATCAATAAACTTCAAAATCCTCTAAAAAAATAATAATAATAATAATAAACAAATAAGTTTTTTTTTAGGAAAAGAAAAGGGGATCACATTTTAAAGGAATAGATTTATTGAATTCCATCTAAAACCCAATGGATTGATTTCATCTCCATAGGGCATCAAAACACCCACTTAGTAACATTACCAATAAAAGTCCCAAACCTATAGCCACTTAAGTTTAAGTCGCTTATCAACAATCACATGCAGCACTTTTTTATATGTAAACAAACTTTTTGTGCTGCAAATACAGTGAAGATAAAAAATTTCCAGAGGTTGGCTAGCAACAGAATGAATTCTGCCATCATCAGAAAATTGCAATGTATTCACTGCAAAAGATAGCGTTTTCCTGGTTGACCTTCCATGGTCCACAGCAAATAATCTCATCATTATTCAACTACCTTATTCTTCTTGACTTAGCTGAAACCGGAAAATGATCAACTGATGTGTGAAATCAGTCTAAAATAAAAAGGCCTTACTAATTTGAAAGATATATTAGTGCATAGATTTTACAAGCAAGCAAAAGTTTATTTTAACAAATGAAAACGAGCTAGTGGGCTTACATTAAAGTGGAAAAAGGGTAACCGCTGAGGCCAGAGCATTTGATTTCTACACTAATATGTACAGTTTTTGGTCCTGTAGTCCTTATAGCTGCAATTAGCTATTTGTTTTATTGTTTTCTATTATAACAAAAAAGGATTTATTTCCCTAAAACTTCTTCTTCTTCTTCTTTTTCTTTAAATATTTTCTCTGCACAAAAGATTAAACTTAGGAGGTGGGAGGTATATGTAAGTTAATTTCGACATGATCAGCTGCTTTTGATGGATCTTTTCTTATTTGAACTTTGCTAATCCGGAGCAGGATTTCAAATTTCCAAACATGGGTTTAGTATGGTAATTATACGCACTGCATATCATACCATTATTATTGCAAAATTCGATTGCCTTAAGAGAAAATATAAATAACCAGACACCCGCTTAAACTAATTTCCATATCTGCAGTTAACTGAATTGGATTCCGTAGTAGTAGTTCACATATATAGTGCGTGACAACCAAAATTCTAACATCAGAAATTAAAGAAAAACTGTTCATTATCAGGAAATGATATTCCCCAAAACACAAACAGTTGAATCTTGAAGAAAAATCAAAATCAAAACTTTAAGGCAAACAATGATAAAATTCATCCAAAACTTTTAAATTTTGGCACACACATAATAAGGTAGAAAGTTTCACATGAAAGGACTCCTCTGCTACATATTGGGAAAGGGAAATTTTAAAGAAATAGTGAAACACACACACACACACACACAAAAGCATAGCAGAAACGAAGAAAGGAAGTACCTTGTGAACTGGGACAACAATTGTTGCTTCACATGAACCAACGGTATGGCCTTCCTCAGCTACAGGCTTCTGGTCCTCTGTTCCCATTTTGTCATAAAAAAGCTAAGAACACTGCCAACAAAACAAACCCCACGACCCCAAATCCAAAATGCCCAGCAAACCTTGTACCAGACAAGATTGTACAAACAGTGCAAAGAAACAAAAAAGCGTATCCCTACTCCCCCTCAAGTACAATGAAGTTCTGTTTTAATAAATACCAATACAAGACACAGAGAGAGAGAGAGAGAGAGATAGAGAGAGAGAGGAAACAGTAGTTCCGTGAGATGTGGGGAAGAGAAATGAGAAAGTGAGTTTCACACATTTATGGCAAAGGTGGTGGGAAGTCTGGCCTACTAGCAAGCAGTGCCACTCCCCACTTAATTCCCAGACACCAGTGCGCGGACTCGAAATTTCAACACTAAACACACCTTGTGGTTCATCACTGCCTTATTTGATATTTTTCTCCTTTTTTTCTATCTATGACTATTGACCATGTCATCTCAATTTCCCACGATAAACCAAACCAGTCTCCCTCAACTCGGCAAATACAACCGCCAATAACTACTGCACCAAGCAACAGCTCCAGAGAAAATGTTATTTTAAGGACGTTGACTATAGTATATATCCACCGCTACATTTTTAATATATCTCACTGTCACAATTGCTAGCGTTAGTACGTGTTTAGATACCGCTTATTTTGTTGAAATTGAAAATTTATTGTTAAAAGTACTATAGATAAAGATAAAAGTTAATTAAAATAATACAGTGAAACTCATGAATAGTACCAAAAAGTATAATGAACTCATAAATAGTAACAAAAATAAGCTGAATAGTAAAATAATTTTAATTTTTCATCTTAATCCTAATGCACATTTAATCTAACTAACAGCAACAGCAAGTTTTTAATTTATTATTGTAGAAATTATTGTGTATAAACTATTACTCATACATTCTCAAAAAAAAAAAAAAAAAAACTATTACTCGTAGTACATATCGTCTTAATATATTGAATATTTATTTATAAATGTTTGAATAGTTAATTACACACACCATTTGTATGTTGTTGAAGCTGTCTCTCTAGCATATATAGCACAAAACGGTTATACATGTTTTGTTGTTATAGTAATTTTTAGCATTTGCCAAATCACGCATAGAGTGACACATTGAATTAGAGATGTCTATGGATTAGTATGGGTTGAGTTTATATCCAACTTGAACTAGACTCGATCACTTTGGGTTTTCAAGATCTGGACTAGCCACCAACTAGAAAGAGGGGTTGAATTGGGCAAGTTAGGTCTTCTCGGGTAGCAGTCTGTTGCCGATCGGAGTATTAAGCCAAAACTAGCTAGATTTCTCGCTACATTTGTTAAGACATTAACTAGATCTGGCCGGATCTACCCATATCTAACTGGAAAAAGACTTGTACAAGTGAAGAACAACGAGATTTGATGGTGGAGCTCAGTCGAGTTGGTTGGTTTCATAGAATAACCTGTCAATTGAACTAGTCGATATCGATTTTTGGAGATCAGTTGAGTCAGCCCAAATGGTTTGGGCAGGTGGGTCGGGCTCACAATTTGATTGGACACCCCAACATTGAACCAATGAAAGGCTAAACATTTGAATATTTAATTACACACACCATTTGTATGTTATTAAAGCTATCTCTCAAGCATATACAATACAAAACAGGTTATACATGGTTTACTATTTTAATAATTCTTAGCATTTGTCAAACCACTCAGGTAGTCGACACATTGAATTATGGTTGTCCACGAGTCAGTCTAGATTGAGTTTCTACCTAACTAGAACTAAACTTGATCACTTTGAGTTCCCAAGATCTAGACCTGCCACTGACTAGAAAGAGGGGTTGAATCGGGCAAGTCAATTCTTCTCGGGTAGCAGTCAGTTGTCGATTGGAGTCGAAGAAGAGAGATTAGGCCGAAATTGGTTGGATTTGGTAAGATCTCGCTAGATCTATCAAGATCTCAACTAGATCTGGCCAGATCTACCCATATTTGATCAAAAAAAGGCTTGTACTAGAGAAGAATGGTGATATTCAATGGTGGAAATTAGTCAAGTTGGTTGGTTTTCATGCGACAATCCGCCAATCGACCTGCGAGTATTGATTTCTGAAGATCAGCCGAGTCAGTTGGGACGATTTGGATAGGTGGATCGGGCCCACAATTTGGTTTGACACCCTAACATTGAACCAATGAAAGACTAAATACTAATCCACACTACTTTCAAAACTTTTTAAACTAAATAAATGTTTGACAAATTGCGTGTACAATTACGTGCAACAACTAGTATGAAATAAACAATGCCCTTATTGAAAAAATATCCGAGGGTGAAAGTACTAGATGAATTCATACCTTTGACCTAACTAAATGCCCGGGGGCTAAGGGTGATGCATCATCAAATGCGCATGAGGAATTAATGAGTGAGAGTATGGTGGTTCTGTTCATTCTTTTCTAAAACAAAATACGGCGGTTCGTCGGTTGAGTAATTAAATGAAAAGAAACAAATGCGCATTTAATAACTCTGTATAAGATAAGCTATTGAAACTGAGAGTTTTTTTTGTTTTTTGTTTTTTTGAGAATCATTGAAACTGAGAATTGTTTGCTTTACGAAAACCAAAAATAGAAAATTGACCCACCAACCTTCAAACAATCTTTTTCTTTTGCCAATTTTAACTGTAAAGCAAGCAAAGGAAGCAGTCCACTAATAATTAAATTTCACTATGTGGGTATAGATTTCAATGGATACCACCTCTACTGGTGCCACCAGCACGACAACACCAACGCCCTAGAAAATGCTGCACTCACCAATAAACTAATAAAAAATCTATATATACACAAAATTTGATAATTGCTTATATAATATATAGTTGATTTGTAAGTAAAAAAAAAAAAAAAGAGCCATGTTAATGGACGCCTTTAAGACAATGATTAATAAAACATAATAAGAAAATTTTGACATCACTTTATAGAAAATATAAAAACTTTCAACAACATTTATTATTTTATCATTCTCCCAATAAGATGTTTTTAAAAATAACTCCTAAACTAATGTCGATAATGAGTTTAAATGATAACCAGTTTAAACTTATCAATTCAACTATTGTAAACAATGTTTGGAATTTATTTTTTGCTAATGTAACATTGCTTTATATATATATATATATATATATATATATACATATGTTAGGAAAGAACAATGGAAACAAAAAATATTGAAAAAGTAATTAAATAAATAAAAGAGAAATATTATATTCACAATAAATTTTAGGTAACATGTTGTTACTTGTTATTATTGGTGAAAAAAAAAATTTTAATGATAAATTCATATTAAGACCAATAACAATATGCTACTTGAAATTTATTGTAAAAGTCTTATAAAATGCTAGGAGACACAAACTTGAATGAATGAAACTCATTTAGTGTGACTCTCATTTTGTTTTTTTTCAACGAAAATGACTCGCATTTAGTTAGGGCATGCTTTTTATGCAACTTTATACAGGCCTATGCAATTTGAAACTTATCTGAAACAGCTAAATGTAACAGTACATCTCATGTGATGAGTCTGGACCAATGATAGAAGATTAGTTTTTATATTTATTTTTTAAATCAAAGAAGAATGGTACTGAGAACTCCCACTTTTTTTCTTTTTTCATAATTTGTTCAAATTATAAGTTATGAACAGAGAATAACATTATTTTTCATATAGAATTATAGACCAACCGTTAACACTAACTTTATCATATATTAATTCATGCAACTTCTCTAGAAATTGTTGAGCTATCTGACCAACAAGGGTGGGAAAAAATTAAAAATTTTGTATATATTAAAAAAAAAAAATTAAAAATTAAAAAACTTATAGCAGTCTGAGATACCCATTATCAAGTTCTCGTTGGGAATTGCTCATCTCGCAATAATAATAAAAAGAAGTTGTGGTCTGAGTTATTGTACAAGCTGTGGCGGTGGATAGCTAATCATGATTAACGTGTTAAAAAATCACATCATGGGCACTAAACAAAGCCCGCCTCTTTTGATTTGATTTGATAGTCTCTTGGTAGCATTATCGAAAAGTTACAAGTGTAGGAGGGAAACAGAAAAGAGAATTTGCAAAGCGTAGTGGTAGGGGCATGGAGATGAAGACATATTAAATTAATTAAAAATCACCCTTTAAACGAAATTATCTACTGCAGCCAAGATTCATTGAACCCTGTACCCTTAATCATGGAGTTAAAGCTTGCATATCAGTCCATTCAAGACGTTAGAATGTAAACAGTATTCAATGCATTGGTATACTAGACAGAAGCCGTGTTCTTGATCATGATATACTAATCTCTTTCTTTTGTGCTCCTTATTGACTTTAGTACCGTGAGAGATTTGTTTGATTATTATATGACATGACTCTCTTTTTTAATGTCAAGTATGCATATATGCTCCATATTTTATATTATATTATCAATCGTTTTATATAGATTGGTGCAACTGATGCAAATTCTGACTCCAGATGCCCCATATAATTTCTATTTCAAAATGTGCACTGAGATGCTTTGAACAATTGTACTAGCAAGAATGCGAGATGCTTCAAACTTTTCGAATATATATATATATATATATATATATATATATATATTTGTTCCTTTTAATTTCAAACCACTTGTATTCATTAATGATACAAAGTTTGTTAACAAAAACAGGGAACAATTTATTATGAAAAATATATTGAAAGAAAGTTTCAATGGCAATGGTAGGAAGTATATTTTCTTATTTTATAATTATTCCCTTTTGTGGGGGGCCAAAAGTAGTCATGCTCTTTCTCAAAAATTAAAAAAGTAGTCATGCTGATGCAGTAGGTTTAAATTGCAAAAGGCTGAAGCTGAAGCTTCGATTTTTAGTTTATTTCATTTAAAAGGAGGTCGGGATTCGATCAAAGAAAATCTTGATGGTCAAGGATTTTTTAGAATTTTTGTATTGAATTTTCTTTAAATTCTGATTTTGTTTAATAGTATTTAAATGTTTAAGTTTAACTGCCTTTTGCTTTTCCAAAAGATGCTTGCAACATCTGGTTTGATGAGGCCTCAAGCCCCTTGGTTTCAGTAGTATAAAAATTATTGAATTATTAAAAAAAAAAGGTTTTCTACATGTGGTTAAAATCCACAAATTCTATCTATATTTAAATATGTTGAATAAGAATATGTCACCCATTGGCCTCAAACTATCGATTATTTATTCTACTCTAGGACATTCCAAATTATAGTCATCTTTAAAAAGTTAATGAATAAATCTCTTAATTCAATACCATTATTTCACTAGAGATTAAATTAATAAGAGTTGTCTTGAAAAAAAGCTATCTTTTTTTTTTTTAGAGAATTTCAATATATGGTGTTTGCTCCTAATAATAACTTTTCATCATTGGATCAAGTCACCAATCGATTTTTGTTGTAAGAAGGAATTGAAAAATATATAAATATTTTAAAATCTCTTAATTCAATACCTTTAAAAAAAAGTAAATCTTAAAAAGTTGAATTTTCTAAACAAAATCAACAATATGGAATTTATATAGTACTAGATTGTTTCATAACTCAAGAGGGAGAAAGAGAGTTATAATCAAAGTTATACAAATAGCAGCTTGAGAGAGAGTTATGGGTTCAGACATAGAGAGAGAGAGAGAGAGAGAGAGAGAGAGAGAGAGAGAGAGATAATGAAATGGATTTTTATTAGGTTGTTTATATTATTTTAATATATTGTATGTTGAAATAGAAGGTGAGATGTATGGTGTATTGTTAAGTTATATGTTAAAATAGATAAAAATAATTTTTTGGTGTGCTAAATTCTACATTTTTAAGGACCCTCTTATAGATTTTAGAAGAAAATACTCTTTGCGGAGTACAAAAATTTAAATAAGGTAATAGTGCCACGTGTCATACCCATGGCCGAGAATGCCATTATCATGTCGAGGAGTCCATGTATTCGGACGGTAAAACCAAAGGGGGGCCACACTGGGGAGGAAGAGTTTTAGAGAGGGGGTTAGCCCTGACATGATTGGAGGGATGGTAGCTACCACCACATTTATTGCACCTCACCAAACCCTCTGATCTCATTTACATGGAGAAGACCCCTGAATAATGCTGTCTTGGTTGCTGCGACTCACAAAAGACTAGAGAAGGCATTTGATGGGATAATCACTCAAGTAGTGGCCTGGATAATAAACAAATGGATAGCTAGGATCAACGAAATGAGCATATATAATGTGAGAGATCCTCCAAGGACGGGGGATCGGGAAATCTATAGAGAAAACACTATAGTAACAAGAATTAAAATTGTATCTAAGTCTAAAAGAACTATATTCAAGAACCACTCTCCTCGGACTTCGCCGAGGAATGATTTCTTTGCATAAACCTTGTCTTTCTTTACTTTCTTATTATTTTTAATCCATTGTGCGTGTTGCTTGATCCATTGAAGCCTAGTTTTTAAGTTCATTCTCTACAAATTCATTATGTTGGGCTCTTTGAACCTTAATCCTTCTACCTTTTGGGTTTAGGAACAAAAACGCCACCCTTACACTCCATTAAGTGATAAATTAAAAAGAACAAAAGTTATCTCCTTATTCTTGGTGGTATAGTCCGGACTCTGGTAGGTTTTACAATTTGTAATGCGTCAATTTTTTTTATAAATTAAAAAAAGGCTCCAAGTGCAGAGGAAAAATTGGCGTCATTGTAAAGATAATCAATAACTCAATGGGATAAATAAAATGCGTTGTTTTGGACAGTAACCCCATAAAGTGGCTGTGACTTTTGGTCCTTCACACTCGTTTTGGTCCTTCAAACGCGGCCTCACCCCATAAAATGCGTTTTTTATAAACCTTTTGGATTTTTTTTTTAATAAAAATAAAATCAGAATTAAAAAATATAAAATTTGAAGAAAAAAATTAGTACTTAATAAAATCAGCTAAAAATAGTTAGCCAAATAAACCTAATGTGAGTACCATGTCACCATGTTCAACGGGAAACAGAGACAAGGGATGGCACACTCAAAATTAGAACAATTTTCGGGAAGATAATGTTAACCTCAATGATTTTTTTTTTTATTATTATTATTATTTTTATATATAACTTTCCTTTCTGTACAGTATCCTTCATCTCAAGTGTTTGCACGACTAAATGAAGTAAACGTGGTGACCTTAAAATCTTATTATCCCTTCTAATAAAAATAATCATGTTTTTGCCTAAAATGAAAAATAAATCCAACTCAAATTTTTTGTTTTAGACAATTTACATTATTGATCTTTAACCTTTAGTTTAGAAGCAGCTTTAACCCGAACCTGAACTTCAATGCGACTACTTTTAGTTTGTACTTCGTAGTAATATTTAAAATCTTCACTTTTAATCCTTAACAAATTTGAAACGATTGCTTTATTTAAGTAGTGATAACATGATAGTCTTTAGTTTGACCAAGAAATAAAAGCAATTATTCAGCAAAAATAGAAAAGAAATAAAAAGCAATCATAGGATCAGTTAGGGGTGTTTGGTTTGTGTTTTTAAACAATCATTTTCAATTTTAAACAACATTTTACACATTTCATTACACATTTCAACACACTTTTTCACCCACACGTATTTTCATAAATATTTTTAAATAATAATTTTCATTTTTTAAACATACATACCAAACGGCCCTTTAATTATTAATTTTAGAACAATGTATTTTAAAATTTTTTTGAAATATATGTCTGTTTAGTACGCGAATTTAAACGTATATTTTTAATTTTTAAATAATATTATACATATTTTTATATATATTTTTACTAATATATATTTTCGAAAAACTAAAAGTTGTTATTTAAATATACATAACAAACGGTCAATAAATTTTGGGTAAAATATAGACATTTTTAACTTTTTGAGGTGACACAATTGTGACCATTCAAATAAAAAGAATGATTTGAGAATTTTTGAGATTTAAAAGAAGTACGCAATTCTTTCTCTTTTAATGATGCACGCAAAACCAATAGGAACTGCTCGCATGTCCTGTCACCTGTGTTGACTAGGGATCTAAAAAGAAGAGAAAGCAAAAGATAACACTCAGAGAGGAGGAACTATATTCTGTTACAGGCGAGTGACATGGTCCAATCCAATGCATTTGGTCTTGGCGGTTTAAGGTGGGCATGGGGATTTTTTTTGTTGTTGAAGGAAACGCGGTGCAATAAATTTAGGTAGTTCAAAAGCATTCAATATCAAAGCCAGACCAACTTTTATATTTGAAAAATATAGCATAGTCTGGCCTAGAGATAGAGAAAGGGGCAAATTGACAACATCCTTTCCAGTTCCAGATACTATTTTGCTTGACAGGCCTAGCATTACCTGTCTCCACTTACCATTGAAATGGAAAGAAACCCATAAAGCTTCAGTTGATATTCAGCCAACACAGCAAATTGCAATATCAGGTAAGATGATAAAAATGATAAAAAGCATTGGCATTACTTGGACCGAATAGTTTAATGAGCACTATATATTAATTAATTAACACTAATTTTCGTGGCTTCAAACCCACCAGGTGTACTATAAAAAAAAAAAAATACATACCAGGCGTGTAAAGTTAAGGATAAAAATTTATAATACTAATATTCTACTAGTCTCTTCAAAAGTTCAAATTACTTTGCAAAAAAAAAAAAGTGCAGTAATACTCTTGTGGGCATGTGGCAGTGGGCAGTGGCAGTATGTATCACATGACATGCAAATCTTATCAAGTGACCAAACGTCACCACCAAAATCCACCCAATCCTCTTGAATGATGGTGGGGGGATCCATAAAATTACATTATCAAGGTCCACTAAAGATTGTGTATCATTTTGTGTAGTTTCATTTCTTTTTCTTTTTAAGAAAAATATATATTTAATTCAAGTCAAAATGATGATCAAATGTGGGTGATCTCTATTAAAGTGCCAACTCAACTGTGGACACCTTACAGTAAATCCAAAAGTGGGTGAAGTTGTTTAAGCAGGTCAGGCTTATATAGCATCCAACCAAATCCAGAATCAAAGCCCAGGGCCTGATACCCACGACAGCATTGAAATACATGGGCCTGCAGATCATTTTTATTACCAAACTTATAATCTGTTAATTGTATTAATGATCACAAAAACCAACCAAGTTGGTAATAAGTTGATGAGTTAAATGGAGTGAAAGCAGCGGAATTATGTTGATCGAATTCGCATACAACAACATAACAAAATTGGTAAATGTAAAAACTTTTACTATCTAAGTTTGTGGGTAACAAGAACTCATCTAAGCCTTTAGCAAGTCTTTTGCTTCATACCTACCTTTCTAGGAGCATCACCAGTTCACAGTGCACAGTATGTGGGAAAAGATCAACAGCCATGGCTTTTACAGGTTGGAAAGGCTCTGAAGGGGGCATAGACTTGGCTCTGTGCCGTGCTAGACCAGTACTACTCATATTTCTCCATCCCCGGTTGTTTTTATTCCCTTTCTCAATACTCTCAGGAGATGGTGTGCAAAGTTCAATAGCATTTGCCACTAAACTTTCAGGATTACAGGAAATGTAACTGCACCAAACAGATTCAAAATTGAATCACATTGAATATAAGATATGAAAAATGAGAAACAGAATATCAGTTGGGTACTAACACAAGCCTCCGCAGACGAGGATGAGTTCTCAGAGCTTTTATCACCTGCATCCCCATAAAACAAGAGTAAGCATCTTAAGTATTATGGTTTGAGGGCAAAAGATATCTAGTCCAAAATTACAAGATGTCTCTCGTCTGACAAGGCAAAACCGCCCGTAAGTTCTTATACGTGTTTATTGCAACCTAATTGGTACTATTCTCATGGCACCAATCCCAGCCTAATGATGGTAGTTTTCTGAAAACAGCTTCTGGAATCTATTTGCATGTGCTATCCCCACACCACCACCACCACCAACCCCCACCCCACCCCCCAAACCAAAAAAAAAACTTTTTCTTTACAACTCAAATTTTTTTTATAACGTGGAATCTCACCAAGGCAGGGCCCTTTGGGCCCACCCTTGGGAAGTAAACTACGTATACACGACTCCACTCACCAAAATTGTGAATCAAGTAATCCAGGGGAACCAAGGCAGGGCCCTTTATAACTCTAATTATGAGATATTGAAGGAAAAGGGAATTCATGCATGAAGAAATGCTGTATCTGAGCATGAGTAAAGAACTCTAAAGACAAAAAGTATATATATTTATATGACTTAAGCATGGTGAACGACAAAGCTGACTTGATCATAATAATCATAAAAGTGCTGTAGATTCCAGATCCCTCTAAACACTTATTCAACAATACACTAGGTGCTTCCACGTGATATTTTACTTTCTAACCTGGACCTTTAGGTTGGAACCCAACCTCCATTTAAATTAAGTCAAGCAAAATATTGATAATTTATGACCTAAGAAATCCAATGATCCTACTTGGTTGGTGTAAGAGTAAGAAGGAATAGAAAATTCTATGTATCCCATAAAAGTTGAAAATTCAGGAAACAACTTGGTTGGCGGCAAGGGGACTTTATAGCCAGGGAAGTTTTAAACTAATCCATTTTTTTATTTTATTTTTTTATAAGTCCAGGGAAGCCTTAAACTAATCTTTAGCCATGCGGGAAGCTCTAAAATTTAAAGAATTTTTTAGATTATTAAGCAACCAAGGCATTTGTAATAATAGAATGAATAGAGGTGTTGACGATCTTTTTTTATTTTATTTTTATTTTTATTTTTTATTTTTGGTTGTAAAAATGGAGATTAGATTCAACTGCACATATGAAGCATGTAACTTACAATGGGATGTAGTCCAACACGTGGAGGATCAACAATAGCAACAACATTTTTAAACTGCTGCACAGAAGTATTTTCACTTTCAGAAGTGCAATTCTTCTGGAGTTGGCTTCCAGCTTCTTGCTCTTCATTTTCTGAACAACCAGAAGCACTTTTGTTATTTATAAGATCATGGCTTGAGCTCTCTTCAAGGTCTAGTACAGCATCAATTGAAGTATCTTTCTCTCCAGCAGTAGCGTTTTCTTTGTCACTATTTTCAGAAGTATTTGAAATCTCATCAGGCTTCTGAGGCACATTTAGGTACTCTTTCAATAGTGATCCCATCACATCCTCAGCCTGTTGCCTCATCAATGGAAAACATTCAACAAACATGAGATACAATTAATACAAGCAACGACGACAAGCCTAACCAAATTAAAAATCAAAAATCAAATTTAAAGTTGTTTAATCAACTCCTAAGGGGCCAGTTGGTTTGTGGAGTCTTGAAAATTCCTATTACTTTCTAGGAAGTTAATGAGATTACCACATTTAGTTCTTCAATTACACAACACATCCTGGGAATGTCACGTTCCCACAAGTATCATATTCCTATGTTTCATGGAAACATGATTACCACTTTGAAGGGTTATGCATTGTGAATATGGTTGGGTATGCACTTTGGAATATTTACATTAAAGTGAGGTATTTATTTAAAATTTTGTTTACTTATCAAAAAATTAAGAAAAAAAAAAATTATAGAATGTATTTTCATATGCTATATAATGTAAATGGTTATTTTTTAAAATAAGAAAAATTTATAGAATGTATTTTCATATTCCTATATAATGCACATGGATATTTTCAACAATTCTGGGATTGTCACATTCCCACAAGTATCATATTCCTATGTTTCATGGAAACGTGATTACCACTTTGAATGGGTATGCATTGTGAATATGTTTGGGTATGCACTATGGAATATTATATATAATTGAGGAATTTATTGAAAGATTTGTTTACTTAATAAAAAAATAAGAAGAATCTAGAGAATCTATTTTCATATGCTATATAATGCAAATGGATACTTTTAAAAATTCAGGGTAAAAGTTGTAATTATTATTGGGAATGTTACTATCTATCCAAACATAAAAAAATTACCTTCATAAGAATCTAAAACAGGAATACAACTAATGAATTGAATGCATTAATCCTATATTCCCAAAAATATGGTTTTAGAAATCCAGGATTCTGGGAATGCAGATTTCCATGGGAATCCAAGATTCAAACAACCCCTAATAGAACTATAAATGGGAATGGATTTCTTTCTTGTGATTTCTTTGTTAGGTTTACAAATGGAAACCAAGTTAAAGAGGCAAAGTGCAAACTCACCTTTGCACAAACAAATTTACAGTTTTTAATGCCATTTATTTCAGCATTCCTGTAAGCATCTGAAACTGCAGAAGCATTCATTTCAATGCCAATAACCTGGTAGAAAATTAAAGCCAAAACAAGTTAAACCTTTTGAGAAAAGAAAAGAAAGAAAGAAAGGAATTAACATGGACCGGTTTTCTATAGTATGAATCTCAATCAGCCAATGCAACATTTATGTTTTTACTTATATTCTTTTTTCTCCAAAATGGGAGACTCATGATTTGCTTAGGGCACTGAACAATTACGATCCTGATCACATGTCTGAAAAGAAGAAAGAATGCAGGAACTGGGTTGGTTACTATTACCATACCAACACGATGTGCTAAAGTCAGCCCAATTGTTCCAGTACCACAGCATACATCAAATAGCAATGTATCAGGACCCAGACCAGCCCAATCCCCAGCAAGTGAATATAGCTTCTCAGCAGCAAGAGTATTAACCTGCAATACAGTTAGGGAAATATTAAATGTTACTAACAAAAATATTTTCTTGAGAAAGGGATGCACAAGAATCTGAGATCCAAACCTGGAAAAAAGCTGTGGGAGATATATAGAACTGAAGATTGCTTATACAGTCACGAATTCTAGCCTCTGCAACATCATTGGTCTCCAGTTTAGGACTAGCAGCCTTTGGAATGGGCAGTTGGCGCAATGGAGCATCAGCTGGTGCAGCATTTGATATTCCTTGGTGATCCTGTATGAAAACCAACCACAAGGCATTTAGAAATTAAAGAGAGCATGATAAACTAGAAAAAATATCACCACGCTGCCTTGACTCCGCCACACTTTGGTTTTTTCCTCTTTCTTGGGCCCTGTGACATAAGGCTATTTATGACAGGTAGATTGTACATATCCACCACAAACCACCATGTGCTACAATTAGACAGAGCATGTTCATAAAATCATTTCAAGATTCCTGCCAGAATGTTAAAGCACCAAGTATCTAGAAGGCTGTCAAATTATAAACCTCTCCAATAATGAAAATTTACGGCAAAAAGCTAGTACCTGAACAACCAAAGCTGTTAGAGGCAAATATGGAGAATTTGCAATAGCTCCTGCAGCAAATGCTTGAGCCAGCCTCTCAAATTCACCAGTTACAACAGCATCATCAAGGCCCACAGAGCAAACCTACATAACCAAGATATGAAGGGAAATGGCTATAAAATGAAAGGTTTACAAGAAAAATATGATTCATATCATTTGTAAGCTACCCAATCCAGTTTATTGACATTTGAAATGAAAATTTTTATCTGCCATACAAGTGACCAATTGCACCAGTATGAGCCAATGTGGCTACTCTGTTCATTCTTTCTAACAGCATTGTGGAGCTTTCAGACATGCATGGCTAATAGGAATTTCACTAATTGAAAAGGCTTATTAAAAAAAAATTATAGTATTATTAGACAAGTTCATTAGGCACTAACCTGAACAATAAGCATGACCTCTGAAATGCTGGCATCAGAATTTTCAACATCAACAACCTTCCCAGGGGTCCTTCCTTCTCGAACCTTGAAACATGAATTATGACACAGAATGCTTATATAAAGAATGACAGTAATGTTTACATTTCTGGGTATGTATCAACAGAAGAGTAAGCATTCTCTATCAGTAACTCAAAAGCTGCATGGCAGCAAGAATAATTATGATTAAATTTCCAGAACTTAGAGCTCTGGAAACAGCATATATACCGTTAATTGACGCCAAAATCCAATATTCTTAAATCTGTTCCAAATTGGTAATTCTGATTGTTGCAAAAATTCCTGAAAGATAGAAGCATATTTGCAAGCAATTCTTGAAACATTTGGGCAATCCACCGGTTCTTCAACTGCTGTCACGCCCTCCCTGAGAAGTTTCTTTAGTAAACTATTCAAATGCCAAGAAGTACTCCAAACACTGAGCAAATGGAAAGTACCTAAAGTTACCGAGCATAAATCCCACTGTTGCTTTGCCCTGTAGAGAATATCCAACTGAAAACTCACACTTATTTCGATATCCATTTACGAGGGGTGATTCAAGTATGCCCTGTAGTTCACATGAAAGACCACCTGCAGGGTTCAAAAGACGAGGAAAAGAACAATAACAGACATGTGAGCCACTATAATAACACATCATGCTTCTTCTTCTTCTTTTTATAAGTAAACATTTTGAAATACAGCGAATCTTGCTTCAATAGAATGAAAGAAACATGACTGTGGCTCTGTGAGGTCAACAAAGATGGAGCAATTAAGAGTGTCAGTGATCTCATAAGCAACCCCATCCACCACCTATCAACTCGAAAAAATATTGAATGAATAACTCTGTAGCATCATGCTTTCTGGAATTTTTATTGACAGTAAGAAGAGTACCTATTTCCCTAGATTTGAGAATCCATTCTGGAAGTGAAACACCATGGGGACAAGCTTTACGTGCATTTCTAGTCTGCCACAAGAAATCGTAATGGTTCAGTTAGCTGAGAAATTGACATTAAAACAATCACAGACAGAATATATGATCAGAAAAAAGTGTTTCTAACAAGTTTTTTGAGATTTTGCATAAGGGAGGTCTTTTTGTGCTCCAACTGATCACCATAAGGCATATGAGCAAGGGGAGTCACAACATCGCGGACACTTCTTGCCCTTGCAACAGAGCCATCAACTGTTGAACCATGTTTCTCATCATCATTTGTATCACCATCCTCAACCCCATTTGAAGATATAGAGACCCCTGCATTCTCACCATCCAATGAAGGTTCCCCAGTTTGTTGTCTGTTTAAAGGGAGAGCCACTGTTGATCTAATTTTCTTATCAAATGATCGAGGAATGACATCAGCAACCTTTAAAATTTTGTTGCCAATAGATTTTCCTTTCAATTCCTGTTGCAATGAGATTAGTGCCAGTGACCATATTTATAGCAAGTTTGATGTACTAATTACATACACAATAAACAGGGCATACCTCCTGTGCAGTTTTCAATTGTTCTGCATTTTCAAAAGTCACAAAACCTACAGTCATGCCTTTCTTTTTCTTCACAGATTTGAACTGAACTCCCTGGAAAAAGAAAAGAACTTTTAGACTTCCAGTATCTCTTCTATCACACACTAAAGATGAGAAGAGTCATAGATGACTTGTAATCAACTAACCGAAACATCTAAAGAGAAGAAAAAAAATTGGTAAGATTGAAAAGCTTTTCACTAACTCTACTTCCCTAAAGAATGTTAATGTCATGCAAAAAAATTCCCAACCAAATCATTAACTTCAATAATATGTTATTTTGTAACAAACCATATGACAGATATGCCAACAATTTTTCTTCTGATTGGTAAATTATACACAACCCTTTTTTTAATAAGATATGCTTTATTGCAAAAAGATTACTCCATGTACAAAGGACATAAAGAAGACTAAAGAATAGAACAGAATAAATTTTATGTACAATGAGTCAACGACTATAAATTCAGGAATGAATTCATACTAGTGAATCCCCATGCTCTAGACCAATCACATAAAAAATCACGAAACAAAGCTACCAATTGGGTTGCTGTGGTTTCCGTATCCTCAAATGTACAACAATTTCGTTCCCACCAAATTGTCCACATATCAAACATTATGAGACTAAATTCCAAATGTCCGACAAATGCTTACCAATAAATAGGTCAATAACCTTCTCCAATAACGGCCACTGAATCCCAAAAGATCTAAATGCAAAACTCCGCAACACAGATGCAACAGAACAGAACAATGTAACAACAGATGATCCACCGTCTCCCCATTTTACAACAACAAATAAAACACCACTCTAATAGCATAGAGCCTTGCTTAATAGGATTCTCATATGTTAGGATATTCCCCCAAGCCATGGTCCAGCCAAAGAAAGGGACACATTGAGGGGCCTTAACAGTTAACACACAATCTTGCCCTCCATCCAATTCTTCTTCTTCTTCTTCTTCTTCTTCTTCTTCTTTTCCTTTTTCCTTTTTGTGATGGGTAAGAACAATTTTATTAAATAAAGACTACTTCGTGTACGATGGACACAAACAAGCCTAAAGAATTGCATCAAAAAAGAATTATGCTCAGGAAGGGTGTGACTGCTGTTGAAGAAGGGAGGACCAACACATAGAATTAAGCTAAAATATATTTTTTTAAGAGGTTTCCTTTGATTATGGCTCATCACACACAAATGCCATCGTTTTTTCATATACCACATATGCTAAGTTTTCTTGTACATAGCAAAACATACAGCTGTTTAAAGTTTAAACCAATCAATAGAGAAGCACCAGTATAGGCTCATCTCACCTCCAATTCTTCTTGTATTCACAATCTACTATCTATGTAACCTTTTCCCTTTGTTTCCTCTTTTTCGCTATCTTTTAACTCAAGATTGATCTATAGAAACCTAAAACAAATTCAGCCAAATTGTTCGCTGAAGTTTTCGCAATCTCCCACAAAAGGTTACCGAAAACTATACTACTACAAAGTCCAGAATATGTCATTAGTCTATCACTCAATTTATCAAAAGAATTTGAACTTCTTCTAATTCACATTACAAGTACACCTTCACTAAGCACGTTCAGTTTGCACATTTCCACATTTTCCAAGCAACCAAACACGATAAGCTCTAATCATTTAGCCATTATTCTAACAAAAAGTGGATTACAAAACTGAACTCAGCTATAAGCATGGAAACAACAAAACCTGAAAACCAAAAACCCTTACTTGCCTGTTCACCAAGAAAGCTAGTCAGATTCTGTGAGTTCCATTTCCTAGGCAAATGAACCAAGCACTTGCTAAGCTCAGGGTCCAAGCAACCACCACCGCCATTATTATTATCATCGCCATTGTTGTTGTCGTCATCGTCATCATCAACAAGCGCCTCAGTCATCATGATATCCGCTTCGCAAACCTCGCTCTTTTTCTTCGTCATCGTCGTCGTCGTCGTCTCAGACCTCATGGCCTTCTTCGCACGCTCAGAGGTCGGGTCCCACGTGTTATCAGGGCGCGGACGGAGCTCCTCCTCGCTGTGCGCGTACTTACACGCGTCGCCGTGACTGCAGGACCCCGAGTCGCGCCTGAAGTAGGAGCAGAGGCTCGTCTTCCACAGCGGCGGTAGCTCCTCCTCTCGCTTTCGCTTCTCGCCCGATACGACGTCGTCTGGCACTGGCAATGCTGCCGCTGATGATTCAGGATTGGAGAGTGGTTCTTGATTGGTGTCCAGTTGGGATTGTGTGGTGATGGTGGTGGTGGTGGTGGAGGTGGACTCGTGGCCGTCCATTTGGGGAGGAGTGGACGGTGGAGAGTTTAGGGTTTCGATTGGAGAGAGTTCGTTATTTGGAGAAGCCGCCATTGCTGGTTCCATTGCCTCGGTTTTCACCTTTTAGCTAAGCTCTCAGATATTAGAGGGGCTTATACTTTATAGGACTAAAAGGTTGTTCATTATCTTTGTCCATTTTGGCCATTTCGACCCGATCCGGATCCTGATCCAAATGGATGCAGCTTACGTATCGGTTTGGTCCGTTTGGGTGCAAAGTTTTTTTTAAAAACAGTTGTACATAAATAAATAAATTTAAAAACTAAAAAAAAAAAAAAAAAAGTGATTGATAAATTTTTGAGATTATTAATATATATTTACTAAAATTTTGTCTTTAATTAAATTTCAAGAAATTTGGGGAGTCATGAATGTAAATCTGTCCATGACAGGTGATGGGAAAATATTTGTTAGCTATGCCATAATAAATTGTAGAATTAAGAACATTTAAATTTTTAGGCACACCTCTTTTTAATGACCATGAACTTTATGATTCGCGCAAGCTTCATCCTAATTGTCATATTCAAGACATTTTATTAGCCAAAAAAAAAATTTGTTTTCATTTTATAGAAGTTTTCGTGCACATTGTGCATGTAATACCATCCAATATTCAAGTTATTAAGTCCTACATTTAATTATGTTTTTCTTCATGGTAGTAATAGGTACTTGTAGGGATTGAGTATGGGCACTCCTTCTATTAGATGAGTGGATTCCGGCCCAACTAACCCAATACAATGAATTTATAGAAAATGGGTTTGAGAATAAGGCTTTAGTGATGATTACAACAACTAGACATGGTTATGAGTGGATTGAATAACAAGGACGTGGACTAAAGTGTGAAATTCTACCCTAGGCCCTCATCTGAGGAGCTTGTTGTTCTTATTACTTCTTCAGTGCTTGATTACAAAAGTTTCCAAGATCATACAAATTGCTCTCATCTTCTCCCCCTCTCCTCCCGGTCCCCTTTTCCTGGAAGACTTCTTACATTATATATCCCATTTCAGGTAATCCTGACCCTTCATTTGTTGATCATGCAGATCACTTCTTGAGTGCTTGTCCCATTAGCTGCCTTCTCAAACCTTCTGTGAGTTGCAACAACCAAAGCAGCACTATTTAGAGGTCATTTCCTCATTAATGCGGCCAGAACGTTAATTGTGGGTATTTAATGCGGATGTGACAGTTTCTCCTTGAATTGCTCCTCCACTAGGCTCCCATGGCTGACCCACTGTACTTGTCATTTTTCTTGGGATGCTCTACGAGGCTACCTTTGATGGCATGCCATTCTTTCCTTCTATGATCTCAATTGGCCGAGAACAGGATTGTCTTTGGCGATACTTCTTGGCAATTTGGACTTTTTTTGTTCGTCTTCGGGCATTTCTTCTTCCTCGGCATGAGCTATGGGCTTAGTATAAAGTGGGCCGGGGTGGCCAAATTCTTTGACCCTATAGTACTTAATATATACTTTTCCTCCAAAAAAAAAAAAAAAGGTACCTATTATATACTTATTGTCACATCTCTTGAGGTTGGTTTAAAATTACAAATATACATTTCATTCTCTCTTGTTTCTCGAAAAAAAAAAAAAACATTTCATTCTCACTTGTTTCATAAATAGGCAATAGACGATAAAATCTTCTCTTTTTATTATTGGAGAATCAGGAATTTTTTTCCATATGCAGCACAACAATTATTGTATGCAGGGATATGTGACAAAAAAAAATAACATGTGTTCAAAGGTCATGTATAATGCATACGACCAAACGAACCTTAATTTTGTATCATGCATTTATCTTTCTTACCATTGCATACACCATTGAACCATATGTATTTATTGATGGATTAAAGTTCCCGGCAACCATGATATGGTTTTTTTTTTTTTTAAGTAAACAATGACGAATATTGCAACTAAGCGCTTTGTTTGTTTTGATATTAATATTTTTAAAAGAGAAGTGTTATATTCACAACAAATCTCATGTGACAAGTTGTTATGAGTTTTTAATTTGAATTCATTATTAAAATTACTTTTTTGCTCACTAATAACAAATAATAACTAATCACCTAGAATTTGTTGTAAAAATGTTGTAAACTAACGTTTCTTTTTTTAAAAAAATAAGTCATTTTTTTAATAAGTATTTTTAGATAATTATCTTATTTTTCTATGTTTTGTAGTATTTTTTGAAAAACCTTCTTTTTTTGAGAAACTTTCTTAATTTTCTATATTTTGTAGGGTCCTTAAAAATGAGATAGATAACCATGTGGTTTTTTTTTTTTTTTTTTTTCATTCTATTTTATCTTATCTAAAGTTAATTTTTTCATGCTCCTATTAATGTTATTTTAAATCTTCTTTTACCTTCTTTTTTTTCTTTTCCATTTCCTCAGCTTGAATTAACTCACTTTCTCTTATCGGTGCGTTAATTGCTCTTCTCTAAATATAACCAAATTATCTCAAACGACTTCCTCTCATCTCCCTAATCATTTTTTTTTTTTTTAATTTTTAAAAAGTAAAGAAAAACTTAAATATATGGAAACATAGGATGCCCATACAAAAAATATATATATATATATATATATACACACACATGATATCATCCATACCCAAAAAAAAAAAAAAAAATCACCAAACTTTATATATATATATATATATATATATATATATAAAGAAAAAATAATCTTATCAAAAGGTAACAAATGATAAGGAAAATATAAAACACAAAAATAAATAATTTATTATAGGGTCACAAAGCTTGTGATGCCAAGGGAAACTAAGAACTAAGAGTGAAAAAAAAAAAAAAAAAACCAAAAACAAACAAACAAACAAACTTGATAGTAAGAAACTTATTATACTTAATGCTGGTGCCAGGTGAGGGATAGTAAGAACTAAACAGTGGAATGGGTGTAAAGAAATCACCAAAAGTACACATACGAAAAAAAAAACACAAATAACGAATTATTATGCTTGTGGTAAGTGGGGAATGGTAAGAACTAAAAAGAGTGAAAGTGATGAGAGAGGTTTGAGTTTGGCCTAAAGAAATAGAAGTGTATAAGGTGTGAAGTGAAAGTGAGAGAGTATAAGGTGAATGGAATACAAATAGGAGAAACCAACAACATAACATTAACACACCATGTACCAAGCGTTACCAATTACCATAAGGTAAATCTCGTTGGAAAAAAAACTCTGCAATAGTTATCGGGAGACTATTTGACTATAGAGAGAGAGAGAGAGAGAGAGCTGTATGCACCTTTCTGACTAAACAGGAAAATTTCATTTATATGAGGTAACTCGTCAACACTATTCTGAGTGCAACACCCATATACAAACATTGGATTAAAACAGATGCAAGGTCGCTATATCTTCACACTCGTTTGTAATCCATTATTGTGAAAACAGGCAAGCTTATACAGAACTTCACAGTTTTCTGATCGGCAGAAGACTTTTCTTAAGCATCAGATTCAGGTCCATTGCTCACCTTGATTTCCAGGAGCCGTTCAATCGGTTGCCTACAAATGGGGCATCTGTCTGTCTGGATGCTCAGTGCCTTAGCACAGCCACTGCACATACACTGCATTATCAAAGACAAAAATTAGCCACAACACAAGCAAGACAGACCTCCTTCATATTCATATTTTCAAAGCTGGACTAGAGTTGAAAATTTTAAACATCCAAAGGTGAGCATCTTCACGGGGCATTGAACTCTCAACTTTCTTTTGAAAGTAGTTGCTTGATTAACCACATCCCAAACTTCATCTTGTGTGTGTGTGTATATAATTTTGAAAATAGTTTCCCCTTTCTAACAATATTCTGCTCATTCATAAAAATAAAATTAAATAAAAGATTTCCCATGACAAAGCTCTGAATCCAAAAGAAGAATTTCCTACAAACAATTTTATAGGTACTCCAAGAAGTACCCAAACAAAATATCTGATATCAAGCTGAAGCCAACTCAAATTGGGTATGCAAAGTGGGCCATCAGCACATCTATCCGTGTTCAAGAATTGAAGTCTACACAATTGATCTCACCAAAGAAAAAAAATTGCACTTAATACGCATGTGCACACACACACACATGAACTTCTGAAGTGAATTTTCTCTCTCTAAGACTTTGCAAGTCTAATAAACTGTTCGCAAAAATTGAAAGCAATTTTCAGCCCAATAGATATAAAAAACTAATCTGGTCTGCTTCATATCTGCAATGTAATCAGTAGGACAGATCCTACCTCTCTTCATCAGAAGGAAGAGAGGGGAGGGAAGGGGATAGAGAGGAAGTAGTATCTGTACATACCATGTGTCGGCATGGGAGGACAGTTGTATCACGGGGTTCTGACAGGCAAATAACACATTCTTTACCAGAATCATTCTCCTCCGTATCACCTTCAACCACATTCCCAATTCCATAAATTTCCTGCAGCTCGTACCTCATCCCATTCACCCACAGGATCTGTTTCATCACCCGCACCTGGTACTCACCATTCTCCTTCTTTTCAAACACAGCCTTGGTGATCTGAGAATTCCTAACTGGATCTCCTTCTGATTCATTATGGGTCAATGGGTATGCTTCAGCCTTCACCACAAGTGGGTAAATCTCTATATCACCATAATTTGTCAACTCAGTCTCCTCAAACTTCGAGAAGTCAATTCCAGTTCCACAAGGTTGTCTAAACTTCTGGCCTAGATCTTGCTGAAAAGAGATGGTGACAGAATTAAGCAGGCCATCCTTTGTAGCTGTAAGGTTACAGTCTTCATTTTCTTTAGCAAAAAACATAACTGTAATGCTGTTACAGAGAAGAAGAAAAGCAACCATTAGAAAAGAAAGAGGTTCGCAAATGCATTAAGACTACACATATAGCAGGTCTTAATTTATCTAATGGTGGCGGAATGAAAAATAGATATATAAGCATATCACAATAGCTGTACAACTACGGCTAAGCAAATCAGCATATCAAAACAAAGATCTATGTGTGGAATGTGCAAAAACAATAAACCAGTTTCACAATTTCCAATGGCTGGTGAATTTGCCCAAACAATGACTAAACCTGCACCTCCGAAAGGAGACTCCAAATTATAGAACATTTCATGGTAAAGCAGATTGTATCACATTTCTAGAATAGACCTGGAAATTATGTAAAACATAATTATCAAGTAATATCGGGCTTTTGTCTTAACAATAGAAGCCAAGTAACACTTATCATTAACAAATAAGTTCACAAACCATAATCCATACAATAAATTAGGCTATAATTTGCAAAACATTCATCAGTTTTATATCCAAAATGAAACGAACCAACTGTTTAAATTCATATTACAACTAAGATGATCCATATTCTGAAATTATCTTCACAATGTTCCCATCTAGGAGGGTCAAAATTCACTCTAAAACTATATTAACAAAACTACATTGATTCCACATGTACAATTCACTATCATATGATACTTAACAAAACCAAATTCAAAGCATTGTATTAATATTACCTTCCAGGTGCAGTGGCATCGAACGTGAAGGCAACAAGGAACTGTCCGGGATTCTCCTCATCCGGTTCAAGCCTCAGAGACTCCTTCTTAATATTCACATCATTCCTAATAGTCACTGCCTTTTGATGTTCCACAAATGGGGTAACTGGGTGGTGGGGGACTGCACCAGCACCATAATGGTGAGGTCCATTAGGCCAGTTTCCGGGGGCCGGGTAGACCCCACCACCCACGTGATAAGGCGGCGGATAAGCGCCCACTATGGGCGGTGGCTGAGGGTAGTATCCGGGGTATTGGTAGTATTGGGGAGGAGGGTTAGGGTTGGGGTATGGTGTGGCAGCAGCAAACACATATCTGTTTGCGGTTATTTCAGGCTGCGGAGACGGCTGACCCTGGTGGCTACGGTGGTGCCTCCGCCGGCTCGCACTACTGCTTCCATTATTTCCCATTCTGTTTTTTACAACAATTCTCAAACTTTCGATCCTGATGGAAAAATTTTCAAGCTCAAAACATTATTCATCATCAACCAAACATACTGAATTCTCTTGTTTGGTTGAATTTATATTGAAGAAAAAACGAAAACCCAGAAAAGGAAGGGTGCTAAATTTGGTGTTTAAAACAAAGAAAACATGTGAAAATCAATTTCATGCCATCTATAAGCTAAATTATAAAGATGGGATTTTTAAGAAATGATGAATTAGAATTAGGATGAATCAATTTCTTACAGAACAAATAAAGGATCAAATTTGTGCAGATAATAAAAGAAAAAGATTGTACCTTTAGAAAAGCGTAAGCGTGGTTCCTGATTATGTTGTTCTTGAAACTGTTGTGCTAAACGTATAAACAGAGAGAGAGAGAGAGAGGGTAAAGGATTTTCAATGAAAGAATGATTAGGTTGGAATAATGTGGAGCAAGGGAAAGCAGAGAAAGCAAGCAACCGAGTCCGAGAGCACCCACCAGCATCACCAAAAGGGAGGGTAGGCAATGACTTATACGAACCCTGCAACACACAAAGTTGCCGCTTATGCTAAAGTTAACAAGATTGTATATAAAAATAGGCATCTTCGTTATTATTATTTTTTTATATTTGGTGAATAATAATAAATTAATAATGGTGCGTTGCAGACGTGGTGTACTACCACGACCATGTCATTACTGTGTGTAGGTAGGCCTCCTCCACTTCACAATCAGAGGTGACGGATTTTTGTAGAGTCTCGTGGATTACGTAGGATGGTGTTGCAAGTAACAATGATTATAGTTTTAGTTCGCAAAATATCTATACAAAAAGGTTGGGTTGCAAAATATAATGAAAAAAATATAGTTTAGGATAATAAACAAGTAAAGTGTAATTTTTTTTTTTCTTTGATCGTGCCTTAAGCATATGTCACAACTAGATCGGATAACTATTTGTATGGGTTTTCGTAAATGCAGGTAGTCAAATTTGTCATTCTTTTTTACTTTAAGAAATGTTTTGTTCACAATATTTTCATAATAAATTTTAAATAAAATGTTGTTGTTAGTTGTTACAGGTGGACAAAAATGTAATTTAAATTTTAGATTTAAATTAAAATCATTAATAACTTAATATCTATGATTTGTCGTGAAAATGTTTTAGACATAACACTTTTCTTCTACATTGAAAAATTTATTATTTTTGGCTTTCAAATAATTGTCGGTATATTGTCTTGAACATTGTACTAATGAATCCCAAGTTGTGCATGTCGCTGACTCTATGGGGTTGCAAAAAGTTGCCGAGCTTTTTTTAGGATGGGATGTTCATAAGATTTTCAAGGGATAGTTGATGATCTAAGTCGATCCTTGTTTGGTAGGTTTCTTGTTCTAGAAAGCTAACTAGGCTCCCTTTTATAGCCAAAAATTAGAAACTCGTTTACCCATAATGCTTATCCACCCTTGTTGAATACCAAAGTCCCTCAATGAGTTTTTTATTAGTACTTGTAGTAGATATAGGCTTTATTTCCATATTAGGTAACTAGCAATTAGAAAGTGCATGTTATAAGTTTGCATTTGACATTGACCCAAAAAAAGACAGAGTTTGGATTGCGTTGAAATAAAATTTCAGTGTGTTTGCGTCTCTGCCAGTGGGTTCTATGCACTGTTTCACGGGACCCATAAGTTGTCTAATTCAACAAAATTTTCGTTAAAACTGGGTCCCACAGCACTATTCACATATTTAAAAATTATTTTGCTACAGTATTTTCAGTTTTCAATAATAAACAATATCCAAACAGACCCACCCTTAGTTTATTTTTGTTACTATTCAGCTGATTTTTGTTATTATTCATGAGTCTTTTTGCATTTTTTGTATTATTCATAGGTTTTACTATATTATTTTAGTTAACTTTTAGCTTTATCTATAGTATTTTTAACCCAAAAAAAAAATAATAATAATAAGTTTCAACTTAAACTATCTAATATTCATTTTCATTATTAATCTTCGTGGCAGTATGGAAGGCAAGTTACAACATAATGCACGAGAGGGTTGACTTTGTTAGTGATAAATTCAGTTGACAATATGTCCAAGGGTGTTAAAATAGACATATGCACCTTATTATGGCATAATTGCTTTTGTTCTTTAAGAGCACGTGTTTCCCTTAAGACACAAACCCAAAAGTCGTGGTAGAATGCAACATTTTTGGATTTACCTCCCCTTCCTACCAAACCTTACCTTCCTGCAGTTTTGATTGTAACAGATTGAGCTACTTTGCAAGCTTTGGTAGCTAATAGACCAATTCGACCATAAGAATATTGACTTTTGCAATGAGGAACAACCACATGTTGTGGTTTTTTATGGCTGACTTTAGGCCATTTAGGTTCCTTGTTGCTATTTCTCAAAAAAAAAAAAAAAAAGGTTCCTTGTTGCTTGTTGGATCTCTTTCCGTTCTAGTATTCTACGATATTGAGCTTTTTAGTTCACAATATAACCTGGGCTGATTTTCCCAAGCTTTATTAGTTCGTGAATTTGGGTTTGTGACTTGAGCCATCATGAGCATTTGTTGGGGCCCAATTGTCCCAAACTTAGGGTTGTTGATCCTTTCTACAAAAGGCTTAAGTGTGAATGGTTTTGGATTTATGAGTTTAGAGTGCACGGCTCAAATTTAGCATTATGACCCAATAGGAACAGAACATGTATTTTTCTTGTTTTTGGGACAGCCTGCGATGAACTTTCTTCTCAACAGTCAAGTACAATAGGGAAAAATTACTGATTAAATGATTTAGCAGTGCAACGCAACGGTTTGATTTTAATAATTTTTTGTGTTTGTCATAAGTAGAGGTGGCAATTTTTATCAATATTTATAAACCCGTCTATTACTCACCTTATTTGGATAAGTCTTAACCCAATTCATTTAAATATTTTGGTTAAATAGGTAAAGACTTATTTAGTTATTTAATTAGATGGGTCTAAATGGATAAATCCACTAATAACCACTAAACCCATCTAAAATTTAAATTTAAATAAACCCACAAAAACACACTAAACCCTTTTAAAATCTAAAACTTAAATACACAATATACCCTTCTTAAACCCAAAACATTCAGCCCTCAGTCAAATAATTAAAAAAAAAATTCCTACATTTTCTCATCATCTAAACAGACTCGTAACAAACACAAAACCAAAAATAGCACACGATCACATTCTCGGCAACCAAACATAAACTACAGAACACAGTCTATCTTCTTTCAATATCCTTTCCATTTGCGCATAATCCGAAACCACAATACTCTGTTTGATATCGGTCTTTGGCGGCGAAATCTGGAATTGAATGACAGCGATTTTCTCATTCTCCATACGAGTGAGTCCACCGGAAGCGTGACTCACTTTCTTGTCAAGAACAAGGCCTTTCATAAGCTCGGTATCATCCACGGTACCGCCGAGTTTCTTCACGATCTTAATATCTCGGAGATCGACGATATCGGGTTTCGACGGATTGACTACGGAGAGAACAGAATCAATGGCAAGTGGAGTGAGGAAACTGGAGTACTGACCAACGACCTTGCTGTTGAGAGAAGTGGAAGTGGACTTGATGAGAGACTCGCGATAGGAGAGCTTGACAGGGATTGCCATGGCAGTGAGGACATCGACAGCTTTGAGAGCGGCCTTATGTAGAGAATCAAAAATAATCATAGGGTGAATACCGTGGGAGAGCAGAGAGAGGCACCGACAGAGGAGAGCGTCGGCGATGGCGACGACGGTGGTGGTGCCGTCACCCAGGGCTAGCCCTAGGCCTAGGCCACTTAGGCCACCGCTTAAGGCCCCCTACTAGAGGAAGGCCCCAAATTTTGGGGCAAAATTTGAATTTTAAAAAAAAAAAAAAAAAATGGAGATAGAGGGAAAAAAAAAGTTTTATAATTTTCCTCTACTTTTAAGAAGTCTCAAAGTATTGAGTAATGTTAGAGATAATACAACTTTAAATACATAAGTCTTACAAATAGAGTAATGTTATAGTTTTACAAATTATTTAACAACATTTTTACAAAACTATTGTTGTGGCTAATTTCTTATTAGTTCTCATCTAGGCCCACCGATAACATCACTTTTTTATTTATCTATAATCATTCACCACATCATCAGTTTGTAAAAGTTGTTGTAAAAGAATTTGTATTTCTAGCATTTTCCCTTATAAATATATGTGTTACTAATCGCAAGAAATAATTCAGATAGGAAAATGCTAGAAATATTATTAATTTTACTTGAAAACTTTATAAATTAATGTGACAATTAATATGATATATGGATGCTAATAACCTATTAAATGCATTTTTGAATTATTTTTTGTGATCAATGATACATCTTTGTAAGCCTCATGTTGTAAATTTATAATATCCCTAACATTATTCATTCAAATACTTGTTTATTATCTTCTTGACGTGTCACTAATCGCATTCATTTCGACATCGTTTGAAAGTTTTTTTTAGTAAAATTTGTTATAGTTTTAGCATTTTCCCCCCTAAAAAAGCATATTATAAAATAAAAGGAATAGATTTTTGTTATAAAATAATTATGATATTAAATACTAGTTAAATATTATTTAAGTGATAACAAAAAGACCCCATTTAAATATATCGCCTTAGGCCTCCAAATTTGTTAGGCCGCCCCTGCCATCACCGGCAGCAGAGTCTTGGGACTTGGAGAGCTCGACGGGCAACTTTTTATCCTCTTTACTTATCAAAAATCAACTTTTTACCCTTTTAGTTTAAATTATATGGTGGAATCACTATCTTCCTTTGTTTGATGGACTTTCTCTTGTCCTATTAGATTTTTTTTTTCCTCACAGTGTTTCATTGCTCACTAATTAAATGGGTTGAGCTGACAATGGATAATTAATTTATATATAAACGGGTCATAAATGGATAAATGGGTAATTACACACTTAACCCATTTATGATCCAATCTGCCCATTTGTCACCTACTCATCAGTCTTATAGCTTTCAAGTTTTTTTTTTTTTTTAAAGGTCTCTATCTCTCTCTATATATGAGTTTACAATAGCATTATAGCGTCAAGAGCCTTATAACTTAACTAATTGACATCTTTCAGTATTTCCAATAGAGACATCCGATGATTTTAATGTTTGAGTCCCCCTCTTTTGTTGTAATTAGCGAATTATCGACAAAAAAAAAAAAATTATACTATTTATTAAGAGAGGAATGCATTTGTAATCAATTTGCAAGCCTAAGACACTTAATTTGGAGAGAAAAAAGTGTGCAGTTTTCATTGCACCTCTTAACCTATACATCAACTGTTAATTGTTTTTTTAAATTGTTATTTGAACAACTACGGTCTTAAAAAAGGGATGTTATAAAAGTATGAGGGGGTCCAAATTAAGATTGTTCATTGAATTGATAGTCTTTTGGGCTAGAAAAAAAAGAAGTCTTTTGGGCCAGCAATATCGGGCCTAAAATTTCTAAACTAGAGTCATGCGTCCAGTGATTATCAAAAAAAAAAAAAAAGAGTCTAAGCAATCGTCAAGTTTTAGAAATTTCCTCTCCCTCATTCTCATCAGGCATTCCTCTCAACTGTCACATTCAGCTATATATTAATATAATCAAAAGCTGAGAATGGCACATGCAATTGAAACCTCCTCCTCTTTCATGATAAATCCCGAGGAGGCCCTGCCGCTATTCATATTCTTTGTCGTTTGCTGGCTGACGACCACTAATTTATCTCAAACTATCACAAATTCTTTGGTTGAAATCAATGATGCTAAACCATTTCTAGGTTTACTCCCAAGAACCCACAAGAACAAAAACCAAGAATGCAAAGAAATTGGAAATAAGTTTGCCAATCAATTTATTTGTCTGAGAGTGTACCTGACACTTTCTGACGTTTCCAATGGAGAAATCTATATTCAAATCCTCATCTTTTATTTGTTAAAATCGCTTTTTTTCAATTGATATTTTCTAATGTTTCTAATGAAGATATCTAGGTTCAAATGTGAATTTTGGACAGTTTAACCGATAGATCAATCAACAGTGAACACCCTTAACCTTATTGAACAAAAATGTTAACCACACAGTAATTTCCCGATTAATGCATTCACGTTGGTTTAAGATTTATTTTGCATATTCATAAAATTTGATTCGGCTATGCAGCAAAATTAATTGTGGAAATTGGTAACTTTCTAAAATTGGGTAAACGATCTTGTATTTGTATGCCTATCATAATATCCTTGCCTATGAAGAAAAGCCATATATGTAAGAGACAAAACGCAAAATCGATAGGTGTATTATTTACATTATATTACTCTCAAACGACATTGTGTTGATTTTGTTGCTTTCTATCAATGATTCATTACCAGACGAACAACGTTAACAATGACGACAACTTGAAATAGAGTGACTTATCCCATCCGCAACTTGAAAATACTCTCTCAAGCACAAAAAGACACGCATTTGTCATTTCAAGGCGATCTCAGATCACCAAAACCGTTCAAACAATGGGACAGTATCTCAATATGAATTGTTCATCGACCAATAAATCAGCTGCAACTTTCATGAATCTTTCCATAACTGTTAAAAAGGAGGATGAAAAAAAATACAGTATAAAAAGGTAATAAATAAACATCCAAAAAAAAAAAGAGAGAGGCATAGCTGTAGTTTGGTCATGGAGGGTTGTCAATGCTCTTTCTTTTTTTATGTACTCAATTATGCTAGTGTAACAGTGTTTTTTTTTTTTTTCCCTTCTTCTCTCTCTCCTTTCTACACACACTGGAAAACATTTTCCAGAAAAATGAGTTATTTACATATTTTTGGTTGTTACTCTGAAAGTGATTTAAAAATATTGTCAATTGACTTGCACGGCTAGTGTCTCATGTAGGCACGATGATGGCAATTGATCCTAATTTGTGGCAGAGGTCACGGTGGTGATAGCAGTGGGGGTGGCAGCAAAAAATGGAGCGAAGGATAGTGGTGTGGTGGTGATGATTGGATGCTGCTGCCGATGGCGATGGTAGTGACAGCACAAAGGAATGAAATGGGCAACGATAGAAAGGAATGAATTTTTATTTTATTTTTTGGTTTTGGTCTTGTTTTTCCATTGTTTATTGTTGACTTCCCATTTTCCATCCTAACAAACACCAAAATAAAATACGGAAATATTTTTGTCTGAAACGAACATGGGATAGAAGAAGCATGGGGGCAATAAAATGGAATCAGGAATAAAGGCATGTAACTTATAGCTCTATGGGGAACATTGAAGCCTGAAAGGAGATTAAAAATGGTTTCGTACTTTTTTTCCCCCTGAACTAAAGATTCCTCAGCCTAGAAGGGAAAGACAGGAAACATTTTCTCTTTCAACTTATTTTACTTTGACCACATAATAAGTTTTCTGCTGACTTCCAATTTCCGTTGTACCAGGTAGAGAACATTGTCCGTCAAGACAAAACATTGGGTAAAAAGAGATGCACCAAAGCAATGAAATAGTTTCAGGAATAAATGCATGTAAATTACACCTCCATGGGGAAACTTCGCACTTGGAAGGAGATTAAGAATGCGAATGTTTCAAACTTTTTTGCATGGAATAAATGTGGAAAAGAAGAGAGACCAGACAAACAGAAAAACAGAAATATAGAACCTCAACAAAGGGCCTACTTTAAGCTAGGAAAGCATCGCTAAGTGTACAATAAGAAGCATGCAAATCGCATCTAACCACCTCATTGGAAACTCATCCGAGTATCTGACCACATCGAAGAACACATCAAACTAGATAAAACCTCAAACTAGTTATTAGTTCTATTTATATAACCTCGAATCCACTGCCAGCATTTATTAAAGAACCACAGCATAAACTGCTACGGCCTACAATGATGCATAAAACATTGGCAGCTCTTACCAAAGAGCTGTGGCTTACATGTGCACAAAATATAGAGCTTGAAAAGAAAGTAGATGTTTAATTCATAAATAAAATGATAAACACTGACTGCTACTATAACAAATTGAAGCAAACGCCACTGATAGCAGAAATTAGAATAAGTAGCGGGTATGTTCTACTATCACTAAGATACTCCGAGCTATTGGAGACCCTTTTGGAGCAGGTTAGTTGCATTGAAATTGGAAAAGAACCTGAAACATTCCAATAACAAGCACCAAACCTAGAGCATCACATAATTATGAAAGAAGGCTTTCCAATTTATTGGTATAAATAAGTTGGCCGAGTGAACTTTGAAAGTTATGACAGGAACAGAGCATTATCCAACTCTACTCAGTGCCTCTCAAAAGCAAATAGAAGAGCAGAAACATGAAAGTAGAAAGGCATTCAAATACAGGCATGTTAAGAAAAAGAAAACTACTTTTCAGCTAGACAAAAGCTATCTCAGTGATAATCAATTCTAGTCAACAAAATAAACGCACACAGAAGCACCTTAAAGGGCTGAGTTGGATTGCAGATACTGGATCTTCCTTTCAATTGATCCAGTATATTTTCAACAACCCATAACGGCACAATTGTACACAAACACACCAACATGCTCCTTCACACCAAGAACCTTCCAATCCAAGGTTCCATTCTTGACGCCAGACTTTGGACACCAAGAGTTCAGCACAATTCCTTCGCCTTCCGGGCCTCTTTGCCCACCCACAACCAGAAGTTCCTCTCCGGAAGCCTTGAAAGCCAAGCCCCAGCCATTTGCCAAATCAGCCCTCACCGGAAGCCTACCCAACACATCCCAGGTGTTCTTTACTTTGTCATACTTCTTCACCATGTTGGTTAAATGCTCAATTGCATACAATTGGTTATTAACAACTGCCACAAGAGGAGGAGCCTGAGCAGCCCTATTAGCAAGGGGATACATATCCTCAATTATTCTCCATTTCCTTGTCTGAAGATTGAACTCCTCACCACAGGTCAATGGAACAGTTGCATTTAACATCCCACCAATCACATAGAATTTGTCATCCATGAAAAAACCAGTGCACAATCTACGTGGTGTATGCATGCCGGGTAGCATCTCCCATGTACCTGAAGAAGAGTCATATAATTCTGCAGATTGCAAAACATTTCCATTTTTATCGCTCCCACCTGCAACAATAGCAATAGAACCAAGGCTACTTGACCCAAATAAACAGCGGGGTCGATTCATCCCCTGACACTTAACCCAACTACGAAGAATCAAACTATACTTCCAAATAGCAAATTCCAACAACTCACGACCGAAAACCAACAATTCACAATCCACAGCCAAGGACTCCTTATCAGCATGGTTAAAACACTCGTCACAAGGTATTTTAGGTAACGTCATCCATCTGATCCTCACGGGATCAAATGCCTCCCATCCCCTTGGATCACAAACCATATACACCCAATGCTCCACAATCCCCAACTGCTTCCTGCACCGATTTAAACCCCCACTTTTGATTAACTTATTAAACCTTGTATTAATAGACGATAACGAAGCGAAGTCTGATCTATTCACCCGAGCAAGGCAATTGAACGCGACATCGTCAATAAGACCCGGGAGCAAGGAATCACTTGATCCAAATCGACAACGACCATCATTCACTCCTCCCTCAGAATTCATGATTGAAAGAGTAATAGTCACTTTTTCTTCTCCTTCTTCCACCCCCAAGAAATAATCCAAAACAAAGCTTTTGTTTGTTATGTTAAAAAACAAATCTTTTTACTATACCTCCAACAAAACCAAGCAAATTTCTCATACAAAATTCAACCTTGCCATAAGGTTGGAAAAACTTCCTCTATACCACAATTCCCAAACAAGCTCCCGGTACCCGGAAAACAATTTCCGAGCTTTGAACGCAACCGTTCTCCATGTGTATATTCTTTCCATCAATTTAACAAATCAAAGTATACCCAGAAAAATAAAATTATTCCATTTGTGCAAAACTTTTTCTTTTTTTTCTTTCTTTCTTTTTTCACATTTAACGAAACTAATACAATCTTTAGCGCAAACGAATCGAGTATTGAAACACGTGCATCTTCGATTAAAGATTCAGAAAATTTCTGGTGATACCACCGAGTTTATATTGATTTTCCGGAAAATTTTCTCGGCAGATTTCCAGCAATCCAAACAGAATTATCTGAAATTCAAGAAAACGATAAATTAACGAAATTAAAAAAAAAAAAAAAAAAACAACAGCAAAAGCAAAAGTGAACCCCAAAAAAAAAAAAAAAATCGATTTGAACAGTGAGAAATGAGCAATAATATTAACAGTAATTGTATAGAACAGGTTTGGTCGGATCCGGGTATAACGCTATAAGCGTTATTCGGATCCAAATCGAATGATTATTCGGATCTCACTTTAGGTGGAGATGAAAAAAATAAAAATGAACGTTAAAAATAGAGGATGGATATGTATGTACTCTGTACCTTGAAGTGTGAGGGACGGGTCGGAGCTAAGAAAACGGGTCGCCGTATAATGGTCCGGAAATTGATTTCCGTCGAACATGTCGCCGGAGACCGGCGAGGGAGAGAATATGAGAGAGAGAGAGAGAGAAAGAGAGAGAGTGGTGTTGTTTTGTTTGTCTGTTGATAAACTTGGAACTGTGATGAGAGAGAGAGAGAGAAGAAGAAGAGGAGACCGGGGTTTGTTGAAAAGTGGGGTTGGGTTATAAAATAATAATAAAAAATCGGATAAAAATATATGAAGGATGTGTTTGCATTAATAACCCTACTTTTGCGTGTGTATTCTGTATTTAACATCTGGCTATTTTGTCTTGACTTTTTGCACCAAACAACACATTATTATTGGCTGATTATTAATACTTGTGTATAATTAGTTAATTACTATATACTGTGTCCTCCTAATTCTCCCCCCCAAAAAAAAAAAAAAAAAAAAAAACCTACTTTTGGGGACACTTGGAGGATTGTTTCAAAAGACTTGAAGCATATTATCGTTTTATGGGATTTTTGAAGTGTCTTATAAATAAGAAGTTGAATTGTCTGGTCAATTACTTAGACACCTATTTATTAGTTTTTGTTTTCTATTTTCAAAAACTTGTTTTTGGGAATATAAAAAAAAAATTCTTGTATTTTTTACATCAAAAACATGTTTGGTTAGTTGAAATTAAAAAAATAGTTTTTTAATAAAAAATAAAAAATACTAAAATATGTTGTTACTAAGATTTGAACTTTAATGCTAACTCATTAAATGAGATAGATTTATTAAATTAAATGTGTATTTTCATTAACTTTTGAAAATTAGAAACTGAAAACAATCTTTTGTATGTTTTAAGTTTTCTTCACAAATTGAATTTTGAGATCAATTTTTGTTTTTTATCCATTTTAAGTTGCTAAACAAGTTTTTTAGTTTTAAAAATAGAAAATTGTTTTTTGAAAACAGAAAATAAGGGAAAAAAATAGTTAACAAACATACCCTTAATATTTTAATAGTTTTTTTTTTTCATTTTCCATAAAAATGGTGTCAAAACTTTCCTAAAATGAATTGTTAACCAATGCTTTAAAAGACACTTGTTAACATGACAAAAAAAAAAAAAAACTACAATATACTTCTATCCAATGGTCTTAGATGGTCACAAGTGCAATTTGCTAAAAATGGTGCAAATAGTAGCCCATTTATTAGCTAGGCATGCTAAAAATGTGTCACATGATGTTAACTGGATGGAGGGATCCCCTCCAGCTGTAGTGCAAGCTTTGTATCTTGATTCTATTTCCATTTAATGAAGTTTGAGAATGCCTTCCTCTAAAAATATATATATATATATATATATATATATATAATCAACATAAGAATAGATATTGTAACTATTATGTTGAATTGAATTAGTTTAATGTGTATTGAGTTGTTTTACTTTTTTTGATTTTTTTTTTAACTTCACTTCCTTATCTAGAATTCTACGTATTTCTCTTCTAATTAATATGGTATGAAGTTTTGCCAATTTCGGATATGCCAATATGCAGTAGTATGTGTTTATATTCGATGATATAATTTAATGAAGTAAAACCATGTTGTAAGTTCAAAGAAAAGAAATGGGACATGAGAGAGAGAGACTTATCTAACCTAGGTTACTCACCATAAATATACAAGATTCTGCAAAACAACTCAACTCAATTATAGTCTCTACTTACTCAGGTGACATTTGGTATAAGGGAATCCACATTATCCATGGCAACCAAATTCATGGGGAAGTGATGATTGGCAATATGGATGAATAGAAATGTAATTATTTTTATGTTTGGTTTGATTTAGAATCTAATAAAAATCTTGAGAATATGAAATGTTTAATATTTTGTTGATTTTTAAGAATCTTCTCAGAATTATTATTTTTTCCTCAAAATACCATTTAATTCATAAATACAACATTAAGTCTTTTTTTAAAAATAAAAAAATAACCTTCCTCCAAATAAATTATGAGAAACAAAATATAAACTAAAAATCATGGAAAATTCAATAAAACTATAGTATAATTTTTTTTAAATAACATATGTAGTACAAAAATAATTTTTTACATTGTCAATTTATAATATATTTATTATTTCTATTGGTTAAAGGGTAGGAATGATGGATAAAATTGTTAGTGTATACAAAATGTAAATTTATCCAGGCATAGGAATGTGGATATTCACATTTTTTTAAAGTAATCCACACTCCCGCAAAAATTAAATTGGGTGGGAATCAAGATACTCCTAGTATCCTCTACTAAAATTGTTTGTGTATACAAAATATAAATTTATCCAGGCATAGGAATGTGGATATTCACATTTTTTAAAAGTAATCCACATCCCCGCAAAAAATAAATTGGGTGGGAATTAAGATACTCCTAATATCCTCTACTAAAAAAAAAATACTCCTAGTATCTAATTTTTATAACGAAATGTGAGGATCTTCAACATTCCCATAAATCCTGAAACATTACTCTATACTGTTTTTTATTTTATTTGTTTTTGTTATTAAGAGTTAGGTAAATATATAAGGAAGAGATAAATTGTTATAGTAGTTTTGAATAAATCTTATCTACTTGTTGTGGATAAAAATTAGGGTGCTGTTTAGGTTTCTTTGATTTTTTTTTTTTTTGAAAGTGAAACTTGTAATTCATATGGCTTTATTTTAAATTTTAGTTTTCTTGTAAAGCCATCTATTTATATGGCTTGAAATATAGTACTAATAATAATAACAGAAGTTCAAAAAATACTATTATTGAGTAAATTTTCACCTTAAAAGTTTGGATTCCCTCAAATAATAATCTATTTTTTGCGATGGTTCCCATGAACCAACCAAGAAAGAATTGAGTACATAATTGAAGGAGGGGTATAATCTATAGACTATATACTCTGGCTGTGTTTGGTTCGCGTAAAACTATTTCCGGAAAATATTCTATTTTCCGGAAATGCTATTTTCCGGAAAGGAAAACGTTTTCATGTGTTTGGCTGTCACAAAATTCATTTTACGGAAAATTAATTTTGGTGTTTGGTTCATTTAAACGTTTTACCAGAAAATGCATCAAATCCGGCAAAACGCTCGTCCGACGATCAGAGAGAGAAGAGAGAAGAGAGAGCCCAGATCACAGAGAGAGAGGGACGATCGCGCCTCGCCGCGCCGACGAGCGACGCGATCGTCGATCGAGCGGTGCGATCGACAAGCGCGCTCGTCTCTCGTCGGACGATCGTGCCGCTCGATCGACGATCGCGATCGTGCACCGCGCCGCTCGTCGGCGCGGCGAGGCGCGATCGTCCCTCTCTCTCTGATCTAGGCTCTCTCTTCTCTCTTCGCTCTCTCTCTCTCTCTCCAGAAGTGAATTGAAGTGAAAATGAGGGGAGAAATTCATTTCCGGGTCAAAGGTGAAATTTGTGGTCAACCGAAAATCATTTTCCGGAAAATAATGTTTTCCGTGACAGCCAAACGCATGGATTTTCTGAAAATTGATTTCTGAAATTGGTTTTCACCCGATTCAAACGCAGCCTCTATATAGACTCTTTGAATGAATTTCATTATTTCAAGAAGCTCGAGTGAGACAGGTTTGTCACCAAACTGGGCCACGTACTCAGACTATTGATGTAGCAGTGGTTACCTCCATCGTCAGGTCTGTTCAAAAATTATATGAATGGATCATTATTTATTGAGTTGAACGAAATTGGGGTCAGTGCAACAGGTTGTTGTTGTTCAGGATTGTACAGATTCTTTCATCGCGGCATTAATTTCATTGGAGGAGATGTGTCCAATTTCTGAAGATGCTGAAGACTTGGCATCATAGTTACTGTAATGGAGTTTGCCTTTTTATGGTCTGCGGCTATGATGTGATTTTTCAAGGGGATTAATAGTACTAGAATTATCAATGCTTTCAAGGATGAGAAAGAATTCAATCCTTCCTTATTTATTTATTTTTATGAGAAATCCTTTCTTATTAGTTGGTCACCTAATTGAGTTTGCAAATAGCAATTTGAGCCAGTTTAATAAGGGCATGTTTGGTAACATTATTTGAACAACAGTTTTCGTTATTTAAACAACACAACACGTATTTTTACAATATTTTTTTTCACCTACACGTATTTCCACAATACTTAAACAATATTACCAAATGGACTAATGTCTCTGTTTCACATGTTTGTAGAGAAGAGAATTAATGATGCTGCTTTTGTTTTAGCATCCCAGGCTAGATCTTTAAATTAGTGTTAATATCTGGCTTGAGGATGCACCATTTCTGGTGGATGTGTTTGTTAGTGTTACTGTTACTTTGTGGTAATTCAATACCTGGGGTGGAAGATTTGAACCCCAGAATAGAAAAACCAAGAAATAACAGTTTAGTACTCACTCTATGAAGGTTAAGTCTCTAATAGTGTCAAGATTTATCACTCTTTACGTGAGGTTTTTTTGATGTGGATAAATTCAATAGTCCAATGAGAAAATGAGGATTTGAACTCTAGATATTTCGATTGGAAACATCAAGAGATGTTAATTGAGTTATAAGACTTTTGAGCTCTTTATGTGATGATTTTTGTTTTTTATTTTTTGGGTGAGAAAACTCTTTATGTGAAAGTTAAATTGCTTTTAATGTTTGTAATTGGTTGTTATGGATTTACTATGTCCATACAAAGGCAATTAATGATTTCTGTGCAAGAAGGTTATTATTATTTAAAGTAATTTAAAGAATGAGAGGAGTAGATGAGGATTATTAAGCATTGAGTAATGTTAGGGATGGTACAACTTTTATTATATAAACATATCAATTTTTAACCAATATAGTAAAATAATTAAGAAATTTATTTTATTATGTTATTGATGAGGACCAATCACATTCATTATCGTATTAGTTTATAATTTTTTTTTTTATAATAAAATTGATAGTAGTTTTAACATTTTTCTTAAGCATTTATGCTAGGTTTTTTTTTTTTTTTTGAGAGAGAGAGAGAGAGAGAGTTTCAAGCATTATGCTAGGTTTATTATTAAATGCAAGTTCTAGTGACTTGACTTCTCTTACAATTTTCTTTAAAAAATAAAATTCTCTTACAACTTGTTTGGGATTGTGAAATAGATGGGAATGGAATGAAGAAAAAAATTAACAAATATTCTTTTCGTTCATGTTCCATTCCTTCACCTTTTTTAAGTCCATTTTTTAATCCCTTCAAAATTTGGTACAACCATACATTATACATAATGAAATATTTTGTAATACATTTATTCTTAAGTTATGTACCTTTCATAAAAAAAGAAGAAGTTATGTACCTTAGGTGAAATATTTAATATTGTGTCTAAGTTTTGTTTGTTCTTAAATCTCCATAACACTATTTTCCCTTAAATATTTATGCCTTTTTTTTTTAATACACTAAATATCTATACTTTTTTTTTTCTATAAAAGGAAGTGATGTTGCATTTTTTTAGCTAAACTATTCCATTCTATGTGCATGAGACTCCCCAAAAAATATTATAAATAATAATGTGATAAATTAAACTTAGGACCATTGGACTAACATTACGCCCCAAACCAGCACCACCCAAGTATTCCATGGGGTTAAAAGCTTAAAATATCCATACCTCTATTTTTATTTTAAAAATTAACACAATACTATTTTTTTTTCATGTAAAAAAGATTCCTTTGTGTTCCTTTTCATTCTAAACTCTTTTCTTCCCCTAAAAAACCTATTTATTTTTACAACAACCGAGAAAGAGAGAAAATTTACAAATTTACACCATGATTCTCCTTATAAAGTTGGACTAGATAATATTCAATTATGCATCAAACATTGGAAAATACATCAACCTTTTTTTCTCTCTTCAATTATCAATTACATTTGTTGCTCACTTCATGGTGAAAATTACAAGTAACATATTAGACACGTGTAACAGGGAAATGGTTCTCATTTAGTAAGAGGAGGTTATGGTGGTCACATGAATTTTGTAAGCAATAGCTGACAAATGCTTAAAGCGTTTGTACATATCACATAGAGAGAAAAAGTAGGTAAAGACTAAAAAAGTGGAAGAAAAACTTATGTGGTCGGCTGGTTGCTGCCCCACTTCACCTCCTATTAGGCTAATCAGACTCCTATATCCCTTCTTTTTGGTAGCTTCAGACATTTATACGGACTGGATAACTCCTGCTCATGCCCACTCATGGCTCCATTGCTTAAAAAAAAAAAAATAGTATTATAAAAAAATACTTAACTTTTGTAACAATTCTCCGCATGGCTAATTATGATCGGTGGATTAAAAAAAAGGGTTTATGTGAAAGTTATATTCTATCCGTCACAGTCTGTTATAAAAAAAAAAATAATTTTTGTCATAATTCTCCATATGGCTAATTGTGATTGATGAATAAAAAATAAAATTTATGTTAAAGACATATTCTACCAATTACAATCTATCATAAAAAAAAAAATACATATTTTTTGTCACAATTCTCGATGTGGATAATTGTAATTGATGGATAAAAAAACAGAATTTATGTGAAAATTATATTCTGTCGGTCACAATCTGTCACATTGGAAAATTATAATAAAAATTATGAGTTTATTTGTAGTATTAAAGTAACTCAAGAAAAATATTCTAATAAGGTTAGATACATTGAATGATAAAGATTGAGACAAAACGATTCTCCAAAAAATTAAAAAAAGAAAAGAAAAGAAAAAAGAATGAGATAAACGATAAAATTGACTATCCTATGCCGCAACAATTTTAGGGTTAACTAGTGCATACACACCAAACCAAAAAAAAAAAAAAAAAAAGCTTGTTCAATGTGATGATAAGATAAACATGAAACTCTTTAATTTAGGGTTTGTTTAATAAGCTTGTTTGTTACAGTTGCTTAAATAATAATTTTTAGTATTTAAATAACATTACACGTATTTTCACACACTTTTTTACTCACATATATTTCTAAAAAATACAAACAACGTTCCTAGAATAATATTATTAAATGGGCCCTTAATTTTTAAAACTTCTTAAAATGATGATTGTGAGTGGTGAAAAAAAAAGTGATATTGTTGATATGATCCTATTGTCATGTAGATTGCCATAGCCATTAGTAATAACATATCACTTAAATAATCAATTTATCAGATCTGTTATCATCAATTGATTTTTGAGAAGTGTTATATTCACAAAATTTTCATAATAAATCATAATTGATAAGTTGTTATTTATTTTTGTTGTAGCTAATAAGTAATAACAACCTATTACTTTAAAAATATTTATTATAAAAATATCGTAGACATAATATTTCTATGAAATTTTTGAATAAAAAAATCCCAGCGCAACCCCAATGAGACTTTTAGAAATTCAGTGATAGGAAACCTAAAACATAGGTTTCTTCAAGGACTTTCTTATATCGTTATTAGGCTACCAAGCAGATTACAATCATGTGGAGAAAGCAAACGGAGAGAACAACTTTAAACCACCAATTTGTCATCCCAAAAAACAGTAAACACTGGTGGCTTGAGTCTATTTTTCAAAAGCTTAATTGGCAAATTAGGCTGGAAACAGCAGGAAAATAAGAACAACTCATTGAAAAGGACCCATATGAGCTAGAAAGTACAAACTTGAGAATCCTCTTGGTCCATCTCACAAATACAGCCATAGAGAGGTCTTCTAGACTCCATCAACATCTCAATTCAAAAGAAGAGGCTTGATAGCAACCAGCTGTTCATCAAATGTGAAATTTTAGTTTTAAACATAATAATAATAAGTTAATATGTGAAAATGTTATTATTAACTAATTGATGTGTCCTTTTGTCGTGAATGTATATTATCATGTTAATTTGTAAAAAAAATTTCCTTTTATTTTTGTATTAAACAATTTGTAAGTTTTATATGATAAAAGTTATAATATCATTGACATTTTCTTAGTTTTTAATTTTATCCTCCTACCATAATCTTTATGTTTAATATTCCTTTTATATATATATATATATATATATATATATATATTTATATGCATCAATAGTTATGAGTGCTGGAATCTGAAATCTGAATGTCTTTATTAGAAACACTAAAAAATGTTAACCAATTCAGTTACACAATTCTCGACAATATTCTTATTCTTATAGAAGTTTACCTATTGTTACTTAGGGTATTACACCATGTGCATTGAGATCAAGTATTTATGTGCAATTTTTCTCAAAAATTGATATTGAGAGTTTAACAAAACAACATTATATAAAAAAAAAGTTAAATGTGTGTATTGTATATGGTGCAATACTCGTTGTTAATGTTATAAAGAAAAGCCTAGAAATAGAGAACACTTTTATCCCTGGCCTCATCATGGTCCAAGACCTAGTGTATGATACCCTATTAGCTTGTCAGTAAAACTTGGTAGCTTGTATCAGTCGTGTAGGCCTTTAACATCTTGATAGAGCATCCACACTTTTTCTTTGATAAAAGAAAAAAGTTTAAAATTAAATTGGAATAGAGTGAGCATCCACACTTCATAAAAGGAATGTTTGGCTTTCCTTAGATTCCATCAATGAAAACAATAGGTGCCTTCTAAATGTTTTATACGATACCTATCTCAAGTTGGCATCATGAAAGACATAAACGGCAAACCATTTGCCAAGTTTTAGAAGAAAAAAAATTGGTTCTTTTTAAAATCAAGTGTAGGAAGTATATTATTATTCTAGTTTATGAATTTCTCCACCATTGGGTCTATGTCACATTTTCTTTTCCAATTTTCTTATACAAAAGAATCTTATAAAAATTTCAGACAAAATATCTTGAAACTCATTTAACATGTGGCCTAGGTCTTTGAAGTGACATACATGTTAGCATACTCAAAATAATAATAATTATGTATGGGTTTTCAGCTTATTTAACAGAGCCCAAAAGGAAAACAGTTCTTTTTTTTATCCCTTGAGTCATGCCTAGAATTTTTTAGTGGAAGATGTTATGATGCCTAGAATTGATTCCCCTACTAGCAATATTTTTTTTTATATAAAAAAACCATGTACTTCTGCAAATATTAGAGTTTGAACTTTCTACATTGTTCAATTCATCCCTTTACAAAACAAAAATTGTAAAATCATCTTTCAAAACTCAATAAATCTAGAGATATACATAAATCTACAAATTTTCTTTTCATAACTTGTTTTTCTTTTTTCATTAAAAAAAAAAAAAAACTTGTTTTTCTTTCGATTCTATTTTTTTTTTCTTTTAGTGTATTTCATAGATGATTAAAATGTTTTACAACAATATTGGTTTCATATGTCTTCTAAAAAAAAAGAAGAAAATATAAGTTTCATATGAATCCACTGATAATATCACTTGTATATGAATTAACTTATAAAGACAAAACAAATTTAAGGTTATAAATCTGCCCGTCTGTTTATAAATTCATTCTTATCCACCAGTTTGGTCTTAAAAAAAAAAAAAAAAAATTCATTCTTATCCATCAGTTTGGTCTTAAAAAAAAAAAAAGCTTGGTCAACTCACGTGCTTGACTGCGGCCTAGCCTAGTCAATTTGCACGCTTTCAAAATAGCCGTGCCGTGTTCAATGCTTTTCCTTTTTGTAAAGTTACAAACATAAACGAGTGTACAATTACAGCTGGTGGTGCTGGTATTTACTTGGCCCATAATTGTAAAATACAGTCATTAGAGCAATACACAAAATTAAATTTCATTATTTTTTTCAAAACAATTAATTAACTTTTTATTAGTTCTCATCACAAACCTCACTTTTTTACGGTTTACTAACAATCTATCACATTGATCTATCAATCGGCTAATTTAAAAAAATAGAGTCTTTGGTGTGGACTCATCGACCTCACGCCACATGACAGTAATGAATAATATCGCGTATACCACTGAAACCTTGCTAGGACTTTTGCTCAAAGTGTACTAAACCTAACTTGCATCTAAATTTTTGTACCTATAAGGGCTCGTTTGGTAGAGGAGTTTGAATAATATTATTTGTAGTTTTTTGAAATACATATAAGTGAAAAAATGTGTAAAAAAATGTGTAATATTGTTTAAAAACTGAAAATGAGTTGCTAAAATACTTAACCAAACATACCTAAATTTTTCTCTTACAAATTAGGCAATTAGCAAGCTGTAGCCAATTATAGCATTAGCTCGTGAAATGTGAAAGCATTTTAGAGTAGTGCACTTTCTTTTTCTCATTGAAATGTTATTTTAGACATATATCCGAATTGTGTTGGATCCAGGACATTGATGTACTAGACCTAATCCGTGTTCAAATTTGTGTGCCTGTTCTCGTACAAATTAGGCAATTAGATAGCTGTAGCCATTATAGCAGAAGATGGTGAAATGCGAAAGCATTTTAGTTTTCTAGAGTAGTGCACTTTTTTTTTTCCTGTTTGTTACTGAAAAGTCATAATTCTAACATAACATAAGAAGTACACCAAGATCTGTCAAGAAGTACATGTACTAATTAAAAGAGTTACGAGCACTTGGAGGTAAAGTAGTAAATAAACAAGGGTCCGGTTAATGTGTGCCCTAAGGACATACATTAACAAATCCATTTTTGGAAAAGTTTTATTGGAAATTGAAAAAGTTGTCAAAACTTTTTCAATTCCCAATAAACTTTTTCCAAAATTGGTTTACTTAATGTGTGCCCTTAGGGCACACATTAGTAAAATCCAATGCCAAAAACAAGTACGACTAAAATCTCCCCCTTTTGTTTTATGGTCGGAAAGTACCACTAATTCATTCACCAACACAGACACAGTACAACTTTCCTTTTATTTTTTATTTTTTCTTTTTACTTTTTTGGCTGGGCCTTGAAATTATTTTACACCCCTCACAGGATTTTTTTTTTTTTTTTTGTGGTAATAAAAATTTTAATTTGTCTTTTTAAAGAAAATTGAGTTAACTGAAATTTTATTTTTATTGATATCATAAAATTCCCCAATCACTCTCAAATTGAAAAAAAAAAAATTTTATTTGCTATTCAGAAAAGAAAAATGAATAGGACTTGCTCTATGCCTCTATGCCATTGGCACGAAACAAATATTCTGTTTTATATCGTGCATAAAAGAATTAGTAACATAAACATGAAAAGATGGAAAGGAATCAAATACTTTTCTTTATTCCAAAATTGAGCTGTGTGAAGAACAAATAGCCTTTTAACATACCACTTGTCAAGCTCAAAAAGCTTCGTACCTTTCTTAATCGTCTTAATGTTATGTTATGGTTTTTTTTTTTTAATGACTCTCCAACACGTATTTCAAATATGCTTCTCTATCAAGTCACTGTATGGATATCGTGGTTAGATTCCTTATAAATACATACATATATATATATATATATATATATATATCGTGGTTTAAAAACTAAAAGTTTACCACTATGTAGCCGTTGTTTGATCTAAAGATTGAAATTCACTAATAATAATAATAATAATAATAATAATAAAAAAGGAAAAAATGACCAATGCTCTTTTAGTATGGTGAACTTTTGTCGAGGGCTGTTTTTTAACTAATACACGTGTCATGCTTTGATGTGTTGGTAGTTAGATCCGAGGTTGTTTGAGAAGTCGAGATCGAAACTCATGCACATATAGTTTGCCACAACTTGCATGGACGTCACTGAAAAAGGCCCAAATTAGTTTTCATTTTGTTAGTGCCTACGTGGTCCCTTGTTTCTATGGCAAATTGCTACTTGTTCACTACATATAAAATAAAATAAAAATAAAAAAGTGTTGATTTCGTAGTAATAACTAATAACTTTATTGTTTGGACCACTTATTATAATGAATAATTGTCCTAGAACACATGATATAGTTGTTGCCCTATGTTATGCAAAACAGGTGAAGTGTTGATTTTGTAGTAATAACTTTTTTGATTTCGTAGTAATAACTAATAACTTTATTGTTTGGACCACCTATTATAATGAATAATTGTCCTAGAACATATAATATAGTTGTTGCCCCATGTTATGCAAAACAGGCGAATTGTGTACATTGAAAGCAAAGTGATTTTGGATGAAAGAAGTCTCAAAGCTTCTTGATACATTATGTAAATGATCATGTAATTTTTTTTAGTCCAAATGAAATAATAACCTATAATTTCTAAATTTTTTTTTAAAAAAAAAATCCTTTGTTCTATGGATTTTTTTTTTTTTTTGTTAAAAGGATGTCCAGAATTCTTTAAAAGTCCGACTATTCGTTTGAATGTGCATAGTTCCCCATGTCACATACATTACTTAATTATCGAGAAGAGTATTTTTGGAGATAATCCCAAGTCGATGACTAGAAGTTTTGAACCTAGAGAATATCATAGATCTTAATAACTATTAGACGAATCCTTTGGGGTTATTTTTTCTCTTTTCTAAACAAATGGATAATTTCTAATTACAAGATTATGTAGTACTTATTATGGATTGAGTACTGGATTTCATTTTTCAAAAGAATAAAAGTCAATATAGATAATTTTCTTTTTGGCCAGGTTGATACTATATGTCAATGATCATGTAAATCTTAACTAGGACTGTGAATCCTCATCCAGATGTTTGAAGAAGAGTAGGAAGATCATGTAAACAGCCATAGAGATATAGAGTATCCTCTAAGGTAAGCTTATAGCTCTAAAAGCCTCTACTCTCTAGTCAATATTGCAATCATTTTAAAGTTCTTCATTTTTGTTGGGTATCAACTTTAGTTTTAACTTTTAAGTTTAACAAATGCGCTTGTTTTTTTCTTTTTTTTGGCTTATGCCAGAGGCATTTGAGAAGGAGAGAGACGTGTAGAATATGGGGAGCTTGTTAGCCAAAAAGTAAAGTAAACCACAAATAAGCACAATTCTGCGGCGGATAATGCTACCCAAGTCCCCACTCCTTTATCGGTTTATCCCCTACGTACAGGTTGTTTGGACGGTTTATACTTCATACGTATTACTTTCAAGTTTTTTATTTTCGGTTTTTGAAAATATGACATGGATTCTGACTAAACACCAAGAAAAATATGCAATGGACAAGTTTTATTCCCCCATAAAAGAAAACAATTGGAAAAGGGGGAAAATTTTTTAATTTAGGTAAAATGTAGTGACATTTCTTCAACTTTTATATAATTGCATTGACATGCTTGAAGTGATCTTTTAGCCGATTTAAACTACTAAGTAAAAATGGCTATTTTATTCTATTAAATAGGTAATTATTAAGTATTCTTAGAATACAATTGATGTAGTACTATACACCAATAAAAACAAGTCAATTAATAAAAGGATAAAGTTTAGCTATAAAATTGGTTGAATGCTAAGGGTTAAGACTACAATCTTACTCAATAAAATAAACATTACTACATATTTTAGAAATTTAACCGTTGAATTGCATGTTCTTTACGCTCTTAATACACATGTTAAATTTTGTGTTAATTGGATACTATTTACTATATGATCTATAAGCTCATACTTTATACATAATTTAAACTATAAAAACTTGCAATTTAAACAAGGATAGAGTTTAGCTACAAAATTAGTTATACCTTAAGGTTACAAACCCACTCAATAAACTAAATATTACAACATATTTTGAAAATTTAACCGTTAAATTGCATGTTTTTTACACTTTTAATACACATGTTAAATTTTGTTTCAATCAATTTTGTATCAATCAGATATTATTTACTATATGATCTATAAACTTATATTTTGTGCATAATTTTAAATTACAAAAACTTGCAGTTTAAAAAATTTATTGATGACATAGCTATTGATCTTTAATTTTCTTAAAATTTTGCAAATATGGAGGATATAAGAAGAAGATGTAATCCAATGGTAGATTTATCAAAATTCACCTCCAATAAAAAAATATTAAGTAAGTTTGTAGTTTAAGGTTACAACTAATTTTGTAACTAAATTTTGTCTTTTAAACAACTTATTGATGACATATCTATTGATCTTTAATTTTTTAGAAATTTTGCAAGTATGGAGAATATAATAAAAAAATGTGATCTAATAGTGGATTTATCAAAATTCACTTTCAATAAAAGGATATTGATTAAGGTTGTAGCCTTAGACTACAACTAATTTTATAACTAAATTTTATTCTTAATAAAATTATATGACATAAATTCAAAAAGTCAAGTAAAAAAAGATAAAGTTTGTATTAAATGACCTACTTTTTTATTGGTTTGCAATATCATACCTACAATAATAATATAATCTATGAATACCTAACAACTTTTTAATAAACGGTAATTCATAACGTATTAGTTATCACTATTAAAAAACACAAGAATTAAACTAACAACCTTTGTTTTTTTTTATTTTTTATTTCGTTTTTTTGCTACTAATGAGTGGAGGTAGTAGGTAGGGGATTTGAATTTAGGTTCTCGCCATAGAGCAATTGAAGTGGTGCTATTGAGCCACAAGACTCTTGGTGGACTAACAACATATTAAAAACATTAGTTTTTGTTAAATATATCTCTCCTTGAATGATGACACTACCATTTTTGTGTTTAGAGACAAATGCGTGCAACAATCTATTATGCCTATGCCACATGGGAGACTTTTACGATATAATTAAACTACTTGGCAGCATCAAAGAGATTGTGCATCCATTTTTTAATCCCATCTTGGCAAGGAAACCATTACCATTACCTTTAAAGGCGATACCATGGCCATTGTTGTAATAGCGGAACCTCTAATACCACTTGTTGGGACAACCTACCTTCTACGTGTAGATTTAATAGAATAAAATAATGTAATAATGATATTAAAACTCAAAGTAACTGATGAATACTAGTTAATTAGGTAGCATGCAGCTTGAATAGCTTCAACCTAGAGTAGCTTAACTAGTTTAACCATTTTTAGCATACATACAACATTTTACATAATATTGTGTTTTATCCTCTCTACCACATCATTGTGATGTGGTGTGATAGAATTGTCTTCTCATGTCTAATTCCACGCTCTAAGGAATAATTTTTAAACTCACTAGACATGTATTCACCTTCATTATCGGTACAAAGAATCAAAGACACATTAAAGGTTTACCTTTCTCTCTTTCCACCATATCCTGCCCAACCCACACCCTTTTAGAATTTCTGCTGCTGCTTCTCTTTGTGACAAGAGAATGTTCATTATACTTAAGTCATATCCTTTCTTTCATGTTTCTTCATTAAATAAGCTATTTTTTTTTTCCCATACCAATTGTAACAAACATCATTTGAAATAGACTTACTAAATAACATTGTGTCTCTAGTCGTCCAAACTATCAGGCAAAGAGCTAAGAAGTAATAGTGCTTGTATTTCATCATCTAGCTCTAACTTCATCAGATCCAAATATACCCAAGTAAAATAACTCAATTTTTGGGAATAAACTTTCCCTCCTTAAATTTTAAATTTACAAGCAAAAGTAATATTTTGAGCAGTCATCCTCTCTTAAAGACTCCATTTTTCCCCCAGAGAGTGCTTACATTACTGACCAATATTCATGCATGAGGTAAATTCATTCAAAATCATTATATTTCCTATAGTGTATCCTGTCCAGAAGCCCAAACAGATGAGATCAGAATGGCACTCACTTTGGTTAACCAAAAACTGTCTCATGTGATGAATATGTACATATCTCTCCTCTCATAGTGTGAAAGCTTCACACAACTGTGAAGTCCACACATTATTTTTTTTGGATAAGTATGTAGTCCACACATTATAAAGAGAATCAACCATATATCCAATACTTTAGATACCTTCCCCTGGTTGATGTATTCCTCGTATTGGCAGATATGTTGGCAGATATGTTAAGGTACCGATTTTCACTTGCTGGGATGCATAGGAGTCAAATGTAGAACCAACCAAAGGAAATAGAGTACTAGTATTTTTTTCAATCAAACAGTCAACTCAAAAATAATAATTTAGATGCAGTGGACCTGGTACAAGTACAACACAAGTTTCTCTACAAACCATTACTTGATTCCCAATTTACTAGTAATGAATATATCTATTGTCATAACTCAAAACTAAAAAATCCTAACCAACTCATAGCCTTTCTTTTTGGACTGGTTTATCCTTGAGCGTGAAGGGCCTTATATTTCTTCTACTCCAGAAAACTTTTCCTAGAATTCTTCCCTAATCATGATTTGCCTCCCTCGCCAATCAGATTGATGCATCCCAAAAATAAAAAAATAAAACAAAGAAAAACATATTGATGGATCAAAAAAAAAAAAAAAAAAGGAGGCGAAAGAAAAAGAAAATACACGCTACCCTTTTAACTGTACAAAAGTTAGTCAGTTTGGGTTATGTAAAGTATCATCATTGCTCCCATCAGATTCTTCCTTTGGCAGGTTCTTACGCTTGCACCAACATAAATACTGAGGAACTGGCCCATCTTCACCAATAACCCAAGTATGCTCTGCAACAGCCGCCAATGTCAATCTCTCGTTTGGTTCTGCAAAAAACATTGAAAAAGTTCAAATTTGAGGACAGCCCAAGGATACAAAGGTGAACATCCATTGACAGGCATAACAGGCATAAACCCACAAAACAGATTACAAAGAAATGGGAAAACTCTTGAAGAAAATCAGTAGCTCTAAGGGTTTCGTTGGAAATGACAATGTTCATAATGAATTGATTATACTGACCTTTGCATAGAAGTCCCTCTAGTAAGTTCCTCAGTTGTGGGTTCATATCATTCGGGAGAAATAATGGGTTGTTAACAATCTGGATAAGGAAAAACACGTCCATTTAGACAATCTTACAGAACAGAGGGCTGCAAGAGGAGAAAATTAGAGGAATTGACCAGCAAAATAGCAGCAGCAAATTTACACCTTGTCATATGTATCCTGCAGTGTTTCACCCAGAAACGGATACTGACCCAATATCATACAGTACAAAGTAACTCCCACAGCCCAGGTGTCTGCAGCTTTGCCATGATAGGTTAGACCTGTCAATCATAAGGAAAATCCAATGACATTGTGAATACATCCCACTTCCATTAATTTCAGTGTCACTAAAGTATATTTCTAGCTAGAGAGAGAAAACTAACCAAGACAGCACTCAGGAGCAGTGAAAACAGGAGTTCCAGGGGATCGACGGAGCACATCATTATCATCCTGCAAAATAAAGCCAGCACCCCCCAACATAATTAGATGCCTTCTCAATTTCATTTATGTGATTAAATATATTATATTACCAGAATAACATAGTTTAAAGTAAAGCATAACTGCTTCCATAGTGGAAAACAAGTCAATTGTTATTGCAATTATGTGAAATGGAAAAATGTATGCCAATCAAATAGATACAACTCAACTTAACTAACTTAGAGCTCAACTAATTGGGTTCAACAACAGTTCCCAAACCAATTGAAGTTGGCTACGTACATCAATCTAATCTAAAAGTCTCATCTTTTTTTACGCCTGCTAACTACATCTTTTTTTTTTTTTCCTTTCATTTTTTTTTTAACCTTCACTAAACCATTTTCACTTGGATTGACTCACTCTTCCTCAAGGGCACAAATATATGTCTTCACTACTCATGCAAACCATTGGAGCACATCCTGTCTTTGCTCATATAACATTCATCCACCATTTTTTTATTTGTAAATTACACGTGCATCCAATAGATCTTGAACCCATGACCTCACCCTCTACCTAGAACTTATAAGGGGAGAAAGTGCTAGTTGAGCTAGAGCTCATTGGCATAATATTCATCCACCATAACATCCTCTTAGCTACTTCCATAAAACCCACAAGCCTTGGTGGCAAGTGGCAACAGTCACATTCCTTGACATCCAAATAGTCTATATGCTATAGCAACTGATGAGAGTGGGTTTTCCTCACCAAGCAATTAAAAGGTCTCACCTAGTGCACAAAGTTTCTACTTTTACAGGGTCACGCAAACTCCCCCCCCCCCCCCCCCCCGCTTTTTTTTTTGGCAAGGCCAACTCCCGAACTCAGATCCATGATCTGTCACTCTTAGTGGAAAGCACTTGTCATCACACTAAGGCTTGACCTCTTCACCAAGCAAATATTGCCATTTAAGAACAGAAAAATATCTCTCAGCCAGTCATTTTGGCAAAAGTTGGCAGCTTAAGCTCCATCCTATGCCATTTTGAAGTAGGTAAGTAGGAATAGAATGCGTTTTACTTGTTTATAATCCATGCTTGGTAGTTCAGGCTACCAATTTCTATGACGGATCCATAAACAAAATACAAATAGCCGACACAACTGGAACATCCAACGCCATGACCTCTGTTTGTGCCAAGTCTCACTGGGCACATTGCAGTTCTAAGTTTAAACTCTACAGCCAAGAAACCAAAGATCCTGCTTGATGAAATCTTTTACTCTTATTAATAATTTCATTCCATCTCAACATCCAATCCCATGACTATATTCCACAGACAGTTCCTTTTTGAAACCAGGTTTTGGTCAATTTTGAGAACAAAATTTAACCTAAATTTTCAAATTTAAAAGAAAAAAAAGAACAACCACACCATATAGAAAAATTGTGCTACTCTTTCCAACTACTTTACTTCTGACATTGTACTTCTGTTGTGTTAATGGCTCTCAGCCAGTCATTTTGGCAAAAGTTGGCAGCTTAAGCTCCATCCTATGCCATTTTGAAGTAGGTAAGTAGGAATAGAATGCGTTTTACTTGTTTATAATCCATGCTTGGTAGTTCAGGCTACCAATTTCTATGATGGATCCATAAACAAAATACAAATAGCCGACACAACTGGAACATCCAACCCCATGACCTCTGTGCCAAGTCTCACTGGGCACATTGCAGTTCTAAGTTTAAACTCTACAGCCAAGAAACCAAAGATCCTGCTTCATGAAATCTTTTACTCTTATTAATAATTTCATTCCATCTCAACATCCAATCCCATGACTATATTCCACAGACAGTTCATTTTTGAAACCAGGTTTTGGACAATTTTGAGAACAAAATTTCACCTAAATTTTCAAATTTAAAAGAAAAAAAAAGAACAACCACACCATATAGAAAAATTATGCTACTCTTTCCAACTACTTTACTTCTGACATTGTACTTCATGTTGTGTTAATGTCTGTACAAAGGTTGCAATCTATTTAATAGTTGTATCCTGAAAGTTGCAATGCAAATTTTGAAACTGGAAGTAGTCAATTTTCCAGTATCGCTCTAGATAATCTAAAATAAGTGCAACCACCATCTTATTATATAAAATGACTGGTGAGTTGGCCTTAAATTTGAATAGATTTTCGGTCTGAAATATGAAAAATAACTCAAATTTTATGAAATAAGGGATATTGATGATCCAAGATACGTCAAGGTTGCCAAATGCTATAAACCCATATCTACCTGTCAACCAAAAAGAACTCCTCAATGTGTTTAAGAACCATCACTGATTTCAATTGGAGAAGAAGTGATGTAAAACAAGATTGGGGGCTTAAACTCTACCATTAGAAGACTTTTAAATGTTCTGCAATTTTCAAAATTATTTGATTTTGATTTCCTTATTTTTGGAGTTCAAGAGGTTTTATTAGAAACAATAAAGTAGGATACTATATAGGTTAGGCTCATTTAAATAAATTTATTTATTAAATGGCAAATAAGGATTGTAGAACCTATAAATGGCTGCAAGGACTATAACGAATTAATTATATAAATTTTTATCAGTAAAATTTCCATGAGTTTTTTTTCCCCTTCTTCTAGTAGACTCTAGAACCCTTTTGGACTTGGGGGTTTATTGCATGCACTACATCAAAAGGTTTTCTTCAACTAATGATATGTTCACCCATTCTTTTTTGACAAAAGAGCATACGCATACACAAATCCTTGACACAAATTTCACATTCCACCTTCATGCATATTACTAAAAAATAATATCAGAGAATACTGTCACCAGTTTTATTCTTACCATTCAATGAAGTAATGTGAATGAAATAAAGGTGAAGCAATTTGATACCTCAAACACCTGGCTGACACTGAAATCCCCTATCTTCACCGTACCATCACGAGAAACCAAGAGATTATCAGGTTTGATATCACCATGTACAATATTCTGCATTTTCAAAGGAAAGACAAAAAGGATTACTATAACATTGAAAGCAATCAACTAATATGTAAACTAAAGAGGCTATACACACTAATCATCCAAAAAAGAAATGCTGTAACCCAGAAACACAAACCCTTTTACAAAAGCTTGGTCAATAATTTAAATTCTTTTAGTGCAAAGAATGATTTTAGGATTTGAAAATTAAGAAAATATCAATGGATGGTAGAAGCAACTTGCTCTAGTCCATTACAAAAAGAAGAAGAAAAAAAGGATATCATACATTTGCAAGAACTAGAAGACTCTGCAGACAAATTTTATATAGAAATCACTGATCTTAGTACAAGCAATTATTGGACTCATACCGAAAACATTGTTGAAATAATGCCATAAGACGATAAAATATAACAAAAACCCAAACTAGCTCTTATGAAATCAAACCAGAATATCTAGGCAAAAAGGTGATAAATCATCCAACTATCAAAGTCAAATTGAAAAGCAGACTTTCAAGATCATACATGAGCATGGAGATACATAAGCCCTGAAATTATATCTCGCAAATATTTTCTTGCTTTGGTTTCTCCCAAGCCACCTGGTGGACCCGAACCCTCACAAACCCATTTTCCCTCCACGAATTCAAGAACTGAACAAAAGAAAATCACTTAAAATCAAGCATAATCTAATGTATCAATTTTCAAATATTCATATCTTTGTGAAAGTATTGCAAAATATAGCACATTTTGAAGTGAAAGTAGAGAAAGCTGTAAAACATACCCATGTAGAAGTGATCTGTGTTTGGGTCATCAATCACCTCAACGAGATTAACAATATTAGGATGATCCAACATTTTCATTATTAGAACCTGCAAGGAAAAAAAGAGAGTACTACTACTGAGGATAATACTAATGCTTAAAGAAGAAACAACTAAATGAGCTACTGCAATCAACCATTGATAGGCACTCCACCCACCCCCCCAACGGTTGGGAGGGAAACAGATATAACAAGGCATTATTATGCTCTTCTAAAAATACCTGTTGAACATTTGCTTGTACTCAAAAATACTTCACTGTTGGAGATATAACTAGAAGAAGCATCAAGAACCTTAAGCAGTGTAAGATATAGAAATTTTGCATGAGGTATGAGAACAATGATCCAGAAAACCCTTTTTTTTATAGGTCACAAGTAGCATCCCCCTCCCCCTGGTGGGAGGGAAACAGATATAACAAGGCATTATTATGCTCTTCTAAAATTACTTGCTGAGCATTTGCTTGTAATAAAAAATACTTCACACTGTTGGAGATATCATAACTAGAAGAAGCATCAAGAACCTTAAGCAGTGTAAGATATAGAAATTTTGCATGAGGTATGAGAACAATGATCCAGCAAACCCTTTTTTTTTATAAGTCACAAGTAGCATCCCCCCCCCCCCCCCACCACCCCAAAAAAAAAAATGTAACAATAAACCGTAATGTACCAGTAGTGAGGAATAAACTAGAGCAGCTGGAAAGTTGAAAAAATAAATACACAAAATTTTCAATACAAACTATACTAAATCACAAAATAAGACAGTAAGCAGATACCTCACGCAGCACATCAGTCATAGCAGTCTCTGACGGTGCAACTCGCTGCTTTAACAAATGAGACTTATGAAAGGCCTGCCATTCAAAAAGTAAGCCCATAAAGTTTTGAAATAAAGCATCTGTTTAGCAAGAACTTGTAAATTATCCACAAAGTGCCAGAGATTTTATTATTTACAAATCTAGAGTAACTAAATAAAAAATAGAGAACTAGCATCACTCAGAACCGCCTCCAATATCTTAAATTTCAGAATGGGTAACAAATATAATGATATGAATGGAGAAATAGACTAGCCCAAACAATTTCCTTAATCCAAATAACCAGAATAAATCACTCAACGCTACCCTTTTTTCAAACATAACATGCACACCACTCCTTTAAACCAAAAAGAAAAAGAAAAAAGAATACCTTAATTGCATAATGCTTTCCATCTACAGTGCTTCGATATAAAACCTGTTCCACACGCAAGGAGAAATACTAAATAAAGAACAGGAAAAATGCTAAAGAAATAACTGCTATAAGCAAGAGATACAAAACAATGTCATCAAGATTATGCTTACCACTTTCCCATAGCTACCAGCACCAATCTTATACTCACGAACGTACTCATTGACCCTTTTATTGCCATTCTCATCCTGAAAATGCATTATAAAAAATTTAATAAGAAACATTGATGCAAGTGAAAATGCGGAATGGAGAAACTATTCTGCATGTAGAGAAAAATGAAAACACATAAGCACCTACATGAGCCCTTGCCCATCCAACCAAGAATAAGATGTACTAAACTACTAACATCATAACCTTTGTCAGTATATTAGCCTCAATCTGCAGTTTGATTGCATTATAGTGAGAGAGAAAAGGAGAGCTTCTAATGTACATGAATGTCACAATTAATGCCATGACAATGAAACATAAAAAGCCTAAAAATGACGGTATTTAGTTATTATTAGTTAAAATCCTAGTGGGAAACTGTTAGAACATAGCTGACACATTCGTAATGAAATACCACTGCATGCCTGAATCTTTAGGAAGTAATAAAAAGCACAATAAAATTTTCAAAAACACCGTTGATTCAGAAAGCATACATCTTTATGCAACAAACTAACATCATGTTGCAACCTATGGCCAACCACATTGCATTTCTATGCAATAAGTGTCAAATAGCAATAGGTTAGTCGATGCATGTAACTTGAATGATTGTCAAAAATCAATTGGCATGCAAGTAATACCAAGATTTATACCTCTGTGCGAACAACTTGATGAGTTTCCTTGACAGGAAATTGCCTGCAAACCATTCCACTTTGCTCTCTAAGCCTTAAAATCTCTTCAGAACATTTGGTGTGACTGTGCAACTCAGCATCATCTCCATGATTGGTATCAGTAACATCACCATTGTATGAACAATCATCATCTTCTATCTCATCATCCAACAACAACTCCTGCGAATGGTTATTGTTGTAGGCAGAAGGCGGTCTCGGTTGTGGTCTGGGCCTTCTACTAAAACCAAAGCAGCCACAGCAACCCATCATTCTAGCTATACTCTTACTCAACATGAGAAACTTGAATCTTGAAGTGGTTAACTATATATCACCAACCAAAGAAATTTATCCCCACCACCTGTAAAAAAAGACATACCCCTAAAATGAACAAACCAAAAAAATTCCATAACCCACTTCCAAAAAAAAAGCTACTTTTCATCTTGAGGTAGGTTTCAAAGCACAAATTTTGTCAAATTAAGCAAAAACCCAAATTGGGTCTACTAGAATTTGTTCATATCACATCATATATAAGCCAAAACCAAATAAAATACACATAGTTGGAACTTAGAGAGCAATGAATACAAACCTGATTTTTACAGAAGAAGGAAAGGGCTCCAAGCCCAAATCAACTTGGTTATTCCAATGGATGCCATTCAGCTAAATGAAAGAAAGAGCTTGTATTATCGAGATTTTCCCATTTGGGATTCAGAGACAGCATCTTGATCGCTCCAGCTTATTATAACAACAAAATGCAGGCTCAAACTGGACACTGCCTTACCCAACAACAAGTTGACCTTTTCAATTACTATTATTATAAACCCAAAAAAAAAAAAAAACAATAAATTAAAGACGATATTAAAACCAAATCACATCAAATCAACACAATTCGATAAAAAAGACAAAATTTTTACATACAATTGTCAGACACAAAATAAATACTAGGAAAAATTGAGCATATCTGAACAGTACAAAATCAAATTCCTATACGCTACCTTATTGTTCGGCTTGAAAGTGACTTCCTTTTTGACAAATGGTAATCAAGAACCAAAATTTTCCACCAAATGACGACTTTCGGGAGCTAAATTCAACCTCAATTAATTAATTTACTGTGGAAAAAGAAAACCCTAATTTGGATAACCGAAATGGGGGAACAAAGAACAAGATTCTAGATTTCGTGCAAATGGGGCTCTACACAAGAAACCCTAAAGCCAGATGGGATTTTTTTTTTTTTTTGGGGGTTTTGATTTTTTGGAGCTAGAATTTTGGAGGTGGTGATCTGAGAGTGAGTCAAAAGTGGAAGGTGTTTTGGGACATTTGAAAAGTTTTTGGAGTGAGAGGGATGTGTTAGCAAATTTGGAGATTGATTTGGGTTTATATTATGTTACCATATATATAGTGTGTGAGGGACAAACAGAAATAGAAAAACACTAGGACGATGCGTGTCCGAAGAAAGGGCAGTGAGAAGTGGGAAGGGCAAATGAAAAGTAAGGTATAGAGTATAAACAGGTAGAGTCAGGTATTAAGGGGAAGTTATTTTAGTTTTGGAGGTTTAAGTTCTAGAGTGTTTGTGTTTGGTGAGATGGAGGTTAGATAAGGACATGTGGGAGAGAACAATGGCCAGTGCTGAGGAGAGAGGATAGTTAGGTCAGGTGTGTTTGGATGGTAACCTGATGGCTTGGTTCTTCATTTGCAATTTTAGTTAAAGAGAGATAATGAAGGATGCTAGCTAGCTAGCTAATGTTTAGGGTATAGCTCATTTGGTTCTCCTGCTCGGCAAGCTTGGTCCCAACCGATAGGTTGCTATTATGTATGGCCACTCTCAATTAGGGATGCCACATTCGATCACCCCTTCCAACCATTTTTTTTTATTAACCGTATGTGTACACTACCATTTCGAGTGACCGTTGTAGTTTGCTAGGTTTTTCCCCCTTTATTCCCCGAAGGTAATAGGGGTTTGATGAGAAATATAAATGAATAGAAATAATGGCAACATTGAACCCCTTAGCTTCATGAATTAGTGGGGTATTTATGGAGGCGAATGGGAGATATCTAAGGTGAATTCTCATGAGACAAAGAGGTCCTTACGATTTTGTATCCTCTTAGCTACTCAGTGGATGAGACGTGTAATTAGGGTAACTTTTCCAAAAATGATAAATTGGATATCACTTTCTGGCCGATAGTATTTAATGCTCAACCCATTAATGGATGAGTCATTAAATGTTGATTAGTGACAACAAGATGCCATCAAAGGTTCTTAGAGAAGCATTTCCTAGCTTTTTAGAGAAGACTTATCGCCTAAATGGCAATAGTGTTTGATCTACGATCTAACGGAGCTAGTATAATTCAACAAGGCATGCTTGCTTCTTTTCTCATCATGCCTTGGTCGTCATTTAGAAGTTAAAACAAGAGTCATCCTCATATTCTAGGTAATCATTTCCCCCCATGTTTGTTCACACTTCATTCATTTTACTATAAAGTTTTTTTCTTCTTCGACCCACCATCCCTAGAGCCTCCACATAGATCTTAAATATATATTTAATTATTCAAATAAAGAGTTATTAGACAAGTGGAAATTCTCCCCCCCCCCCCCCCCCCCAAAAAAAAGATAAGTGGAAGTAGTGGGGATAAAACACTATTTGAAATTGTCTAAAATTTAGTCTCCCACTTTTCTAACCAATTTTCTTCCACATTTAGGAGACTAACATTGTGAATCTATCTTTCAAGTGTTCACCACTTAAATATTGTTTTAAAAAATAATGTTTTTCTCTCAATTTTGAAATTTTCTACAAGTCTGTTTGGTTGGAAGGTTGAAAAAGTAAGATGATAGAAGATATTTAGTTTTCTCTCATATAGTTATATGTGTTTAGTTGGAAGGATGAAAAAGTAGAGAGATGGAAAAATCACTTGTCTAGTTGAAAAGAAAAATGAAAGGATTGAAAATAAAGTTAATATAAATTTACAATTATGTCCCTATTACACTAAACAAATTTTTTTAATAGTATATGAGTAATTCCTTTTTCATTATTATTATTATATAAGATCAAAAATAATGTTGTCAATTTAATATATATATATATATATATATATATAAAAGCAACAAATTATTTCAGCCTCCTTTAAAAAAAAAATAGAAACTAAAAAGAACCAAAAAATAATAAAAAATAGCTCGATTAAAAAAAAATGTAAGTAACAATGTACGTTCCAACAAAAGGTAGCAACAAGGACAAACAATGAGAATGACAAATTAAGACAAGCAAGTAAGAAAGAGGCACCACGCAGCATTAATAACAAATGGGGTACTCATGTAATTTCACACTTTACATATTCTTCTTCCTTGTTTTCTCTCGGATTTGGGAAGATTGATTTTTGGTGAGCCAAGGGAGAAAATACCTAGGTCCCATCAAAACTTACCCTTTTTTCTCTGTCTATCAAACAATCGAAAATTATTTTCTCTCTTCCATTTTCCATCATCCCAAAATTCACTCCATCCAAACGCACTCTGAGGGTGATTGTTATTTAATGGGACCGACGAACCCCTTGGCTCAGATAAACTCATTAGACATCTCCATCCACCACTCCATATCATTGATGAATGGAAACAAGCCATTTAATGAAGTATTCAATATCTCGGACGGTTACAAGACCAGCTGTATAGGCCATTAAAGGCTTATCAAAGCCTACACTATTGAGCCTAAAGGCGTTACCAAAAGAGGTATTAAAGCCACAATAAAGGCCACAACGGCTAGATGCTGTGAAACCATATATAAAGACTCTTCAGAACCAAAACAAGGTACACACAATCCTAAATACCAAAATACGTCGTAGCTTTGATCTCTGATACTTTCTTGAAACTTCTATATGCTGACTTTATCATTGGAGACTCTGTGGTAGGCACCACACCGGTGACCACCTAAAGAGGACTTTGTACAACAGTTTCAGGTAAAGGGATGAGGTTGCTGGCTCCTTTGGACGAACCTATTTGACTGACGATTTCCGTATCATCATTATTAGTACCCAATATCCTATATGGTACAACTAATTGAGAGATTCTAGTAGCCTCCCATTAGCAAAAAATTATGGTTTGTGAGATTTGTGGTTCAAAAGATTTGCAAAATTGTAGCATAGAGCCTTTTAGGACAAGTAATCAAAGATGTGACATGAGAGATAAGTTTTCTTTAAATAAGTAAACCAACTATCTAATGTCAAGTGAAATCACTTTCATCAAGAGCAATTTTTCTAACATTATTAAATTGAAGAAATATCTTGAAATTTATGAGTTGCAAGAATCTAAGAATAGTTTTGTAGTAGATAGAAATATTGAAATGTAATGACTATTTGTTTTGTTTTTGCCTTTTGATGATATTGAAGTTAGACGTGTAAATTTGAGATTTATGAACTAAGGTTTTTTGTTTCCCTCAAAATATTAAGTATGTGTTTTTTCTTTTAAAATTTGTTTGGTAACTATGTTGCTTATGATTTTTAATGAGGTTGAAGTGAAATATGTATAAATCTAAGATTTATAAATTTGAATTTGTGCATTTTTTTTTAATTTCACTTAATAAGTTAGATTTGTGTTTTTGGTCTTTGGAGTAAATTTTATGGAATTTTGTTGTAACTCATCTAAGGCATGATTGTTCACTTGATGGTCGAATACTAAAGGTTTTGTTCAATCTATTGAGCGACATCATGTGAGAGAGTTTATCATCTGACATGATTGGATTGAGTAACGAATTGACTCCAAACTTGAATTAACATGACCCATGAGTATATTTGGCAATAGAACTCATGTAAGTGAGGCCAGCGTGTTATAAGAGAGAGGGTGTGTATCCTCTCAGCTACTTGGTGGATGAGATGTGTAACTAGCCAACTTTCCCAAAAAATATAAATTAGGTAACCCCTTTCTGACTAATAGTATTTATTTTCTCAAAAAAACTAACAGTATTCAATGCTTAACCCATTAGTGGGCGAATCATTAAATGTTGATGAGTGATAGGAAGATTTCATCAAAGGTTCTTGGAGAAGCCTTTCCTAACGTCCTAGAGAAGACTCATCACCTAAATGGCTAGAGTGTTTAATCTAAAGATTTGACCGAACTAGTATAATTCAACAAGGCCCATTTGTTTATTTTCTCATCCTACCTTGGTTGTCATCTAAAAGTTCAAACTTGAGTCATCCTCAAACTTTGGGTAATCCTTGACCCCTCCATGTTTGTTCACACTTTATTCATTTTACTATATAAGAGAAATCGCATCAGTATGTTTAAAATTTCTCTTCTATTTAGCATAAAAACCTACTTTTTTTATTTTATACGGTTAGTTTTACAAAACACCCACATCAGACTATCTATTATACACCTCTTTTTATTTAAATAGTCATTTATTATTATTATTATTATTACCTTTATTTTTTCTCACATGTTATCTCTCATTCTCATCTCTCACACGTTCTCAGTTCTCTCATCTCTCAGCTTCCTTCTCTTCAAAGTTCAGACCACCACAAAACTTCCCTGACTGAACCTCCATAGCCAAAACTCAAATAGCCACCACAAAGGCAAACCTCCATGGTTGGGCCTCTATTTCCTTCATCTATTGCTATCGTTGTTTGCTGTTGTTGCTGCTGCTTATTCGATGTTGTCATTGCTTCTTCTTTTTTTTTTTTTTTTCCCTACTGTTACAGCCGTTGCTTCTTCTTCTTCGTCTTGACCACTTCTTCTTCTTTGATGATTCACATATATTTGTATAAGGGTTTGATGATATGGTTTTGTAAATGAGTTTGATGAGTTTGAGATTTAAATTTAAGAAAACCATATGGGTTTGATGAGTTAAGATCTAGATCTAGGATTTGTTTGATGATTTGTCTGGAATTGATGATTTGTATAGAGGAGATAGAGATGGAAGATAGTCAGGTGGAGAAGAGAGAGAGAGTTGACAGAGAAGAGAGAAAATATGACTTAAGAAGTGAGAGAAAAAATTATTAAAAAAATAAAATACAAAACTACAGTGACCTTGCATATATGCACAGTTACTGTAGCAAATGTGCAAATATGCACACTTTTAGAAGCACTGATGTGAAGAATTTTCGAGGCAAAATATGTAAAATTTGTGTCTTTTTGTATTATGCAAAGTTTTACATCTATTGATGCGGATGCCCTAAGGTTTTCTCCCTTCAACCCACCATTCCTAGAGCATCCACATAGATCTTAAATATATATTTAATTATTAAAATAAAATACTATCTCATAGGAGTTATTAGATAAGTGGAAGTAATGGGATAAGCCACTTTTTAAAATTGTCTAAAATTAAGTCCCCCACCTTTCTAGCCATTTTTCTTTAATATTAAATACATATTTAGGAAACTAACATTGTGTTTGCCACTTAAATATTGTTTTTTAAAAAAAGGATCTCTAAAATTTGAGCGATAAAGGTGATTGTTATCAGTACCTAATATCTTGTGGGGTACAACTAATTAAGAGATTCTAGTAGCTTCCCTTAAAAAAAAAAAAAAAATGATGGTTTATTAGATTTGTGGTTCAAAAGATTTGCAAAATTGTCGCATAAAACCTTATAAGACAAGTAATCAAAGATCATGACATGAGGAATAAGCTTTTTTGAGTTACGTCAACCAATTATCCAAAGTTAGTGAAGTCACTTTCATTAAGAACAATTTTTCCTAAAATTGTTAAATTGAAGAAATATCTTGAACTTTTTAAGTTGCAATAATCTATGAAAGTTATGCTATCTACTGGCAAGAGTAGGAAGCTACAATCCCATCATGGAATCATCAAAAATAGTGAGTTTTCCTTGTTTTGAAGAGGAGACAAAATGGGGGATGGCACCATTGATCCGACCTCATCTCGTTGTCATCCTTATTCGTGGGTTTTAAACTTCTCCAGCTTGACTTCAACAAGAGCTATGAGCCTTTTTAATTTTATCTTCATGACTTGATAGTTTTGTAGTAGATTGAAATATTGCAACATAATAAATATTTGTTTTGTTTTTGCATTTTGATGATATTGAAGTTAGACTTGTGTAAAATTGAGATTTATAAATTAAGGTTTTTTGTTTCCCTCAAAAAAGTAAGTATGTCATTGTTGTTGTTGTTGTTGTTTTTTTTTTTTTTTAAAAAAAAAATTTGTTTGGTAACTATGTTCCTTATGATTTTTAATGAGGTTGAAGTGAAATATGTATAAATCTGAGATTTATAAATTTGAATCTATGCATTTTTTATAATTTAACTCGATAAGTTAGATTTGTGTTTTTGGTCTTTAGAGTAAATTCTATGGAGTTTTTTTGTAATTTGATGATAACTCATCCAAGGCATGATTGTTCACCCAATGGTCGAATACTAAAGGTTTTGTCTGATCTCTCAAACGACATTATGCGAGAGAGTTTCTAATTCGACGGGAGTTGATTGAGTAACAAACAATGGCGACTCCAGGAATTTTTTTCAAGGGTGTCATTAAGAAATTTAAATTAAAAAAAATTAATACAAAAAAAACTTGTATATATCGAGTCATAAAAAAATGCAAATATATGAAATTTTACAACTTCTACGGGTTTTCATATTTTAAAATCGTTACATGATAGTTCATTATCAGTTTTTATTATTTATTGTCAATATGGCTAGGTGTGATCATTTTATTTTGTTAAGTTTGTATAAAATTTATTTATTTTTATGCAGTTGTCATTATTTTATAAAAATATTTTAAACTAAGGACAAAGTTTAGTTACAAAATTAGTTGTAGCTTAGGATTACAACTTTACTCAATATCTTTTTATTGGAGGTGAATTTTGACAAATCCACCATTGGATTACATCTTCTTCTTATGTCCTCTATGCTTGCAAAATTTCTAGAAAATTAAAGATCAATAGTTATATCATCAATAAATTGTTTAAATTACAAGTTTTTGTACTTTGAAATTATGCATAAAATATAACCTTATAGATTATATAATAAATAATATCTAATTGACACAAAATTTGACACATGTACTTGTTGTTTGGCGGACTGGGCTTGGTTTACCGCAACTATGTTAGGCTGATTACGAACCAAGTTGTGCACAAAGACATGGGTCCTACAACATATACACATCCATACATACAAAATATATACGTATTGTACAGTAAAGAATAGTAAAGGTAAATAAAAAACGTTAGGGATCCTTAGAATGATGAATAATATTTCATTATTTCTTGAGTTTTTAATACATTTGGTCCTTTCTCCACTAGCATATGTTACAGGGTCAAAATAAGTTCAAAAATCACAGACTTAGATAGCTCTTTTAGGCTTCTAAGACTTGTGAGGTTTGAATCCATTTGAATCCAAGTGTATCCTCTAGTGTCTGTCTTAGGATCCCTCATGGAGTTTTCCCTCTTTTCTCCATTTTTGAATTCTAAAGGAGTTTTTAAAGGATTTTTCACTCTAATTCACTATTGTTGACTGGTTTTTGCTGTTGGCTCCCTCCCTTTTTATAGTGTCTTCCTAGGGTTTTTGGGGTACCACTGATTCCCTCCACTTATTGCCCTGGGTACCAGAACCAATGTTGTGTAAGCAACATTGGTGGCTGGCCCCTTCCTTATTTTCTCATTATTTCCCCCTTTGAGATTTCCTCCCCAAAAGTCCCCTGCTGACCATCCCCTTTTGAGAGGTCCTAGGGGTTGACTTTCAATTCCCTTTTTCCAAAACTTCTAGATTCTACTTTTCAGATCCATCTTTTGGGCTGCTTCACCTTTTGGCATTTTCTCTAAATGGGCAAATTCCTCTTTGTCAGGCTGAAAGATCTTTAGCCACCTTCTTTCATGGGCAGATTCCTTGAGGTACTAGGCTTCTTCTTTTGAAGTGCTAATTCCTAAGCTACTAGCATTTTTTTTGAACCATGGGTGGCTGATGGGACATATCCACCTTCGTTCTTTGTGTCCATAAGCATGCTCCCTTAAGCTATCCCAATCCCAATTGACTTCTTTCTGCATATCTCAAGGATCCTGGGCTTCTGGGAATCCCTAGGCATTTTGGTCTAATCCTTTTCTAGGATCCCTAACAAGTTTCCTCACAACGGTTGGGCTCGACTAAACTTCCTTTTTTCTTTTTTCTTTATTTTCTAAGGTCCAAAGCTTGTCCATTCATGGGTTTGGACCTCCTCTCACTTATCTTAAGTGGACCCTTATTGTCGGATTTGGGCCTTGTCCCTTCTTTGAAGGCCCAAATGGGTTCTTTTTTCTTAAATTTGTAATGTTTTGGGCCTTGATGCATTACTTGTGATATTTTGGACCTCAACAGTATTAAGAGCATAAAGAACATGAATTCAACGATTAGATTTTCAAAATATGTAATAATATTTATTTTATTGAATAAGGTTGTAATCTTAGGCTACAACTAATTTTGTAGCTAAATTTTGTCCTTAAACTAAAATGACAAAATGCAACCCACTGACACTATATTATTTATTAATCCACACATCCATATTCATCCATACATAAATACATAAATATTATACTAAGTGTCTACTTAACCAATCAAATATTTGAACAATTGCTAACTTTACTTTTTTTCTTCTTCAATTATGCACTAACATAAATAATACACTAAATGTCTAATTGTTGTTTAGTTTTAGGTTGTATTGATTTATGATCAGAGTGTGCAAGATTTCAACCAATGTATGCAAAAATATTTTTAAGCATAAAATAAACTAATAATTTTTTTTATTTATGTAAATTTTTTTTTTGAAGTCAGGGGTTCATTTGAACCCTGAACAACAAGTGCCACTGCCCCTGGTAACGAATTGACTCTAAACTTGAATCCACTTGACCCATAAGTATATTTGGCAATAGAATTCATGTGAGTGAGGCCGACGTATTATGAGAGAGAAGTTGCATATCTTTTATGCTTGAGATACTTTCTAAATGGTGTGAGTGACTTGGCCAAGAGCTTGGTAACTTGCTTTTGTTTATAATTGGGAGAATTATGGTTGAAGCAATGTTTAGGGTCCATTTGGATACAATTGAAAACTAAAAACACTGTAACAAAATAAATTTTAAATGTATGAATAGTACCGTAGGACTCATTTTTAATGAAAAAGTGGTTGAAAAGTAAAATTTGTGAGTCCATGAACAGTGCATACCGTGCACTATTCACAAAAAAGTCAAACATTTCGGCTCAAAAAGTAAAAAAGAAAGAAAGAAAGAAGCAAACGCAAAATGTGCAATTGGGAAACACAAAACGCGCTTCCCAAATGCACACTTAATGTCCATTACACACTATTCTATTATACACGGTTCACTTTTTGAACTGAAATTGTATCTTAAAGTCCCGACTTGAGTTCAAAAAATGGTTTATGTGTTTGTTGTGTACAACATTATAGTTTGAATTGAATTCCTCCTCCCCATTGTCTTTTCAATCATTAAATAAGTGAGTAATAAGAAAGTTACTTGGACCCGCTGGTGGCATGAAACCATAATGTAATAGGTGAAAATTAAAGCTAACATAAAATAAGCGAAGTTGGTGGCAAAGTGGCCAGTGGAAACTAACGAGGAGCGCCATAAGAAACAAGAGGCCCGCTAGTGGTTTACGTCTCTCTCTATCTCTCTCTCTCTGAATTTGTTTCGTTCGCAGATTCACTCAGCCAAATCTTTCGCGAACATGGCCCTCGTTGGCGTTCTCGCTCTTCAGGGATCTTTCAACGAACACATCGCAGGTACATCTTCTCTCTCTCTCTCTCTTACACACACTTCACATACTGTTTTGTGTGTGTGCTCAATCTCTCTGTTTTTGTTTATGGTCTCAGCGCTGAGAAGGCTAGGAGTCAAAGGCGTGGAGATAAGGAAGCCAGCGCAGCTTGACAGCGTAGCCTCCCTTATCATCCCTGGTGGAGAGAGCACCACCATGGCTAAGCTCGCTGAGTACCACAACCTGGTCCTCTCTCTCACTCTCTGCATTTTTATTTTCAAAAGATGTTTCTTGTGAAAGTACATTCAAACAACGCTAAAAATTCAATTGGGTAGCTAATAATATAGACCCTCTTGCTAATTTGCTCCAAGCTTTTTACTTTCTAACAAGTTAGCGGGATATGTAAATATATACCATGCTAGAGTTTGAAATTTTCTTCTTTTTAATCTCAAGAATGATGCTTAACGTTGATTAGTAGAGAAAAGAACTTATTTTAATGTACCATCTGATTCCTTGAACTTGGTTGTTGTTGTTCATTAAATTTTTCTATTGACAAGGTTTGTTTTTCAGACCCCAAATTATTTAAAATGCTAGGCTTTGGAGTTTGGAGTACTTAAACTTTATATATGTTTCATGTTCCATTGGTTTGAAATAAATGCTAGTTATAATGAACTTCTCTAAAGTTTTCTATTTGACAAGGTTTTGTTTTTTCAGACCCCAAATGATTTACAATGCAGGGCTTTTGAGTAATTTATATATGTGTTCTTAATTGCTCTCCAGAACCAATGTAGCTAATTTATTAATTTCGAATTTATTCTTAGTTTCCTGCATTGCGTGAATTTGTTAAAATGGGGAAGCCTGTTTGGGGGACCTGTGCAGGGCTTATCTTCTTAGCAAACAAAGCTGTAGGTGGGTTTTCCATCCTTTGTTCTGTTTTGCATTGGGTTTACTTTAATGCTTTTTTTTTTAAACCTTGATTTGTCCTTAAAGAAATAGAAGCACCTCAAACTTGTTCATACATTGAGTGGTTGGCTTATCTTTTCAGGGCAAAAAACAGGCGGGCAGGAGCTAGTTGGTGGCCTGGATTGTACTGTGCATAGGAATTTCTTTGGTAGTCAGGTAAGTCTCTGCAATCTTATTTCTCAAGTGCATTATGTTTAATTCAGATTGTTATGCAACAAAGGCTAAAGCTGTTGGGGTTTGTAGAGTAATGGTCTGGAAATCTGATATAATATGATGAGACATACTTAAGCATGTTTGGATATGATGAGGAGTACTTAAGTATGTTTGAGCATCTTGTAGTAATTCAATTAATTTGTTTTCCATAGCATCTCATGTCACAAATCTATCATTATGGAGCCATTCAAAAACTTGGGATTTATATCCTAAAAATGATTGTAGGATCAGGTCTTAGGATCTCATGAAACATTTCAATTTTAACCCTATATTTTTTTTGAAATATCTTTATTAGTTCTTTTGTTTTGAAGGTTTTGTATAAAAATTATATGTAAAAGTCCTTTAAATCTTCTAATGTGTTCTAGTAGTCTAGTAGCATAGGGTTAATTCTATAGAATATTTGTTAAATGAAAATGTGTGTGTTTGGGGGTAGTGATGCTGGCAGGTTTCAATTAATTAGAAGCTGTCCTGTTCAGTATTTGAGTTTAAAGAGTTCATGTTGTCTAAGAAGGTATGGACTGAAGTAGAGAAAAACTGCTAAAGTTATTTGGTTAGGTTCAGAGTTCTTTGTTTGCCATAATTGGTTGGAAAGAAATTAACTGAACTTTCTCTGTTTGATACAAGGATGGGTAGAGCACTGAAAGAGCTACCTTGTTTATTGTTAGGGGCAGATTCTCTTGTAATGCTTTTGCATTGAAGTAATGATTTATGAAATCTTTTCATGGCGTGTGTGGTTAAATTCCTTAGGATATGTATTTTTTGTATTGAGTATATGTAGTTTGCTTTCTTGATGAACAGAATAAAATTATAAAGCATTCATACTCATTTGGCTGGAAAAGCCCTGCCTTTATTATTTTACCCACCTAGAAATTTCTTAGATAAATATTGATTTATCATGTATGGAGTTACTCCCCCCCCCCCCCCCCCCCCCCATCTGGCCCTGGCAGGAGGCCAAAAAAAAAAAAAAAAAGGGAAGAGGAAAATGCGTGGAGTTAATGGCACACAAGTTTGGATCTTCCCTTTTATGAACAGTCCTGCTTTTGAGGGATTGACTTCTTTGAAATTTTATATGGTGACGTGTCTGTCAATTTATTGTCAATGTCCACTTATGGGGTTTCTCAAATGTCTTTGTAATCTAAAAAATTCATGTGTTTGTAGATTCAAAGCTTTGAGGCAGAGCTTCCAGTACTGGAGCTTGCATCCAAGGAAGGTGGTCCTGAGACATTTCCTGGAGTTTTCATTCGTGCTCCTGCAATCCTTGAAGTAGGTCCAGAAGTTCAAGTGCTGGCTGATTATCCTGTCCCATCCGATGTCTTGGATTCAAATTCTACTATTGAATCCCCAGAGGTTTGTTATATGCTCATTTCTGTAATGATCTTTTGATTCAATACTTAAACACCAAAATTTAATCTGCTACTTAACACATAAACAATAGAGTATTTTATTTGTCTTCTCCAAAATATGGTCGACCGTGTTGCTGTTTAATTGCAATGTAAAAGATATGCATGCATCAGTACAATTATCATATCACACAACAAAAAGTATAGTCTGTTCTAATTAGTGGATGGACTATTCTATCATTTGTAGATAGAGGAAGTGGGATTAGCAGGGATGGCTTATAGAACTCATATTAGATCCTGAAACCATGAAATAACTTCTTAAATTTTTCCTCTATGGCACTGGTATAGCATCATATTTTGGGTCTTATAAAGGTTATATAGATAGAGAACAGACTATCTTGCGAACTAGCAATCTGATAGTGAGCATTTTTTTCAATACTTCCAATTTTATTCTGATGTGCCTTACAATGATTGCTTTTTTTATGAGACAAGGAAATCTTTGTAATGTTGCACTTGTGCCTTTTATCTCTTATGATCTATATTAGCCTTTAGGTAATGTAAAAATGGAACCACCACCGTAGTACAAGTTATTATGATTTTATGGGTGGAAAAGAGGTAAAGAAAAAAAAGGGGGCAGCTAGTGCTTCCCTTTGTCTCCACTTCTAAAAGACCTTTTGCTCTACTCAATTACTTAAACCACAGGAAGTCCCAACAGGGTTCAGTTATTCAAATGCCAAAGAGTATAAGGAAAATCCCATTTTGGTTGAGCCTTCTCCCATGGGGTTTTAGAGCTTCAGAGGGCTTGCCTCTGTGCCTAAGAGCTGCCACATGAACTAGCAAGCCACAATTTCATTTGCTAGAGTACTACTCCATTTCTCTTTTCACAAGAGCTGCTGTAAAAACCAAACTGTGTCAAAGTCATTTCTTGTTATAATTTTTTTTTTTCAAAATTAAAGACAGTAAGTTTCTGATAGTGTTTATGCACAGGAGCCATACTAGACACTGCCCTAGAGATATTGTGAGGATGACTAACTGTGATAACTGACTTTTATCATCAATGACTTCCCTAGTGTATATTTTGAAGATATGCTGGGGTCTTTGGTGAGGGGTGCAATGACATGCAGCTATTTAGCTTGAAAAAAAAGAAAAAGAAAAAGAGCCAACGCAGAGCACTTGTTAGTGTGTGTGTGTGTATATGGGTTGAATAGTGATCATAATATGCCATACACAATATCACTGGAATGGTTACAATGGTAGCGATTTTATCAATTAGTTACATTGTTCGATATTTCAGGAGAAAATTCAGTCTGAAAAGAAAGTGATTGTAGCTGTAAGACAGGGAAACTTGTTAGGGACTGCCTTCCATCCTGAATTGACAGCAGATACTCGATGGTATATGTATTTTGACTATTTTCCATTGCTTGTGTATTTTTATAATATTAAATGAGGTCTAAACATATGCTTCTGCAGGCATAGTTACTTTTTGAAGATGGCAAGTGATGTTGCAGAAGGGGCCTCAACTAGCATTGTTGCTGTTGGAGTGGATTTAGGTTCAAACAATCAGCCAAGGAATGACCTTCCTATATACAGGAGCATTGAGAACTAAAAATACTCTTTACCACATTTCCTTTTCTAAATTATTTTCCTTTCTATCATTTAGTTTTCGTATCCTTGTAGAATTGTTAATCTTTTAAAGGTCATTTATATTGAGCAAGCATTCTTTAAATTTTGTGATTTTGATTTAAGGCAGACCCTCAGTCACATGGTGTATATATAATTCGAGGGAAAATTACACTTTACCACCCTAAACTATCCATTAGATTACACTTTGCACCATAAACTATCTGACTGCACACTTTGCACCCTAAACTATCACACTTATCACGCTTTGCACCCCGGTGTTATTTTTACTGTTATATTTAACAGAATTTTGCTGCATGTGACAAGCATATGCTTCTTACTTAGGTGGAATAAAGTTAAAAGACTGAAACACCCTTCCTCAAAATTAATTAAAACAAAACTTAAATTTTTCCACATCTCCCTCTATCTCACGTGAGGTCATCCTCTTCATTTGCACTATTTCTATATAAAAAAAAAAAAAAAAAAACACGCAAATTCAGAGTTTCTCTTGTATCTTCTTGGTCATTGACAAAGTTCAAATTTTCCATTACAAGTTAGCAAAATCAAAATGCACGGATGTGATTTTGAGAAACACACCCAAATTCACAGATGTAATTCTTGATTGATTTTTTTTTTCTTCTTTTTATCGTTCTCTTCTTGACTGATTTTGAGAAACAAAGTCCCAAACACAAAGTCCTCATACCATAATTATACCCCACCGGGGCCACCACCACCAAATAAATAATAAAAAAAACATAATAATAATAATAAATAAAATGTAATATCTTATCACAACACAGAAATGCTTTGAATTCCACAAATTGCAAATCAAATATCTGAGAATTTACCACTTGTCACAAATTGCTAAATTGTATGATACAATACCATGGCCTTAACAAGTGTAAAAATACCTTGCAAATCATTGCTGGGAAAAAAATATTTTTGAACTCACAGGGTACCTGGTACTAAACCACCATGATAAAGTGCTTTGAGTTCCACATGATGATGACACAAAATAAAGTGCTTTGATATTATTAGCTTTACTCATTGTTCACAGATGACAATGACACAAAATATAATCCAAATGTATGGATTACGTAGAACATAAAATTGTTAATGCCTAGCAAAAATCATTGTTCACAAATTGACAATGACAAAAAAAAAAAAAAAAACAAATGTAAGGATTACATGTTGTTCATGCCTAATACAAAAAGCTTGCACAACCCAACACAAACTAATTATATTTTCTCAAACCCAAGGTTTTTTTTCTTCTTAGCCTGCATCCTTTGAATGGCTTTTTCCAAAGTTGGCACCACCACACGCTCACCATTCTCACCACCACCATATATCGTTAATGGTGCCGTTGAAGTTCTTACACCGGTGGAACTTGCAACAATAGCCTTTGAACCTCCAGCCCTTGAATTCAGAGCACTTACAGCAATAGTCTTTAAACCTTTAGCCCTTGAATCTACAGCACTTGTAGCAGTAGCCCTTGCACCTCCAACTGCTTGCTTCTTGTTTGTTGTAGGTGTCTTCTTAGCATTGGTAGACACTGTACCCTACATTATATAACACACAAAAATATATAAATATCAAGAATTAATGATGGAAAACATAACATAGAGCACACAAAACTAACCTTGTCTTTTTTGGATGGACATGTTCTGCTATTATGTCCCACCTTCTTACACTCAGAGCATTTGATGATTGTACCAGCCTTGCTTAGCTTATATGGGTTTTTGGGTTCTGAAGGATGCCTTTTTCTCTTTATCTTGGGTCTACCACGTTGTATCTTATCCTTGGGTGGTTCCAAAGGATCTATTGATGTCCTTCTCCACTGTTCCATGCTAGCCACAGGGTAAATTATTGGTTCATATGCCTTCATGTATGTCTCAATTGTGTAATAAGGATGCACATAATCTTCAGGTACACTTCCATCAAATAGTATGGCAGATATGGCATGTTGACATGGGATGCCAGTAAGATCCCACTTCCTACAACCACATGTCCTCTTGCTCAAGTTCACAACAAACCTTTGATGTTTGCACTCAACCTCAAATAAACCATTTCCAGCATATATTGACACACAATCAGAAGACTTCAAACCTTCATTGTCCAATTTCGCTTGAATTTTGGGACATATTTTCCCTGTCAATTTAGACATCCCTTCCCTCTTCAATTGGAACCTCCTCATCAGCTTTCTCCTAATCTTTTCAATCATGGTTACTATAGGCTTGTCCCTAGCATCTAAAATGTATGAGTTGAAACTCTCTGACAGATTATTCACAAGCAGGTCACTCTTTGAATGGTCTGTGAAATATGACCTAGACCACATGGATGGATCTACATTATCCAAATACTCATAAGCTTTTGGGCACAATTTCTTAAGCTCACCCATTTGTTCAAGAAACTCATGCTCTGTATATGCTGTAGCTGCAGCCCACAACTTGTCCTTAAGTGCTTTTCCTTTGTGGCCTTTATCTCTATAATTGGCATACAAATGCCTCACACATGACCTATGATCTGCCATAGGACATACCACGTCAAAGCTTTGGATCAAGCCCTACATACAAAAGACAAATACTTTAATAAAAATAACAAAATATATAAAGGTCAAATTTAATAAATGAAAATAATGAAAATTGCCCATGCCTTTTGTCTATCTGAAATAAATGCCCATCCATGTTGTTCAACTGGGCCAAGATCCTTCAATAAGCAATCAAGGAACCAAGACCAACTGTCCTTGCTCTCAGTTTCTACAATAGCCATAGCAATGGGGTACATGTTATCATTGGCATCTCTTCCCACAGCACTTAAGATTTGTCCTTTTTGGTTGCCCTTCAAGAAACATCCATCTAGCCCAATTAAGGGTCTACATCCAGCCTTGAACCCTTCCTTTGTAGCTTGGAGACAAATATATAACCTTTGAAATGTACCTGCCACATCAAGAGTAGGCCTATCCACCAACATCACTGTAGTGGTACCCACATTTGTAGCCTTTAATGTCTCACAATAGTCCCAAATTCTATTATATTGTTCATTATCGTCACCATCAATTACTTTTTCAGCACTTTTCCTTGCTCTATACACCTGCATCCTACCCACATCAACATGAAACTTATCCTTGATCTCTTTCTGCAATCCAGCGGTAGGGCAATTTAAATCATATCTAAACTTCTGCATATACCTCTTAGAAATCCACCTTGATGTACATGCTGAATTTTTGTATGCCCTAGTGCAAGTGTGAGTGGGGTTCAATGTCTTAATTTGGAAGGTCATTTCATCTGTTACTTGAGAACCATAAACCCTATATTTGCATCCTTCAGCTTTACATCTCACAATCACCTTGTCTTTATTGTTCTTCACAAAACGTAAATCTTTGCCTTTAATCAAGTTGGCCTCTCTGACAGCTTCTCTAAAAGTGGCAACATCACCAAACTTCAAACCTTTCACAAGTTCTGGACAGGCCATATCAATTTCATTAAATTCAAGATTTTTGTTGGTGTTACAATTATCCTCTTCAGATGTGGGCTTAGGAGAAATCAGCTCATCACTTTTGCCAATATCAGAACCACAATCCTTACCCATTTGCTCTCTATGTGTCAAATACAATACCTTCTTGGGGTCATTTTCCTTCCCAATTGGCTCAAATATGTCTTCATCACCACTTAGTACCTCACCCCAAAAACGATCTTTATAAGCTCTACTGTTTTCTACATCAAACTCCTCCTCTTCTTCACTCTCATTCAAGCTTTCATATTCATCTTCAGCTATATTTTCATGCCAATCCACATCAAGGTCACCATCAACATCATACCCTTGGGGGACAACATCATCACACACCTTCTCCTTCCCCTTCCTATTGCTACCAGTAGACTTGTTTTTCCCACCCTTAATTTGCAATTTTGGTCTATTAAAACTAGTAGCATTAGCAACACACTTCTCTTTTCCCTTCCTTTTGCTACCACCAATAATATCACTTTCAGGTAGGTTATGAGTAAATGGTATACAATCACTGTCAATCTCTTGACTAACAGTGTATAATACCACACTTTCTACTCCTTTATGACAGTCAACCATCTTCAATACATCTGGATCTGTTTTTATCTGCACAAGCCCTTCATCCAAATTCATGCCAACTTGTTTGTAATAAACTAAATCCCCCCTTTTATATCCATATGACTTCAAAATACTCTCAACCTCAATAAAAGACATACAGTCCCTATCATATCTCTCACCATGAATTGATATGTCACCACCAACATAAATTAACCCATTCAAATTCTTGAACCTTCCCCCGTGGTGAATCTCAAATATTAAATCACCTTCTTCCATGTTTTGGCTGTATTTTTTTCTGCATTAAAATATTCTAGTCAAAAACATGCTTTCAATATTACGAGTGGGACAAAAATTATTCTATACAGTGTGGGGACCAATTGAAGACACCACCTAAGTCAATACAAACACATAATAATATTCTATAACAGTGTAAAAAAAAAAAAAACACACACACACACACACACACACACCCATCCATAATTAAAAAAATTCAAAAAGGTACCAAATAGTAAAATCCTTGACTACTAGTTCCAGTACTCATCAGTAACACAACTAGCAAGAGAGTGAGAAAGTACGATAAGCGAGAGTGATAAGCGAGAGAGTGAGAGAGTGCGAGGTTCAAACACAAAACCTTCCACAAATCCGCTTAGACAAATGCTTAATCGTATGAAACTTAACACAAAACCATATATATATCAATCCGAACCCAAAGCAACATCACACATAAAATAAATCACCGATTTAAAAGACGCAGTTAGGAAGCAAAATTGAAATTTTAGAACAATAATCTCATAAACTGATTTTGCTAACCTGTAATAGAAGATTTAAACTTTGTCAATGGCCAAGGAAGATATGAGAGAAACTCTGAGATTTTGTGTTCTTTTAGAGAGAGGGAGAGTGCAGATGAAGCAGCGGGAAGCAAAACAAATAAGAAAAAATTTGGGTTTTGTTTTAATTGATTTTGAAGAAGGATGTTTTAGTCTTTTAACTTTATTCTACCTAAGTAAGAAGCACGTGTTTGTCACATGTAGCAAGATTCTGTTAAATATAACACTAAAAATAACACCGGGGTGCAAAGTGTGATATATATAATAGTTTAGGGTGCAAAGTGTGCAATCGGATAGTTTAGGGTGCAAAGTGTAATCTAGTTGATAGTTTAGGGTGGTAAAATGTAATTTGCCCTATAATTCGAAATAGCTATATTTAGTCATTCACTTCTTGTTAAATGGCAATAAACATATGCTTGCAAACTAATCATGTGGCGTTTACCATCAATGTTAAATTAGGATATAATGCTCGTTTAGTCTGTCCAACTAGGCCGGAAATTTTTAAAGTTATCAGAGTACTGATGTTTTGAAATTTCACCGATACAGATTAAAGAAATGACACCATTCAAGTTTCCATTATATTTGAAATTCTATTGCGTGGACGTGGACTCTATATATAATTTGATGCAGTGCTTTATTCATTGGTTGCAAGTGGCTGCCAACCATGTTGCAGCCAATTGGTGATGCAATGCAGCCTAGGTGCATTGTTGCTGTGTGCTGTGCGCGCCAGCAAGTGCAGCCAATAAGTGTTAGGCTCTTTGTAACTCAGCTAATTAGTGCCAACAAGAACAATTTTTCAGCCAAGAATCTTGTAGCACAACTGTCAAGAACTGCCAAGAACGAGTAGAATATAATTGTGCATGACAATGTCATTACTTACAGAAGTAAATAACTATAGTCTGGTTGTTGGGCTTCCGATGGCGTTTCCTCAAAATCCAGACGCATGCAGCATATAGGTTTATTTGGTAAGCTCCAGTAGGTTTAAACACAATATATAGATTTATCTCTAGCAGACTGGCACTTTGTTTTGATCATCTCAACGTGACTATAATAATGACATTGTGTCAGATGGCTATAATTATGAGTTTATGACATTATGCCAATTCTTATAATCTTATTTGATGTACACTTTTTTTTTTTTTTTTTGAAGAGAGTTTCAATTTATGGCGTTCGCTCCTAATAATAGCTCTTTATCATTAGACCAAGACACCAATCGGTTTTCGGTGTAGATGGGGATTGGACCCCAAATCTCTTATTCAACCATCAAAAATACCAGTTGAGTTAATTGGAACCTACATTTGATGTACACTTGTTTATATCTATATAATATCTAAGTATTTAATATTGTTACACTTCTATTGAATCACATCATTTGTCACATCACCCTTTTTTTTAATATTGATTTGTTCATCTAATTTTTTGATAATATTAAATATATTAAACGATTGACTTTATTATACATTCATCTTGGATGATTCTAACTTTATATATACTTTGTGTTTACTCATTCATCTACTTTAATTTAGAAAGAACTCATTCCAGACTTTTTTTTTTTTTCATCACTACTCTTACTTTAATTCATTGCCTCTCCGTTTCTTTCGACCCTTCCTCTACCCATCAAACCCGAATGACTATCCAGGTGCTTCAATTGCTACTTCTTAAAATTAGAAGTCCACCAATTTTTTTTCCTATTAGATTTTTAAATGCCCTCTGTGTCTTCTCACCTCTCCCATTCATTGAACAACAAGTAGAATTCTAAGGTGAGTCTCTCTCTCTCTCTCTCTCACAGAGTGGATATATGATTTTTTTGGTGGCTAATTTACTTCTACAGTGTGCTGGGTAGATTGAATTTTTTGTCGATTTGTAACTTTGGGTTTAGAATGAAGACAAATCTTTTCAGCCTAAGCAGGGGCGGAACTACATTCCCCCGCCCAAAAAAAAAAAATTTTTTTTTTTTTCCTAGTATATATATTAGTGAAAATTTTTAAAGGATTCATTAAAAATTAGGATTTGGCCTCCCCAAAAAATTTAAATTCTCAAACAATGCTCTAAAAAAATAAAGGATTGACTAATTTTCCAAATAATTATAGAGATAATGTATTTTTTTTCTTAATTTCATTTTTTATAATTTCATTTGTTTCTCAACAATACTTTTAAGGTTTTGGATTATTCACAATTTTGAAGACTTCTTTAGTTTCATTGGAGGTTTTTTATCCACGATAAACTACTGAGTAATTTATATGCAAATAAACATTGTAAGAATTCATCATGAAGATGACAATGGTTGAATTTTATTCTATGAAATATCGTCATCAAGTTTTATTCTATAAGTTTTAAAAATACCAAGGTTTTTTTTTTTTTTTGTTTTTTGGGTGGGGTACATATCTAATATCAAGGTAAATAACATTATGAACACTAGATTGATAACTTCAACATCAGAGGCGGCATTACGTGTTGGCCAGGGGATTCAAATGAACCCCTTGACCAGCTGGAATTTTTTTTATATATAAATTTTTAAAAAAAATTTTTTTTTTGACTCCCCTAAAATCTCCTCACCCTAAATTTTGTTTAAATTCACTAAAATAAACTTGAATATGATTATTTTAATGCTACTTTCATAATATTTTCACAATAATTTCATAATAGAGGTTAAGTGACAAGTTATAACTAGTTTTTATTTTGACCCACAATTGACATCACTTTTTTACCTTTCTTTTTTTGCTAATATATCACTTTTTTTTTACCTACCTTTATCAACTTGTCACTTATATTTTGTTGTGAAATTTTTGTGTAAGTGTTGTGTCAACAGCACTACTCTTAAAATATTTAATTTTATAATAAAGAAAAAATGTTTCAAATTTTGCTCATTCGTTAATAAATAAATAAATAAACCTTCTATCTAGGACTTTGGCTTACTTTTCTATTGATAGCAAAATGAAGTTGTTTTTCCCTGCACTTTTCTTCTTCATCAGCAAAAAATTACACTAACGTTCCAACCAATATATCTATATTTATATCTGTAATTATTTCCTCATTCTCTCTATCTCTCTTTCTTTATTCTATGTTTTCTTAGCTTTTATCTTTGTTTGATCAAGTAGCTTTCTTAGATTTTATCTTTGTTTGCTCCAATTCCAAGAGAGTGATCACGTGTATGGTTAAAAACTCATACACTTCAAAAGCAGAAATTTATATTAGTTTTTTTTCTTAGTTTCACATTTACTCCTAGTCTTGCTCCTAGGTTTGTTATTATTATTCTTTATCATATATTTTTATTTAATTAATATTACATATAAATATAATAAGTTATTATGCATTCAATGGTTGTTGTTTTACTAATCTTTTAACTATTAATAAATTTTTTAGACTATTATACGATAGAGTGCTATTGTATACTAAATTGTATTTATTTTAGATTATTGTATATAATATGGAAGTTGTATATATATAAAAAATTAATCATTTTATTTTTTAATTGCCCCCTTGACAAATTCTTAACTCCACCATTACTAACTCTCCTAAAAAAAAAATCCTGGAGCTACCACTGTTCAACATTAATATATATGTGTAATGTATCAGTATTATAACTTGGTCTCCCCAAAGTAAAATTCTTGCGGTTCCGCCCTAAGTCTAACCAAAAACTTGGGTACCAATGAAGAACTATAGGTAGCAATGTTGTCAATACCGTACCGTACCGGCCGGTACGGCCGGAATATACCGTACCGGCCGGCAATCCGGTACGGTTAACCTCTATGTTTCGTACCGGTAGAAATATCGGCCGTACCGGCCTCATACCGGCCGTACCGGCCAATTTCGGACAATACCGGCCGGTACCGGGCGTACTGGCCGGTACAGAAAAAAGTTTTTTTTTTTTTTTTTTTTTATTTTTTTTTTTTAAGTTTTGTAATTTTTGAATTTTTGTTAGGATAGAATGGTAACTTATTTGTATTAACTTATTAGTATTATTTGTTTTCTTAGTATGCAATGGTAACTTTTAAGCTTTCTATTTTATTTTTTTTTTATTTTTTTTCCCATTTAATTGATACTAAAGTATAAAACCATGAATAATTAGTTTTGAATTAAGAAAATGTTTTATTGTAAACTTTTATATTTATTATTATATATATATACACTGACACATACATACATACATATATATATATATATATATATAAATATAAAAAATAGCGGTAAACCCGAAACGGTACACCGGTATTGACCGGTATCCGAAATATATCGTACCGGTGGCCAAACCGGTACGGCCTCCGGTACGGTATTGACATCCTTGATAGGTAGTGGCGAGTTTGTGCAGTGGGAGTAGCATAAATGTCACAAACTGAGTGACTTGTACCAAAATCTTCTTCATTATAAGTCCTCTCTTTCTTACCAACTTTCACAATGATATAGATTGGAGTGCTTTCCAAAGATTTTTGAAGCAAGTGTTGCAATCAAGTGTGTAAAGGAAATTAAGAGGATAAGAAGAATGACAGGTAGGGATGGCAAAATTGGGCACGATCTGCGAACTCGACACGACATAACACGAAATTAGTAGGTTATGGGTTGAGACTTAATAGGTTTGTGTCATATTCGGGTTGACACGTTTGACCTGTTTAATAAATGGGTTGGGCTAATGTCCATCACATGGAACCCGTTTGACCCGTTTAATTAAATGACATTTTACTTAGATATCCTTCAAACCCTAGGTATATAAACTTCTTAATTGTTGTAGTTTATTTTCTTTGATATATTATGATTGATTATATGTGATATTGAAATATGCTTTAGTTTTGAATTATTATTTGTGATGCAGTTACTTATTAGTTCTAAATTTTATATAAGAATATTTATTTGTTTGGGTTTTCATAATTCATATCAATTTGTTTAATACTAAAATTATTATTAATATTTTTGTATTGATAAAATCTGATAAACAGGTCGACATGATTGACTTGTTTAATAAATGGGTTGTCTTAGTGTTAAGGAATCTTGACCTGTTTAATAAACATGTTGGGTTAGGGTTGACCCATATAGTCTAATATTCATGACTTGACATGACACGAACCTGACACACAAACACGAATTGCCACCCCTAATGACAGGCATGTTTAATTACAAGAATAAAGCAAGCCCTAAATGGGTTTAGGAGTGTACCTAACAAGTAACAACATCCATTCAATTGTAATTAGAATAAAGCTATGACTTTTGTTTGTTATGAACCAATTCTATTTTTGTATGATGTTGCTATCATTTTATTTAGTATGACAAAAATAGAGGGAGAGATGAGAAATTGAAGTAAGGGTAATGATGAAACAGAAAAGTGTGGAAGAAGTTCTTTCTAAAATTAAGTAGACGAAGGTGTGAAGGCAAAGTATATGTAAAGTTAAAACCGTTCAAGATATTAATAGAAAAAAGACCATCCAAGATGAATGTGTAAAATTAATTCGTCAATATGTTTAATATCATAAAAAAGTAGAGGAACAAGTCAATAAAAAAAAAATGGTGATGTGGTCAATGCTTTGTTCCATTTAGTTCATTTCGGTCCACTTCAGTCCATTTGGGCCACTTCGATCCAATTTGGTCACTTTTGTTCATTCGGGCCATTTTGGTCCATTTAGTCTACTTTGGTCTATACGTTCCACTTCGGTCCATGCAGTCTAATTTAGTTTACTCCGGTTCACTTTTTTTATTTAACTAAATATCATTTTATTTTCACGTCTTTTATAATTTCAGTGAATGATTCACTAATTGGCTTCTTAAAATGACTAAACAAGTTTAAGTCATATAGAATTTAGGAGATTGCTATACCTATTGTTTTTTTTAAGCTTTTAAATGATTCACTTAGCACATGAAAAACTTTTCTTTTTTTTTTCTTTTTCTTTTGACATATGAAGCTCATTTTGCAGTAGATAAGTTATTTTACATACCATGGCAGAAATTCCATTATACATAAATTTACTGTCCACTCAATTCTTTAACAAGAATAATCATATATATATATATATATTTTCATACAAGCACTCAAAATAGTTAATATATTAACTAGTTCTTGAAAATAAAGAAGAAGTTAATATGACAAAACAAGGCCGCACGAAGCAAACTCTTTATGTTGATGACTCTGTTGTGACTTGTGTGGTTGAAAAAAGCACCAACTTTTTATTGAAAAAAAGAAGAAAAAAAATCAACATAAAAAACTGTAACTATCCCATGAATTATACGGGATTGCGACTAGTTTCAAATGATAGTACTAACAATAATATTAAAAATAAGTAGATGAACAGGAGTGTGAAACCTGCACGGATGGCCATGGGGCCTTGTGATAAAGAAAGAGTGTGCTGTATCATTATTTCGACCGGTTAGCTTTGATGTTTTCCACAGAAAATTTTTCCCACCTTCAGAGTGAAATAGTGCCCTTCTAAAGTAGAGTTGAGACTTGAGACAACGTCCAAAACTCAAAAACTTTCAATTGATAGGAAAAAAAAAAGGTTTCCTCCAAATACGCATTTACTTATTGAACTATTATTCAACCCAAAGTTTTTACATAAATAAATGGGTAAAAACTAATTTATACACACTTAAACTGCACATAAATCATGACTTGAAGTCACAATTTTCAAGTAAATTAATGTATGATGGTGGAAGGGCTTATTCCTCCATTAGGGCAGTATTGGACTTCAGAACTGCTAGGCTAGCTTTAAGAACTACTGATATATATATATATATATATATATATATATATTTTAAGCCATGTGAGCTCAAGTCAATCCAGGAAAGCTAACAAACAAGCCTACAATGACCTATTTTGAGCAGAAATGAACCATGTTTGTTTCATTCCCTCAAAGGTCTCATTAATCGTATTAAGCAAGAAATCGCTGACCCTTTTCCTAACTTAGCTGCCAATCCAAGCTGTGGTTCATAAAAAAATAAGTGCATGCATGAATGGTGGTAGAGCTTGCCATGTGGACTAGCTTCGTTGGATTGATTTGTGATACGTGGTGATCGGCATTTGACCAACACTGTCAGGCTTGGGCGGCAAAAGTGTGGTTGCATCAACTGTGTGGTTGATTTGATTAGTTCGAAGGACTCGTATAAAACTTTTCTGAAAATCTCCATATTTAAGTATTAGTCCGTTTCATAATATTGTTTTAGTAACGTTGTTTAATTGTTATGAAAATACATACGGATGAAAAAATGTTGTGAAAATACATATTGGGTTGTTTAAACATCACAACCAAACAGGATTATAGAGGCAAAATGTATATATCAAAATGATTTGTATATAAATGAGGCGGTGATTCATTCTAATAATCTAATTAATCAGTCATATTTAGTGCAAAGAAGACAAAAGAAAAGAAAATCCTTATCAAGCAAGTTTGGATAGAGTATCATGGGATCCAAGGCATTCAAGGGTATAAGGTACTAATCACATGAATGGCGCGTAATCAGGACGTTATCCAGGACCAACTGGCTCATGTGCTCGTTTTCTGCAAATTTTAGAGGCAAGTTGAGCTGGTTTCTTTAATTACAGGTGATTTCACGCTTATCAAAGGCTATATTCATATGTAATGTTGCATGAAATCCAAGTTATTTTCTACAACAAAAGTTGTCTCTTGCTGGCGACTTCTTAAGAATAAATTTGAATGCACGCATGCATGCATGTGCAGACTCATTTTTATATATCTTGATTTATTAATTTCTTAATTGACAGGCAATCCACTAAATTTCAGCATTTCAGGGGAAAATTATTGTTCTAAGAGAGTGTTTTGTATGTAGTATAACTTACCATATTCTCCTTTAAAAGTTACTATGACTTTTGAGTGGAGTTGTGGTATGCCTTTGTGTTAAAACCCATTTCCTTCTCCCGTGTATATATATTTGTTTCTTAAAAAAAAAAAAAAGGGTAATTGTCCACACATTGCTTAAGAGAGTGTGTTGTGTGTAGTATAACTTGCCACACATTGCTTAAGAGAGGGTGTGACAAGTTATACTACACACAACACGCTTTCTTGAAAGTTACCATGGCTTAATGTAGTGTGCCTTTATGTTTGTTGAGGTCCAAAATATCACAACATTGTATCAAGGTCCAAAGAAATACGAAATTGAAATTTAAGAACCATTTGGGCTTTCAAGGAAGGGGTAAGGCCTAAATTTGCCAATTAAGGACTACTAAAATAAGTAAAAAAGGGCCAAAGCCCATGAATGGGTAAGCTTTGGGCCTTATGAAATAAAGAAAAAAGAAGCTCAACCCAGCCCTTAAGAGAGAAGATTGTGGGGGAACTCAAAGAGAAAGCTGAACCAGGATACTTGGGGATTCCCAGAAACCTGGGATCCTTGGGATATGCAACAGGAGACCAACTGTGATTGAGACAGCTCAAGGAAGCATATCCATGAACAATGTTATACTACACACAACATGCTTTCTTAAAAGTTACCATGGCTTAATGTAGTGTGCCTTTATGTTTGTTGAGGTCCAAAATATCACAACATTGTATCAAGGTCCAAAGAAATACGAAATTGAAATTTAAGAACCATTTAGGCTTTCAAGGAAGGGGTAAGGCCTAAATTTGCCAATTAAGGACTACTAAAATAAGTAAAAAAGGGCCCAAGCCCATGAATGGGTAAGCTTTGGGCCTTATGAAATAAAGAAAAAAAGAAGCTCAACCCAGCCCTTAAGAGAGAAGATTGTGGGGGAACTCAAAGAGAAAGCTGAACCAGGATACTTGGGGATTCCCAGAAACCTGGGATCCTTGGGATATTCAACAGGAGACCAGCTGTGATTGAGACAGCTCAAGGAAGCATATCCATGAACAAAAAGAACGAGAGCATATATGTTCCATTAGCCACCCATGATGTAGAAAAAAGACAGATGACTTGGAAACCAGCACTTCATGAAAAGAGGTATGGTACCTCGGGGAATCCAAGGAGATGGATCATGAAGGAAGGTGGCTGTGGATCCTTTAGTCTGATAAAAAGGAATCTGTCCATTTAGAGAAAATGACAAAAGGTAAAACAACCAAAAAGTGAGTATGAAAAGTAGTATCTAGAAGTTTTGGGAAAAGAAGAATTGCAAGTCAGCCCTTAGGACCTCCCAAAAGAGGAATCGAAGGTCAGTTAGAGACTTTTGGAGAGGGAACTTCAAAACGGGAAAATAGTGAGAAAATAAAGAAGGGACCAGTCACCAATGTTGCTGACACAACATTGGTTCTAGTACCTAGGGTAGCAAATGGAAGGAATCGATGGTGCACCAAAAACCCTAGGAATGTGCTATAAAAGCGAGTAAAGCCATCAGTAAAAACCATTCAACAATAATGAATAAGAGAGAAAAGATCCTTTAGAAAACTCATTCAGAATTCAAAAAGGGAGAAGAGAGGGAAAACACCGTAGGGCCGGTTGAATGGTGGAGCAAGAGATGCGGTCGCCTAAGGCCCCAAGTAAAAAAAAAGGTCCCAAAATTGTAACCAATAGGGTTATTTATAATCAATAAATAAAATAATATTTTTTTACTAGATGAAAAACAAATAAAAAATAGAGAAAAATGTAACGTCCACAATATTTTTCACAACACTTTTACAACTAATACTAAGTAGTAGGTTGTTACAACTTGTTATTGATGGAAAAAAATAATTATAGTGATATTTTCAAATAGAAAACAAAAAGCAACTTAAAACTTAGGATTTGTTGTAAAAAATATTGTGAACGTTGCACTTCTAAAAAAAAAAGAATAACAATAAGAGTTTAGTTAGCAAACTTTTACTAGTTCTCATCTAAGTCTACCTCTAACACTACTCTTTTACTTATCACTATCAATCTGCCATATCAACAAGTATGAAAAATTTTGTCAAATTTTTTTTGTCTGTAAATTTAAAAAAAAAAAAAAAAAATTCTACATAGTTCATGTTAATTAGCAGTAATTTTGTATCTAAAACAAGATAATCAATTTTCGCCTTAGGCCCCAAAATGCATCAAGCCGCCCCTACCATCCAGGATCCTGAGACAGACACTAGAGAATACACTTGGATTCAAAATGATTCAAATCTCACAAGTCTTAGAAGCCTAAAGAGTTATCTAAGTTTGTGATTTTTGAACTTATTTGAACCTTGTAATATATCCTAGTGCAAGAAGGGCATAATGTATTAAAAACTTAATAAAATAATGAAGATCCCTAACGTTTTATTCACTTTTCCTTTACTTATATCATTATTTACTATTTCTTACTGTGCAGTACAGATATGTTTTCTATGTGTTAGTGTGTATGTAGGGGTGTTCACCAAACCACATAAACCGCACAAACCGCAAAAACCGCATCAAAACCACCCACAAAATGGTATAACCGCAACGCACTGCAAGTAATCTTGCACTACACCGCACCACATCGCATGGTGTAGTGCGGTTTGCGGTTTTATAATAAGAAAACCGCACAAACCGCACCGCACTGCACCCTTTTATATATTAATATATTTAATTATTTTTAATATTAAATATATTATTAATAGTTTAATAACCCTAGTTTTCCCAAAAAAAAAAAAAAATAGTTTGATAATCCTAGCAAATGTTGATTAAGAAAGCCAACCCAAAATAAAGAAAAACTAGCTCAATAATTTAAAACTTGGACCAAAACAAAGGGAAAAATTAGTTTTGGGCTAGGTAGAAAAACCCAAAATTTGAAAAATATACCAATTTCAAATCATTCAAACCGCATCTTATATACCGCACCGCATATGTGACCGCAAAAATGAGATGCGGTGTGGTTATGTTTTTGGCTAAACTTAAACCGCACCGCATATGTAACCGCAAAAATAAGGTGCGGTGCAGTTATGATTTTAGATAAACTGCACCGCAAAATGCGATGCTAAAAATGGCCCAAAACCGCACCGCACCACGAACACCCCTATGTGTATGTATTGTAGGATCCATGTTTTGTGCATAACTTGGTTCGTAATCAGCCCAATTTAGTTGCGCTGAACCAAGCCCAGTCCACTAAACAACAAGCATAAGGTCCAGGATCCTTGTTTCTACTTGGGCTTGTGTGTTGTCAAAAAAAGAACCTACTATGTTATAACCTTTTTCCCTCTCTTGTGTATGTGTGTATTTATTTCTCAAAAAAGAAGAAGTGTCAACTAAGAGAAATTATTAGGTTTACTAGAAGGATTACTGAAGTGGTCATTTCAATTAATGAAACAATGTGGACGTCACATTTGCATAAGGGGCATTTTTATTGGTTGGGAGGACCACTTCAATAGTCCTCCTGGTGGATCTAATAATTTTTAATTATTAGGTTAATTATTAAGTCCACTAGGAAGACTATTAAAGTGGTCCTCTCAATCTTTCTCAAAAAAAAAAAAAAAAAAAAAAAGTGGTCCTCTCAATCAATGAAACAATATCACATATGTAAATGTATAAGTTAGCTTCCTAATCAGTACAAAAAATAAAAAATTACCAAGTGATGTTATATTTGCATAAAAAACATCTTTTTTAGTTGGGAGGACCACTTTAGCAGTCATCCCATGAACCTAATAATTTCTACTAGAAATTATTAGGTCCACTAGGAGGACTACTGAAGTGGTCTTTCCTCTTATCAAAAAAAAAAAAAAAAAAGGTGGTCTTTCGACTCTTTCCAATCAATGAGACAATATCATATATATAAATGTGTGAGTCGACTTCCTAATTAGTACAAAAAATAAAAAATAATAAAATTACCAAGTAATGTTACATTTGCATAAGAAACATATTTTCATTATTTGGGAGAACTACTTTAGTAGCCCTATTGAAGTGGTCTCCCAATCAATAAAACAATATCTCATATGCAAATGTGTGAGTCAGCTTCATGATTAGCACAAAAAATAAAAAATAAAAAATAAAAAATAAAATGAAATCCTTAACAAAAGAAAAAAATATCCATAAAGAAGTCACCCTAATTAGCTTTATTTGAATGTGGCTAAAACTAAAAGAAGACATTTAATGGTGAAAATTTGTTGAGGAAAATCCATTTAATTAAAAATAGCATTAGAATTTGCATAATATTTTTTCTCCTCCCAAAGACTATTTGCGTCACCTACACTTTTCTTGCTCGTTAAAAATGTTAAAGTCATTTATATCAAAAGCTACGCAAATCTTTTTAAGTTTTGTAAGGGACTTCTTACAAAAAAAGATGGGACAAAACTATATTGTCAAAGCAAGGAATCTTAAGAATTTATGTGAAGAGGAAAATCGACCTGAATTAAGGCGAACTCAAAGGCATAGTACCCACCTGGACAACCCTTTTTAAAGGCCCCTTCGCACCCTACCCTTTGCATATCTCTCTTCCATTCTCGTATCAACAGAAAATCATCTGAAGGAGAAGAAAAATACACGACTTAGTTGCAATGGATAAGAGAAAGTCATGCATTTTGATGGCTTTCTTTATTCTATTGCTATCCATGGATGCCATCTTTGTCCAAGCTGCAGGCAATAGTAATGCCAACGGCAACAAAAACAACAACAACAATCAGAATGGCAACAACAATAACAATAACAATGGAAATGGAAATAGCAATGGCAATGGAAATGGCAACAACAACAATGGTAATGGCAATGGCAATGGAAATGGCAACAACAACAATAACAATGGCAATGATGACAACAACAGCAAAGAAGATTATGACGTGTTATCACCAGAGTCTGATGGAAAGGAACGAGCTAAATGCAAAGCAAATGGAGCTTGTTACGCCAAAACTCTTACATGTCCAAATGAATGCCCACAGAGGAAGCCCAAAGAGAACAAAAAGAAGAAGGGATGCTATGTTGACTGTAGTAGCAAATGTGAAGCCACTTGCAAATGTAAGCTATCTAGCATCCTTTATTAACAACTTCTTTATTTGAATTTGTGATGAACAAGTTTAAATTTTAATTTGTATCTCTATTGCTGATGCTGAGAGCTATATAGATACATGAAGATGTGTTGAATTTGAACTAATGTGGACTCCATATTATTTGACAGATAGAAAGGCCAACTGTAATGGATACGGCTCCCTCTGCTATGATCCTCGGTTTGTTGGTGGAGATGGTGTAATGTTTTACTTTCATGGAGCAAAGGGAGGAAACTTTGCTGTTGTTTCAGATGAGAACCTCCAAATCAATGCCCATTTCATTGGAACTCGACCAATAGGAAGGACTCGGGACTTTACATGGGTCAAAGCTTTGGCTGTAATGTTTGAAAGTCACACCCTTGTCATTGCAGCAAAGAGAGTGACACATTGGGATGATAATGTTGATGCTCTCACTGTGAGGTGGGATGGTGAAGCAATTAACATCCCTACTGATGGAGAGGCTGAATGGAGGACCAATGCTGAAGAAAGAGAAGTGGTAGTCGAAAGAACCGATGATGCTAACAGTGTAAGAGTTAGAGTTGCTGGGCTGGCTGAAATGGACGTTAGGGTGACACCTATTGGAGAAAAAGAAAACAAAGTTCACAACTACCAGTTACCCTCTGATGATGCCTTTGCTCACTTGGAGACACAATTCAGGTTTTTCAATCTAACAGATCTTGTTGAGGGAGTGTTGGGCAAGACATACAGGCCTGACTATGTTAGCCCTGTCAAGATTGGAGTTCCCATGCCAATGATGGGTGGGGAGGACAAGTACCAGACTACATCCCTCTATTCACCTCTTTGCAAAGCTTGCAGATTTCAGAGGCAGTATGGGTTTGGTGAAGTTGCTCAATACTAATTATAGTCAAGAATAATAAACATGAAGTTTGCCCAGTGCAAATGAGATTCAAGAAAAGTAAACTTTGTTCTTTAGCCAATGAGTTAGAACGTGCATCTTGTTTTGACTCTTCAGCTTTGTATTTGATTAAGAAAACAACAATAAGGGCTCCAAAGTTATGTCCAACTCAATAAAGATGAATAATGCTAATTATGAGGTTTTTTATTTTTTTATTTTATATATATATATATATATATAAATTATATGTCAAATGCTCTATATCTTCTGTTGTGATCTGGTTATACAGTACTATATGGTTAATTCTATAGATCATTGCTAAATGAAGTCAATAGATAATTTTTTTTTCGAAAATATACTATTGATCTCGAAAATTTGGATCGAGTTCCATTTTGATCCCCAAAATTTGAAAAGTTATTGTTTTAGGTTTCAAAAAATTATATATATATATATATATATATATATATATATATTACTAAATAAAAAAAATGAGTTTCTAATGTGAGCTCATCAACCCTATGTCACGTGACGATAATGAGTAATATTATGTGTACCACACAGGTCTTACTGGAGCTATTGCTCGAACCATTCCTTTTTGGGTGTTGGGACAATAACTCCTACCATCAAGTCATACCCTATGTGGTAAAAATTATAGATGTATTGAGTTATTTTTTTTTAGTCTCCCAAATAACAATTTCTTTCTGTTCTGTGTTCATTTGCCTGCCACTTCATCCTCTCTTGAGTGGCTATCAAGTTTCTCCTAAGCAAGACCAAAATCTACTATCTTGTCCTTAAATGGGAATCCACAACATCTACTTTGGTGGTGCCTGGAATGTAAATATGTAATCTAGTAGCCTTGGGAGTGGACACAATACACTGCTTTTGAGGAAGTAATTTGGTGTTAATCCAAAACTCAACTAGTGTTAGCCACTCTACCCATTCTTTGGGCCTATCTCAAGCAAATGACTTTAGAAAGTGCTTTTAAGATTTTATTCACTATTTTAGGGTTAGTTTGGTTCAGTTTTTTGAAATTAGGTTTTTTGAAAAAGTGGGAGTTTCAAAAAGTACAGTATAAAATTGAGTTTTTTTTAAAAAGCTGAGTGTTTGGTAAAAGCTGTTAAAAAATGTTTTTTGAAAAAACTGAGTGTTTTCTCTTAAAAAAAAAAGAAAAAAAAAAGAAAAAAAGAAAAAGCTTAATGTTTGGCTAATATTTATAAAAGTGACAGTTTAATTTATAAATTACCAAAAAAGACAATGTATATATAAGAGAGTTTATTTTATACTTAAATCAACTATTTAATAATACTTACTAAAAAAATACATAATAATAATAATAATAAAATTTATTGTTAACTAAAATTTGTTGTAAAAATACTTTAGAGATAACATTACTCTAATATAAATTTTTTTTTATAAGCTTACTTAAAAAAAAAAAAAAAAGTTCATGCCCTTGCCCCACACCACACGTATAACCAACACAGCACCTTCTTCTATTCTTTTTTTTTTTTTTCCCCTTTTTTTCTCAGCCACATTTTCTTCACCTTTTGTCTTCTTTATTTCTACCTTATCTCTATTTTCCTCCACACACACATTTCTTTACAATTTTGTCTTCTTTCAAGTTTCAACACCCCTCTCTCTCTAACTCTGTGTTTCACAATAAAGTAATTTTTGTGAGTCATAGTTTCCTTCTCGCAGTGAGGCTTCGGCTCATGGCTCATCAAGAATCAAGACCCATTTCAGCACCACCATTTGAGGCAGCTTTTTCATCATTGTGTTGATCAGTGACTTTGTGATTCTCATCAAGAATCAAGACTCAATTTATTTTGGCAGTATCCATTGTAGTAGAGAGATGAGATCTAGTTCTAGAACTGAGGACTGCAAATAGCGTGATCTGCCTTTTGAAACACAGTGGGCAATTTGAGAAATTCATAGTAGCTTCTAACGGTAATATTGATAACGCGTTGTGGCTTTTTGCAAAAGCTTGTGCCTAGCTGCTGCACAAAAAAGTGTGAGTTTTTTATATTTGGAAAATAGGCTTTTCTAAAATGTGCGTTTGCATTTAGTTACCGAACATGCTTTTTGGATTTTCAGCTTGAAAACGCACATTTTGGCTCCTGAAAGTGGAACCAAATGCACACTTAGGTTCTGTTTGGTATATCAACTTAAACACATATTTTTAGTTTTTAAACAACATTACACGTATTTTCACACATTTTTTTACCCATATGTATTTAGAAAAAAATTGAAAACTGTTGTTTAAACAAGCATACCAAACTGCCTTAGTTTGCCCATCAATTTGAGGGTGATATGAAAATTACATGCCAAGTTCCACACATTGCAGCCTCATCAGTTCTTCCCAGAAGGCTACAGTAAAGACAAGGTCTATGTCACTCACTATTGAGGAAGGCATCCCATGTAATTTGAACATATTTTGCACATATAAGAGCATCACCAACAACTTCTTCATATTTTTGTACTGTTTGGAGAGTGAATAGTGACATTTAGCTTTTACCTACCTACTTTTTCAAATATACTTTCCAACAGATTCTCTATCATTTTCTCCATTTCATTTAAATATTATTTCTTCATTCATTCTTTATTCTTTTTTTAACACCTACACATCTTCTAACATTTTTTTATTCAATACCTTATTATTATAATAGAAAAAAACATTTGAAGGATGAATAGTAAAAGCTACAGTGTTCTCTACTTATAGAGAAGCACTGTAGCAATTCTACTCTAAAAAATAGAGATAGAGAAGTTGTTGGAGTGGGTTTTTGGGGTGTTGATGCTCTAAAATTTGCTTTAAAGAAGCCATTGGAGATGCTCTAATGCTCCAACTTTGGCTACTGCATATGGATGGGACATGGCAATTAAATGAACACACTTGGTGAGTCTATCTACTGCCACGGTGCCACCAATATCACATCATGTCTGTGAGATTTGGGCAATTATACTACAAAATCCATACTAATTTGGGAAATTCACAGTAGCTTCCAACGGTAATATTGATAACGTGTTGTGACTTTTTGCAAAAACTCGTGTCTAGCTGCCACATAAAAAAGTGCGAGTCTTTTGTATTTGGAAAATAGGCTTTTCTAAAACGCGCGTTTGCATTTAGTTACCGAATACGCTTTTTGGATTTTTAGCTTGAAAACGCGCATTTTGACTCCTGAAAGTGGAACCAAATGCACACTTAGGTCCTGTTTGGTATATCAACTTAAACACATATTTTTAATTTTTAAACAACATTACACGTATTTTAAAACACTTTTTTACCCATATGTATTTATAAAAAAATTGAAATCTGTTGATTAAACACGCATACCAAATAGCCTTAGTTTGCCCATGGATGATATGAAAATGACATGCCAAGTTCCACACATTGCAGCCTCATCAGTTCTTCCCAGAAGGCTACAGTAAAGACAGGGTCTATGTCACTCACTATTGAGGAAGGCATCCCGTGTAATTTGAACATATTTTGCACATATAATGCTCCAACTTTGGCTACTGCATATGGATGGGACATGGCAATTAAATGAACACACTTGGTGAGTCTATGTACTGCCACGGTACCACCAATATCACATCATGTTTGTGAGATTTGGGCAATTATACTACAAAATCCATACTAATTTGGGAAATTCACAGTAGCTTCCAATGGTAATATTGATAACACGTTATGGCTTTTTACAAAAGCTCGTACCTAGCTGTCGCATAAAAAAGTGTGAGTCTTTTGTATTTGGAAAACGGGCTTTTCTAAAAAGCGCGTTTGCATTTAGTTACCGAATACGCTTTTTGGATTTTCAGCATTTTGACTCCTGAAAGTGGAACCAAATGCACACTTAGGTCCTGTTTGGTATATCAACTTAAACACATATTTTTAATTTTTAAACAACATTACACGTATTTTAAAACACTTTTTTACCCATATGTATTTATAAAAAAATTGAAATCTGTTGATTAAACACGCATACCAAATAGCCTTAGTTTGCCCATGGATGATATGAAAATGACATGCCAAGTTCCACACATTGCAGCCTCATCAGTTCTTCCCAGAAGGCTACAGTAAAGACAGGGTCTATGTCACTCACTATTGAGGAAGGCATCCCGTGTAATTTGAACATATTTTGCACATATAATGCTCCAACTTTGGCTACTGCATATGGATGGGACATGGCAATTAAATGAACACACTTGGTGAGTCTATGTACTGCCACGGTACCACCAATATCACATCATGTTTGTGAGATTTGGGCAATTATACTACAAAATCCATACTAATTTGGGAAATTCACAGTAGCTTCCAATGGTAATATTGATAACACGTTATGGCTTTTTACAAAAGCTCGTACCTAGCTGTCGCATAAAAAAGTGTGAGTCTTTTGTATTTGGAAAACGGGCTTTTCTAAAAAGCGCGTTTGCATTTAGTTACCGAATACGCTTTTTGGATTTTCAGCATTTTGACTCCTGAAAGTGGAACCAAATGCACACTTAGGTCTTGTTTGGTATATCAACTTAAACACATATTTTTAGTTTTTAAACAACATTATACGTATTTTCACACACTTTTTTACCCATATGCATTTATAAAGAAATTGAAAACTGTTGTTTAAACAAGCATACCAAACTAACCTAGTTTGCCCATCAATTTGAGGGTGATATGAAAATGACATGCCAAGTTCCACACATTGCAGCCTCATCAGTTCTTCCCAGAAGGCTACAGTAAAGACTGGGTCTATGTCACTCACTATTGAGGAAGGCATCCCGTGTAATTTGAACATATTTTGCACATATGAGAGCATCACCAACAGCTTCTTCATATTTTTGTACTGTTTGGAGGGTGAATAATGACATTTAGCTTTTAGCTACCTACTTTTTCAAATATACTTTCCAACGGATTCTTTATCATTTTCTCCATTTCATTTAAATATTATTTCTTCATTCATTCTTTATTCTTTTTTTAATACCTACACATCTTCCAACATTTTTTTATTTAATACCTGATTATTATAATAGAAAAAAACATTTGAAGGATGAATAGTAAAAGCTACAGTGTTCTCTACTTATAGAGAAGCACTGTAGCAACTCTACTCTAAAAAATAGAGATAGAGAAGTTGTTGGAGTGGGTTTTTGGGGTGTTGATGCTCTAAAATTTGCTTTAAAGAAGCCATTGGAGATGTTCTAATGCTTCAACTTTGGCTACTGCATATGGATGGGACATGACAATTAAATGAACACACTTGGTGAGTCTATCTACTGCCACGATGCCACCAATATCACATCATGTCTGTGAGATTTGGGCAATTATACTACAAAATCCATACTAATTTGGGAAATTCACAGTAGCTTCCAACGGTAATATTGATAACGTGTTGTGACTTTTTGCAAAAACTCGTGCCTAGCTGCCGCATAAAAAAGTGCGAGTCTTTTGTATTGGGAAAATGGGCTTTTCTAAAACACGCGTTTGCATTTAATTACCGAATACGTTTTTTGGATTTTTAGCTTGAAAACGCACATTTTGACTCCTGAAAGTGGAACCAAATGCACACTTAGGTCCTGTTTGGTATATCAACTTAAACACATATTTTTAGTTTTTAAACAACATTACACGTATTTTCACACACTTTTTTTACCCATATGTATTTATAAAAAAATTGAAAACTGTTGATTAAACATGTATACCAAATAGCCTTAGTTTGCCCATGGGTGATATGAAAATGACATGCCAAGTTCCACACATTGCAGCCTCATCAGTTCTTCCCAGAAGGCTACAGTAAAGACAGGGTCTATGTCACTCACTATTGAGGAAGGCATCCCGTGTAATTTGAACATATTTTGCACATATAATGCTCCAACTTTGGCTACTGCATATGGATGGGACATGACAATTAAATGAACACACTTGGTGAGTCTATCTACTGCCACGGTACCACCAATATCACATCATGTCTGTGAGATTTGGGCAATTATACTACAAAATCCATACTAATTTGGGAAATTCACAGTAGCTTTCAATGGTAATATTGATAACATGTTATGGCTTTTTACAAAAGCTCGTACCTAGCTATCGCATAAAAAAAGTGTGAGTCTTTTGTATTTGGAAAACGGGCTTTTCTAAAAAGCGCGTTTGCATTTAGTTACCGAATACACTTTTTGGATTTTCAACATTTTGACTCCTAAAAGTGGAACCAAATGCACCCTTAGGTCCTGTTTAGTATATGAACTTAAAACACATATTTTTAGTTTTTAAATAACGTTACACGTATTTTCACACACTTTTTTACCCATATGTATTTATAAAAAAATTGAAAACTGTTGTTTAAACACACATACCAAACAGCCTTAATTTGCCCATCAATTTGGGGGTGACATGAAAATGACATGCCAAGTTCCACACATTGCAGCCTCATCAGTTCTTCCCAGAAGGCTACAATAATAACAGGGTCTATGTCACTCACTATTGAGGAAGGCATCCTGTGTAATTTGAACATATTTTGCACATATAATGCTCCAACTTTGGCTACTGCATATGGATTGGACATGGCAATTAAATGAACACACTTGGTGAGTCTATCTACTGCCACGGTACCACCAATATCATATCATGTCTGTGAGATTTGGGCAACTACTCTACAAAATCCATACTAATGACAAACCATGATTTGCTGGGAATTGTTAGTGGCTGTAGTAAACCCAGCAGGGCTATAAGTCTTTCATTCTATAGCAGACCTCACTCCTCTAACGTGCTTCCTAAAATAATTTTTCATTCCCAACCAGTAAAAGCACCTAGAATGGCTACCTAGATGGCTATTGTGAATATATGCTGCAACACTAAAGGCTTAAGATTGCATTTAGGTCCTAAAAGCGTCCTCCCTTTGTAGTGTAGTAGGCCTAAAAACACCCTCACATTTGGATTTGGATTTGGATTGGGTGCACTTGGCGCAATTACCCCCTCTCCACTCATAATTTATTTTTATCATATCTACTTTTTAACTTTAACTTTTTAAAATTTTTTCACTTTTTTTATTCAATGATTGAGATTGAAAGTTCTTTTTTCAACTCTTAATTTTAGCTATTAAAAACTATTGCATCAGGTGTAATACCTGATATGCTTGGAGAAGTCAAATATGGCCAAGTTTAAGTAATTTGCCACTGTTGTTTTATGCTAGTGAAATACATCCTCAGGTTATAGGGTAAATCAAGAGAAAATTCGAAGATTTTCTCATACAGCAAGCCTTTCACTAGGATTTCTTGATATATAGGTTGACTCTTGGGATGTTTCCTTTTTTTTTTTTGGCCACTATCAGTTGGTGTGACTGTAATGGGACTTAGATGCAGAGCATAACTAATTAACTACCTCCATTATGACAGTTATTCTTGGTGTGTAATTATAAATTTCCATAACATGGCATTCCCTAAGCTTAAGTTGTCTTTGATTGGACTATTTCTTACTCGGGCTTCTTAGCTGGTCGGTCTATATTATTATTGTTGGGTCATACAATAACATGATATCTATATTTCTTTTTCTACTAATGGTACGTTACTAGGAGAGCTTGGATTTGAAAGATCAAAATTATAAAGAAGAAAAAGAATAGAATAATTACTCAAAAAAGAAAAAAGAAAAAGAAAAGAGAAAGAGGAGCCTGGGCCTAAACTCAAACACAAGGAACGAGCCCATGACCAATACCCAAGCCCAATACCTGAGGCCTAAATCCAACCTGAGTACTCCGCAATTTATGCACAAACCGGAGCCCAATGAGTCAAAAAACTAATAAACCCATCACCAACGCCAAAAATCCACTAAAGCTGTCTACTAGCCAACCGAGACTTAAAAGTGAAAAGTGAAAACATAAAAAGCGAGATCAAGCCCAACAAAAAGAAACCCATCTTTTAAAATTTTAGTTTGTTTTTGAAAATTTTCATATTTGTTTGACGGTGGACGTAAGGGAAAGTAATTATACTGCCACAAAATAAGTCACAAATTTTATCGCAATTATCTTACATAATATACTATTATTTTATTTATTTATTTGATAAATTATATGATAGATTATGATTTATTGTTTGTCACTTTTACATGAACTCATAACTTTTTCATGGCCACTTAAAATCTGTCAAATAAATAATTGTGACAAAAATTACGACTAATTTGTGTACTAGAATTTTTGCCTTAGCATTTGATCTAATCCGCATTAAGAGAATCTTTGGGACAAGTGTTTTTTGTTTCACAGTTTTTTTATTTTTTATTTTTTATTTTTATTTTTATAAATAAATAAATATATATATTTTACACAGTAACTTTTTTGAAAATAATACTTTATAGTTTTTTTTCTCACACATTTAAGTTAAAAATTAAAAAAAAATATATTTTGATAAATACAAGAAAAATAAACAACTAAAAATTGCATGATACCCAATCGCACGCTAAATTTTGTGTTTTTTAAGCTGTTGCTATTTTATTGTTTTGAAGCCCGTTCTTAGATGATGGCCATGGACGTAGTGATAAAGAAAGAATGTCTTATATCTTAATCATCGCTGCACTGATTATGGAGTTGATTGGTCATGGTCATCCTTTTTGTCTTCTTTTAGGTTAAAATTTTGTAGGGGCAAAGGTTTTCAGCGAATTAGAGGAGGGTTTAAATATTCTATTATATTCTTCTTGCTCCACTGTATATTCTATAAATAAAAACATGCTACATGTCTATCTATTTTATTAAATATTAAATATATTTATTTTTATTTTAAAAAATTAAAATAATATAAGACATAAATTTAATATTTAATAAATAGATGGACATGTGATATATTTTTATTTGTAGAGTATATAATAGAGTAGAAATAGTGAGATAGAAGATTTGGACTCATTATAAGAGGAGGAATAAGATGAAATCCAATAGGATGGGACTAGCTGCACCTTTACATTTTAAAGTGCAATCCAATAGGATGGGACTTGCTGCAACTTGTAAATGAGACAACTTGCGAAAGAAATCTATATCTATATTTAGTATGCCCCTTGGGCCATTCATTAAAAAACTTTATATGGAAAAATGATAAAAATGATTGATCTTTTTTTTTTACAAGATAGAAATTTTATTATAGTCTATTTAAGTATATATGTGTGTGAAGTTCTCTCTTGGATACTAGGACCTTGACTTTTGCCCTTCACACCTTATAAACACTTACACTTATGGAGTTACCATTACACCAAAGGTGTGCGGTGGTAGTTATTAACTTTTTTGACAGTTTTTTCAAATTCTCATAAATAGTTTCTAAAAATAGATAATTAATATATACCATAACTCGACCCTACTTATATATACTATAAAATTGAAGTGTTTGACTTTTCCTTGACCTTTTAAGCGTGTGCGACCTTAACTTTGCAGTCTCCACAATTTTATAGTTCAATTTTATTTTTTAAATAAAATAAAATATTTAGGTTTTTCTTTTAGTTTATGTTACATAATGCGAAAACACAAAATAAAAATTCCTATTAAATGTATTAAGTAAGTTGTTGGTGATTATTTTTTCCGGTTAATTGAATACCAATTGCTGTGATAAAAGAAAATAAAAGTTCATAGTGGCGGTTTACCATGTGGCCTGTATTCATTGGATTGATTTGTGACGTGGATCCCATGTGACCAACACATGAGGTTAAGGGCGGCGAACTTGAGGTTGCATCAACTATGTGGTTGACTTTGACCAGTTCATAGTGGCGGTTATATCCTCATACATAAAGCTGCTTTTTCTTTTTTAACGTAAAGGATGTCAAGCGCTTTTGGACTGTTTATCATTTCTCCAAGGCTGTGAAGTTGGGCGGCGGTTTTGAGAATTTTTTTCAGATGGTTACTTAAAAATATAAATTATAGCATGTAATAAAAAGAGAAATTCATATATTGATAATAACAATAATAAAAAAACATACAAATATATAGAATTTACAATTAACTTCTAAAAGTTTTCATATTTTGAAATCATTGTATGATAGTTTCATTATCAATATTATAAGCTACATCTCTTTTAATGTACACAATCAAGCAATTATTCATCCACTGAATGTAGAACAAATTATAGAGTAAAATTTAATTTTATTGACATAAAAAAATTGAGGGTGTTCCCAAATTTTTTTTGAAGGGTAGACAAATAAAATTTTTTAAATTATTATATATAAAAAAAAATTTCAAGTTAGGATGGCGCCGCCCCTAGTGAAGCTCCTTCATTCTTTAAACACCAGTTAAAAACAAAGATGAATTATTTGAAAGTGCCCCAAGATGTAGTTTTCGAATTGAAAACTTGTTGAAATTCTAAATCCTCCGTATATATTTTAATTTCGTGAAAGCTAGAAGAAAACAAACATATTATTTTATGAATGAAAAGAAACTAAACATGTTAGGTTATGAATGAAAACCTTAAATCAATGAGTGGTTCTTTCAATCCACAAAATGATAAGTTCTTGGAATTCATTAGAGAGAAATTATAGAAAAAAGTATGAAATTATATTAATTTGATAACTAGATTGCAAGCTACGTTTAAATAGTAAAATAAAACCTAGGACGGAAAATATCTAGAAAACTCTAGTTCGTGCTAATCACGAAATTAGGTGGTTTAATTGTGGAAATTAAAATTATGGTCTTTAACACTATGTTTGTTTCAACGTTAATATTTTCTTGAAAATGAGTCATTTTTCAAAAAATATTTTCTATAAAACTATTTCATTTTCCTATTTTTGGCAACAACCTTAAATAAGTTGGAAAACAATCTCATAACTTCCTTTATTTAACTTGCCATGAGATAAAGTTATTTTCTAAAAACAATTAGTGGAAAACAATTTATTTAAAAATAAGTCATACTCCTGCCATCCGAAATTGTTAGTCCTGTTTAGAAAACCAACTTTTTAAGGGAATGTAATTTATTGTGTTGTCTCTTAATTAAAAAGATAGTAGTTTCCAAAATCACCCTTAAACAAAGTTCTCAAATTTTTTTACCGTTTAAAGTACTTGTGTTTGGTAGGAGTATAATAGGAAACTCAGTAAATTAACGATTTTTAATTTTAGAATTATGACAAAATTTTGGAACACTCCAAAATTGAATACATGACCAACAATTTAGGACGTGGAAAATTGGAAAACAAAGGGAGTATTTTTTATGTTGATTAAAAATAGTTTTCATTGGACCAATTTTCCTGATGCTATCAAATATTGGAAAATGTGAAAAATTATTTTCACACAAGGTTTTATATCAAAACAAATAGAGCATAAGAGACGTTTCAAAACAGATGAGACTTTATTATAACTTTTAAACTACAAGTTATTAAGAAAATATATATTACTAAAAATGGTAAAAAGCTAGATTTTAGGGGCTAACAATGGAATTTGCGTGAAAAGTAGCCTTGATTGTGCCCTAAGGTGACGAGTTGTGATCCTAGCACTGTTTCCCTTCACATCACTATATTTCATGTATTTTCATCTCTATCTTCAATGATTTTTACTAGTACTTTTTTATTTCTTAAATTTCTTACATATTGACTTCTGGTGGCCTCTTTGCTTAAGGAAAGTCTGTGTTGCCTATTTTACATCATATTACTAGACTTTTAAACTTGCGATTTGCTGCTTTTGATAGAAGACACTTTGCATTGCATCAATTCCTCAAAAAAAAAAAAAAAAAAAATTTGCATTGCATCGAAACCCAACCTCTTCTAATGTAATTGCACTACAAAATAAAAATCGAAAGTATAATCATAATTCATTCTAATCAGCCATGTTTAGTCCAAAGAAATTTAAAAAAAAAAAAAAAAATTGCAATTTGCAAAGTTTGATTAGAATATCATGGAATCCAAGTCATTGAAAGAGTCCTAAACTCCAAATCACCTGAGTTCTGCGTAATCGGAACTTTAGCAAGTATCTTAGCTACTACTACATTATATAAAGGTTCTGTTTCCTTTCCTATGGTTTTAAGGTCCATAATTGCAGGGCTCGCAAGCTCCATTCAATTGGGTCATCTGCCCCTTTTCTGCAAATTTTAAAGGCCACTTCAGCTGGTGTCTTTAATTAAAGGATAACTTCACGCATATCCAAGGCTATGTTCATATGTAATGTTGCATATCATCCAAGTTATTCTCTTCAAAAAAAAGATGTATCTTTAACTGCGGGAGACTTCTTTAGTCTGAATTTCAATGCGTAATATACACATTCACATTTGATATACGTTAGTTTATTTATTTCTAGGCAACCCCACTAGATTTCAGTGGAACATTAATTACTGTTGTAACTTCTTAAATTCAAAATAGAGAGCATAAATTATCTTGAAAATATATTCCAAAAAAAGAGAAGTCTCCCTATTTAGTGCTTTATTTGACAATGGCGATAAGGAACATTTTAGGCTAAAATGTAAATTACATCTTTTAAATTTAGTTGAAATTCATTTCAGTCTTTTAACTTTACTTTTGTTTAATTGAGTTTTTTTTTTTTTTTTTCTCTTACAAAAAATTTGAGTTTTCTAAGTTTCAAATTTATTCAGTTTAAGTCTTCTATTCAATTATGTTAAAAAATTTCCCTTAAAAAAAATATTATTTTCACATGAAAAAAATCTATAAAATATTTTTATGTAAGAACTTTTTTTCCCAATTTTTTTATTAGTTAATTGCATATTTAAAAGTAATTTTTTTAAATGAAATTAGACAAAAAGCTTGAATTGAATAACTTTGAAATTTGGAGGACTCAATTGAACGAAAGTAAAGTTAGAGAGCTGAAATGAATTTCAATTAAGCTTTAGATAGTGCACTTTGCATTTTAGGCAACATTTTATGTTAAAAGTTAGTAGAAGTTCCATCATAATTTTTCTCATTGCAAAGACCATTTGCATTACTTATTAGTCTTTAACGTTCTGTTTGTTTTGAAGTAAAATATTTTTAAGTGTTTGATATGATAAGTAAAAATTTTCAAGCAAATCACTAAAACTAATGGCTCAACATCGAAGTTATTGGTGCTGGAGGTTAGTGATTGGACATCTGGAATTGGCAGTCAAAATGGTGGCTTTGATGATTGGACTACTAACAATCACCGTTGGAGTAGTATCTCCAATGACTGGACCGCCAATACCAATTGACAAAACGACGTCTTCAGATTTAACAGACCTCCAACACTAGTTTTTGTGCGGTGATTGATGTCGACCAGACCGTCGACATTGATTGCCGGTGCGGCATCTCTGATCATCGAACCACAGGCACCGGTCGTTGGAGTGGAGACTTCAAACATCGGATATTGACACCGGTCGTTGAAGTGGAGTCCGTCGACATTGGATTGCCGTCACCAATTGCTGGAGTGGAATCCTTGGCTACTGGACTATCGTCATTGGTTACCGGAGCAGTGCCTTTGGCCACCGAACCGATGACTTAGCGACCAAATGGGAGAGGAGAAGCCACTGTGTGTTTTTGAAAAAAATATTACCTAATTTTCAAAGGTAAAACATTTTACAACTTTTTATAAATAATTTTACGATTAATGGAAAATATTTTACAAATTTGACTATATTTTATCTACAAAAATAATCTAAATATGGAAAACATTTTCCAAAAAATATTTTACTTCAAAAAAACAGATTACAGTGATCAAGAGCTCGGTGCACTTATTTATTTGTATTCTCATTAGTTCTTTGGAATGCTAATGAAACAGGGCAGCAATGGCAGCCACAACCATAAAGTTGGGTAAAGGTGGGATTTTCGTTTTTTTCCCTTTTAATCGACAAATGACTGCTACTAACTGAAACGGGAAAAGCTTTTGGCTAGCTGTTTTGCTTTTATGTTTTCATATCTAATTTTTTTCAATCTTTCATGCAAATTTGCACCGATAGGAGGACTGCACTTAAGCGCAATTGGTAAAAAGAAAGGCTATTCTTTCCAAGCAATTGTGAACTGCATTTTAATAAAGACCTAAAATTTAAGGTTCACGCAAATATGAGGCCTGACTTAAAAATATTGGAAGTTGTACCAGGTCGTTTTTCACATGCTTAAGCAAACACAAACGTTTATCTCTTTTAATTACTTAAAAATTGTCCAAAGGTATACAGTCAAAGCAATAAATAAGCAATAAATCTAACGAAAATATACTTGCAGAATAGCTGTTTCTCATCTTTTAGTTTATACTTTATAGGAAGAAGAAAATTCACATGAATTATGGCGAACTCCAAGGCCTATTTACCACCTTAGCAAAGCCCTTTTAAGGCCCCATTGCACCCTGCATTTTTCATATCTCTTCTCCATTCTCACATCAATAGAAAATCTACAGAAGGAGAAGAGAAATAAACGCAAAAACAGTGGGATTGAACATCATAGAGATGGGCAAAAGAAAGTTATGCATTTTGGTGGCTTTCTTAATTATACTTCTCTCCATGGATGCCATTTTTGCTCAGGGCCAGGGCAATGGCAATGGCAATAACAACAACGGCAATGGTAATGGCAATAACAACAATGGCAATGGTAATGGTAATGGCAACAACGGCAATAACAATGGCAACGGTAACAATGGCAATGGCAATGGAAATGGAAATGGCAATAGTAGCAATGGCAATGGCGGCAATGGCAATAGTAATGGTAATGGCAGCAGTGGTAGTGGTAACGGCAACGGCAACAATGGTAATGGCAACGGCAACGGCAACAATGGCAATAATAATGGTAATGGCAACAATGGTAATGGCAATGGCAATGGCAACAATGGCAATAATAACGGTAATGGCAATGGCAATGGGAATGGCAACAAGAATAGTACTGCACCAGCAGATTATGATGTGTTGACACCAACACCAAAAACAGGACAGGAACGAGCTTTTTGCAAAGCTAGAGGAGCCTGTTACGGCAAAACCCTTGTGTGTCCATCTCAATGTGCACAGAGGAAACCCAAGCAAAACAAGAAAAAGAAGGGGTGCTATATTGATTGCAGTAGCAAGTGTGAAGCCACTTGCAAGCGTAAGCATTCTTTCTCACTAACTTCTATCTTTATGTTTTTATAACTTGCTTATATTTACAATACATATTGTTAGATTCTAATATGTTTCCATGTCAAATTCTGGGAGCACGCATAAAATGGATAGGATATTAATTTGAATTGACACTCGGTCGTGTTATTTGGCAGATAGAAGAGCAAATTGCAATGGATATGGCTCCATATGCTATGATCCTCGATTTATTGGTGGGGATGGTGTAATGTTCTACTTCCATGGAGCTAAGGGAGGAGATTTTGCCATTGTTTCAGATGAAAACCTCCAAATTAATGCTCACTTCATCGGAACCCGACCAGAAGGAAGGACTCGTGACTTTACATGGGTCCAAGCCTTGGCCGTCATGTTCGACACTCACACCCTTGTCATTGCAGCAAAGAAAGTCTCACACTGGGATAGTAATTTTGATGCTCTCACTGTAAGGTGGGATGGTGAAGCAGTTAACGTCCCTATTGATGGAGAGGCTGAATGGAGGACTAATGGTGAAGAAAGAGAAGTCATTGTGGAAAGAACCGATGATGCTAATAATATGAGAGTTAGTGTTACTGGGTTGGTTCAAATTGACATTAGGGTGAGACCTATTGGAGAAAAGGAAAACCGGGTTCACCACTACCACATACCAGCCAATGATGCTTTTGCTCATTTGGAGACACAGTTCAAGTTTTCCGACTTATCAGATTTTGTTGAGGGAGTGTTGGGCAAGACATACAGGCCTGGCTATGTTAGCCCTGTCAAGATTGGTGTTCCCATGCCATTGATGGGTGGGGAGGACAAATATCATACTCCATCTCTCTATTCACCTCTTTGCAAAGTCTGCAGGTTTCAGAGGCAGCCTGGATTTGGTGCTATAAAAGAAGTTGCTCAGTACTAATGAATAATGAGAATCAAGAAATATAAACATTGCTCTTTGTAGGTAAAAACAAATGTGTTAAAACATTTATTTTACTTTGGATCTTCATATTTGTATTTGTTGGAGCATTGTGTTTGCACCAACAGTATTTAATTAAGAATAATAAAATAAGGGCTGAACTGAAAAGTCAGCTCGAGATATAGTCATTTTCAAAGGCTTGTCATATTTGCTTTTGGGAAAATTACTTTTTAAATCCAATGATTTAGGGATATAAAAATTAAACTCAGTAGTTTCAAAGTAAGAAATTCTATCCTAAATTTCAAAAATTAGCAATTAAAACCCTATAATTTCAAAAGTAATAAATTAAATCCTATGACTGTCAATCCTTTTACATCTTGGTTTTCGAGTTAGCAAAGCCAACAATTGTTATAAGAGCATTAGCATCCAGGGATGCAAAAAGTTTTATATTGCATCCTTAAAAACCTACTTTATCTGTTTTACCATCTCATTTTACAACTCCTCTAATATCTTAGTTTTTATTTTTACATCCAACTTATTAAAATAATATAAACCATACAAATATAAAAAAAAAAAAAAATTATATATCTTCCCTTCCTCTCTTTCCTCTCTTTCTTTGTCTTTATCTCCCTAGTCTATCTCTATCTCCTAAGCAAACCAATCACAACCACCACTTCACCACCACAAATGCCCAGCAAGGTAGCAACCACCACCACCCCACCACCACCACACACCCTAGCAAGGCAGCAACCACCACCACCCCACCATCACACACACCCCACCAAGGCAGAAACCACCAAAAAAAAAAACCAATCACCAAGTACAACCACCACCCAAACGCCAAACTACCACCGATTCAAACAAACAAATAGCCACCGATTCAAACAGACAAACACAATCACCGATTCATCATTTCATCAAACAAACACCAACATCAACCTTCACCGATCTAGCCACCGATTCAAAACTCCAACAAAAACCATCATTTCATAAAATTGTGCATTTATGCATAATTGCTACAGTAACCGTGCATATATGCACGGTTACTGTAGCACTTCTATTTATTATTTTATATATTTTTCTCTCTCCTCTCTTTTCTATCATCTCTCGTTTGATTATCTCTCCTCTCTCATTTGATCTCTCTCTTCCTCTGCCTTCTTAATTCTTTTATCTTCTCTTAAATCCAACAACAAATCATAAAATTCTTCAAACTTAATCTAAATCAAGATCCCAAATTCATCAAACCCTCTCCTAAAAAAAAAAAAAAATCATCAAACCCATATAAATAATCAAACCAAAATTGCAAAAGAACAAGAAGAAAATGCAGAAAAAAGCTTACCCACGAAGAGTTTTCTCTCTTTAGCAAGAGGAGAAGAAAGACGAAGACGCTGAAGAAGAAAAAATGGAGAAGAAGAAAGAAGGAGAAGGAAAAGAAAAAAAGAAGAAAGTGAAAAAGAAAAAGAAAGAGATAGAGATCAGATATGGCGTGTGTGTTAAAGTTGGTGGGGCTAGGATAGTTGTGAATAATAAAAAAATGTGAGAATAATATTATTTAAATAAAAGAATGTGTAGAATAGACAAATTGATGTGGGTGTTTTGTAAAAATGAATGTGTAAAAAAAAAAACAAAGGTTTTTTTGTGCAAAATATAAGGAAAATTTGCATCCACTGCTGTAAATGCTCTAAACTGCAACTTCCAGAGATTTATTCAGTACAAAGTTTATCTATTCATCCAAGTGCAAATTAGTGTAAAATTTAAAGACTTTAAATTCTTTTGATCCTGAATGGTAGTATATCAGAAGATGCCGTAGTCCATCTTCAGTAGTTTGATTTGATCAAGCAAATCAAGTGGTACAGTTCTAACCATATAGAACTTCTCCGGTGAAATACTAGTTCCTGGTTGCTATAATGGTGTATTGGAAAAAAGTCATATTCAGAACTGTATCTTGTACATGCCATTATTATTCCACAATTGATCAGATAGCCATTTTTTATTTGGCAAGAATACATTGAGGACACATTTCCTTTTCTGGAAGGATTTTTTTTTTTTGCTTCCATAACCAATCTAAAAGCTTATTAAGCAGAGACCTATGGGGAAAGCCCTTATAATTCATAGGTTAAGTCTTTGAGCACGTCTCTTTGTACAGGAAGCTTCTACTGCTAAACTCTTTGTTACTCCTATACATGGGTCACCAAATGTATTAATTGATACTCCAACTCTACAACTCTTTGATCCAACACAAGCCTGTAAAAATTCAGAGTAGTCAGTATAAACCAAAATAAGTTGAGTATTATAAAGAGAGAGGTTCATGGAACTCTTTAAAAAAAAAGTGAGCAATATCACACCTTCTGTACAACTGCAAGAGCATTACTGCTGCTGCACTGGCCATGACCAAAGCTCCCACAAGTCCCATCAGGAGTTCCAAAACTTGCAAACTTGATTGAAGAGATGACCTGACCAGGAAATGGGCATTCCAATGATAGTAGAGGCCCTGATTTCATTCCTGACGTTGAATCTGCATCCCATGTATCAATAGGTGATGGTTGAGACTCTGACACATGTGAGCACAAACTTCCAATCTGTCTTGTGGCAAAAGATATCTTCGTTGGATCACCACCGATTTCTTCAAACAATACAAGAGTATTGCCACTTGATTGCAACCATGAGCGGGGTACATGGTACCTGTGAGATCAGTGAGATGAGAAATAAATCTTTTTACTTCAATACTTTTCCCATGATGAGTCCTTACAGCACTTACAGTGTTTGAGATGGCTTCCCACAGTTCTTGAGGCATTTACTTGAACTATAAGATCCTCGGTAATTGCAAGAGTCAGTACAGCCACTATTTGAAGCAACATACACTGGCCAATAACGTCCAATGCTTTGTCCATTCACCCATGCCTCACCCTTCCCCATCCCTGTAAAGTCTATTGCAACTGGGTCATTGCCAGCAGGTGCATCAAACTTTGTCTGCATCAACAAGTATAGTTTTTTATTAGTATCTAAAAAGTTGTTCCATTAGCGTTTCCATTGATCTTCTTCTAAATCATGCAAGTAGACTAGTGATACTGGAATCCACTTCAGTTGGATATGGACAAGAAGATTACAGAGGACAATTGAGCCAATGTGAGTAAAAAACTTACCATTTATGATTCCCTTGGTCATGAAATAAGGTATTTGAATGATTCAACTCAAAATTAAAGTTATAAAAAAAAAAAAAAAAAAATACCTTGTACCAAGTCAAGGGTTGCTTTTTGGGCAAGGTAGATTGTGAAACCCACTGTGAAGAACTTCCACTAGACAGACCTAATTCTTCACCTTGAAGTCCAACCTGCACTTGCAATAACAAAGAGAAAAATAGAGGAAATAACAAATATTGTTGATTAATCCTTTCTGAGTTATGAACAAAACAAATTAAATATCCTTTTTAGGAGTTGTATTTCAGCTTATTCTGAACTAATTAATTAATAAATAGGTTTCGTCAGTTTTCCTAGTTGGTGGGACTCATCCCATTGTCTGTTCAAGAACTTCTATCTTTCCCAAATCTGTATTAGGACATATTGATTTTGATTTTTTTTTCTTTTTTTTTTAAGGAAGAAAGCAAACGAAAAAGAAATAGTAAGTACACTGACCTGATATGTCCACTGCTGAGAAGAGAGATCAACACTAGTGCCACTTTTTGCACTTTTCAGCTTTACCGGTCCAGTAATCCCCGCACCCGTTTGGTCGTAAAATGCTCCATAGTTCTGATATAAATATATAGAGGTATTCATTAAAAAATACTTATAACTACTGATTCGTTGAGTGCTGAAACTTGTTCATCCAATAAATATTAGATTTATTCAACAAAAACTATTCTGGCAAAAATAATTTCCATTCTTTAATAAATGCAGGAAGGCTAAACCTGAAGTCCCACTGTCAAACTCAGGAGATCGATTGTGTTCTTCCCAGCTGAAAGTGTAATGGGGATCTCCAATGCAACCTTAGCATTGCCACTGTTGCCTTTTCCACTCCCTGCAAATGTTCCAATACTTATATCAGACTATCAGTACAAAAGACACAGTATAAAATAATTCTAAACTAGCATGTATCTATCAAACATTTCAAAAGAACTACTGTAATTATTACATGAAAGTTTTGTGTCTGGATCAGGCTAGGTCCTAGTTCCTTTAACCTTTTAATTTACAGGAGATATCAAGGTTCTTTTTTTCTTTTTTTTTGGATCTTCTCACCCACATATAGAAGTAACTGAACACTTAAAAAGTATATTTATAGAATTATAGTACACACGTGCACACTAGATGTTTTTAGAACCTATGCCTTCCTTAACCTACTTAATGATAAATAGCTTTTGTCTTTCACAAATTAAGAAGGAAGCCAAGATCGAGCCTTCCTCTAGACCTTTAACCACCTCAGCCTTGGTAGTTTCGTTGCAGGAAAAAATAATTGAAGAAAAAACATCAAAAGAAAGCAATTATTCCATCATGATTTCTCAAAATGCTACACGCCTCAGCTTATCAAGGGAGCAATCATCCAAAATTTAAGATATGGCACAAAAAACGAAGGACCTCCAAGAAAAGTGGCAAAAGGGGAAACAATATGGAAAGACAGAGAGAATCATAATTCTATGGTAATCCAAGTATATCACATTCTCATTACTTAATAATTTTTCATCACCTGCAAGTTTCCCATTAATAAATACATGAAGGGCATGACCAAGTGATTCCACATGAAGAACTGTTTGAGATCCATCAAGGAAGGGCTCGTCACCTTTAATATTAGTGCTGACAAAATAGCAAGAAAAAAAAATGTTTTACAATAGTGAATGCATCACAACTGGCTGGAGAGGCTAACAATATGCCAAAGAAAGAAGCCATATGAAAAAGGGACTTGTATACCTTAATGAGTACCACAAGTAGTCGCTTTTATCAGCTGTAGTATTTATTTGCTCCAATAGCCCAAGTTTCACAAATGCGCTGTCCAATGAAATACCTACTGGTTCATTTATCCAACTCCAATCAGAGCCTATTGCTTCAGAGGAGTCAACATTATTGTTTAAAGATTGATGAATGAAACTTGGAACCATAGTGGCAGAGTTAATCTGTCATGAGAAAATTATATTTGAAGTGATCAATTAAGGAATGCTAATAAAAAAATAGAAATTGATTACTACAAGAAAATGATAGCCACAAAAATGCTTATTTTAGCAGTTTTGGTTGCTTCCACAGTTCTCATGTGTGAACAAGCAAGAGGGTGCTTCATGAAATAAAACACTCTAGAAATAACTATTGCAATTCTGGCAATAATACTCCTCTTTGGTTGCAGCACACCAAGAGTAAGAGAAACTCTTCCTTTTACCATTATGGTATCATGAGATAATAAGAGAAATTTAATAGAATGAAACTCTTATAACGATTGCACAGGCCAGTAACGCAAATGAAACAGTCCATATGATAAGAGACTGTGGTGTATAGACTTTACAAAGCATAACTTCATTTAATGTAACTTACACACACATATTCCCCCCTTACATGAACATAAATTTACAAACATTACAAAATTTCTCAAATCAACTTGGACAAAACTACTAGGTAAGAAGCAGCTCCAATATAATAAAAACCAATTAATTTAGACAACCATCAAAATTCAAAACTTGATTTAAGTTTCTGACAAATTCATGGAAAATAATATCTTACAAAGATTACAAGTTCTGACACGGTTATATAGAAGCTAGAACTGAAATTCATCTCAAAGTATGTCCTCTGATATTTTGTTGAAGTAAAAAGAGCAAAATATATTCACAACTAATTCAAAAGGTTAAAAAAACTCATGACTCTGCTTGGGACCTAATTTCAAGCAATCTAGACATGCTGTAGTCTTTCAGGGTATGAACTAGACCAATGAAAAGGAAATTTTGAACTGCCAAAGAATCCTAATGCAAGTTAAAAATCCTTTATGACATGCTTGGATTGAGGGGGGAGGGAGGGGGTTCATCTGCCGTAAAACATATGAATAATATTTAACTATAAAATAAAATTTAGGAACAAACTATTCAGGTGATATAAGAACTAGAGGGCTTTATAGATTTATAATTAATTAATACACTTTTTAAAAGGGAACTCGACAGAATGGAGCTACTAATATAACTAAGAAAGAGCAATCATGATTCACATCTTTATCACCAAATATAAAATAGTTTGTGTATCGTTATGAAACCAAGGGAATCTGTCTCAATTAAAATGTATAAAGTGCAATGGAAGCTAATGAGCAAACCTTTGCAGTATTCAGAACTACATTCTTGCAGTCAGGTAAAATGCTCACAGACCATGCAGGCAAGCGATATGAATTGCCATTGAATTTCACAGTTGCATCAGATTGGGTGCCCACATTGGCAAGAAAGGCTGCACACTTGGATCCTGTTTTATAAACTGCAGCCTGAAATTCAGAAAAAGCCCATGTTAGTTTAAAAACCTCACTTTACATCTCAATGCATAAACAATTTTATTTGTAGTGATTATACACACCAATTTGGTATTGTATTATTTATTTTTTCTGAATAATTAGGTGATGGATTAAAGCATAAAGTAGAACTGGTCTTTTCTTACAACTGTAAAAGATGAAAATGGACCATAGTGAGCTATACCTCCAAGTTTGGACCAAGAGAAGTAACTGTTGGATCAGTAGCCACCAATGCTGCTTCACAAAGCTTCACTGCCTTGTGCACATCTTTTAAGTGGCCCCACTTAGGCTGTCTAATAAGTCCTGCACGATACGTGGAATTGAATTTAGGCATAGATCAAAGACATTCCTACCATATTATAAAACCAAGAACCTATGGGCTATTATATAACTTTTTATTGTCAAACGTAAAAATATGATAAGCTTGTCATAAGTGCTTTTGAGCCTCTAAGCATCATATTTACAGCCAATGTGAGTTAGGCTGTATATAATTGATGACCTTGAGAGGGCATCAGTCATAGTGATCCTCTGATTCAACTACTTCAACCATTTTTGAACACCTCACAGCATCTACATGCAAAACTCTCAGGCTTACATTGTAAAAGTCTGATATTTAACATTGATGAAAGAGGGATGGGTACCATACCATACTCGTCAAGTGGAGCATCATAATCATAACTTGTGGAAATGAAGGGTCCACCAGTAGTCCGACCAAAGTTAGTCCCACCGTGGTACTGTTTAAGAGCAACCAACAAACTTGATCTATCACTTCATGTTTTTTGGTAACAGAGTTTAGGCTGAATATTGTCCTAGAGTACAAACATAGGAAATCCTGATAAAACTATGTTAAATCATCATAAACTGCCGATATATTGCAATACCATATAATAATTTTGTAAAGTTCCACCAAGCTGAAAAAAGCGAGCCACAGAAAATGCGAGGTCTTCTACAGGTCTGTAGGGCGCAGCACCACCAAATGAGAGAAACCTAAAAATATTCCATACAAATCAGAAGGTATATAGTTGTTAAATTACTGATTCCCCCAAAAGCTTAAACTGTTAAGAAATGGTGATATGAATCACTAACCCATAATTCTGACACCAGTAAATGAAGAAAATTTATTTCCAGCCAAAAAAAGAAGAGAAAAAAGAGGTTGAATGCTGAAATAAGCAATTAATATACAAGGGAACACATCCCATTTAGCAAATGCAGCGACAGCTTACCATCCACTCCAATTCTCAGTCCACATTTTTGGCTTCTGGTTAGAATTAGGTTTGAATTGATCACAGTAAAATCCATTGCAAGTGTTAATCTGCAAGTAATTGAGATTGAAAAGATGATAATAACTAATTGAGTAATTCCTCTGATTAGTAAAGCCCCTATTCAATATTATTCTGGTCACCGCATTTATAAAACTTACAAGTCAATAAATTTCCATACAAGGTAAATGAAAATACTCACAATGGGATCAGGAGCATCAGCTTGCTGGCACATGACCCAGGGCACCCCTGTATCCAAAGACACAGCCATGTTTGCTGCCCAATTTACATAGGATTTGCCAGCAGTCCCATATGCGGACTCAATGCCAGGGTTTCCATACTCATTTTCTATCTGGCATTAAAAAAAAAAAAAAAAAAAAAAAACCACTAAGTTAATAAGGAATCATTATTATATTATTATGCAAGTGCAGCCAGAACTGAGTAAAATACTTGCAAAATTAACCTGAGATAAAATAATAGGTCCACCCTGGGAGGCATAAAGTTTCTCCCCTTTCATTAAGTCCACAATCTTAGCTGTGAATCGCTTCATTTCAGCCTGAAATAGTGAATTTTGCAATCATAAAAACAACTTTTCAAAAATACCAAAATAATAGCACACTAATCCAATGCAGGGTGAGCTTGAAAACCTTGAAGGGCTCATTATCAGTTCGAAACTTGACTCCAGGTACAAAATGCAACCATACAGGAAAACCACTGTTCAAAAATTGAAACTTTATCAAGGATTGGAAAAAAAAAAAAAGAAAAGTAAAAAAAAAGGTAAGAAATTATTAATTAATTAACTAATCAGCAATTATTTTCCCACAAAAAGGCAAGCAGACCAAATGAGTAAAATATTGTAAAAGTCATTACCCATAATTCCACTCCGCACATGCATAAGGACCAATACGAAGATGAACATAAAGCCCAGCATCAGCAACAGTCTTGACAAATTTCACCAAATCCTTCCTATCCTCGAAATCATACTGTAGAGTTTTTTAGTGGGTCAGTGAGAAATTAATTAATTATTTTAAAAAAAAATTCAAGAATTAGAGTATCAAACTAACAATCACCCTCTAATTGATAGCTGAGAAAACAAAGGAAAATCCTGATAATGATAAAAATAAAATCTTTTAGTTCAATTTTCTTTCCTTAACTACTGAGAACACTACAATAAGACCAGCTGACTAGCATTAGCTCAAGATTTTGATTTCTTCAAAAAATCTTCAAACATTTTATATCTAAGCTATAAACCAAAAAAAAAAAATTACATAGAAAAGAGGAAAACAAACTAGCCTGGTTTCGAACTGGTTCATGTAAGTTCCAAAAAACATAGGTCTCGATCACATCCAATCCTCCATCTTTAGATTTTTGTACTAAGTCCGGCCACATCTGCAAACAACATTAAACAATTTAGTATTTAGCAACACACAGAGAGCTTAAAATATAGAATAAAACAAACAAACAAAAAAGGTTGGAACCTCGGGAGTGCTACGCGGGTAATGAATGGAGCCAGAGATCAAGACTCGACGCTGGCCGTCTATCACCAATGCTCTGTGATCGTAAGTCACATTGGCACAGTACGACGTCGGCGCCGCCGACAGCAACCACCACAGTAATAACACAAACACTGTTGTCCCTCCTCTCATGGCTAGCTACCACACCCAGACAGACTTGTATTTCAAACAAAATGAGACAAGTTTTTTTTTTACTTTTACTTTCGGCTATTTATACAAGTACACAACACTTTTCTTAATAATGGCTTCAAAGCAAGTGTTTTTCTTCTTCTTGGTTTCTTGAAACATTAACTTTGGTTTGGTTTGGTTTGGTTTAGATGCTTTGTCTGAGAAGTGTAACTATGAGTTGCTTGCCCGCTTTGTGTTATAAAGACTTGGAGACAAGGGAATCAAATACAGGAATAGAAAGGTAAAGATATATAATATCCACAATACTCCTAATTAAGCTGGATAGTACACGTCAACTCCTCATTAAAGCGTCATCATCACCATCATCATCATCCTCGTCTATGCTTTTTCTTCTTCTTCCTCTTCTCCTTATTCACTCGCACACTTCACTCACTTTATCTTCTCTGTCTAGATGGTCATGCAAGGCCTAATTTTATAAAAGGAGAATTATTTATATATGGCAAATGTCACTGAATGAACTAGGTTATTCGTTTATGAATTATTTTTAGGAATATTTAAAAAAAAAAAAAAATGATAAAGTAGTGATTGAGTGGATGAAAAATCTAGTGTGTGTGACCATAATTGAAGATTGGTGGTCCTGCCATTTATTCTCTGTCCTGTGTAGGTCAGTAGGTGATTTTGAGTGGAAAAATAGAACAAATGGTGGGACACACTGTATTGAATTTGGAGTTTTTTTTTTTTGGGTAAGATATTGAATTCGGAGTTGGTGCTTGGTACTTTGGCATGTGAAATTTTTGCCGGTGTTGCCAACTATTTTATGGCACGAGGTGATAGTGGATTGGGTAAAAGTCAAAAATTAAAAGTGGTGGAGTGGAGGAGAGTCGGTGATTCACACTCAGTGCACACCGCGTAATAATTTAGACTGAGACGACAACACAGATATTGCGCTAGACGATTGGGCCGACAAAACACAGTACAGTAGACTTCATTGTTCATAGTTCAGTAGTTCGTGAATAATAGCCTAATAAGACATGTTATCCTTTTCTCTCAACTAATAATAGTTGGTTTTATTAATTAAAGTATAAATGACTCTTACACACACAACTGTACACTCATTCTAACAGAACGTTGGGTACATTGAATGAAATTATGAATAAGAATGGTAATGCTTATTATTGGAAATAAAATTTGTTATAATTGAATAACTAAACTTATTCATAAGTTTGTTATGAGTTGTAATATTAAAATAAAATATAAAATTTATTTTAGAAAATATTTTACATTAATTTTAAAAATTGTTATATGTATTTTTTAATGATTTTTTATTTATTTTTTAATGATGAGAGATGAGTTTTTATTTAATTATATTAATTGTTATATGTATACATAAAGTTTGTTTATTTAAAAATATATTAATCTTTTCCCCTCAAAAAAAAAAAATTTTTAGAAACTATTATAGAATATTTATTACAACCCTTTTAGAGTTGAATAATTATTCTCAATTTTAAAGAATAACCGTTCATAAGAAATTATTATTCATTGTTATAAAAACGTAACCAAATTACAGAATTGCTAAGCCATAGAATAACTAAACTATATATATATATATATATATATATATATATATATATAGGAAAAGTTAAAGAATGCCCTAAAAGCATTTGTTAATAAACTATTTTAAGACAGTTTGTATGGGAAAATTTTTTTGACAATTTTTTCAATTTCCCATAAAAGTGATATAATAAATTTCTTTAAATGATTTATTAACCATTACCCTAAAGGCACTGTGGGAACCTAAGATGTGTAGGCTTGCTTGGCAACTCCTAGGCATGCTTGGCAATGTCCTCGGCCATCCTCGGCATGCTTTGCAAAGCTTGGTGGTACACTACTCCCTTAGCTTCACAGCTTATAAGGCAGCAAGTGGGAGAGTTTTTCTTCGATGTGGGACTCCTAGGACCTTGCAAAAAAGCATGCCGAGGACGCCGAGGACGTTGCAAGCATGCCTAGGACGTTGCAAAGCATGCCGAGGACGGCTGAGGATGTTGCCAAGCATGCCTAGGAGTTGCCAAGCAAGCCTACACATCTTAGGTTCATTGAAGCTTGGTGGTACACTACTCCCTTGACTTTACAGCTTATAAGGCAGCAAATGGGGGGGTTTTTCTTCGATGTGGGACTCCTAGGACCTTGCAAAAAAGCATGCCGAGGACGCCGAGGACGTTATAAGCATGCCTAGGACGTTGCAAAGCATGCCGAGGACGGCCGAGGACGTTGCCAAGCATGCTTAGGAGTTGCCAAGCAAGCCTACATATCTTAGGTTCCCACAAGCACTCATTAACATAACCTAATAACTATTACATTATGATATCTATTATAATCTACCAAACATACTCTAAATTTTAGTTAGTTGGTTTTATTAATTAAAGGGAAAAACACATAATTGTATACAAACGCTAATTTTAAACTGAGATCATGACTTAAAGTGAAGTCACAATTTTCAACAAACAATTTTAGTTTAAAATTGGCACGTGTATATTGATTGTGTGTGTTAGTGTGTTTAATAAATATCTTTTTTTCATTAAATATATGGTGAAATTTTCTATTTATTTGAAATGAGAGTATACAGAGTAATTTTTAGGGATATCTAAAAATGTTCTTGATAGTTATTGACTTGCAAATGAGTGAGGAGATAAGTTGATCATGTAGTTTCTAATTTCTAAACTAGAGTTTATGTTTCATTTGATGGAGAAAATGGGCAAACGCCCATTTCAAAAAAAAAAAAATCCAGCATTTTGCCCCATTTCCCAAACTAATTAGGGAAATGCCCCTCTTTTGAAACTCGATTTTCTTAAAATCAAGTTATAAAAAAAAAAAAAAAAAAAATTCTGGAACCCTATAGTGGCGTTTTAAGGAGCCTATAGTAACGTTTTAAGGACCTATAGTGGCGTTTTGTAACTCGATCTCCATGAAGTCGAGTTACATGCAATTTTTTTTTTTTTTTTTTTTTACCTATAACTTGACTTCATGGTAATCGAGTTACAAAACGTCACTGTAGGTCCTTAAAACGTCACTATAGGCTCTTTAAAAACGCCACTATAGGGCTTAACTCGATTTTGAGAAAATCGAGTTTCAAAAGAGGGGTATTTTCCTAATTAGATTGATTGTTTTTTTAAAAGGGCAAAGGCCAATTTTTTCCTTCATTTGATGATTGTTATGAATAATAAGTTGCATAAAACTGCTCTCTTTTTGTTTTTCATAATTAGTACTACCTCTGTCCCAATTTGTTTGTCCTCTATTCCATTTTGAGATGTCGCAAAATATTGTTCTGTTTCTAAAAATAAAAATTATTAGTTTACCAATGTTCCTATTATACCCATACTTTATTTTCAAAACTATTTGAAAAGAAAACCAAGTAATATTAAAAAAAATCAATTTAATTGAGGCACATTTTTAGTTGCCTCATTAAGAATAACTCTTTTTAAAAAAGCTGATAACTTTATTTAAGGATAGTTTTATAAACTTATACATTTTTATAAGGCAAACATGATAATAAATAATATTTCCTTAAAAAGTTAGACTTTTTAAACAGGATAAACAAATTTGGATGGATTGAGTAATTTAGTAAGATGTCATGCTGTAATCATTAATATCAAAAAAAATATATAAAAAAGTAGAGGTAAATTATGAGATTCTATCATGTGACGCTTTATTAGAGTAGTTTTACATTTACCCTTCTACGTTAACCAAACAACTCAAATCAATATATCTTTATTACTTTAAATGCTTTAAATATATTCAATGGATAAAAGCAAAGAACTTATGTGGGAGAGCATGAAATTATGCTATGCATGTGGCATTTTATTAGAGTAGTTTTATATATACTCTTCTACATTAACCAAACAACTCCAAATTTTAATATGCCTTTATCACTTTAAATGCTTTAGATGGGTTCAATGGATAACTTTTCAATTTTCTCTTTTTTGCATAAAAATTAGGTTCAATGTAGGATTGCAAGAGTCGGATTCAATGGATTGGATAATATGATTATTTGTCTCTACACATTTGTCCAATCAAGTATAATTAGCAACCTTGTTAAGAGCTATCCTTCAAGAATTAAGTTCTATGTAGAATTACAAGAATTAGATTCAATGGATTGGATAATATGATTATTTATCTCTACGCATTTTCCCAATCAAGCATAAATAGCCACCTACTTAAAAGTTGTCCTTCGACGTAAACTTGGATGGAGCGATTTTTAAAGAATAAAGCGGGAGTAGAAGTTTTAATTCAAGATGATAAAGGGTCGCCCATTGTAACATTGAGTTGTGAGGCGAGAGCAAATTGGATTTGGAGGAGGCAAAACTAGCCGTAGTTGTCCAATTTTGCTTGAGATAGGTGTAAGAGATATCATCTTGGAGGGAGATTTAACATATGTATTGACAAACTTTGATCCAAGGAGGAAGATAATTCATGGTTGTGAGCTATGGTGGAGGCAGCAATATTAAGAATAAGTATTATGCATGCTTATTAAAATAATTTCATATAGAATTTTTTTTTATGAATTATTTAAAAGAAATTTATATAATGCCTGTGCATTGCACAGACATTGGCTAGTTAATATTAATAACACATCATCTGTATAAAAATAATGCATTTACTCTATGATTAATGCTATTGGGAAACTTCGAACAGTCTTTGCCTGGACCGGGGACCATCTTGCCAAGACTAAAGTCTAGACTCTAGAGAGACTATTCTCAAAAAAAGAAAAAAATAGTCTAGAGAGAGAGAGAGAGGGAGAGAGAGAGAGAGAGTAGTGAAGAACAGGGCAATTGCAGACAAATAGTACAATGATTAGAGTGATTGCAACGAACGTACTATGATTCTCATAAATTGAACTTTGAACATGATTTAAACCTTTTTTTTATTTTTATTTTTTTTAGTAAGAAGATCATGATTTTTCTTAACCTCTCATCATTCAGGCCTATGTTAGACTAATATGGCAATAAGGTCTATTTTTTTGCTTCGGCTTAATGATGGATTTTGACAATATTATGTGTATCTGTTGTTATCATTGATGCAGTGTTCCATTTCAATGAAAAGTGAATGTAAATGTACTAATGTCGTACCATGCTAAGTTTTTTTTTTTTTTAATAAAAAATTTAAAACACCTGTTTTAAATTTTAATCACTAAAATATATAAAATTTAAATTAAATTTTTTTTTTCCTAAAATGACAACTAAATTCCTGAACAATTGAAAGGGTCATAAATACATTCTTGATTCTTTCATTATTCTCTATAATTTATATTACGATGATACATTATGTTAATTTCTTTTTTTTTAGAGAGTTTTAATCTATGGCATCCGCTTCTGATGATAGCTTTTTATCATCAGACTAAGATATTAATCAGTTTTTGGTGTAAGCAGAGATTGAATCCCAAATCTCTTATACAACTATCAGAGACTTTACAAGTTGAGCTAACTGGAACTCACACGTTAATTTCTTATCTAACACTTAGAGTTAGCTTACAATAAAAATAAAATAAAATCATGTGGTAATTAGTAACCTCCCCATGTATAAAGTACTTGGGGGTCTAGGGGGGAAATGGTTCGAGCTGTAGGGTTAACAGCATATTGTAATTATTTCTCAAAAAAAAAAAAAAAAAAAAGATCTAACACTAACACTAACAGAGAGATTTAATTAATTGCCGAATTCTTAAAAGCTATTTGAGATTTGATTGTAATTTTTTTTAATAAAAATTTTATACTTAAAGAATGAAATTGAAACTTTGTGTATTATGGCGAGGTTAAATTCATCTAACGTCCTTGTCCCATGAGTCCTGATGGATGAACAACCTCTCCTAGACGAGACAACCTCTCCTAAATCGGAAAATACCTCTTGATTAAAGGAATGCAACTCTTCAAATATGTGACCTAAATTGATCATGAGAATAAAAGTTATATGCCATAAATGTACAAAATCCTATGTTACACACCTATTTATCTTGCCCATGAATACAAGAAAAGTGAGCCCCTTAACCATAATGACTATAATTGTTGAAATGGCAGGACAAATCAAGGACCCTCAAGATTCTATAAATATTGTCGTAACCATAATAATGAAGTATTACGATGAGGGTATGGGTATGAGAACAACACCATTCCAATGGTGCAGGATTTGACTTCCGATTAAAAAATATATAACTAATGTATATGTTTTCGGATAGTTGTGGATATATGCAATACGTACACATATTATGCACATTCACAATACGCGTATATTATATATAATACTTAAGATCAATCTATATAATAAAATGACACTTGTGTGAATACTAAGTGACATTTTTATAATCAATAAAAATATAACATATCCATTATATTCTATTTATTTGTTAGGATTTTAATATATGAATAATTTGTATTGTAATTTTTTTTTTCACTATCAAAATTTCACTTATAATTTGCATGTAAATATTTTAGAATTATATAAACCTCACCTACAACTTGTGTTAATTTTAGTTAAACTTATAAAATGATTAAACTACAACAATTTTAAGCCAAATAGTAATTATTTCTGCATTTAAAACTTTATAATTCACTTCAAAATGATATCAAATCATGAAGTTTATTATATAAAAATTTTTAAATTTTATTACTTATACATTCATTTTCATGAAAAATAATAAATTATCATATAAAGAATTTGATATCTTTAACCCGTTAGAGGATTTTTTGTGTGCATTTTTTCTCTTCAATTTGAATTCTTTAATTCTTCTTCTTCTTCTTCTTATTATTATTAAATCATTATTTTCCTTTTATAAATTTGACCATTAAAAATATTGATAAAATAGGAAAAAATTATTTTATTTTGACAGATAAAAAATACAAAAAAAAAGCATACAAAATGGAAAAAGACCCAAGGAAAATATGTAGTCTAATTAGGGGGGGGGGGGGGGGTGTTATTGGTGGGGCCAATCGCCCCCTCTCGAATCCCTTTTGAGTCCACGTATAAAACTACCACCGAAATTTTTATTATTAGAAAATATTGCGAGTAATCAGAGAAATTTATGTTAATAACTTAATATCACTTCGGTGCCATATGAATTATTCAATCCTCTTTCATAAAAGTTGTCCCAACTCCCAACTTCAAGCAGGTTGTGTAATCATTGAATTCTTCAAGCACTGGCTTTAAATTGCCATAATAGGTTAACCTATTGGGGCAACTTCTAAAAGCGCTGTTTTAGGTCTCTTATAGTGGTGGTTTTCAAAACTTCTGGAAAAAAACGCGGCTGTAGAACTAATTTTTTGTAGTGATTATTTAAATATTAAAATTATGATTTAAAAAAAAAAAAAATCATGTTGAGGGCAAAATCATCTAAATGCAAAATGCATTCCAAAATATACAAAACTCTAAAAAATGCACCCATATCTAGGAATGCATCTCTGTAGCAAATTATACAGCTTGCTACAATCAGACGTAAAAATAAAACCCCCCTTAGCAAGTTGTATAATTTTTTTTTTTTTTTGTATTTTTTATTTTGTCTCTCTCTCTCATTATGTTTTTTTTTTTTTTTGAGAAGGACACTATAATATTGTTGGTGTGATATTTTATTATTATTATTTTTAGATATAGTTGTTGGTGTGGATTTAATAGATTGTTTTAATGGGATGAATTGTAAAAAAAAGACCGAGATGTAATGTATATTATTAAATAAAAATGTAAAATAGATAAAATAATATTTTGAAAGATAAAATGTATATATTTTTTGCATGGTCAAATGGGAATGCTCCACTTCAATCCATTTTGGAAAATGAATTTTAGTTAGTACCTTCAATACGAGTAACTCATCTAAGTGTACTCCTACATTATTGGCTCAAAGTCCCAACCCTTAATAACTCCAATCTAGCATCATGTGTTGTCTGTTTTTTATTTTTTTTTATGAGAATGTGTTGTCCGTTGTCATGGGAATAACTCGGGTCTCGACATCGTAATATCATATATGTTGTCACGGGAAATTGACTAAAAGCGGTCCATTTGGCCTGATTCACTGTCATTATTATTATTATTATTTTGATGGACACTGTCATTATTAAATCTATACACACTACCATCTAAAAAAACAAATCTTATATACACTTTCCCCCCCTAGAAAAGGGTGAATATATTTCTATTATCATTTTTTTCCTATCAGAGAAATCATTAAATTAGTACAAAATTTGTTATGACCCCAAAAAGAAATACAAAATTTTTTTAATTCAAAAATAAAGTGGAGTTTGGATAGCATCTATGTTGCGCTTTTGTATTATGTTTTTTTGATATTGTGCACTATTTACAGGACCTGTAAGTACTTTTATTCAACAAAAACAACTTTAAAATTGAGTTCTATAGCATTATTCACACATTTAAAAAAATTTTGCTACAGTATTTTCAGTTTTCAATTTTAAAAAATAAACAGTATCTAAACAAACCCTTAAACAAAAAATTATTCAGCTGATTGTAAATGATATATCCCGCAGCATCTCTAACCACTAGCTAGTACTAGCAAAATCTTTTCTATTATGGATGATTGGACAATATTGTTTAATTGCATTGGATCCATCTAAATAATGATACAGGCATGTCCAACAGTGGACATCTAGTATCATCCAAATGATTTTAGTATAACTGAATATTGGACCACTCTTTAACCGAAAATCACATGTATACAAACAATCTACTTTTTTTTTTGTTGGCTGAGATATACAATTACAAACAATCTACTAGCTATATTAATAAAAAGGATGCAGAGAAATCAACATACTAAATTAATTCACAAGTCTGGATAAATAATTAATTCAAAATTCTGTACAACCTAACCTAAGGTAGGTGACCTTCTTTTATTTAATTTTCAGGATAAGCATTAAAGACTAATTTTATCAATCTTTTTCAAATGCGAATACAACATGTCATCTTACAGTCAAATTAAAAATCCATTTGCCGAAAGTTGATCCATGGATAGATATAATGTCATCAATTCCACGACAAAAGTCACCTTCAAACGTTTCAACAAACAAAAAGAAAGAATAATAAGAAAAAAAGTCACCTTCAAACGTGTCGTGCAGTAGTGGGAACTCAGGCCTTGGAAATCTTGGACTTGTGCAGTGTGTGAACGAAGACCGTTTACATTTTTAAATTAATCTTTCTATTTTTTAAATTCTTGAAGTGGTTATAGTTTTTTTTTTTTTTAAATCCAATAATTATTTTGAGGGCTGGTATGTTATTAGGTATTTGGCTGAGGGCTGGTATATTGTTAGGTATCTGGCTTCCACTGGGACTAAAGGGACTATTTGATTTGAAAAGTGATACATTCACAATGTTTTGGCAACACTTTTACATCAAGTCTTAAGTAATATATTGTATAGTTAGTAACAATTGGCCTCTTAAAATTTGCTGTGTAAGTGTTATAAAAATATTATGGATATAACATTTATCGTTTGATTATGATTTGTTGCTAAAGTACTCGGTAGAAAAGCACAAAGAAGGGGTTAAAAAAAAAAGAGAGGATGGTAATCGAACTGCAGAGAGGTAGGTTCATCATGCAGATGGTGAGATGCCCTTATCATGAAGAATGTATTTCATGCCTCTATTATATGCAATGCTGCAATGGGTGTCTCGCACGTAAATACGTATAGGATTCATATATATTTATATCTGTAAAACCCATATGAAACATCATATGCATGCATATCAGCATATGCTTTTATTTATTTATTTATTTTTTATAGAAAGAATGGATGATTTATATGATTAAATAGTAATTACAAAATTTGGTCCATTAGTTATCTTTGGACAGAGTCTAGCATTCATGGATGTTAAGAAACACTCTCTGGGAATGTTTTTTTTTTTTCCAAAAAATCCCATATATAGGAATTAGTTACAAAAGTAGGATATTGTGCATATTTCACTAAACTGTTTCTCTACATTACTCTTCTCTTAGACAGACTATTTATAATGCTATTAGCTTCATAAAAAATGTGATATGGTAGGACGGTTCACGCTCTGCTTAGTAGGGCATTGGAATTACAAATTAATGGAGCCATAACTTATTTCTAGAACCAATTGTAATTGAGACATTCCACTGTTGTCATAAAAAAAAAATTGTTATTGTTGTTGTCCTTTTTTTATTATTTATTTATTTATTAAAGTAGAGCTTGAGGTGGAACATTCCACTGTCACCCTACCGGATTTTTTTTGTTTTTGTTTTTTGGACGGAACGGGACCTATTTTATGTTCATTAATTTTTCTACGGGGAGTATTGAAACAACATTATCGATAGTTAAAATCAAAGTATTGGATGATCATCTGCTAGTGAAATCTCCAAAACAATCTGATAGTATTTAGGAGTTCTCATATAATCTGAATACAATAACATATTCTATGTAAAAATAGTAACTCCTGTAATATTTTCAAGGAAGCAAACTAAAACACAAACTCTTATCATTCTTTCTTAATCTTTTAGAAAGGAGAATAAAAATAAAATCCTCAACAAGTGTTATCCTCAAAGCAACCAAGGTGTCAACGATTTATTCGAACTACCATAGCTTATGGTTATAGCAATGGGAGGGGTACTTAGAAATTCTTCTCCCCTAAAAATATTGCATAACTAAGGGTTTTGTGAATTGTTATGTATCACAGACATCTTCATGGTGGATTCCATTTGCTGGGCTAGGCTTTAGAGAGTTTTTCCCTTTTGGGTTTCTCTTTGAAAACACATCTTATCTTTGTGTTTGTGTTGGTGATTTATTTATTAATTGATGCTTATCCATGATGCTTGCAATTTAAATCTGATTAATCAATCACTTGATTAAAATTTGTAGCAAAACGTACTAGGGTCTAAACTCGGAACTTTCATGGATCATTTCCAATTTAGATGGCAGCTTTAGGAGAAGTGGGATGGCAGTCGTGAAACCATGGGAAATTTTGAGCCCTTAATTTGATTACCAACTAGAGTGTTATGTTCCGTATTACAATACAAAAAACCACTACAAAATAATGGCATATATGATATATCATTACATAAACGTTTAAATTTGGGTACCTAGAAATTACATTGATCGAAAAGAATTCAATTGGCACAAAAAGAACGCATAAAAAAGATTTGAGCCCTTAATTTGATTACCAACTAGAGTGTTATGTTCCGTATTACAATACAAAAAACCACTACAAAATAATGGCATATATGATATATCATTACATAAACGTTTAAATTTGGGTAACTAGAAATTACATTGATCGAAAAGAATTCAGTTGGCACAAAAAGAACGCATAAAAAAGATTTGAGCCCTTAATTTGATTACCAACTAGAGTGTTATGTTCCGTATTACAATACAAAAAACCACTACAAAATAATGGCATATATGATATATCATTACATAAACGTTTAAATTTGGGTAACTAGAAATTACATTGATCGAAAAGAATTCAATTGGCACAAAAAGAACGCATAAAAAAGAAGAAGAAGAAATGTTTGACTAGTCCAAAACGTGCGGTTTTAACATAAATCTTTTTTCTTATAAATTGTTTTCTTTGTTTTGGTATTTTATATAGCTAAAATCTTTTAGTAAAACAAAAAATCTTTTCCTAATCAACTGAAAATAATGAAATTAAAAAAAAAAAGAAGGACCGGGTGTTCTTTTATTACTATTCCAAGGTAATTCCTTGTTTATTTATCAATATTTCCCATGTTAATGTTTTTTACTCAAAATTCTGTTGGATATAATAGTAGATCCAAACATATATACATATGTTTTTTATTTGTCACTTTGTTTAAATTGTATCAATTGGTTGGTAAGAAATAGAAGATTAATAATTTACCAACTTGTTTATAGATTTGTTATACTTTTCTAATTTCTAATACAACTAAAAAATGAACATTTTTTGCCATTTATATTATTAAAATTGTTAGAAATATTTCTGGAGAATGCACAAAATCTTAAACAAAGAAAGAATTTTAATTTGTAAAATCAAACAATCTTAAACAAAGATATGATGCCCAAGACATGAATCAGACTTTTATTATTACGATATTACACCATTAGTTTGCTGGGAGATCAGCAGCTGATCGACCATGAACCAACTAGAGTGATCTACTACCTTTGGTCCATCTTTAGCCCTAGCTAATTACAATAATACAAGTACCAGTACTAGAGTATCACACACTTTGTCACAACTATTCTATATATAGATTATACCTAGTTCCATACCTAGCTAGGCCATGGACCAAGTAACTTCTACGATCAAGGGAGTCAATTTCATACCGGAGGCTGTACCGGTTTGACTAGTGGAATAATATATTTCGGTATCAATCAATATCGGTGTACTGTTTTGGGTTTACTGTTATATATATATATATATATATATATATATATATATTATAATAAATATAAAAGTTTACCATAAAACATTACATCAATTCAGAACAAATTATTCATGGTTTTAAACTTAATCATCAATTAAAAGAAAAAAAAGCACAATATAAAAAATAAAAAGCTTAATTATTCATTGTATACTAAGAAAACAAATAATACTAATAGGTTACAATATTTACAATAAACAACAAGGGAAGGAATGAATTAAAGCCCCCAAAAAAAGAAAAAAAAGAAAAAAAAGAAAGAAAGAAAGATGGACACGTGATGACTCTAAAATAGCAAAAGATATACAACAAAAGATACACGTGATGCCACACCACTTCCACCTAACCATCTGATATCATTGACTAAATAGTTGGATAAGAAAATTTGAAAGACCAAAGCTGAAAGCACACAATTATAGTGCATTAGTAGTGAAGAAACCAAAGACGCAGGAAAAAAGAAGAAGAAGGAGGAGAATAAAGAAGTTGCGGTGGCAGCTACAATGGAGAGGATGAGATCTAAATTAGAAAAGGGTATAGAAGGAAAAAAAATGAAAGATTTGGAGCACAGATCTCAGTTATTAGGCACCAAGTCAATGAGTCACAGACTCATTTTTCTCATCTTCTTCTTCCTTTTCTTTTTCTTTTTTCTTCTTGTTTGTACTGGTACGAAACCTCTTTACCGGTTGAAATGCCCAGAATATCCCGAAATGACCGAAACAAATTGGTATGACCTAGTATCTGAGGTGGTACGAATTACAGCAGTTTTTGTACCGGTGATGGTTCCAGTACGAAAATTTTTGGTAGTATCGGCCGGTACAGTACGGAATTGACTACCTTGCCTATGACACCCAAATCCTGATTCAAACCCAAGGCGTCCCGAATAGAACTTAACCTATCAACAATATTATTATTGCATGGTGGCTGACCTGCATGCTCAGAATCACACCCATTCACAGAGTCACACTCGTCCACCACCTTAGCCGTCACACTCCTCCCATTACTAGCAATAATCCTTATCATCTTCCCACACCATGACCCATTATCATACCACCCTGTGGATAACGCCACAACTCGTTCTGAGTTATCATGGAACTTGTTGTCACACTCTGATAGGCTACCACCATCTCCGCCTTGGCTAAAATCGTTTAGTGTGAGACTAGCTTTTGTTGAGGAAGTCACTGGAGGTGAGCACCTGAACTGTGGAAATGATTTGCCTCCACACTTAAGGGTACCAGAGGACTCGCAAGTTTGGCTAGGTGGTGAGGAGCCTTCTCCACCTTCACCTCCACCTCCAAAGTCCAGAGCATATGTGGGTGCTGATTGCGGTGTCATTGTTGCACTTGCCGTTGATGCAACTCAGCTGAACGTTGCAGTCATTGAAGGTTTTACATGGGCCATTGCAGGATACGGAAAGTGTAGGGAGAAGGAAGTAGGTAATGTTGAAGATTAGGAAAAGAGGAACCAAATATAATATTACGTTTTCCATTTGAGAGAAATATGTAGAACTTAAAAAGTTGAGTTTTGAAGAGGGTTTAGATAATTGGCGGTAATGACTAAGAAAGACATGGTGATCATGCTTATCATGGGACTTCAAAATCCGTAATGTTAGGCGTTTTTTTTTAAGTACATATAATGAGTTATTGTGACAAAAAAATTTCGATTATTACCTAAATATTTCATTTGAAGGGGAAAAAAAACATAACCAATTAAAATATGAGGAAAAAAAACACTCACTTTAAACTCCTCAAAATTTAAATATGATACCCATGTAGGGTCACAAATTGCAGCCCAAACTCAAAAGAAATGGGTTATAAGCCCAATACAATAAATTTGTAAGAGAGTGGGTAAAAGAATTGGGCTTTTAATGGGTTTTCTAATGGTTAATTGAGGCTTCGAGCTTGTCCGAGGAGAAAAAGACAAATAATTCAGGATGGGATACAAGTCCGAGGGGCAAGATTTTAGATGAATTGGCTATTCCTGAAAGTTAGCTCTTCACCATGCTATAGTAATTCTCTTTCAATATCTCTCTGCAAGTATTTTTTCGATCCCTCTCTTATGGAGGGTCTCCCCCATTATATAGTCCCCACCAATCCTTTCACATCGTCCACTAGTTTATCATTCAACCCTACACTCAAGTCTCTGTCCTACTAAGCAGCTTTTCTGGTTTTCTGTGGGCGGTAGTGGTTGAAAACACTGTTCAGAGGTCTTCTCCACATTAATGCAGTCAGGAAAGCTGCTGTAGTACATTTAATGCGATGGTAGCAGCTTTTCCCCAAGATATTTCCATGTTCTTATCATTTCCTTGCGCACCTGAAGTCTATCTTCATTGCTAGAATTTCCTGGAAGGTTACCCAAGTCAAGTCGAAGTTCACTTGACTGACATTCGTCAGGTCCGGGGAGGATAACCCTCTCGGACTAGTGCCTTCGAACATTTCTCTGTACGACCACCTACTATGGGGCCTTTCCAAACATTTTCTCCTCCTTGAATGCATTCTTGTTAGTAAATGGGGCTTGAGGCCCGACATAAAAGTTCAAGTCTTTGCCCCCCACAACCCATTTTCCGAAATACCAAAAAAAGAATTTCGATACCCATTTTCCCTCCAAATATAATTTTTGGCCCATCCCTAACCCATTTTCCCTCCAAATACAAAAAATCCTTTCTCTCAAACATTTCTAAACTGCAGTAAAAAAAAAAAAATGACAGAAGCCAGCTGGGTTGCGTTGAGGAGGAAGACGAGAAGAGATTATGCACAAATCTGCGCCAATTTTATGCAAATCTGCCTCTTGCCCTTACTGTTTGCATGGCTCTAAATGGTAAATATAAAAAGAAGATTAAAAGAGAATAGCTTTACAAACTTGGGCAACAAAATGAAGAAGAAGAAAAGTACAGAATATAAACTATAATGCTTGAATCTTGAGATTTACAGACCTGGAGAGCAAATGATAGGCCAAGAATGTATTGACCCCTTAGGTAAATTAACCAATTAATTAGCCAAGTGAAGTAATTAAGTCAATTAACATGCAATACGTGTGGTAGCACAAACAAATCACCAAATAACTAAATGCAGTAGAAATTAAATTTGAGATGGGTGATTTGTTTACGAATGGGGAAAACTACCGAGGCAAAACCCTACCGGGTGAATTTAAGGTCACTACTCTCGAGAATCCACTATTATCAAAACAAGCGGTTACAAGTAAAGGAATCCCAGTACCTTATACTAACCTACAATTGAACCCTTACCCTAATACACAATTGGACTTGTAATGTAATGACAATCTCTCTTTTCAATGCATGGCTCTAAGTACGTGACTAACCAATCGATGCACGGATCCCAGTACGTGACTAACACACCAACTTGAGAAAGATGTTGGCTGCAAAGTTTTTCAATTCATCCACACAATAAAGATCTAGAAGCTCCTTGGTTACAAAACTCTACGGCGTACAAACGCAGTAGCTTCTTCAAGAGAAAGATGAACTAGGGTAGATTGTCTCCGGTCACAATATGCATGTAACAACTAGTGCGACAACCTTTGCATCAATTAAGAAGACCCTTAAAATAATCATTATATATGTCTAAGGTTATCAGAAAAGAAACCCTATACAAATAACTTGGATATGCGTGAAAAACAGATCTGGAAATCTGAATTTCGTAATTCTCGATAGATACAGCTGTCGAGCTTCAAATATTAAATCTCGATAGATACATCTGTCGAGTTTTAATGAACAACACTTCTTCACTTGATTCTTAGACAGATTTGCATGGCTTCAATACTTGGACTTGAACTATTGTTCCTTGATGTATTAAAAATATCCTAAATCTACTCAATTACAAGTAAAGTGCGTTTTATCAAAGGATTAGTCAATTCTAAATGATATATGTTCTTAACATGTTCCACATATGTCATAACAGCAAAGATGAGACGTGGGAACTTAAATAATTCCTTGATAATATAAACTATAATGCTTCCCAGCTGTATTACTAGCCTATAGCTACTATTACTAGCCTATATAGCTACTAATTTTTTCTTTTACATTAAAAGTCAAAACTAAAAATTGGATGCAATGACCAAGGTAGACTGTATATAATATAGCCTATATAGCCTATAGCTACTATAAACTATGATGGGACATCTCAAAGACACTGCCCCCATTGAATGCAATGACCAAGGTGGACTATTGAGCAAGAGACTCAGAGATTTTTTTGATCTAAAAACTGGGAGAAAGTATAACATTTTTCCGTAATACCATCTCAGCCTTAGATTTGGTGTTTCATACCCAATAAATGACTGACATCTGTCCAAAAAAAAGCCACATTAGTTTACTCCACAAGCCCAAATAAAAAGACAATTTTGCCCCTGAAAAATTTTCAAACCCCGCCAATTGTTTATTCTTTGTCTCTCCTCCTCCCTCTGTCAAATTTAATTCCCAAAATGAAACCCTGACATTTTTTTGAAACCCTGCCACTTTTACTCTCTCACTTTCTCCTTCGTCCCTTTCAAATCTAATTCTAGAAATCAAACATTACTCTCTCTTTCATTCCCAAACTCCCTTCCATCCACAATTGCCTCTTCCATTTTCTCGTTGCCATAGTGCTCTTCCCCCACCTATGGCACGAGTTCTCACGATCACTGCCGAGCATTGCCAATCCAACAAGACCAGCCTTTATATCCTCTGAAAATCACCTTTACTCTTTTTCTAACATCATCGTTGGTTTGGAGAACCTGGGCCATTTTCTCACTCATCGATTTCGACGCCTAACGACCCAAAAGGGTTATTTTTCCATTCTATCTGTTTCTTTTCAGTACACTTTCACATCTTCTTTTTCATTTTCTTCTTGTTTTTTTGCAACTACAGATGGGTTTTTCACTTATCGCAATTTTATTATTATTATTATTTTTTTTAAAAGCAAAGGAACATTTTAGTATGGAAAGGAGATAGATAGGAATACTAGAACCTGAAACATGTTGTATATTTGATATCTTGAACAAGATATTTATTTATGATATATATCCCCATCTTTTATGAAACAAAGATTAGGATATTGAAATTGATCTGTATCTCTTTGAATTTGGCATTGTTGCTTTAATTATTCCCAAATTTAGTGGATGAAAAATTGTTCTCTTTCTTTGAATTTGTTTTTGATATCATCAGATTTATTGGAAATTTGTAGCAGCTACGCTTGTTCTCTATATTAGATATGAATGAGTTGCTGTGTTCTCTCCCTAATGAAGCTTGTGTTTTAATTTCATTTGGCGATGTGGAGTCAGTGTCATAGGTCCCAAATTGTTTTGATCAAGATATGGGCAATCCAATAGTTTGGCAAGTTTGTTCTTTTGTTCTTCCTTAATAGGCTTTATTCATGACAAAATGAAAAACTTATTTGAAATGGCCAAGTTGTAAGTTTCTGATGTACATTAGTTAGCCTTATAGGTTGATTAAGTATATTAAGTACTGTATGAATTGTTAGTTATCATGCACCCAAATGAGAAGTTTTAGTTTTGAAGGCAGATGACTTACCTTGCAGTTTTCATCTTGGATGATATATATTATTATGTTATCTTGTGTTCATGCTAACAATACCTTTTTGTGTCATAATATTTTTAGTATTTGTCAAATGCATGATGATAAAGCATTTGCTACAACAGGTGCAACATCAGCTGCCACACCAGAGCAGCTTAGGCTACAACATAGTGCAGCAGCTAGTGCACCAGAGCAAGCAAGGCAATCAAACAGTGCAATAGCAAGTGCAAGAGCAGATGATATGCAGATTGAAGGATTGGATGAGCATCAACGGATTGTGTCTTGTGTTACAAAATTGAAGAAGCTCAAGAATAGTATAAATCTGTCTAAATGACAGAGCAGAAGTGTAGCTTAGTTGTAATTGTATAGTAAATGATATGTAGTTTGAATATAAGTATAGTTAGCTTAGTAAGTCAAGCATGTGTAAGAGTCTGTTATGTTTGTTAGTCCTTGTTCACACATGTAGCAATTTGTTAAGTTAGTTACAGAGTTGATCTGGTTCTTTTGGTGTATATATGTACATATTTGATTCAATGAATGAGATGAGCAAATCATTTTCATCAAAACAAATTTTCTCGTAGCATTAAAGGTGAATGTTCGTTATGAATGGTGTGGCCAACTTGTTCAGCAACTTTCATTTCCATTTTACCAATGTTATAAGCCTGAACTCATATTAATAAGTTGGACTTGTTCAGCAACTTTCATTCCATTATACCAATGTTAAAAGAGTGGGTTCATATCAATAAGTAAAGAAAAATTCACATACATTTGAGATCATTGTAAACTTCAATGGTTATTATCTATCTAAGAATATTATACATAAAAATGAGAGTTTGAACTTGACGTTTCAAGCAAATAGCATGACTACCTATTTAGAAGTATGCCTTTCACAATAATTGTATTTTTTTTTTTTGATATGCTGTGATAGTTGTATTAAATTAAAACTAGAAAACAAGAGAAGGGCAATCAACCTTACAAGTTGACTATAAAGCAGTCGGAAGATTGCTGTTATTGCAACAAAAAGGTGAGGAAGAAACTAAAGCTAACTTGGTAGCAGTATGAGCTGCGCCATTGCAACTCCTATTGATCCAACTAAAAGAGTAAGCAGCAAACGACACAACTAAGCTACGAATATTGTCGGTTATAGCTGAGATAGACTAATCTTTGGACTGGTACTTGTCAGCAATTGAGTCGAAGCAAATTTTAGAGTCACCCTCTAAAATCACGTTACTCCAGTTTTCAAAAATAGCTAACTAGGTAGCCCACTGGATAGCAGCAGCTTTGGCAATGAGAAGAGAGCCAAGATGACAGCTATTTGCAAATTGTCCAAATGGGAGGACATGTAAAAATATTCATCCACAATTGCCTTATTCAAAGATGAACTTATAGAAATGAACTTTACCATCACATTTAAAAATATTCATTATTTTCATATAGAATTTGTGTTAAACGAGAAGCTACTCAAAATGCAAATATAGAATCTAATATGTTTTTGTAGCTTCATTAACTACAAAAGGTATTCAAAAGAGTTGTTACAAAAGGTATCAACTATCCAAATTGTTAGATATCCCATCTAAAAAGAAGCTATCTAAGTCAAATATGTTGCCCAAAAATATTGTCCACTAGTTGTGCATATGACTGTGTAGTTTGCTATTCAAAAAGCTGTCCAAAAGTTCTCCATTATATTCAGAATCTTGTGCATATGACTGTGCAGTTTGCTAATAAAAAAACTGTCCAAATTTTTTTTTCCATTATATTCAGAATCTTGTGTTTGAGTCCTGGAAAAAAAAAGAGCACATGTTAAAAGGCTTTTTTTTTTTCCTAATGTAAAAATTTTAAAAAACAGTACATGTTAAAAGACTTTTTTTTTTTTTTTCTTCCTAATGTAAAAAGTTTAAAGTGACATAATGTACATGGCTGAAGGGTGATATTAATTTATTTTCTTGAAGCATTCTTGTATGACTAAACATGGGATTGAACAACTCTGGGGAAAATGATGATGATTGAACACCTCCTAAGAAAAAGAGGAAATAGTACCATATGGTTAAACTTAACAAGCAAAGCTAAGAAAAAAAAAGATTAAAAGAGAAGAAATATTAACAAATGGTTAAACTTAACAAGCAAAGCTAAGAAAAAAATGATTAAAATAGTAGTTTTGGACATACCATGTATCATAGAACTAACTTGTGGAGCTTGTGAACTAGTTGCATCTCTTCCACTTCTTCTCATCTTTTCCACTTGAATTTCTTGATTCATTCTTATAGGGCTAAACATTGGATAAACAATAGACATCTCCGGGGGAATGAATGATGATTGAACATCTCCTAAGAAAAAAAGGATACAGTAACAAATGGTTAAACTTAACAAGCAAAACTAAGAACAAAATGGTTAAAATAGTAGTTTTGGACATACCATGTATCATAGAACTAGCTTGTGGAGCTTGTGAACTAGTTGCATATTTTCCACTTCTCATCTTTTCCACTTGAATTTGTTGATGCATTCTTGTAGAGCTAAACATGGGATAATCAATAGACATCTCTGGGGGAATGAATGATACTTGAACATCTCCTAAGAAAAAGAAAAAATAGCAAGTGGTTAAACTTGACAAGAATAGCAAAGAGAAAAAATGACTAAAATAGTAGTTTTGAACATACCATGTGTCATAGAACTAGCTTGTGGAGCTTGGGAACTAGTTGCATCTTTCACTTGAATTTCTTGAAGCATAGAAGTAGACTGTGGAGCCTGTGAAGTTGAAGCATCTTTCACTTTTTTTCTTTTCTTTTTCTCCAATTGACATTTTATTCTAGCATTGGTTATCCCTTTCTTTCTCACATGTGGTGGATCAAGGATTGGTTTCTCCCCATCTAAGTTTGGTTGCACCTCATCATGTGCAAGATCTTGAGGACATTCTTTACCAACATCTTCCACCCCACTTGTAGCCATCATATACTTTTCAAACTCACATGATAGCTCTCTTAGATTATCCATAATAAATTTTGCCCACTATCGGTCAATGAAGCCTTATCAAACATGTTATATCCCAAATGAGTTAACATGCTCATATACAATATATGACTTGATTTCTTTTTTGGTTGGGAAAAATCATCATAACAAGGCAATCTCTTTTTTGCATCTTTTGTTTATCTAATTGATATATATATATATATATATATATATATGTATGTATCGGGTATTTTGTTCACATTGTTAACAAGAAACACCCTTAAAGCATGGCAATATAACAAGCCCAAAGTCTCAAATAACTTGTAATCACAGCAAATGGTCAATTTAGACTGGTTAAAATGCATAGTATATACCCTACTACTCATCTCATTATATAGTGAATATGTGAAGTTATTCTCATGATGGTTAGTTTCAACACAACTCAATCCCCCACCTAAATAGAACTCTTCTTCAAACATTTTAAACAAAGTAATAGTATAAACTTTAATAGCATGACTTAAGATACCTCTATACCTCATTACTTTTGAAGGTACATCATTCTTACAACAAAAATCTTCATTTATTTCATTTTGGCGCATTTCTACCACTTTTTCCTCATAAAATTCAACAACTTGGATAAGTGTCATTGATGTTTTCATGATTTGATGAAATACATTATTTGTACTCTCACTCTATTGGGTAGACTTCATCTTTGCAGAAAAGAAATCTACATTGAAGACTGGACACTAGTTTTCTCGGATTTGGTATAACCTTTTAAGCCATGCATGATCCTTTAAATTATGCTTCTCAATCATACCATTCCAAGTTGACTCAAACTCCATTTCAGTTAAACATACATTTAAGCACTTATTAAATCTTTGATGGAAATCTGGATTACCATAGAGTCTTGGGAGGTTTTGTTGGGCATTTTTACTAATATGCCATGGACAAAGTCTATGATGAGATTTAGAGAAAAATCGCCTTAATAGTGTTTGCCATTGCTTGGTCTTGATCTGCAAAAATAGATTTTGGTTTTCGACCTCTCATTGCTGTGAAAAAAGTCTCAAACAACCAAATAAATGAATTAGTGGTTTCATCTATTAGAAAGGCACATCCAAATAAAACATTGTTCCAATGATGGTTGATCCCCACAAATGGTGCACATATTAAGTTATACTTATTGGTTCGATAAGTGGTGTCAAAAACAAAAACATCCCCAAAACAGTCATAATCTAATTTTGATCTACTATCTCTCCAAAAGAAATTTGCCATTCTATTTTCTTGGTCTACTTGTACTGAAAAAAAAAAATATTGAATCTTCACTTTGTCTATTTTTAAAATGATTAATAACACTTTGCCCATCCCCAACTTCAATCAATTGTTTTCTTTCAGTGTGCAGGAAGTTATGGCAATCTCTTCTAAGGAACCCAACATTATTTGCACCACCAAGCTCCTTTGATAAAAATGAGTAAGACCTTGTTGCTTTTATGCCGGAGCTAACCATTGTCTCAATTATAGTCCTATGAGTACTTAGCACCTTCCTTCCTGATCTCAAATTACAACTTTCTTTTGGACTTGCAAATTCATGATTGTGTTCATCATTGAAGTGTGAAATACTCCAAATACTATTTTTAATATCAAAACGAATCCTAGCTTGAAAACCAGTTCCTATGTATCTAATTTATTATACTTTTTATAATCACAGGGGTCTTCAAACTCTTTATGACCCTATTTTGAACACAAAAATTCTCATTGCCTAAGAACACCATCAATCTTTCGTGTAACCCATTTTTGAATGCTAAACCCCTTGTTTAAAGCATACTCATTATAGAGATTATATGCTTCTTCATCAGAACTCACTTGCATTCCAAGTTTAATTTCATACCCAAAATTACATTCTCATGATTTTCGCTTTTATCATTGTCACCAGCTGTATCAAGAGCATTTTATGAAAAATCCATTACTAGTCTAGCCTAATCACGAAAAAGAATGTTGAATGAACAAATTGAATAGGCAGAACTCATAATTTTCCATAATAAAACAACTATAGACTTAAACTAAAAAAAGAAAAAGGAAAAGAAAGATTAAATACCTCAGCGGAGACTCTTAGAAAGAGACTATTTATTGGAATCAATTCCTTCAGTAAACCCAATAGAACAGAAGCATCACATCCCTGTACCAATGCCAGATTGAAAGAGATACAAATCAATTTCAATACCCTGTTTCTTCAACTCTTTGTTTCACAAAAGCTAGGATATACATAAAAAATAAACTTCCTATTTAGGCTATCACATATACAACATGTTTTAGTTTCGTATTCCCATTTATCTCATTTTCACACTCAAATGTGTCTCTGCTTTCTTTTTATTTTTTTTTCTTTTTTTAAATTTTATTTTGGTGATAAGTAAAAAAAAAAAAAAAAAAAAAAGTATTTGCAATAAAATTAATAAAAAGAAACTAAAAAAACTTTCTCCTTTCCACACTAAAATGTGCCTCTGCCTTTCTTTTTTGGGTGATAACTAATAAGTGAAATAAACCATTCCATAGTTGTAAACAAATAAAACTAAAATGAAAAAGAAGATTTGAATAGGTATGAAAGGAAGCAGATGAAAAGAAATATTACCCCTTTGCGGCGGATTCTCAAAATCGACGGTGGACTTGCGATGCTAGGCAGTGGTTGCGATGCTTGATTTGGGGTATTCAGAGGATTCAACTTACAATCTCGTAGGACCTGCGATGCTCGGCAGTGGCTATGTTTGGCAGCAAAATCCTGGTTGAGAGAAAGAACTGGCTATGTTTGGCAGTAAAATTCGGAGTTGAGAGAAAGAAAGGAGAAGGAGCACTTGAGAGAGAGAAAAAAGAGAGGGAAAGGGAGCACCTGAGAGACAAAGAAACAAATGGGTTTTGGGAATTTCAGGTTTAGTAAGCAAGGGAAAAGTGGCGCGGTTTGATTTATTTTCAGGGGCAATATTTTCTTTTTATTTGGGTTTGTGGAGTAAACTGATGTGGCTTTTTTTGGACAGATGTTAGTCATTTATTGGGTATGAAACACCAAATTTGAGGCTAAGCTGGTATTATGGAAACATCTTATACTTTCTCAAAAACTGGAAGAAGAACTGAATAAGTAAAAACTGAGAAGCTAATTAACGTGTCTGACTGGAAAACTTAAAAAGCTATGTTGGGAGAAGTGAAAAAACAGTAAAAGCAGGCTGTCATTTTTTGGGTTTTATCACCCTTTTTGACTAATTAGTTTTTTTAAAGTATATTTAATACCATTTTACTAAACAAGGCAAATCCCCACGTCACTACTAACTATCTTATCTACTAATTCTAATTGATATTTTGTGGTTTTGTTTAACTTTTTAATAAAAGTTACAAATCCTTTACTTTATATATATATTTTTTAACTTATAAACTTGTAAGTGTTGTAACGTGTATTTGTAAAGATCCATAATAAAATATACAGGTTTCTATCAAATAATTAAATCTATAAATATGAAAGTATATATATATATATATATATATATATACACTTTCAAATTCATGAATATAATTTTTTTTTTAAAATAGTGGTAATTCTGAAATGTTACATCGGTATTGACTGGTAACGAAATATTTCGTTTCTTTGACTAAACCGAAATGGCTTCTGGTACAGTATTGACTCCCTTACTCTTGAGGCAGAGAAGATTGTAGTACAAAGCTGTTGTTCCGTGGATAATGAATTAAACTCGATGAAGAATAAGTAAAAGTGTGATTAGTAAAAGTGTGTCCTCACATGGCCCATTGACACACTTTTGCCAATCACAATTTGCCATGTGGTAAGTTATGGTACAAAGTTATGCAGTGATCCTAGCATAATTCCAAAACAATATCAAATGTCTAAATGGATAAATTATAAAGAGAGAAGTGGAAGATTCACAGAACGTGTGGAGGAGAAACAACTAGAGAAAGAGTTTTTGGATTTTCATCCACAAATTTCTAGTTTTTTAATAATTTTTTACTCCCAATGTGTCCATCAATGTATCATTTACCATTTCTTTTTTAATGTTGTCTTGTCTTGTCTTTTGGTCTTTTCTTTCACTTTTTTTTTTTTTTTTAAATTATATATATAACTTATAAGCTCATTGGGTTAGATATAAACTAACTAGTTACTTTTTTGCTGAATATAAACTAACTAGTTACTATTATCATTTATAAAGATGCATAACATATTATATGGATTTTTACCAAAAATTAAATTTATAAACATTCAAATAATATATATACTATTAGATTCATTAATATTATAATTATATAATTTTTTTGTTTAAAAATAGCGGTAATTCCGAAACGATACATCGGTATTTACTGATACCGAAATATTTCATTCCTTTTGTCAAACTGAAATAGTCTCCGATATGGTATTGACTCGCTTGGATTTGACACATTCGGGTTGCATGCCATTGGCAATGGGTAAAAGTCACTGTTCACTCACCTACTAGTATCTTCCCTTTAAAAATGAATTTTCGAAAGTTAGTATTTTTTATGAAAAATATTATTTTAAAGGTAGTATTTTGAACTAATACTCTTGTCACTTTCGTATTTGATCTTGGGAAAAGCATAACTTTAAAGGAAGTACTTTGGGGAACATAATTTTAATTGGATGTTCAAATTAAGAGAACAAGGATAATCGAATATTCATGGGGCCACATGGCATATGAAATTCATATTCAAATCTTGATCATTGAGATTGAAGAGTATGGTGTTGGTGAAATTTGAGACCAAGTGAATGGTCAGATTGAGAGAACATAGCCATACATGTACACAACACATGTCCACCATGCGCCATCCTTAGATTTAAAATCTAACTGTTGGATTTGAAGAGTGAAATGAATGGTTAATTCTAGTAAATTATGATCACAATCGAACGATTGGATTTAAAGAAAGGCACAGTCAAAGTTTAGTTAAAGTTGGTCAAACCTAGTCAAACTTAATATATGATCCCGAGATCACTGGACTTGGTGAAATTCATATTCGCATCTTAATCATTGGGATTGAAGAGTATGGTGACATATTGGTGTTGGTGAAATTTGAGAACAATTGGATTATTAGATTGAGAAAATATAGTCATATAGGTACACAACACATGTCCATCACGCATCATCCTTAGATTTGAAATCTAACCGTTGGATTCGAAGAGTAAAATGAAAGGTTAATTCTAGTAAATTATGGTCACAATCAAACGGTTGGATTTAGAGAAAGCTATGGTCAAAGTTTAGTTAAAGTTGGTCAAACCCGGTAAAACTTAATAGATGGTCCCGAGACTACTGGACTTGGTGAAATTCATATTCGAATCTTGATCATTGGGATTGAAGAGGATGGTGAGATATTGGTGTTGGTGAAATTTGAGAACAATTGGATGGTTAGATTAAGAGAACATAGCCATACAGGTACACAACACATGTCCATCATGCGCCATCCTTAGATTTGAAATCTAACCGTTGGATTTCAAGACTGTAATGAAATGTTAATTCTAGTAAATTATGGTCACAATCAAACGATTGGATTTAGAGAAAGGCATGGTCAAAGTTTAGTTAAAGTTGGTCAAACCTGGTCAAACTTAATAGATGGTCTCGAGACCACTGGACTTGGTGAAATTCATATTTGAATCGTGATCATTGGGATTGAAGAGTATGGTGAGATATTGGTGTTGGTGAAATTTGAGAACAATTGGATGGTCAGATTGAGAGAACATAGCCATACAGATACACAACACATGTCCATCATGCGCCATCCTTAGATTTGAAATCTAACCGTTGGATTCGAAGAGTGTAATGAAAGATTAATTCTAGTAAATTATGGTCACAATCAAACGATTTGATTTAGAGAAAGGCGTGGTCAAAGTTTAGTTAAAGTTTGTCAAACTCGGTTAAACTTAATAGATGGTCTTGTGACCTCTGGATTTGGTGAAATTCATATTCAAATCTTGATCATTAGGATTGAAGAGTATGGTGACATATTGGTGTTGGTGAAATTTGAGATCAATTGGATGGTCACATTGAGAGAACATAGCCATACAGATACACAACACATGTCCATCTCACGTCATACTTAGATTTGAAATATAATCGTTGGATTTGAAGAGTGTAATGAAATGTTAATTCTTGTAAATTATGGTCACAATCAAACTGTTAGGTTTAAAACAAGGCACAGTTAAAGTTTAGTTAAAGTTGGTCAAACCTGGTCAAACTTAACAAATGGTCTCGAGACCACTAGACTTTGTGAAATTAGGTTCAGTGGGAAGGTTTTCAGTGGATTTTGGAGTAGTTTTTAGAAAATGTTAATAAAGAAATAATTTTGAAAGATGATGAACATCATGTTAACATTGACTTAGATAAAGTTGATTAGGCAAAATGATGAACAAATTTATTATTTTGGCTCATATATCATGTATTATCACTTCTTATTTTAATTAATTTGAATATGTATGGTATAAATATATTTTAATTTGATTTATTTACTTACTTTTGGTAAATATTATTACATAATTGATGATTGAATGGTCATTAGTTGAATATATTTTGAATTTATAATGAATATGCCTTTCATATATTTATAATGAATTTATTAGTTTGGTAAATATTGACTAATACCTTTCTTACGACACATGATACAGAAAAATAAAAAATTGATTCACATTTTGATAACTATGAGAATTAGTCAGTATTTTGAGTGGAATCAGAACTTTCTCAAATTTTATTATTTTATCGATTTTGAGTTTCAAATGGGTAACATTATGATTTGAGAGTATTTTGACGCAACGAGCCCTCCGTTATCTCATTTTTTCTTCTTCTTTTTTTTAACGGATTTGAAAGTTTTAAATTACTTTGGAGGCTTCAAGTTTATTTTGGTCATTATATAAGTTTGGGTGTATTTTGGTCATTTTGACGAGGTTAATGCTATTTTAATCATTTCAAACATTTTAAAGGAATTTATGTCATTTTAAATATTTTAAGAGGCATTTGGAGGATTTGATAAAAAAAAAAAAAAAAAAATCTTATTATATCAAAATTGTTTTGGCCACATGTTAGTGACGACAATCTTTGTCTTCATTAAAAGATCCCTTATAGCGATGACCTAATTCGTTGCTAATATAAAATCTGATTCCCTCCAATAATTCCCACCACTTTTTGAGACTGAAAATTTTATCCTCCATTATATTTAGGTAGATATATTTGTGACGACATGTTGTGTTATCGCTAATAGCCTTCTAATAGCAATCACCAATGTGTCATCTCTAATAAATAAAGCATATATAAATATATATATATAATATTTACTATATATTTTTGGCCACATATCTGTGACGAAACATAAGGTCGCCACTAAAGATGATTATTAGCGATGATAGATGTCGTCATAAAAATAAACCTTATTTTAGCGACGTAAATGTCGTTACAACAAAATTTATTGTCGTTGCTAAAAGTTTCCCTCCATTTTCCAAAAGTAAATAAAATTCCTTCCATGGCGTTAGTGACAACTTATTAGTGATTACCTTAGTGTCGTCGCTACAAATCTACAATACACTTATTAGCAATGACCATATATTTTTGTCGCTAATGTATGCCTAATAGTGACGACTTTTTGGTTGTCGCTAAAACATTGGTCGCAAAAGACCAAAATTCTTGTAGTGCAAATTTCATTACATAACTATTTTAAATTAATGTGTCAAAATCACAAAAATCACAAAGATTTAATTTGGACATTTATTTATTTATTAGGAAATGTTAAAACTTGCATCAATTTTACTAGAAATTTTATAAAAATGTGTTACAATGAACGTAATTGTACCACATTAATTAACAACTCAATAAATTTGATTAGATGCTAATAAATGCCATACACTACAGATTTTGCATCTTTTGACAACTATTCGATTTGATTAGAAGGTAAGTGCCACACACTACAATACTACATATTTTGTTGCTACTTTACAATACTTCCTTGTCCATTTCTGGAATGCATCTTCTTAATTGATTAAAAGTGCTGATCACATTTTTTAATAAGACTCACCGATTATATGGCTAACCAACATCTTTCTAATATGACGTTTAAAAAGGGGAAAAAAAAAATTCAAAATTAGAACTTGAATGGTTGATATTCGATCCTTTCATGATATGACAAAACTATTTTTATAATTTGCTTATGGCCATTGGATAATAGGGTATGGCCAATAGATATATGTTAGGATAGTACATGCTTTGTTGAATTTTGTTTTATATCTTACTTTAGGGAAAAACCTTGCGTTTATATATTTTTTGTTCAAGTTCCTTAATTAGGTATATTCTCAGCTTCTCAGTTTTTTTAAGTTGCAAATTTATAAATATGGATAATTTCTTTGGAGAAGATTGTCATCAAGATTTGTTTAAGGAAGAGTTCCATCAATGTGATGTTATTGAGAATGAAGAACAAATGGAATATGTCATAGGATGAGGCGGACAATTTGTATAGAAATATTGGGGCAAGATTTTTTTTGAATAGAAAAAGAATTTTCGATTGGGGCGATCATAGTGGTTTCTCTACATGAGCGTTACTATTATAGCATTCTATTTGCTGGGTCCAAATATGCAAGTGGGAAAACTAGTGAATCATAGTTGTTATCCTAACCTCATGAGGGCATTAGTGAATATTTACCACACAATAATTTTGGAGATTGTGAATTAAATTTCAGACTGTATATTGGTATGCAATTTGATTCCCTTGCGGGTGTTGAGGTGCATTTTATAAAGAATTTGCAAAAGGAAAAAGAAGGTTTTGGAATTTGCGTTTGTTCTAGTAAAACATCATCTAGAAGTGAAGATGTGACAAATCATATTTATGTTAGTGGTAAGGGCAACGCAAAACAAAAACTGTTGAAGTTTTGTTCAACTCTTTAGAACTGGGTGTAAAGCAATGCTTAGGGGTGTCAAAGACTAAAGAAGTCTAAGAAATGGGTTGTGGAACCATTTTTCAACAACCAAAATCATGCTATGATCAGTCCAAAGAGTGTTGTATCTTTGAAAATGTATGCTATTGCTAAGAGCATTGTTGAAAATTTTAGTGAGGAAGGAAGGGATTCCAATAGATTTTTTTTTTTTTTTTGAGAGTGAGATACTACAAAATTTTGTTGCATAGAGCTCAACATTAACAATTAATATGTTTTTAATTACAAAAGGAAAATAATTTAAACATTCATTTATTAGATAATTGAAGCTCGTCAATCACATTTTACCTCATCAATATGTAAGTTTTATGTAATAAAAATTGTAATATTATTAGCATTTTTCAAAATTTATATGATTGTGTGTTTAAGAAGTGGTTGACTTATTCAAATATTAATAAAAAGTTGATTAGCTTACAGCTTTACACAATAAGATAAGCAGTTAAGCACCAACGTCCTTCTCACCAATCCAAAAAAAAAAAAAAAAACCACCAACGAGCCAAAACATCCATTGATCACAAACAGCTATAAAGCCCAAGAATGCTAAGCCCGACAATAAATGTCTAGAAAAAGAAAAGATATATGGGCCATGCACAATTGAACTGGATTCACAAGCAAGACGTGATAGAGCATGTGTATCATAGGTAAGACCCAAGTGTAAGCTAGAGATACAAACTCAAACTCCTGGGACTAAGGATTCTCACAAGAAAAAAAAAAAAAAAAAGCAAGTTTGGAAATTGGAACACACACCAACATAAATTTTTTTTTCTTCCTGTTTATTGTTTTATATAGCTAAAACATTATTTGAGGACTTCAGAAAGAATTTATAAAATTCTGCTTAGTGATGGGGCGATCCAAAGGTCTTGAAACAGTAACATCAGAGCCCAAACTCTGCTGGATAAGCCCAACCCATTTAGTACTACGTTTAATTTTCTTCTCCTCATTTGCTCATATGGGAAAGCCGAATCTAATAGAGAATTTAAAACTCGTATTAGTCCAATGACTCCAATCTCTCAAATAGGAATAGACCAGCAATCTTGAATTTATTAATTACTCGGCTTTCACTCAAAATGAGGTGGGGGCTAATAGTGATGATATATGTGAAGAATGTAGGTAAAGCTCGCGTTAACAGGACGTGTCTTTATATATGGTCCTGTGACAGAGCTAAAGAAGTAGACTGGGTAGTGACTTGGCGGATAAATTGTCATTTGGGGTGGAAGCAGAGTTTATTGATATCTTGTGGCATATGTTCTTAGTAATGGGGGTTGAAGGCAGTGGCGGCTTTACATGCAAGTGGGGTTGCAGGAAGTCAAGTTTGAAAGTGACTCTCCACTGGTCATGCTCATGCACATTGACATTATCTCAAGCACTAGAAACTAGAGTCCTGCTTGGAGCTTTTAGATTATTCTGCAATTGCACATGTACAGAGGCAAAGAAGTCATTAATCAACCAGCACATTAATTTGCTGGCTAAAGGAGTGGACGATTTTGTAGATTGATCCTAGGTTTCATTGAGACTTTGAGAGTGCTTTATCCCATGGCCATGGCCCGTGATGTATCTCATTTGGTTTCTTGATCAATAAAATCTCTAGTCTTTCCATTTAAAAAAAAACGGCGTAGGGTTTCCATTAAAATTTCAGGCCTCAGTCACATGGTGTATATATAATTCGAAATAACTATATTTAGTCATTCACTTCTTGTTAAATGGCAATGAACATATGTTTGCAAACTAATCAAGTGGTATTTACCATCAATGTTAAATTAGGATATAATGCTCGTTTTGTCTGTCCAACTAGGCCGGAAATTTTTAAAGTTATCAGAGTACTGATATTTTGAAATTTCACTGATAGAGTGATAGAGATTAAAGAAATGACACCAATCAAGTTTCCATTATATTTGATTAATTATCAATTGCATGGACGTGTACTTCATATATAATTTGATGCAGTGCTCATTCATTGGTTGCAAGTGGCTGCCAACCATGTTGCAGCCAATTGGTGATGCAATGCAGCCTAGGTGCATTGTTGCTGTGGGCTGTGTGCGCGCCAGCAAGTGCAGCTAATTAACTCAGCTAATAAGTGTCAACAAGAACAATTTTTTTCTGCCAATAGCCCTGTAGCTCAACTGCCAAAAACGAGTAGAATATAATTGTGCATGGCAATGTCATTACTTACAGAAGTCTGGTTGTTGGGCCTCCGGTGCCGTTTCCTCAAAATCCAGACGCATGCAGCATATAGGTTTATTTGGTAAGCTCCAGTAGGTTTAAACACAATATATAGATTTATCTCTAGCAGACTGGCACTTTGTTTTGATCATCTCAACGGACAACGATGGCTATAATAATGACATTGTGCCTGATGGATATAATTATGAGTTATGACGTTATGCCAATTCTTATAACGGAGAGAAATTTTTTTGGTGAGCCCAAGCATTTTCGACCTAGGCCCACCTAAAACTTGTCTCTCCAAAATGGACTGAAAACATGAGAGGAGGTCCGAGAGGAGTTTGATGGGTAAATAACAAAATTGACTATTGCACTAATTTTGTCAAGTTGTCTTGGGGTTTTTTTTTTTTTGCTTGCTTTCCTTCGCGTTTACTCCTTTTAAGGTATTTATTATTATTATTATTATCATTTCCTGGGAACGTTGCCTACTTTTTTTTTTCTAATCTTTTTTTTTATTTTAATTGTGAATCATTTTTTAATAAGGGTATATTAGTAAATTTAAACAAACTCATTTTTTTTATCCCTCCATTTTTTTACTCTCAACCAAACAAAAATTAGAGAAATTAAAATTTTTTCTATCTTCTCACTTTTTCATCCCTCCAACCAAACATACCCTTACATTAATTCATTGCCTCTCTGTTTCTTTTGAGTTTTGACCCATCCTCTACCCATCAAACCCGAAAGACTATCTAGGTGCTTCAATTGCTACTCCTTAAAATTAAAAGTCCACCAATTTTTTTTCCTATTAGATTTTTAAATGCCCTCTTTGTCCTCTCACCTCTCCCATTCATTGAACAAGAAGAATCCTAAGGTGAGTCTCTCTCTCTCTCTCTCTCTCTCTCTCTCTCTCTGTCTCTCAGTGGATATGTGATTTTTTTGGTGGCTAATCTACTTCTAAAGTGTGCTGGGTAGATTGAATTTTTTGTCGATTTTGATTGAATTTGTGACTTTGGGTTAGAATGAAGACAAATCTTTTCAGCCTAAGCAGGGGCGGAACTACATTCCCCCCCACCCCAAAAAAATTAAATTTTTTTTTTTCTAGTATATATATTAGTAGTGAATTTTTTAAAAGGATTAATTAAAAAAATTAGGATTTGGCCTCCCCACAAAGTTTAAATTCTCAAACAATGCTCTAAAAAATAAAGAATTGACTAATAGACCAAATAATTAGAGATATAATGTTTTTTTTTCCTCAATTTCATTTTATATAATTTCATTTGTTTCGCAATACTTTTAAGGTTTTGGATCATTCACATTTTGAAAACTTCTTTAGTTTCATTGGACGTTTCTTATTCATGACAGACTACTTAGTAATTTATATGCAAATGAAAATTGTAAGAATTCACTATGAAGATGATAATAGTTGAATTTTATTATATGAAATCTCATCATCAAGTTTTTTTTATAAGTTTTAAAAATATCAAGTTCCTTTTTTTTTTCTTTTTCTTTTTTCTTTTTTGTGCGTGTGTGTGGGGTATATATCTAATATCAAGGTAAACAACATTATGAACACCAGACAGGATGGACCTAGGTGGGGGCCAAGGGGGCCTGGACCCCCCCCGGGTCCAATTTTTTTTTTTTTTTTTTAAAGTTATTATATACTTGTGGGGACCAATTGTACCCTGTGTTCAAACTACGTTGGAAGAGGCCAGGCCCAATATCTAATCTCATATATACAAACTATGTAAGAAAGGGCCAGGCCCAATGTCCAATCTGAGGGTGAGAGAATATCCGAGGACAACCAACAAGAGAAGAGATAAAATTATCCTCCGAGGAGAGGTAAAGAGTGCTCGTGAGGAATTTGACCATGTCCGAGGACGATAGTCACCTCGGAACTTCTATCCGAGGTATCTGGTAAACTTATCAGTCATTTAGAGTAATACCTCGGACAAACCTTACAGCAAAATGAAGGGGAAAATATCAAATAAAAGATAAGAGTAAGAAATAACAAATATCTAAGGGTACTATCATCTCCGCATTAAATGCCGCCCAGCTAACCTTCTGGCCACATTAATGTGGAGGTGATACCTGAACAGTGAACGGGCAGCCTTCCAGCTAAGAATGGAAGATTCAAGAAAAGGCAAGAGGGAGATAGAAAAAGAGCTTTCAACGCCAAGTCCACACGTGGATGATGAAAAAGGTAAAAAAGCCATAGTATATAAGACGAAGGAAGGAGAAAGGAAAGGGGACTGGAATTATTCTCAAATCATAGCACTAGGGCATGTCCGAGGATACTATTCGCATAGCTTACGCGTATAGCTCTGGCCTTTTAACGCTAAAATCCAAGATCTCGGCCCAAGATTCAGACTAGCTTTTTCTCCTGCACTCTATAAATTTATTGTTTGGGCTACGTGGGCCTGGATCCATTCCTGTTCTGGATTCAAGCCAAATCTGGTCCTTACAATACTGTATTTTATTTTGTAATTGGCCCCCTTACAAAACTTTAGGCACCTTCCTCTTAATAAGCTTAGCTAATCTCGTTAAAATAGCAACTATCCAACCTAAAAACTTAATAAAAACAATAAAAATATTTACAATGGTGATTATATTTTAGCAAAAAAAAAAAAAATATATATATATATATATTTTACCACCAAATAACCAAAAAATCATATGTTATTAGAGAAGTTAAAGTTAAATTTTTTGCAACTACAGTAAACAAGTATAAATACCAGTTGACTGTAGCAAGCTGTTAAAAATAATATACAATATTTTATTAAGATTATATCTCTTCCTTCAATTAAAAAACTCAAATTCTCACTTTTCCTTTATTATTTTAATGGGTTTTTTTTTTTTTTAATATTATTTTTAATGAAGTGATAAAAAGATAGAACATTTGATATTTGTTGTATTATAAAGTGGGGTGGTAAAATAGATAAAATAACTTTTTAAGGTGGTAAAAGCTAAAATATTTAGCAATACCATTGTGAATACTCTAATTTCAACAAAAAAAATTATTTTGTTTTTGTTTTTGTCTTGGTAAATGATTGCATCTTAATGTATTTAGAAACAACAATTTTGTGTATTTATAATTTTTTAATACTATATGGACACATATTTGGAGTTATTTTTTTTTTATTTTTTACTTCGGCTCCTACTAGCTTAAAATCTTAGGTTCCTCCCTGACACTAGATGATAATTTCAACATATATATATATATATATATATATATATATATATTTGTAATAATGTATCAGTACTATAACTTCGCCTCCCCAAAGTAAAATTCCTGTGGTTCCGCCCCTAAGCCTAACCAAAAACTTGGGTACCAATGAAGAATTAGGTAGTGGCTGAGTTTGTGCAGTGGGAGCAGCACAGATCTCACAAACTGAGTGAGTCGTACCAAAATCTTCTTCATTATAAGTCCTCTCTTTCTTACAAACTTTCACAATGATATTGATTGGAGTGCTTTCCAAAGATTTTTGATGCAAGTGTTGTAATCAAGTGTGTAAGCAAAGAGGATAAGAAGAATGATAGGCATGTTTAATTACAAGAATAAAGCAAGCCCTAAATGGGTTCAGGAGTGTACCTAACAACATCCATTCAATTGTAATTAGTTAAAGCTATGATTTTTGTTTGTTCGGAACCAATTCTATTTTTGTATTATGTTGCTATCATTTTATTTAGTATGACAAAAATAGGGGGAGAGAACAGAATTAAGGTAAGAGTAATGACGAAACAGAAAAGTGTGGAAGGAATTCTTTCTAAAATAAAGTAGACAAAGATGCAAAAGTAGAGTATATGTAAAGTTAAAACCATTCAAGATATTATTAGAAAAAATACCTTCCAAGATGAATGTGTAAAGTCAATTAGTCAATATGTTTAATATCATAAAATAAGTAGAGGAACAAATCGATAAAAAAAATGGTGATGTGGCCAATGATTCATTCCATTCGGTTCATTTTGGTCAATTTCAGTCCATTCGAGCCATTTCGTTCCATTTAGTCTAATTTTGTCTATTCAGTCTAATTTAGTCTACTTTGGTCTATATGGTCTACTTCAGTCCATTCAGTCCAATTCGGTTTACTTTGGTCCACTTTTTTTTATTTAACTACATATCCTTTTATTTTCACGTCTTTAATAATTTCAATCAATGATTCACTAATTGGCTCTTTTGTTTTTTTTTTTTTTTTGTTGTTGAGAAAATTGGCTTCTTAAAATGACTAAACAAGTATAAGTCATATAGAAATTAGGAGATTGCTATACCTATGGTTTTTTTTTTTTTTTAAAGCTTTTAAATGATTCACTTGAGCACATGAAAGCTCTTTTTTTTTTTTAAATTATTTTATTTTATTTTATTGACATATGAAGCTCATCTTGCAATAGATAAGTTATTTTACATATCATGGCAAAAATTCCATTATACATAAATTTATTGTCCACTCAATTCTTTAACAAGAATGATCATATATATATTTTCATACAACCTCTCAAAATAATTAATATTACTCTTCTTAAAAAGAAGAAGTTAATATGACAAAATAAGGTCGCATGAAGCAAACTCTTTATGTTGATGACTCTATTGTGTGGTTGAAAAAAGCACCAAACTTTTTATTGAAAATAAGAAAAAAAACATTGACACAAAAAACTGTAATTATCCCACTTATTATACGGGATTGCGACTAGTTTCAAATGATAGTATTAATAATAATATTAAAAATTTGTAGATGAACAGGAGTGTGAAACCTGCACGGATGGCCAAGGGGCCTTGTGATAAAGAAAGAGTGTGCTGTATCATTATTTCGACCGGTTAGCTTTGATGTCTTCCACAGAAAATTTTTCCCACCTTCAAAGTGAAATAGTACCCTTCTAAAGTAGAGTTGCGACTTGCGACTTGAGACAACGTCCAAACTCAAAAACTTTCAGTTGATAGGAAAAAAAGGTTTCCTCCAAATACGCATTTTACTTATTGAACTATTATTCAATCCCAAGTTTTTACATAAATAAATCGGTAAAAACTAATTCATATACCCTCTGTTATACACACTTAAACCGTACATAAATCATGACTTGAAGTCATAATTTTTAAGTAAATATATGATGGTGGACAGGGACAGACTCAGAATTTTAAGCTAGCGGGGGCCAGAGTATAAAGAAAGAAAAAAACAAAAAAAAAACTCCAAATAGGCATCCAAAGTATTAAAAAATTATAAATACACAATATCATTGTTTCTAAATACATTAAGATGCAAAGATCTACCAACAAAGACAAAAACAAAAACAAAATAATGTTTTTTTAAAATACTAGGCTGGCTATGATTTTTTTTTTTTTTTTTGTGTTGAAGTTAGAGTATTTACAGTGGTGGTGCTAAAATTTTTAGCTTTTAGCACCTCAAAAAGTCACTTTATCTATTTTACCACCTCACTTTACAATACACCCAATATCAAATGTTCAATTTTTTTTTATTACTCATTTAAAATTATATAAACAACTCATTAAAATAATAAAGGAAGAGAGAGAATCTGAGTTTTTTAATTGAAGGAAGAGATAACCTTAATAAAATATTGTATTTTATTTTTAACAACTTGCTACAGTCAACTGGTATTTGTACCAGTTTAGTGTAGTTGCAAAAAATTTAGTTTTATCTTCTCCAATAACACATGATTTTTTGGTTCTTTTGTGATAAAATAGTTTTTTTTACCTAAAATACAATCATCATTGTGAATGTTTTTATTGTTTTTGTTAAGTTTTTGAGTTGGATAGTTGCTATTTGGGTGAGATTAGCATATTGAGGAGAATGTGGGCCTAAGGTTTTAGAAGGGGGTTCAATTGCAAAAATGAAATATATAATAACTATAAAAATTAAAAAAATTATGGACTCAGGGGAGCCTAGGCCATTTGGGCTCCCATCTGGTTTCGTCCCTGACGGTGAAATTAAGGGTGTTAACGTATATTATGTTATGGACTTTAGGCCCATCTAGATTACTTGTATAGCACACCTGTACTTGTACTACACTTTACTTGTACTGCACACATATGCCTTATATATGAAGGCACTGATATATATTTTTTGATTATGAAATACAATACAATCTTCCAGTATTTCTAACATGGTATCAGAGCCACTGTTTTGACATTTTCTTAGCAGTCTTATCTTTATTAGTGTGACTCGTTTTTCAACATTGCTTCCACCATCACAACAGCTGCCCCAGCCTTTCACCGTTGAACCTCCGATGTCATCTAGCCGTCGTCCTTGGGTTTCAGACCTGCAGCCGCCGTTGTTAAGGAATTTCATATTGCACAGACCACTACCCTTTGCATCACCACTGCAAATATTGCTCCGATCACAATTTTGAAGGTACCACAAAGATCGTCTTGCACCAATCTACACACTCGTGAAAGCCTCGTCGTTGTCGGAGACTGCACGCGCCCCCACTCGCCACTCAAAGGCTCTGTTCCGCTGATCACGCGCCCCACGCGCCTCCATGCGGCACAGCACATCTGGGTTCTCTCTCACGCGCCGTTGCTTCAGGTCACGCGCCTCTCACGTGCCGTCACATGCTCTTACGCGCCTCCACCCTTTCACTGACGTCATTGCTGACGTCATCCACGTCAGCCCTAACTTGCGCTGTTGCTGATGTCACTTGCTTGCGTCAGCCGCTGACGTCATCCTTTGACTCTGGGGGTTTGACTGTTGACTATGACTGGGCCGTTGACTTTGATCGTTGACTTTTCTCCAGGGTTGAATTTTTCAGTTAAGGTTCTTCTTACCCAGTTTTTCGCGTAGATTTTATTTTTGCAGTATGTTTTTGCATATTGTGTCTCTAAATGGATAAAAATGATGTTTTTCTTCCTCGCCCCATCAATACTATGTTGGAGGGGAGTAAGAATTACTTATCTTGGTCTTAAGCTATACGCAGTTTTCTTAAGGGACGCATGCTCTATCATTACTGTACTGGTGCAATCACTATTCTTGTCAAGGGAGCGGATGAAGAAGATGCTGCCTTCCTTGGTCGCATGATTGAATGGGATAGTCACAACCACATGATCCTCACATGGATTCGGAACACTTCCATTCCCTCTATTTCCAACCTGTTGGGCAGCTTTGATGGTGCTAAGTCAGCATGGGATGTGTTGGCCAAAAGGTACTCCACTACTCACGGCTCCATGAAATATCAAGTAGTGGTTGAATTGCATCAACTCTGGCAAGAACCAGGGCAATCCATCAATGACTACTATGATCAGCTTCGCTTCATTTGGGACCAAATTGACCTTTCTAATCCAACTTGGGCATGCTCAAAGGATGCTCAGCAATATACTTCCATCACAGATGAATTTCACCTCTATGAATTCCTGATATCCCTTCACAAGGACTTTGAGCCCATTCGAGGTCAACTTCTAAATCGCAGTCCTGCTCCCTCTCTTGATACTGCTGTGAATGAGTTGGTTAGAGAAGAAGCTCGTCTTGCAACCCTTCAAGCTCAGAATAAGCTCAATGTTTTGGCTATTACTCCTTCTGCTCCACCCATAGAGCAACCTCAGCAATCAAGTGATTCCTCTAGCTCTAACAATCGTCGCAAGTAGACCAACAAAAAGTTCTGCAACTATTGCAAGCGTCCTGGCCACACCATTGAGACTTGTTATCGTCGCAACAAATCTACTGCTGTTGTTGCTAATACTGAGCCTACTCCACCGATGGCTTCCATTTCAGTTGAGTCCCAATCTTCTGGATCCAATATCAACGTCTCCCCTACTAAACTACAGGAGATCATAGCTCAGGCTATTCGTATGGCTGGTAATGCATCTCTTTCCACTGCTCTCTCAGTTCTACTTGGTAAGTCTCAAACTTGCCTTTTTGATTCTGCCTGTTGCAATCACATGACACCTCATTTCTCCTTATTCTCCAAACTTGACCCTACACCACATCCTCTAAATATTCATATAGCTGATGGTTCCACCATGCATGAGAATAGTCTAGGTTTTGTTTCGACCTCTAACCTCTCTGTTCCTAGAGTCTTCCATGTACCTAACCTATCCTATAATTTGTGCTCTGTGGAAAAATTAGCTGAACTAGGTTACCGTCTTATTTTTTACTATTCTGGATGCATTGTGCAGGATCCGAGGACAGGACAAGAGCTTGGGACCGACCTTAGAGTTGGGCGAATGTTTCCCGTGGACAATCTTTATCTTCCACCTGTTGCTCCTATTTCTGTTGCTGCTGCAGCTGCTGCAGTTTCTTCCTTACCATCTCTCGCACTTTGGCATTCTCGTCTTGGTCATGCATCATCTTCTCGGGTACAATAGTTAGCTTCTAAGGGTTTGTTGGGTTCTATGTCCAAAGACAATTTTGATTGTACTTCATGTCAGTTAGGAAAACAGCCAGCTTTGCCTTTTAATAACAGTGAATCCATTTCTAATAGTATTTTTGAGTTAATTCATTCTGATATTTGGGGACCTTCTCCTGTTGCTAGTATTGGTGGATTTCGATATTTAGTTGTTTTTATTGATGATTATTCTCGTTATAGTTAAATTTTTCCTATGAAATCTCGTTCTAAAATTTTACCAATATACAGCAACTTTGCAAAAATGATTGAAACCCAATTCTCCAAACGTATCAAAACTTTTCGTTCTGATAATGCTCTTGAATATACTCAATATGCGTTTCAAGCTCTGTTACATTCCTATGGCACTGTACATCATCTAACTTGCCCAGGTACCTTTCAGCAAAATGGTCAAGTAAAAAGAAAACTTCGTCATATTCTTGACACTGTTTGTGCTCTTCTTCTTTCTGCCAAAGTTCTTGCCACATTTTAGGGTGAAGTTGCTCTCAATGCTGTTTATGCGATTAATCGCATTTCAAGCACTGTCATCCATAATCAGACTCCGTATGAGCATCTCTTTGGGTCACCCCCTGACTATCATCACCTTCGTTCCTTTGGATCTGCTTGTTTCGTATTTCTTCAGCCTCATGAGCACAACAAACTTGAGCCTCGATCTAGACTTTGTTGTTTCCTTGGTTATGGCGAAACTAAAAAAGGGTATAGGTGTTATGATCTTGTCTCTCATCGTTTTCGTGTTTCTCGTAATGTCGTCTTTTGGGGACATCGATTGTTTGTTGAACTCTCTCATTTTCGTTCTTCCCTGACTACCTCCTCTGTTTTAGAAATCTTTCCAAATGAGTCTCTTGTTCCTTCTACAAATACTTTTGATCCTCCTTTGGACTTCTCTCTAGATATTTTTGTGCTTCTCCTAGACAGGTTGAAGATGACCAGGTTGATGACGAGCTACCCTACCTTGAGCCTGGGTCCCCTGCTCTTGCTCCGCCTGAAGATCCACCACAAGACCTTCCACCTCGCCATTCAACCTAGGTAAGATCCATTCCTACACATTTACTTGACTATCATTGTTACACTACCCTTGCTACACTTCACGAGCCTCAAACCTATCGTGAGGCCTCCACTGACCCTTTATGGCAGATTGCAATGAAAGAGGAACTTGATGCATTAACCAAAAACCATACTTGGGATCTGGTCACTCTCCTTTCTAGACAGTCTGTGGTTAGTTGTAAGTGAATCTATAAGATCAAGACTCGCTCTGATGGGTCCATTAAGCGCTACAAGGCTCGTCTTGTTGCAAAAGGTTTTACACAGGAGTATGAGATTGATTATGAAGAGACCTTTACTCCAGTTGCTCGTATCTCATTTGTTCGTGCCTTCTTAGCTGTTGCTGCTGCTAGTAAATGGGATCTTTTTTAGATGGATGTTAAAAATGCTTTCCTTAATGGGGATCTGAGTGAAGGAGTCTATATGCAACCTCCTCCTGGTCTCTCTGTTGAATCAAATAAGGTTTGTCATCTTCTACGTGCACTTTATGGTCTTAAACAAGTTCCACGAGCTTGGTTTGCCAAGTTCAGCTCCATCATCTTTTGCTTGGATTACACTGCCAGTCCATATGATTCTGCCTTATTTCTTCGTCGTATTGATAAAGGCACTATTTTGCTTCTTCTATATGTGGATGATATGATTATAATTGGTGATGATCTCAGGGGCATTCAAGAACTCAAGGATTTTCTCAGTCAACAGTTTGAGATGAAAGATCTTGGACATCTCAGCTATTTCTTGGGTCTTGAAATTACTCATTCTACAGATGGTCTTTATATTACTCAAGCCAAGTATGCTTCTAACCTTTTGTCTCGAGCTGGACTCACTGACAACAAGACTGTTGACACTCCAGTTGAACTTAATGCACATTTGACACCCTCGGGGGGGAAACCATTGTCTAATCCTTCTCTTTACAGACGATGGGTTGGCAGCCTAGTTTATCTCACAGTTACTCATCCAGACATCTCTTATGCTGTTCATCAGGTGAGCCAGTATCTATCTGCTCCACGATCAACTCACTATGCTGCTGTTTTGCGCATTCTTCGATACCTGAAAGGCATTCTTTTCCATGGCCTTTTCTATGCAGCTCAGTCTCTTCTTGTACTCCGTGCATTCTCTGATGCTGATTGGGTAGGGGATCCCACTGATCGCAGATTCACTACAGGTTATTGCTTTTTCCTTGGTTCTTCTATGATTTCTTAGTGAAGTAAGAAACAAACTTTTGTGGCTCGCTCCAGTACTGAAGTAGAATATCGATCGTGCCTTTGTTGATACCACATCTGAGCTCCTTTGGCTACGATGGCTTCTTAAGGATTTGGGTGTGTCCACATCCTCTGCTACTCCTCTTTATTGTGACAACCAGAGTGCCATTCATATTGCTTACAATGATATCTTTCATGAACAGACTAAACACATCGAGATTGATTGTCATTTTATCCGTTATCATCTTGTCCATGGTGCTCTCAAGTTTTTCTCCGTCTCCTCCAAAGATCAACTTGTAGATATCTTCACCAAGTCACTTCCTAAGGGACACACTTGTGATTTGGTTGACAACCTCAAACTGGTCTCACATCCACCTTGAATTTGAGGGGGGGCTGTTAACGTATATTATGTTATGGACTTTAGGCCCATCTAGATTACTTGTATAGCACACTTGTATTTGTACTACACTTTACTTGTACCGTACATATATGCCTCATATACAAAGGCATTGATGTATATTCTTTGATTATGAAATACAATACAATCTTCTAGTATTTTTAACAAAGGGTATGTTTGGTAACTGTTTTTTACCCTTATTTTCTGTTTTTAAAACTAAAAAACTTGTTTAGCAACCCAAAATAGACAGAAAACAAAAACTATTTTTAAAACTCAATTTGTAAAGAAAACTGAAAATATATAAAATGCTGTTTTCAGTTTCTAATTTTCAAAAGTCAATGAAAATACGCATTTAATTTAATGAATCTGTCTCATTTAATGAGTTAGCATTAAAGTTCAAATTCTAATAACAACATATTTTAGTATTTTCTATTTTTTTCTTTAAAAAAATTTTTTTTAAAAAAAATTTCAACTAACCAAACATGTTTTTGATTTCAAAAATAAAAGAAAATTATTTTTTTTTATATTCCCAAAAACAAATTTTTGAAAATAAAAAATAAAAATTATTACCATACATAACCTAAAACTTATTCCTCCAGTTGGGCAGTATTGGACTTAGAATGGCTAGGCTAGCTTTAAGAACTACTGATTTTTTTTTTCCTTTTTACGCCATATGAGCTCAAGTCAATCCAGGAAAGCTAAACAAGCCTACAATGACCTATTTTGAGCAGCAATGAACCATATTTGTTTCATTCCCTCAAAGGTCTCATTAATCGTATTAAGCAAGAAATTGCTGACCCTTTTCCTAACTTAGCTGCCAATCCCAGCTGTGGTTCATAAAAAATAAGTGCATGCATGGATCGATGGTGGTAGAGCTCGGCAGCTTGCCATGTGGACTAGCTTCGTTGGATTGATTTGTGATACGTGGTGATTGGCATTTGACCAACACTGTCAGGTTTGGGCGGCAAAAGTGTGGTTGCATCAACTGTGTGGTTGATTTGATTAGTTCGAGGGACTCATATAAAACTTTTCTGATATCTCCATATTGAAGTACTTGTATAATGTAATTGTAGAGGCAAAATGTATATATCAAAATGATTTGTATATCAATGAGGCGGTGATTCATTCTAATAATCTAATTAATCAGCCATATTTAGTGCAAAGAAGACAAAAGAAAAGAAAATCCTTATCAACCAAGTTTAGATAGAGTATCATGGGATCCAAGGCATTATTCCAAGTGTACTAATCACATGAGTGGTGCGTAATCAGGACGTTATCCAGGACCAACTGGCTCATGTGCCCATTTTTCTGCAAATTTTGGAGGCAAGTTGAGCTGGTATCTTTAATTACAGGTGATTTCACTCTTATCAAAGGCTATATTCAATTATTCATATGTAATGTTGCATGAAATCCAAGTTATTTTCTCTTAGAAAAGTTGTCTCTTGTTGGTGACTTCTTAAGGATAAATTTGAACGCACGCATGCATGCATGCGCACACTCATTTTTGTATATCTTAAATTGCAAGCATGAAATGCTTAGAGATACTATATCATAGGATGCTATTGTGCGGTGAAACCAGAAGATCGATATATATATATATATATATATATATATTATCAAGTTTGATCCATGTCTTTTCCCATAAACATTAATTGAAAACAAAGATATGATCCACAAGACATGGATCAAACTTGATAATATTACACTATTATCCAGCTGACCAGGGACCATTTATTGCACTAGAGTGGCGTGCCGCCTATGGTCTTTCTTTAGCTCACGCTAGCTAACTAGTTAGTTCCATACCTGGCTAAGCCATGGACCAAGTAATTCCCACATTACCCAGATTTTTATCCAAACCCAAGCCATCCCAAACAGCAGTACTAGACCCATCAACAATATTATTCTTGCATGGTGGTTGGCCTGCATGCTCAGCATCACACCCATTCAGAGTCACACTTTTCCACCACTTTAGCCGTCACACTCTTCCCATTGCTAGCCGTAATCCTTATCATCTTCCCACACCTCGACCCATGGCCATACCACCCAGTCAATAAGGCCACCACTCGTTCTGAGTTACTATGGTACTTTTCGTCACACTTTGAAGGGCCACCACCATCTCTGCCTTCGCTAAAATCGTTGAGTGTGGGACGGGCAGGGCCGGTCTAACACAATATGGGATCTAAGGTGAAAATTTTATGTGGTGGCCTTTTATATTCAAACATTAATTAAATAATAATTAATTTAAGACTAATTTGATGTATTAAATATAGAAATTGATGAATAATCCTAACTAAACTAAGGCAAATTTCATTTTAGGATTAAATATCATAGTTGGAGCATAAATTTAAACAAAAAGAACCTTTTTTTTTTTTTTTTAAATTTATAAAAGAAACTTAGGACATGTTTGGTTAGCTGAAAAAGTTGTGCATTTTGTTTTCATTTTCAGTTTTCAATGGGGGCCACCAAAAAAAAAAAAAAAAAACTTGTTTGGTTTAAGCACTTGTACTCATTTTTCATTTTTAGTATCCTAAAAGTTAGATTTGAATACAAAGAATGAAAACACAAATTCAGCGTCTTTATTTTCATAGAAAATGAATACAGTGGCAATTCTTGAATTTTGTGAAAATGCAAAGGGCCCCACTTGATTGATGTGAGTGTGTGTAAGTGAAAAAAGTAACTTAAAAGAAAAAAGGAAAAAAAAAAAAAGAAAAAAAAAGAAAGAAAACAATGCCAAACTATGTATGATGAATTTATACCCAAAATTATGTATTCAAAATAACTTACCAAATACCATCAAATGTAAAAATGGGTTTTATATATATATATATATATATATATATATATATATATATTCAATTATAGAATTGAAATACATAAAGAAAAGAGAAAATGAAAAGTGAACACATCACTTTTTGGATATATGACTATGCAATAGTTAAGTAAAGTTATAATCTAAATTTGAATTTTATATCTTATTTTTAAGAGGAAGAGATAGATAGACAGACAAATATTATTTGGTGTGTAGATTTGTAGGAGATTAGTTTTCAAAAATTAACGTCTCAAACTATTAGGGGATATTAGTTAGCATTGATGATCTAACACATCTGCAACATTTTTTTTTTTTTGAAACATTTTAGGGTTTCAATTTGGTTAAATTTTTATTGGTCTCTTATTTTGGAAGGCTTGTTAGAAATGAAAAGGAAAATACTAAAGATATTACAAAATGTTCACAAAATAATGTGATAATAACTGTGATTGATGAACTTCAACAACCTAATTAATGAGTGTTTGAATTGTTTTTTATGTAATTGGTGACATGTCAGTTTGTAAACTTATAGTAAAATTTATGGTATTCTTATGAAATTTGTGTTATTCAATAACCTATTCAAGGCTAATTATAATATTTTTATAAAATTTTGGACATTTTACAATTGAGGATGGGGTTTTTTTTTTTCTAAGGAGATTTTTTTGTTGTTGTTGGGCTTTAGGCCTAGGCCTTGGGCTGGCCCTAGAGGCGGGCTTGTGTGGAGGATGTCAATTAGGGGTGGCCTAACAAATTTGGAGGCCTAAGACGATATATTAAAATATGGCATTTTTTTATCACTTAAATAAATTTTTTTTTTTTTGAGAATGCACTTAAATAATATTTAACTAGTGTATAATATCATAATTTTTTTATGAAAAAACTTCATTCTTTTCATTTTGTAATATGCTCTATTTTTTGGAAAAAATGCCAAAACTGTATGAAATTTTACTAAAAATGCTTACAAATGATGTTGCAATGAATATGATTAATGATACTTCAAGAAAATAATAAACAAGTATTTGAATAAATGATGTTGAGGATATAATAAATTTTACAATATGAGGCTTACAAAAATGTATCAACAATCACAAAAAGTAATTAAAAAAATGCATTTAATAGGTTATTGACATTCACATATCATATTAATTGTCACATTAATTAGTAAAGATTTTAAAGTAAATTAATAATATCTCTAGCATTTTCTTATTTGAATTATTTCTTGCAATTAGTACACATATATTTGTAAGACCCATGTATTTAAAGTTGTATTATCTCTAGCATTACTAAATTCTTTTGGACTTCTTAAAAGTAAAGGAAAAATGTAAAACTATTTTTTTTTTCTCTATATCTCCAAAAAAAGCATTTAAAATATATATATATATATATACAAACTTTTGCCCCAAAATTTGTGAGCCTTTCTCTGGTAGGAGGCCCTAAGCAATGCCTAAGTGGCCTAGGCCTAAGGCCAGCCCTGACGCCAATGGGGTGAGCACCTGTATCATTGGTATGAGTTGCCTCTACACGTAAGGGTATCAGAGGAGTTGCCTGTGCTAAGGGTATGAGTTGCCTCTACACGTAAGGGTACCAGAGGACTTGCAATTTTGCCTTGGAGATGGTGAAGAGCCACCTCCACCTTCACCTACAGAGCATACGTGGGTGTCGACATCGGGATCATCATTGCGTGTCGTCGATGCAAATCAGCTGGTCTCTACAAACCACAATTGTTGAGAGTTTTGCATGGACCATTGCAGGAGGATGTGGCACGTGCAGGGAGAGGGAGGGAGATAATGTTGAAGATTAGGAAAAGAGGAACCAACAACAATACTTGTTTGCCATTGGAGAGAAATATGTAATTGGACTAGAAGTTGTGTGGGGAAGAAATAGGTTTCCAATGTACTTTTTTTTTTTTCTTTCTGAGAATCATTCCAATGTACTTATATATATAGGCAGCGTGAATAGAAATCTTTCTATTCCACTTTGGTTCACCTTAACCTTATACTCCACAAATCACAACTCTCTCGACTATTTTCTATAAAAAAAATTTAATTTTGGGTATTTTAATTATAATTAAGAAAAAAAAATATATATTGTAAGCTGTGTTTGGTAGTCATTAGAGTTGTTATATATAATTTGATAGTTACGACAATATGGAAGAAATTTTGAATCTTAAACATTTTCATAAGAAACACAAAAAGTGCAAGTTAATCTACAAGACTCTTGATCAATTTGAAAATTAGTATGTTTAATTCAAGTTGATCTACAAGACGTCTTATAAATTAATGTGTTAAAAATCATAAAAAGTAATGCTGATATTTATTTATTGATAAATATGAAATTATTATAAATTTTACCAGAAAATATTTTAAAACTTACTAACAATAATTATGATTGGTGTCACATCCACAATATAATAAATAGATATTTAATTAATTTTTGTAGTATTATATTATTAAAGTGACACTAATCATACTCATCATCGCATCACTTTATAACTATTTTATAGTAAAATTGGTATAGTAGGTTTAGGATTTTCTCCAATCCCTCTTTTGGTACTATTATGATTCCATTTTTGGACTCCCAATCACATTTCATTGTTACTGCTATACATAAGGTTTTTTTTTTTTTTTTTTTAATAGTAAAATTTGTAAGGGGATTGATATTTTTCTAATTCCTATATCTCTTCTAACATTTGTATAATTCCATTTGTGAACCCCCAATTACAATTCAATGTTGGTTTGATGATAGGAGTCCTTGTATCAGTACCAAAAGAGGAGTGGTTCGAGTGATAGCCTCAGCGCAAGGCCTATGGGGTACATGTGGTATATATTACCCATTGCTGTCATATAGTGTGGCGTTAATGAGCTCATGCCAAAGAACCCCCCGCCCCCCCTTTTTATTTAGCAAAAAAAAAAAAAATTTACAATTCAATGTTGTGGACTCCTAAGGGACATATAAGATTTTTTTTAAAAGAGAAAGGCTAGGGGCAATAATTTGATAAAAAATTTAACACCCATTAATATTACATATATTGTTATTGATAAGTAAAAAACTGATGTTAATGATGAGCTCAAATAAGAATCAATGAAATTAAGCTTGTCAAGCCATCATGTGTAAAAAAAAAAAAAAAAATGTCAAAGTTTTTGTATATATAACATTATTCTTTTCAAAAAATTATTAAAAATAGGAGTTTTGGAAGGTTTACCCATGTGCTAACACGGTGGACTTGGAAAAATGGCCCGGAAGTTCGATAAAGTTGTGGAATGTTGGAACTTATAGAGAGCATTTGGATTGGGCTGAATCTCACGTTTGTGTTTTGTGTTGCGTTTTCTCTTCCTTTTTTTTTTTTTTGTTCCAACTGCACTATTTGACCAAGTCAACCGTGAACAGTGCACGGATGCACTGTTCATGGGTCCCACAAATTTCACTTTTCAGTAACTTTTTCATTAAAAATGGGTCACACGGCACTATTCACACATTTAAAAATATTTCGCTACAGTGTTTTCAGTTTTAGTTTTTAGTTTCAGCAAAAATAAGCTCAATCCAAACGAACCCATAATGTCTTGTTTAGTTATTTGCAAATCTTATTCTAGAATAAGGCCCTTAGATGATGCTCCCTCTCCCTCTTCCCCCTTTAGTTCATCAAAAAAGTTGTCTTGCATTGCGGAAATAACAATGTGAGTTAGACTTCAAATAAGAGTAGTCCTATCAGTTTGTGCAAACTTTTTTGTCTATTTTAACATAAGAATTTACTTTTTCTTTTTTACACAATTAATTTTCAAAAACATCCAAATCAAATTATTTATGCTACATTATATTTTATTCAAATAATCATTTTTCATTCTAAGGCAGAGAGAAAGAGAGAAAAGATAGAGAGAGTGAGAGATCACAAAGGAAGAGAAAGAGAAAATAATATAAAAACATAGCACCTTTATTACGTTAGAGATGGTAGCTCACTGTAGCTGGGTGTAAGAAATTATAGCATTTGACATGTTTGATGTAGTGTGTTTTTTGTGTGATAGTTGTTATTAATAACATTTTTAGCATTATAGTACTCTTGATGTGAATACTCTTAAAATATATAAAGTAGGATTTTGAGTTGTGCTAAAAGCTAAAATTTTTAAAACGTTTGATGTGAATGCTCTTATATCCCATGATGTATCTCATTTGGTTTATTGATCAATAAAAATTTCTAGTCTTTCCATAGATGCCAATATGTGGTGAAACTAGAATGATCGATATATATATATATATATATATATATATATGTAAAATTGGTTCAGATAAACATTGAAAAGAGAGATATGGTGCACAAGAAGTGGATCAAACTTATTTTGATAATATTACACTATTATCTAGCGATTGAGAGATTACTAGCTGTCCAAAGGGCAATTATTACATAATATTATTCAATTCAATAACTAGAGTGACATGCCGCCTTTGGTCCTTTTTTAAGCCCACGGTAGCCAACTAGCTAAGCCATGGACCAAGTAATTCCCACATTACCCAGATCTTGATTCAAACCCAAGGTAGAGACCCACGAACCACAAACTCGATCTCATCTTCTTCATTGGTTTCGCCAAACCACTATCCACACTGGTTGCCAGAGTCAAACTGTAGCTCAGTGAGAAAGAGGGAGACAGAGAGAGACCGGAGTTAGATCCTAGTTTTGTGAGAAAGAGGGAGACGGGGAGGCAGAGAGGCAGAGAGAGAAAAGATAGAGAGAGTGAGAGATCAGAAAGGAAGAGAAAGAGAAAATAGTATAAAAACATAGCACCTTGCTACGTTAGAGATGACAGCTCACTGTAGCTGGGTGTAAAAAATTATATCATTTGACATAATTGATGTAGTGTGTTTTTTGTGTCATAGTTGTTATTAATAACATTTTTACCATTATAGCACTCTTGATGTGAATGCTCTTAAAATATATAAAGTAGGATTTTGAGTTGTGCTAAAAGCTAAAATTTTTAAAATGTTTGATGTGAATGCTCTTATATCCCATGATGTATCTCATTTGGTTTATTGATCAATAAAAATTTCTAGTCTTTCCCTAGGTGCTATTGTGCAGTGAAAATAGTGAAAATAGAAAGATTGATATATATATATATATATATATATATATATGTAAAATCTGTTTCAGATAAACATTGAAAAGAGAGAAATGGTGCACAAGAAGTGGATCAAACTTATTTTGATAATATTACACTATTACCTAGTGACTGAGAGATTACTAGCTATCCAAAGGGCAATTATTACATAATATTATTCAATTCAATAACTAGAGTGACGTGCCGCCTTTGGTCCTTTTTTAAGCCCACGGTAGCCAACTAGCTAAGCCATGGACCAAGTAATTCCCACGTTACCTAGATCTTGATTCAAACTCAAGGCAGAGACCCACGAACCATAAACTCGATCTCATCTTCTTCACTGGTTTCGCTGAACCACTATCCACATTGGTTACCAGAGTCAAACTGTAGCTCAGTGAGAAAGAGGGAGGCGGAGAGAGATTGGAGTCACATCCTAATTCAGTGAGAAAGAGGGAGATGGGGAGGCAGAAAGAAAGAGAGAAAAGATAGAGAGAGGGAGAGATCAGAAAGGAAGAGAAAGAGAAAATAATATAAAAACATAACACCTTGCTACATTAGAGATGGTAGCTCACTATAACTGGTGTAAAAAATTATAGCATTTAACATGTTTGATGTAGTGTGTTTTTTGTGTGATAGTTGTTATTAATAACATTTTTAGCATTATAGTACTCTTGATATGAATGCTCTTAAAATATATAAAGTAGGATTCAGTTGTGCTAAAAACTAAAATTTTTAAAACGTTTGATGTGAATGCTCTTTGTTAATGTATATTGTGTTTTGTTATGGGCTTTAGGCCCAACTGCTTTACTTGTATAGAACACTTGTACTTGTACTACACCTTACTTGTACCGCACACTTATGCCTCCTATATAAGGCACTGATGTATATTCTTTCATTAAGAAATATAATACAATCTTCCAGTATTTCTAACATGGTATCAGAGCCATCACTCTGACTTTTTCTTGGCAGTCCTGTCTTCATTAGTATTATTTTAGACTCATAATTGCTTCCGCCTTTACAACTACTGTTGCAGCCATTCGCCGTTAAACCTCTGACGCGTTTCAGTCATCGTCTCTGGTTCTGGACCTGCAGCCACCGTCATTCATAGTCTCGAGACCACTGCCAGAGCGTCGCCGCCGTGATCCTTGCTCCGATTGTGTTTTTGCAGGTACCACTAAGATCCTCCTTCGCCGATCTACCTTCTCGTGGAAACCTGACCATCATCGGAACTGCCATGTGCTCTCACGCACCGCCAGAAGATTCTGTGCAAGAGCTCACGCGCTTCACACGCCTCCACACACCGCCAGGATCCTTCACGCGCCTCCACGCGCCGTCACGCGCCTCCACGTGCTGTCACGCGCTAGGTTCCTCTTGCTGACGTCAGCCCTAGGTGACGTCATCACTGTCACGTCATCTGCTGACGTCACTCGCCAGTCAACTGACGTCATCGTTGACCAGACCGGTGACCAACGTTGACTTTGACTTATGGTTGACTTTGACTGTTGACTTTTTGCCAGAATTGACTTTTGCAGTCCAGGTGCTCCTTACCCAGTTTTTCAGGTAGATTTCATTTTTGCAATCTATTTTTGCATATTTTTCTTCTAAATGAAGAATAAGGACATGTGTCTTCTTCTTGTTGCAATAATTGTCGTCGACAATCTAGCAAACGTTTTTGCAATTTTTGCAAACGTTTTGGCCACAGTATTTGGACTTGCTATTGTCGCAATAAATCAGCTGTTTCAATTTATGCTGCTACTGTTGCTAACACTGAGAGAGTCCAACCAATGGCTCCTATCTCTGCACAGTTTAAGTCTTCAGAACGCACTTTCACCATGTCTACAGATGACCTTAAAAATATCATCGTCAATGTCATTTGTATGGTTGGTAATGCATTTTACTCCTCTTCTCTCTCAGCTTTATCTGGTATGTCTCCCTCCTCTTGGCTTATGGATTCCGCTTATTGCAATCATATGACACCTTACTCGTCTTTATTTTCTGAACTCAAACCTGCACCACACCCTCTTAATATTCGCACAGCAAATGGTTCCACAATGTCTGGTCATAATATCGGTTCTGTTTCGACTTCCAACCTTTCGGTTCCTGGGGTCTTTAATGTTCCTAACCTTTCTTACAATTTATTTTCTGTGGGACAATTAGCTGAGTTGGGTTATCGCATTATATTTGATTATTCTGGGTGTATTGTGCAGGATCCGAGGACGGGACAGGAACTTGGGACCGGTCCCAGAGTTGGGCGTATGTTTCCCGTGGACAACCTTCGTCTTCCACTTGTTGCTCCTGTTTCTGTTGCTGCAGCTGCTGCAGTTTCTTCAATTCCTTCCCTTGCACTTTGGCATGCTCGTCTTGCTCATGCATCTTCCTCTTGGGTACAACAATTGGCTTCTAGAGGTTTGTTAGGTTCAGTGTTTACAGAAAATTTTGATTGTGTCTCATGTCAGTTAGGAAAACAACCAGCTTTGCCTTTCAATTCTAGTGAATCAATATCCACTGATATCTTTGACCTTATTCATTCTGATGTTTGGGGGCCTTCCCCGGTCTCTAGTATTGGTGGATCTTGATATTTTGTTGTCTTTGTTAATGATTATTCCCGCTATAGCTGGATTTTTCATATGAAACATCGTTCGGAATTATTGCAAGTATATTCTAATTTTGCAAAAATAGTTGAAACTCAATTTTCCAAACGTATCAAAATTTTTCGATCTGATAATGCTCTTGAGTACACTCAATATGCTTTCCAAGTTTTTTTGCATTCCTATGACACTGTTCATCATCTAACTTGTCCAGGTACCTCTTAGCAAAATGGTAGAGCCGAACAAAAACTTCGTCATATTCTTGACACTGTTCGTGCTCTCCTTCTCTCTGCCAAAGTTCCTGCTCCTTTTTGGGGCGAAGCTGCTCTTCATGCTCTTCATGTTGTTCATGCTATTAATTGCATTCCAAGTCCTGTTATCCACAATCAAACTCCATATGAGCGCATTTTTGGGTCACCTCCAGATTATCGCCACCTTCGCTCCTTTGGTTCTGCTTGTTTCGTTCTTCTTTAGCCACATGAGCATAACAAACTTGAGCCTCGGTCAAGGTTTTGTTGTTTTCTTGGCTATGGCGAAACTCAAAAGGGGTATCGGTGTTATGATCCTGTCTCTCATCGTCTTCGTGTCTCCCACAATGTTGTATTTTGGGAACATCGCTCCTTTGTCGAGCTTTCTCACTTCCGTGCCTCCCTATCTTCCTCCTCTGTCTTAGATCTTTTTCCAGATGAGGCACATATTCCTTTTGTAATTGCTCCTGATCCTCCTGTAGTTGCTCCTGATCCTACTGTAGTTGCTCCTAATTCCCCTGTAGACTTCTCTGTCCAACCACCAGATATCCTTGATCCCTTTCCTAGTTCACCATTTAATGAACAGGTGGAAGATGAACAGGTTGAAGACGAGCTACCCAACCCTGAGCTTGGGTCTCCTGCTCCTGCTCCGCCTAACGATCATGCACAAGACATTCCACCTCGTCACTCAACTCGGGTAAGATCCGTTCCTACACATTTACTTGACTATCATTGTTACACTGCCCTTGCTACACTACACGAGCCTCACACCTATCGTGAGGCTTCCACTGACCCTTTATGGTAGATTGCAATGAAAGAGGAGCTTGATGCATTATCTAAAAACCATACTTGGGACTTGGTGACTCTCCCCCCTGGGAAATCTGTGGTTGGTTGTAAGTGGATCTATAAGATTAAGACTCGCTCTGATGGGTCCATTGAGCGCTACAAAGCTCGCCTTGTTGCAAAAGGTTTCACACAGGAGTATGGGATTGATTATGAAGAGACTTTTGCTCTGGTTGCTCGTATCTCATCTGTTCGTGCCCTCTTAGCTGTTGCTGCTGCCAGAAAATGGGACCTTTTTCAGATGGATGTCAAAAATGCATTCCTTAATGGAAATTTAAGTGAAGAAGTTTACATGCAACCTCCTCCTGGTCTCTCTGTTGAATCAAACAAGATTTGTCACCTTCGACGTGCACTTTATGACCTTAAACAAGCTCCACAAGTTTGGTTTGCCAAATTCAGCTCTACCATCTCTCGCTTGGGTTACATGGTCAGTCATTATGATTCTGCCTTATTTCTTCGTCGCATTGACAAAGACACTATTTTACTTCTCCTGTATGTGGATGATATGATCATAACTGGTGATGACCTTAATGGCATTCAAGAACTTAAGGTTTTTCTCAATCAGCAGTTTGAGATGAAAGATCTTGGACATCTTAGCCACTTCTTGGGTCTTGAAATCACTCATTCTACAGATGGACTTTATATTACTCAAGCCAAGTATGCTTCTAAACTATTGTCTCGAGCTGGACTCACTGATAGCAAGACTGTTGACACTCCAGTTGAGCTTAATGCGCATCTGACTCCCACAGGAGGGAAACCATTGTCTAATCCTTCTCTTTACAGACGATTGGTTGGCAGCCTAGTTTATCTCACAGTCACTAGTCCAGACATCTCCTATGCTGTTCATCAGGTGAGCCAGTATCTGTCTGCTCCACGATCTACTCACTATGCTGCTATTCTGCGCATTCTTCGATACCTGAAGGGCATTCTCTTCCATGGCCTTTTCTACTCAGCTCAGTCTCCTCTTGTACTCCGTGCATTCTCTGATGCTGATTGGGCAGGGGATCCCATTGACCGCAGATCCACTACAGGTTATTGTTTTCTCCTTGATTCTTCTTTAATTTCTTGGCGAAGTAAGAAACAAACTTTTGTGGTCCGCTCCAGTACTGAAGCAGAATATCGTGCCCTTGCTGATACCACATCTGAGCTCCTTTGGCTACGATGGCTTCTTACGGATTTAGGTGTGTCCACATCCTCTGCCACTCCCCTTTATTATGATAACCAGAGTGACATTCATATTACTCACAATGATGTCTTCCATGAATGGACTAAACACATCGAGATTGATTGTCATTTTATCCGGTATCATCTTGTCCATGGTGCTCTCAAGCTTTTCTCCGTCTCCTCCAAAGATCAACTTGCAGATATCTTCACCAAGTCACTTCCTAAGGGTCGCACTCGTGATTTGGTTGACAACCTCAAGCTGGTCTCACATCCACCTTGAGTTTGAGGGGGGCTGTTAATGTATATTGTGTTTTGTTATGGGCTTTAGGCCTAACTGCTTTACTTGTATAGAACACTTGTACTTGTATTACACTTTACTTGTATCGCACACTTATGCCTCATATATAAGGCACTGATGTATATTCTTTCATTAAGAAATATAATACAATCTTCCAGTATTTTTAACACTCTTATATCCCATGATGTATCTCATTTGGTTTATTAATCAATAAAAATTTCTAGTATTTCCATAGATGCTATTGTGCGGTGAAAATAGAAAGATATATATATATATATATATATATATATATATATATAATCTTTTTCAGATAAACATTGAAAAGAGAGATATGATGCACAAGAAGTGGATCAAACTTATTTTTGATAATATTACACTATTATCTAGCAACTGAGGGATTACCAGCTGACCAAAGGCCTATTATTACATAATATTATTCAATTCAAAAACTAGAGTTGGTCCTTCTTTAAGCCCACGCACGGTAGCCAACTAGCTAAGCCATGGACCAAGTAACTCCCACGATACCCAGATCTTGATTCAAACCCAAGGCATTCCAAACAGCACTAGACCCATCAACAATGTTATTCTTACATGGTGGCTGACCTGCATGCTCAGCATCACACCCATTCACAGAGTCACACTCATCCACCACCTTAGCCGTCACACTCTTCCCATTGCTAGCCGCAATCCTTATCATCTTCCCACACCGTGACCCATGGTTATACCACCCTGTTGATAAGGCCACCACTCTTTCTGAGTTATCGTGGTACTTTTCGTCACACTCCGATGGGCCACCACCATCTCCGCCTTTGCTAAAATCGTTGAGTGTGAGACGGGCTTGCGTGGAGGACGTCAGTGGGGGTGAGCATCTGTACTGAGGGTATGAGTTGCCTCCGCACGTAAGGGTACCAGAGGACTTGCAGTTTTGGCTTGGGGATGGTGAAGAGCCACCTCCACCTCCACCTCCAGAGCATATGTGGGTGCTGATGTCGGGGTCATCGTTGCACTTGCCATTGATGCAAATCAGCTGGCCGTTGCAGTCGTTGAGGGTTTTGCATGGGCCATTGCAGGAGGATATGGCACGTGCAGGGAGAGGGAGGGAGTTGATATTGAAGATTAGGAAAAGAGGAACCAACAGAAGTGCTATATTTGCCATTTGAGAGAAATATTTTGAACTAAGAAGTTGTGGTGGAAGAAGAAGAGAGTTTCCATGTATATATAGGCAATGCGTCCGTTTTATAGTATTTCATTGTAAATCACAATTTTCTTTATTATTATTTTTTAATAACTTTAGTTATTTTACGTTAGGTATGAAAAAAGAATATATAAAAATTTATGATCTGTAGGCACTGGCGGCGCCATGTATAATTGAGGGTGGTCACAGGACCACCCTCAACCTGGCGGCGCCGTTTATATGGTTTGTTGTCCACTTAGAAAAAAACTTGACCACCCTAAAAAAAAATCCTAAACATCCTAAATAAAATTTTTTCAATAAAAAATAAAATTTGACTTCTCCAAAATTTTGGTTCATTGAAGATTAACAAAAAAATTATGAAAAATGCTATGTTCACAACATGTTCTCAACACTTTCATAACAAATCTTAAGTGGTAGATTGTTATTGGTGGACAAAAAAACAATTTTAATGATGTGTAAATTAGAACTAATAACAATTGCCAACTAAAATTTGTTGTGAAAATATTGTGAATGTAGCATTTCTCAAAAAGTGTCCAAATAAACAAATTAGCCTAAAAGCCCTAATCAAATGTTTAATTACGATATTTTAAGTTGTGTTTTCAAAAGACATATTTTAAATAATAAAAAATGCATATTTTCCAATAGCTAGTCAGTTAGTGTTTGTTTTAGTCTTTAGGCTAAGTTTATTAGATTTATGTGATACATCTTGTATATACACATATGCACTAAAATAATACCTCAATATTTTATTGAACATGATTAATGTAACGGTTTAATGCCTATGTTGAATATGTTGAATGAATTTGTAGCTTACCCTTTATTTTTCTATTAGCACTACGGACAAAATTCTTATAAGGAAATCACTTTTATTGCAAAATTTATCTTCTAAGAAAATTTGTATTCACTTGAATAATCTTCTTTTAATTAGGTCCTCGGTTTTGAGAAAATGTCTCATCTTTTCATCCTAATGATCGAAAGAAAATAAAAAGAGTATATTTACAAAGATGTTCTTGTCAACCTCTTAGCCATGATTTCCCTAAAAAAGAAATTAGTGGTGTATTGCGTTGATTTAAACCTGATTAGTTTAAAGAATACAAAATATTGGTTGGATCATATCATAAAAAAAGATGATGCATTTTGTTTATATGGTTACTTATTTAGGCAAGATGTTGGTAATTGAAAGGGAGATTAGTAGTTTAATAATTATTTTGTTGTGTATATTGAAAAATATGTAGCTGATAGTATTAATAATGAAACTATCATACAACAATTTAAAAATATGAAAAACTTGCAAAAGGAAATTTTAAAATTTTATGTATTTGCGATTGGTTTTTTATGTCAGTGTATTCAAGTTTTATTTTTATTAAATTTTTTTAATTTAAATTTCTTAATGAACACCCTAAACAAAATTTTTGAAGTCGCCACTGTCTGTAGGTCGGCAGAAGGTTGAAAATAAAAGGTGAGATAGATGATTTTTATTTAGACAGCAAATTCATTCCCAATGGAGTTATTGGGGTAGTTATAAATTTTGTTATATAAGTGTTATAAATTTTTATTTTTTATTTTTTGGTATAATTTGATAATCTATATATACATTAATGGACAAAACTTAAAGAAAGTTCCATTAGAATTTGAAATCAGAATCAAATTTTGCGCTATATGTCTAAATTTATGTGATGATCACATTATAGTTAATTATCCATTTAAGTTTGTGTCATATGTCTACTAAAATTTTTTAATCTTTGTGCCAAGTGAGTTAATAAGTGCAAAACACTAAGAATCTAATATTAATAAACTATAAAATTTTAAAAAGTAAATAATCACATATATTCAATAAAAATCACCTTACAACAAAGATCACCCCAAACAGACTCGAAGTATTAAATTTGAGTAAGAATTTTAATATGTAACTAATTGTGTTTACTTTAAAAAATATATATATATATATATATATATATATAATTTGACTAATTATTTATATTTTTATGATAAAAATTGTGTTTAATGTAAATATTTCTATACATATGCATGTGTTATATGATATTTTTCTAATAATTTTTCTAATTATTTATATTTTTACAATAATAGAGAGGAAAATTTTGAATTCTAAATGTCCTCTTTGGAAATATAGAAAGTACAAGTTGAGTTATAAAACTCTTAATATAAGTCTTATAAATTAATGCGTTGCTAAAGTAATTAGTATATTTATTTATTGGAAAATATTGAATTAATATATGTTTTACTAAGAAAATAATGAACTTACATGAAAATAAGTATAATTAGTATCACATAAACAATAAAATAAATGAATATTTTAATTTTTTTTTCTATAGTATTATTTTGCTAAAGTGACACAATTTATCACATTAAGTTATAATTTTTTTTTATAGTAAAATTGGTAGTATGTTTAGCATTCACTCACTATCAATTCCACTGTACTATGATTCCATTTCTGGACTCCTCAATCACATTTTATTGTCGTGTTATAAAATTGGTAAGAGGATTAGCATTTTCCAAATTCCTATTTCTCGTATAATTCCATTTGTGAACCCTCCAATCAATTTCAATGACGTGGACCACTGCGGGGTGGATGAAGTTTTTTTCAAAAAAATATTGTTAAAGATAGAAAATTTTGGAAGGTTTAGCTAGCAATGTGCTAACATGGAGGACTTGGAAAAATGGCTCGTAAGTTTGGCCAAGTTGTGGAAGTTTGATGTCATTTGCAAATCTTATTCTAAACAGAAACTTGGGGGAAGCTTACCCTATATATGCAACTAGTATCAGCAAGTGGACACTGGATAATATCAACCTTAGGGCCTGTTTGGATAGAGGGGAGAAAAATGAGGAATAGAAGGGAGTAGAGTAGAGTTAGTTAAAAATAGACTAATTTTAAGCTAAATCTACTCTACTTTACTCTACTCCTCTTCAATTCAAACAGACAATTAAAATCTTTCTTGCCCTCTATGGATAGCAACATGACATTCAAATACATACATATATATATATATATATATATATAAAATCAGTGGGAGCTGAGGTAAATATATTGATGTTATTAAAGAAGTAGGAAAATAGTAAAAAAAAAATTATATATAAGAAGTAAATTCTTCTTACATCAAAAATCGACTGTCTTTTTTATTAAAAAAAAAAAAAACTAATTGATATCTTGATATGATAATAAAAAGCTATAATAAGAAGTGAACGTCATAGGTTAAAACTCTCTAAAAACATTTTAATTAGTAGAATTCAATAATATAATATAAATATTTAAATCATTTTTTATAATTGGTTATACATCAATTTAAAATCGATTAATGCATTAAAAAAAATTTATATTGGTTAAAACTCAAAACCGTATTTCATTAATATGTGCAAGGAAAGGTAAAAAAACAACCGACTTCTTTGCATTGTTCGGCCCAATTTTTTAGACCTTTGTATCAAAAGTGAGTCAAACTCACTGATCAGTCCGTAACCCGTTCAACATTTTTGGCCAATCCCATCCTCTGTAACTGAAGGGAAACAAGCTCGAATATCCATGTCCATTAAATATTATTTAAACCTCGGCGGCTTGACTATTAGTTGCTGCCCATGATGGTGGTTAATGCCGGAGGCACTATTTCCTTGTCTCACGCAATAATGGATGGAACTAATTAATTGAAGGATAATTTACACTCTTTATTTATTTATCATAAATTATGTTCCATTTTATACTTTGTCTCATGAACTATTAAATTGTACTATTGATCCCAAAAAACTATAACATTGTTTCAATGTCTTCTATTGTTTGTTTTGGTATTAAGTATGACAAAAATAAATATTGAAAGATTAATTTATTCCCTCTCTTTTAATATTAAATTTCGTTAGACTTAACAGCAAAATAGACGATAGAAAGTTAAGTATTACAAAGTTTTCGATTTAAGGGGTTGATAGTGCATTTTGATAGTTCAAGGAACAGAGTATAAAATATGGTATAGTTTAGGATTAAAAATTATAATTTTTCCTTAATTAAAATTAGGTTTAATTATAGGTTTACTAGTTCTCAACATTTGTTTGATGTACTAAATTAGTCTCATCTTTTAAAATGTTCCATTTTAGTTTTTATACTTTTAAATTTGTGTTAAAAATGTCCTTATAGTTAATTGTTACTTTGATCTTCTCTATCTCCAAACAGACATAAAAGAAGTACACAGAATATTTGAATAACTAATTTCTTCCTTCCTTCATTGTTATGAAAATTCCTGGGATTTTGCAGAACAATCTCAACTCAAAATCAAAGCAAGAATTAATGGTAATGACCTTTTGGACACAAATTTTAAGTATAAGGACTAAAATGAAATATTTCAAAAAATAGTGAAACATGGGGTAAAGGTTAGTAATTACATTTTTAATTAAGACTTAAATTTATGATGAGATTTATGTTCACCTGAAAAGTACTATATTGTCCTATTTTGGGAATATTTAATAATTTTATACAATAATTTTCATAACAATCGAATTGATAAATTTTTATTGATTTTCATATGGGCTTACCACTGTGGGCGCAAGCGCCCGTGACGTGCTTTCATCCTCTTCGTTGGGAAGTACGTCTTAGGCTAGGGTGGACCATGGCGGAGGGTGTAAATGGAGTCTTCGCCTAGTTTAGGTCTAGGAACCGTAAATATAGCACCCTTCATAGATTGACTAATTTTTACCAGAGCACGTGTCTAGACTTTAGGTATGAAGATTTGAAGGTTTTAGGCACCCTACCCCACCCGACCTGTGGGCCGGCTTCCACTTATTATGTTCCAAGTCTTAATCTCATTAAAGGCATATTTAACACGTTATTCTAACTCACACACACACACATGCGCACACACACACACACACACACAAAATAGCATTCATCTAAGAGCATACAATCATGGCATAATCATCCCCAAACCTAACATACATCTATCATGGCATATAAGTATTGTTAATATAAGTATATATTAACAAGGGCAGAGACATCGCCAAATAGTTCTAGATAAGCATGTTATTTCATCTAAACAAAAAGAAACCCTATTAAGTATGGAAGAGTTAAAACAAACAAAACAGAGCAAAATAAAAGAAACAGATGTATACAGATGTGAAAACTAGGTTAAATAGAGGCTAAATATGTAAATAAAACAAAGGAAAACAAACAGATTACAGATTTAGGATTTCTGGGCAAAAGTATGCGTGTGCATACACAGGGCATGCGTATGTGTCCCAACTGTATGCATACTTCGAGTATGTGTACACATGCAAGTTGCATGTGTACTCATACACACCCGAAACCTTGAACCCAGAACCTAGAAAACCAGAATAGAGAACAAAGAAAACCAACAGAAAGAAAAAATCTAACAACCTAACATGCTTCAAACACAAACACAAAATAGACCTAAGCTAAACAAACATATTTAAGCAATTAAAACACACACACACACACTCACACACACACACACACACATATATATATATATATATATATATATATATAAACACAAGAATAAAGGAAAAATAAAGAAAAATGAAGAGCCAAAGTTAGAAACTTTACCTTAACACTAGAACTCTTTAGAGCTTGATTTTGATCATTCCCTTCAGTCAATCTATTCACAACCAAATCAAAGACAGATTAGTAAACTTAAAACTTAAAGATTAAGATCAGAGAAGGCCCTAATCAAACAAAATTGGCTTAATGATGTTTTATGAAAATACTCCTTCTTTGATTCATTATTTTCTAGTGAATCTTATGTGTTTTACTACTAGAATTCATCATCCCTTGAAAAAGTACATTTTATGGCTTTATATAGTTGAAAAATAGGGGTTTGAGACGGCTCCCAAATGATGTGTGATTCGTAGTTTTTGGAACCTTAGCATGCGCACGCAGAGCCTGAGTATGCGTACGCATATGTGTGTATGCATACGCACACCCTAGGGTTTTAGTGGCCTTTCTTTTCCAAAAATAGTTTTATACTCCAAAAAATAAGTTATATTTTCTATAAACACTTTTCTCAAGTCAATTTTCATCTAATTGGGCCATAAACCAACTTTGGGCCTTAAAATTCTAACATTATTAAGGAATGGAGGTCCGAGTTGTAAGGGGTGCAAAATGCGATGTCTACAACCACCAACATTATTTTTAATATATATATATATATATATATATATATTGGTTCGACTGAAATTGATTTTTGGAAAATTTTATCTGCATTTATGGGTCTTTGGGGTGACCATGGTTTTAAAAATCAAAACAGTCAAAGAATCGAAAAAGGGACCAGTTCCCTATTTTTCCTGATTCTTGACTGGTTTTTACCGATTTTTCTGATCCAATCCAATTTTTAAAACAATGGGGGCAATGAAAAATGTTGGTCAACCAGAAATTGTTTTCCAATTGATTGTAAAATAAGACACTTATGATATAAATTAGTTTACACTATTTTCTGTTTCATCCAAAACTTATCAACCGAACCATCACTCCCACTGTTTGTCACCCAACCACCACCCTGCACTAATGACCCTAGTCTTTGGTGGCCAACCGCCGCCATCGTCAAGAGGATCAAAAAATTTTATCTAAAGTTTTCATTTTTTTTTACATATGTGTTTGGGGAGATGAGAAAATGTGAGAAAGTAATAAAATATATATTTTCCATAACATTTTCAAGCGCAACCAAACACTAAAAAGTATTTTTTAAAGCATTTTCTTGAGTGCAACTAAATACTTAAAAATAATTTTTTCTTTTTTAGAAAATACTTTCACCTAAAAATGTTTTAGGGTTGGATAATATTTCCCGTCCAACCAAACACAATCGTTACTCTTAGGCTTATTGTATTTCTTGTGCCGTTCTATATACCCCTCACAGCTTATGGGCCCGTAGTACCAACAAAGGCCGGAAAAACTATTTTCAAAGAAGCGTCTATTTTATTTGGGTCGAATGACCACAGCCCACGAGCTTTTGTCCCTTCGTGCTTTTCCTCTCCAAAGTCCCACCCCCAAATCTGAGGAACAAACACTCCTAGTAGCTTCGAACCTAGAAAGCCAGAAACTCAAAAAACAATGGCTTCCTCCAAAAAATCCACGACAGAAGAGAAAAAGAGCAAAGAAACCAAACCCAAAAGCACACCCAAGAAGAAAAACAAAACTACTAGCACCACGAAAGGAAACCCAGAAAAGAACAACAACAACAACAACAACAACAACAAGGTTAGCAACGGCACAGTCAGCGACTCCTCCTCGGACGTGATAATAATCCCATCTTCAAGCATTGAATCCGGACAAGATGAAAAACAAAAACCCGACAAAAGTTCTGGTGCGAATAAAAGAGCCGCCGACGCCGACACCAAATCACAGAAACACAAACAAAAAAAGCAAAAACGACAGGAGGAAGAGGGAAACGACGTCGTTGATAAAGAGGAAGCGAAGACGCATAGGTTTCCTATGAATCGTATCAAGACGATTCTTCGGAGCCAAGACTCCGATTTGCGCATTACCCATGAAGCCCTTTTTCTCGTCAATAAAGCTACGGTATCAATTTTTTTTTTTTTTTTTTTTTTTTCCAGTTTAGTTTTCGTTTATTTACACATGGCTGAAGAAAATAAAATGAGGGTTATATTGGGTGGTTCATTTATTGGTGTATTTATGAATTACTTACTTCAATGGTTGCAGGAGAAGTTCCTTGAGGAATTTACAAAAGATGCACATGCGTGTTGTGTTCAGGACCATAAAAAGTCGCTTGCTTACAAGCACCTATGTATGTAAAGTCCCTTGGTATCTTTTCCTTTCAAATGTTGTTATTATTATTATTATTTTAATTTGATAGTCGGAGGAGGGGGATTTAAACCTTGGAAGTTTTGATACTAAAATTCAGGAGGTTTCAATTGAGCTACAAGGCTATTTGCCAAATGTTGTAATGTGGAACATTTGGATGAACTTCGATTGATTATATCGTTTTGGCTTTCATATGTGGCTATTTGCTCTGCATTAGTGTGTTATAAACATTGTTGGTCATAAGTTGAAGCTTTATGTTGGTAAAGAATTTAGGGAGAGTTGGGGTTTATGATCGTTATGATTATTTTTAAATCAATGAAGTTTTGTAAAATGGGATTCTCTAATTTTTTTGTGAATGTGGTTATACATTTGTTATACTTTCTAGTGGTCTAGGTTTGTGATTTATTAAGGGAAGTACAATACCATTGCCGAGCTACCCATAACGTCATATATTTACTTTTCTAACTAAGAAACTTGGGGCCTTAGTGCGTTTGGGAATATGGAGAGGGTTTGGCTTGAAAGGAAATTTGAGAGAGAGGAGATACTTCAAGTTGTAAGTGACTTGGACGGGGACAAAGCTCTAGGCCCGGATGGGTTTACTATGGCATTCTATCATCATTGTTGGAGGGTAGTGGAGAAAGCCGTCTTAGCGGTTTTTGAAGAGTTTTTCCATCATTGTAAGTTTGAAAAATCCCTTAATGCTACCTTCATTGCATTAACTCCTAAAAAGAATGATGCCTCTAATCTTAGAGATTTCCGTCCTATTAGCTTGATGGGGAGTGTGTATAAAATCTTGGCTAAGGTCTTAGCAAATTGATTGAGAGTGGTTTTAGATCAGTTGATCTCTGAGAATCAGAATAGCTTTGTGGGTGGGAGACAAATCCTTGACTCAGTTCTTATTGCGAATGAGTGTGTGGATAGCCGAAGGAAGAGTAGGGTTCCTAGAGTCATTTGTAAGCTCAATATGGAGAAAGCCTACGATCATGTGAATTGGGAGGCTTTGCAGTATTTTTTGGATAGGATGGGTTTTGGGGTGAAGTGGTGTAAGTGGATCCGTACTTGTATATCCACAATTCAGTTCTTTGTTTTGATTAATGGGTCTCCAGCTGATTTCTTTGTTAGTTCAAGGGGTTTAAGACAAGGAGATCCGCTATCTCCTTTGCTGTTTCTGATCATGATGGAGGTGTTTAGTAGGATGTTGAGAAGAGTGGAGGGAGCTGGTTTGATTCGTGGTTTTAATCTTGAGGGTAGAAGGGATGGTGGGGAACGTGTTTCACATTTTTTGTTTGCAGACAATACTATCCTATTTTGTGATGCAGATGTGGAGCAAATTCTTCATATTCGGTTGTTGTTACTTAGTTTTCAGGCGGTAACAGATTTGAAGGTCAATGTGCATAAGAGTGAAATGGTTCCAATAGGAGAGGTTGTTAATGTGCATATGACCTGGCTGAAATTTTGGGCTGCAGAGTTGGAACTTTGCCTATGTCGTATCTTGGCATGTCGTTGGGAGCTTCACATAATTCCCCTTCAATTTGGAATCCAATCTTGGAAAAAATTGAGTGGAAATTAGCTGGGTGGAAGAAGTTGTACTTATCTAAAGGGGGTCGTTTGATGTTACTCAAGAGTACGCTTTCCAGTCTTCCGACTTACGTTCTTTCATTATTCACAATTCCTACTCATGTGGCTAATAAAATTGAAAAGTTGCAAAGGGATTTTCTATGAGGTGATAGTAAGATTCATTTGGTAGGATGGGATAAAGTTTGTGCGCCTATAGCCAATGGTGGCTTGGGGATAAGCAAACTTACTACCTTTAATAAGGCCTTATTGGGAAAATGGTTGTGGCGGTTTGGGAAGGAAGAGGTTCAGTTATGTAGGAGGGTGGTAGCTTCAAAATATGGGGAAGATTGGGGGGGATGGACCTCAAAGCTGGGGAGGGGAGTTCATGGGTGTGGTTTGTGGAGAGGTATTCGCATGGGATGGGAGGATTTCAGCAAAAATTGTCAGTTTGTTATTGGGTTAGGGAATAGAGTAAGGTTTTGGCAAGATGGGTGGTATGGGGATCAACTCTTTCAATTGGCTTTTCCAAGGCTGTATGGTATTGCCATTGATAAGGAGGTTTCTGTCAAAACTTCTTTGCTAAGGCAGGGGGCGGAGGAGAGAAGAATTTGGGATGTTCGTTTTATTAGAGATTTTAATGATTGGGAGATGGATGAAGGGTTGCATTTTCTTCGTATATTGGGAGCCAATACTCCTTCTACGGATGTTGGAGACCGGATGAGATGGAAATTGAAACCTAATGGGGTTTTTGACATCCGGTCGTTTTATAACAAATTAAGGGATTCTCCCTCAACTGTCTTTTCTTGAAAAGCTATTTGGAGAGCAAAGGCCCCTAGGTGAGTTTCTTTTTTTGTTTGGTGTGTAGCTTGGAATAAGATCCTAACGGGAGATAACTTGAGATTAAGGAGATTGGTTTTTGTGGATTGGTGCATTATGTGTCATCATTGTGGAGAGACGGTTGACCACTTACTTCTTCATTGTGAGATGGCTTATCGGTTATAGAGTTTTGTCTTTATAACTTTTGGCTTGTCTTGGGTCATACCTAGATCGATTCCAGACTTGCTCTTTGGCTGGTGGAATTGGCTGGGGAAGCATTCGTCTCATATTTGGAACTTAGTCCCTTTGTGCATCCTATGATATATTTGGAAGGAACAGAATTGAAGGACTTTTGAGGATTTGGATAGCTTCAGTGATCAGATGCTTGCTTCTTTTAGTGGAACTCTTTTTGATTGGTCTTGAGCGTGGGGACTCACGTCTAGTGATTCCCTCCCTTCTTTTCTTTACTCCCTTTCTCTTTTGTAATTTTTCTATTGTTTGGTTTTCTTTTATGTTTCTCTCTGTTTTCCTATTCTTGTATTTTCTAGGTTTTCTCTATGTTCTTCATGCATAGAGTAGCCTTTCATATATATATTATTCTTACTTATCAAAAAAAAAAAATTGTTGTGGTAGTGTTAGGAACCCACATGCAAAACTTACCCTTCCTTGAAAACTGGCTTGCAAGGAGAGGGTTCCCAGAACTTATAAACACATGATTAAGCTTACACTTAATCCATATGGGACATTAGGGTCATAATATACCATCACGCTTCATGCTTTGCAGTCGACGTCCAAGACGGCACACTCCAGCGACACTGACCCGATGGTTGTCCTTTCTCTTTTTGGCGGCTCTACTCACCTATTAGTTATTTTAATTAAGCCTCTAGGTCACCCCCTCCGAGATCCAACCTCAAAGCCACAACTCATTTGATCCTATACTCAATGAGCTATGTCCGATTACTTGACGTAGTGGTTGGCTTTGATACCAAATGTTAGGAACCCATGGGTAAAGCTCATCCTTGAAAACCGGCTTGCAAGAAAAGGGTGCCCAAGAGCTTATAAACACGTGGTTAAGCTTACACTAAATCCACGTGGGACATGAGGATCATAACAGGCAGCTTGAATTTTGTATTTGAAGCTTCCAGTTGCCTTGTTAGAAATTTTCATTTGAAATGTGAGATTGATGGCGGCAAGAACTATTCATTCAACATTTTCTCCTTTTAGTTGATTAGAAAACTGGAAATCAGAACTTTGAGGAATACACCAATTAGCCTGTGGAGGATACATAGCCAATAGCAAAATATAGGGACTAAGGCATTTTTGTTGTTGCTTATTGCTTTCAATTGATGTCAACCATTAGTCTGTACATTAGCGGACAAACACCTGTTTAATAAATCAATTGCCATAAATTGTGTTAGATATTTAGAAGTTGAAGTATGTATTAAAATGCTTCTTCTTGTTTCAGCATCAGTTGTTTGTAAAACGAGGAGTTTCGACTTTCTTTCAGGTACTTCTATGCTACCTCTCTGTAAAAGATTTTCCTATTTGAAATTGAGATCTCTAAACTTTTCTGCAGTTTCTGATATTATTTACCTTCCTTTCTGGTGTATTTCCCTTGTGTCTGTATAGATTTTGTACCAGAAAAATTAAAGGCCAAGGATGCCTTGGCAGAGAGAAAAAATGCTGAGACTGAGAACAAGGCAGCCTAGGATCTTCAAAATGGTGCTGATTGGGATGATAATCCTGCAATTTTCTTGATTGAAGCTCATTTTGATGTGTCCTGTTTTCCCGTTGGAAGTGTATTTTGGGGTCGGAGATCATATTACTTGTTGTACAACTATAGTGGATCCATGTGTCATCACATCTACCTAAGTTCGCTTAGAACAGTTGAACCATATTCATGTTGGTCTAAGAAATTCTTCAAAACAGGGAGATGCGTTTTGGCTGGATGCTTCTTTAGATGGCCAGTGAGCTGGTTTGAACAGAATTCAAAGAGCTGTAAATGCGGTTATTTTTGCAATGATTTATTGGGCTATTCTTATTTTGGTCTAGTTAATTGGCAATGCTTTGAATTAATTTGGCAGAGCATATTGTTATTTCCTGCCTATCATGAATTGGGCAAGCAATGTGAAAGAAATCATGCCATAGTTCACTTTTCAATTGGAGTAACGAGGATTTATCTTCTTATGTTTTTGTTATTGCTTGTTTTGCTTTGTGATATTCAATACTTAAGCACAAGACTTTTGTTAGGTTACTTTTTTTTTACACTTAATTTTATTTGAGTACCACCTATTTATACCGCTAATAAGTTATTGGGTTTTTCCAAATATTTTTTGCTCTATTATTATGTTAATCACAAATGTTTCATATCTCATCATCTAAATTGGGTTATGATATAAAATATCACAAAAAAAAAGCCCAAAAACTCATATTTTATTCAATTTTATTATCATTATTTAGCTAAGCCCAAAACCGGCCCTATAAACCTAATAAACATGTTCTATTCTATTTAAAGCCCAAGAACACTTATACTTGACAATATTTGAAAAGTCAATGATTCAAGTCCATGACAAAACAATTTTATCAATGAAATTCAAATTCATGAGCAAAGTCCACGATTTAAACTCATGATTCAAGTTCATTAGTAACATCAAAACCCAATTTTCTTTGGCAACGTCAAAACCCAATTCTCATTGGCAATATCAAAACCCAGTTCTTGCTAGCAATATTTAAAACCCAATTCTCATTGACAACATCAAAACCCAATTCTCATTAGTAAAATCAAAATCCAATTTTCATTAGCACTATTTGTCAAAAAAGAGCCAAAGATTATCAATACTTGGCAAAGAAAAAAATATCATGGTAAAATATTACCATGCAAAAACCATGGCAATCGTCTTATAAAAAAAAAACTCATTGGGATTTATCTTGAAAATTATGTTCTCATAAAATACATGGACATCATTTGCATCACGACATCCATAATATACACATTCGACACTCATGGTAAACATTCAAACCCACAAGATCATCATTTAAGTTATGATGCAATTATTAGAAACCATGAACATTATTGCAACATGAAATTCATCAAAGTAAATATTATTTACAAAAGTATTTTAAAACTTGTCCTATTATTTCAAACATTACAACTAATTGCCCAAAGGCCCATTGCAAGTATTTATGAAAAACCCAAAAATATTTACTAATAAAAGTTCATGAGGAATGAAAACCCATGGCAACATGTGCACACAACCAGCTCTTGTTCATCCTTAATCAAAGAAACAACTAGAGCCCCCTACAAGAGGATCAAGCCTTTGAGGATGAACTAGGGGCTGTTCCATCAATTTTCTGCCACCCTTTGCCTGACGTGAACAGTGACCAAGTACTGTCATATCAACTGAAGTCTAAAGAATGATGAAACTCCATCATCTTCCCCAAAACTGAACCTCCAGCGGAAGGAGAGCTGAAACCAAATTATTCAAACTCCAACAAATTGATGCTATAAATGTTAAAAATGTTCAAAACAAGATTTATGTACCAAGCCTATGAATCCTAAAGGGGAAAAATTGGGAACATGTGGTTTTAAGGGTATAAAGAGATCTCCAGTGGAACCTCATGAAGTGGACTAAGAATTTGACACCTAGCTTGGGGTGTTGAATCTTATTTCTTGGGGACCAAATCTCAGTTGCAGCACTAGGATTCTTCCTTAATACTTGCCTTAATCTCATTGGTTCAACACAATCTCAGCAATCTTAGCATTTAATGCAAGATTACCCCAAATACTACCTATGTGTGACATTGCCCAAAGAAGCAAAGCAGCCCATAAAGTAAACCTTCTACTTCTAACCAAAAATCTCAGGAAGATTAGCCTTGGTTCCCCACCTCTGATTAACCCTACGTTTTGGACTCTTGTTAATTAATGCCTCTCTAAAACTCCATTATAAATACATAAGCATCTCAACCCACAAGGACACAACCACCCCCCTCTGAGACTTTGGCGTCCATTTGCCATTTTTGCTGGTGGTTTAGCTCTCCTTAAGCTCATCACTTATCATCTTTAGCCTACACGTATCTAATCCCAGATATTCTTCTCCCCCCTTTATACAATCATAGCTCAAAAATGTCCTCCAACTAGTCACAAACAGCTCATTACTCACAAAAAGCTTCAATCTCAGTATTAATCCTATCACACTCGCTTAAAATAGCCCACATTCACCTCATTCATGCCTTATGCACACATACTCACCAAAATCTTAGTTTAATACTTGCTGCACTGAGCTGGGGATCTTTCTCTCCTTTCATTCCATCCTATTTTTCTTCTTTTATTTGTAATTATGGAGCCTTTAATCATTGTTTATTATTATTAAAAAGGCCATAATGTTTTGAAAACTATGGAAGTTCTCCCTCATGTTGACTTAATAATAATAAGAAAAAAAATATGATTTTTTTACCATGTAAACACACTTATTAACCTGAAATTACCCTACTGCTGGAGATAATATCGTACACTAGAGGACTAATTTGAACTACCGGACCAGGACCATTAATGTACTTGATGATGCCGTAAATCTCACCAGTGAGTTACACGATCCTAACGCTCGAATAAATCACCTACGCAAAAGGAAGAAAGAAAGGACCTAACAGAGCGCACCAGTGTGGTGCCGGCCAAATACCCTCCGAAGGTCAAGTTAGAACTATTCTCACAATTCTAGAGTTCTAGAGAGGGGTAAATTATGTGTACCTTGATATGTGAGGGTATTAAGGCTTTTATAGTAGTCGAGGGTTGACCTCTTTTCCTTGGAGTCCAAGTCTTTTCCTTATAGGAGTCTTCTTGAGAAATCCTAAACGTGATGGACAAGTCATTCCCTTGTAGAGAAGATCTTCATTAATGCGCGCATCTTCTAGAATCCTCATCGCACTTGGACTCTACTTCCATTGGGATTCTATTTATTTGTAGCGTTTATTCATAATGGACCTTTACATGAATTGGGCTTGCCTTTTATCGGCCCATGGACATGGATCCGTCAGGCCCATCTTACAGGGCCCATCAGGCTTCATTTTTATCCTCTTCAGTTGCCCCTTTCACCAATTTTGGTCCGTCGTTATTGAGAAAGAGGGTCAATTGGGGTGACGGTTAAAAAATTACAGGTTGACGGTTCAATGTTCATGGGTTGACGGCTGAAATGACTGGGTTGACGGTGACAATGTCAATGGGTTGACGGTTGAAAACGCAAACGTCGTCAGATGTACAAACATTTGACAAGTTGTCCAGAAGCATTTATGGCGCATGAAAATTGTTGTTTTTTTATTGGTTTTTATCTCGGATCGAAGCGTTGCTTCGTATTCCGTGCACTTTTCCTATAAAAACCACTCACTTCTCCTTTCATTTCTCTACTTTTCGCAAAAACACATTGTCAGAACACGTCCGTCATATTTGTCAAAGATCTGTCTGTTCAATTCCTGCATCCTTCATTCTCATTCGTTCACTCTTTGGCTCGGTAAGTAATTTCTTCCCTTTTCTTCTTCTCTTTTTCATCTTTCATTTTCCTTTTGAAACCCTTTATTTGGTTTTTGTGCCCCCGTCACCCTTTCTAAACCCGTCAGTCTTAGGTTCTGTCACTACGTGTAGGCAATGTCTAGTGCATCAAGTAACCAGTCGTTTGTCCGTGATGGGGCGGGTTATGAAGAAGTGTACCCGTCGGGTTATAGAGATCCAAACGATTTGAGCGAGGAGAGGAGTCTGTTTGCCTCTTCCCCGTCCTCAAAAAATGAGGATATGGAGGTGGCTGAATCAGAGGAAGGTTCTGATGACGGCGAAGACCAAAGAATTAAATCCGTCGTGGGTGCTGATGGACTTAGGGAGTTCGTCATGCTACCAGAGTGGACGGTTAATGCTTTTATGTCCACCATCAATAAGCCACACTTCAAAACCCTTAGGGCCAACTACCAGATCCTAGATTACTTCCCCATCCGTCTACCTTATAAGTCAGAATAATGTTACTATGAAAGGGTAGACGGCGTAGGAGTGTATGAACAGGTGCTCAAGGCAGGCCTTAGGTTTCCTCCGAGCTCCCTGCACCGTGAGCTTCTTAAGTACTTGGGCTTATCCGTCAGCCAAATATTCCCAAATGCTTGGAGGGTCTTTATAGCGATGGAGGTCCTGTATGGGGCCATGTCAAACGGTGCCAGAACGTTGACGGAACGTGAATTCCTCCACTGCTACCGTCCGGATGAGATAGAAAAATCAAAAGGGATGTATAGTTTTGTTCCTAGGAAGTCCGTCTTGAAGGTGATTTTCGAAACCCCAGACTTTAATAGGGATTGGAAGAGCTGTTACTTCTTCCTGGAGGGCGATGATTGTATGTGTCATCCAGGGGAGACAGAACACATGCCCGTCGACAAGACTTGGGGAATATTTCCGTCTGGTATACACCCGTCATATAATATATAAAGACTTTCTCATTTTGTTTGATACTCTTCAATGCTTTTGATGTCCGTCTTCTTTTTTTCAGTCCGACGGCACCCACAAATTGATCTCAAGCAGTTTAACTTTCTTGAGAGAATTTTTGCAAAGTCCAAGCCAGAAGAACGAACCTGAGCCAAGCTCGTCAACCTTAACACCGTCCACTGGTATTGCGACGAACCTGAACCTACTCAAGTAGCAATTAAATACGAAGAGCAAACTCGACAATGTAAGTCCGTCGTTTTCTTTTTGTTTAAATAGTTTGCGTTTATGCCCAACTTTACTCGTCTTTTTTTTTTTAGAGATGGACGACGCAAAAAGGAGAGCAGCTATCAGACTTCAGGCCGCCAAAAATAAAGAAGCTGATGTGGATCCCATGGGAACGGGCTCAAGCAAACCGTCAACTAAAAGGAGATTGCCGTCCAAAGGAGACCGTGCACCTAAGAAACCTAAGGTTTCTTTGGAGCCCGTTGTTGGTCTAATGGCCGAGGGTGTTAAGACGGTAACTCCGGCAAAGCATGGGGCCGATAAAGGCCTAATGATCGCTCCGCCAGGCAGCTAAAAGAAACCTCTCGTCCTACTCCGTGAAGACCCCAAGTATGCCTTAGAGAAGCTCTCGTCAATCATCATTTCTAAGGATTATGAAGACTTGGGCAACCATTTGACGGAGGCCATGGGGGAGACGGGTCTTTTTAGCATTGCCTAGGTAATATCTGTCATTTTCTCGTCCGTCCATGTTCTTTGTTTGAAATTAATTTCTACTCTTTTTCAGGCCATGCTCATGATGAAGCGGTTGATGGGACGATGTCTCAATCACGAGACGACGTTAGGTTGGGTACGTGAGAAGGCCAGGCTGACGGAGGATGAGCTGATTGAATTAAAGAACTGGAAGCCGGTGACGGAGCAAAAACTCAAACTAGCCGAACAGGCCAGGGACGAGTATTATAAGTTGACGGAGGATTTGAAGAAAGCTCTGGAGGACAAGGAGAAAGAGGTTTGTCAAGCTAAGGAGGTTGCGGTGCTAGAGTATCGTGACTCTGATGCCCTTTTATCAGAGCTCGGAGTCTCATACAATGACGGCTTTGACGATGCCCTCCGTCAAGTAAAGGCCCTATATCCAGAGCTAGACGTGTCATCTGTAACATTAGTGTCCCAGAGCAAACATCCCTTCAGCTTGCCCAGTTAGAGGATACAAATGAGCTTTTTGGAGATGATGTCCCCGTCACTAATGCCCTTGTGGACCTGACGGTTGAAGGTGAATCAAAAGATGGTGAAGCCCGTCAAGTCAAGGAGACCGAGACCCTTGTTGCGAATTGAAGTCATTTACTTTTATCATTGTTTCTTTTTGATGTAAGAATATTTCGAGAACAAATTATGGTCTCCCTGTTACACTTTGGGTTATGTAGACATTTCCCTTTTGAGGGTTTTTATTATTTGCTAAACTTTACTTAATGCGTCCCCTACATCGTCTTTTTGATATTTTGTTTGTGAATGTATCTGTCTGCTTTATTTAAACATGCTTTTGTCTTTTGCGGACTATGGATTTTATCAATTCGTTGATAAACTCCATTCATATTGAGGCCCGTTCACTTTTTGGGCTATGAATTTTTGTCCTCTTGGGATGATCCGTCCACCTTTGGACTTAGATTATGCCCGTCCACTTATGGATTTATAATTTTCATCCTTTTGGGATAATCCGTCCGGTTTGGGGGCCAAGTTTATGCTTGTCCAATAATTAACCCTCGTGGGGTCCGTCCACTTCGTGGACTTGTCTAGTTTTCAACCCTAGATGGGTCCGACCACTTTGTGGACCCGTTAAATATTGAATCCTTGTAGGGCCCGTCCACTTTGTGGACTTGCCTAATGATTAACCCTCATTGGGTCCGTCCACTTTGTGGACTTGTCTAATAGTTTACTCTCAAAGGATCCGTCCACTTTGTGGACTGGCCGAGTTTTAAACCCTAGTTGGGTCCATCCACTTTGTGGACTTGTCAATTTCTTAACCCTAGTTGGGTTCGTCCACATCTTGGGCCGGTCTAATAATTAACCCTTGTAGGGTCCATCCACTTTGTGGATTTGTCTAGTAATCAACCCTTGTAGGGTCCGTCCACTTTGTGGACTTATCAAGTAATTAATCTTGTAGGGTCTGTCCACTTTGTGGACTTATTTATTGATCAACCCTCGTAGGGTCCGTCCACTTTGTGGGTTTGTCTAGTAATCAGCCCTAGTAGGATTCGTCCACTTTGTGGACTTGTCAAGTAATTAACCCTTGTAGGGTCCGTCCATTTTGTGGACTTGTCAAGTAATCGACCTTTGTAGGGTCCATCCATTTTGTGGACTTGTCAAGTAATGTCAAGTAATCGACCCTCGTAGGGTCCGTCCACTTTGTGGACTTGTCAAGTAATCGACCCTCGGACCTTTGTGGACTTGTCAAGTAATCGACCTTCGTAGGGTCCGTCCACTTTGTGGACTTAGCTAGGATTTTTAGTAAAAAGCATAGTAATAATGAAACATAGTTGAGTCTAAATGTTCTTTCTCCTTAAAAATTAAAGCATGCGTTTGTAGAAAAGTACTTGCCCCCTTGGGCTTAAAAAGGTACTAAGAATATTGTAGTAAAACTTGTCTAAAAAGAAAACTAGTAGCAGTAAAATTAAATAAGCTGGGAAATAGGGGAAATTTGTCGTCTATCATCTTTACTGGTAGTATTTTTGAAAGTGCTCCGTGTTCCATGGGTGCTGAAGCATCCGTCCGTCCAGCGTCTCGAGGTGGTAGGTGCCCTTCCTCTGCCATAACGTGATCCTGTATGGTCTTTCCTAGTTCGGCCCAAGCTTCCTTTGTGAAGGGTCTTTAGTTGCGCTCATTACCTTCCGTAGCACCAAGTCTCCAACCTGAAAGTCCCTATGCCTGACATTGGTTGTAGTGTTTTGCCATGAGATTCTAGTATCGCGCCAACCTTTGCTCTGCTGTTGCCCAAACCTCATCTACCAAGTTTAGCTGAAGGCGCAAGGCTTCTTCGTTCTTACCTTCACTGTAGTTCTCCAACCAATAGGTTGTAAGTCCTACCTCCGCTGGGATGACTACATCAGTTCCGTATGCTAGTCAAAACGGCGTTTCTCCAGTTGGTGTTCTTGCTGTAGTACAATATGCCCATAGGACACTTGGTAGTTCGTCAAGCCAGATACCCTTTGCCCCCTTGAGCCGGGTCTTGATGATCTTAAGCAAGGACCAGTTTGTGACTTCGACTTGCCCATTGGCATGCGGGTGTGCGGGTGATGAGTAGTGATTTTTAATACCAAGCTCTGAACAGAAGTCCCTGAATGCGCTGTTGTCGAATTGCTTTCCGTTGTTGGAGACGATTACTCTTGGTATTCCGTACCTGCAGATGATATTTCTCCATACAAAGCTTCGAATGTTCTTCTCCGTGATAGTTGCTAGGGCTTCGACTTCCACCCACTTAGTGAAGTAGTCGATACCAACAACCAGAAACTTTAGCTGCCTCACTGCTGTCGAGAAGGGTCCCATGATGTCTAGTCCCCATTGGGCGAATGGCCAAGGGGCCATCATGGGCATCAGCTCCTTGGATGGTTGCCTGATCAGATTACTGAACCTTTGACATTTGTCACAGGTCTTGATGTAAGTTTGGGCGTCCTTCAGCATAGTAGGCCAATTGTACCCTGCTTGGATTAACTTGTGTGTTAATGACCGTGCCCCTGAATGGTTTCCACAGATACCCTCATGGACCTCTCTCATCACGTAGTCTGCTTTGTCGTGGGTCAAACACCTCAGGTACGGTCGAAAGAATCCTCTTTTGTATAAGACATCTTTGATCAGCACAAATCGCGAGGCTTGGACTTTCAGCTTCCTCACAGCTTCTTTCCCGTCTGGTAGAATGCCTAACCTCAGGTATGCTATCAATGGCGTGTTCCAATTCTTCTCAAAATTTATTTCCTGCACATTTGCTCCGTCATCTATAAGGGAGGAGATTTGAACAAAAGATAATACCTATTCGGAGGCAATCATAAATTCCGCAGAGGCTGCTTTTGCAAGACGGTCGACACATTCGTTCTCCTCCCTTGGGATTTGAACGAATTTGACTTCGAGGCTGCCGATTCGATTCTTCACTTCTTCCAGGTACTTCTTCATCCTTTCATTTCTGCACTCGCAGTCGCCATTAATCTGACTTGTTATCACCTGGGAATCGCAATGCACAATCATATTTTCAGCACCTGTTGCCTTCGCGAGGTCTAACCCTGCCACCAAGGCTTTATATTCAGCCACGTTGTTGGTCGTGGGGAAATCCAGTTGTATCACCACACCGGCACCTCCTGCGTGCCAGTTTGAAGACCCGTCCGTGTGGATGCTCTATTGTCCGAGGCCTTCTGCCCCTTTGCCTTCCAATTGAGTATATTCAGCGATGAAGTCTGCCACAGCTTGTCCCTTTATCGCGGTTTACGGGCGGTACTATATATCAAATTCGCTCAGCTCTATTGCGCATAGGGCCATTCTTCCAGTTGCCTCAGGGCTGCTCATGGCTCTTTTCAGGGGCTAATCCGTCAAAACTATAATGGTATGGGCCTGGAAGTACGGCTTGAGCTTTCGCGCCGTCGTTACTAGTGCGAAGGCTAACTTCTCCATCCGGGGGTACCTCTCTTCTGCCCCTCAGAATGCCCTACTTATAAAATAGACGGGTCGTTGCGATCCTTCCTCCTCTCTTACTAAGGCCGCACTGACCGCTGCTTGCGAAACCACTATGTAGAGGTAGAGTTCTTCTCCTGGTTTGGACGGGCTGAGCAGTGGTGGAGACGAAAGGTATTTCTTCAAGTCCTCGAATGCCTTCTGGCACTCGTCCATCCACTTGAACGATTTTCTTAGAATGTGGAAGAATGGCAGACATTTATCCGTCGCTTTGGAGACGAACCTGTTTAGGGCCGCGATTTTGCCATTCAAGCTTTGCACTTCTTTCACTGTCCTCGGTGGCTCTAACTCCATTATGGCTCGTACCTTCTCCGGGTTGACCTCTATGCCTCTTTGGGATACCATGAAGCCCAAGAATTTCCCGGCCGTTACCCCAAACACGTACTTGCTTGGATTCAGCTTCATGTTATTTGACCGAAGGGTGTCGAATGTCTCTTGGAGGTCGTCTAGGTGATCATTTTCACGCAGACTCTTCACCAACATGTCATCAATGTAAACTTGTACGTTCCTTCCAATTTGGTGCGTGAACATTTTGTTCATTAATCTTTGGTACGTCGCCCTTACGTTCTTGAGTCCGAACGACATCACCTTGTAGTAAAAAAGTCCTTGGTTAGTGACAAAAGAAGTTCTTTCTTGATCGTCCTCGTTCATCTTGATTTGATTATAACCTGAAAAGGCGTCCATGAAGTTTAGGAGCTTGTGTCTACCAAAGTATCTATCCGAGGGAGGGGGTAGCTGTCTTTTGGGCACGCCTTGTTTAGGTCAGTGAAATCAACGCACATTCGCCACTTCCCGTTAGTCTTCTTGACTATGATTACGTTCGCCAACCAGTCGGGGTAGTATACTTCTCGAATGAAATCTGCTTCCAGCAGTTTCCTGACTTCTTCTGCTATCGCTTTGTCTCGTTCCTGTGCGAACACTCGCTTTTTCTGTCGGATGGGTGAGGATGCCGAGTTCACATTCAGCCTATGAACTATGACCGATGGATCAATCTCGGGCATGTCTTCATGATTCCATGCAAACACATCTTGATTCATCTTAAGGAAGGCTACGAGGGCTTGACGTATTGGCTGGCTGGCCAACGTGCCCATCCTAGTTGTCCGTTCAAGCCTTGATTTGTCGAGAGTTACCTCTTCCAATTATTCAACCAGCTCCGCTATGGTCCGTTGCTCTTTTATACACATTGTTTGCTGGTGATCCTTCATTTCTAGCATGGCAATGTAGCATTCGCGAGCGGCCACCTGGTCTCCTCGCAACTCTCTAGTCCCATACTCCGTAGGGAACTTGATCATTAGGTGGTATGTCGATGTTACTGCTTTCCACGAGTTAAGGTTGGGTCGTCCGAGGATACCATTATAAGCGGACGAGAAATCGACCACAAGGAATGTTACGTCCTTAGTGATTTGCTGAGGATAATCGCCCGCCGTCATCGAGAGTGTGATCGCTCATAACGGGAATACCCTTATTCCTCAAAAACCAACTAGCGGAGCATTCGTCGGTATCAATCGTGCTCTGTCAATCCCCATCTGCTGAAACGCTGGGTAGTATAGGATGTCCGCTGAGTTGCCGTTGTAGACCAGCACTCGGTGCACATTGTAGTCTCCTACATGTATGCTGACAACAAATGCGTCGTCGTGTGGGTGATGAAGACGTCTCACATCTTCTTCCGAGAACCCAATGATGGGGCTTTCCTTCCGCGCTATCTTAGGTACAGAGCTCGTTAGCTGGACGTTCTGGACCATCCTGAGGCAGGTTTTTCGAGCCTTTCTGGATGAGCCAGTAGTCGCGGTTCCCCCTACAATCATCCTTATGTCTCCAATGGGGGGTCTCGGATGCTCATTATCCCGTCGGAGGGCCTGCTCTCGAAGATTTGTATCTGTTCTCTCCTTGCTGACAAACTTTTGCAACTTTCCTTCTCTGATAAGGGCCTCAATTTGCTACTTTAAGTCGTAGCAATCAGCCGTGTCATGGCCGTGGTCACAGTGAAAGCGGTAATACTTGTTTCTAGACCGCTTACTTGGATCACTCTTCAAATTTCCAGGAAACGTTAAGAGTCCCCTCGTCCTTGATCTGCATCAGGACTTGGTCTATTAGGGCATTCAACAGAGTGAAGCTTGTAAACCTTCCTCCCGGGGGCTTTGGGCGTCTTTTATCCCTTCTGTCTCCTGTTCTCAGTTTTTTCCGTCCTTGGTTCTGCCGTGCATCTTCCAGTCTCTCTCTCTTTTTAGGCTTTTCCTCCCTAGCCAGCAATGCGTCTTCCGCATTCATGTATTTGGTGGCCCTATAGAGTACTTCTGACATGGTTTTCGGGTCGTTTTTGTATAAAGAGAACAAGAACTTACCCTTCCGTAAACCATTCGTGAAGGCTGCTACTAATATCTTGTCATCGGCCTCATCGATCGAGAGTGCTTCCTTGTTGAAGAGAGTTATGTAGGATCTCAGCGTCTCATCTTCACGCTGATTGATGCTCATTAGGCACGCCGTAGATCTCTTGTACCTATGTCCTCCAATGAAGTGTGAGGTGAATTGGGTGCTCAGCTCTTTAAAAGTGTTGATTGAATTTGGCGTCAATCTACTGAACCAAATCCTCGCAGGACCCTTTAGCATTGTAGGGAAGGCCCTACACATGATCTCATTTGGTACTCCTTGGAGGTGCATCAGGGTTTTGAAGGTTTCTAGGTGATCGAAGGGGTCCTTGACCTCGTCGTAGCTTTCAATCTATGGCATGTGAAATTTCTGTGGCAGGGGAAAGGAATTGACAGAGAAAGTAAACGGGGAGTTGGTTCTGTTTACTAAATCATCAAGGTCGCTAGACACTCGTCACTTGAGGGCGTTCATCATAACCTCTATTTGTTCCTTCATCGCATGCATCTTTGCGACAATAGGTGGTGGGGCCGTATCTATGAGAGATGGGAGGCTCAAGTTCTGCCGCTCTGGTCTGCTCGGTGCGATACTTCCCTCTGGCCTCTCTTATTCCTCTCATTTTGAACTGTCTTCCTGGTTTTCCTCTTGAACATTGTGTCCTGCGTCTTTTTGACGTAGCTGTTCCTCCAAATCATGGTTCTGTTTCGTGAGACATTCCACTGCGGCCGTGAGGGTTTGGACCTATCTCTCCAATGCGGTGGGTCGCGGTGGCTTGTCTCCTTGAACGTTGTTGGTGGTAGCCATCGAACGAATGAGTACCATGCAACTCTTGTGTCCAGGAAGCAATTAGTCTGGCTAAACAGTCTTTCCCACAGACGGCGCCAACTGATGATGCCGTAAATCTTACCAGTGAGTTACACGATTCTAACGCTCGAATGAATCACTTGCGCAAAAGGAAGAAAGAAATGACCTAACAGAGCGCACCGGTGTGGTACCAGCCAAATACCATCCGAATGTCAAGTTAGAACTATTCTCACAACTCTAGAGTGCTAGAGAGAGGTAAATTATGCATACCTTGATATGTGAGGGTATTGGGGCTTTTATAGTAGTTGAGGATTGACTTATTTTCCTTGGAGTCCAAGTCTTTTCCTTATAGGAGTCTTTTTGAGAAATCATAAACGTGATGGACAAGCCATTCCCTTGTAGAGAAGATTTTCATTAATACGCACATCTTCCGGAATCCTCCTCGCGCTTGGACTCTACTTCCATTGGGATTCTATTTATTTGTAGCGTTTATTCACAATGGACCTTTCCATGAATTGGACTTGCCTTTTATCGGCCTATGGACATGGATCCGTCAGGCCCATCTTGCAGGGCCCGTCGGGCTTCATTTTTATCCTCTTCAGTACTAATTAAGTATTTTAACGTGTTTTTTATTGGGCTTTTTGTTGTTGTTTTGTCATGTGCAACATTTGTTTCTTGCTTGGATAGGCTTTGTCATCACACCGAAAGTCTTTGGGTACCATCTCAAGAGTCCATAGTCAAGTTTCGGCTTGGCTTCTCAACATCTTAGATAGAGGCATCAATTTCTCCCTCGACAACTTTTCCTGCATAATATGGCACATACACAATTAAGAGCGGTGCCGTTGGAAGTCTAATACTGCTCTCACGAAGTGCCTTAGACCAATCTCAGGCCAGGGCACAGCGGGAAAATACAATAGGCAATATGTAGTTTGCCAGAGTTGGAAATTGCTTAGGCGACGTTCGCCAGAAGTTCGAATCAAGATGTCAGGATCAGGTGCTACATCCATGTACATATGCTTCTCTATATCTCTTAGTTTTATAATGGCTTTCTCCTCTATTTGATATTCTTCATCCCGAATTGCCTGATTCCAAGCTTCACTCCCATTCGCTTCTTGAATCCCAACCCATTTATTATTGCAGGATTCTTGAATGACACGCACGACCTCATCAGTGGAAGTATAGGCCACACAGATGAAGAACATCATCCCAATATTGTTAGCAGTGGCCACCATTGCCTTTTCAGCAGCAACCCTGATGGGCTCAGTCAGAAGTGTCATGTTACCTCTAAAATACACTCTGGCACCATACTTTTGCACAATACTTTCTTCCTTAAGTAACCCCTGGATTTTCTCAAGCATCAGATCCATCACATATTGAACTTCATTAGGCCATCGTTTGAAATTATCAATGCTAAAGGCATAGATCGATACACACTTGATTCCCAGTGTTAGAGATATATTAGCCCATTAGTATAGGCCCAAGCCTAATTCTACTTTGTGTGCAAGCCAAGTCTCCTACTTGTACTAGAAGTCTATTAGTCTAGGGTTTAGTCTACTATATATACACATGTTATGATTCATTGTAACACAGGATTTGTACTACATTATAATATATTATTGATGTAGCCCTTTAGGGTTTCCTCCGTGGATGTAGGCCATTTGGCTGAACCACGTATCTCTCGTGTGTTATTGTGTTCTATACTTTATGCTTTCACTTCCGCATCTATACTAGCATATTCAACATGGTGTATCAATGCTAATATTTAACACCCAGTTCATAGCAGTACTTGAGCATAGACGTTAGAGCTAAAAAGCCAGCCTTGTGCCTGGCAACATCATCGGCCCGTAGATTGTGCTTCTTAGCATATCTCCGGTTTCCATCCATGATGAAGGCAATGTGATTGGGGATGGTACCCACGGAAAGTATCCTGAAATGAATTTTCTCATATAAGAACACAGAACATGAAAATATTTGGTTGCACTATCCTCTCTTTCCCTCTCCATTTCATAAACTTGTGGCAAAACTTTTGGCGGATTAAGTTAGTACCTTAACCCAACTTTTGGTGGGTTAAGAATTGCAGTGGGGTTGGAATTGCAATGGAGCGTGCAAAAAGAATGAGCAGTGAAAGCGGGGTACGCGAAAAGATTTATAGCATAGTATGGGGTACATGCAAGGTTGTCAAAATCGGGATCCTACGTAGGATCATTGAAGGTAGGTGAGATCGTAGATCGTAGGATCGGATCGTGAATCGTAAGATCCTACATATTTTCATATTTAAAGCAAAAAATACATTGATAATGACTTTGTATGTTGAATAATCACGTAAATTATAAATTCATCCATAAAAAAACTTAGATTTGCATCTGTAGGGTCACGAATTGTAGCCCACACCTTAATAGAAACAGGAAATGGGCCCAACAAGCCCAATACAATAAATTTGTGAGAGAGTGGGTTAAAGAATTGGGCTAGCAGCGATTTCTACAACAGTTACTGGGATCTGGGTACTTGGCCGAGGGGGCTAAAACACATAATCGAGCTAAGATTTTACGTCCGAGGAGTAAGGTTTGGGTGATTTTCATGGGTTATAATCATATCCGAGGGGTATGATCTTGGATAAGATGCTCTTTTTTAGGTTGCCTATTTCCCGGTGCTACAGTAGTTGTTTCTTGATGTTCTTTCTTCCTTTCTTTTTCTTCTTCTTCTTTTCTTTTCTCCTTTTTTTTTTCTCCTTTTTACCTATGAAGGGTTTATTCCATTATATAGTCCTTCATTGTCCGATCTCATCGTCCACTTGTTTGTCATCTAGCACGGTACTTGAGTTTCCATTTCCTTTCTTACAGCTTTTTGACTTCCTGGGGATAAAGATCACTTTCCACACTGTTCAGGGGTCTTCTCCACATAAATGCGGCCAGGAAAGCAGCTGTGATGCATTTAATGCGGTGGTAGCAGCTTTTCCTCAAGATATTTCTGCATCCTTATCCCTTCCATATGCATCAGTAATCTATCCTTACCTCTGGAACTTCCTGGAGGGTGGACTAAGGGAAAGCCGAGGTTCCTCTCACCATCAGACGTCATGTCCGAGGAGCGTCTTACTCTCGGACCAGCCTCTTTGGGTCCTTACGCGTTCTACTGTTAGTTACAACGGTCCTCTGCGACTTCTTCTCCTCGGGCGTATTGTTGACGAAACGTCGTTCTTGGGCCTAGATCATGGGCCCATATTTTACTCCCCCACAATAGCCCCTCAAAATTCTAATTTTTCTTTCTGATCCGAGGAGGAAAATTAGGATTTTGATGTATAAATGTAATTACGATGTAGCCCATAGTAGTATCTAGATTTAGGCGCACGTAAGGGCCATTTCTGTCATTTCGTATGGGCTTCTGACGCTTGGGAACTCGCACAATCATCATTAAACGCTTAGAATTGCGTTTCAACCAGACATCCTACGGTGAAATACGAACCCGACGGTTCAGATCGCAACTTCAATATTTGGGCGGGATTATAGTTCTTTTTCTTTTTTCAACCCCACTATAAAAACTTCCTGGCGTGACTTTTTGCTTCTTATCAGAACTTACAACTTCAGAGTGTTCATATCCAGGCGCCCACCACTATGAAATCGACCTCTACTATCTCCGCTCCGGTTTGTACTGGCAGCCTGACTTGCCCTTTCGGGATAATAATCTTCCCTTCAAAGCTTACTAAAGGGGAGTTATAAGGTGTCAGGTCTTCGGCCCTTAGGTTCAGCCCCTTGAAGAGGTCAGGGTACATGATCTCGGCTGCACTGCCTTGATCCACCATTACCCTCTTTACATCGTAGCCCCCAATTCGGAGGGTAATTACCAAAGCATCGTCATGTGGTTGAACTGTTCCGATCTTGTCTTCGTCCGAGAATCCCATGACCAGGGACCGGCTCGATTTAGCTCTCTTCGACTCATGAGAGTCATCCTCAGGGTACAGACGAGCCACCGACATTACTCTGGAGGGGCATGACCCTGTCCTGCCAGGTGCCGCAAAGATGACATTAATAATTCCAATTGGAGGTCTAGGAGGATTCTCCCTTTCTGACCGAGTATCCGCATGGCTACCCAGATTATTGGAATGGTGCAACAGCTGTTTCAATCTGCCCTCCTGGACAAGCTGGTCCAGGTGATCCCATAAGCTTCTACAATCCTCGGTGGTATGGCCGTGGTCTCTATGATATTGACAATAGAGGTTCCGGTTTCTCTTTTCTGGGTTTCCCATCATCTTGTTGGGCCACTTGAAGAAGGGTTCGTTTTTTACCTTTTCTAGGACTTGGTGCACAGGCTCTCGGAATACAGCCCCTACTATTTGGCTGTTGCTGGATGTCTGCTGCTCGGCATAATCCCTTTTCGGCCGGTTATTATTGTACCTGTCCGGCCTAAACTCTCTTCTTTCTTGTGGGACAATCTTATCTTTCCCTTTTCCTTGTTGCTGCTGTTGTTGATCATCTTCTATCCTTTTATATTTATCCACCCTATCCATTAATTGTTGCAAGCTGGTGACCGGTTTCCCCGTCAGGGACTTCCTCAGACCATGATCGGAAGGAAGACCAACCTTGAAGGTTCTGACAGCGACCTCGTCAAAATCTCCATCAATCTCGTTAAACATCTCCCAATACCTCTCGGCATATGACCTCACAGACTCCCCCTCCCTCATTGTCATGGACAGCAGGGAATCAAGGGGTTGAGGAACTCTGCTGCATGTAACAAACCGGGAGCAGAATGATTGAGTGAGCTTCTTAAAGGAGCCGATGGAATCAGTCTTCAACCCATCGAACCATCTCATCGGCATCGGTCCTAGGCTAGAGGGGAATACTCTACACAATAAAGCCTCGTCCTGAGAGTAGACTGCCATCTTTTGTCTGAATTGGCTCACGTGTTCTACAGGGTCGGTACGTCCGTTGTACATAGAGAACGTAGGCTGATGAAAACGTCTGGGAAGCTTTGCCTTTTCTATTCCCCTAGTAAAGGGGGACTTAGAAATTTGGGTCAAAGCCTTCTTCATGTCTTTGGTTCCCACTCCCCGTCTAGACGAACTTTTTCTCCTTCTCTTGTGAGAATGCTCTTCTTCATAGGAATAGGATTCACTGGGGGGAGTCTCTAAAGAATTCCTGTAACTGTCCTCCCCCTCACTGTTGGAGGAGACGTCAGAACTTGAAGGGGTGCGATTTCGTTGTGCTCGACGAAGCTTCTTTTTCAATCCTTCTATTTCACGCTGTAAGTCCTTTTCGTCAGCGTGCCCTTGCACCAGATGGCTCTTTCGTCGATAGCCGCTCTTCCCAGCATGGATCGCTCGCGAACTACCCTCACGCTGGTTATCTACGTGGTTATCCCGTTCAAGATTATGGAGTTCATCTTGCTGATTGGCGTTTACTGACTCTGCATGGGGCGGACTGGCTTGTTGCTGTCCGGAACCTGCCATAACTGCCGTAACTTCCTACTAGCGCTAATTCTTTTCCCACAGACGGCGCCAATTGTAGGGTCACGAATTGTAGCCCACACCTTAATAGAAACAGGAAATGGGCCCAACAAGCCCAATACAATAAATTTGTGAGAGAGTGGGTTAAAGAATTGGGCTAGCAGCGATTTCTACAACAGTTACTGGGATCTGGGTACTTGGCCGAGGGGGCTAAAACACATAATCGAGCTAAGATTTTACGTCCGAGGAGTAAGGTTTGGGTGATTTTCATGGGTTATAATCATATCCGAGGGTATGATCTTGGATAAGATGCTCTTTTTTAGGTTGCCTATTTCCCGGTGCTACAGTAGTTGTTTCTTGATGTTCTTTCTTCCTTTCTTTTTCTTCTTCTTCTTTTCTTTTCTCCTTTTTTTTTTCTCCTTTTTACCTATGAAGGGTTTATTCCATTATATAGTCCTTCATTGTCCGATCTCATCGTCCACTTGTCTGTCATCTAGCACGGTACTTGAGTTTTCATTTCCTTTCTTACAGCTTTTTGACTTCCTGGGGATAAAGATCACTTTCCACACTGTTCAGGGGTCTTCTCCACATAAATGCGGCCAGGAAAGCAGCTGTGATGCATTTAATGCGGTGGTAGCAGCTTTTCCTCAAGATATTTCTGCATCCTTATCCCTTCCATATGCATCGGTAATCTATCCTTACCTCTGGAACTTCCTGGAGGGTGGACTAAGGGAAAGCCGAGGTTCCTCTCACCATCAGACGTCATGTCCGAGGAGCGTCTTACTCTCGGACCAGCCTCTTTGGGTCCTTACGCGTTCTACTGTTAGTTACAACGGTCCTCTGCGACTTCTTCTCCTCGGGCGTATTGTTGACGAAACGTCGTTCTTGGGCCTAGATCATGGGCCCATATTTTACTCCCCCACAGCATCATATGATGTAATTTGTATGTCATACATCGCTAAGTCTATACTAACGAAATAAATATATTTAAGTTTTGACTCAATGTATCTAAAAAGTTCAATAAATATTTAATTAGCAACCAAATACCAAAATATTTATCAAAACATAAGGAAAATATTTTTAAATTCTAAGTTCCAAATTTGAAATCCAAAATAAGTTAGCAAATAGAAACTAGCTAACTATAATATGAAATCCAAAAGTAAGATGAACATTAAGGTGAAATGAACATTTAATTATTTCCATTCTAGGGTTCTTATAACCATCGTCCTAAATTCCTAATCATCATCATCCATTTCATCATCTATGTAGACATTATATATTTGTATACTAGAGTTGAAAAAGATATCAAGATACAATTTTACACTCAACTATTCAAGTTATACCACTCAGCAACAATTAAAGAGTATACTCAAAAAAATCAATCAATCAATAAACAAATACAAGCATAATTGATAAAATTATATAAAAAAAATATTTTAGTAATATTAGAACACAAATTAGTATATTGATCAAACAAATTTAACAATATTATAGCTTAAAATGCAGCAAAGCCAAGTCAAATTCTTCATTTAGAAATGATGAAACATTCTTTCATTTTCATTACAAATGAACTTGAAACTAGAAAACATTTGCTTCGGTTGACATAATTTTATAAAAAAAATAAATAAATAAACAGTCATACCATCACAACATGAAAAAATAAAAATCCTTAAAGCTTCATCAAAACAAAAAAGTTTATCCCAAAAAAAAAAAACAAAAAACAAAAAAAATTATGTTTTTGGTAGGATCGGTAGGATCGGTAGAATCCCATACGATCCTACGATCCTATACGATTCTACACGATCCTACGTACGATCCTACCATTTTTACGATCCTAGTGCGATTCTAATCGTTTTGGTGAGGTGGGATCGTAAAATCGTGCGATCCTACGATCCAGATCGCGATTTTGACAACCATGGGTACATGCAATAAGAATGAGCACTAATGGGAAGTTCGTTAGGTGTTTTGAGTGGTTGAGCTTTTTTTTAATTTTTTTTTTCCTTAAAAAAAAAAAAAAAAAAAAAAAAAAAAAGAGCATTACTTGCAGCCTTGCGGGGAAAGGACCTTCTCCAATTTCCTCTAATTTTTAACAAAATATGTGAGACATGATATTTATTTAATTTTTAACAATAAAAATTAGAGAGAATTGGAGGATTTTGAAAAGAAAATAAGAGGATAAAGCAGAACAAGGATATTAAGAGAACAGATTACAACCCCTAATAAAGCTAATTGTTTGCAATTGCTTGGTATTTAAGACGTTTTTCTATAAGAATTACGAGCAAGAAAGATCATGAATAACTCTTCAATATATTAATATTATTTATAGGACCCAAGTAGAAAATGGAGGAAAAGAAAAGGGGAACCCTTTAAACCGAAAATATTGCTTTAGAGTAGTTGCTAAATATGGATTATTTAAAATAGAATTAAGAGCGTCAAAGTAATCATAAAACACAAGAATGACAAACTGCAATTGGGTGACTATCTTATTATTTAGAGGGAGGGAAATAAAAGAAACGGCTGAATAATTTGTAGGGAATTGCATCAGGAAGCATAAAAGAGGGAGAAATTATAAGGATCAATGGGAGGACTGCTAAAGTGGTTCTTTCAACTAATGAAATACTGCCACATATTTAAAATTTTTGAGGTAGCTTTCTAGTCAGCAAAACTATCCACTACCCTATTTTAACCCCAGCTTCTTTTAGCCAAAACTAACCACTACCATTTTTTTAACCTTAGCTGCTCTTAACCCAAATTCATTTTGCCACTGGATAGCTTCCCTCTTGTAAACCAAAATTTTATGATACCCATTTTTTAAGAAATACTAGTATATAACCCATGCATATGCATAGTACAATTAAAAAAAAAATTACAATTACACATATATGGATTCAAATTATACTCTCTCTCTCTCCCTCTAATTTTTTTTTTTTAATTTTAATTTCTTTTGGATATACACATGAGTTTACTCTTTTTTTTTTTGTTTTTTTTTTTTTTGTTTATTGAGTTCTTGATGATTTATTTATGTTAGACTCTTCGTCTTTTGCACCTCATTACCTTACCTAAAACAAAAAAAATAGAGAACTTAAATATGACACGTGGTGCAAAATTAGACAACAATTGAAATCTAATTTAGAATCTAATTATATTTTCTTTCAACTTTACCTATTAATATATATATATATATATATATATAGATTAGTCTCTCTCTCCAACAAAAATATTAAGTTATGATGTTTTTGAACTAAAGTTTCACAGAACAAATCATCCTTGGGATGACTTGCCTTGTCGGAATCCTAACCCAATAGTGTGCTGGTAGTCTTTTACGTACACTATTGTTGAAGTTTTTTTTTTTTTGAAATTCTTCTTGTGTTTTTCTCTCTATTGAGTTTATGATTTTGCCGTGCTTTTTTTTTTTTTTTTTCTATGTAGTTAATAGATATGATCCCCTACTATTTAATAAAAACCCAAAATGAGAAAGTAGTAAAAGAACGAAAACTCCTAAATATATGTTGCTTTCTCTCTATCTAATTTATAAATATGTTAGCCTTTAGTAAAAATCCAACATGTGAAAAAAAATTAAACGAATGAAATTAACTCTGATATGTAGGTCCTTTTGGATATACACCATTGTAAGTTTCTTTAGGTCCGTTTGGATTGAACTTATTGTTGCTGAAACTGAAAACACTGTAGTAAAATAATTTTTAAATGTGTGAATAGTATCGTGGGACCCATTTTTAATATTTTTAAATATGTGAACAGTACTGCTACAATACATAAACGGTGTTGCTACAGTGCTAGTTGTCCCCTAGCCTAAAGCAAAACGTGTGAAGTGAGGGGGGAAAAAGAAAAGTGGAAAAACGCAACTCTAGATTCAGTGGAAAACGCTAAATCCAAATGGGCACTTTAAAAACCTTCTACTCTCTCCCTGTGTGTGTGTGTTAAAAATATTTAGTATTCTCAAAAAATAAAAACTCTGATATGTGAAGAAAGCACAACTCTAAGTGCTCGCCGCACTTGTCTTTGTTTCGTTCTACTTTCAAATTAGAAAGTCTTGCTAGTCTCATCAATATTCTATTGTTGAATTGTGAATTGGTTTGTGCGTTGTATTAATGAACATGGAATTTGTTGATTTATGTAATAGAACTGCATTGTTGTATTCTAAAGATAGAAGAAAATTACACTTTATCACCCTAAACTATGTACTAAATAACACATTGTATCCTAAACTATCCGACTGCACACTTTGCATCCTAAACTTTCATACTTATCACACTTGGCACATTGTGTTATTTTTACTGTTATATTTAACAGAATCTTGTTGCATGTGACAAGTACATGCTTCTTACTTATAAGTGGAACAAAGTTAAAAGACTGAAGTTCTTCAAAATCAATTAAAACAAAACCCAAGACCCTATTATTGCGAACTTCAACTTCTTCACCACTCCTTTGCATTTGCCCACTTCCGCTCCTTCGATTGGTACAGATATGCTGATAATCGCAAGAAAATTATTGCGTTTTGTGCTTATGTGATTAGGAGCTCTCAGGCTAGACTTTTTACTTCAAGGTATAGACTAAAGTCTTGTGCCAAGGTGTATGAAATAGCTTCACGTAATCTTAGCCGTCCATTGAGGGAAAGCAGTAACAATTCAGCACCTAAATAGTCAGATCTTTTGAGGATGGGACTTGTAGATGCAGATGCTATTGAAGGCGTTCAGTTTTCTCACATGTCTATGATTCCCTCTTGTGATTACACTTCATTTCCAAGGAACTGGATCCCCAATCATGAGAAGGTGTTGCTTGAGTATATTAGACTGCAATACCCAAAATATTTCTGTGACTTGCACAGAACAATAAAGCGACAAGGTTTAAGCTTGCCCCAAGATAAGATATCTGACATTGTGTGGGACCATAAAACACTCAGGATTTAGAACCTTCTGTTCAATGATGAAAACAAAAGAGACAATGATTCAGGGAAGGTGGATGGAGTACTGTGAATGAATTCTGCCATGGAATTAGAGAGGGAAATTTAAATATTTTGAAACTGAATTTGGGGAAGAATATGGCACACACATACACGAGACAAAGGGAGATGTGGAAAAATTTGGATTTTGTTTTAATTGATTTTGAAAAAAGGTGTTTTAATCTTTTAACTTTATTCTATCTAAGCAAGAAGCATGTGCTTGTCACATGCAGCAAAATTATGTTAAATATAACAGCAAAATTAACACGTGAATATAGAGTGTGATAATTATGATAGTTTAAGGTAAAAAGTGTGCAGTCGGAGATTGAAATATTTTTTAAGAGATTAGTGAATGTTTACCATGTGTCAAGGTTGTTTAGTGCTAAGAATGTTTTACCTCCTTCAGTGACGAAGGCATTGGCAAATGACTCATGTTTTCCCTCAGAAATGGGTTCTATATTCTTTTTCATATAGGCACACGTGCCCACGAGAGAGGACAATTGTAAGAAGGTTAAGGAGAAAGCTATCCCAACAAGCCTTGTTTCCCACAGATTTGTATCGCCATGCTTTTTGTTGAGGAAAAAAAATATGAACGAAAAGGAAAAACAAAGACATCAAAAACATCGGCAATCATGTAAGAACAGAGGCCAATTGGGTGTTGCGGGAACAACATATAGCCGTGAAACACCAACTAAGACACTTCTCGTGTTATCTTACAGATGTACAGACTTGTAACTAGAGGCACCAGTTTTTCCTGGCACTGGCGGTATCTCCTTTGAACTATTACCTACAGGAATTTCTGGGTTGCTTGATTGGCTTTCAGAATTTGATGGTCTCACCCAAATCTTTACATAACCTTCCCGACATGCGGTGAGAATAGATTCCTCAGTAAAAATTAAGCCAGATAAGGGTTCTGAATGAACACGGTGGGCAACTAATGGGGAGAGCTTTGGCACATCTCGCATGCTTGGAGCAGGTTGTAGAGTGCCCACTGGGCAAATGCTGTCCCAATGAGATGATTGGCTTCCGGTGCTGAAAGTGGGGGACCCACCAGGTGGACAACGGCGAAGCGGTACTACAATCTCATCCATTGATAAATCCCACAAAAGCAACTGTGTATCCTGTAAACATATCACCAAGTTGCAGATTTAGAAAATAGTACATACTTTTCGATAGAAGGAGCAAGGCAGGACACAAATGAATACTAGAAATCACTTCCAGGATAATATGAATGCATGACAAAAATCAGATAAAAAGTAAAACGTTGTGTGCATAAAATCTTCTAATAATGCATGCGAGTAGAAATGTAACAATGTCAGGGCACATGAAGTTGGAATATTATGTAATGAAAAACCACACGATCTTGATTTTTACTACTACCTGATTTAAAAAGTAATAGTGGAAAATTGAAGACCTTTATCAACATTTAGGCAATACCTCTGTACATGGTTCCTAACAAAGCAAGGCCCAGCTTCTTACCATCAAGTTTCCGATGCACCTACTAGTCCTAATTTTTCCAACAGCCTTACACATAATACAACCTATTTAGGCTATTTGTCCAAGCAGATACTTGTCCAATCGTTTTTCATTTGAAAAGTTTAAACTCATCATCATAACCACAAGGCACCTGGCACTTCTGACCTTTTTTATCTGAAACAATTACTCCAACATGTAAATGAATCTGTAATCTTCACAACCATTGTTGAAACTAAATGATATGATTACCAAAAAATAAAGATGGCAATCAATTCAAAGAAGGAACCATGCAATAACAACAACAACAAGGCCTTGATAGGTGAACACCACCAGGAAACTTTTACATGTGAAGATAATGGACATACCAATTCCTTAAAAGTAAGTTACCTACTATTTCTATATTAAAGTAAATAAAGGGGCCTTTACTTCAATTAAAGATACCCATCATTGTATATTTGCAGCAAATAACAGCTTTATAAACAGATAATAAATGCAGTAACACTTGTTCTTTTATTTCTTTCTTTTTATTTTTCCCTTCTAGTTTATTGTGTTTTTGCTTGGAAAAGAAGGGGGGAAGGGTGTGAGAGCACAAATTACCTGACCAACAGAACCAAACCGGTACATGACACTTTCTTCTGTGCCATCTGATGTTGGTGATGACCAATACGAGTCAAAAGCCACTCCACTGACCTGCAAGCCATCCTCTTTAAAATGTTTAAGATGGCAATATATATGCAACTCAAATCAAAACTTATCAAATCTTGATTTAAATAGTTAACAATTTAGCAAAACTTTACCCATGAGTTGTGCCCTTCACCCCATGCAACTACCTTCCGATCTTCCATACTCCAAACTGTAACTAGATCATCTTCACCACCTGTCAGGATGTATTTTCCATCCATACTGAGAAACAGGAAGAAGCAGAGTAATTAATTAATTTTTTTTAAAGGATTAGTAATAAGGAAACACTTTTTTTTTTTTTTTTTGATAAGTAATAATAAGGAAACACTTTGTGGTGTGTAATTAGAAGATCCTGAAAATATATAAATGAGGAAACATTGACTAAGCAATAATCTCATACATATCAAATTACCTCCAGGCACAACATAGAAGAGCACCATAATAACTTTTTCCACCACATATTAGTTGTTCTTTTTGGTAGTCAAATACCCGTAGATATCCTACATTAAAGTGCTCAATATCAGTACCTTTATAATAAGTGATACTTGTAAAATCACAAGAATAGTGGATCAAGAGAATACCATCTCTACCAACAGTTGCCAAATATGCACCATCAGTAGAGAAAGCAATGCTGTTGATTGAACTTTGGCAGATATGCCATCTAGCAATTGGATTACTCTGCAAACAAAACATTAAATTAAAAGTGGATTACTCTGCAAACAAACCATTAAATTAGAAGTGGATTACTCAGCAAATAAAAAAATTGAAGATGAAATAGAAAAAGAAACCATGAGGAGAAAAGGATGGAAACAACAAAAGCAGATAGGTTTCGGTTTGTATCTTCTATAAACTTTAGAAAATAACCAAAAGAAAAAGGTTTTATAATTATTATCTGAGTTGTATGCAGACAATTTGTGATGTTTAAAACATCACAAATTGTTGACATTAAGTTACAGACAATTAATGAAGCTTTAAACACCACAAATTGTTGACATTAAGTTGTCCCCATGTCCCCCACTTTAAATAGTTAAACACAATTGATTATGTTTTAATTAGGATAATGTAAAATTATTTGCATAGGCTTTGGAATATGTTATGACCACTCAACTGTCCAACAGCTTGACATACCACACAGACAAAACCACATTGCTGGTTAAAACCTAAAACTGCTTTTCAATTTGCCACGGTTATGAGCAATTGATGCAGGGGCATCTCAGATTGTGATGTCAGCGTAATTGAAAAGCTTGTTAGTTAATTGTTAGTAGTTGAAATCCATTAGTGCACGTGTGCTGAGTTGGACAGTAAGTTGATGTAACTACTATAACAGATTCTGTTATCAATTAGTTACTTTCTGTTACAGCTAGTTCAACCTCTAGGCTTAGCAGTATAAATTCTATGAACTATTGTAATTGAAAGACTAGTTAGTAAATGAATTAAAAGCTTTTTACTATTTTTTAAGAGATTAATTCTCTGTGCAGAGGTGTGTCCACCTGTGAGCTACTCTAAGCAACTCTCATTTCTTCTTAATTCTTAGTATACCCTCTTTGTGTATTTTGCTGCATTAGTAATTGTATAAGAACAACCTGCATAAATCATTATTTTATCTGGTAATCTTGAAAGCCACACTGGATTTGACGTAGCAGATTATAGAATAGCAATGAATTGCTTGAATACAAAAAGGGGTCAGGATGCAATAAGAATATCAAATAAAACTACCTTACTGGACCTTGCATGTGCCACAGAAAACTGATTTTGATCCTTTACAACTGGAAATGTAGTATCACCGGTACCATCCTTACTCTAGAATAAAAATGGAAGTTACACTTGATTTAGCTTGTGCAATAGAGCAGAAAATAACAGTAAAGGCAGGACATTGAATAAAGTTGAGGCTTACCTTTTCATACACATACAAGTTTCCATCAGCATGAGCAACAACAAAAGTGCCATCAGCTTTGGGAACCCATGCAACACTGGTACATCGACTGTTAAAAACAACTAGTCAGTTTGCACATTCAGACTAGTAATTACATCACACGTGCACACATCTCATCATTAAATTAAATAAAAATGCCACAACTTGCAACGCAAAAAGTATTTGCTCCAAAATTTGTCAACACCCCCCAACCCCCCCCCCCCCCCTCCCCCCTCTTTTTTCTTTTTCTTTTCCTAGAAAAACTAACGTACATCTAACCTAATACCCATTCATGGTAAGACCCAAATTTACAATGAATGACATAAATTATCTCAAAATGTACCACTTTAACCCACACGAAAACTTCACGAAAATTCAAAGAATGATTCAACTAAAATAATATCTACTACTTTTTATACAATTACGACCTAGAGAATGTAGAATATCTGCAGGACTTCACTTTTTTCTTCTAAACTTCCAACTCTAATGACTATCAAAACCATCATGCGTAGACATAGAGTACTGTAAATACATTGATCAAACTTTATGAGTTATGTTGTCTTGGTCAACCATCTTTTGACAAGGTTGATGACCTTGATGATACATCCAATACATCAATATTTTCAGAATTTATACTTGTCCCAAAAGCTTAAAATGATAGAAAATGGTAAATTTAATCACTTGAACATCATTCTAACACTCCACATATGTAGGCCAACATTTTCTTTCAATAAGCAAGTCCTAACATGTAGAATTTTTTAACTTTCAATGGAAGGTAGAGTAAAGACAGGATTCGAACTCAACACTGCCTGCACTGATACCATAATAAATTACCACTTATCCTAAAAGCTTAAATTGATAGGAAAGAATGAATTTAATAATTAAATCATTATTTTAACAACTCGATTAATACGAGAGTCTCTTGGTTCCAAGACTTCTAATGATTCCATTACTGTAGGTGGTTATTCTGTCTTTTAATAGAGAATTTTAAACCTTTCTTAATAAAGGCATGTGGCTGAATCAACTCCATTGAGGATAAGCAGGTATTAATAGTTACTTAGTTGAAACTCTTTGACGATGGTAATTCTCTGTCAGAATGAGACAGATTCCTTTACCCACACTATTTATTGGGAACACCAGATGGTGACATATTCGACTTTGCGTAAAGGAGAAGACACTATTGCTGAAGAAAAGAAAAAAGTATTGAAATGAGGTTCAAAAAATGACATGGGTTCTCCAGAAGTCACCCCAAAATCAGGTTAATGACAGAATGTTTTCAATTAAATTTCAGAACTATAATTTTAAGTTCTTATTGAAAGAGACACTTGGGAACTGAATCCTACTATAATGGCCTGTTTGGAAGTTTAGAGAGGGAGGAGTAGAGAGGAATGGTTATCCTTCACCTTGTTTGGATGTTTTTAAAATTAGAAAGGGGGAAGGGAGTAATTAGCCCTTCCTTTTGTTTGGATGTTTTAAAAAATTAGCATGGAAAGGAGAGGAAATGATTTAAATAGACAAATTTACCTCTATTTGAATTTTTTTTTTTTAATCCTTTTTTTTTATCTAATTAATAAAGCAATTTTTTTTTTTATCTGTTCTTTCGCTATTTGGATGCCAAGAAAAAAGAAAACTTCGTATGCCTTGTCCATCTAACATCACTCTCTTTTCTTTAATCTTCAATGATTTTTCTCCACCATTCACTCTCCAAGACTGAAAGAACTTCATATAAAAAAAATTAAAAAAAAAAAATTAAAAAAAAAAAAAAAAGACTGAAAGAGCTCACTGCACGTGAGAGCCTTCCAGGAAACCAAATTCCTAACCCTAGATGCACTCCAATCAACACCTTCATGGACCAACCATCCATGGCAGACCTCCCATCTGAAGTACTCACCTACATACTCTGCCGAGAACCAGTCAAAACCCTCATCAAGCTCCGCTCCATATCAAAGTCATGGCTGACTCTAATCGACAGCCCATACTTCATCCACCTCCACCTCCGCTACTCCATCGCCACCGCCTCGAACGTCACTGTCATCCTCTGCAAGGAATCGGAGCTGGACCTGGTGCTGGTACTGTGTTTGATTCCTGAGAATATGCTTTGGAAAGTTTTCAAAGTCAAATAATTGATCCTCAGTTTGGTTACTGAGGAAAATAATTTTTTAATTAGTAGTTACTGAGGAAAATAGTTTTTTAATTAGTAGTTACTGAAGAAAAGAAAAGAAAAGAAGGATCTTTGTTAATTTTTTGGTTTGTAATTTTGTTAATTTAGAAAGGGTAAATCGGGAAATTCCTTTAGTCAATAGTTTATTTACTCTACTCTCCCTCCAAATCTCTCCAATTTGGGAGAATTAAAAATGAGAAGTTAGAGATAGTTGAAACCCCTTCAAATCCCTCCAAACCCCTCTCCCTCATTCCTTAAAAAACTTCCAAACAAGGTAATTGAATTACTCTCCCTTCCTTTACTCCACTCTCCCTCCTTTTTTAAACATCCAAACAGGCCATAAAGCTAGCAGATAGAATCTTCAAATACCAAAAGAAAAGAATTATTTTTTATTCATATGTTATTTTTTAGATTCAAATAAAAAAGTGTCGCTAATGTCACCATTGTTTCAAGCCTTTCACTCTGTGCACCATGAAGTCTTGATGAGTAGCATATGCATTAAACATCTGCACTCTCTAATTCTTCTCTCTGGTTGAACTTTCTCTTCATCAAGTAGTGACTCTCCAACATGCTGTATTAATTCTACTACACATGGTCTAAGTCGTATTTAAGTTCACATTTTTGTTGGCAACTGTATTTCTTTTTTAACACTAGGTTCAAGTTATACTTGATGTCCCTTCATCACCAACATCTTAAATACCAACATTCTATCATATGTGGGAAGCAGTATTTTCATTGTTACGTCATCCTGTTGGAGGAAAGATCCATTAACTTGATCCTCACAACAGGTCTTGGATGGCTTCCATTATTTGAGGAGGCTCCATGACTGACTGGGATTTAGAACATGAAACCATGCAACACGCTAACATGATTCGGGTAGATATCACTCTTGATAGGGTTGGGGGTAGATGTATCTCTCTAAGTTTTTCTTTCATTTCTTCCTATTCAGCTATGGTAGGCTTATCCCTTCCAAAGCGAAGGTTATCAATATCGTACCAATAATCCTAATCTCTACCTATGAGTGTCATTTTGGCAAACCTAAACTTCTTGTCATCTAACAAACATGTTTGCTCAACGAATTGTTCAACCTCAAGTATCAATTGGCGAAAATCCATGAGTCCTGAAAAATATCAAATGTAAATGTCCCCAATAAAATCACCACTAGAATAATAAGTTTAACAAAAATTGTAACAAGAACCTAAGTTGGGCTAGTTATGACTTATGACCTGGTCTTGACTTGAATTACATTTCTGTGCTGGCTAGATCTATGACTGATGACTAGGCTTCAGAAGTGACTTGTGTGTCCTGACTTTCAAGCAAGGCAAATGGGCTTCAAACTTGCACAAACAAACTCTAATGAAGACAACAATTCCCACTTGCTTTCTTTTGTAATTGAGTTGGACACGACCAGCCTAGTACCTAGTCAATTTTTTAAATCTATTCTTGTTATGAGCTCATGAACCAATTTGCTACAAGTGAGAGATAGTTAGCACCCTTAAACAGCATGTTCGAGGACCAGCTAAAAAGGCGCTCGATCCCAGTTTCTATGAATGCATGTCAAGACATATTGAGCAGCGATATGGCCTAAGCAACGAAGATGAGGCACAATTCCGATGAACTTCTAGTGGAGGCACAATGCACAAAGACCATGCAAGACTACAACACAAATTACTGAGACAAAATCTTAAGTTGGTTTTCGGCCAGTGATGAGAGCCATGGTGGATCTGCTTGCCAAGGTATGAGCTTTAATCAACATCATTGTGAGAGAATTGAGTGACGAGGACTCAACAAGCTTGATGGTGATTGAGAATTACTATGGAAATGCTTTCACAGATAAAGAAATTTAAAAGAACAATAGACTTTGTAATGGGGATCTTGGCAATCTAGTGTGGACGAGGTTGTGGGCGCCTAGCGTCTGTGGACACTGGTAGGGTTGTTTTTTTTGTGATGGGGCTTCAATGGCTCAATTTTGCAAAGATAGAAGTGATGGGCTTCATAAGAGAGGTGGTGGGTTTCAAGGTTTTCTTGGAGGCAGCGGTGCCAACTTTGGTACTGGTGAATATCTTGTGGGTTAACTAAATATGGTTCAAACAGGCTATGAACTTGTGAGGTAAGTACTTTCACTTTAATTTGAGTCATCAGGGGGTTTAGTTTCTGGTTTTGGGGTGGCTAAAGGGGATCCGATATGTTCTGATGCCAAATTGATGCATTGACATTTGGGGCAAGAAAAATAGAAATAATAGGTAATAGGGAATGGGACACAAAACACTAAGCTACACCACCAGAGAGTGCTTGGAATCACCTCCAAGTTGTAGAGAAATACTAACCAGAAAATTCTTCTTCAAAATACAATGCTTCAAACAATTGATGAAGATTCTTTTTAATAAGCTTCAAAGATTACTTCAATAAGAAAATTCTTAATGAAGCCACAATTACATCCCATAAAAACCTCAACTACAATAAGTCCAAATACAAAAACAAAATATGAAAACCTAAAAAAAGAAAAAAAAGAAAAGAAAAATTCTATCAACATTTATTCTGGTTGCAGTCCCAAAGACAAAGGGAGACCAAAACAAAGTTGTTTACCCAATATAGAGAATGAATTTTAACATGGGCATGCTGTGAGTATGGGAACGCATAACAAATAGTGAACGAGAAAAATAACCAAAATAAAAATGAAACTAGTCTTGCCTGTTTGTGACTGAACCTTCCTTGTTATAGTGTTGGGCACCAACAAGCTTCTTCCCAACATCTTGTAATTGTTGTCTCAAAGACACTGAGTAAACTACAATAACATACAAAATGAACAAGTCAAAACAACTTATTCCTATAAGAACCCCCATAAATCATATCATACAAAAAATAAAAAAAAACATCTACCATCTCCCGAGTTCAATCCTATAAGCAAGTCATGTCCATCCTTGGCTTCAGGATCAAATGAGTGGCAGATAGGATTTGAAGTGCTAAAATGTAACGATTTAATAGGATCCTGCATAAAAAATGAAATATCATCAATATCATTTACAAACAAAGGCGCAAATATCACCAACAACGACACCCCCAAGGACACGAAATTACCTTATCGTGTGCATTGAGGTCGCTGACAAATAAACTATCCCCAACATTGAATATCAGATATGTCCCTTTACCATCATAATTCGAATTAAGCATAGAATGACTACCATTAGACCCTGCCAATGAACTACTTCTACTAGTTCCATTAGCGGCTTTACTCGTGCCATTCCCTCCTACAAAACTAAGGGCGCGACTGCCATTCCCACCCCCTACCCCTAACAGCCTAGCAGCAGCATTTCTAACTCCACTACTCGTACTCGCACCCGAGCTCGACGCTGACCCAGCTTGTGTAGGCTTTTCCTTGAGATGCGCCAGTGTTATCTGAAAAATCACATCCCAAAAAAAAAAGTCAATTCTTCCAAAAAAATTTTGAAAAATTCAAGATTTGCATAGTATCATTTCCCACAATTTTGAAGATCAGCAATTTGCGATTCAAGAAACATATCAATCGAGTCTGCTACAACTAATTCCACTCAAACTAGGTCAAACAACTTATATTTCTCTCGGTTTCTACTTTTCTACCTCATTTTCTCGGCAACCAAACAATAAAAAAGGAAAGGAAAATTTGGAGAAAGAAAAGAAGAACCCTACCTGAGAAACCGATTTGCCATGGGAATAAGGAAGAATACCAGGAGGGTGAGTCTTCTCGGAATGGAGCTTGTACCTTCCTTCTGGGGTTTTGAAGTACGTCTTCAACCCTTGCTGCTGCGTCGATTGCCCATTCGCTGAAGCTGAAGAAGGAGACAACGACGTCGTTGTGGGAGACGCCGACGTCATCACTCCGTTACCGTAGCCATTGTTTCCGTTATTGTGAATCATCGTTCGTTCGTTCGTTCGTTCCTCGCCAAATTCGCTCTATTACTATTTCTCCGTTTTTTCTCTCTCTCTCTCTAAAATCTTTCGCTCTCTGACATTTTTCTAGTTTCTCTCTCTAAAATCTTTTTTCCAGTTGGTTTTGGATTTTATTGTTTTTCTTATAGTTTCTGTTTTAGAAGGTAGTGCCTGGATCAAGAGCGCGGATCGTGTACATCTGGTAGGAGAGGGCAGTGTGTGGTCAACGCCACGCACGCATTACAAGTTGTATACGTGGACCAATCAAGGATTGGGGAAAAGGTGATATTATACTTAACCACATCACTTGTGGATTACTTCACTAAAAGAAATTGCTGAGTCAGTTTAAGGTAAAAAAATATTTATAAATAGAAACTAACTTATTTGTTTAACTTACTCAACAGAACTTAAATATGTGAAAGCTTTTTAGTAAAAGTGTTAAAAAAATTTTAAAATTGTTTATTAATAAATGCACTTAATATTTGTTAACATTTCTTTTTATGGGGACAAATGATGTAATTTACTATGAAAACCGTGTAATTTCTTAAAAAACAAGAGGTTAACGTAAAAGCTGGATTATTTTTGAATACATTGACGGATATTAACCCGTCACATTTTCTCAACCACCAACAGTTTGCCACATAAACATGAACAGATGTTGTATTTTACTGGGTCTTAGAATTTGGTATTTTTATTTTTATTTTTTATTTTTTATGTAGTAGGAGGAGACAGTGTTGGGCGAAATGGTTGAAGTCTTTGAATTCTTGTGGCCCGCACGATGAGTGGACCTTGTTTTGTCTTTGACTCTCAGCGTAGTTATCTTCGATGTGCTAAGAAAAAGTCTAATTCCGGAATATTGACTCTCTAATTAGTAATTATTAACGATTATTTCAATCCTCTAGAGACTTATTATTTGGTACCTAACATTTCGTTTAGGTTTAGGAGTTAACGAAGGAATGAATACATTTAGCAGTATCTACAACAACATTACCGTTATTCCATTAATGTTAGCTGCTCTATAAAAAGAAAAAGGATAAGTAACAGTCTTCAGGCCAATTTTTAATTTTTAATTTTCCTTAAAAAAAAATTTCTTTTACAGGATTAGTCTTAGTTTGGCATTAATCCAGCTAGTTCACTTCAGATTCAAAAGATTTTTCTTTTGGGCAAAGAAAAAGGATAATAATTGGTAATGCTTAAGGAGTAAGGACTATATTTCTTTGGTGTTTTAGTTTGAACATTTCTACTGGACAAATGCGCATAATTGTAAGGTCAACACCTTTGTACAAATAATATAGAGTTTTCTTTGTTATTGCTGTTTATTTCTTTGTAATTATCATTATTGTATTTTCTCTCAACCTTTTCACTTCTAGAATTCATGGATCATGAATTGATGATTGATCTATGCCAAAGTAACTTTTCTTCAAGATAATATATGTACCTTAAGATTTGTAAAATGTAGCAATGTGGTGATGTGCTTTATTTATTTATTTATAATTTGCAATACCATAAATCAAGCTTGATAATTGAGGGTGATAATGCTAATGTCATACAAGCCATTTCTTCATCTCTGCCTAACCATTCCATTCTTGGCTGTGTGGTGGATGATATTCGTCATTTGATACAGGGGTTATATTGGGCTAGGACTAATCAGATTAGGAGAGGAGGGAATACAGTGGCACATGTTCTTGCCCAATATGCTAGAAATTTAGATGAGAATTTAGTTTGGTTAGAGGATTCTCCTCCACCTGTCTTGGCAGCCTTGTATCATGATGCTTCATTATTATAATTGAATGAAAGTTTCCTATTAAAAAAGAAAAAGAAAAAAAAGAAATACAAGCTAGGTAATCCGCCTTACAAATAGACTCAATAGCCGGCGGAAGATTAACATTATGAAAAAAAGAAAAAGAAAAAAAGACTTGCAATGTGCTTTTGTCTTTATGAGATATTGAGATGCCCTTGACAAAAATAAAAAGACAAAATTTTGAGGTAAAAGTGTAACATATTCTGGACGAGAATGTTCCCAACTAGCCTTTCATTTTCATCATTCAGAAAATTTGTAGACAAATACAAAACTGACCTAGTTCTCACTGTTACAAATACAGTTGGATAATGAAATGTTCCTAGAACTAACACAATTCGAGCTAAATTGGCCCATCCCATTGAGAAGTAAAACAGGCTTCTTTTTTTTTTTTTTTAAGAAGAAAGCAAAAGAGAGAGAAGAAGAAAGAGGGGGGGGGGGGGGGGGGGAATCCGTACATGAATTGAAAAAAAAAAAGTTTACTGAATCACAATAAGTACAATAATAGAAAATAAAACAGTATTGACTAATATCTTTGGAGGCAATGATACCAACAACATACACGATGATTAAAAATTAATGTTGATGTTCCTGTAAGTCCTAAGTTTTCCTTGACAATCTTCTCTAATGCCTCCAATTGACACCTTTATTAGGAAGGTACATGTTGCTCTCTGAGCTCTGAAACTGGCCATCCTACATAATCTGAATTTTGTTGTGTGCTTAAATGATTCCAAATCTGTCATTGAAGCTCTTCAAAATGCCCCATCGACTCCATAATTCTTGGCTCCTTTCTCCGACTCGGCAAATTTTGGTTCATTATTTTGTTGGGAATATAATAGAATGGGCTGGAACCTAGGATGCACGGACGCGGCAAAATGGCCGCCGCACCCGCGTCCGACGCGGCGACGCGCGGGGGATGCCGCTGCCTGCGTGTCGAACCGCGTCCAATTTTTTTTTTTTTTTTTCGTTTCCGGATTCGCGCCGACTCACGCCGATTCGGCTCCGATGCGCGCCGACTCGCGCCGAACAGGGCCGATTCGGGCCGAATCGGATCGTATCGGCCGAATACCGATGTGTTTCGGCCGGCAAAAGGAAATCGGCCGGCGAAAAAAAAAAATACTTAAAAGCGAAAATACCAGTGGATTTGATGCGCCGTTGTCGCCATCTTCACTGGCCTTAACCCCTTTCTTCTTCTTCTTCTTCTTCTTCTTCTTTGCTTCCTCGCCTTCTTCTTCCTTTTTTTTGGCGAGCCCAGCGTTTCAGTTTCTTCTTTTTTTATAAGTTTTGTTTTGTTTGTTTTTTTTTTTTTTTTTTTGGAAAAGGATTGTTAAATGTGGCTCACGTGAGGGGCTTTATTTTGTTTTTTGTGCCTCTCACGTGAGCCACATCTCCCCTTCTTTTCTTTTCTTTTTTTTTTTTTTTTTTTTTTTTGGGTACATTGAGCCACTGAGCCTTTGGACAGAGAGACTTTATTTTGTACATTATTATTATTATTATTATATGAGTTTTCTATTATTATTACATATAGAAGCATGCTTAGCATATATAAAATATATAAATAAAAATATTTTCAATAATTTTTTAATTGCCGAGTCCTGCCGCACCTGCACCCACATTTTTTAAAAATTATCGAGTCCCGCACCCATATCCACACCCGCACCCGAGTCTCGAAACGCACCCGTACTTCATAGGCTAGAACTTTATTCTAGCAGTACTCAAAACCATGGGGTTCAGCTCACATTGTCTTTAACTTAAATCATAATGTATCACTAGGCATCTACATTCCATTGATAAATGGAGCCACAATTGAACCTTTTAAGCCTAGAAATGATTGAGATAACGAAACCTATTGTCTCATTGGCGGCTCTACGTTCAGTTCAGGGTGGTCACAGGACCACCCTGACTTGAAATTTTTATTTATTTTTTATCATATATAAATTTAAAAAATTTATGATTTTTTAATCCTTAACAAATATTTGTGACCACCTTAAATTTTTTTAGGCCTAACATAATTAAATTTTGGACAAAATTTGGTAATAAACTTGGTTGTAAACTAAGGCTATAACTCTACTCAATATATATATATATATTGTGGGGGTGATCCCCAATTAATCGGATTTATCCGCTTTGGGGAGCTAGTCCCTCACGGTTTATCGGCTCTAACCAACGGGTGGAACCAAGGGCTAGACCATTAAAGCCACCTTGTAGTCCCACATCGGTTAGAGTTCCCTCCCACATATGGTTTATAAGCTTCTGGAGCAACCATATGTGTACCACTAGAACTCATGCCCTTTTAATGTGGGGGTGATCCCCAATTAATCGGATTTATCCGCTTTGGGGAGCCAGTCCCTCACGGTTTATCGGCTCTAACCAACGGGTGGAACCAAGGGCTAGACCATTAAAGCCACCTTGTAGTCCCACATCGGTTAGAGTTCCCTCCCACATATGGTTTATAAGCTTCTGGAGCAACCATATGTGTACCACTAGAACTCATGAGTTCTAGTGGTACACATATGGTTGCTCCAGAAGCTTATAAACCATATGTGGGAGGGAACTCTAACCGATGTGGGACTACAAGGTGGCTTTAATGGTCTAGCCCTTGGTTCCACCCGTTGGTTAGAGCCGATAAACCGTGAGGGACTGGCTCCCCAAAGCGGATAAATCCGATTAATTGGGGATCACCCCCACAAAAGAGATTATGGATTCCATCTTGAGAATGTGTGTTCACTCAACACTACGTGTGATTATTCAACATACTGAGGTTTTGACCATTAAATTAGACCTCACTCCTGATATATCAAAGTAACCTACATTTCATGATCGAGTTCACTATCCTCTCAGAATTGAGAGTCTATGAAATTAAAAGTCGTGAGATTAATTATTTAGGTGACAGTTGTTAATTGAATAATTAATCTCACAGCGGTCTAGTTCAATGTCTTACGCACTTAAGACATTTCAACACATTAACTAAAAGTCTCCACTTCCATGATCAAGACAAATCATCTTAGTTAATGTGTTATAATCTTCGTAAGTGAAATGCATAACTTCATCACTGACTATAAACTATATTTTGAGTTTACAAGGAACTTGTGATTTATATCTTCTATAACTAAATCATATAAATCACATACAATGCATCTCAAGGATTATGATAATGTCCCATTAGTTCATTTACAAATAGTCTCATATAATTGAACAATTTAATTATTTATAACAAGCCAATAAATTGGATTTTTAAGGCACAAACCCTAATAAAAACGCATGTCAAGTTTCATGTCAATCGTATGTGAAAGCTCACTTAGTATGCAAAACACTAATGAATATTTAGACCCACAATTACAAAATTACCAACACAAACTTATACTCAAACAATATATGTGCGGAATGATAAATATAAGCAATACCGAAATTGGCAAAACACTCTAAACCATAATTAATCACAAACACAGTAGCAATTAAAAGGAAAAGAGTAAGGAAGAGAGAAGCAAACACAAAGATAACATCGGCATGTGTTATCGAAAAAAAAAAACCGAAAAACTTGGCAAAAAACCTTTCCACCACCCTCCAAGCGGTAAGATGATCTACTAGAAAATTAGTTGGAATACTTGAATAGCAATAGACTCTCCAAGCCTAATCTACTTGATGCACCTAAGCCCTCCAAGCTTCTTGCTCCAACAGGGTTAAGCGTAACCATGTCTTTTCTAGCTTACTGGATCCCGCAATAAGCTTATTGCATCAACCAAATGAATTGGTCCTCTCTGAACTGCTTCTCAAGTACCAAATAACCTTCTCATTGATATGAATATGGTGACGTAAGGATTTGGCTAAAGCTCCTCTCAAGGGTATGTCATTGGAGAGGGTGAGAGTAGAGGAATTTGAAGAGTCAAATGTATAAGATTATGGATAAATCAATCTTATTATTCTTTATGGTTTCTCTCTCAAAATTCATTCTGAAAGCTCTCTACATTTTGTGGGTATAAGGGTATTTATAGTAAGATATGAGAAGAAATGTGAAAAGTCATTTTTCTGCAAAACAGGGGGCTTTGGCGAGTGACTAGCGACTGGGATGAGCCGCGAGTTCCAGTCACCAACTAACAGAAAAGGCCAGACTATACTTTTTGTCCTGTAGTGATCTAGCTGTCATGACCCTTCACCTTCCTGCATGCTTCACACGTGTGACACTTCTGGCCAGTTACCACTCTCGAGTCAATCGCGAGTTCCAGTCGAGAGAATGCTCTTGAATGCACACACTTGATCAATTCATCACACTCTCACACACAACCCTTACATTATTCCCACCTAAATACAGGGCTTCTAATCACTAAATTACAAGCAAATTTGTTACGGAATAAAGCCAACACATTATTGAATAAATTCAACCTTATAGTATGTTATTTATTTTTGATCCATAAATTTATTTTTTATATATAATTTTAAACTACAAAAACTCGAAATTTAAAAATTTGATTGATGACATAGCTATTAATTTTTGATCTTCTTGAAATTTTACAAATATGGAGGATATAAGAAGAAAATGTATCTATTTGTGGATTTGTCAAAATTCACATATAATAAAAAATATATATATATATATGTGGGGGTGATCCCCAATTAATCGGATTTATCCGCTTTGGGGAGCCAGTCCCTCACGGTTTATCGGCTCTAACCAACGGGTGGAACCAAGGGCTAGACCATTAAAGCCACCTTGTAGTCCCACATCGGTTAGAGTTCCCTCCCACATATGGTTTATAAGCTTCTGGAGCAACCATATGTGTACCACTAGAACTCATGAGTTCTAGTGGTACACATATGGTTGCTCCAGAAGCTTATAAACCATATGTGGGAGGGAACTCTAACCGATGTGGGACTACAAGGTGGCTTTAATGGTCTAGCCCTTGGTTCCACCCGTTGGTTAGAGCCGATAAACCGTGAGGGACTGGCTCCCCAAAGCGGATAAATCCGATTAATTGGGGATCACCCCCACATCTTTCATAGAGATATGAAATATCTCCTTAAGATAAGTTTAATGGGAACTGGTCATTCAAGGCCGGCCACTTTAGTAAAGAGTTACTAAAGCTTATATTTATTGAAATTATATTTCATAAATATGAATAACTACAAGATTAACCAGGAACTTAAGGAATAAAATATTAGTTTATAAAGTGACAGTTTATTATGACTTTGTTCATTATGGATATTTCATGGAGGGGTTAAATGATATCATATTAGAGTCTTGAGAAATAATTTATTAATAAGGCCTGGAGTACAATTATATTTCCATAGTGGTACTTGTTATATAATTAATAATAACTTTGAGTTTGTCAAGAGTTAACAGATAAGTCCGAGGCCCATTGGAGTTAGAGCCTTATTTGTTCCTTTGGTTCTATCCCAAGCTACATACTTAAACCCAATTGGGTTGGCACAAAAGGCTAACCCAATTAGATAATCAGTTATTTATTTAATAAGAGTTATTAAATAAAATAACTGCCTAGACAGTTAAAAAATGTATGTATGATTAAAATAAGAGAAGAAAAAAAAAACAAATTTTCTCTGAAGTATCTTTTGAATACACCTTACTTATGAAGAATCAACGTACTTAAGAATTGATTGAGAGACCACTCATCTTGGGTACCATGTCGAATTGGGATGAAGATTGAAAGTATTTTCAAGTGTTGTTTTGAATTTTACTGCATCAAGGTACACTTTTTCTTCATTGTTCTGGAATTCAAAGTTATATGTTATCTCTTATGAATAAAGTAGATCCTTATGATGCTTCTGCTGTGTATTTTGTATGAGATGCAAAACTAGTTTTTCCAACAGTTTTAAGAACATAAAGATTGAAGAACTTGCAATTCTACAATTAAATTTTCAAAATTGACCATGTTAATTTATTTAATGAGAGTTGTAGCCTTAGGGTATAATTAAGTTTGTAGCCAAATTGTTCTTAAACTTTAGTTCTTTTAACAATATATTAGGTCTTTATAAACAAAAAGAAAAATCACAAGAAAATTTTTATCTAGCTAAAATTTTGATAGAGATGTAACTTGCAACATTGGTAATGAGACTATCATGCAAAAATTTCAAAATAAAAAAATTTGTAGAAAGAAATTGTAAAACTTTATGTATTTGTATGTGTGTGTGTTTTTTTTGGGTCAATATATGAAGTTTTCTTTTAATTAAATTTTGTGTAATTTAAGTTTCTTAATGATCATCCCAGAAAATATTCCTGAAGCTGCCACTAATTTGTCTCCCTACTTTGATCCAAGAAAAACACACAAATCTACTTAAAGGAATCTCAATTTCCAGAAGAAGTGTTAGCATCAATCATTCGATGTTTGCTAATGATACCATCTTCTTTTTCCAAACTGATAAAACTTGCAACAACAATAAAATCCACATTGGATTGGTATTTCCAACCATTAAGGCAAGTAGTCAATTTCAACAAGTTAGAAATATTGTTCACCCAAACACAAACCCAAACACTTGATCAACAATCAAATAAATTTTTGGAGTAGATGTAGCTGAACATACTGGAAAGTACCTAGATTTAATCTACACTTTGGCCTATATTGTTCACCCACACAAATCTACACATTGACCCATCTAAAATTTATACTGCAGACCTTTAAAGCTAAGTTTCTCTCACAAGGAGGAAGATAACTCTTATAAAGTCACTCTTAAACTCTATCCCCTTGTATAATATGTTGCATTTTAAGTTACCTAAACAAATTTGTCAACAAATAGACAAAATCACCCGCAACTTTTGGTGGGGACAGGATCTCAATAAGAGGCATCTACACAAAGTGGCCTGGGAGAAGCTTTGACAGTCCACCAAAAAAGATACAAAGCCAGGATTAAGACAAATTGAGGTAGTGACTCAATTCTTGTTAGCTAGACATATCTGGAAGCGGATAAAACATCCAACTTCACTCTTAGCACATACTTACCAAGAATCTAATTAATTCTTCATTGTCTTACTGTTATATCCGAAATTCTACTTCTTTGGGTTGGAAGAGCATTCGAATTTGTAGGGTAACCCTGTATTGATGTTGTGTGGCTAGTGGGGGCAATATATACTGCTCAATGATGCTCATTGGCCAACACCAAATAGAGAGGTCATACACTCACATGGAGGACATCCTCAAGGAGTGAATTAATTTTTAGACTCAACAACAAATAGATGAAATGAATAGATATTGATACAACTCTATGATAGACAAACTGTCTCCAACATCTTGCAAAGAGCAACTTCAACCACATGTGAGCAGGATCAATTAATATGGCCACATCGTATGTTAGGGGAATACATAGTGGAACAATCCTACACCCTGTTGCAAACAGAGCCAAGCCAAAGACAAGGTACCATACAAAATATCACTCAATTTCACTATTAGAAGCTATGGAAAATTAAAATCCCCCTATAAAATCACAATTTTCATTTGGAAACTCTTGAATAAATCATTACCAGTCAAACAAGAACTCATCTACAAATCTATCACTGTCACACAACCTTGCTATGCTTTCTGTGAGAAGGAAGTATAAATAATAGATAATTTGTTCCTCCATTGTCATTTTGCTAGAATAGTGTGGTTTGGTTCCCCTCTTACTTTAAGAACGGATACATAATATACAACCTCAGTTATTCAGTGGGTGCAAGAATGGATTACAAAAGGTTCACACAAAGAAGTTGAATAGCAATTTCCACTGTTAGAAATGCTATGTATTCTATGGTCTCTATGGAAGAAAAATAATTTATTTTAAAAAAGACTCCAAATCCTCACATAGTTATTATAGGGTAAAACTTCAATATAGTACCTTAGATGCAATTCATTAAGTTTCCCAATTAAATTCAAACACTTGGTTGCATTAACCAATAAAACACAAATAGCATTATCTTTTTTAAGGAAAATTAAATTCAAAGCAATCATGTATTTGAATTCAATTGGGGAACTTAATGTATTGTATACTGACCTAGTTCAAACAACCAGGTATTTAAAAATGGATGTCTCTCAAAGAAGTAACCTAATTTTCTTAACATCCAGCAATATATATATATATATATATATATATATATTTCTCTATTTGGTGAAAAAATCCAGCAAAATTATGAAGTGTGCTTATTGGGATAGCAGAGACAAAAGCTAAGATGGAGGGATAAGATGGTGTGTAAGGATCTGCTAAACCTTGTAGAAAATTTCAAGGCAGGTTCTTTTCTATTAATCCATGGGCAAATTACAACAATGCAGAGTTCTTTAGCCAAGGAAGCCTTGTATTCCTTTCTCAATTAGACTTGGCAATGGATCAAAAAATTTGGTTATGTTATGTAATTATGTATATAGACTGTTCTAACTAGACATCATTAGTGTACTTCCCACAAATTAAATGAATAATTTACTTCCTTCTTCTTTTTCTTTCTTTCTTCTTTTTATTTTATTTTATTTTTTTCAATATATAAAAAAATGGAAATAAGGGCATCAAATGCACTGCATCATTTTCTCCCTATAAAAGAAGCTTCTACCCAAGTTTAGCATTTGACTCATGAATATGTTGCACATGATTCGCGCTGTCCATAACTGTATTCTTCATTAACTATCGATCTTTTTCATCTTGACTGTTAGTGTGGGACTCACTTTCTCCTTCATTGGTAATGGCATTGGTAGAGTCTTTGTTATCACAAATAATGCTATGGCCTTTTCATCCCCAAAGTCTCCTCCTCAAACTTCTTCTTTCATGTTTGGTCATAGACAGGAAGTTGATCGAATTCTTCCTCTTTCATGTTTGGTCATAGACAGGAAATTGATCGAATTCTTCCTCTTTTTCCACCAAGTGTGTTTCACTATTTTAGGCTGCCATTGCTCTTTCACACCCACCAAATGATGGTAAAGCTCTATAGTCCATGTATCAGGTGAAAATTGGCCTTTGTCCATAATTTACAAATTATACAGCAAAATGCCCCAGTTTTTGAAACTTGATTTTAACAAAATCGAGTTACATGTGGAACTCGACATTAACAATGTCGAGTTCTACGCATATTTTGTCACTTATATTTTTTTGAAAATTTAAGTGAAACTCAACTTTTCTGATATTGAGTTCCCTCGAGTTCCACTTAAAAATATACATATAACATGATTTTGAAGATATAGAGTTTTATACAGAACTCGAAACAGAGATGTAGGGTCGCGATTTTCGGACTAGGCCCAAAAGTGAATGGGATCTAGGCCTAGTGGACCCGGTACAATGAATTTGTAGAGAGTGGGTCAAAGAGCTAGGCTTTAATGAGTTTGACAACGGCTAATGTGGATGTAAAAGATGATTGAGTAGGAACTAGAAACATAGAGCTGGATGGACTCATGATCCGAGGAGACGAACTCACCATCCGAGGATGTGAGCTTCTATCTAAGTTGATTAAACAGAGCACAAAGGGGGATTGTGATCGCTACAGTGTTCTCCTATCACCCTTCGGACGTCGTCCCCCCTTCTTATGGAAGGTCTCTTACATTATATAGTTCTCTTTAGACCATCCTGGTTCTACACTTGTTAGTCATTCATGCCTATACTTGAGTGCATGTCCCATTAGCCACTCCTTTTGACGTTCTGTGAGTTGTGGTGACCCAGATAGCACTGTTCAAGGGTCATATCCACATAAATGGGGCTAGGATGTTAGTTGTGCGTATTTAATGCGAAGGTGACAGCTTATCCTGGAATTGCTCTTCTACTATACTCCCATGATTGACTCATTGCACTTGTGCTTTCCCTTGGGACGCTCTGGGAGACTGCCCTTGGTGGTGTGCCGCTTTCTCATTCCGTGATCTCGGTTTCCCGAGAATAGGATTGTCCTTGGCAACGTCTCTTGGCAGTTTGGACCTTCTTCATTCATCTTTGGACATTTCTTCCTCCTCGGCGTGGGCCTTGGGCTTGATATGAAATGGGCCGGGGTTGCCAAATTCCATAACCCCACAATAGCCACTCAAAATCTTGCTGTCCAGCTCCTCGGGTGGGGAGGATTTTGATGTCATCGGGCGGGGAGGAGGATTTTGATGTCCTCAGGCTTATGTCACAGCCGGTTGAGTCTTGTCCCCTGTGAGTGCCAAAGCCTCTTCGCCTGCCCAAGGCACGTTCCTGGCGTTTCGGTATACAAGGCGCATCGTCATTAATACCTTTATGGAGCGATAGGGATCACTTTGGTATACGAGGCGCACATTCATTGGTGCCTTTATGAAGCGATGCAGATCTAGAGTTTGAGGGTTTCCTTGGAAATTGGGCAGGACTTATTTCGCTTGTAATTCTCTCTTTGAATTTCGTGCGAATTAAGTTCCCCGTAGATTTCGCCTTCTATATAAGGCACCCTGGGAGAACCATTCTTTCACATCTACAAACCCTTGAGTTCTGCAGGAACTCTAAGTTTTGCACCCTTCAGGAACCAAGAATGCCGCCTAGATCCTGGACGTCGCAACTGAGGCAAAGGAAGCAGAGGCCAAAGATTTTCCTACCTTTTAACCGGACAAGAAAGAAAACTCTCCTCCTTCAGCTAGGAACCGTAACAGACGTAGATTGCGTCAGGCTTTCGGTACGACAAAGTTTGGATCTCACCCTGATGGCAGGACATTTTGCAGTTAGGAGAAAAAGGGGGCCACCTTCGCCACTGCAAGCAGCTAACGAGACTTCTGGAGGATGATTTTTTAGGAGTACAGATATTAGCTTTTGGATAAAAGTACGCTTCAGGGTAGCCTTAGCAGATGGGAACCAATTCAGGCGCTTCCGCCTCTTTTTCTTTCTCATCGCCGGTACCATCCATACTGGCTTGATTGCTGCTAGAACGAGGCTGTGAATCTACTATTCCCATTGGCTTCCTCTTTTTATAGTTAGCTTTAAAACAAGCCTGTCTCAGCTGTTTTGTATATGATGTACCTTTCTTTTATTTAATAAAAAGGACTGCAATTTTTACTTTGTGAATTTTTTCTTTTTCTGCAGTGAATACTATGTTAATGGGTGTGTTGTTGTTTTTGTTTTGTTTTGTTTTGTTTTTTTTTTTATATATATTTATTTATTTTTTATTAGGACTTAGAACTGATGTCGTTGATGGTAACAAAACGTTGTCATCCTGACTTTAACAAAGCCCGCAGTAGCACCCGGCTGCTAATTTTAAATGGTTTAACTATATAGGAACAACCGAGAATATAACCATGTGCTCTATGTCGCAAACTGTGCGACCGTTAGAGAATGTTGGATTTAATGTAGGTGATTCGAGGGGACTATCGTGCGTTATGGTTCTGTTCGCCATTTATAATGACGTCGGAGTGTCTGTTTTTCCCAAGTGTCTGGTCCGAGGACCTAAGCACGGCTAAGGCTTTGCTTAACACTTAGCAGAAAGTCCGAGGGACCCAACATACCTAAGGGTCTTCTTTTATTGAATGGGTAACAAAAAATGTTAAACCCCTAATGCACATTTCCTCATAGGTTTGTGGTCCGGGGGGTTTACATCTTTGCCGAATGGGGAAAGGGTAGGAGGTCCGAGGAGGCGGGCTCCTTTTAGATTCTGTTCGTCACTCAGATAGATACTTGAAGTAATTAATCTCTTCAAGAACTGTGGCCCGAGGATCCATACAGGACCTTTATTCTGTCCAACATTGAGATACTTGTCAAAAGTTATTAGTTTCCCTATAAGTTTGAGTCCGAGGACCATGCAAGACTTGGTTTTGTCTAACACTCAGATAGTTGTCAAAAGTTATTAGTTTCACCATAGATCTGAGTCCGAGGACCATACAAGACCTTGGTTTTGTCTAACACTTGGATACTTGGCAGTGTGTGATAATTCCTCTAAAGTAGGAGGTCCGAGGACCCGTCATAGCTAAGGCCCCGTTTAACCGTTTCAGTAGATCAGAAAATATCAATATATACCTTCCATAACTAGCCTCACTGCGGAGCCCCCTTGAATCGCTTCGCGTGGCTGCCCCTTCCTCTAATGGGGGTCCAGTGGGGCCTGCCACTAGATTCGCGAGGATCTGACCCCTAACGGGGGTACGGGGCATGCACATGGTGTCAGAAGCCTTTGGAACTGTGCACCATTTTGCAATTCTCCCCGTAGAACACAGTAAACTGGTCACTACAACCTCTCATTGGAGACTCTTGCTGATGGAGGCCTAATCCTACTTTAACCAACCGTTGCACTCATTATCACACAAGCAATCCCCACAGACGACACCAATTGTAGGGTTGCGATTTTCGGACTAGGCCTAAAAGTGAATGGGATTTAAGCCCAGTGGACCCGGTACAATGAATTTGTAGAAAGTTGGTCAAAGAGTTAGGCTTTAATGAGTTTGACAACAGCTAATGTGGATGTAAAAGATGATTGAGTAGGAATTAGGAACACAAAGCTGGATGGACTCATGATCCGAGGAGACGAACTCACCATCCGAGGATATGAGCTTTTATTTAAGTTGATTAAACAGAGCACAAAGGGGGATTGGGATCGCTACAGTGTTCTCCTATCACCCTCCGGACGTCGTCCCCCCTTCTTATGAAAGGCCTCTTACATTATATAGTTCTCCTTGGACCATCTTGGTCCTACACTTATTAGTCATCCATGTCTATACTTGAGTGCACGTCCTATTAGCCACTTCTTCTGACGTTCTGTGAGTTACGGTGACCCAGATAACACTGTTCAGGGGTCATGTCCACATAAATGGGGCCAGGATGTTAGTGGTGGCTATTTAATGTAGAGTTAATGTAGAGGTGACAGCTTATCCTGGAATTGCTCCTCTACTATACTCCTATGGCTGACTCATTGCACTTGTGCTTTCCCTTGGGACGCTCTGGGAGACTGCCCTTGGTGGTGTGCCGCTTTCTCCTTCCGTGATCTCGGTTTGCCGAGAATAGGATTGTCCTCGGCAACGTCTCTTAGCAGTTTGGACCTTCTTCATTCGTCCTTGGACATTTCTTCCTCCTCGGCGTGGGCTTTGGGCTTGATATGAAATGGGCCGGGGTTGCCAAATTCTTTGGCCCCACAATTCGGACTAGGCCCAAAAGTGAATGGAATCTAGGCCCAGTGAACCCGGTACAATGAATTTGTATAGAGTGGGTCAAAGAGCTAGACTTTAATGAGTTTGACAATGGCTAATGTGAATGTAAAAGATGATTAAGTAGGAACTAGGAATACAAAGCTGGATGGACTCATGATCTGAGGAGACAAACTCACCATTCGAGGATGTGAGCTTTTATCTAAGTTGATTAAACAAAGCACAAAGGGGGATTGAGATCGCTACAGTGTTCTCCTATCACCCTCTGGACGTCATCCCCCCTTCTTATGGAAGGTCTCTTACATTATATAGTTCTCTTTGGACCATTCTGATCCTACACTTGTTAGTCATCCATGCCTATACTTGAGTGCACATCCCATTAGCCACTCTTTCTAACGTTTTGTGAGTTGCGGTGATCTAGATAGCACTATTCAGGGGTCATATCCACATAAATGGGGGTAGGATGTTAGTTGTGGGTATTTAATGCGGAGGTGACAACTTATCCTGGAATTGCTCCTCTACTATATTCCCATAGCTGACTCATTGCACTTGTGCTTTCCCTTAGGACGCTCTAGGAGACTGCCCTTGGTGGTGTGCCGCTTTCTCCTTCCGTGATCTCGGTTTCCCGAGAACAGGATTGTCCTCGGCAACGTCTTCTGGCAGTTTGGACTTTCTTCGTTCGTCCTCGGACATTTCTTCCTCCTCGGTGTGGGCCTTGGGCTTGATATGAAATAGGCCAGGGTTGCCAAATTCTTCGGCCCCATAAGAGACATTTTGCTAAATAATTTCAAAATAGAGGCATTTTATTGCATAGCTTGTAAATTAGGGGCAAATGCCCATTTTCCCCTTATATATCAAAATATAATTTATACTTTTACACCCATTGAGTTTGAGTTAATGTTTCCTAAAAAAAAAAAAAAAGTTTGAGTTAATGGGCTTTTACCCCCCCCCCCCCCCCGGGCCCCCTTTTTTTTTGTTTTTTATTTTTTATTTTTTAAGTCTTTAAACTTTGACATTTTTGCTAAGTTAGTCATTTCATCAATTGTCATCCATAAATTTTGGTTACTTTCAGTAAAACAACGTTGTATCACATATGTGAAAAGCAACAACGTTATAGATGATAATGGATGGAAGGACCGACTTGTCAAAAATGTTAAAATTTAAAGACTAAAATGACAAAATAAACTTTAAGAAAGAAAATGATAATTCTCTCAAATTTAAAAGGTACAATTAAAATTTTAGCAAAAAATAAGTTGAAGAAGACTTTTTTTCTCTTTTCAAATATGTTTTTGACTTCAGTATTTACAACAATATGAAATGAACAAAGTTTCTCTTCAAACTAGTTTGGAGGGAAACTTTTCAAACTTCTCATATATTTCTTTTTTGAGTGTGAATTTTGAAAATCTAACCGTTGAATTTCATCTTCCTTATGTTCTTAACATACATATCAAATTTGGTTCAAATAAGATATTATTTACTATTTGATCAATTAACTTATTTTTTATATACAATTACAAAAACTTGAAATTATAATATTTATTTGATGACATAGTAATTGATCTTTGATTTTCTTGAAATTTTGTAAGCATTTTGGATGTAATAAGATCATGCAATCTAACGGTTAGATTTTCAAAATTCATACTCAATATAAATATATATGATGAGTTTGTAGGGTTTCTCTCCAAACTAGTTTGGATAGAAACTTTGTTCATATGAAATTTATATTGGAATAATTATTTATTTATTTATTTATTTTTTAAATCGGTAACTATGTAGAATATTAAAGTAAATTTTCCCATGTATGATATAACTTAAGGATTAGGCTGTTTTAACCAATCCCATCTGAAGTGGATTGGTTCCTCCCTTGGGTTGGGAGTTGGGGATTGAGAAGGGGAGATTGGGTTAAATCTATGGGGGTAGCATATCTAGTATTTCTAACCAAGTTAAAAAAAGAGAGAAGAAGATTATGTTGTTTTATATTTATACCATTTATAACTAAACTTGGACCTCTTAGAGCATCCACAGCAGTGGAGCTAAATTTTTAGCAATTTAGCTTCATCAAAAGTTACTTTATCTATTTTACCTACACACACGCTGCAGCAATTGATCTATTTTAGCTTTTAACGTAATAAAATAATATAAACATCACAATAAAATATTATAACCACTACAATAAAATAATATATTCTACTACTAAAAAAATATTACACCACCAACCTCAACCACCTCTACCATCAACCACAGGCACAACAACCACCACCACCACCACTACCGGCAGTCCACAGCAAAAAAAAAAAAAAAAACCCACAACGAGCACAAGCCCACTGCCACAAACACAAACACAAGCCCACTTGCCCACAACAAATCGGAAAACACAAACACAAACCCACATCGGCGCTGGGCATGAGGTAGCAGAGAGAGGGTGGAGCTTGGAGGTTCGGCCTTTGAGGTGGAGAACGCAAAGAGTGGTCGGCGCTGGGCTGGACTTTGGTCGGCGCTGGGCAGTGAGGAGTGGTCGGCGCTGGGCTGGGCTTCGATCGGCGCTGGGCAGTGAGGAGTGGTCGGCGCTGAGCTTCGGAGCAACGGACTGAGTAGAGAGGCCGGTCTAATTAAAATGGAGGACTAGAAGAGGAAGAAAGAGGAAGAAAGAAGAGAAGCCGGAGAGAGAGAGAAAAAGAAAAAGGAAAAAATATTTTTTTAATAGAAGAGGAGAGAGAAATTTAATAAAATAATATTTTTTCTTTTAGATGTTATGAACAGTGCACATCTATTTATAGATGTGCACTGTAGCAATGGAGCTAAATTTTTTAGATTTAGCTCCACTGCTGCAGCAAGGTTTTTGTGTTGTGGAGCTAAATTTTAGCATTATAGCATTATAGCTACACTGTTGCAAATGCTCTTAAGTCTTAACATTTCCTTGTGAGTTCAGACAATCATGCAGAGAAGTAGCTGACCTAATTAGTAATTAGCAATTACACACAAGTCCATGATTCATGCCGAAAGCCTAAATAATGATAAGAGTTCTATTGTCTGGCACCATATGGGCCTAGGAGGCACCAAGTGTCTGAGAAAGCAACTGGCTTTTGGGCCGAAAGTGCAATATTTCCTTGAATTGAACTCAAAAAAAAAAAAAAAAAAAAAAAATCCAATTCTAGAATTTACAGTGAACGCATATCCAAAAAAAAAAAAGAATTTACAGTGAACAGAATGTCAACTCTGCTGGTGACCCATTCACATGGAGCAATCAACGTTGAGTAAGCTGGCATAGGTCAGAGGCTAACATCCATGAGGTTGGGCCACTGGGACCTCACTTGCAAATCTGTCATTGGTCCTCATCATAGATATGCTCTTCCACAGTGAAACCTACAGAAACTTCTTTCTTAAGTTGGTGGCAAAGAAATCGGTTTTTATAGCACAATTGCATAATTAAAAAGTGAAAGCAAAGCAATCATGCACATCTTTTATTAGCCCACACACCCACTTGAGATATTATCCCCTCTGTTTTTCCTGCCTTCCCAAGCAAACTGGTCGCTCAAAGAGCAAAATCTCTCTCATTCTATCCATTCATTTCACCACCTTCCATAAAAACGATGAGCTGCTAACAACTATGGTTTTGTAACTATAATTGTTCCCTTTCACCTAACTTTTTCATCCTTCAACCTTAATAAAAACCCTCTCCTCTTCCTCATACATATCAAACACTCTTTCTACTGCAAGGACCACTCTTGCATTAGCACATTGCCAAAGCAAAACACTACCAACCCCACTTCCCAAAAAAAAAAAACACACACCACAAACATGAACAAACAGGCTCTTTTCTCCCTCTCCCTTGTACTAGTTTTCCTCTTCCATTGCACCACAACTTTAGCCCAGCCAGCTCAGGCCCCGGCACCACCCGGGCCAACCAACGTGACCAAAATCCTCGAAAAGGCCGGTCAGTTCACGATCTTAATCCGCCTCTTAAAGAGCACCAAAGTGGCTGACCAAATCAACCAGCAGCTCAACGATACAAACAACGGCCTAACCTTTCTTGCTCCAAGTGATAGCGCATTTTCCAACCTCAAATCCGGCACTCTTAATTCTCTTACTGATGAACAAAAGGTTGAGCTAATACAGTTTCACATCTTACCCAATTTTCTATCTGTATCAAACTTCCAAACCGTGAGTAACCCATTGAGGACACAGGCTGGAGATTCCAGCCCTGGTGAGTTCCCACTAAATGTGACCACTTCAGGCAATTCAGTGAACATCTCCTCTGGTCTTGTCAATACCACAGTAGGGGGTTCAGTTTATTCTGATAATCAGCTAGCTGTTTATCAAGTGGATTCAGTGCTTCTTCCACAGGCAATCTTTGCTCCTAGGCCTCCTGCACCAGCACCTGCACCTGCTTCTCCTAAAGCTAAGACTAAGAAGAAGACTGCTGCGGGAAGTCCTGATTCTGCCGCGGATCAGAATGGTGCATTGAGTCTTAGACTCAGTAGACATGGATTTTTGTTGTCCATTGGAGTTGCTGTGATTGCAGCACTACTTTCTTTGTAACAGAGGGAACATGATGAATTATGCATCAGCTGGATATATACTTTGCTGGGGGTCCAATTGTCGAGTCCCGTATGATTTTTGGTGAGTTGGATTGAAGGGTCGTGATCAACATCGAGTGCTTTCAAATAATTTTCCATTTTCCTAGCTGTCCCGTTATGTATAATGCCAGTTTGTGATGGGTACTGTTAAGTTTTAATCTTGATTTTTTTTGAGGGTATTATGTTATTTTTCACTTCCAGCTTCCATGTACTTGAGAATTTTGTATAATTGATTTTTCTAGAGAAGTTGTGTCATTCATTGGGCTTAAGCATTCAAATTTCCATTTTGAGTTATATACTTTTAGGATAAACGATCGTGGATGGTTTAGATAATAAATACATACAAGAATGAGACTAGCACTGCAGCACAAATGTATTGGTAAGCCATGAGCAGTGGAGTGCAGTGCATGATGTACTGTTTAAGAGAGTTTATCCGGTGATTAAACAAAATTGATTTTAGATATGGAAAAGAGGGAATTGATTCAAGAAAAATATATGAATCGAATTCGATGATTTTTGGCCATGGAATACTAGAGATAACAAAATGATGATTTCTTCCTAAATTGAGAGTGCATAAAGAATATGATGCCATCAACATATATGCCTGTCTCACTTGAACAGATATATGAGTAGAAGTCACGAAAACATGTGGTTGTGGTATGTTTGTTACCGACACACCCCAACTTGATACACACACACAAAAAAAAGGAAAACGGGGGGGGGGGGGGGGGGGGGGGGTGGAGGGGATTAGATCTCTACTACTCTAGCAAGTCTTACTATGGTTTTAAATTACTACTTATGCAACTACAAGGTAGTTACCTGCTATTCTTTATGAAGAGAAGAATTAGGGTTCGAAGCTTCGGATCTCACACTTGATTGTTGTAATTATTGAATTTATATTAAAAAAAAAACCTGCAAGGTACATTAGCATTATACATCAGCATTATGACAAATCATATAATTTTTAGAACATATTACTAATGTATAATGGATATGTCACTTCTGAAGGGAACATGATCATTACGCTATTGATCTGCTATGCTTTATTTCAACTCTAGACATTAAAGATAATAATTATTTCTTGCTATTGGAGCTTAACTCAGTTAGCTTCAAGTTATTATTTGTTGAAGTACGAGCACAAGTACCTTTGTGGTAATGTCTCATAAATCATCACTTTTAGAAAAGAAAAATAAATTTTGGCTTTAAATTGGAAATTCCAGGAAGTTTATGATTTCTACTGTCCTATTAATGAAATCATTTTTGAAGTTTGGATTATAATTTGATATTGTTATCTCCTTAAGTCCAAGAAACCAAAAACAATTCACTAAAGCAAGCTGACTAAAACTAACTACACATATATAGTAAAACTGAATTTTATGTTGTAATAGTAATAGGAAAATTTCATCAACAATTACCGCAGTACATAAGCAAGTCTCATAAAATGCGAATGTTATCATGTTGATGTAATTTATGCGTGTGAAGTTAATAGATGAGGGAAGTATATAGAAATTCTGTCATGATACAATCATGTGAACAAGTAAATCTTGTAATCTATGGGCTTGAAGTGAATCCAGGCCGTCCCATCTGTAATAAAGTCCTTGAGTGGAAAAATTAACTTGACTATGATAGAATAATGAATAAATTAACTTGAGTGGAAAAATTATCCTTCTCCATTTTTTGTAAGTGGTATTACATTGAGTTCAACATAAATGGATTAGTGACGGACCTAAAACTTTTTCCAAGGGATCAAGCTAAATTTATTAAAAAAAATTCTGAAAAAAAAAAAAACTATTAGACTATTAGATATATATATATATATAAATTTTACTTAAAATATATGTGTAATTTGATTTAACACATGCTATTTTAATTCTTATATATAACAAAAATATTTATACCAAGTTAATATTTACATAATCTGAATAATTTTTTTCCCATCTAGCCAATTTTGTAATCCATGAACTATCTTTTAAATTATATTGTTAATAATTAATATTCTTTAAACATTTTATATAAAGAATTTTATTGAATAATTTAGAGGTTACACGCATAAAGTATATTAATATTTTTTAATAATTACGAAACATTTAAAATTTAATCAATTTAAAATTCCTTAAATAATAAAGGTCACTATAATGACCTAAACACATACAAGTTAAAATATGAAAAATGTAACAATAATAAAAATAAAAACTAAAAAAAAAATCTTATATATATATATATATAAAATAGTGTCCATATATGTTATTCTCCAAATGTTTAAAAAAATTTATTTTTTGAAAATAAGGAAGGCTTTTATTAAAAAGATTTACTTATATCTATTTCTAGGAATGTATATCTTGAATATGCTTTGATTTATTGAACAACCTAAGAATTTAAGATATAAGATTAATAAAAGGAAAAATTGATGCACAAATTAACAATATAAATTTATCTATTATAGAATGATATAATTGAATACACTTTGATTTAATAAGTTAAATATGACATAAGAGTAATTAAAGGAAAAGAAATAATGTATTTGTTAGAGATATATGCTTCCCTTTCCGCATCCACTCTAGCATACTCAACATGGTATAACACATCCTGTTGCTAATATTTAACAGTATTAATCATTTCTCTCTACCTAAGGGATTTGTAATTGAATTGACACTTTCCCAACACAAAGTGCTTGAAGGCTATTGACCTATTGTTTAAGTGGTTATAGAAGGGACCAAGTTTAATTAACATAACTAAAATATGTGATGAGCCTGATGATAAGCACCACCAACAGACCAAGTGGATATTAGGTCACGTAGAGCCGTCATAACTAGTGTAAGATTATATCATAATAATGAATTGAAGATGATAAAATCAAGTGACTATATGCCAAGGCAAAATTAAATGCAAGTGACAATATTCTCGTGTTTTGAAGAACAATGAAAATGGACCATGATAAAAGAGAACTAACAAAAAAAGAAAAAGAAAAGAAAAGAAAAGAAAGAGTATTGGCAATAGCTTGTGAATAAGTGAACATAGTATATTTTCGATCATAGAACATCATATTACTATTCTCTGTTTCAATTTTTTATTTTTATTTCAGAGGAAAAAATTCAACTAAAATTTTATAACACTGTATGTATCTAGGTTATTAACTTATTATTGTGTTATCTAAAAAGCAAGGTTTTTTTTTTTTTTTTATTTTTTTATTTTTTTTATTTTTTTAAATTTTTTTTAAAGGAAATTACAACTTCCTCCATCTCCTAAGCAAACAAACTAAGTGTTAGAAAGAGAAGGAAGGAAATCCTGTACCTGAGAAGAAGGATTTGCAGTGGGAGTAGGGAAGGAGACCAAGCAGGCGAATCTTCTCCATAACCAAAAGGTTGTCGCATGAACAAATGAGTTTTTATAGCTATAATATTCATCATAAGAGAAAGCTAAGCAATCATATCCATCTTTCTAATCCCAAAACACAATTCGGATCCCCTATGTTTTTCCTGATTTCACAAGCAAACTAAACTGCAAATAAAATCTCTCTCTCATTCTATCCAATCATCCTCCACCGCTCACAGAAAAGATGAACTGCTAACATCTAAGGTTTTGTAAATAAGATTAAGTTCTTTTAACTAAGATCGTACCCTTTCACCTAAATTCATTGTCTCCCAGCCTATATAAAAAGCCACTTCCATCCCTTCAACACATATCAAACACACTCCAGCAAGTACAACTCTTGCATCAGCAAACTCCCTAAACCAAACACAGCCCACTATACAATGATGGCCAAACAAGCTCTCTTCTTTCTTTCACTTCTACTTGTGTTTCTCTTCCACTGCACCACAACCTTAGGGCAGCCAGCTCAGGCCCCAACACTGCCTGCTGTGGCTTCACCTGCCAATGCCCCGGCCCTGCCTGGTCCTCCAGATGTCATCAAAATCCTCCAAAAGGTCGGTGGGTTCACGATCCTAATCCGCCTCTTAAAGAGCACTGGAGTGGCTGACCAACTCAAAGGGCAGCTCAACGATTCAAGCATTCGTTTCACTCTTTTTGCTCCTAACGATAACTCATTTTCCAACCTCAAAGCTGGCACTCTAAACTCTCTCAATAACGAAGAAAAGGTCCGACTTATACAGTTTCATATCTTGCCCACTTACTATACTTTGGAAAACTTCCAAACTGTGAGCAACCCAGTGCGAACACAGGCAGGAGATAACAAACCTGGTGATTACCCACTAAATGTGACCAGTGTTGGAAGCCAAGTGAACATTTCGACTGGCCTTGTCAATGCTTCAGTGAGCGGCACTCTTTATTCGAATTTTCAGCTTGCTATTTATCAAGTAGACAAAGTGCTTCTTCCTCTTGACCTTTTTGTTGCAAAGCCTCCATCACCAGCTCCAGCACCAGCCCCAACTAAGCCTAAGGCTAAGAAGACAACGGCAGCAGCCAGTCCTAAGACTAGTACTACTTCTACAGCGGTTGATTCTGGTGCAGTGAGTATCGCAAAGCATGGAGTATTGGTGTCGATTGGAGTTGCTATATTCATTGCATTTTCTTTGTGATAAAAGAAAAAAAAAGTGATAATATATGCAACACGCGGATATTGAAAATTATACAATATTTTGAGAATATATTAATGAGGTACTTTTCTCTCTCATATGAATAATGAATCATACTATTAATTTAATTAGTGTGATCCATTATTATATGAGATGATGAAGTAAACCATTATTGTATTCCATTGTATAATTACTCGAAGCTGGACATGTTTTAGTAGCACAAATTGTCTACTACTTTATGATTTTGCTGATCGAGTTGGATTGATTGCTCGTTACTGTCACAGAGTGCTTTCAAATAATTGTCATATCTTTCCATGTATTAGTATTGTTAAGGTTGATTGTATGCTTTTATTTTTTCCTTAATAAATAAATATAGTTTTTTCTATACCATCTCATTTCCAGCTTCTGTTCTCTAGAGAATTTTTTATAATTGTCCAACATATGGAGCTTAAAATTTATCTTTAGGGGTCAAATTATTAAGTCCGTGATGATTATTATTATTATTATTTTTTTCTGATTATATAGTGATATATGAAAAGTAAACATAGCTTTGATATATAGCAGGGGCGGAGCTAGGATTTTTTGTTTGGGGGGGCCAAATTTTGTTACTAATATATTAGTCTCAAGTCAAGATCAACTATCACACTCAGGCATAAACACATATACACAAATATAAACATTAATATTTTGATACTAGAGTAAGTCATAATTTATAAATATATTGAATATAAAATTAATAACTTTCACATTTGTATATTCGCAAGATAATTTTTTAGGGGTTTATCACATTTTAAACTCTAATACTATACAAAAGCTGTCTAGTTTGATATTAAACATGTACAAAAAACGAATTAGAGAAAACAAAAACTACCTTGTCTCTATAACTACTAGATCAATTGAAAATTTCTATTGATTTTTAAGAGCATCATTGGACTAACTCAAACATTTGGGGGGGCCAACTTCTATTTTTTAGCTAAATATTTAAATTTTTTAATACTTATACATAATATAAAATAATTTTTTAAAATTTTGGGGGGGCCCAAGCCTTGCTGTGGCTCCGCCCTTGATATATAGGAAGTATTTTATAAACCAATAGACATAACAAAAGGGTAAAATGCACCAAGAGCCTCTAAACTTGAGATCATTTTAATTAAATTCCCTTCATTTTTTATTTTTTCCAATTTGGTACTCTATTTTTGATAATGAATAAAATAGACTCCTTCTATCAAATGCTTCATTAATTTTTATGGAAGAATGATCAGGTGGCTCTCAATGTAGCTTGAAGTAATCTTTGATAAATTGTTATATGGAGGTACTCGGTTGGTAGGTACAAAAGGAAACATAAATACAAAATCTAAGTATTCTTTGTTAAAATTATGGTTTAAGCGCTTTTAGATAACTTAAACAATCAAATACAAGGTCCAAAATGAAATTCTCAATAATTTTCCTTTAATATAGACCGTAGTAAAATTATTTGCACCAAAACCTCATCCTTGGAGATTAGAAAAGATATATTTGGGAATTGAAGTTTAAGCATTATAATCAAAAGGTGTATTGCTTTCTAAATTGTACACATCTTTTCTTTTAAAGAATGTTTTGGTTCTCATTGGCATTACATAAATTGTAAAAGTTATATTAATTATAATAAGGATTAAAAAAAAATCCTGTTTCTTGGTGATAATTGTTATACTTAATAAGATTAGATTTTAAAAAACAAGTATTTAGTATAAATATATTAAAAAATTATCTTGAATGGAATCAAATCTGAATGAGATTTAAGGTTTTTTTTTTTTTTTCCTTGAACAAAATATATCATTAAAATTCAGAAATAAGGGGATAAAAAAAAAATTAGGTAAAATAATGAAAGCAATTCGGGTAGAAACTTTATATATTCTTGCTGTGGCCTGAAATGGGAAAGAGGTATTGTGACATGAAAGATATGTGGTGGGGCTTCACCAATAGTCACAAATATATGTAAACGGGAGAAGGGGGTAGGGGTGGGAAACCAGTAGGAGCTATTCTTTGTTAATCTCCTAAAGGGAAGTGTAAAAGAAAAAAATGAAAGAAAAGAAAATCTCAACTTAATTGAGGAGTCATGAGTCAACCAAACCACATTAATCTTGTTCTATTTTATTTTAATATTCAGTTATTCTGTTTTGAATTATATAATTGTAGGATAAAGATCTTGGATTGCCAAGAGCTTTATATGTAGCTAAACTAACATTTTTTGATGTTTCTAATAGAAACATTTAGGGTTCAAATCCCTTCTATCCTATTGTACTATTAAATTTAAAAAAAATAAAAAATCTTGGATCAAGAATGAGATTTGCACTAGAAAACACATGCATTGTTAAGTTGTGAGCCAATGAGTGTTGTGCATGATGCACTATTTAAGAAAAAAAAAAGGAAAATACTAAAATTTATACAAATTTTACTATGAAATATTTACAAACTGATGTAGTAATAAGTATGATTGATAAATTTCAGTAATCTAATTAATTAATACTTGAATTATTTTTTGTGATTGATAACATATCAATTCATAAGTTTTATATAACAAAAATTTATAGTATTTATATACAGTTTGTATGAAGGTTGTGTGGTTATGCAAACAAAATTGAAAATGATATAATTCAAAATTTTCAAATATGGAGCACTAAAAAGAACCAAACGATGATTTTGTCCTAAGTTGAGAGTGCATAGTGTATACAAATTGTCTTACACTCTCTTATACATTGTCTATACATATCATATGTAATTATGTGTTAAATGTGAACATTCTTAAAATACATAGTGAACATCTAATATGAAAATGTGGACATTCTATATAAGTAGCGTACATAAAAAAGTGTAAATTAATATTTAGAGTCTAGGATTGTTGGGTTACACGTGTGAGTGAAGTCTCACATTGAATAAAGATGAGAAGAATGAGTGGTTAATATAACATAATTGAACACATACCCATTGGACTTAGGCCATTTGGGTTAAATTGTGTCTCTATATGTTATATTAATTATTCAAGAAAACTTCCCAAAGTATTTATCTCCCTAACAAGTGGTATCAGAGCCCATGGTGGTGTGTGGCGAAGGTGGTGAGGTGTTCATGGTTCCTACCCAGCGGGGATAGAGAAAGCCTAAATGGCCCACACACAAAGATCTTGGAGAGAAAAGCCCAACAAAGGAATATTGCTAATGGTGCTAAATAATGGTGTGGTGCGAGGTTCCCATGGACATGGACTTGCGGGGTTCCCATGGATGTGCGTGCGGGGTTGACACGTGGTTCCCATGGATGGCGTACGAGAGACCCATGGATGATGCATTAATGAAGTGAAAAGCCCATTAGGCAAGGGGGAGTGAGTAGAACTTGTTCATGGCCCACAGAGAGGCAGAGACTCACACGTGAGGGGGAGATTGTTGGGTTACATGTTTGAGTGAAGTCTCACATTGAATAAAGATGAGAAGAATGAGTGGTTAATATAATATAATTGAGCACATACCCATTGGGCTTAGGCCTTTTGGGTTAAATTGTGTCTCTATATGTTATATTAATTATTCAAGTAAGCTTCTCAAAGTATTTATCTCCCTAACATAGGATAACTAATTTTAGTATTTGTTTAGAGACTTTTATAGTAACTGAAGTGCTTATGATGCATTTTGGGTTATGTGAGTGTTCTTGGAGAGTTTTCGAATAGGAATTGATTGATGTAAGTACCTCTTTCTTCAATGATTATATTTGCGCTTAAAATAAAATGTTTCAATGATTAGGTATTGATTGATGTAAATATCTCTTTCTTAGCTTTTTAAAAGCTTCGTCTCAACCTTATGCTTTCTTTCTTAAAGATGTGGCATGCAAATGAGCTTAGCTAAGTAAGATTCATCATAAGAGAAAGCTAAGCAATCATACACATCTTTCTAAAGCCAAACACATTTCGGATGCCCTATGTTTTTCCTGATTTCCCAAGCAAACTAGTTAGCTAAAACGGCAAATAAAATCTCTCTCTCATCCTATCCACTTATGCTTCACCTCTCACAGAAAGATTAACTGCTAACATCTAAGGTTTTGCAACTAAGATTAAGTTTTTTTATGTAAGATTGTACTCTTTCACCTAAATTTATCGTCTCCAAGCCTATATAAAAAGCCACTTCCTCACCTCGATCAACACATATCAAACACACTCAGCAAGTACCACTCTTGGCATTAGCAAATTTCCCAGACAATTAAAACACAGCCCACACCATACATATAAAGATGGCCAAACAAGTTCTCTCCCTTTCACTACTACTTGTTTTTCTCTTCCACTGCACCACAACTTCAGGCCAGCCAGCTCAGGCCCCGACGCTGCCTGCAGTGGCTCCGGCTGCACCTGCCAATGCTCCGGCCCCACCGGGCCGCCCTGATGTCACCAAAATCCTCCAAAAAGTCGGAGGGTTCACGATCCTAATCCGCCTCTTAAAGAGCACCGGAGTGGCTGACCAACTCAGAGGGCAGCTCAACGATTCAAGCATTCGTTTCACTCTTTTTGCTCCAAACGATAACGCATTTTCCAACCTCAAAGCTGGCACTCTAAACTCTCTCAATAACGAAGAAAAGGTCCGACTTATACAGTTTCATATCTTGCCGACTTATTATACTTTGGAAAACTTCCAAACTGTGAGCAACCCAGTACGAACACAAGCAGGAGATAACAAACCTGGTGATTACCCACTAAATGTGACCAGTGTTGGAAGCCAAGTAAACGTTTCGACTGGCCTTGTCAATGCTTCAGTGAGTGGTACTCTTTATTCGAATTTTCAACTTGCTATATATCAAGTAGACAAAGTTCTTCTTCCTCTTGACCTTTTTGTTGCAAAGCCTCCATCACCAGCTCCAGCACCAGCCCCAACCAAGCCCAAGCCAAAGAAGACTACGGCAGCAGCCAGTCCAAAGACGAGTACTACTGCAACTCCTACAGTGGTTAATTCTGGTGCAGTGAGTCTCGCAACCCATGGAATATTGGTGTCGCTTGGAGTTGCGGTTTTCATCGCAACATTCTCATTGTGATACCAAAAAGGGGACGATATATGCATCAGCTGGATATGTTTTGGGGTATAAATTGTCTACTACTTTATGATTTTGTTGAGTTGGTTTGAACCCTGATCATTGTCACCGAGTGCTTGTATTATTAAGGTTGATCGTATGCTTTTTATTTTCCCCTTAATAAATAATTTTTTCTGTATCTTCTCATTTCAAGTTGTCTCTCTAATTAAGAATTTTGTATAATATTCTAAGAGAGAGCTAAAAATTTATCTATATATAAGGGTAAAATTTAAGTCTATATATGATGATTCTTAATGTTTTAAGTGACTTACTAATTAATTATTATGATAGTTTTAATAATATATATTCTTGTTATGGCCTAAAATGGGAGAGAGGTATTGTGACATGAAAGATGTGCAATGGAGCTCCTAGCTCTGTCAATGGTCACAACTTCCGAAATTGAAATGTAAAAGAAAAAAAAAGACAAAGTTTAGCTATAAAATTAGTTGTAGCCTAAGATTATAATCTTACTAAATATCTTTTTATTGGAGATGAATTTTAACAAACCATTGGATTACATCTTCTTCTTATATCATTCATGTTTGTAAGATTAATAACTATGTCATTAATAAATCGTTTAAATTGCAAGTTTTTGTAGTTTAAAATTATGTATAAAATATAAACTTATAGATCATATAGTAAATAATATCTGATTGACACAAATTTGACATGTGTATTGAGAGCATAAAGAACATACAATTCAACGATTAGATTTTCAAAATATGTAGTAATGTTTATTTTATTGAGTAAGGTTGTAGTTTAAGGCTATAATCAATTTTGTAGCTAAACTTTGTCTTAAAAAAAAAAAAAAAAAAAAAACAAAAGTAGTTATTTTGCCCTAATTTCCAAAAGTGAAGCATAAAAGAAAAATATGGATATTTGTAATCATCTTAATTGAGGTGTAAAAAGCAAACCGAATCACATTAATTTAAGGACAAAACTTAGTTACAAAATTAGTTGTAACCTAAGGCTACCATCTTACTCAATATCATTAACATTACTATATATTTTGAAAATTTAACAATTGAATTGCATATTCTTTATGTTGTTAATACACATGTCAAATTTTGTGTCAATTGAGTATTATTTACTATATGATCCATAAAATTATATTTTATACATAATTTTAAACTATAAAAACTTGTAATTTAAACAATTTATTGATGACATAGCTATTGATATTTAATTTTGCAAAAATTTTACAAGCATAGAAGATATAAGAAAAAAATGTAATCCAATATTTGATTAGTCAAAATTCACATCTAATAAAAATATATTGAATATGATTGTAATCTTAGACTACAACAAATTTTATAACTAAACTTTGTCTTTAATTTAATATTCAACTTTACCTTTTAAATTATATAATTTTAGGATAAAGATCTAGATCAAGAATGAGACTAGCTCTATAACACACGTGCATTAATTGGAAAGCTGAGGGTCAAGTAGAGTGCTCTTCATGATGTATTGTTTAAGAGAAATGAAAATGTTAAAATTAATACAAAATGTTTACAAAATGATGCGATAATGAATATAATTGGTGGACTTTAACAGCCTAATTAATGAATTTCAGAATTACTTTTTTTATGATTTGTGACACCAATTTTGTAAGCATTATGTAAAATTTGTAATATTCCTATAGTATAGTTTGTAAGAATATGAGAAAAAGGTTGTTTGATGATGTGAACAAATTTCAAAATTATATAAGTCAATCATTTTCGAACATGGAGCTTTAGAAATAACCATTTGATGATTTGGTCCTAAATTGAGAGTGCATAAAGAATAGGGTTTTGATTGTATCTCACACTCTCTTTGTACATTTTTTGTACACATCATGTGTAAATGTGTTAATTTAATGTGGATATTTAGAAAAAAGAAGAATATATTGTGTGAAAGTGTAAACATTGTGTGTACATCAAAGGAGCATGAAACAATAATTTTCCTAAAGAATCCGATTTGATATATATATATATATAGATCTACTATGCATATTTTATCTAGTAGACATCAAGAGATTAATCATTAATTCCTAGCTATCGGAGCGTAACTAGCTTGTAGTTATTATTTGTTGAACTATATATGAAAAAAAAATGTGTCTTTGGTAAATTCTCATAACTCGAAAGATTTTTTTGTTTTTGTCTTTTTTTTTTGGACTGTAAATTGGAAATTCCAGGTAGTTGAGGATTGCGACTGTCCTATTAATGAAATCATGTTTGATGTTCAAATTTAGAATCTCATATAGTCATCTCCTAAAATCCTAGAAACCAGAAAAAATCACTAAAACTAACTGCACATATCTAACAAAAGTGAATACTATTTTGTAATAGAAATTTTCATCAATTTACAATATGATTATTATTTTTAGTAATCCACAATTACCACAGTACTTAAGCAAACTTGGTAAAATGCTAATGTTGATGTAATTTTGTGGAATTCTTTTATGGCCAAAACAAAATCTCAATACATTTTCACAAGCTGTGGTGTCAACTTACCTTTAAGTCAAAATAAAATAAAGACTAGAATACACTTTTGGCCTTTAGGTTTCAAAAGTTTCATTTTGGCTGTTTATGTTTGATTCTATTTTCATATTGACCCTACCACCTCTATTGTAATTTGTCCATATAAGTGTCAAATAAATGCCATCCACTAATACACATCACCAATATAAGTCTTATTTTGTTTGTAATCTAACTGTGAAGTGCCAGATAAGTGCCATTCATTAAGACATGTCACCCGTATAATCTATTTCTTTTATAAATCTGACTGTCAAGTGTCTAGAAAAGTACAGTTAATTAAGACATGTCACCCATATAATGTCAAATATTACCAGATTACTAATCGAAATGAACGATAGTGCCAATATGAAAACAAAATCAAACATGAAGAGCTAAAATGATAATTTTGACAAAAATGAAAACAAGCACCAAAACTTTAGGGCAAAAAATGTACTAGTCTTTATTCATTTTGACTTATGGTATTCCAAAACCACAATTTGTTGTGAAAATGTAATAAGATTTTGTTGTGGCTATAGAAAAAGTCCATATTTAAGTTACATCAACATTAGGGTATAGATTGGCATAATAACTTGTTTCTGACTTATATGTATGGTTCTTGGCTTAATTACAAGGATATAATGTGACCATATTCATAAAGATTGTTAAGTATGTGAAATTGGATCAAATCTATGCATTACTTTAAGTCCAATGAAAATTTTGATGTTTGTAATTCACTGAAAATTATATCTTACTTTTCCAATTTAATTGAGACACAATTTATAAGCCCATGAGTTTTGTCATTTGAATACTTTATTTATTTTACTAGTATATATGCTTAATCTACGTAGTTAGAATTTTGGTTACTTATTGAATTGTTAAGCTTATCCCTTCTTTCTTTGTTTCAAATTTTGAATGGTAGAAAGTTTGGGCTATCGTTGAGGTGGTGGGAATGAAAAGAGTATTAGGATTTGACATCAATAAATACTTAGTGTTGGAAGATTTGAAATTTGTGAGCTTTTCAGTTAGTTGTAATTTTCTAGAAATTTTCTTTTGACTATTGATTTATTGGAGATCACCTCAACTATTTTATTGGTTATGAGAGAATAGTAAATTAAAATTTTATTTGTTATCAAATCCTAATTAGAGAATAATTATTGAATTTAGTGGGAGCTTTGCGCACCTGGAAGACAAAGTTCTATAGGTATGCAGTCGTTGTCGTGTGCCTAGCTCATTCGTTGAGTTGGGGGCTTGACAACATTCTTGTTAGATTCTTGGTGAATATTGGAACATTCCTGCATTAGTTAGATCATAACAATCCTGAGAATAATTATATAAATATGTTTGTGTAGGTATACATATAAGTATACACTTATAAATAGATGTAATTATATAGGAAAATGTTTCAAATTTTTCTTATATCTTTTTATTGAATATAAATTTTGAAAATTTAACCATTTGATTGCATGTTCTTATTATATATCCCATACTTGCAAAATTTAAAGAAGATAAAAAATTAATAGCTATGTCATCAATCAAATATTTAAATTTCTAGTTTTGTGATTTAAAATTATGCATAAAAAATAATTTTATTGATTGAATAGTAAATAACATCCAATCTGAAAAACTTTTGACATGCATGTTAAGAACGTAAAGAACACGTAATCAAACGGTTATATTTTCAAAATTCATATTCAATAAAAGGATACAGGAAGAGTTGAAGAGTTTTTCTCCAAAGTAATATATATACAAATGTGTTTGTATCTATACTTGCCCCTATTGTTTGTTTATAGAAGGAACCAAGTTAATTAACAACAAATATTTTTGTCTCACCTTTTACGAAATTAGGCTATGTTTGTTTGTTTGTTTTGTTTTTTTTTTTTTATTGAAATATTTTTGTATCGGAAAATGTTTTAGTTGAAAATACTTTTAGCTGTTTATTTGCACCCCAGAAAACATTTTCATGTGTTTAGTCTACAAAAAATTCCATCTATTGAGGATAGAATTCAGTATTCATCAAATACAAAACACAACAAAAAATATCCTAGATATTTATAGATCTCAACACACTTGAACAAATCAAAAGGATTGAGAAATGAAGATCTATGTCATGGTGATCGTAAAACAAAGGTTGGTTTGAGGGTGGGAGGTGGAGATTTGGGGGTGGGGGTGGGGGTGGGGGTGGTAGTGGTGGTGGTTGCAAAATTGAGGTTGATTTTGAGGTGATTGGGTTGAGATTCTTGATTGGTGATGATGAGAGAGAGAGATGGTGATGACAATGGAACTATAGTGGTGACACAATGATGGGCCACGATTGTTGGATAGTGGCGGTGAGGTGGTGAGTTAACTAACTTGGGGTGTTGGGGAGGGGAATGAAAATACCATAAAATGCCCTAAATTTTATGGTCAACTAGAAGACATTTTCAAGTTGACCAACATTTTTCGTCGTACTACATACTTGAAATTCGAAAATAGATTTTTACATGGAACAAAAAATGCAACATAAATAATAAAATTATTTCTTTTATTTATTTAATTTTTTTTAATCTCTTCCTTAGCAAAAATGCTATAAAAAACTACGGTATGAAAAACTTAACTCCTAGGATAACCATAGACTACTCACCGTGTCTTGAAGAAGAAGACGAATGAAGTTGGAAAGCTATTTTTATTTTTTAAAGCTTTGTCTCAATTAAAACATCATCTGTCTGAGTTGTTGTGTTTGTTTTTTTAAACTGGTTTATGAAAATACAACTTTGTCCATCTCCTAAGAACTCAAACTGTGTTATAGAAAGAGGAGAAAGGACACCCTACCTGGGAAAAGGATTTGCAAAATTGGGAGTAGGGAAGGAGACCAGGGAGGCGAGTTATTTCTTTGGGTTGTGGCATGCAAATAAGCTTTTATAGCTAAGATTCATGTAAGAGAAAGCTAAGCAATCATATCCAACTTTCTAAATCTAAACAAATTTCGGATCCCCAATGTTTTTCCCGACTTGCCAAGCAAACCAAACGGCAAATAAAATCTCTCTCTCATTCTATCCACTCATCCTCTTATCTCTCACAGAAAGATGACCTGCAAACATCTAAGGTTTTGTAACTAAGATTTGAGTTCTTTAAAGTTTTAACTAAGATTGTACCCTTTCACCTAACTTCATTGTCTCCAAGGCTTTATAAAAAGCCTCTAATTCCTCTCTTCAACACATATCAAACACACTCCAGCAAGTACCACTCTTGCATTAGCAAACTCCCCAAACAAAACACAGCTCACTATACATACAAAGATGGCCAAACAAGCTCTCTTCTCACTCTCACTTCTACTTGTTTTACTCTTCCACTCTACCACCATTTTAGGCCAGCCAGCTCCGGCCCCAAAGCTGCCTGCTGTGGCTCCAGCTGGACCGGCTCCACCCGGGCCCCCTGATGTCGCTAAAATCCTTCAAAAGATTGGTGGGTTCACCATCCTAATCCGCCTCTTAAAGAGCACTGGAGTGTCTGATCAACTCAGAGGGCAGCTCAACGATTCAAACATTCGTTTCACCCTTTTTGCTGCAAACGATAACGCATTTGCCAGCCTTAAAGCCGGCACTCTAAACTCTCTCAATAACGAAGAAAAGGTCCGACTTGTTCAGTTTCATATCTTGCCCACTTATTATACTTTGCAAAACTTCCAAACTGTGAGCAACCCATTGCGAACACAAGCAGGAGATAACAAACCCGGTGATTACCCACTTAATGTGACCAGTATGGGAAACCAAGTAAACATTTCGACTGGCCTTGTCAATGCCACAGTGAGTGGTACTCTATATTCGAATTTTCAGCTTGCTATTTATCAAGTAGACAAAGTGCTTCTTCCTCTTGACCTTTTTGTTTCGAAGGTTCCATCACCAGCTCCAGCACTGGCTCCCGCCCCGGCTATAATCAAGCCTAAGCCGAAGAAGACGCCGATTGCAGCCAGTCCAAAGGCCAGTACTACTACTGCTACTCCTACAGTGGTTGTTAATTCTGGTGCAGAGAGTCTGGCAACCCATGGAATATTGGTGCCCATTGGAGTTGCGGTTTTCATTGCAGCATTGTATTTGTGATACAAAAAAGTGACGATATATGCATCAGCTGGATATGTTTTGGTTGTGTAAATCGTCTATTGGTTTACGATTTTGTTGAGTTGGATTTGAACGCTCGTCGTTGTCGCTGAGTGCTTTCGAATAATTGCTGTCTATCCGTGTATCGGTACTGTCAATGTTGAATTGTACGCTATTGTTTTTTTAATAAATAATTTTTCTGTACCCTCTCATATTCAATTAAATTTTTGGTTTAAACCATGGATTCCAATTTAGTCTACTAATAAAATTTCTTATTATCGAATAAGAGGTTAAGAATTTGAATCACACTTAGATAAAAAATAGATTGATGTCTTGGACCGGTGATAAAGAACAATTATCATGGAATGAATACTATAAATTGAAATTCTATCATATCTATATATAAAAAAAAATGAAAATTTAATCAATTAATTCAATTCTTATTCAAAACAGTTAATTTACCACAACATTCAAATCAATTTTCATTGAGGTACTATGTAGGTTGGTATAAAAGGAAATAAAAATACAAAATCTAAATATCCCGAGTTAAAATTGTGGTTTTATTGATAACTAAAACAATCAAGAATCAAATCTAAATTGAAATTCTCAATAATATCCCTTTGAGATTAGAAAAGATTTCTTTGACCATTGTACATCTTTGGTGTGATGGTCACTTTACAAGTATAAATACTTGTGGAATATGTGTCGGAGGTAAGGGTCAGAGTTTAAGTCTCTAAAAGGGAGTTTTACACACATATACATTTAAATTAGAATAGAGTAGAATTTTTATCTTGTATAAAAAAGAAAAAAAAAGATCTTTTTTTTTTTGGAAATTGAAGTTTGAGTATCATAATCCCAAATCTCATTACTTTCTAAATTGTCAACATCTTTTCTTTAAGAGAATGTATTAATATTTCTCAACTTAGTTTTACATGCAGTATACAACTGAAATCAAATATGAATGAGAATTAAGATTTTTCCCTAAGAAAAAAATATTAATTGAAAATTAAGAAGACAAAAATTTGGGGAAAAGAATGAAAGCAATTTGGGAAGAAACTTATATATTCTTGCAGTGGCCTGAAAATGGGAGAGAGAGACTGTGACATGAAAAATGTGCGGTAGCCGGTAGGGCTTTGCCAATGATAACAACTTCCAAAAAAAAACTATTATGTGTCAATCTCCTAAGTGTAGTGTAAAACAGAAAATATGAATTTCTTTAACATCTTAATTTTAGTAGCAACAAGAGAAACAAGCCACATAATCTTGTTTTATTTTATTTTAATATTTTAATTGACTGAAAAAAATAAGAGTTAGAATAAGATTGTGGAGCTATTATGTGAGAAGGTATAAGAAATCTCTAAACTCTTTCTTACCTTTACTATTATTATTATTATTATTATTATAAAATTTTTTTCAACTTCTTGGTCCCTCAGCCCTCTAATATTTAATGTCTACACCAATGCCAAGACAAGTTATGTCTGAGATATAATTTTTTTTTTCACTTTTTAAATTCAATTAAATGTATTTATTTTTTACACACAATTTTTATTTATGTATTTATAAAATATAACTTTAAACTGGCTTTCATTTACACACATTATATTTTTTAATAAAAAATTAATGTCATATCATTAAAAATAATCGACATCATTGTTCTATTAGTAATTACAAAGACATGAAAATAGACAGAATGAACAACAAAACTCATATGTTAAATTTTAAGGTCTAAAATCTCTCATTTGAAATATTAGACATTGTTTCTCAGAAAAAAAAAAAAAAAAGAAAGAAAGAAAGAAAGAAGTATTAGGCATATTAAAAGCATTCAATGTATAAACTTTAGGAGCAACAATGTATTTTTACCTACTTTTAATTATATTGTTGAGTTTAGAGTTGACAAATTCCATGACACCGTAATCTGGATTGAGTTTGTATTGAAAAATCATTAGTTCAAGATCAAGTGTCCAAGAGGATAGTGATTTTTCCTTAAGATAGTTTTCCATGATTTTTCACTTTATCACCATATCGTTGTCTCTTGTGTGATTAATTGAATTGGATTGGTGACACCACATGCCATAAGGTTGATATGTTTTAATTGGCTAAAGCAAAATTATTTAATTGACATAATTGGACTAAATTGATTAATTTCACAGCATAATATACAACAGGGGTCTAAATAACCCAACATATACAATCCATGTAAGTCATAAGAAAATAAATTTTTTTCCCAAGTCACAAGACTAGCTTATATAATCACAGATAGTGAATTTTAAATAAGTAGCGTGAGTAAACCATATGCACATGGTTTTTTGAATTATCACCTAGTGTCAAGGAAGAAAGCTATCCAAATCTTTTGGGAAAAAAACTTTTTTCTTGATTTTAGGTAAGGGAGAGAAACATCCCCTTTATGTTCGATATGTTTTAATTGGCTAAAACAAAATTATTTAGTTGACATAATTGGACTAAATTGATTAATTCCACGCATAATATACAACAGGGGTCTAAATAACCCAACATATACAATTCATGTAAGTCATAAGAAAATAAATTTTTTTTCCCAAGTCACAATACTTATATAATCACAAATAGTAAATTTTAAATAAGTAGCGTGAGTAAACCATATGCACATGGTTTTTTGAATTATCACCTAGTGTCAAGGAAGAAAGCTATCCAAATCTTTTGGGAAAAAAACTTTTTTCTTGATTTTAGGTAAGGGAGAGAAATATCCCCTTTATGTTTTATTACTTATTAGACAATGATTAGAATTTAGAAGTTAGACGAGGATATGAGAATTGTGATAGCAGCATCGCTTTTTTTTTTTTTTTTTTTAATGTAAAAGAATCTAAGATAATTCCCTCTACCCCACTGATGTTTAAAAATACAAACAAACTAGAAGCCAATGACAATGACCATTACAAGACACCTAAAAGGTACATGAGTTTACACATCATGAATCCCGACAGATCACACCAATGACAATGACCGAGTAATATATATCACAGGGTAGTTTATTAAAAGCTTAAGGAAAAAAAAAAAAAAAAAAAAAAAGAGTTCCTACAAGGTACATGAAGGAAATATGTAATAATCATGCGGTGCCCTACAATGCTTTCCTTATCATGATATTATCACAAACCTTGTGACCCAATCCAAACTATCCAAGCCCAGGATTTGGGAAGTTTACAGTCTGCAATTGGAACCAATTCTGGCAAGCTCATTAACCCGTTGCTAAACAAGCATTAGAATTGATTGCACTTACATTTGGGTTGAAATGAGATTGGCATGGTCTAGCCAGTGTCAGTGAAAGGGCGATTAAAATGGGGAATTCTTGCTAGTTGAGGATTGGGAATTGTCACATTAATCAAAGCAAAAAAAATTTGAAATTTGGATATGTAGTTGGAAATGACGTGAACCTTAATTAATGATTAGAGTCTCAAATTTTTACTCTTTAAAAACTTGAAACAAAAATTTTAACTCAAGGACAGCCCATTCCAAGTGTTGAATTTTACTCTGTTTGAGGAATAAACCAAAACAGGGTAAAAAATTTGATACAAGAGTTTACTATCTTTTCTTTTCAACTTCCTTCATAAGCTTGTGGCAAACAAATGAGTTTCATAGCTAAGAATAATTATCTGTGATTGTGAAAGCAAAAGAAATGACAAGAATCTATATTTTCCCGCACACACAAAAGAGATCCCCTCTCTTTTTCCTGCCTTCCAAAGCAAACTAGTTGCTAAAACAACAAGATCTCTCACTTTATCCTTTCATTCCAGCACCTTTCCAAGAAAGATAAGCTGCAAAGAGTTAAGGTTTTGTAACTAGACATTCCTCCACCTTTCCAAGACAGATGATCTGCAAATCACTAAGGTAATTTGTAACTAGAAGTGTACCCTTCACCTAATTGCAATGTCTCCCAGCCTTAATAAAAGCCCTCTCTTCCCTCCCACACATATCAAACACTCCTGCAAGTGCAAGTGCAAGTGCAAACACTACTCTTGCATTTCAAAACATCCCAAGTAAAATTCAGTTCTCCCCACAATAAAAGAACTTCAAAGATGACAAAACAGGCTCTCTTCTCCTCCCTATCAATTTTACTTGTATTACTCTTCCATTGCATCACAACTTTAGGCCAGCCCGCTGCAGCACCAGTCCAGCCAGCAAATGCACCAGTCCAGCCTGCAAATGCTCCAGTCCAGCCTGCCACTCCACCAGTAGTTCAGCCTGCCAAGGCCCCAGCCCCAGTCCAGCCTGCCAAGGTCCCGCCCACAAAGAAAGGTGTCCCCGATGTCACCAAAATCCTTGGTAAGGCTGGTGGGTTCTCAGTCTTTATCCGCCTCTTAAAGAGTACCGGAGTGTCCGATCAATTATACGGCCAGCTCAACAATTCAAATAATGGGTTTACCATCTTTGCTCCTACTGATGCTGCATTTTCGAGCCTCAAAGCGGGCACTATAAACTCTTTGTCCGACCTACAAAAGACCCAACTAGTACAATTTCACATATTAAACACAGTTGTTACTCTGTCGAATTTCCAAACTCTGAGCAATCCAGTGCCCACAGAGGCCGGAGATGCCGGTGAGTTCCCACTAACCTTGACCACTGCTGGCAACCAAGTGAACATCTCTACTGTTCTTGTTAATACCACGTTGGGTGGAACTGTGTATTCGGATAACCAGCTTGATATTTATCAAGTGGATCAAGTGCTTCTTCCACTTGACATTTTTAATCCTAAGCCAAAGCATAAGGCACCAGCCTCGGCACCAACATTGTCAAAGCCTAAGTCTTTGGACAATGGTGCAGATGCAGATGCAGATGCAGACACTCCTTCTGTTGCTGCAAAAGTGGATGAGTCTGGAGCACTGAGTCTCAAGAGGCATGGAAATGGAATATTGATGTCCATTGGAGCTGCTCTGGTTGCATTCATTGTCACGAAGGGACTTTGATGGCGTAAATGTATTTGCTTGAAATTCTTAGGTGGGTTCCAACTGTTTCGTGCCGTATGATTTTGCTGAGTTGGGGTGAACGGTCGTAATCTACACCGAATGCTTTCAAATGATTGCCAACTTTCTCTGTCCAATATCTATAATGCTAGTTTGTGATGAACTATTGACGTTAAGGCTTTATCTTGATTTTTTGTTTTTTGTTTTTTTGTTTTTTGTTTAATTATTTCTTGCTCTTGTCATTTTTAAGTTCCAATTTCTATGTACTAGAGAATTTTCAAGGATTTTTCAAGACTTGTCTCTATGAGACTGAGAGCATTATTTGAATTCTTGTGATCAAATCTATTCTACATTTGCTTTTTTGGGTAGCAAACCTTCTCTTAACAATGACTTGTTTTTAGAAAATATATTTCTAAAATTTCAGCCAGATGTCTAGCAAGTATTACGCAAACTACAGCCAGCAGTTGCTATCCCTCTAGCTAGGGAATGCTCCCATGGCAAAACCTATCAATATAGTCAAGACACACTCCTAAATACAAGAACATTCCATTTTTTGATGGGGGGTGATGAATAAGTTGGATTTTATTGATTGGCTCTTTATGTGGAAGAGTATTTTGATTTTTGGGAAATCTATGACGAAGAAAATGTCAAACTTGTTTCTAATAAATTGGATAGAGAAGTAGAGGAATGGTGGGCAGAAATTCAAATCGATAGAAACTGTTGAGGTAAGCACCCAATTTGCTCTTAGCAAAGAATGAAAAATGTGTTAGTTGATTTATGGTTTTTGCATGATTATTATGATATACTAGATTATACAAGTGTTAATTATAGATCTGCATATTCATATGAAAAGGAATATGTAAAGTCCATATTTTTAGGTTGGCAATCAAGAGTAAATTGTAACCTTTAGAACATAGTTTTGTCTAGTGGTTTAGTCTAGAATTATTCTGGAACAAGACAAATGAAGTTTTGCATAAATGATGACTAAAGAAATATGAAAAAGATAAGTGCAGAAAAAAGACTCACTTATCTCGATCAATTGAGATGCAAATGTCGATCGATCGAGATTCGTGTAGATATGTATTCTCACTTTTTTTCTCAACCATTGGATCTAGGTTTTTGATGGAACTTAAGGATATTTAAATGAAAACCCTAGAGCACATTTTTACACATTCAAGTGAGCAGTGTTTTGTATATAGATTTGGAGTTTTTCCAAACCTTTTTGAAGCTATAGCTGGAGACCTTGTGTAAACAACAGATTTAGTTATAGAGGAAAGTTGCTGCATCAAATCAACCACAATTGATGATCTAAATCTTTGAGTGGAGATCTCAAAGTCACAAACTGGAGAGTTTGTGTGCAATAGTTTCACAGTAGAAGAGTCTGAGGATTCGGAGCTGCGTGTGGTCACATGAGTAAGTATTATGTGAGGTAGTAGTAGATTTAGGGTTAAGTTTATTGTACAAACTTCTATTTTATTAGTGAAATGTTGTCTTGAGGATTGTTTAGGTTAAGTTCTCCTTAGTTTTTTTTTTTTTTTTGAAACCACAGTTTCAAAAGTTTTCTTGGGTCAACGTTCTTGGTGTTCATGTGATTTGTGAATGTTTGATGTTTGTTTTTAAGATCTATTGCATAATTAATTTAATTAATTATTTGGTTGATATTTGATAAAGCCTAAGACAACTAGGGTTTAAAACCCTAACAGAATATATGTTTAAAACATGGAATGACAACCACAAAACCAAAATTATCACATCCAAGTCCATGTGTCAAGAAAAGAAAAGGGTTTGAGGGTTGGCAAGATGTAGTCAATTTCAAAAGAAAATTTTTAAGTGGTTAAAAAAAACTAGACTTGCAACAATTTGTAGAATTGAAGATGCCACTTTTCAAAAGTTTTATGAAGAAGTCAAAGAAAAGAAGATTGAGTTGATTGTGGGTAATGATGACAATCAAGATACGGTAACTATTGAGAATATTGTGGAAGATCAAGTTGAGGTCAAATATGAGGATGAATCCATAACCCTTAGTCCCTAGTTTTCAATTGATTTTTTTGAAGATGATTATAAAATTTGTTGATTTTCTTAGAGTAGAAAATTTTAGTTTTATTATCAAGTGTTTGTTGATTGATGTTGCAAATAAATTGAAGGTCAATGAGAAGAAATTTTATGGTACACTATTGAAGGAAGATTTCCGATCTTGATTATCAACTTGATGACGAATTTTTCCCAAGTGGAAGGATCTAATGTAGGACAAAATCTCCCAATTAATTATTGTAATTTCTTATTTTTGGACTTCTATGCAATTTTTAGATTTTTAGGGTTATAGTTATTATTTCAATAATTTTAGGTGTCTTTAATATTGTTTAGTCAAATTAGGGTTTTGTACTCTTTCTAGCCACCCTAAGTTTTCTTGCTACCCTAGGTTTTACTTTTACTATTTAAAAGCATTGTAGTCTCCAAAAGCAATTCAGTTTTTATATTAATAAAATTTCAAACATTTGTCTATTGCTTCTCTTAATGGATTCCAGAAACCTATCACTTTCTGAATTCGAGGTTTTCATTAAGAAGCTAACATGTTAGTTTCTTTTTATCTAGAAAATAATATGTTTGTTTTCTTAAAGCTTATGTGACATCAACAACAAAATAATAACCCCAGTCAAATTCAACTTAGTCCATGAATTAGCTTAGTTCAACTCTATGGTTCAAGCCAATTCAAAAGCTCAGTTCAATTTGTTGATGTGATCATGAATTGAATCAACCAAATTTTGTTTAGGTCATGTCTAAACTGTGCTGGGTCAGTGTGTTGACTTGTCAAATGATGTGGCATACATGACATTGTTGACATAAGGCTAGGGATGATATGGCACTATTTGGTGATCATATCTTGTTAGCATTGTGTGTCGTGTGTGTGCTAGCACGTGTCTCGAGTGTGGGGAGGCTTGAACAATTTGAGTGGTATGTATGCTATGTGGAATTGGCGACCGAAATTTTAGGCAGCATGCCAATTGGTTGCGATTCCAAAACATGTAAATCCAAAACATAAAAAATAAAAAGTCTCCTCGTACATGTGAAGCATGTGAGATAAGGCTAGTATGTTATAAAGGCAATAGAGTGCAACTTGAAAATATTGGGTTGGGTGTTGGTCTTGAGCTTGGTCTTGGCTTTGTTCACATTTTTCTTTTAACCAAAAAAAGAAAAAAAGAAAAAAGCAATAAAGTGCAGTACAAATTAAGCGTATAACAATAGCTCAATCTTCAATGGGCCAAAACCCGTTGGGCTTATATTCTATCATTCCAAACTCTCCTAGACCATGCTTTTGGTAGTTTAGAGCTTGTTTGATTGTGTTGTTTTTAGACAACAATTTTTATAGTTTAAATAACATAATACACGTTTTTACAACATTTTTTCATTACACGTATTTCCACAATATTTAAACAACGTTATTAGAATAACATTACCAAACGGACCTTTAGCTATTCCATCACAGAGATGTATGGTCCAAATAGATGCAATTGGAACCAATTGAAGCAACATCATCAACCCCGTTTGTTAAACTAGCACTAGAATTTTTGCTCTTACATTTGGGTAGAGCTGAGCTTGTCTTGGTCAAGCCAGTGTCAGTGCAAGGCTGATAAAACATGGGGCATTATAGCTGAGGTTTGGCAACTGTCACAATAATAAATAAAATTGAAACTTTGATGTGTAGCTGTAACTGAAGTGACCCTTAAGTAATTTTTTTTTTTTGAGCCAAAAAGTAATTATTATTAAACTCTCGTGCTTTTTTCTTATGGAAAAACCCTCATACTTTTACTACTTGAAAACTGCGGAAAAAAAAAATTAACTCAAAGGTTAGCCCATTATGTGTTTATAACTAATTGCAATCTGTTTGAGGGATTAACCAAAAGAGGGTAAGAAATTTGATACAAGAGTTTAGTATCTTTTCTTTTCAACTTACTTCATAAGCTTGAGGCAAATAATTGAGTTTCATGGCCAAGAACAATTATCAGTGATTGTGAAAGCAAAAGTTATGACAGGCAACTCTACTTTCCCGCACACACAATTGAGATCCCCTCTCCTTTTCCTACCTTCCCAAGACATATAAGCTGCAAACAATTAAGTTCTGCAACTAGACATTCCTCCACCTTTCCAAGACAGATAAGCTGCAAAGAACTAAGGTTTTGTAAACTGAGGTGTACCCTTTCACCTAATTGAACTGTCTCACAGCCTTAATAAAAGCCCTCTCTTCCCTCCCACAAACACCAGACATATCAAACACTCCTCCAAGTGCAAGTGCAACCGCCACTCTTGCATTTGAAAATATCCGAAGCAAAATTCAGTGCTCCACACAATAAATTAACTGCAAAGATGACGAAACAGGCTCTCTTCCCCCTCTCAATTTTACTTGTTTTTCTCTTACATTGCATCACAACTTTAGGACAGCCCGCAGCAGCTCCAGTCCAGGCAGCAAATGCACCAGTCCAGCCAGCAAATGCTCCAGTCCAGCCTGCCACTCCACCAGTAGTTCAGCCTGCCAAGGCCCCAGCCCCAGTCCAGTCTGCCAAGGTCCCACCTACGAAGAAAGGTGTCCCGGATGTCACCAAAATCCTTGGAAAGGCTGGTGGGTTCTCAGTCTTTATCCGCCTCTTAAAAAGTACCGGAGTTTCTGACCAATTATACGGCCAGCTCAACAATTCAAAAAATGGTTTTACCATCTTTGCTCCTACTGATGCTGCATTTTCCAGCCTCAAAGCGGGCACTATAAACTCTTTATCCGACCTACAAAAGACCCAACTAGTACAATTTCACATATTAAACACAGTCGTTACTCTGTCAAATTTCCAAACTCTGAGCAATCCAGTGCCCACAGAGGCTGGAGATGCCGGTGAGTTCCCACTAACCGTGACCACTGCTGGCAACCAAGTGAACATCTCTACTGTTCTTGTTAATACCACGTTGGGTGGAACTGTGTATTCGGATAACCAGCTTGATATTTATCAAGTGGATCAAGTACTTCTTCCTCTGGACATTTTTAATCCTAAGCCTAAGCATAAGGCACCAGCCTCGGCCCCAACATTGTCAAAGCCTAAGTCTTTGGACAATGGTGCAGATGCAGATGCAGATGCAGACACTCCTTCTGTTGCTGCAAAAGTGGATGAGTCTGGAGCACTGAGTCTCAAGAGGCATGGAAATGGAATATTGATGTCCATTGGAGCTGCTCTGGTTGCATTCATTGTCACGAAGGGACTTTGATGGTGTAAATGTATTTGCTTGAAATTCTTAGGTGGGTTCCAACTGTCTCGTGCTGTGTGATTTTGCTGAGTTGGGGTGACCGGTCGTAATCTACACCGAGTGCTTTCAAATGATTGCCATCTTTCCCTGTCCAATATCTATGATGCCAATTTGTGATGAGAACTATTGATGTTAAGGCTTTATCTTGATTTTTATCTTTTGTTTTTAATTTCTTGTTCTTGTCATTTTTAAGTTCCAATTTCTATGTACTTGAGAATTTTGAAGACTTGTCTCTTTGAGACTGAGAGCATTATTTGAATTCTTGTGATCGAATCTATTTTACATTTGATTTTTTCGGTAGCAAAACTTTTTTTAACTTCAGCTACATGACCAACAAGTATTACGCCAACTATAGCCGCAGTCGCTACCCCACTAGCAAGGAAATGCTCCCATGGCAACACCATCAATATACTCAAGACACACTCCTAAATAGAAGAACATTCCATTCTTTGATGGGGATGATGAGTAAGTTAGATATTATTGATTGACTTTTGATTTGGAAGAGTATTTTGATTGTGAATAATGCTATAGACACAAACTATTTTACAACATTTTTACATATGGTTAATGTGGCAAATTTTTACTAGTTCTAATATGGGTTCATCACTAATATCATATTATTACTTACAATAAATATTTGGAAAATATTAAAGCCACATCAACGGTTTGTAAAAATGTTGTAAAATAGTGTGTTTGTAGCATTACTCTTTGATTACTGGGAAATCTATGATGAAGAAAAGGTCAAAATTGGAAGGAGAAGTAGAGGAATGGTGGGAAGACATTCAAATTGATAGAAAGCGTTGAGGTAAGCATTCAATTCGCTCTTGGCATGATTTTCGCATTACTATTATGATATACTAGATTATGCAAGTGTTAATTATAGATCTGCACATTAATATGAAAAGGAGTATATGTTCAAAAGTTGAAATGCCAACCACAAAACCAAAATAAATTGAAGGTCGATGAGAAGAAATTTTATGGTACACTATATGAAGGATTCAAGTTTTAAAACAGAATCAAATTACTAAGGCCATGTTTGGTTTACTTTTTTTCATCACTTAATTTCCAGCACTCAATTTCCGTCACTCATCACTCATCACTCATTACTCATTACTCATTACTCATCACTCAAAATACCCTACCCGTTTGGCACCATCACTCACTTGTCATCACTCAATATTTTTCACACTATTTGTGGGTTCTATACCTGTCACACAGTGTTGGATTTTTTTATTTTTTATTTTTCATTCAGTATCACCGAACCCAATGAAAAAAAAAAACATGAAGACCAAACTAGTGAAAAAAAAAAAAAAAAAAAAAAACCCAAAACCCAGAACATATAGACACAAACTATTTTACAACATTTTTACATATGGTTGATATGACAAATTCTTACTAGTTCTAATATGGGTCCATTACTAATATCATATTATTACTTACAATAAATATTTGGAAAATATTAAAGCCACATCAACAGTTTATAAAAATGTTGTAAAATAGTGTGTCTGTAGCATTACTCTTTGATTATTGGGAAATCTATGATGAAGAAAAGGTCAAACTTGAGTCTAATAAATTGGAAGGAGAAGCAGGGGAATGGTGGGAAGACATTCAAATTGATAGAAAGCGTTGAGATAAGCATTCAATTCGCTTTTGGCAAATAATGAAAAAGGTGTTAGTTGATTTATGATTTTCGCATTACTGTTATGATATACTAGATTATGCAATTGTTAATTATAGATCTGCATATTAATATGAAAAGGAGTATATGTTCAAAAGTTGAAATGCCAACCACAAAACCAAAATAAATTGAAGGTCGATTAGAAGAAATTTTATGGTACACTATATGAAGGATTCAAGTTTTAAAACAGAATCAAATTACTAAGACCATGTTTGGTTTACTTTTTTTCATCGCTCAATTTCCAGTACTCAATTTCCGTCACTCATCACACATTACTCATTACTCATTACTCATTACTTATCACTCAAAATACCCTACCCGTTTGGCACTATCACTCAGTTGTCATCACTCAATATTTTTCACACTATTTGTGGGTTCCATACCTATCACATGGTGAAGGATTTTTTTTTTTTTTTTTTTTTTTTTTCATTCAGTATCACCGAACCTAGTGAAAAAAAAAAAAAAAAAAAAAAAACCATGATGACCGAACTAGTGAAAAAAAAAAAAAAAAAGAACCGAATAGCCAACCTAGGAGAAGAAAGGAAAAAAAAAGTCAAAAGGTGCAACTGGTACTGTTTATGGGTCCCCTCTGTGTGTTTAATTACAATATTGCTATTGAGTTATGAGTTATGAAAACTGAAAACAGCTAAAATGTGTTTTCAGTTTCCATAACTCATAACTCAAAAATTAGAGAATTGAGTGATGGAAATAGAGTTATGGAAACAGAGTGATGATGATACCAAACAACCTTTTTGCTATGGGTTCCACCATTTTTGAGTTATGAGTTATGAAAACTGAGATATAAGTTATGGAAATTGCTAAACCAAACACCCCATAAAGCATTCAAAGTTTTTATTTATTTATTTATTTTTAATTAAGAGCGGAAGATTTTTGATCTCGACTATCAACTTGATGACTAGTTTTTTCCAAGTAGAAGGATCTGATGCAAGACAAAATCTCCAAATTAATTTTTGTAATTTCTTATTTTTGGCAATTTTATGTAATTTTCATATTTTTTGGATTAGAGTTATTATTTCCTTAATTTTAGGTGTCTTTAATGTTATTTAGTTAAATTAGTGTTTTGTACCCTTTCCTAGTTGCCTTAAGTTTTCTAGCTGCACTAGGTTTTCCTTTTAATATTTAAACGCGTTGTAGTTTCTAAAGGCAATTCAATTTTGAGATTAATAAAATTTTAGACTTTTGTTTGTTACTTCTTTCTAATAGATTCTAGAAACCTATCACCTTGTGAATTTGAGGTTTTCATTAAGAAGCTAACGTGTTTAGTTTCTTTTCATCTAGAAAGAAAGGTGTTTGTTTTCTTAAAGCTTCAGCGACATCAACAACAAAATTCAAACCATGATCAAATTCAACTCTAGTCCACAAATTAGGTCAATTCTAGTTTATGATTCAAGCCAGTTCAAAAGCTTGGTTCGATTTGCTGATGGGATCATGAAGTGGATCAACCAAATTTGGTTTGGGTCTTGTCTAAGTTGGGTCAGGTTAGTGTGTTGACTCGTCAAATGATGTGGCATACATGGCATTGCTGACATAAGGCTAGGGATGATGTGGCACTATTTGGTGATCATATCTTGCTAGCGTTGTGTGTTGTGTGTTGTGTGTGTGCTAGCATGTGTCTTGAGCGTGGGGAGGCTAGCTTGAACACTTGGAGTGGCTTGTATGTTATATGGAATTGGCGACCGAAGTTTCAGGCGGCATGCCTTTTGGTTTCAATTCCAACTCTGTTGGATATATCCAATGGTGGTTGCGGTGTGATAAACAAAGATTGGTTTTGAGAGATTTAGTGTCTAAGTGTTGGTAGCAGTAATGCATCACTTTTGGTGGTGGCGGATTGGAGAAGACAAAAGAAACAAAAAAAAGTTTAGGGAGACAAGATTACTCTTGAACACCAAAGAGTTAGAGCACTGGATTTGATGACTTGTTAAATACTAATGTCTTATTGTATTGAACTGTATAAAATATTGTACAAGGGACTAACTTTATACTCTATATATATATATATATATAGACACACACACACATACAGTGGCGATTCCATGAATTTTTTTAGGGTATTCTTTAAGAAGCATAAATTATACAATTTAATAAAAAGAGAAATTTATATATTGATAACAAAAACAACAAAAAAAAAAAAATGCAAATACATAAAGTTTATAATTGTCTTCTACAAGTTTTCATATTTTGAAATCATTGTATGATAGTCTTATTATCAATGCTATAAGCTACATCTCTTTTAATGTACACAACCAAGCAATCATTCATTTACTGAATGTAGAACAAATTATAGAGCAAAATTTACTTTTATTGGCATAAAAAAACTGAGGTTGTTCACAATTTTTTTTTGAAGGGTAGACAAATAATTTTTTTAAAATTATTATATATATATATATATATATATAAAATTTCAGGTCAGGGTGGTCCCATGTGACGTACTTTTTGAAGAGAATTGAAATACTCTTAAGCCATATCAGAGAAAAGTACAAATTTAAAAATAATGTGCCCGTTTGGATTCAGCGTTTTCCGCTGAATCCTGCGTTGCGTTTTTCCAACTTTTTTTTTTTTCCCCTCACTTCATGCGTTTTGCTTTAGGCCAGGGGGTAATTATCATGGTAGCAGCACTGTAGTAGTACTGTTTATGTACTGTAGCAGTACTGTTCAAGTATTTAAAAATATTAAAAATGGGTTCCACGACACTATTCACACATTTAAAAATTATTTTGCTACAGTGTTTTCAGTTTTCAGTTTTCAATTTCAGCAACAATAAGTTCAATCCAAATGGGCCCAATGACTCTTTATTTCCTTTGGTTTAATGTTTTAAGAATTACTTTTATTTCCTTTGATTCAATGTTTCAAGACTTTTTGTCTCTCTCACATTTTTAAAAATATTAAAAATGGGTCCCACAATACTATTCACATATTTAAAAATTATTTTACTACAGTGTTTTTAGTTTTCAGTTTTCAATTTCAGCAACAATAAGTTCAATCCAAACAGACCCAATGACTCTTTATTTCCTTTGGTTTAATGTTTTAAGAATTACTTTTATTTCTTTTGATTCAATGTTTCAAGACTTTTTGTCTCTCTCACATTTGCAAAACTTAATGCGGGATGTGGAAGCATTAAGAAGCAAAAATACATCTACTTCAAGAAAATAAGAAACAAAACACGATTATTTTTGAAAATAATCTCGAATCCACGAGGGTTTCTTGAATCTACAATAAGAAAAGATTCTAGAATCCACTAGAGAAACAATAGACAAAACTCTATATTTTTATTAAACTCAACAATACTAAAAAACATTTATAAACTTAGAGACCTATTTAAGTGCCCCATAAAACTTAACAGATAAGAAAATATAATATAAAATAAATCTTAATTAATACCTAACCATAATAGGAACAAAATTTGACACCAAAAAAAAAAAAAAAAAAATTAAAAACACCTAAAAACTTGGAAATAAATGTCCTAAACCTAAAATAATGAAAATTACATAAAAATTTGAAAATTAATTAATTACAAAAATTAAATAGTATATTATGTCCTACATCAAAACTCTTTGCATTTTCATTCACCATTTTTACTTCTATTCCTTTATATACACATGCCCACAACCCTTCATGGTATCCCATCTCAAATACACCTAGACAAAAAACGATGTCATTTATCTTCAACTTTTCAATGACACCTATATAACTCCAACCAGGGACGGAACCTCACTTGGACTAGGGGGGAAATGGCCGCCCCTAAATTTTTTATAAAAAATATTATTATATATATGTGTACTAATTTTAGTAATTTTGTTTTATAAAATTACATTTTGTTTCCCTTTACCAATATCATTGATTCTTTTAAGAGTAATGCTATACTCACAAAATTTTTTATAACATTTTTACAAATTGTTATGGTAGCAAATTCTTATTGGTTTGCATTCGAGCATACCATTCACATCATTTTTTTACTTACCAGTAATCACTTATTACATCAGTAATTTATAAAAAAAACTTGTAGCTCTAGCATTTTCCTCATTTTAATAACCGTAAAAAAAATTTATAGATCTAAAATCTAAAACAAAATATATGAGCCTAAAAAAAATAGCTCAACAACAAAAATTACTAGTAAAACTAAAAATTAACTAATTTTATCCAAAATAAATAACCCTGCATTTTAAAAAATTCTAAAAAAAAATAATTTTGTTCTTACTCACCCAAAAAAAAAAAAAAAATCTCAGCAGCTAAGTAGCAGAATCAAAGGTTGAAACCGCTGCACACAGCCAATAGTAAAACTAACCCCCCTAACTTAAAGTTCTATCTCTGTCCTTGACTCCAACATTGTCGTATCATTTGATCCTAATCAGTATGAGTAGGCTGTGACCTTGGAAGGAGGCTTTCATTTTTTATTCATTGACAATAGCTTATAGTTTTGATGTTGAAGTTGGATGTTGTGGATTTTTTGAAGGTTGTCATTCGCTTTGAGTCTTTGAGATTTTGGTTTAGGAAAGTCATAAATGTTTATTTTTTATTTATTTATTATTTTTTATGTTTTTTAGAACTAAAGAGAAAGAAAAAGAAATCTTTTGATTGATTATTTATGAAGTTAACTTCAAAAAAAAAAAAAAAAATTAACCCATAATTTGTGGGTTTCTTTGTAGGTTCTTTATTGTTATTTAGTGCATTATGAGCCAAATTGATTTAAAAAAAAAAATCGATGATGATTTCAAAGTATTTTTTGATTTTTGATTTTTTAAAAGGATTTGGAAGTCCAACTAAAGACAATTGAATTTTGATAAATGGATATTTTTTTAGCCAATTTTTCATGTTCTCTTTATGTTAATACTTACATATAATTTATTTAATTTCATTGAAATAATGAATTGGGTGTTTGAGATTGGGGTCTCCATATTTGGTTGTGAGAATAGAGTAGTTGAGGAAGAGTCTAGGAGGTTGCTTAAATTTATGTATTTTTTGGATATAAAAGTATTTATTCTTTAAATTCTTATTTATAGATTTTAAAATCGTTTAATCAGTTAAAAAGATAAAGTTTACTTTTAATAGTAAATATTATAACATGTTAGAGCATTAGCATTGGGGAATGCTAATGCCAAATCTAAGGGAAATTTGGCATTTTAAGCCCCAAAACCATCTGCATTAGAGAATTGCAAACCCAAGAATTGCAAATTTTTTTGCTATACTGTTACAGTGCAATTCTACAAAAAAAAAAGAAAAAAAAAGAAAATATATATATATATATATATATTTTATCTCTGACTCTCTCTCCTCTGTCTCTCATCTCTCTCATTATTTTTGTTCTCTTCTCTCTCTTCCTTCTCTGTTTCTCCATCTGCTTTCTCATTTCTGAAGCTTCACCGCCATCCCCTGGGTTTTGGATTTTGGAGGTTGGATTAGCGTGGATCAGCGAGCTGGGTTTGGATCGATGGGCTGGGATCAGTTGATGGTAGGTTTGGATTGGTTGATTGGTGGGTGGATCGGTTGGGTTGATCATCGGTAGCTCCGATGGTGGCTTCGGTGATGATTTTTTTTTTGAATGGGTTTGCTTCGGTGGCTTCGGTGATGATTTTTTTTGAATGGGTTTGCTCTGGTGGCTCTGGTGATAATTTTTTTTGAATGGGTTTGCTCTGGTGATGATTTTTTTTTGAATGGGTTTGAATGGTTTTGCTCCGGTGATTATTTTTTTTGAATGGGTTTGCTCCGATGATGATTTTTTGATCGGTGGCCTGGGTTTCAAATCGGCGCCGCGGGTTTATGATCGGTGGCTTGAGTTTGCTGATTGGTGGCTTGGGTGGTGGGTGTGGTGGCCGTTGTTGGCTTCAACTGGTTTGATGGTTTGTGTGTGTGTGGCTTTGTTGATGGTTTGATGGTTTGTGTTTGTGTGTGTGTGTGTGGCTCTGTGTGTGTGGTGATGGGTTTGGATAAGTTGATCGGTGTATCATGGGTTTGTGTGTGTGTGGCTCTATGTGTTGAATCGGTGCTAAAGGTTGAGAGAGAAAGAGAGGAATAAAATGAGTTTTGGAAAGCCCAAGAAAATGGGACTGAAAAACGGTTGGAAAGAAATAATAAAAAAATGTTAAAAAATAATATTCTAATAAAAATATAGTTTTGGGATGAGGAAGGTATTGTAAAATAGTATGATATAATAATAAAGTGACTTTTTAAAATGGTAAAATAGAGTTGAATTGGAATTTTCTAATGCTAATGCTCTTATAATCTTATAGTGTTATACAATTTAAAAATAAAATAAAATATGAATTAAGAAAATCAATTTTCAAAGTGTTCAATAATATTGTGGGCTGACTTAAATATTATACAATAAAATAAGTATTATATATAGGTTATAATATAAATAAAAGTTATATAGAATGAAATTGTATAGTATCTGTACATCATGCGGTACATCATCTAGTACCATACATATATTAAAAATAAAATAAAATCTAATATTGTACGAAGGACTGACTTTATATAGACAGAGCATATATGTTATACAAGCAATAGAGTGCGGTACAAATACGAGAATTACAATAGTTCAATCTTCAATGGGCCTGAAGCCCGTTGGGCTAGAGACGTAGATCGGTCCAAATAGATGCAATCGGACCAATTGAAGCAACCTCATCAATCCCGTTGCTAAACTAGCTCTTTAGTTTGGGTAGAAGCAGAACTGAGATTGTCTTGGTCAAGCCACAGTGTCAGTGCAAGGCTCACTACAAAAAAGGCTAGCTATAGCTACGTTTGTTTTAGCCGCGTTTAAAAATAACGTGGCTAAAGCTCACCCATAGTGGCTGATAAAACATGGTGCATTCTAGCTGAGGTTTGGCAACTGTCACAATAATAAATAAAATTGAAACTTTGATATGTAGCTGGAACTGAAGTGACCCTTAAGTAATTATTATTAAACTATTCAGCAAAAAAGTAATTATTATTAAACTCTCGTACTCTTTTTTTATGGAAAACCCCTCATACTTTACTACTTGAAAACTGCCAAATATGTATATTAACTCAAAGGTTAGCCCATTATGTGTTTATAACTATTTGCAATCTGTTTGAGGAGTTAACCAAAACAGGGTAAGAAATTAGATGGAAGAGTTTACTATCTTTTCTTTTCAACTCCCTTCATAAAGCTTGTGGCAAATAATTGAGTTTCATGGCTAAGGACAATGATCTGTGATTGTGAAAGCAAAAGTTATGACAGGCATCTTCACTTTCTCGCGCACACAGTTGAGATCCCCTTTCCTTTTCCTACCTTCCCAAGTAAACTAGTTGCTAATCTCTCACTTTATCCATTTCCACCTTTCCAAGACAGATAAGCTGCAAAGTGCAAACAATTATGTTTTGTAACTAGACATTCCTCCACGTTTTCAAGACAGATAAGCTACAAAGAACTAAGGTTTTGTAACTAGAGGTGTACCCTTTTACCTAATTGAACTGTCTCACAGCCTTAATAAAAGCCCTCTCTTCCCTCCTACAAACACCGGACATATCAAACACTACTCCAAGTGCAAGTGCAAGTACAAGCGCCACTCTTGCATTTGAAAATATCCCAAGCAAAGTTCAGTGCTCCACACAATAAAAATAACTTCAAAGATGACAAAACAGGCTCTCTTCTCCCTCTCAATTTTACTTGTATTTCTCTTCCATTGCATCACAACTTTAGGCCAGCCCGCCGCAGCTCCAGCCCAGCCAGCAAATGCTCCAGTTCAGCCTGCAAATGCTCCAGTCCAGCCTGCCACTCCACCAGTAGTTCAGCCTGCCAAGGCCCCAGCCCCAGTCCAGTCTGCCAAGGTCCCGCCCACAAAGAAAGGTGTCCCTGATGTCACCAAAATCCTTGGTAAGGCTGGTGGGTTCTCAGTCTTTATCCGCCTCTTAAAGAGTACCGGAGTTTCTGACCAATTATACGGCCAGCTCAACAATTCAAATAATGGGTTTACCATCTTTGCTCCTACTGATGCCGCATTTTCGAGCCTCAAAGCCGGCACTATAAACTCTTTGTCCGACCTACAAAAGACCCAACTTGTACAATTTCACATATTAAACACAGTCGTAACTCTGTCAAATTTCCAAACTCTGAGCAATCCAGTGCCCACAGAGGCTGGAGATGCCGGTGAGTTCCCACTAACCGTGACCACTGCTGGCAACCAAGTGAACATCTCTTCTGTTCTTGTTAATACCACGTTGGGTGGAACTGTGTATTCGGATAACCAGCTTGATATTTATCAAGTAGATCAAGTGCTTCTTCCTCTTGACATTTTTAATCCTAAGCCTAAGCATAAGGCACCAGCCTCGGCCCCAACATTGTCAAAGCCTAAGTCTTTGGACAATGGTGCAGATGCAGATGCAGATGCAGACACTCCTTCTGTTGCTGCAAAAGTGGATGAGTCTGGAGCACTGAGTCTCAAGAGGCATGGAAATGGAATATTGATGTCCATTGGAGCTGCTCTGGTTGCATTCATTTTCACGAAGGGACTTTGATGGTGTAAAATTGTAAATGTATTTGCTTGAAATTCTTAGGTGGGTTCCAACTGTCTCGTGCCGTATGATTTTGCTGAGTTGGGGTGAACGGTCGTAATCTACACCGAGTAATTTCAAATATTTGCCATCTTTCCCTGTCCAGTATCTATAATGCCAGTTTGTGATGAGAACTTTGATGTAAAGGCTTGCCTTATTTATTTATTTTTTATTTCTTGTTCTTGTCATTTTTAAGTTCCAATTTCTATGTACTTGAGAATTTTGAAGACTTGTCTCTATGAGACTGAGAACATTATTTGAATTCTTGTGATCGAATCTAGGGCAAAACTTTTTTTACCAATGACTTGTTTTTAGAAAATATATTTCTAAAACTTCAGCTACATGACCAACAAGTATTACGCGAACTATAGATTGGACGGAGAACTTGAGGAATGGTGAAAAGACATTGGTGAAAACTTCAGTATTTTGATTGTTGGGAAATCTGAAAGTTCAAATATTGTGAAATATACTATGAACGTTTAGACCTCCAAATTAAAAAATACAAATTCAAGCTATATGTCAAACAATAAGTGTGCGGAAAATGAACACAAGCTATAAACAGAATTGATAAACAATCTAAACCAATTTAAAATCACATATATAACAGAAAATAAAAGGCAAAGATAAGGGAAGAGAGATGCAAACACAAGGACAATACGACGATGTGTTATCGAAGAGGAAACCGAAACCCTCGGCGTAAAACCTCTTCGCCACCCTCAAAGCGGTAAGTAATCCATTAGAAAATATAGTTGGGATACATGAACAGTAATAGACCCTCCAAGCCTAATCTACTCAATGTACCTAAGCATTCCAAGCTTCTTGCTTCAACGAGGTTGCGCCGAACCTATTTCTTTTTTAGCTTCCCGGATTCCGCTACTTGACCATAGCATCAACTAATATGAAATTGGTTCCTTCCTAACTGCTTCCCAAAGCACCAAACAACCTTCTCACAGAAATGGATATAGTGAGAAAAAGTTTTGGTAATGAGTCTCTCAAGGGTTTGACAATGGAGAAGAAGAGAGTAGAGGAATTTGAAAAGTTTCTTGGATAAAGATTGTAGATGAGTCAATCTTCTTTTCTCTAGGGTTTCTCTCTCAAAATTCTTTCTAAAAGCTTTCTCTGAATCGTGGGTATAAGGGTATATATATAGTAGGGTGAGAAGGAATGTGAAATGTCATATTTTTCCAAACAGGGTGTTCTGGCGGCTTGACCTCGCGACTGGGTTGAGTCGTGAGTTCAAGCCGCGAGCAAACGGCTTAGCCAGCCTGGAACTTTTGTCCTGTAGTGAACAGCTGGCGCGACGCTTCAGCTTCTGGTATGCTTGGCACGTGTGCTTCAATTTGGCGGCTTGCAGCTGCAAGCCACCCGCGAAATCCAGCCGGGAGTCCCTGCTTCTTTGCACACACTTGAGCAATTCTTCACACTCTCACACACACTACTCTTACAAGATTCTCACATAAATACAGGGTTTCTAATTGCTAAAATACAAGTAAATTTGGCATGGAATAAAGCCAACAAGATGGTTGATTAAATTTAACCTTACAAAATCTATGATAAAGAAAAGGTCAAACTTGAGTCTAATAAATTGGATGGAGAACTAGAGGAATGGTGAAAAGACATTCAAATTGATAGAAAGCGTTGAGGTAAGCATTCAATTCACTCTTGGCAAATAATGAAAAAGGTGTTAGTTGATTTATGGTTTTCGCATGATTATTATGATATACTAGATTATACAATTGTTAATTATAGATTTGCATATTAGTATGAAAATGAATATATGTTCAAAAGTTGAAATGCCAACCACAAAACCAAAATAAATTGAAGGTTGATGAGAAGAAATTTTATCGTACACTATATGAAGGATACAAGTTTTAAAATTGAATCAAATTACTAAAGCATTCAAAGTATCTTTTTATTAGGAGCGGAAGATTTTTCTGATCTCGACTATCATCTCGATGACGAGTTTTTCTAAGTGGAAGGATCTGATGTAAGACAAAATCTCCAAATTGATTTTTGTAATTTCTTATTTTCAGCAATTTTATGTAATTTTCATATTTTTTGGATTATAGTTATTATTTCCTTAATTTTAGGTGTCTTTAATGTTGTTTAGTCAAATTAGGGTTTTTTACTCTTTCCTAGCCACCTTAAGTTTTCTAGCCGCACTAGTTTTTCCTTTTAATATTTAAACGCGTTGTAGTTTCTAAAGGCAATTCAATTTTGAGATTAATAAAATTTTAGACTTTTGTCTATTACTTCTCTCTAATGGATTCTAGAAACCTATCACCTTGTGAATTTGAGGTTTTCATTAAGAAGCTAATGTGTATAGTTTCTTTTCATTCAGAAAGCAATGTGTTTGTTTCCTTAGAGCTTTAGCGACATCAACAAAAAAATTCAAACCATTATCAAATTCAACTCTAGTCCACAAATTAGGCTAGTTCAAGTTTATGGTTCAAGCCAGTTTAAAAGCTCGGTCTGATCTGCTAATGGGATCATGAATTGGATCAACCAAATTTGGTTTGGGTCTTGTCTAAGTTGGGCCTGGTTAGTGTGTTGACTCGTCAAATGATGTGGCATACATGGCATTGCTGATATAAGGCTAGGGATGATGTGGCACTATTTGGTGATCATATCTTGCTAGTGTTGTGTGTCGTGTGTGTGTGCTAGCATGTGTCTTGAGCGTGGGGAGGCTAGCTTGAACACTTGGAGTGGCTTGTGTGTTATATGGAATTGGCAACCAAAATTTTAGGTAGCGTGCCTATTGGTGTCAATTCCACCTTTGTTGGATATAGATGGTGGTTGCGGTGTGATAAACAAAGTGTAAGGTTGAATTTATTTAATAATGTGTTGGCTTTATTTCGTACCAAATTTGCTTGTAATTCAGCAATTTGATACTCTGTATTTAGGTGAGAATTATGTAAGGATTGTGTGTGAGAGAGTGTGAAGAAATTCAAGTGTGTGAGCATTCAAGAGGTTTCTCACGACTAGATCTCACGAGTGACTCGCGACTGGCAACTTGCCAAAATGCCACTCGTGTAAAGCATGTAGGAAGTTGAAGGGTTGCGACAGCTAGAGCATTACAGGACAAAAATTGACAGTCTAGCTTGGCTTAACTCACGACTCATCCCACTTGCGAGACTAAGTCATTAAAATGCCCTGTTTTGCAAAAAAATGACGTTTCACATTTCTCACGTATCCTACTATCTTATACCCACGAATTGTAGAGAGCTTCTAGAGAGAATTTTGAGAGAGAAATCCTAAAGAAAACCAAGATTGACTCATCCAAAATCTTAGACTTTTGATTTTCCAAATTTCTTTACTTTCACCCTTTCCATTGACATGTCCTTGAGAGGTTCATTTGCCAAATCCTTATTTCACCATACCCAAATCAATGAGGAGGTATTTTGGTGCTTGGGAAGCAGTTAAGAGATGACCAATTCACTTGGTTGATGCAATGGGCTTATTGTGGGATCCAGAAATCTAAAGAAGACAAGTTTAGGCTTAACCTTGCTGGAGCAAGAAGGTTGGAGGGCTTAGGTGCATTGGGTAGATTAGACTTGGAGGGTCTATTGCTATTCGTGTATCCCAACTTTACTCTTTAGTGGATCATTTCAACGCTTGGAGGGCGGTAAAGAGGTTTTTTGCCGAGTTCTTCGGTTTCCTCTTCGATAACACGTGCCGGTGTTATCTTTGTGTTTATATCTCTCTAACACTTACTCTTGCCTTTTAATTGTTGCTGTGTTGTGATTAATTATGGTGTAGAGTTGTTCATTTGTTTGAGTTTTTGCTTGTACTTATTATTCTGCATATTTATTGTTTGAGTATAAGCTTGTGTTGGTTATATTTGAAATTGGGGGTTTAAACATTCTTTAGTGTTTTACACACCAAGTGTACTTTCACAAAGATTGGTTTTTAGAGATGTAGTGTCTAGGTGTTGGCAGCAGTAACACATCACTTTCGGTGGTGGTAGATTGGAGAAGACAACAAAAAAAAAAAAAAAAAAAAAAAAAAACGTTTAGGGAGACAAGATTACTCTTGAACACCAAAGAGTTAGAGCACTAGATTTGATGACATGTTAAATTCTAATGTCTTATTGTATTGAATTGTATAAAATATTGTACAAGAGACTAACTTTAAAATGTATATATATATATAGGAGAGTATGAAGTTATACCATGTGGCACACTCTTTGAAGAGAATTGAAATACTCTTAAGCCACATCAGAGGTAAGAACAAATTTAAAAATTATGACTCTTTATTTCCTTTGGTTCAATGTTTTAAGACTTACTTTTGTTTCATTTGATTCAATGTTTCAAGACTTTTCGTCTCTCTCACATTCACAAAACTTAATGCGGGATGCGGAAGAGTTAAGAAGCAAAATACGTCTACTTCAAGAAAATAAAAAACAAAACATGTTTGCTTCTAAAAATAATTTCGAATCCATGAGAGTTTCTTGAATCCACAAGGAGAAAGAGTTTTAGAATCCACTAGAGAAACAATAGACAAAACCCTGTATTTTTATTAAAATCAATAATACTAAAAAAAAGTTTACAGACTTGAAGGCCTATTTAAGGGCTCAATAAAACTTAACAAACAAGAAAATATAATTTAAAATAGGGTTTTTTTTTTTTGATAGGAAAAATAGGGTGTTGTTAACAGGTGCTGTATAGCACTCGTTAATGTGATAAAATTTAAAATAAATTATTCATGTTTTTTTAGGGATGTGGAAAAAACTGAATATGTATTAAATGTGTGTCAGTTTATGATAAACCACAGTTGAAAAATAAAACTTTATCAATTTTCTATGCAGTGGAATTTGTGATAGATCATAAATGAACCACAGTTGGTTCATTAACAGGTGCTGGCCGGCACCTGTTAACAAAGTCCTTTAAAATAAATCATAATTAATACCTAACCATAATAGGAACCAGATTTGACTAAAAAAATATTTAAAACACCTAAAAACTTGGAAATAAATGTCATAAACCTAAAATAACGAAAATTATACAAAGAAAACCAAAATTAATATATGTCCTTCCTTCCCAAGCAAACTAGTTGCTAAAACAACAAAATCTCTCACTTTATCCATTTCCACCTTTCCAGACAGATTAGCTGCAAGGTGCAAACAATTAAAGTTTTGTAACTAGACATTCCTCCACGTTTTCAAGACAGATAAGCTGCAAAGAACCAAGGTTTTGTAACTAGAGGTGTACCCTTTTACCTAATTGAACTGTCCCACGGCCTTAATAAAAGCCCTCTCTTCCCTCCCACAAACACCAGACATATCAAACACTCCCCCGAGTGCAAGTGCAAGCGCCACTCTTGCATTTGAAAATATCCCAAGCAAAATTCAGTGCTCCACACAATAAAAATAACTTCAAAGATGACAAAACAGGCTCTCTTCTCCCTCTCATTTTTACTTGTATTTCTCTTCCATTGCATTACAACTTTAGGCCAGCCTGCCGCAGCTCCAGTCCAGCCAGCAAATGCACCAGTTCAGCCTGCAAATGCTCCAGTCCAGCCTGCCACCCCACCAGTAGTTCAGCCTGCCAAGGCCCCAGCCCCAGTCCAGTCTGCCAAGGTCCCGCCCACAAAGAAAGGTGTCCCTGATGTCACCAAAATCCTTGGTAAGGCTGGTGGGTTCTCAGTCTTTATCCGCCTCTTAAAAAGTACCGGAGTTTCTGACCAATTATACGGCCAGCTCAACAATTCAAATAATGGGTTTACCATCTTTGCTCCTACTGATGCTGCATTTTCGAGCCTCAAAGCCGGCACTATAAACTCTTTGTCCGACCTACAAAAGACCCAACTTGTACAATTTCACATATTAAACACAGTTGTTACTCTGTCAAATTTCCAAACTCTGAGCAATCCAGTGCCCACAGAGGCCGGAGATGCCGGTGAGTTCCCACTAACTGTGACCACTGCTGGCAACCAAGTGAACATCTCTTCTGTTCTTGTTAATACCACGTTGGGTGGAACTGTGTATTCGGATAACCAGCTTGATATTTATCAAGTGGATCAAGTGCTTCTTCCTCTTGACATTTTTAATCCTAAGCCTAAGCATAAGGTAAAGGCACCAGCCTCGGCCCCAACATTGTCAAAGCCTAAGTCTTTGGACAATGATAATGATGCAGATGCAGATGCAGACACTCCCTCTGTTGCTGCAAAAGTGGATGCGTCTGGAGCACTGAGTCTCAAGAGGCATGGAAATGGAATATTGATGTCCATTGTTGCTCTTGTTGCATTCATTGTCACTAGGGGACTTTGGTGGTGTTAATTTACTTTGGTGGGTTTCAATTATCTCGTGCAGTATGACTTTGCTGATTTGGGGTGAGCGGTCGTAATCTACACCGACTGCTTTCAAATAATTGCCATCTTTCCCTGTCTGATATGTATAATGCCAATTTGTGATGAGAAATATTGATGTTAAGGGTTTATTTTAATTTTTAATTTTTTGTTCTTGTCTTTTTTAAGTTCCAATTTCTATGTACTACAGAATTTTCAAGGATTTTTTCAAGACTTATGTCTTTGAGACTGAGAGCATTATTTGAATTCTTGTGATTAAATCTATTTACATTTTATGGTTTCCGTAGCAATCCTTATATTTATATATATATATATATATATACACACACACACAATACTAGGATGCATTTTACGCTTCGTTTGTTTTGGACTTTCATAAATTTATGTAAGATAGTTTTTTCCGTTTTCCGTATTTTACAATGTTAGCTAGTATTAAAAAAAATAAGCCAAATGATAATTATTTTTAGTTAACATAAAAAGTATAATTTATTTTTAGAAATTGTTTTTCACTAATTTTTTTAGAAAATAACTTTATCTTATGACAAGCTAAATAAGAGAAGTTAGAATATAATTTTTTTTTTTTTACATATTTAAGGTTGCTACCTAAGATAAGAAACTGAGATGGTTGTATAAAAAATGCATTTTGGAAAATGACTAGTTTTCTAGAAACCTTTAATTAACCTGGAATACATATAGAAATTATATACTTGGAATATAACTTTTTTTTTTCTTTTCTTTATTTTTTTTTTGTTTTTTGTTTTTTTGTTTTTTTGTTTTTTATTTTTTGTATTTGGTTGTGACCCTAAGAATAAGTTGGAAAAATGTTTTCTGCTGGCTCTTATGTAAAATTTGTTATACTTTTTCTGTAAATTCAAATAAAAGATGCACAAAAACTGTCAATAATGAAGATTAATTTGAGCAACTAGAAAACCAACCTAAAAATTAGTTTCCTTTTTGATTTGACCTCTTGTTGTGCTAGTTTTGCTGGTGTCTAGGTCTATGGAGTTGCTACTAATTTGATTTATAGGTGTGATTAGCTACCTATTGTTTAATTACCATTTCAATGTTAGAAGGTGTGAAGTCTCCTAATCTAACTTAAGGAATAAATGTCTACGAACCAAATTGGTCATAAATCCTATACGTACGGGAAGGTCTTATACACTTTATGTAACTATATTGCGTGTACTCTTTTTTTTTTGTACTTATTTTATTCTTATTTTATTTGCAATATTGGTTATGTTACAGTTGCTAATCAATTTTCCATCCAAAGCATAATTGAGTAACTAATCCACTTGGCTTAGTTAATTAAAAGAAAATCAATGGGGGTCAAAAACTTCTCACCCTATTTCTTTTACTTCTACTTTATTAGACAACATTAGATATAGTATAATAGGTTCAGCTGCTTAGACAACATTCTCTTAGAGTACCGGAGCTTGTGAGAACAAAGACCTGAGGCGACAATATGCTCCTTCTTAACTGGTGAAAAGAAGCAATTTTACGGTAGCGAATTTCAAGTTAAATATTTAAACTGTTAACACTATTTCCCTTAATTTTGAGACTTACGTGGGGTTGTCACTTATTTAATTTATTAAAAAAAAAAACTCAAATATAAAGTTCATAAATAAATAATAAGAAATTACAAGACATGTCAAAATAAACCAAATTATATGAATTTGGTCCTAACTACAATCCGGTCAAAGAAAAAAACAAAACAACTCACCTTTTTTTATCATATAATAAAAGAACAAAACCAATAAAAACAGAAAAATAAAATAGAAACAGCCCCAGGCATGAATTGTTTGCATAATAAAAAATGACAACTGTGGTAGTGCAACCCACAATGGTATGACAATTGTTGGGTCTAGACCCCCAATTAATTTGTATGATACTCTAGGTATAGGTTACAATGAGAGGTCCCAAGAAGAGCAGGGCTGATAGATGGTGTTTCGGAAAGGTTATAAGGTGGTTGTATACTATCAATCGGACTACCTGAGGAGGTTCTTAGGTGGCCGAGGTACCTTTAAAATGACCTGAGTTGGATTACTTCTTCCCAAATATTATGTGATAGCCTCTCATTCACTTGTGTTTTGTCTCCCTAGAAAAAATGTTCCAACCCCTTTCCCTTTTTGAGCCTCTTCTCTTTTATACTCTCTGGTTAGTGGATTGGTAATGATGAAAATATTCAATCTATGTGTGAGCCTCCCCTTTTGCCAGAACTGGGTGGCCCTTTGAGTCTAGGCTACTATTCCAGCATGTCCAACATCGAGAGGGTGGGTGTATTACAATGATTCCCTAGCAACTTGAACCTGGCAATGAGACCTGTGCTTGGATGGCGAACTCTCCCAAGGCATTATTTCTAATTGGCGATATTTCCCCTCCTTGGGAAGTAAGTGGGGTCCGTCTGGATCCCGCAGTCACTTGGTAACTTACACGATGGTTCAGTTTAGACCTTGTACATGCGAATTGGGCTAGGGGTTGATGGGTCTTGGCCCAAGTTTGGTTTGGGCTAAACTTTGTCCACCCACAAGTACTAAAAAACAAAGGCACTTATGGGTTCATCATTGATGGAACATTACGCAAACTAAACAAGAAATAAAAATACATAATGCCACCTATTTTAACATGCATGGATATAATTGAAAATGCACAAACTAGATATTGTTTGTCACATGACTTGTGATTATAATTCACATGTAATTCTAAAAATAATTATTGAATATCAAATCTAGAAATTTGATATTCTAACACTTTTCTATCATTTCATGTGAATTATCTCAATATTTATGCAAAAAAAATATCTATACCCATTCTAGATGATATGTTAAGTATATGGAAAAAAAAAAAAAAAAAACAAAACAAAACAAAACCTTATTTGGTTCTCTTATTCTTTTATGCGATGCAGGATTGAAAACAAATACGTTGGTTCGGTTGCACAATTTGATCCATAAATGAGTGGCAAATCTTTGAACATTGCATGTACGATTCTCTTGACTGAAAATTTGATTACCATAGACACACAAGTTTCAGTGGCTATTTTGGGATTTTTTTTAGGGGGTCAGTAAGAAGATGAATTTTATGGTTTACATGATTTCTTTTTTACAAATTTTTCCATAGTACCTGTACGTATTAGCAAGAAAATAAAAAATGATAAGTGCTACATTCATAACACTTTCATAACAAATCTTAGGTGATAAAATGATATTGGTTCTACTTTAAACCAACTACTGAAATTATTTTTTTGCTTATCATTAACAGCGAATAACAATCCACCACTTAAGATTTGTTGTAAAAATGTTGAAAATATAAGATTTCTCATAAGATAAATTATAAGTTCATTTGGCACATTGTTTATTAATACAATGAACATACTAATTATTTTTTCTAAGATTAAATCTTGGAAATCATCTATTATTTCCAAATACAATAAATATATTAATTATTGTTGTAAGTGAATTGCAAACAAGATCTAAATATGATAAACTTTTATATATTAATTTATTCAAATTTGTTAATATCTAAATGTTTTTTTTCTAAGGTTTAAGATGAACAAATTTTTGTTGTTGGGCTTATCATTTTTTTCCCCACAGATTTTAGATCAAATTGGTTTATTGTTAATTTTTGTCTTGTGTTTAAAAAGACCAAGATATTGTTAAGAGGATCATATTAAAGCTTATTTTAGTTGGGTCTAAAAAACATTAGGTTCAAATTGTTTAAATTTTATTTTAGGAGAGTCAATTTTTTTTTTTTTGAAATTTTTTTAAAATTAAATATAATAATAATTTTAGTTGGACACTACCTAGGGCCGCCCCTAACAAGTTTACATGTTTAATCATAGTTGGCAATTTAAAAATAAAAATAAAAAGAAGAAAAAATTGTCATAGAAGTTAGATCCGATCAATGTATCTTATCAATTGTATTTTGCTTTGTTGCATGAACCAAGCCCATGCAAATAGTTGGAAAACTGAGTGGGAATGGTTTGGTGGGTTTGGGTTAGTTCCTATCGGACCCTTTATATGAGCCCAATCCGTATGTGCCATAAAGAGGGCTAGGGACGCTGGGGGCACTTAGGGCCCATGAAGGAGGTCCAGTATCAAAAACTTCTACCCCAGAATTAACTTCATGCTCTGGCTGACTGTGCCCCTAATTTTTGGCCCAACTCCATTTTCCATACCAAAGCATAGCTGACTCTAAAAAATCTCAGCCACCCAAATGTAGTTTTCCAAGGCTTGCAAAGACTAGAAACAGTAGCAACATAGATGAAGCAACTTTGTTTCCAAATCATGTCAAATGCAGCCAAACCCTTTCCTAAGCATAAAACATAATACACCAAATCATAGAAATGGCATTTAAAAGGTCCAAAACCTTCCTCCTAGCTAAAAATTGGTCACAAGCATCCCCTAAAGCTTGATATAAATATTCATCACCAGCTCATAAGAGAGGTAAGAACGTTTTCCCTACAAAACCCAAAACTTTGATACCAAAGCCCAGTCAGCTACCAAGTTTTTGGATGATTCGAAAGCCCAGAGGTGGAAATACTAGTACATGGGAACTTTCCCTTTCTTACTTAGGACCTTTCTTAATTTCCCCATCTCATTGACTGCGGGTTGAAATTTCGGTTTTCGGACGATTCGGAAACCTGAAGGTGGAAATACTGGTACAGGAGAACTCCCCCTTTCTTACTTAGGACCTCTCTTAATTTCTCTCTCAATGACTGTGGGTTGAAATTTCAGACTTAAATATATATATATATATATATATATATATTTCTGCACTTTCTTGTGTTTCACTTTGTTTTGGTTTTACTTTTCATAAAGCACCATTAGCCTTTGTGTACTCTGCATTGCGAATCTTGGGCTTGACTTTCCAATAACAGATGAATTTAACAAACCCAAGGGGAGTTTTTGGGCTCATTTTACAATCTTGGTCTTTGTCGCAAAACCTACCCCGACACCAATCATCTCTCTCACTAAGACTTAAAATATATATATATATATATATATATATATTTTCTATGAACACATTCATAATATGTAGGTCCTTACATTTATCCTTAAACATGGTATACATTTTCGGACTATAGGTAAAGCTAAATAAGCCTCGGCATCTGATTGCTAAGTCTCTTTTCTCGCATCACATCTACCCTAATTTTGTTCAGTCTGTGAAAGCTAAGCAATCAAATGATTCATATACATCTTTTTCTGCCTGTACACCCAATCAATTGAGATCTCCTCTCTCTTTCCTGCCTTCCCAAGCAAACTAGTTGCTAAAGCAACAAAATCTCTCTTTCTATTCATGAATCCCTCCACCTTTCTAAGACAGATCAGCTGCAAACAACTAAAGTTTTGTAACTAGAAGTGTACCGTTTCACCTAATTGCACTGTCTCCAGCCATAATAAAAGCCCTCTCTTCCCTCCAACACATATCAAACATAAAAAACACACTCCTGCAAGTGCAAGTGCAAGTGCAAGCAAAACATCCCAACTCCCAAGCAAACACAGTACTAGCCTCCACACAATAAAATAACTTCAAAGATGACAAAACAACGAGCTCTTTCCTCCCTCTCAATTTTACTTGTATTTCTCTTACATTGCAACACAACTTTAGGCCAGCCTGCCGCAGCTCCAGCCCAGTCAGCAAATGCACCTGTCCAGCCTGCAAATGCTCCTGTCCAGCCCGCCACTCCGCCAGTAGTTCAGCCTGCCAAGGCCCCAGCCCCAGTCCAGTCTGCCAAGGTCCCACCAACACAGAAAGGTGTCCCGGATGTCACCAAAATCCTTGGAAAGGCTGGTGGGTTCTCAGTCTTTATCCGCCTCTTAAAAAGTACCGGAGTGTCTGACCAATTATACGGCCAGCTCAACAATTCAAATAATGGGTTTACCATCTTTGCTCCTACTGATGCTGCATTTTCCAGCCTCAAAGCGGGCACTATAAACTCATTGTCCGACCTACAAAAGACCCAACTAGTACAATTTCACATATTAAACACAGTGGTTACTCTGTCAAATTTCCAAACTCTGAGCAATCCAGTGCCCACAGAGGCTGGAGATACCAGTGCCAGTGAGTTCCCACTAACCGTGATCACTGCTGGCAACCAAGTGAACATCTCTACTGGTCTTGTTAATACCACGTTGGGTGGAACTGTGTATTCGGATAACCAGCTTGATATATATCAAGTGGAGAAAGTGCTTCTTCCTCTTGACATTTTTAATCCTAAGCCTAAGCAAAAGGCACCAGCCTCGGCACCAACATTGTCAACGCCTAAGACTAAGGACAATGGTGATGAGGATTCTCAGTCTGTTCCTATCGAAGTGGATGAGTCTAGTGCAGTAAGTCTCAGCGGGCATGGAATATTGGTGTCCATTGAAGTTATTTTGGTCGCATTCATTCTCACGAAGGGACTTCGTGGTGTATATGTACCTGCTTAATATTCTTAGGTGGCTTCCAATTTTCTAGTGCCGCGTGATTTTGCTGAGTTTGAGTGAACGGTCGAAATCGATTCTAAGTGCTTTGAAATAATTTTCATCTTTTCCTTTGCAACATGTAGTAATGCTAATATCTAATGAGAACTTATCTTGTTTTTAATTTATTTTTATTTTTAAAAATGTTTGTTATTTTTCATTTTCAAGTTCCAATTTCTATGTACTACTCGAGTCTTTTTTTTATTAATGATTTTCCAGACTTGTTCCTTTGAGCTCCAAATGTATTTCATGTTTGAAAATATTATAAGTTGTCTTTTAGAGAGGGTGAGGTTTGGGCACAGTGTCCAGTGGCACTGGATCCATTGAGATTATAACACGTATCTACTTTTGAACACATGTTATCATCTTAACGAGTCCAGTACACTACATGCATTGGACTTAAACCTCACCCTTTTAGAAAATATTATCTAGAAAATTGACTCCTCCTTCAAAACATTTTTTCTTGAAAAACTAACACTAAATGATACCAATCTATGGGTAGAACTCACGACTAAAAACCAACTTACACAAAAGGGTATCCAAGATCTTATATACACGGTTAAATTTACACTTAAACTATGTTGGACATTAGAATTATAATAACATGACACAAGTAGTCTATTTTATTGCTTAATCCAACTTTTTGAAGAGAGGAAATTCCAAACTTGATTTCATAACTTTGGGTTGCTTTAGAGACTAGAGAGCTAGGTTCAAGAAAGCTTTCAAGAACTCTTTCCTATTCTTGAAGATTTTCACTTCTCTCTATTTTATTTCTCTTTTAATAGTCCTCATTTTCTAAGGATTCCCTATTGATGTCTTTAATAAGGATATAGGGGGCTATTTATAGTGAAAACTAGCATTGCTTGAAAAAGGTCGGCATTGAAACTACGACTGCTTTTTCATTACGTTTCTCTTCCTTAACATGTGAAGAGAAGATATCCACTAGTTGCGAATCTTAAGGTGTAGATTTATCCATCAATAATTGATGTCCCATAATCCAAGGGACCTTTTTTTTTACGAAAAAAATGGGTGAGTGGGGGCTGATGATGTCAAAAAAATCACCAGTGAGCCACACGGTTCCAACACGCTCAATACCAAACTTGCCCAACACAGAAAAAGACTTTACAGAGAGTACCGGTGTGGTACCGGCCAAAGACCCTCCGAAGGTTAAGTCAGAAGAGAGCTCCAACAATGTTAGAGAGTATGAGCTTTAGAGAAATTGTGCGTACCTTTTTCTTGAGGGTCTTTGGGTTTTTATAGTCGCGTAAAGCTAGACTCCTTTGCTTGCAGAACAAGTCTTTTCCTTATGGGGAAGATACTCATTAATGCGTGTATATTCTAGAATTCTACTCATGTTGGGATTCTACAAACCAGGGCTAATCGTGTGTTGCAAGTATTTTCCATTTAAGGTTCTTTGGAGACCACATAATAATGGGTTGGATGCCACGTGGCCGTTCGGTCTGTACATGCCACATCTGTCTGTGCCACCTCCGTCTAGATAGCTCTGTCATGCATAATTTTTTCTCTTCAGGGGCAATCATTGTGGTGGATTCCCATGGGTGTGACCATTGGGACACTCACTTGCTAGGGAATGTTGAATTGAACCATTACTATTACTATCCGGGGTGATAACAGATCTCACCCTAACCCCATGAGAAGTGTAGTATCCTTTGGCTAGCTGCAGGAGGGAGTTCCCACATTGTGCATACTCCAAGAGACTTAAAATAGAGTTACCACATAAATTAATTTTTTTAAAAGGAGAAAACTAAGAAAATTAATCTCTAAAAGTTACATTTTTAGAGATGAATAATGAAGATTACATGCATCATTTGGTAAAAAATATGTGCATGATTTTAGTCCTAGATACAATCTAAAATAGAGAGAAATTACATTTTATTTATTTATTTCCTAGTTACATTTTGAAACATCAAGAAAATAGTGCATAAAAAAATTAACCTACATTCCAAAGATTAAGTTTGGGAGTTATATAACTAGGTGAGAAGGTGTTTGACACCCATAACACCCAACCTAAGTTGGTCACCTATGGTACAATGGCCAATATAAACAAATTCACTAAACTGTCACACAATTTAAGTGATAAAAATATCAAAACAGAAAATTTATAGAAAATCCATCACTGTGTACTAATCTATTCAAGAATAATAACTAATAAGTCAATCACATTAATTAGTTATTAGAGCACTAGCATTAAGTGTGCCAAATGCCAAATATTTGATGTTTGATACACTAAAAAACATCTCATATAAGATATTCTAAATGCCAAAATATTTGGTATGAATGAACAGTGCAGTCTCAAATTCGAAAGCACATTGTTCACAAATTGTAAAATTTTTATTATTTTTTATTCACTGGTGGGCCCTCTTTCTTTTCTTCTGATTTTTTCTTTCTTCCCTCTTTCTTTCTCATTTGCTCCACCCATTTCTTTGCTCTGCTATCTTTATAGTTTGGGTTGATTTGATTTTGGTGGGTTGTGGTTGAGGTGGTTGGTGGTGGTTGATTTTGGCCGGTGGTGGTTGATTGATTTTGGCTGGTGGTTGTGGTAGTGGTGGGTTTTAATTTGGTGGGGTGAGGTGTGAGTTGTGGGTGTGGGTGGTGGTGGTTTGTGGGGGTGGTAGGTATCGTTGGGGTTTTGTTTGTTTTTATTTTTTTATTTTTTAATAAATTGCAGTAGGTTTTTTTAATGTTATTTTAATGTATTGTATATTTATTTTAATATATTAAATAGAAAAATAGAACATGTAATGTATGGTGTATTGTAAAATGATATGTTAAAATAATAAAGTAAGTTTTTTGATATGTTAAAATCGCATACTTTTGTAACAGTTGATGTTGATTCTCTTAAGGACTCATTAAAATGATACTTTTTTTTTCTTTTTTTTCTTTTTTTAACTTAGCCCCCTCTTATAAACTTTAGGTCTCCCTCCTTTCCAACCAGCCTAGCAAACCTAGCACAATTGGCAACTATCCAACCCAAAAACTTAACAAAAACAATAAAAACATTTACAATGGTGATTGCATTTTAGCAAAAAAGAAAAACTATTTAACTACCAAAGAACCAAAAAACAATGTGTTATTGGAAAGGCTAAAGCTAAATTTTTTGCAATTACACTAAACTGGTATAAATACCAATTGACTTTAACAAGTTGTTAAAAATAAAATAAAATATTTTATTAAGATTATTTCTCTTCCTTTAATTAAAAAACACAAATTTTCTCTCATCCTTATTATTTTAATTAATGAGTTATTTATATTATTTTAAATGAAGTGGTAAAAAATAGAACATTTAGTGTAGGGTGTATTGTAAAGTGATGTAGTAAAAATAGATAAAATAGTTTTTTGAAATGCTAAAATCTAAATTTTTTAGCAGCACTATTGTAAATGCTCTAACTAAATAATAATAATAATAATAAATAGCTACCCTGGTATTAATATTTTTTTTTAGATGATTGCTTTTTAATGTATTGAGAAACAACAAATTTGTGTATTTATAATTTGTTAATACTATATGAATGTCTATTTGGATTATTTTATTTTATTATTATTTTTGCTTATACTCCAGCCCCCTAACTTAAAATCATGGGTTCATCCCTGATAATTAAAATGTATGCATATGGGATGAACATGTTAAGATGTGAAGGTATAAACCCTAGATGCAATTCTTACATGACATATGAGGATATTTTACACGATTTGCTTAAAATCAAATTAGGCATCAAACTGGAGCTTTAAGATCTAAATCCAATTTTTTATAATATCAAAGTGAACTATTGTCATTCCTACGTAAAGAAACACAGACATCTATCCTAGATGACATGAGGATGTTGTGTAACAAAGAAAACATATGTTAAAATCGTGACAAAAATGAATAGATCTTTTGTTCTATCGATTTAATCTAACCATAAAATGATGCATGAGCATAGGAGTTATGATTATAGAATTACAACTAACGGTAAAAACAAATCTAAGATGATAAACTCCATAATCTAGACTAACACTTGGAAACTAATCTAACCTAACACACGTTTTTGAAAATTTTTTAATTATAAAATCATGATAAAACCTAACTAAACATGCTCTAAAATTAAAATCAGCTGCGAAGGAATCGAAGGCACCTGCATGCACTTTCTAGTTATCGATCAGTTCTTGGGCCCGGAGTGGATTGTTGATCTTTCTTGCCACTACAATTGTCTTTGATCTTAGATTGTTCAGATTTCCACCTATTATATAGCTTCTCTGTAAGATAAATGCTTGTTGATAAATCTTTGTTTCGTTGATGATGATTGATTGATGCAATAGTGTAAACTGTAGAATACTATTTGGATTTGTGTTTGTGAATAAAACAAAGGAGGCTAAAGTGATTTGTGTACTGTGAAAAGTGTGTGTACGATGAAAAATATGCAAATTAAATATTCATGGCTATATATGATGGGTGAAAAACCTGGGCTCTAGAGGTTCACTAAACTACCATAGGCAAAAAATTTTTGACCATTTTTAGTTGGGATACTTATCCTATTTATAGAGAGAGAGATATTTTCCTAATTTTTTAAGTCTCAGAGGCCATGCAATTGGTGGTTTTGTATCCCATCAATCTCTCACGAAATTAGAAAAAAGAAAAAAAGAAAAGAAAAGAAAAAGATGAGCTTCTTATTAAATCAATTGAAGCCATGCAATTGTTAAATTACCAATTGCCCAAAAAGTTTAAATTATTGGGATATGATAAATTTAATCATTTAATCATATACTTTTAACATTCCCTCTCACGTGTGGATCAAAACTATCTTTTAATAGGTGAAGGAGATAATGATCAAACTCAAGATCTTATACTTTGATATCATGTTAAATTACCAATTGTCCCAAAAATTTAATATTTAACCACATGCATCTAACAACAATTGGATCCACCCATTGGCTGGGCAACAATATTTTAGTTTAGTTATGGGCAATTAGAGATGAACTTCAATTTGCTAAATCAATTAGATCAACCCATCTAATAGTGGAACTTTATGCTAACCTGATTTTGAATTTTCTATAAACTATATCACTGCACATAATTTTTATGCTAGAATTGATAGAGATTGCATATCACTCGTGAGCTCAAATCCCGTCTAGAACTAATCCATTCCTACCATGAAGGAAAATCAAACAACTGACTGCTTTGCAAATCTTGGATGGATGAATGACTTGCCTTTTGTTATTCACAGCATATCTCAGTAGCAACTTAAGCCGTTAATAAATTTGAATATGTCAAACTTGGTTTCAATTCGTTTTATAAAAATATGTAATATTACATATTTTGATGGACCCATTGGTTGGGCAACAATGTTTTAACCGAGTTATGGACAGTTAAAAATGAACTTCAATTTGCTAAATCAATTGGATCCACATCTAATAGTCGAACTTGATGTAAATTGATTTTACATTTTCTAATAAATAATATAATTGGTAATTACCAATTCTCCAAAAAAGTTAAGCTATTAGAAAAGATAAATGTAATCGTTTAGCCATATAGTTCTAATACTCTCCCTCATGTATATATAAGCCCAAACTCTCTTTTAATAGGTGAGGCCTTACATGTAGAATTTTAAATGAGAGGTAGAGTGGAGGAAACAATGATCAAACTCAAGAATTCCTAACCTAACCATGTTAAATTACCAATTTTCTCAAAGGCTTAAATTTTTAGAATAATCGATAATTTAACAATCATGTACTGTGCACATCATTTTTATGTTGAAATTGAAAGAGATTGCATATCCCTCTTGAGCTTGATTCCCATCTTGAACTTGCTCATTCCTACCATGAAAGAAATCAAGTAACTGACTGCTTAGAAAGTTTGGATGGATGGATGACTTGCCTTTATTATTCATTGCTTACTGCAGTTAGATGTAATAACTACTCAAGCCTTTGTTAAATTTTGATTTGTTGGCTTTCAAATTATTATTATTTTTTTTTTGATTTGTTGAACTTAGCTGTGACTCTTTTTATAATTATATGTAATAACTCTTCCATTTATTTATTTATTTTATAGTCTTGTTATCCAAAAAAAAAATAAAAATTATTATACAAAATCTAAATATCTTAGAAGGTTGCTTTTCCAAACCCTTAAAAAATACATTCAAATACTAGTAATTTTCATAGTTTCATTAATACTTAACTTCATGCTAATGAGACACGTGAGCCAAAAAACCAGCTTAATTAACAGTCATGTGAGCATGTCTGTTTGAAACACAAGATTATATATAAAAATAAATTCACACTTTTATCCCTAAAATTTTGAAACCTCTGCCCCATATATGCTCTTTTTTCCATCCCTCCATTCATCAGTTTATAGGCACCAAGCTTTTTACCAAAAGTTTTACGCACGATATTTTTTTTATTTACTCTTTTTTGGTGTTGTAATTACGTGGTCCAAGTGTGGTGAGTGAGTAAGAGAGTGCAAAAACATTTTGGTGCTTGTAGCAGAGTTATTCCCCCACCCTCACGAGTAATTGTTAGATATTTTCGAAGTATGAAAAATAGAGTTTATTTCTCTTATATTTATGGTAGGGTCTACTCATTAAATTTATAGTGGGGTTCATCATGAATGTGAGAAGATGGAGTATTATTTCTGTACAGTATTTAAGAATTTTCCCACTCTTACTATTCAGTGTTTCCCATTTCCCATTTCCCATCTCTCTCTCTCTCAACCACCTTTGTTCAAGTGCGAGTGAGTGGTCAGGAACGAAGACATGACTTCAATTGAAGGGACCAAAATTCTGAGGAGTAAATTTGTCATTTGATCTGGATTAGTATCGTAATGTTGATATGTTAAAAGTTAAAACATCAAATAAAAGTGTTGAGCTAATAATACTGATATAACAGATACTTTTTACTTAATTTGAGAGAGAGAGAGAGAGGAGGTTCTACCTAGTTGATGCAATGTTAGACTGTTACTGAAAGGGGAGTAAGTTCTTTTGCAAGAAGAAATGAACTGAAAACAAAAGCTTAACCTAAGCGAACTTCAATGCATAGATGCAAACATGCATTTTTTTACTAAAAACTCATAAAGCATATTTCCTCCTCTGGGAGAGGTAGAGTAGAACACTCATAATAGTATCTTATAGGTTACTTCTCCGACCCCTTTAAAAAATATATATTCAAAAAATTGATATTTTACATGGTTTCATTAAGTCTAATTCCATGAATTTAGAGAGGCAAATATAGGAAAGATCCTCCCTCTTTTTCACTCTTCTTTATTGAGATGAGCTTAAATCTTCCTAGAAAAAGAAATATATACCATTACCTGCTCTACTTCAACCTAAAATTAGTTGAAAGGCCTAAAACTTCCTTAAACATTAATAAACATCTGTTTATAATATATAGTAGTATATATATATATATATATATATGTTTTTTTTTTTTTTTGGTATTATAGTAAAAGAAGTCAACTCCAGCTTTCGTGCTTAAAGGTCTGAGCTGCTTCCTTTGCCAAATCTTGGACTTCTTGACGGATTAGAGTTGGAGTTACCTTGAAGTAGAGAGTGTGGAACATGTTCTTTTGAGTTCAGAGAACTTCCATTATAACTTCTGCATTCTTGTTGTTGGATGTCGTGGTTTACATAATTTTAGCTAATCTATGATTGAAGCTCAAATCCTCCATTTCCCAACTATTGAATTATTTTTATAAGAAAAGTAATCTAAGATGAGATTTATTATAGGCTTCATTATCATTTCAAATAAATTGAAATGATTATGAATGATAATATCAAATCTAGTATCACCAACTACGCGTCTTGTAGTTGTAGATTAAAAATTTGGACTTTCCAGTAATACCCAGCAGGTTTAATCAACTTCGATAATCTATATATATATATATATATATATATATATATATATATCTAAAAATTGAAGTGTAGTATTTACTGCTATTATGCTCATTTTGAGTCATCTCAACCATCACGTCATTCGCTACATCATTATTTTTCTTATTTATTTTTTACCTTTAATTTTTTTTTGAGAATATTAATATATAAATATATTAGATTTACAAATTCATCTAAGGTGGTTTAACTTTACACATTCATTTCCCTCAAAAAAAAAAAAAAAAAAAAAAAAAAAAAGACTTTGCACATTCATCTAATTTAATTTTGATTTTATAACTAAATAATAAATCAATTAAAAAAAAATTATACATATTCATCTTGAACGGTTTTGACTTTACACATAATTTTTTTTTTTTTTTTTTATTTTATAATCACTTTACAAGTCTTGATTAATTTTGCTTTTACATCCTCATCTACTTTAATTTATATGTAAATAACTGAAAAATGATTAATGAAGAGTTTAAAAAAAATTTCTATAAAAAGGTATTCACAAGTCTTGATTAATTTTTTATGGTAGAAAAGATACAATGTAACAACTGCCCCCATAGGGGGAGTTTGAATCAAGTGTAGTAGATCACTTACTAGAGGTTTGTACCCCATTGTTCTATTATTGATTAATTCATTTGTTTTCCTAGATGCAAGTATTTATTTTCATCATTTTACTTACAACGCTAAATGCTTTTAAGGAATGGATTTTATTGTTGAATTGATTCGGAGGGATATCACATTATAATATGTCCTATTTTGTGTTGTTATTAGGTTTTATTGCAACAGAATAGTCTGAAAATATAATGAAAAATATTTTGTGCTATTGAAGAAGATGGTCTTTATGCAGTTTTTTTTATTATTTATTATTTATTTTTTTATTTTATTTTATTTATACTGTTTGTAAATATTTTGTCTAACAAATTAGCAAAAAGTTGTTATAGCTTTGTTATATGATATTCCTAAATGCTTGAGTAATTTTTTTACGTGTTTATGAAAATTTTATATTGCTCTTCATCTTTCTTATCTCATTAGTTTATTCTTTGAGTTTTGTAAGAAAATAAATTCAATTTTGTGTTTAAATTATTTATTTATCTATTCATTATTCACATGTGGATTAGATTAGGAAAATATTTACAAAATAATTCTTCTTCTTTTTTTCAAAAAATTTCCTTTACTTATTTTCCCTTTGGAATTGTAGTCTTGGTTTTTTTTTTTTTTATAAGGAAAAAAAAGTTACAATTATTATGTATAAAGTTACAACCAACACTTTTGCTTGAGATCATAAATATATTTCTATTGTGTGACTTCAAAGTCTTATTAAAAATTTTAAATTGCTTATGCATTAGATATTTGACTCGATCACATGAAATTTGATATATTTTACATATTCGGGATAAATAATTTGAGCTTGATGTGAGTTTTATCCTTTCCCTTCCTTTTTTATTTTTAATTGTAGTTTTGTTAAGTTCTATTAATTTTTTAATTTTTGAGATGCGTTTTTTGGTGTTTTGGATTGTAGGGTAGAAAAAATTAGGTTGAGAAATTTTGTTTAAAATTGAAAGAATAAGCTCCAAATTCTATATACTTTTAATGATACACAAAATGTTATAAATAAGTTTTATTAAAAAATGAATATTTTCATTAACTTACCTTTTAAATTGCAATAAATAATTGTATTGTTCTCATTTTGGAACAACAAAAATAATATATATTACATTTGTAATTGTTCCAATAATAAATGAAAATATGGTTATGAAATACATTGCTCTTTATTTAATTAGTCCAAATTTCAATAAAATAAATTTAATAAGACCTGCCTAAAAAATTATCCTGTGAAACATGCGATCCACGTCTAATAAATAAATAAATAAATTACACTGCAATGAAAAAAAATTGCTACAGCATGTAACTTTAGGGAGGGTCTGGTCCTTGGCCTCTGATTGCTAAATCCCTCCTCCCACGTCCCATCTACGCTCATTTTGTTCCGTCTGTGAAAGCAAAGCAATCAGCTACATCATTATCTGCCTCTACATTAGATTAATTGAGAATTTGAGATGCCTCCTCTTTTTCCTGCCTTCCCGAAGCAAACTAGCTGCTAAAACCACAAAATCTTTCATTTTATTCATTCATTTTTCATAGATACAATTAGAACCGAATCTGGCAAACTCATTTAATTAAACCCGGTTGGCAAAATGGCACTGGAATTATTTGCACTTACATTTGGATTGAACTGAGATTGGCATGGTCTAGCCGCAGTGAAAGGTTGATAAAAATTGGGGGATTCTAGCTTGTTGAGGAATATGGAGTGTCACATTAATCAAAATTCAAAAAAACAAATTGTAAATTTGGATATGTAGCATTTGTAGGTAGAACTGAAATGAACATTAATTAATGATTATAATCCTATACTTCAACTCTTTTATCAGCAAAAAAAAAAATATTAACTCAAAATACATCCTATTATAACTAATTGCAAATGGAAGAATAGTGTTGAAGTTTACTTTGTTTGAGGAATTAACCAGAAACAAGGAAGAGTAATTTTTATTTATATTTCGATAGATAAATAATGGGGGAGGGGTGATGGGAAGTACTCCTTTTGTGGTGCCTCGTAATACTATCTTTTGTTTTCAACTTCCTCCATAGGTTGTAGAAAACAAATGATTTTCATGGCTAAGAATAATTATCTGTGACTGTGAAAGCAAAGCTATGACAAGCATCTTTATTTTCCTTCTCACACAATTGAGATCCCCTATCTTTTTTCCCGCCTTCCCAAGCAAACTAGTTGCTAAAAGCCTAAAACAACAAAATCTCTCATTTTATCCACTCTTTCCTCTACCTTTCCAAGACAGATTAGCTGCAAACAACTTAGATTTTGTAACTAGAAGTGAGCCCTTTCACCTAATTACATTGTCTCCCAGCCATAATAAAAGCCCTCTCTTCCCTCCAACACATATCAAACACTCCTCCAAGTGCAAGTGCAAGTGCAAGCACCACTCCTGCATTTCAAAACTTCCCAGCAAAGCAAAACAGTCCTCCACACAACAAAATAACTTCAAAGATGACAAAACAGACTCTCTTCTCCCTCTCAATTTTACTTGTATTTCTCTTCCATTGCATCACAACTTTAGGCCAGCCAGCCGCAGCTCCGGCCCAGCCAGCAAATGCTCCGGTACAGCCCGCCACTCCACCAGTAGTTCAGCCTGCCAAGGCCCCTGCCCCAGTCCAATCTGCCAAGGTCCCGCCAACACAGAAAGGTGTCCCTGATGTCACCAAAATCCTTGGAAAGGCCGGTGGGTTCTCAGTCTTTATTCGCCTCTTAAAAAGTACCGGAGTTTCTGACCAATTATACGGCCAGCTCAACAATTCAAATAATGGGTTTACCATCTTTGCTCCTACTGATGCTGCATTTTCGAGCCTCAAAGCGGGCACTATAAACTCATTGTCTGACCTACAAAAGACCCAACTAGTACAATTTCACATATTAAACACAGTTGTTACACTGTCAAATTTCCAAACTCTGAGCAATCCAGTGCCCACAGAGGCTGGAGATACCAGTGACGGTGAGTTCCCACTAAACGTGATGACTGCTGGCAACCAAGTGAACATCTCTACTGGTCTTGTTAATACCACGTTGGGTGGAACTGTGTATTCAGATAACCAGCTTGGTATATATCAAGTGGAGAAAGTGCTTCTTCCTCTTGACATTTTTAATCCTAAGCCTAAGCATAAGGCACCAGCCCCCTCACCAACATTGTCAACGCCTAAGACTAAGGACAATGATGATGAGTCTCAGTCTGATGCTACCAAAGTGAACGAGTCTAGCCCAGTAAGTACCAGTGGGCATGGAATATTGGTGTCCATTGAAGTTTTACTGGTCGCATTCATTCTCACGAAGGGACTTGATCGTGTATGAGAAAATGAGAAAATGCTTATTAGGTGGGTTCCATTTTTCTAGTGCCGCGTGATTTTGCTGAGTTTGGGTGAACGGTCGAAATCGATTCTGAGTTCTTTCAAATAATTTTCACCTTTTCCTGTGCGATGTGTATTAAGACCAATCTGTGATGAAGCTTTTTTCTTTTTCCTTTGTTGTTCCCATTTCTATGTACTTGAGAGTATTTATTTAATGATTTTTCCTTTGAGCTCCAACATTTAACTTTACTTTCCGAACTCTAAAGATCAAATGTATTTTCTGTTTGCTTGTTTCGGTAGATAACATTTCCTTATCAGTCATCTTTTAGAAAATATTATCTAGAAAATTGACTATTAGCTCCTTCAAAACGTTTTTTTTTTTTTTGGGTTGAAAAACTAACCAATTTTTTCATACAAGTAAGTTGTCTGTGCGATGCACGGATAATTTTTTGATATTTTATGTAAAACGGTTTTAGATAATGTTATACATATATTATAAAAAAAAGTAAACTAAATTAAAGTAAAGAAACATATACATTTTAAGATATTAAAAATTAGTTTAGTAGTTTCACTGCATACTTTTAGCCTTCTCAAGATAAGATTATTATTGTCAATTTTTAAAAAAAAAAATCATGAAACCAAAGATAAATGCAAAAGAGTAATAAGATCATGAAAATCAACTAATTTGTGTTGTGTTCACATATTTTATACCATGAAATGAAAGTATGCTCAACTCTCTCACCGTCTTCTACTCATCGATAGTATGATATTAAGACATAATATGGACAAGTGTATATGCACTATGCATGTATTTTATAGATGATTTAAAATTAAATCATGGTAGAATATAATTTTACATTGCAAACCAAATATTTTCTCTACTTACATACCCAAAACAAAAACTATCCAACCAAATTACCCAAACCTAAATCATATTTAAGTCTCTAATTTTAAAAAGAAAAAAAAATTACCCGTAGAGGTTTCTGCGTCTTGATGGTAGTGCAAGGCCTGTATAACAGAAGTGGTGACCTCTTATATTCCTATTTCTCTCTCTTTCAAATATTTTGTCAGTTTCAGGTCTTTTATTTTGATAATATATAGTGAAATAGTACGTTTTATTTAACAATTTATAACATTTTTGTCTCTCTATCTCTCTTCAGGACCTTATCTGGTTAGTTATTACTATTAGTCCTTAATTATTGTTATTTTTTCCTTTTAAAAAAAATACTAAAATGGTGGGTTTGCTTTGTCAGTCTCAAATATTTTATTTTGGTAATATATAGTGAAACAATACGTTTTATTTAACAATCCACAACATTTTTGTGTTTCTTTATCTCTTCTCAAGGCCTTATTTGGTTAGTTATTACGTACTCCCTTTTTTTTTCTTTTTTCTTTTTTTAAATAATAAAATAATGGGTATGCTAAAAGACATGATGTAGGAGTAAAGGCTCGAAATAATATGTTGGGCCATGGGCCTGTCCGAGGACACTAAAATGTCCGAGGAGATTGCCAATAACTAGTAAAGACCCAACGTAGGGCCTTGTAGGTAAAAGACACTTAGAGGAATGTCTGAGGAGGAAATCCCTCTCGGATATGGCTAGCGTATCTCAAATTTATATCCTAGCAACTGGAGGAACCTTCTAGGAAGCTCAAGAGATGAGGATGTGTCTTATGAATATGAAAGAAAGGGGAGAGAATACAAAAATATCTAAGGAAAAACTGCTACCACTGCATTAAATTCACTATAACCACTTTCTTGGCCGCATTTATATGGAGAAGACGTCTAAATAGTGAACCTCTGGTTACTACAACTTACAAAAAACCAGAAGAGGTGTCTGATGGGACAAATACTCAAGTGAAGTCCTAGATGTTTGACAAATGTAAGGTTAAGATGATTCAAAGAGAGTTATATAATGCAAAGAATCCTTTATGAAAGGGGGAGGGAAATTCTAGAAAAAAAAAAGGAGAAGAAGCTTATCGACAATTGTATGTAAAAAAGATCAATGCACAAGAAAAGAAAAGCATCTCGGACTGAGAATTTTTTCCCATTTGTCTCCGAAGTTTCTTTCAAATCTTCTCTGAAATTGTGATAATTATAGCCCGAATTCACTAAAACCCAGTTTTCCAACCCACCATCTACAAATTTGTTGTCTTGGGCTCATTGGGCCATTGCACTATAAGTTTGGACCACAAACTGAGACCCTACACATGAAGAATAGAGAAAGGTGTGGTGTAAGTTTAGTCAATTAATGAGAGATTAATGATATAACAATAAAATAAGTTAATATGAAATTTTAGGTAACAGTAAAAAAAACTTAATGAAAGAGGTAAAAAAGAGGCTAATTACAAAATTAGAGTGCCACTTGGTAGAAACTCATGCACTCCCGCATGAGGTCTCTGTTTATATTTATATATAAATATATATATATATATATATATATATATATATATTGATATTGATGATTGATTTGGTAGCAACCTTCAAAATAAATTGAAAAATATTTTCTGTTGCTTAGCTCGTATAGAAAATTACTTAGAATTTTGTAATTTCAAATAATCATTTGCACAAAACCTTCATTCACAGCATGAATATGAGATAGAGCAACTAGATAATTACCCAAAAATTGATTCAGACTTTTCGATTCAACCTCCTGGCACGGTGGTTTTATTTTGTGTGGTGCTATATGATGGCATGTGGAGTCGCCGCAAGTGATGGTATGTATAAGTGTGATTGGCAACATATTTTATAATTACTAAGCTAATGCAAGGATGGTGTGAAGTATCCTAACCTAAATTTAGGTTAATATCTACAATCTAAATAGTAAATATATGTAACTTTCGAAGTTCCATGATATATTATGTGTGGCCGTGTGGGTAAATAGTGCAATATATGCGGTTCCATGTAATGTGCAGAAAAATTTGACGATTTGTTTTTTTGTTAGGCAAAAAAGATAAAAGTAGATAAAATTTATAAGTGTTAAAATGATGTGATTATTTTTTAATAAAGTATAGTTGATGTAATATATTAGATTTTTTAAATTAATCTATCTATATCTGTTATCTGAAAGCATCTTAAATTTTGTAAGTAATTTTTTTTCAAGGAAACATAATGCATTTTTATATTTAACTAGCATACAGTCCGTGCTTACACACGGAAATATTAACAATTGTGATGATAAAATGTTTATTTTAGTAGATTCAGTTTCCACATTAAGCATTATGAATGAAAGTAACTTAACACCAACATTTAAAAATCAAATTGGACACATAGCACAAAACTAAACTACAATTAGAAATTAATTTGATTCGATTTGAATTCTAAAATTGAACTTTAACTTAATATAATATATATGATTATATTTTTGTCACTTTTAACAAATTAACAAAATCTTAATCCAGACACACTAAAAACTATTAAAAAATAAGAACTGATCATTGAGCTTGGAATCTTCTTGGAGGTGCCAATGAAGTGCTAATGTATGAGAGTGTGAAGCAAGGAAGAGTGGGATTGAACATTGTGTTTGAACCCGGCCTTGCTCTAAGAAATCCGTAAGGAGGAGGAGATGGCAGTGTGTGGATCTAGTTGGTAGAGGTTGAGAGAGGAGGAAACATGGGATGACGATATGGAATTAGGAGGAGATTATGTTTTACTTTTATAGTCTTTCTCGTTGGACTTCTTGGTTCTGGTTGTGGGACTAGAAGAGCACCAGACTCTATTGAGACCACCCATAAAAGTGTGCAAGTGAGATGTTCTTGCTTAGGCCAATGAGTATTATTATTGTGGTTTTCTTGGCTTCCGTGTTAAATGTTAATGCATCATTTATTTGGACATACAAATTAGAAAATTTAGATAAGATACATGACATAAAATTGGAGTCTAACTTATAATTTCCATAAAAGTGTGCAGGTAAGATGTTTTTGCTTAGGCCAATGAGTATTATCATTGTGGTTTTATTGGCTTCCGTGTTAAATGTTAATGCATCATTTATTTGGGCACAAAAATTAGAAAATTTAGATAAGATACATGACACAAAATTGAAGTCAAATTTATATTCTAATTATTTTTTTTTTTTGAGTTTTGGTTAGGACAAGTGGCGCAAAATTGAGAATCCAATTGAAATCTAATTGAATTTTCTCTCTACTTTACTTATTATTATATATATAGATTATTATATAAGAGATATTTTGTAGATAATATAATATGTGGTTGAAACTTGTTTCTAGTGCTCTTTACAAATTGTTCATCCTATATATTTCTTGAATGACCTAAAAATGAAGCATATATAAGTGAATCCATCACTTACATTAGAAAAAAAATAATAATAAGACTTTAATAATATAAGAAAACTGTATTTTATTAAGAACTTGCCAACATTATGTTGAGAATGTGACATAATTAATTGTCGAAAAAGCAGCTCATTTTTCTACAAAATCATCTCCTCCCAAAACATCACCAAAGTGGACCAAATTAGACCGCATTGGTCTGAAGTGGATTAAGTGTACCAAAAGAACTGAAATGTTACGCTGATGTGGCTCGCGTAAGTTACTAAGTGTTTAGATATTATAGATATGAAATATTTAATAGATTTCATAGTTGGTAAGAATTCTCCAATCATGTTTTGTGTTTTTGATGCATGGTTTGGGGATAAGGTCTTTTAGGGCATCCTTGTTTATCGCCTTTGTTTAGAAAATGAGTTTTAGAAGTCTAGATGAGACAAGTGGTCTATTCTAGTGCATAGTCCAACTTGTTGAAGAGGGGAACTTCCACACTTGATTTCCTAACTTTAGGCTGCTTTAGAGAACTTCCTTTTTGATTGCCGGGTTGAGTTGTAGAGACTAGAGAGCTAGGTTCAAGAAATCTTTCGATAACTCTTCCCTATTCCTGAAGATTTTCTATCACTTCTCTCTCTCTTTATTTATTTATTTTTTATTATTATTATTTTATCACTTTCTCTTAATAGTCCTCATTTTCTAAGGATTCCCGATGTCATTAATAAGGATAGGGAGGCTATTTTTATAGTGAAAACTTGCATTTCTTGAAAAAGACTAGTTTGGAAATTAACTACAACCCAACCACTTTTTCATTATGTTTCTCCTCCTTGACAAGTAAAGAGAAAACATCCACCGGTTACAAATCTCAAGGTATAGATTCATCTGTTGATAATTGATGCCCCCATAATCCAAGGGATTTACAATGAAGTCACCACATTATTTTTTTATTTTTTTAAAAATTTTTTTAAAGATAATTAAGAATTGATGAATAATGAAGATTACAATATTACATACATCGTTTGGTAAAAAAAAAGTGCATGACTTTGGTTTTAGATATAATCTAACAGAAAAATTACATTTCTTTGTTTCTTAGTTACATTTTGTAATATCAAGAAAAAATTGCATAAAAAGTATTAACCTATACATCCCAAAGATTAAGTTCAGGGGTTATCTTACTGAATGAGAAGGTGTTTGACACCCATTGCGCCCAATTTAATTAAGTTGGTCTCTTATGATACAATTATCAAATATAAACAAACTCACTCAACCATTACACAATTAAGTAATAAAATTATCAAAACAGAAAAATTATAGAAACTCCAGCACTGTGTATCTACATATTCAAGAATAATAACTAACAAGTCAATATAAGCATATTAGCCATTAAGGACTCATCAAGTCATGATAATGACAATAAAAGAAACACGAACTTCGCACAATAACTTATTGTAAGATGAACGAATATGATTAAGATGAATTGAAATGGATGAACTTGCTAAGTTGTGAAGATATAAACCCTAGATGCAATTCCTACATGACATATGAGCATATTTCACATGATTTGCTAAAAATCAAACTAGGCATTAAATCTTCTAAATCCATTTTTTCAAGTGAACTGTTGTCCATCCTATATATGTAAAGAAAACACAGACATCGATCTATCTTAGATGACATGTTTTTGAAATATTTTTAATTATAAAAGCATGATAAAACCTAACTATGTCTAAACATGCAATAAAAATAAAATTAGTTATGAAGGAATCGAACCTGCATGCAGTTTCTAGTTATTGATCAGTTCTTGGGCTCGGGGTGGATTGTTGATTTTTCTTGCCACTACAATTGTCTTTGATCTTAGATTGTTCAGATCTCCACCTATTATATAGCTTCTCCGTAAGATAAATGCTTGTTGATATATCTTTGTCTAGTTGATGATGATTGATTGATGCAATAGCCTAGAATACTATTTGGATTTGTGTTTATGAATAAAACAAAGCAGGCTAAAGTGATTTATGTGCTGTAAAAAGTGTGTACGATGAAAAATATGCAAAATATTCATGGCTCACTAAACTACCATAGGCAAAATTCTTGACCTTTTTTAGTAGGGATACTTGTCCTATATTAGAGAGAGAGAGAGAGAGAGAGAGAGGGATATTTTCCTTATTTTAAAGGTTCAGAGGCCATGCAATTGGTGGTTTTATATCCTATCAATCTCTCACAAGTTTATAAAAAAGCAAATGAACTTCAATTTATTAAATCAATTGAAGTCATGCAATTGGATCCACCCATTTGTTGGGCAACAATGTTTTAGTTGAGTTATGGTCAAGTAGAGATGAACTTCAATTCGCTAAATCAATTAGATCAATCCATCTTAAAGTCGAACTTGATGCAAACCTGCTTTTGAATTGGCTAAATCAATTAGATCAATCCATCTGATAGTCGAACTTCATGGAAACCTGCTTTTGAATTTTCTAACAAATAATATCACTTCGCGTAATTTTTATGCTAGAATTGAGAGAGATTGCAATCCCTCATAAGCTCGATTCCCATCTAGAACTAACCCATTCCTACCATGAAGGAAAATCAAACAGCTGACTGCTTTGCAAAGCTTGGATGGATGCATGACTTGCCTTTTGTTATTCAAAGCATAGCCTTTGTTAAATTTTAATTTGTCAAACTTAGTTTCAACTCGTTTTGTAGTTATATTGTAACTCTTCTATTTTGAATTTATTTTACTGTCTTGTTATTGCCAGATAAAAATTATTATACAAATTTCATAAAACAATTATTTAGTTAAAACTGAAAACTTTTTGTTGAAAGTATTGCAAATAAAGCTAAAATCTAACTAAAATAATATAGTGTAACCCATGAACAATACCCAAAAGTGCAATAGAACCCATTAATAATAGCAAAAATAAGTTAAATAGTAAAAAAAAAAAAAAAAAAATTTAGCCAATACCAAACGCAACCTAAAGGTAGTAGTAGAGCACTCGTAATATCTTAGAAGGTTGCTTCTCCAAACTCTTAAAAAATGCATTCAAATACTGGTAATTTGCATACTTTCATTAGGATTTAATTTGTTGCTAATGAGACATTTGAGCAAAAAAAACCAGCTAAACAGCCATGTAAGTATGTCTGTTTTAAAAATTATAGAAGGTTGCTGATGTGTTTATTGAGTTAAACATCAAATAAAAGAGTTGAGCTCACAATAATGACACAACAGATACTTTCTACTTTATTTAATTCGGTTAAAATTAAAAAAAAAAAAAAAAAATTTAAAAAAGGGAAGTTCTACCTAGGTGATGCAAAGTTAGTGAAAAGGAAAGAGGGGAGTAAGTTCCTTTTCTAGAAGAAATGAACCGAAAACAAAAGCTTAACATAAGCACGCTCTTCGGTGCAAACATTAATTTCTTACTAAAAACTCATAATATAATAATAAAGCATATTTCCTCCTCTGGTGAGGTAGAGTGGAACACTCATAATATCTTATAGGTTTCCTTCTCCATACCCTTAAAAAAAAAAAAATTCAAAATATTGGTATTTTAGTTTTACAGAGTTTCATTAAGACTTAATTCCATGAATTTAGAGGCAATTATTGGAAAGATCCTCGCTCTTTTTCACTCTTCTTTATTGAGATGAGCTTAAATCTTTCTAGAAAAAGAAATGTGTACCATTACCTGCTCTACTTCAACCTAAAAATAGTTGAAAGGCCTAAAAATTATTTCCATTAAAAAAAAATCGAATTATCTTTAAGAAAAGAAAAGAAAAGAAAAAAGAAAAAAAGTATTCTAAGATGATATTTATTTTAGGCTTTATTACTATTTCAAATAAATTGAAATGATTATGTATGATTAATATAAAATAATCTCTATTATCATTTCAGATAAATTGAAATTAATAATTATGTATGATAATATCAAATAATGTATAGTATCACCAACTACGAATCTTGTAATTGCTAATTAAAAATTCAGAAGTAAATTGCAAAGTAAATCCAAAAATTTGAAATTACTTAGATTTTTCACACGAAACATTAAAAAAATGAATTTTACACCTTGTTTCATTCTATTAACAACTTCGATAATAAATAAACCGAGAGGATGCAATTAATGAAAACAATTGCTACAGCATGTAACTTTAGAGAAGGTCTGGCCCTCGGCCTCTGATTGCTAAGCCCCTCCTCTCATGTCCCATCTGAGCGCATTTTTGTTCCGTCTGTGAAAGCAAAACAAAGCAATCATATACATCTTTATCTGCCTCCACATCCAAATAATTGAGAATTTGAGATCCCCTTTCTTTTTCCTGCCTTCTGGAAGCAAACTAGCTGCTAAACCACAAAACCTCTCATTTTATCCGTTCATTCTTCATAGATTCAATTGGAACCAAATTTGGCAAACTCATTTGATTAACCCAGTTGGTAAAATAGCATCAGAATTGGTTGCACTTACATTTGGATTGAATTGAGATTGGCATGGTCTAGCAGCGGCGAAAGGCTGATAAAAATGAGGGATTCTAGCTAGTTGAGGATTAAGAACTGTCACATTAATCAAAATTCAAAATAACAAATTGAAAATTTGGATATGTAGCTGGAACTGAAATGAACCTTAATTAATGATTATAATCCTATATTTTAATTCTTTTATCTGCAATATATATATATATATATATATATATATATATATTAACTCGAAAGACATCCTAATATAACTAATTGTAAATGGCAGATCATAGTGTTGAATTATACTCTGTTTGAGGAATTAACCAGAAAAGAGGAAGAGTAATTTTTATTTTTATTTTGATAGATAGATGGTGGGGGAGGGGGTGATGGGATAAAGTGATAGGCTAATGGTAGTGTCACCCTTTGTGGTGACTCGTACTTGTGAGCTATGAAAGTTGATACTGCCTATTGTTTTCAACTTCCTCCTTAGGCTTGCAGCAAACAAATGATTTTCATAGCTAAGAATAATTCTGTGTGATTGTGAGAGCAGACGTTATGACAAGCATCTTTATTTTCCCGCTCACACAATTGAGATCCCCTTTCTTTTTCCTGCCTTCCCAAGCAAATCGGCCAGCTGCTAAAACAACAAAATCTCTCATTTTATCCATTCTTTCCTCTACCTTTTCAAGACAGATTAGCTGCAAACAACTTAGGTTTTGTAACTAGAAGTGAACACTTTCACCTAATTGCAGTGTCTTCCAGCCATAATAAAAGCCCTCTCTCCCCTCCAACACATATCAAACACTTCTGCAAGTGCAAGCACCACTCTTGCATTTCAAAACTTCCCAGCAAAACAAAACTGTTCTCCACACAACAAAATAACTTCAAAGATGACAAAACAGACTCTCTTCTCCCTCTCAATTTTACTCGTATTTTTCTTCCATTGCATCACAACTTTAGGCCAGCCGGCTGCAGCTCCGGCCCAGCCAGCAAATGCTCCAGTCCAGCCTGCAAATGCTCCAGTACAGCCCGCCACTCCGCCAGTAGTTCAGCCTGCCAAGGCCCCAGCCCCAGTCCAGTCTGCCAAGGTCCCACCCATAAAGAAAGGTGTCCCTGATGTAACCAAAATCCTTGGAAAGGCCGGTGGGTTTTCAGTCTTTATCCGCCTCTTAAAAAGTACCGGAGTGTCTGACCAATTATACGGCCAGCTTAACAATTCAAATAATGGGTTTACTATCTTTGCTCCTACTGATGCTGCATTTTCGAGCCTCAAACCAGGCACTATAAACTCTTTGTCCGACCTACAAAAGACCCAACTAGTACAATTTCACATATTAAACACAGTTGTTACTCTGTCAAATTTCCAAACTCTGAGCAATCCTGTGCCAACAGAGGCTGGAGATACCAGTGCCGGTGAGTTCCCACTAACCATCACCACTGCTGGCAACCAAGTGAACATCTCTACTATTCTTGTTAATACCACTTTGGGTGGAACTGTGTATTCGGATAACCAACTTGAAATATATCAAGTGGATCAAGTGCTTCTTCCTGTTGACATTTTTAGTCCTAAGCCTAAGCATAAGGCACCAGCCTCGGCACCAACATTGTCAAAGCCTAAGGGTACGGACAATGATGCTGATGCTGATGCAGATACAGATACTCCGTCTGTTGCTGCAAAAGTGAACGCGTCTGGTGCAGTGAGTCTCAACAGGCATGGAATATTGGTGTCCATTGGAGTTGCTGTGATTGCATCATTGTCACGAAGGGACTTGATGGTATAAATATACATGTTGGATTTTGACAAGTGGGTTCCAATTGTTTAGGGCCTATGATTTTCCTGAGTTCGGGTGGGCCGTCGTAATTAACACCGAGTGCTTTCAAATAATTGCCATCTCTCCCTGTCCAATCTGTACCATTCAAATTTGTGATGAGAACTAATGACGCTCAGGCTCTATCTTTGTTTTATTTTATTTAATTATTGTTCATTTATTTTTAATTTGTAATATTTCTATGTACTTGGGAATTTTCTATGATTTTTCAACGGTTGTGTCATTGGAATAGTGGAATTGAGCATTAAACTTTCTCTTTTGAATTCTGGTCGCATAGTTAATTAGCCTGAGCCAGAATGCCTGACTCAATAAACTGAATTATATATGGTTGAAAAATTACGTAGTTAATTGAGCATTAAACTTTATCAATTTCACAAATTAAATCCAAGTAGTTAATAAGCCGGACTCAATAACATGAATAAACAATCACAATAAGAACAACTACACAAGAGACGAAGATTTATTTACAAAGTGAAAACCTAGGAGGAAAAACAATTCGGGACCTAGTCCAATCTTGTCAAATCTACAACAAAGAGGTTGTGATACAATCAAGACTTACAAAACCTCCAATACATGTAACTTGACTTGTATCTAAACTCCTAACCTCTAACTGCAACTGCTTCCTTAACTTTTGTCTTTAGAGTGATTTGTCATAGCTAATTGAGACTCCAATCACCATACCAATCTATCAGTTACTTCAAGGCCACATGAAGATTTTTAGTCATCTATGTGATTTTAGCACAACACTCCAATAACACAGGAGGTGATTTAATGTTTTGGGTGTACTTTGAAATCTCCTCTTAATGATTTCATCAATTTGGAGAGTTTAAAGGCAAATAGGGTTAACAGGGTTTTTCTTTTGGTTTTGGTGGTCTTCTTTCTTCTACAAAGATAAGGGTTTATGTAGGATTTAAATATAAGTTGGGTTTGGCTTGAGTATGGCACACAACCGTCTCTTGAAGCATATTAGGATAAATTCCCCTAATAGGAACTTGGTTGACAGAGATTTTCACTACAAAAAAATGGGGCTATCCCAGCGTTTTCAAAATCACTGGGATAGCCCTAAAAAGCGTTGGGATAGGGTCAAAATTCCTATCCTGGAGTTTTTTTTCCCAGCGCTTCAAACTGCTGGCTTTTAAATGTGGGGATAGGGTCACATGGACCTGTACCAACACTTTCCAAAAGCGCTGGGATAGGCCCCGACGCTTTCAGACCCTGTTTCGGCGTTTTTACTTGTGTTGGGACAGCCTTTATGAAAATGTGAATATAACCTATACCAGCGTTTTTACTACCTGTGCCAGCGCTTTTGAAAGCGCCGGCATAGGTTGTACCTATGCCAACGCTTCTAAAAGCGCTGGTATAGGTCATGAATGAATAAAATTTAAAAGGCCTATACCAGCGCTTTCAAAAGCGCTGGCATAGGCGGTACCTATTCCAGCGCTCTCAAAAGCGCTAGGATAGGTCATTTAAAAAATAAAAAAAAATTTCCAAACCCTATTCCAGAAATTTTCAAAGTGCCGGGATAGGTCATTTAAAAAAAAAATAAAAAAAATTAAATATTTCTTTAGCACCTGTAATGTACCTACAATACATATTTTCCAATACCTATTTTATAGCAATGGTAATGAACAAATTGAACCAATAGCAAATACAATAACACATTAAACCAAGAAACTAAATATATTTAATTACACCATATCAAATAATTACATCCCAAATGTCTAGAATGTTATATATACACAAAATAAAACATTCCAAGTGTCTAGGATGTTATGAGGCGCACCTACACTACAATTTCACCATTGCACATTGAGTTTCAAAAATATAAGTCACAAAACAAACAATACTCCTAATAGAAAATACTCCACCTTTTCTCTCCAACAAATTGAACAACAATATGTTAACATTCACAAAACAAACAACACTCTCAATATATTCCAACTTTTCTCTCCATGCAAGCCACCTGCTTGCTCCTAAACAACAACCCACCGCATTATTTTACAATTTAAGGGAATTAAGAAGCAGATCTTACTCACCCTTTAGCAATCCTAGTGTTTGCCCACGGAAAGAAGAATGTTAACTTCAAATAAGCTGCCACTCCTGCAAAAGAGAAATGACCATTGCTCACTACTATGATAACTTAAATGACGTAAATTAATCCAACTAGCTTTTAACCTGCGCAATGCGCAAGATCATTTTATGTATTAATGAGCTTACTTTCAATATAACCTTAGTTCTCATGCTTCCACTACATGCATTCAAACCTAAATAATGGTAGCATATTTAAACATATAGTATCCAATATCCCCTAAAAATTTTAAACATCTCTTCAAATCACTTCATGTGTACTTCCCTCATTCCAAATGCACCACATCAAACACAGTGGGACAATTGTGCAACAAAGCTACCCTTTCATTTTCCAACCCACCCCTTTCCAACGTTCCATAAGGCACAACATGGTTTTGGGCATGAAACAGAACGTGCAAAATAGAGCAAACACCAATAATCTCTATTATTTCAATAGAGAAATAAAAGCAAATCACTAATTTTAAGAAACAGAGAGAAATAAATTGTAATTTATTAAAAAACCTACCCAACCTAGGGTAAAGTTTCTATAGGTCACACATAATTAATAGAACTTCAAACACACAAATTCATAATTATCAAATAATTGATGCTAAGATGAACACATGTCATTCCAATAATCCAAACTCAGGGAATCCTAAAAACAAATGTGGATAAACATAAACTCATTTATGTATTTTCACCTTAATTAAATTGTAGTTCAAGCTTTCCAAAATTTTGTGATGGAAGAAGGGAAATTTATCATACAATTTCATAACACAAAAACCATTAAATGAGACTTCTGTGTCTAACTTATAAGCAAAGACTAAAGAGTCCTAGGTTTAGTAGTAAACAGTTTAGTGTTTTGTTTAGTTCAAATGATTTTAAATACTTAAGTGAATATAATTCCAATAATATCATAGAAATAGAAGAAGTCCAATAATATTCTTAAAGAGATAGTTAATTTAAAATTTTGAACAAATATAGTAATTTGAAATTTTGAACACATATAGTATAAGCGTTCATTCATAAATCCTAAATAATTTAAACTATAAGCTTTAGCAATTCCTAATTGGAAAATATAATGGATCAAGTATTGTCATTATAAAAAAAAATAAACTAAAATAACACAATGATGATAGTACAAGAGTGCTAAACTTTATTCAAGACATATTATGCTGGCCATTATTGGTTTATAACTTTTATAAGTCACATGGCATTTATGTGACACACCTCTATTAATTATTGTTAATAGCATATGGATTAAAAAAAAAAGGTTTGTAATTAAACCAATCTTCTTTTTTTTGGTTAAATAATTTAACCAATCTTAAAGCACAAGGTATGTGATTAAAACAATAGAGGTGAGACAGTATTTGTTGAATTATAGTTCATGCAAGTTGAGTAGTGAAGATTTCAATATAGGGGATTTGCTACTCACAGTCACTTTTAGGCTCCCCGAAACTCTATCTGAGGATTCTGCAAGACTCTCAATATCCAACACAACCGTTACTGTTTTATCTGTGGCTGTAATGTCAGTCTGCAGAGTTAATCAAATATATGTACGTATTAGAGGTAAAAATAAATTGTCCATAAGAACTAGCTAGTAATCTGATACTCATACTGTCATGATTTATTGTATTCAACAATCAGTAGGTTACAAGTTCTCTTTCTAAATCTCTATCTATATCTTAAGAGAATAGCATATCAATTTTAACAAATTAAAAAACATAAATAAAAAAAAAATTTAAATCATTGTGAGAGAGGGAAGCTTTAGCCTGAACCCTCAATAGCTCATAATGAATCCAAAAGACAAGATAAGGCCACAACACACAAACACACACGCTAAAAAATTTCACCCCTTAATTTGAACCACCTCTAAAGTATAGGGTTTAAAATGTAATTTGCTCTAAGATTTATTGATATTTGTTGCCTATTTATTTCTCAATATGACAGACCACTTTTCTATAGTCTTTAGAAGTGACTGCAGTCACTTCTAAAGACTGCTTTAAACTATACTAATAATGGCTGTAATCACAAGAAATTCATTAATCTGAAACAATTTGGTGAAATAATTATTATGTATCATTAAAGGTAATGTATGAAACACAACCAACTTAACTCAACTAAGTCTTATACCAATTAATTAATTTAGGATAAGACTTTAATTAAAATGAAAGAAAAGAGTATATTCTAAATGACATTTAATCATTAAAAAAAAAAAGTGGAGTGGCATTTCAAGTATATGCTTTTCTTTTTATCTTAATCAAAGAAGTATCTTAAATAAATGTTATGTTCACTCCACTTTGAATGATATTTAATACCCCTTAAGCATACTAGATTTTTAAGGCTGCAGCAAGAAAAGCGAAGGAAAAAGAGAAAGATTAGTGACTTGTGATTTATCCACTAAAACTGGGGGGGGGGGGGTTGGGGGAAGAGAGAGAGAGAAATACGTCAGACAGAAGAATGATAATTTAAAATAGCTAGGTTGCCATTAATAGATCGCTAAGAGTTTGTGAAGTAAAGCATTTCAAGCATCTACACAATTTATAGACATGAAAAATTATAGTACTAGAACCAAAACAACCACCACCACAACATAACAATAATTTTATTTTTTTTGGATAGGTAACAACATGACAATCAGAATTTAGATCTGATATGAAATCAAAAATCAGCATGAGTACCAAAGAGATTACAATAGATTCAGTAATATCACCCAATCAGACAGAAGGGCATACCGCAAATTTTCTCAGAAGAATACCCGTAGTACAAAAAAGAAGCTTTGTTTTTTCACACCTGAGATCACAAAATTAAAGCAAATATAAGTGATAGAATTGACATATATATATATATATATATATATATATAACATGAAAGGTACATTTTAATTGGCACTGCTAACATGATTACTACTTTAGTTTAGTCCTAAGTATACTGATGGTGATTAGTAACTCTCTCTGCTAGTTTATATACCCACACCAAACAAAACAACAAACACTTGATTCTATATACTATAAAGAACATCTCAGCCAAACACATCAACATCAGATTACTAAGAAAAGAGAAACCCAAAAAGAAAGACACATAAGGTAGGATTTGAAATCACAACTGAACTCCAAAACTGTATGTCTTTGAAAAAGATTTAAGAGAAGTGAAGTGAATTGTGTCAAACTATAGAATACTGAGAAAATAAAAACAAAATGCAGTCAAAGCAATATAAGATGATGCCTCTGATATTATAAGCACCATTAAAAAACAATTAGTGGAGCTGGCATATAAACACATTGCACTATCACGACGGACTTAATAACCAACCAAAGAACCATCTGAACCTGGTGAAGGTTCACAACACTCATCAGCAACTCTTTCAGCCACAGAAATAGCCTACAATACAACATAGCAAATATAAACTACAGTTGCCAAGTAAGAAATAAAAGTTTGCCCTGTGTTTCAGTATAAAGCAATCTCAAAATTAAAATTATTTGTAGAAAATTATGTAACAATCTATCTCCTAATGATTAACATGGCAACCTTATAACATAGTATCAACCAGTCCAGATTAAATATGTTTTTCGAGGATTAATAACAATAATCACACAAAAGATGGTTAACAAACAATGAGGATAATAAGTTAAATAGAGATAATATGTTTCCACCAGTGCATTTGCAGCTGTCATATTGCCTCATAATTCCCCTAAACAAGGCTCAAATAGATCTGCACTAGGATAGAAAAGGTAGAGCCAAGCAACCCAAGCCACCATCAAGACAATATTTGCAAGGGAAAATGACTACCAACTACACGATTTCAGGCAACAGGGTAATGATTTTAAGTGTAATAATCAGATAGATGAAATATTTTAAGTTGTACCAATTTCCTTATATCAGAGAATCGAAATTAAAAAAAAAATGTACGGAGGCAGATTAACGATTTTTAATGTAAACCTTAGAGAAAATTTTTGTTAGCACTACTGCCACCTACAGTTACTTCAAAATAGAGCAAACTTTAACCAAAATCAAAAATAAAAAGCCACAAAATGAACTAAACTTTAACCAAAACTAAAACTAAAACTCATACAATCAACCAACAGTTACACAAAAATATACACATAATCCAAACCAAACTTCAACCAAAATCAAAAATAAAAAACCAGAAATTTAACAACAAATATATATACAAATATTGTTACAAAATAGAAATGAGAGCTAGAGAGACTTATCTTGCTTTGTACAGAGGCAGATTAACAATTTCTAATTTAAACCTTAGAGAAAATTTTTGTTAGCACTACTGCCACCTATAGTTCCTCCAAAATAAAGCAAACTTCAACCAAAATCAAAAATAAAAAGCCACAAAATGAACTAAACTTTAACCAAAACCAAAACTAAAACCCATACAATCAACCAACAGTTACACAAAAATATACACATAACCCAAACCAAACTTCAACCAAAATCAAAAATAAAAAACCAAAAATTTAACAACAAATATATATACAAATATTGCTACAAAATAGAAATGAGAGCTAGAGAGACTTACCTTGCTTTGGGTAGGGTTTGTGGTTTTGGGTAATATTTTTGGGTTTGAAATTTCGGAAAAAAAATGGTGGGTTTTGAGTAAAGAAGAAGAGAGGAGGAGGGGAAATGGGTTAAGGAAGAAGGAGAGGGAGAGGGAGAGGCAGAGAAAATGTGGGTGAGAGGAAAACATCTGAAGCAAAGAAGAGAGAGACCAAAAACGAGAGGCCAAAGTGGTGGAAAGGTGGAAAAAAATAAGTGGGAAGTCTGAAAATTTTTAAGTGATACGAGAGACCTATCCTAGCGTTTTGGAGAGACCTATCCCAGCGCTTTTAGAAGCGCTGTAATAAGGTGGACCCTATTCCAGCGCTTCAAAAGCGCTGGGACAGGCCTTTTTTCATAAGGGAACGGAGAGACCTGTCCCAACGCTTTTAAAAGCGCTGGGACAGGTCATTCTCATTCCCTTATTATTATAATAATAATATTATTATTATTATTATTATTATTATTATTATTATTAACAGTACAAATTAATAAAATAAATTATATTAATTAGTAAAAATATTTTTTAATAATTCAATTTATAAAAATTTAATTTAAAATAATACTTCAAACTAATTTAATATATTTTAATTTAATACTTCAAATTAATAAAATATAATTCCTCACTAAAAATTAGTAAAATATAATGTAATAGCTAAAAAGAAAATGTAAGATGAGACTCGAGGACCAATAATATTAAAATATAATTTAATATTTTAATTGTGTTGGACATATTAAACTCATTTGCCCATTAAAACTCATTTAACTAATTGTTTCTAACCCAAATCCAACCCAACCCAATTATTATGGGTAAACCCTAACCCACCAAATTACCCAATTATCAAAATTACCAAAATGCCCCTAAAGTGTAAATGACCAAAGTACTCTAAAATCTTAAAAAATGACCAAAATACCCAAAATCTTAAAAAATTACCAAAATAACCACAAAACCTACAAAATGACCAAAGTACCCCTAAAACCTAGAAAAATGACTAAAATACTGCTGAAACCAAAAATTACCAAAATCCCTCTGAAACCCATAAAATGACCAAAATACTCTCTCTCACATAAAATTACCAGAATACCCCAAAAACCCAAAAAAGACCAAAATACTCCCCAAAAAAAAAGGACCAAAATACCCCTGAAACCTGAAAATGACCAAAATACCTCCGAAACCAAGAAATTGACCAAAATACCCCTGAAACCTAAAAATGACCAAAATACCCCCGAAACATAAAAAATGACCAAAACACCCATGAAACCTGAAAAATGACCAAAATACCCCCAAAACGAGGAAAAAAAAACCTTCGAAACCTAAAAAATTGCCAAAATAACCTCTGTGGGGGCATTTTTTTGCTTCAAGGCCAAGGGTTAGACCGGTTGGAGCCTTAGGCATTTTTGCTTGTCCCACATTGGAAAGATTACGTCCCTCTTTCTACCTTATAAGGGATGAGCCAATGGTTGAAGAGTACCACTAGTTTGGTTACTCTTCAACCATTGGCTCATCCCTTATAAGGTAGAAAGAGGGAGGTAATCTTTCCAATGTGGGACAAGCAAAAATGCCTAAGGCTCCAACCGGTCTAGCCCTTGGCCTCGAAGCAAAAAATGCCCCCACAACCTCAAAGCCTAAAAATTAACCAAAATAATCCACGAAATCTAAAAATGACCGAAATACTCCCGAAACCTTAAAAATGGTCAAAATAACCCCGAAGCCTAAAAATTGACCAAAATAACCTAGAAACCTAAAATTGATCTAAATACTTTCGAAACCTAAAAAATGTTCGAAATACCCTCAAAACTAAAAATTAACTAAAATACCCCCTGAAACCTAAAAATGACCAAAGTATCCCTAAAACTTACATATGACCAAAATAACCCCTAAACCTTAAAATGACCAAAATATCATCGAAACCTTAAAAATAACCAAAATACCCCGAAACCTATAAAATGACAAAAATGCCCCTTAAACCTGTAAGTCAATAAAAATACACCATAAACCTAAAAAATTACCAAAATCCCCCCTAAAACTAAGAAATGATCAAAATACTCCCTAAACATAACAAATGAGCAAAATACCCCCTAAACCCCTATTTTGGTAATTTTAGAGGCGTTGAGTGTATTTTGTTCATCTTATAGGATTAGTGGTATGTTGGTCATTCTAGATATTTTGAGGGGTATTTTGGTCGTTTTATAGGTTTAGAAGTATTTTGGTCGTTTTAGGGGTTTCAGGGTATTTTTGGTAATTTTAGAGGTTTCAAGTTGTTTGTGGCCATTTTTGAGGGTTTTGGTTTATTTGGGTCATTTCAAAGGTTTAGGGGTATTTTCGTCACTTTATAGGTTCGAGAGTATTTTGATCATTTTTTAGGTTTCCGGAATATTCTGGTAATTTATTAAGTTTAAGGGGGTATTTTGGTCATTTTTAGGTTTCGGGATTATTTTCATCAATTTTTATGGCTTCAAGGTTATTTTGGTCAATTTCTTCGTTCCGGGGGGTATTTTAGTCATTTTTAGGTTTCGAGGGTATTTTGGTCTTTTTTTAAGGTTTTGGGGGTATTTTAGTCATTTTTAGATTTCAAGGGTATTTTGATCATTTTTTGGGTTTTGGGGATATTTTGGTAATTTTTAGGTTTTTGGGGTATTTTGGTCATTTTTTGGATTTCAGGGGTATTTTGGTCATTTCTTAAGTTTGGGGGTATTTTGGTCATTCTTTTAATTTTAGAGGTATTTTAGTCATTTCCTAAGTGACCTATCCCAGCGCTTTAGGTGACCTATCCCAGCGCTTTTGGAGCACTGGAATAGGTTGACCCTGTCCCGGCGCTTTTAAAAGCACTGGGACAGGGTCATTCTCCATACGGGAATGGAGGGACCTATCCCAGTGCTTTTAAAAGCGCTGGGACAGGGTCATTCTCCATACGGGAATGGAAGGACCTGTCCCAGCGCTTTTAAAAGCGCTGGGACAGGTCATTCTCCATACGGGAATGGAGAGGCCTATCCCAACGCTTTTAAAAGCGCTAGGACAGGTCATTATCATTCCCTTATGGAGAAAAAGCTGTCCCAGCGCTTTTAAAAGCGTTGGGATAGGGTGCCTTATCCCAGCGCTTTTCAAAGCGCTGGGATAGGTCTTTCCCATAAGGGAAATTAGTAACCCTATCCTTGCGTTTTTGGGCTTCCTATACCATCGTTTTTGAAAAACGCCGCTATAGGCCTCCTATTGTAGCGTTTTGTAAAGCGCCGGTTTTGAGCGCTGGTATAGGCTTATCTATTACGACGTTTTGTAAAAACGCCGGGAAAAAAACGCTGGGACAGGTTGATTTTTTTGTAGTGTTTCTATTAGGGTCTTGTTCGACGGATAGTGGTCTTGCATGATCAGGGATTTGAATTTCAGTTGACCGACCGAGGTTGAATCTTCGCACAACCGAAATAGTTTAACGTACACTACTCTGCAAGTTCAATTCTAGCCTTCATTACCCAATATTACAAAATAGATAGGAAAAAAAAAAATACATGGAAAATTTTTCAAGGGATTCATTAACAATAAAAATCCTAACACCAATGATCAAATGTAATTTAGAAAAAATGATAGTAGATACCTTAAATAAGAAATTGGTGAGAAATCACTCTAAAAATAAAAAAGGCAAACCCCACAAGATTAACATAGTTGGTTAAATGCTAAGCTTAAATCCATGGTGAACCTTTACTAGGATTGTTGAATTTAACCAAAATAATAATAATAAAAATAACCTATGTAACCCGACCTGATTGAAAATGTTCAACTCCAAACATGTTTCAATTGGCAATAGGTTGTAAGCTTTAAAACATGATAATATTAGATGTAGTGTCGGGTTTTTTTGACCCAAAAAAAAAAAAAAAAAAAAAACAACCAACAAACCCAACCCACCATATATTCATTATAAACTCTTGCTTATAAAGTGCCAAGTGAGATTTGTATCTTAAAATTCTTTCTTTCCCACTGTTGGACATGTAAAAAATGTATATCATTTGGATAAAATTTAGATACAATACTTTCGGTCAAGCTAGAACCATTTTGTCTAACCTAATAAAAACTAGGGTTTTGATCCACTACTTTAAGCACATTATTCAATTAATTATTGTAATTTATACAATTTTTTGAATCTCATCAAAATTAATTCTCAAAATTTGAAAATAAATCAAAAGAAAACACTTTAGTTGAGTTCCGAAATTCAAAATTAATCAAAACTAAATTTTATATATATATATATATATATATATATATGTGTGTATATCTCTCAACCTATTAGTAGTGCAGGTTGGGTGGCTTACTCAAGTATTAAAATTTCCCAATTTGAAACCAACCCAAGTGATCGACTCATGTTAAACTAATCTCAGGTGTCAAGTTAGTGTGTTGAATGAAATTAAAACCTAAAAAATGTTGATACTATCTTTATCTTTATCTTTATCTTTATCTTTATCTTTTTTTAGGGGTAAAATGAAAACTTCATTCAACTAAGCAGAAAAATGAACAAAAGTCTTGGAACAAAGCCTATTAGAGTACAACTATGGATATGATAAGGACACATCTAAAATCTGGGAGGAAAATTAAAATTCACTAAAAACAATAGGCTAACGAGTTCCCACCCTAGCAAGAGTGTCAACGCATCTATTCACCTTTCTATAGCAATGATTCACCTTCACTTAGGTTGCGTTTGATTAGAAGTGAAATAGGAAGATAGAAAAGAAAAAAGAAAAAAGAAAAAATAGGTTTTGAGTGTTTGGTAGAAGAGAAAAGTGGGAGGATTTTTTTGTGGGGTTCAAGCATTTTCTCCTTAAGCCCACTAAAAATTGATCTCTCTAAAATGGAGAGAAAAGTGGAGAGAAAGTGAGGAACAAGAAGCACTAGTCATTTTGGCCAAAAATGTTCTCCTTTAAAATTCAAGAAGTGTTTTGGTTTCTGTCATTTTCTTCAATTGGTTTTTGTACTTTTTCTCCTCTTATTGTTCATACATTTTTTTTCCTGCTCTGTTACTTCTTATCATTTAGTTTAGTTTCTTTTCTTTCCTTTTTTTTGGCCTTCATCATTTTTTTTTCCTTCACATTCTTCCTTTCTTTCCTTTTTTTTTTTTTTTTCTTTTTTTCTCATTTGTTTTGGGTTCTTGTGCTCATCTCTTTTATTTAATAAAAACATAATGTGCAATTTTTTATCATCTAATAAGAGCATGAGAGTAAATTTATACGAACTCTATTTTATATCCTTATCCATACAAATGAGTTATTTATCCTTCCAATCAAACACACATGATACACATGAGGAAAAACTAAATCATTTTTATCCTCGCACTTTTCCATCATCTCACCATTTTTTATCATCCCACTTTTTCATTTCCCTAACCCAACAAAACCCTTAAGGTATTTGGGAAATCAACTGCCTATAGCCAGCCACAAGAAAAGTGTTAAAATTGTTAGTAATTTCAAAATTTTGACATTAAGTGTCTATTTGAAAACAACTTATCTAATTTTTTGCCTTTTTTTTTATTTTTTTAATGAAAGTGTGCTATAGTATACTTGTACCTTGAAAAAGTTGATTAAAGCGGGGAAAAAAATGATGTTTTAAAAAGCTGTACATAAAATTTAAAAGCTTAAAGCTGATGTCAAACTGATGTAGAATAGACACCATATGCCTTCCTAGAGCAGCACAGGCGCTGGAGGTCATGGTGCAAGATCAAGGTGGGGTGCTAGTAGAGGCCATCAAGGTGACGATATTGAAATTGCATGAAATTTGGTAGGTTGAAGGGAAATAACATTCTGATCCAGACTCAAAACTTCAAGCGTCACCTAAATTTAGGCAAATTCCTTTTTAAAGCTCTGAAAACAGTGTTTTTGCTATTTATAGTAATATTTGTTTTTCCTTAATAAATTTTAATTTAAAAGTCAAAATAAAGTCTCGCCTATTTTGGGACGTCTCTTAGAGACATTATTTTCAATTTCCGCAATTATTTTCAATTTTGCTATTTTTGGCAAAGGTTACTATCTTGCTACCTAATTAAGTGATTAACACAAATTAGGGTTTCTTGATGTTTTCCTATTTGCCCTAGGGTTTCTTTTCACTATTTGAACAAATTTTAGCCTCCAGGACAGTTTAGTTTTTTCAGATTTATAAAAATATAGGCTTTGTCTATTTCTCCTTAGTGGATTCCAAAACCCTATCATCTTGTGGATTTAAGAGACTCCTCGTGGATTCGACGTTCAGAAGCTAACGTGTTTAGTTTCTTTTTCCATTCAGAAAACAGCATGTCTGTTTTCTTGTAACTTCCGTGACATCACAAACTCACCCTAAATCCACTGCCACTTTAGCATCCAATTGAATCTACACAGCAATTAAGGGCCTGTTTGGTAAGGTAGCTCAAACAACATTTTTTAGTATCTAAACACTGAAAATTATGGGCAAAAAAAAAAAAAAAAAACGCATTTGGTAAGTGATTTCATTTAGAAGCATTTGAGTTTAGTTTCTCATTTTAGAGTGTTTGAAAATTGAGTTTAGAGAACTCCTTTTACCAGTTTTTAGTTTTCAAATAACATTGTTCAATGGTAAGTTTGTAAATATTTAGAAACGTGTGGGACTCACTTGATAAGACCTAACATAACTACAACTCTCTTTCTCTCACATACGTGCACGCCTCATCTTTTTCTTTTTCTTTTCTTTCTTTTCCTCCCTTCTCTTTTACATTTCTTCTCTCTTCACTCCTCTAATAAATATTAATAAAATAATTGTACATGTTAGAAAGTTACCATTTAAAAAAAAAAAAAAAAAATACATACACATACCAAACACACAACTATATTTTTTCACATTTTAAAATCTATTTGTTTAAAATATAGTACCAAACACATTTTTTATATTTTGAGTAATTTAAATACTTATTTTTACAACATTTATTAAATTACAATTTTCCCATTATTTTAAATAATGGTAATTATGAGCTTTTTTGGATGGATGAAAACTGAGTGATATCACTCAGTTTTCATGATCCATCATCCAAACTGAGTGGGACCCACAAAATGAGTATTTGTTTGGAGGAGTTTTGAGTGACTGTTTTCATGACTCAATGACTCAAAAAAATGGATGTGAGTAATGAAAAGTGAGAACAGATTTCAGATGTTTTCAAAACTCAAAAACTGAAACTGGGTGGCATGTTTGAAGATAAGATGAGATTGTGGGCCCCAAAAGCCAGTGCATTGTCACATCCATCTCAGGCTTTGGGTTATTATCGTTGGAGCTCCTCTGTTTCATAAAATTTTTGCTAAAAATTTTCCCTCTTCTCACTTCCCTCTCTCAGCCTCTTCTCATTTTCACTTCCCTCGTCATCCCCAACGAGCTAGCTCCATGGCACCACAATCTGTGATCGAAGCACTAAACCAGGCCTGAGAAGGACACTAGGTGATTGAAGAACAACGCGTGATCGAAGCACTGAACCAGGCCTAAATCTTCACCTGCGAGTGTACCAAGCTATGTCACCATGTCCATACCTCTCTCTCCCTCTCCCAGGTGCAATATATATATATATATATATATATATATATATATCTCTCTCTCTCTCTCTCCCTCTCCATTTTCCATATCTGTAGTCTGGTTTGGGTTTTTTGTGGATGTGAAAGGGGGTTTTTGATTTAAAGCACTGATGTTGGTTGTGGCTTGTGAGACAGCATTCCTCTGTAATCTTTTGAAATATTAAGTTCTATTGGATGCATTGATATATTAAAGTACTGATGTTGGTTTGGGTCTTTATGAATTTCTTAAGTTCTACCTTCGTTTTGAACTCAAAGTGCTAAATCCTTCTTTGAAACATTTTCTACTAGTTTTCAATCCATTGCCGACTGATTTTGCTTTCAAATCCACTGGCGTAACTAAACACAAATGTAAACTCACCGGCGTCCATTCCTACAACCATAAAACCTCCTACCAAAGTTATGGAGCTTCAATGATGTCCTAACCACACAGTGATCCATGTCACATAGATGGCCATTAGAGCTGGAGTAGTAGTTACTTCCTTCCGACATTAGTTCAAGCACCACAGCCTCTGCATATAGCACAAAATAAACAATTACAGTAAAAACAAACAAATACCACAGGGGTAGCAAAAGAATGATTGACCAGGCCATTCTTGAAGTGGGAGCTTAACTCAACAAACGGATTCATCATCAAAAAGAGAAAATCTTTTGACAAATTCCAGCTGTAATATGTATTGGTTAGGCATAGCATGTCTGATAAATATATGCATAATCAAATTCTTCACTTCTTAATATAATAAAACTATTTAAGGCATAGGATCAAGCGTAGCCCTTTTAGGTTTCAATACTTATTAGCCCATGAAATTCTAAGAACTTTAATAAACAAAATTATTAACTCCACTTCCAAAGACACCAAGAATAATCCAATTTAATCATTATCTAATTAGTAGCAATAATCCAATCTATAAAATACTCCACTGCTGGAGAGGCAGAAGCTTAACTCAAAGTAATACAATAAACCCATGTTAGTTGAAGGATTTCAAATGGCAACTCAGCATGGTTTGACTCATTTAATTATTATTATTTTCTTCTTGATAGGTAAGTTTCAAACACCATTTTAATCCAACAATAAATAACAAATGCACATTCCATTTCCTAACACATATAGCATTCCCAAGTTATGCATTATTGTGCCTTCCGTGAACTTCTTTCATTCGGATATATTGTCCTTCAATTCCATCAACAGTGGAAAGGAGATCATCCATGACAATAAGCTCCTACATATAACTGAAATCCACATATAATTCCAGCCATTTTTATAGATTATGAAACTCAAGCATACTACCAGCAACTATTGGCGATACCAAATTCTTTCAGACTTCCACCTTTATTAAAGTAGGGATGGCATCAGCAGAAGGCCAGGCATGGTGAACCTCACATTTTACTTTCACTACATATGTGTGTATTTCTGTGATTGATTCCTGCCAGTGAGCAGCCTAAATATCAGGTAAAATTAAAGATCCACAATTGCACCTAAAAGTTCCATGATCTATCTCCTTTTATTTCTAAACTCAGTTACCTAGGCCTTTGCACAGCCACAGCATTAAATTCTCCAAAATATAGTTTTGTCTTAGAAAACACAAAGCATGAAATTCAGAGGCCTAAACGTCTCAAAAGTTTAGAAAAACAAATAGGATAAAAAAGGATTCCATAAAATTGTGACAATCATAACATAGTCCTCCTCATGTAACAGTAAAATTGATTTCTCTCAATTAAATTCCAAATTTCTGTGTCTCAACAACCAAACAAAGCATGAAGATTAATCAATATAAATTCAAACAATACAAAAGAAGCTACCTTTACTACCTGTATGGTTTTTGCATCACATCAAAGAATCATTCAGAGGGAGAAAGATGATAGTTTTGATGATAAAAATCAGATGAAACAGAGTTTTTTTTTTTTTTTTAAATAGTAGAGAGACCGATCATAGTCTATGTTTTCCCAAAGAGTGTGGAAAAAAAAACATCATCGTACGCTGACCAAACTGGTTTTTAGATTCGACGATGTGTTTAGTGAGAAACAAAAACAAAAACTCACCGATAATCTTTGATTTTTGCTAGAGATGGTCTTCGACTTTTGCTGGAGAAGAGAAGTTTCGAACTTTGCTTTCGATGGGTCCGGGACTCCGGGCACAACTTCACGAGATGGGTCTCTCTGTTTTTTGGAGATAGGAATTTGAGGAGATGGGTATTAGAGATATGAGATGGAATCTGCAGTGTGTTGGAGATGGGTATTTGATGGCATGGGTTAGAGATGGAAATCGGAGAGCTTGAGATTGGATTCGGAGAGAGTTGAGATTCGGGAAGAATGGGTATTTGCTGAAATTGGGAAAAAGAGAGTTAGCGTGTGTTAAAGAAGAAGGAATGAGTTTTTTAAACATTTTTTATATGGGCTGAGGTTACCGTCCTGTGCCTAAGGCAGGTGTGGGTTCCACCAAAAAGGGAAAAAAATTGAGTGATATCAAAATCTGAGCAATGATAAGCCAAACAAATTATTTTGGAGTGATTTTGGTGTCATAATTATGTGCATAACTCGTTCATGTGGTGAGTTATGGTTGGTGGAGGGGTGGTGGTGGTGGGTCACCCCTCCACCAACCACAACTCGCCACGTGAGCGAGTTGTGTACAAAGTTATGTACAAGAATTATGTCACTAGAATTTTCTATTATTTTGAGTTTTGGGTTGGTAGTGAATAATGAATTTTGAGTGATGGATAATGAGTTTGAGTTATGAGGGATGAATATTGAGTAATGAGTTAGTCTCAAACTGAACAAACTCTAAAAGTTACTATTAGCCCTAGACTAAAAAACTGGTGCCAATCCCAATGTTTCTTGAAAGCTTATCCCTCATTGCCCAAGGCTTGGCTTAGAAACTGGTGGTAGTCCCAATGTTTCTTGAAAAGCCCATTACCCAATTACCAGAGTCATTGCTCATCACATAACCCAAGATATATCCTAGTTTGCCCCCGTTCCTTCAAAAATTCAATTTCCCCTAGCCATTTGGCAACTCTAGTTGCACAGGAATGCATTCCTATTCAGAACTGGGAATCTGGGATAGTGGTAAACATCTGCATCCACTGCAAAAGACTTACGGCTGAATTCTTTGTTTTCGCTGCCAACATCACAAACAAGCATCCAAGATTGTAGGCTCAAATCAAGTGGAAGAAACCCATGTCAAGGTCGTTAAATTAAGTTGAATACATATGGGTCTTTGCAACGGTGATTCTAGGAATTTTTTTCAGGATGTTCCTTAAAAAGCATAATTTTTCCCAATGGGAGCTTCAGAAATTTTTTCTAGAAATTTTCCCCAAATGTATTGTTGTTTAGTTGTTTCATTAATTTTTTTGTCTTTTATAAACCATAATTTGTTATATTGTTGTTTCATTAATTATAAAATTACTAATTGTTGTTTAGCCTAATATAATATAATTTATTTGTCTTTTATAATGTATTGATTAATTAAATTATTAATTATTTTTTATTGTTATTAGTTGTTTTCCCCAATTAATTGTTGGTTAATTAATATCTCAAGCATACAAAATTAATTAGTTCAACTAATTACTATGGTTGTTATACTTGGAATATCACACTATTACTTAACCAAAAAAAAAAAGTCAATAAATTGTGCAGCACAAAAATATATAGGCCGTATAGCCTAAGTCCAAGTCTAAAAAAGAGTGATTCATTACATATTTTATGACCATTAGTTGAACTAATCAACTAGCACATAACACACAGCCATATTTATTAATTATTAGTTGCACACTTGCACTAGCACTAGCACACAACACACTTGCACTACCCTGCCCTAATGCCCCATGGCCCTAATCACAAGACTAGAGCCAATCAGATAAAGCCAATTTATTGTATCTCACTAAAAGACACCAACACCAACACTAAAAGACAATTAATAATCTCACCAATACCAACACCTTACACCAACACCAACACCGGATAATTCAGCAAAAAAAAAAACACGAACACTGGATAAAGCCAAAAACAGGGTTACAGGGTAAATATTAGTAAAGAGAAACTAAGATGAAGAGAGAGAGAGAGACAGAGATGAAGAGAGAGAGACTCAGAGACTGAGAAGTTTGAGATGAAGAGAGAGAGACTGAGACAGAGATGAATACCTTGAGGTTGAGGGAGTAGGGAGGCCTAAGGCTGAGGGGCGGCATCGTCGGGACTCAGGCAGCACGTTGAGGTGAGGAAGACTGGTCCGATCTATGATCTCCTTCTCCAATCTGGTGATCTCCTTCTCCGATCCGGCAATCCGTTGGTTCTAGCGTTCTAGCGTTCTAGAGCTTTGTATATTGGGTTTGTGAGTTAGGTTTTTTTCTTTAGACTTTAGGTTAGGTTTCTTTCTTTCTTTCAAGCGCCGTCCGTTGGTTTCTGAGAATCTGATTTCAGTATATTGGGATTTGGTTTTTTTTTTTTTAAGAATCTGTGGGTTTGTTACTGTAATATGTTGGGTTTGCTTTACCATGTTTTTTTCTTTAGATTGGGTTTGCTTTACCGATTGATGTTGGGCATTTTTTCCTCTGTTGCAATTTTTTTTTTTTTTGTGCTGCTTGAAAGTAGAACAAATAATCTTTTTTTTTTTTTTTTTTGTTTATTTGAGAGTGTTCCTAATTTTGATTGAGGGTGTTCCTTTTTTTTTTTTTTTTTTTTTTTGAATTTGAAGGGTAATCAAATAAAAAAAATTAATTATATATATATATATATATATTTTTTTCAGTTTAGGGTGTTCCTGGGAACACCCTGGGACCAATGTGGCGTCGCCACTGGGTCTTTGATAGGAAGTACAAGGGGAGGATCTCAGTGAAGGAAACTAGGTTGCAGGATTCTCTAAAGCATTGGGCAATACAACAAGTGTTTTTGGATGAACTGTGGGTGTTGAAAGATAGGTTGTTTCTTGCACAGCAACAAGGAATCTCATCTCTGAATGTTGAACTTGATGCTGAAATAGTAGTTGGTATAATTTATAATTCTTAATACAAAAACAAACCCCTTTGCAGAACCTCTTAAGGAATAAGGACGATCCTTAATTCTTCAATAGAGTACGAATAGCCCAAAGCAAACCAATGTGGTGATGGGTTAGCAAAGTTGGGAAGTTCTTTTTATTTATTTATTTATTGGAGTTGGGAAGTTCTCCAACTTTGGATTTTGTAATATTTGATAACTCACTGCCTGTGTGGTTCACTTGCTAACTTTTGATAAAACTGAAAATTTTTGTAAAAGACTAATGCATTGTTAGTTAACGTATCTTCTGTTGTTACCAAAAATAAAAATAAAAATATTACAATTATTGCTTCATTTGTTTCCAAATTAACATTTCTATTGGGTCAAATTCTATAAAGGATTTTTTGGAAAATTATTTTATTTTCCTATATACTATAAACCTAGTATTTTTTTTTTTTTTTTGTGTGGAATGAAATTGTTAGGACATATATGAATCATGTTAGGAACATATATCAATATAGAATTGGCTAATCATTTGACAAAATGCACTTTACTTATAATTAGGTAGATTTAGGATGTGTTTAATGCTTTAAGGAATAAGGTTTCAAGTTCAAATGTTAAAACCATGCAAGTCTATCCAAGAATCAAGTGAAGAAGTGCTAGATTTTAAATCTCAACCGCTAGTATCTATCAAGATTTAAAAGGTTGTTTAAGTCCGATGCTCGACAGCTGCTCGATAGATAGGGTATCTATCGAGATTTAAGAAAATTGGATTTTCAATTATGATTTTCATCCAATCCGTATATAGATGTTTGGGCTTTCTTTTCTCACAATCTTAAACATATATAAGGATTGTTTTAAGGGTTGTCATAGCGAATGCACCTCAATGCAAAAGTTTTTCACAAACATATTGTGAACCAAAGACATATGCCCTAGTTTATCTTTCTCTTCAAGAAGATGTTGTGTTTATATACCATAGGGTTTTGTAGCCAAGAAGTTTCGTGATTTTCATCGTGTTGATGAACTGAAGAACTTCGCAGACAACATCTTTCTTAAGTTGGTGTGTAAGCCGCGTATTGGGATCCGCGCATCAAATTGGTGAGTCACGTATTGAGAGCTGTGCATTAAAAATGGGAGATTGTTACTATAGAACAAGTCCAATTAGGTATTGGGATAAGGATTCAACTGTAGGTTGGTATAAGATACTGAAATTCCTTTACTTGTAACCGCTTGTTGTGATAATAGTGAATTCTCGGGAGTGGTGACCTTAAAATCACCCGGTGGGGTTTTTGCCGTGTAAGTTTTTCCCATTAGTAAACAAATCACTGTGTCGATTTATTTTTCACTGCATTTTAACTTAGTTGGTGATTTTTTTGTGCTACCACGTTTATTGCATGCAAATTGAATTAATTAATTAACTTGACTAATTAATTAGTTAATTTATCACAAGGAGTCAATACTTTCTTGGCCTATCAGAAATGTCTATTGTAAACACTCACTTACACACACAGTGCACACTTATTTTCTTAAACTAAAGTCATGAGTTTAAGTTACAATTTTTGTGCAAAAGTGATGAGTGTGTGCACTATGTGTAAATGAGTATGCAAAATAAATATGACTCTTTTTAGAAAATTATCTCATTTTCCTATATTTGGTAGCATCCTAAAAAATGTGATAGAGTTGTTTTCAATAGTAGGAAATAGAATTGTTTTTTGAAAAAAAAGTTAAGAGAAAACAATCTTTATAAATTTTTTTTTGAAATTTTGAAATTTTAATATTATTTTTTATTGACCAAAAATAGTTTTTTTTTATACATTTTTTTTCTGATATCAAACAAAAAAAAAAAAAATACAGAAAATTTTCATTACATTAAATTTTCATTGAAACAAACAAAAACCTAAATATAGAAATACTTATGCACATTTCAATATTCTTAACAAAATCTTAAAAGATTACTTTGAACTAGATATGGACTATTCACAACTTGGACATATTTTGCAAGAAATAAAGATGTTGGTGGCTAGTCTTTGTAAAGGCTCTTTCTCATGTGTTAGAAGATCTGGCAACTCAGTAATGCACTCATTAGCTAAGTTTGCAAAATCTATCTTTGATGATGTAATTTGGATTGAAGATCCTCCTCTTCCTGCCTTAGAGGTTTTGTTCTTTGATGTAAATGTTTATCTTCTTTGATGTGAATGAAAGTTTTTTGAGTATGCAAAATAAATATGACTCTTTTTAGAAAATTATCTCATTTTCCTATATTTGGTAGCATCCTTAAAAATGTGATAGAGTTGTTTTCAATAGTATGAAATAGAATTGTTTTTTGAAAAAAATTTAAGAGAAAGCAATCTTTATAAAAAAAAATTTTAAAAAAAAGTTGAAATTTTAATACTATTTCTTATTGACCAAAAATAGTTTTTTTTTTTTATACATTTTTTTTCTGATACTATCAAAAAAAAAAATACAGAAAATTTTCATTACATCAAGTTTTCATTGAAACAAACAAAAACCTAAATATAGAAATACTAATGCATATTTCAATATTCTTAACAAAATCTTAAAAGATTACTTTGAACTAGATATGGACTATTCACAACTTGGACATATTTTGCAAGAAATAAAGATGTTGGTGGCTAGTCTTTGTAAAGGCTCTTTCTCATGTGTTAGTAGATTTGGCAACTCAGTAGTGCACTCATTAGCTAAGTTTGCAAAATCTATCTCTGATAATGTAATTTGGATTGAAGATCCTCCTCCTCCTACCTTAGAGGTTTTGTTCTTTGATGTAAATGTTTATCTTCTTTGATGTGAATGAAAGTTTTGTTCTCCTCAAAAAAACCTAAATATAGAAATATTTATGCATATTTCAATATTCTTAACAAAATCTTAAAAGATTACTTTGAACTAGATATGGACTATTCACAACTTGGACATATTTTGCAAGAAATAAAGATGTTGGTGGCTAGTCTTTGTAAAGGCTCTTTCTCATGTGTTAAAAGATTTGGCAACTCAGTAGTGCACTCATTAGCTAAGTTGGAAAAATCTATCTTTGATGATGTAATTTGGATTGAAGATCCTCCTCCTCCTACCTTAGAGGTTTTGTTCTTTGATGTAAATGTTTATCTTCTTTGATGTGAATGAAAGTTTTTCTCTCCTCAAAGAAACCTAAATATAGAAATACTGATGCATATTTCAATATTCTTAACAAAATCTTAAAAGATTACTTTGAACTAGATATGGACTATTCACAACCTGTACATATTTTACAAGAAATAAAGATGTTGGTGGCTAGTCTTTGTAAAGGCTCTTTCTCATGTGTTAGAAGATTTGGCAACTTAGTAGTGCACTCATTAGCTAAGTTTGCAAAATCTATCTCTGACGATGTAATTTGGATTGAAGATCCTCCTCCTCCTACCTTAGAGGTTTTGTTCTTTGATGTAAATGTTTATCTTCTTTGATGTGAATGAAAGTTTTTTTCTCCTAAAAAAAAAACCAAAAAAAAAAAAAAAAATTCGTTGACCTACCCCTATGTATATGAACTATTAAACTATAATAGCTTGCTTGGATGTTAAAAAAACAGAAGGGGAGTAGAGTAGAGTGAAGGAGAGCAATTTAATTACTTTGTTTGGAAGTATTTTTAAGGAAGGAAGGGGAGGGATTTGGAGGGGTTTCAACTACCTCCAACTCCTCATTTTTAATTCTCCCAAATTGGAGAGATTTGGAGGGAGAGTAGAGCACATAAATGATTGAATATGTAAATTACCTAATTTACCCATATTATATTAAAAAAATTACAAGGTATTTTAACATCAAAAAAAAAAAAAAAAAACCGTAACCCATAAGCTCTCTCAGCCACAAATTTCTCTCAAGCTCTCTCCGCTCACTTAGCTTATGTTGGCTCTCTCTCTCTTTCTCACGACTTCTTCACTCTTGGACTATCTTTCACTCTTCTTTCTCACGCCTAGCATTCTCTCACAAAGGTAAAGTCTGTTTTAATTTATGTTTCATGGGTTTCTTTTAAGTTGAATCAAATAACTATGTTCTTAAAATTGTGATTTTATTGGGCAATTTCTTATTAATTGTGATTTTATGGGGTAATAACATGTTATTTGTGGGTGGGTTTCGGATCTAAGGGCTTTTTTTCTTAAATTTTAAAGTTACAAAGTATTGCTCATAACGTGTTTGATAAAGTGCTTGAGTGAGTCTAGATTGTGAACTTGCATAAATTTGTATATTTTGGCTATATATGGATCTGTGTTTCTTGTTTATTTTTATTGGGTAATTTCTTGTTTTTTGTGAATGGGTTTCTAATTTGGGTTTTTTTTTTTTTTGGTGTGAATGGGTTTCTGATTTGGCTCCTCCTAAGCCCCAACCAAAATGGTACTCCCTCAACTTTGTGATGTTCAAGTTTGAACTGGAAAATGGATCTAATTTATGTTTTTGGCATTTGGGTTTTGAGAAAACTATTAGCTTTTAGCTTGAAATCATGTTTGCTTTCATTTTTCCCTATTGTTTGGTTGCTGAGAAAATAATAAAGGAGAATTTTTGTTTGTTTGTTTGTTGTTTATATGATGTTATTATGCTTACCCATTTGTTGGTTTAGCTTGAATCTGATGATTTTTTCCTATTTGGATATTATTATATATTTATATCATTTTTTTGAAAATATTTGATTTGAAATCAGCTTAAGCAAACCAATTGAAACAGATGGTTTAAGTAGCTTAGAGCCTTTGAATCCTATTAAAGATTTTCTGGGTTGTTTATATTTTGTGTTGAAGTGGCTGATATTTTACACTGGTCCAAAAGGAAAAGTTTATCATGAAAACATGCATTAATATACAAGATGATGGACTGCTCTGATTGATTCCTTTTGATTTTTTGCATGCAGGGTGTTGCTGATCATGTTTGTCTCGGTCTCATTCCAACAAGTGAGGGTAGTTGGGTCATTGCTGTAAGGGCATTAAGGTAATTGCCAATACTCTGTATATGGTTCCATTTAATCACTTGTTTTTTTGTTTTGTTTTGTGGTCCAAAATGTCTTCAGCTTCCAGGAAATGTTTAAGACTGTATTACTTCCAATTTAGCTTTAGTTTTTATCACTTTTTAACAAGTGAGCAAACAATAATTTAGCTTTAGCCAAAATTACAATACACGCTAGAGTGATAAAATTTTTTTTAATCTCTTATATTACTCCATGGATGTTGTGGTCTTGAGCTCACTCAACATGGGTCAAGAATTATGATAACCGTTTATCTCTATCTAGAACTTTTGTCCCATCTCTATCACCAAGTTCTGGTGCACTATGGTCCCAACTCCCAATTTTGGTTATGTTCATTTCACATAGAAGTCCCTTCTTGTAAAATGACTAAAGAATCCCTAATATGTTTGTTAATGATTTGCCTCAAATTAAAAAGTGGCATGTTTTAATCATTGAGAAAGATGACAATCACTACTATTTTTTGCTTCTTTTTTTTTTTTTTGATTCTTTTGAATGATAATTTTGGGTTTCTGTTTATTTTTATATCATTTGAATACTTTGTGCTTGATTGTAATATTTTGATTTACACTAAAATGAAACTCTATTGGCTCTCCAATTAACTTTTCTCACAGTAGACACGTGTTGATCAACTTTTGCATACCCAAAAATAAGTGTTATGGCAATACAAGTAGTGCTAATCATCACAAAAGAAGTTAACTTTTGTCAATTTTTAAGGTGGAAGAGTGGCTATCTAGAGTTAGAAATGTGACATTTCTTGACTCCCTCCTAACTAACCTAAATGCCATAGATTAGCTTTCAAAAGAGTTTGAATGTTTTTTTCAGCACCTCTCCAAGCTGAAAACATCTATAAAACTAAGTTTGGCATAAACCCATGTACTCCAAACATGGAGAAGAGCAACATTCAAAAGGTACCTAGTAATCACATGATGTTTCAACTGTCTCTATTCTATTTACACATTGAAACTTTTTCTTTCATTGTATTATTTTACTGCTGCTTATATGCAGTTCCACCAGCCAAAAATAAAATAAAAATAAAAGACTATTATGTTTTACTTGTTAGATGAGTTGTGCTCTTCATAACATACTGGGCTTGGCTCAAGATAAGGGGCATTTTATATAAATACACTTATGCACCAAACCTTAAGCTGCCCGCCTGCCTATGGTCAAAGCCAATATTCATAGTTATGGGTCCTCCAATAAGCAACAGATTGTTGTAGTAGAGTTTAAGGTTGACTTTGTAATAAAAGTGATTATAGGGGAAGATAACAAAATTATTCCTCTTGGATTTGAGCAATGTTGCTGGGTGGCAAAAACAGTTTAGGGCATAAATGAATCTACTAAGCTAGCTTACCCATTATGCCTTATAAGTGTGCTCATTCAAAAACATATTGAGCAATGTAAGAAAGACAAACTCAAAAGGTAACTTCCCAAGACCACCTGCACTGCTATACAACCACCTAATGCCTTTCCAAAGATCCACTCCATAAGAAGTCCCTAACCTACTAAAACATTCATGCCCCTTCTCCATATTTCTTCTTTATCTCAAGCCTACAAAGCCCTTTCCAGAAAATTTTTCAAAAGCCATTAATTTGGAAGAACTTGATAAAACACTCCTAACCTTCTGGAGCACAAACCCCACAACCTATTAAACAGAGATGGCATATGTGAAGATCTATTATACCCATAAACACACTTATATATAATCCAATGGTGATTCGAAAAGGAGTGTTGAAGGGGTCAAAACCCGACTGGGGAGGTCTCCGGTGGAGCAATTTGCACCACTAGCAACAACATTTAGGCAGAGGCTACTAGTTGGTGTTGGCTCTGAAGAGAATTGAACTAAGGCTAAGATTGAAGCAAACAAGAATTTAGAATCACAAGAAAAGAGAGAGTGAAAAAAGAGTGAGAAACAGAGAGAAAAGAAAAGAGAGAGTTCCAGAATTTTCTGTAAATGCTTACTTAATTGATTTGCATTACAACTATCTCTATTTATACATAGAACTAACTGTAACTGCTTAATTAACCAACCCTGAAATCACAGATTGGATCTGGGAAAGGTGGAGCTACTTTTAACTATCTTTCTCGCCTAATCTCAACTGTCAACAGACTTACTAAGGTGCTTAATAGAACGACATCGTTTTATACAACAACATTACTAACAATAAATACAACGACATCGTTTTTGGCAGACTAGTCGTTGCTGTGGCTCTGTTCTTGAGATTTAAAAACTAGCCGTTGGGACTGAGGCTTTTCAATTGTTGACTTAGTAGTAGATATCTCAACATCCCCCCTTAAACTCTGGGCGGAATAAGTAAAGAGTTTGCTGCGAAGAAACACAAAATGAGGTCCAGGCAAGGATTTAGTGAAAATGTCAGCAAAATTGTCATGGACAAAAATAAATTTGATGCCCAAATCACGACGAAGAACACATTCTCGAACATAATGATAGTCTACTTCAATGTGCTTCGTCCTAGAGTGAAACACAGGGTTGGAAGCTAAGGCAATTGCAGAATTGTTGTCACACCAGAGAACAGGAATGTGGGGAAGAGACAAACCAAGTTCTCAGAAAAGAGTACAAAGCCAGGCCAATTCAGCAGCAGTGGATGCAAGTGCGCGATACTCGGCTTCAATGGATGATCGCGAGACTATGGATTGTTTCTTGGAAGACCAAGAAATTGGACTAGAACCAAGAAAGACCAAGATGCCAGTAGTGGATCTCCTATCTGATGGGTCACCAACCCAATCCGCATCTGAAAAGGCTGAAAGAGTAATAGGACCAGGATCAATATGAATCCCAAAGTGTAATGTGCCTCTCACATAGCGAAAACTCATTTGGCAGCATCAAAATGAGAGGTAGTAGGATGCTGCATAAACTGACACAGCTAATGAACACTGAAGGACAAATTTGGGCGAGTGAAGGTTAAGTATTGTAGTGCTCCAACCATACGCCTATATTCAGAAGGATCAGGTAAGAGAGATCCCTCATAAGGAGTAAGACGTGTGGATGGGCAGTAGGGGGACTTAGTAGGCTTGGCATTTTCCATGTGGAAACGATGAAGAATGTCAGAAGCATACTTGGACTGGCATAGACTAAGCCCAAATCTGGTAGGTATGATTGAATGCCAAGGAAATAAGAAAGAGCCCCGAGATCTTTGAGCTCAAAGGCATGACTCAAGGCAATGATGAGATGAGAAATTTGTGTAGAATCATTACCAGTGATAATGATATCATCAACATAGAGCAGCAGATAAATGGTAGTATGGTGATAGTGATAAATGAACAAGGAAGGGTCTGCCAAGGAAGCCACAAATCCAAGATGAAGAAGTTGGGACGTGAAGCGATCAAACCAAGCCTGGGGAGCTTGTTTAAGTCCATATAAGGACTTGTGAAGCTTGCAGACATGAGAAGGAAATTGAGAGTCAACATAGCCAGGAGGCTGTTGCATAAAGACCTCCTCCTTGGGAAATCCATGGAGAAAAGAATTTGAAATGTCAAGCTGCCTGAGGGACCATCTGAAACTCACTGCAATGGTAAGAAGAAGTCTGACAGTGGCTGGTTTTGACAACATGACTAAATGTCTCAGTGTAGTCAATACCAAGTTGTTGGTGAAAACCCTTGGCAAGTAAGCGTGCCTTATACCGAGCTATGGAACCATCACTGTGCAGCTTTAATTTATATGCCCATTTGCAGCCTACAAGATTGATACTAGGTGTAGCAGGTACTAAAGACCAAGTGTGCTGTCTTTGTAAGGCAGAAAACTCCTCATCCATGGCTTTTGTCCACTGAGGATATTGAAAGGCATATTTATAAGAAGATGGTTCAGTGAAGGTGTAGTCCAGAACAGCCTTGTAGCAAAGCTTCTTTTTAGTAATACCATGTTTAGACCTAGTGCTCATGGGGTGATTATTGGAGATAATGGAAAGGACAGGTTCTGGTGCAGCAGTAGAAGTAGGGCTGGATGAGGGTGAATTAGTAGTAGTTGAGATAGGAACAGGTTGGGAAATTGTAGGGGGTGGGGCAATAGGATTAGGCATAGGACTGGAAACGGGAGAGGGGACAATGTGCAAGGGAGAAAGAGGATGAGGAGGAGTAGAGGAAGAAGTGACAGAAATGGGAGTAGAGGAGGGTGAAGGAACATAGGAACCTAGGATGGAAGGTTGATTAGAGGAATGCAAATAGAGAAGGTTAGATAACCAAATGTTAGATGTAGGTTTGACAGATTGTGGACAAGATGTAATAGGAGAAGAAGGAAAGGGAAACTTAGACTCATTAAACAGCACATGCCTGCAAGTGTACAGGCGATTGGATTGAACATCAAGACACAAATACCCCTTAGAAACATTAGAGTAACCCAGGAAAATGCATTCAGTAGTCCTATGCTCAAGTTTGTGTTTAGTGTAAGGTCTAATATAAGGGTAGCAAGCACAACTAAACATTTTAAGGGAAGTAATATCTGGATGAGAACCATAAAGCTTGAACCAGGTGAGAGAAATCCAAGGGAAGCAGTAGGTAAGAGATTAATAAGATTCATAGCTGTTTGAACAGCAAAGGACCAAAACTGAGAAGGTAAGGAAGCTTGGGAAAGAAGAGTAATGGTAGTTTCTATTAAGTGCCTATGTTTCCTTTCCACTAACCCATTTTGTTGAGGGGTATAGGGACAGGAGAGTTGATGGTGAATACCATGAGAGGAAAGGTAAGATTCAAAGAGTTTGGAGGTGTATTCCCCACCACCATCAAATCTAAGTGTCTTAAGAGTTGCTAAAAATTGAGTTTGAATCATAGCATGAAATTGGACAAATTTAGAGTAAACTTCAGATTTATTGTGAAGCAAGTACAACCAAGTAAAACGTGTATAATGGTCAACAAAAATGACATAATATTGAAAACCATTTATTGAAGTAAGAGGTGTAGGACCCCAAAGATCAGTGTGTACAAGTTCAAAAGGTGCAGTAGCAACAAATCTAGAGCTAGGAAAGGGAAGTTTATGCATTTTCCCATGTAGACAATGAACACAAGAATCTACAAAGTTGGTACACTTATTAAAAGGCAAGCCTTTGTGCTAAAAAAGAAACTTAAGAACTTGGGAATTGGGATGACCAAGCTTGTTGTGCCACAGAAGCCAACTGGATGGTGAGGTGAAGACAGAATTGCAGATTTTGTAAGGAAGTGAAAGCTTAGGTGCCTTGTGAGGGTAAATAGGATATACCCACCTTCACTCTTGCCCTTGTAGAGCACTTTCCCCATGGCCAAGGCCTGGATAGATAAGTTGTTTTCATCAAAATAGCACCAACAATGGTTATCATGACAGATTTTGTGGACAGATGCAAGATTGGAAGCAATAGTAGGAACTCTTAACACATTTATAAGTTGTATTGTAGAATTAGAAGATGGGATAAGAGTATTACCTATGTGTGTGATAGGCAGAGATTGTCCATTACCTACGGTGAGGTGATCTTGGCCATTGTAGGGTTTAGGAAAGTTTAGGTGATTCAGACTGGAGGTGACATGGTCTGTGGCTGCACTATTTGCTAGCCAAGGATGCTCTTGTGCAAGCATAGAGTTGGAAGAAGTGACCATTGCTGCCAATTTAGTGGGTGGATGTTTTCCTTGATAGGCATAGTCCATCCTATGGTAGCAATCAATGGCTATGTGACCAGTTTTACCACATATTTGGCAAGTAGGCCTCTCTGCTCTTGGACCAGATCCTTGATTATGAGAGTATTGTGAGAAATGATTAGGTGAAAAACCTCTTCCTCTGCCTCTGTTATTGTTGTTTCTACCTCTACCACGATTAGTGGATTGATTGTAATTGTTATAAGCTCCACTGTTGTTAGGTCTAGGTGCTGTGTTGACAGACATTGCAAAGGTGGAGTCTTTAATTTCCAGTCCCTCATTCAGTGATTCTTCTTCTGCGTTTAGCATAGTAGCTAACTCATCAAAGCTCAATTTTGTGCTTCTTGTCCTAATTGTAGGCCTGAATGCACTGAACTCCCTTGGAAGTCCTTTAATTGCCACATGAAGCAATTCTTCATCATCTAGAAAAATTCCAACTGCTATTAATTTGTCACTAATGACCTTGATTTTCTGTAGATATGTGTCTATAGAATCTGAACCTTTCTTTACATTGTGCAATTCTCCCTTGAGATTCATCACATGAGATCTCGAAAAAGAAGAAAACCTGTTCTCCAGAACTTTCCAAAGTTCTAGAGCTGATGAACATCCAACAATTATAGCAAGAACTGAAGGTGTTAAAGTGGAACTGATAAAGGTAAGCAGTGCCTTTTCTTTTGATTTCCAAACAAGATAATCTGGATTCAGTACTGTTGTAACAAAACCTGAGAGATCTTTCAAGAATTTCTCTGGAACAAGAGGAGTTTCATCTAGAAGTTCAATCATGGAGTAAGTCTCCATCACCATGGAGATCTGATGCTTCCATATTATGTAGTTGGAATTGTCCAACTTGACTGTCATCATGTTTGACAGTAGCAATAGAGGTTGATTAGCCAAGTTGATTGAAGAGGTTGAAGAAGACATAGTCGAAGAAGAAGAAGTTGAAGTTGTAGCTGCCATTGTTGAATCAAAGTTGGTAGAGATCGTATTCAGCTCTGATACCATGAAGAGAATTGAACTAAGGCTAAGATTGAAGCAAACAAGAATTCAGAATCACAAGAAAACAGAGAGTGAAAAAAGAGTGTGAAACAGAGAGAAGAAAAGAGAGAGTTCCAGAATTTCCTGTAAATGCTTGCTTAATTGATTTGCATTACAACTATCTCTATTTATACATAGAACTAACTGTAACTGCTTAATTAACCAACCCTGAAATCACGGAATGGATCTGAGAAAGGTGGAGCTACTTCTAACAATCTTTCTCGCCTAATCTCAACTGTCAACAGACTTACTAAGGTGCTTAATAGAACGACACTGTTTTATACAACAACATTACTAACAATAAATACAACGACATCGTTTTTGGCAGACTAGCCGTTGCTGTGGCTCTGTTCCTGAGATTTAAAAACTAGCCGTTGGGATTGAGGCTTTTCAATTGCTGACTTAGCAGTAGATATCTCAACAGGCTCAGCTTCACTAGTGGCTATTGGTGCAGATTTTGGTGGCATAACTAGTTTTCTTCTTGGGTTATCACCAGAAAGTGGGAGGGGTCTTAAGCTGGATGTGCTTTATCCTATTAAAGGCTATAGTCATTGCATTGAGACAAATGAAGGATTTGGTTAGTAAGTCCTAATGCCATATGTTATAATGTTGTCAAAGTTCTTTTTTAATTTTGCTTTGGTCTTTGTTTTGTCTCTAAAGACAAAGAAAATAACCATCAATATGATTGTTCACATTCTCTTAAAATGATTATCAATATGACATTAAAATGAGTGGAATTAAAGTCAATGGTCTTTGATTCAAACGGTGTTAGTAATCATGACAGAGGATAGTCACTAACAAAATAATAGATTTTCTATTCTTTACCTATTATTTTTTAATTGGTCAGACAGATATTTCTAATGATTAATAGAATTAATAGCTTTGTGTGTAATGGGTTTATTTTGTTGTCATTTTTTAACAAGCTAAACCTAAAGCAAAAGAGCTTAAGAACAAACCAATTCCAAACTACGACAAATTGGTTGAGCTTTATGGAAAAGATAGAGCAACTGGGGAACAATCTGAAACTGCATCAGAGATGAGACAACGGTGGGCTACTTCAACCGGAGAGGGCTCTGTGGAGAACATTGAAGATATTGATCATTATTTGCTCAAAATGAAGTTACTTTGGAGAGCTGTGATAATGTTGGTGATAATAATGTGGGTGAAGTCTCCTCAAAAGCCAAAAAGAGAAAAACATCAAAAAATGAGGACATGGAACAAATTTTGGGAGCAATTCAGGATGTTGCTTTAGCAATGAAAGAAGGAAATTTAATTTTTGAGAGGAGTTTGGCACGTCTTCCCATTCCTGAGCAAGACGTGTTCCATCTCTTGGATGAGATATGCATTGATTCTAGATTGCGAATGAGGGCTTATCTCTATCTTATTAAGAATCCAGATATGTTGAGAGCTTTTATTGGCTATCCAGTGGAGGAGCGCAAGGAGCTATTGTTCACAATGATGTCTGGTCCTTAAATTTCTCTAACAGTTAGGCAAGTAATGTTCCAAGACAATTTCAACTTCTAAAAACCTTTTCAATTGATCATTGAACTGTAAACTCTTGGGATTAATTTTTCTTTGGCACTAGCTTATGTTTATTTTTAGTTTTTCTTTCTAAAACAAGTCTGTTGGCAATTACAGATATGGTCATAGCTCATTGTAACATTGTCCTTTTTTCAGTGGCTTGAAATCTTTGTCTGCTTACATTCATTTTTATGCTTTTCACTTCTTAGTTGTTTGGCATGATACAATGTCATATAAGGCCTTTGATTCAAAAATTGGTTGTCCTACCAATGCTACTATAGCCTGTGGGTCATACTATGCTCCTCCCATGTGGCTTTGTTGAAATTGAACTTTACATGAAATTGAGCTTAGCTACGACAAGAGAGAGGATGAGAGTGAGAGAGGCTGTGACCAAGAGCTCTTGCACTAGCTCCATGGGGTTCAAACTTCGAAGAAAGTTACAAGTTACAACACAGAGTTGGAGAGATGTTGAGACTTAAAAAGAAAGTGCGTTGTCAATTAAATTCACGTACTAAGAAAAAAAAATAATAATAAATGAAAGAAACACTCAAAATTTAATATTTTGTTGATTTTTTTAGTAAACAAACAAACCAAACATTTTTTTCTTATTTTAATTATTATCAATTAAGGATGGTTTTTTTTTAGTATAATAAAAAAGTAGAAAAAATATTTAATCATAGACTAATGTTGATTATTTAATTCACATAAAAAAATTTATCAAAAAAAATATTCTAACAAATTAATCATAGACCAATGTTGCAAGTCTATTTTCAAATATGGGTAAATTTGTCTATTTTAATCATTTTCTCTCCTTTCCATCCTAATTTTTGAAACATCCAAACAAGAGGAATGACTAATTACTCTTTCCCCCCTTACTAATTTTAAAAACATCCAAACAAGGTGAAGGGGAATCATTCCCCTCTACTCTCCTCCCCACTACTCTCCTCCTCTTTACCCCCCTCTACTCTCCTCCCTCTCTAAACTTCCAAATAGGCCATAAAGGTATGAATGACATTGACATTTTTTTTTTAACTGACATTTTCGTTGACGAACATTTATGCATAAACTATGAACTACAAAGGTACTAATAGCCTTTGACATACCCAAAAAAAAAAAAAAAAAAAAAAAAAGGAATAACAATGATATATTCGCCGGGCAACACCGATGTAAAGATATCATATACTATATAAACTATTAAACTATAAAGGCATGAATGACGTTGACATTTTCGTTGACGAATACTTATGCATAAACTATGAACTATAAAGGTACTAATAGCCTTTGACATTTTTATTTTTATTTTACCCAAAAAAAATAAAGAAAAAGAAAGAATAACAACGTTATAAAGGTACTAATAGCCTTTTTTTAATTTTTTTTTAACTCAAGTCTTTTTCCTATAAAGATAGACCAATTAGAGAGAAACATTCACGGCTAGGCCCCTTTGAAATTATCAAGTTAGGATTATGGGTGTCATTTACGTGAATTGAAAAAATTTTATGATTATTATTATTTGAGATTATCTATTAGATAAAATTATTTTGATTAATTTTTTTTTTTTTGAGATTATCTATTAGATGAAAACTTTTGAATCCTAATTTAGTATTTCTAATATATATATATATATATATATATATAGAGAGAGAGAGAGAGAGAGAGAATTTTTTTAGTGTATTCTTATATATTCCTACCACGGCTGCTTCTTCTTTTTACGGCTTCTTTCTTTCTTTCTTTCTTTTTTTTTTTTTTTTTTTTTGGTTTTTTAATTTTGATAGAAAGTTGAAACACTACTTATTATTCTAATCAGTACTCTCCCCCATTATCAATAATTCTCATTCTCTCATAATTTCTATGTTGATTACAAATCTAACTCTCTTTTTATTTTTATTTTTTTCTTATTACTTAGACAATTTGATATTTGTGAAATCCATAGTAGAATGCTTTATCAAACCTACTATCCACAGTATTGTAAGTATGTATTTCTCTTTTTTTTTTTTTTTTTTTTTTTTGTTGTGAAGATTTTGCTTATGAGTCATAAAGGCAATTTTAAATCCATGAAATCCATTATATAAACCATTATAAATACTTACACTTTTTCTATTTATTATTTAAGAATTAACAAATTTTGTATTCTCTCCTACAAGGGTTTGTATTTGTGTTATGTTTAATTTACATATACTTTTCTATTAAGCTATGCATCGCATGGGCTTATCTTCTTCTCCTATAATTTCTAAGTTGTTAACAATCATAATTTGATTACAATCCAAATTCTTCAACTTATTTAAAAATTACTTATTATATTATATTAAAAATTACTTATTTTTCTTTTGGTGATTTTTATATCAACTTCTTCACAACTTAAATTTATTGTTTTAAATAGAAACAACTTCTTATCAACTTTTTTTTTTTTTTTTTTGGGTTGAAGTTTACTGTGGTTGAAATTTTGTTTGTTTGATAAATATAGGAATGATTATAGATAATATTTTTATTGTACCATGATTTTTTTTTTGTTGACCTCTTCAGAGCTTACCACATCATCATTATTTTTTTAAAACAAAATTATTGAGAAAAATTAACTTGCACGGAACTCTTTTTGAGAAAAATTGCACGGAAGTTAAACATGTGTCTGGTGGGCAATATATATTTTATTATATCTACATTATCCATCTAAAAGTTGAGAGAGATTTCTTGTTGAGAAAGTAACTGTGGGGTTGGGTTTATCGGATTAGATCAAGCTCACAAAACATCGATTATTCATTTCACAATGAATTGTATGAATTTTTTTTTATGTGCTTATTAATCTATATATTATTATCTATATTCTATATCATATCATATCATATACTATATAATAAAAGCTTAGCTTAGAAATCGTGGTTGCACCAAATGGTTGCACCAAATGGTTTCAACAAATTGAAGAATTTTTTTTAGATTTTAATATTTTTCTTCTCCTATAATTTCTAAGTTGATAAAAATCTTAATTTGATTACAATCCAAATTTTTCATCTAATCCATCTAATCTTTATTTTTTACGTGTAGTGTATTATAATCCAAAATTTTCATCTAATCCATCTAATCCTTATTTTTTTAGTGTAGCGTATTATAAATAAAAAAAAAAAAAAAAAAAAAAAAACAGCAACTTTCTTATTGTTTAATTACTACACTACACATATTTATTTGGTTTTTTTCTTTGAGAGGTAAATTTAGTTGGTTTGTGCCATACAACTACAACCTACAATTGTGTTTATCTAAATATTATCAACAAAGTCTAAAATAATAGAATAGAAACAAAAACAAAATTCAAAGCATAAAATATTAAAATGTGTAGTTGTGTACATAGAATTATAGCTAATCCCAAGAATTAAAAAATAAAAAAAAAACTTTCATTGAGAGGATATACACACAGGAAGAATTGATAATAAATTTATTATCTACTTTTTTTTCAAATATATTTTGATTTAATTTATTTTTTTGGATTAAAAAAAAAGAAAAAAAAGAAAGAAAGAAGAAGCTAATAATGTTAACAACTTGATTTTTACGGTATAATAGAAAAAATATTTCTAATTAATGTTAACAACTTGATTTTTATATCAACTTCTTCACAACTTAAATTTATTGTCTTAAATAGAAACAAATTCTTATCATTTTTTTTTTGGGTTGAACTTCATCGTGGTTGAAATTTTTGATAGGCCAAGAATGTATTGACCCCTTGTGATAAATTAACCAATTAATTAATTAAGTTAATTAACATGCAATATGCATGGTAGTACAAACAAATCACCAACTAAGTTAATATGCAGTGGAAAATAAAGTTGACACGGTGATTTGTTTACGAATGGGGAAAACCTCCAAAGCAAAAACCCTATCGAGTGATTTTAAGGTCACCACTCCCAAGAATCCATTATTATCACAACAAACGGTTACAAGTAAAGGAATCCTAGTACCTTATACCAACCTACAGTTGAACCCTTATCCTAATACCCAATTGGACTTGTTCTATAGTGACAATCTCTCATTTTCAATGCACGACTCCCAGTACGTGACTAACCAATCGATGCACGAATCCAAGTACATGACTAAATATCAACTTGAAAAGGATGTTGGCTGCAAAGTTCTTCAGTTCATCAACACGATGAAGATCACAAAACTCCTTGGTTACAAAACCCTACGGCGTACAAACGCAGCAATTTCTTGAAGAGAAAGTTGACTTAGGGCAAATTGTCTCCGGTCACAATATGCTTCTGAAAAACCTTTGCATCAAGCTACATTCACTTGCATCAACTGTGACGGCCCTTAAAATAATCCTTATATATGTTTAGGGTTGTGAGAAAAGAAAGCCTAAACATGTATACACGGATTGGAGTAAAATCAAATCTAAAAAATTGATTTATGTAAATCTTGATAAATAAATTATCTATTGAGTAGCTGTCGAGCATCGGGTATAGATGCTATCTGTCGAGCTAGTTGTTGAGCTTTTAAAACCAGCACTTCTTCACTTGATTTTTGGACAGATTTGCTTGGCTTTAACACTTGGACTTGAAACCTTATTCCTTAAAATATTAAACACATCCTAGATCTACCCAATCACAAGTAAAGTGCGTTTTGTCAAAAGGTTATCCAATTTTACATTGACATATGTTCCTAACATGATTCACATATGTCCTAACAATCTCCCCATTTGGCAATCCGTGACAAAACCACAACAAACAAATGAACATAAGAGAAAAGTCATAAATCACTCAACTTATACTCTTGAAAAACTATCCTAAAACATACTCTTGAAAAACTTTATAAGAAGAGAGTTCATGGCAAGAAAGACTTTGACAATTTGTGTTTCTGAAACACTTTAAACAAAACTCATCACGACATTTTAGTGTGAAACAGAAATAAAATATTGTATACAATATATAAGAAGTATGTGCAAAAAGAGAGAAAAGAAACAACACATGAAGAGATAGGTGAAACTGTAATAACAACCTCAATATATATAAACTTCAAAAATGAGTACAAGGTTTGCTATCACAATGTAAGAACAATGTATCTGAAAAGTAAAGAAAAGAAAAGATACAAAAAGTCCTCACTACATCCCTCATAAAAAGGAAAACACTCCCCTTAACAAAAATATCTATCTCCTATACTAACTCTCCTCCTAAGAACATGACTACTCTTATACCCAAAACTACTTCCCCTTTTTGTCACGAATGACAAAGGGCAAGTAACTCAAGCAGTCATCTCATCGTCAGTAGAAGAGCTAGCATCCTCATCTTCATCATCATCATCGTCATCAGAGTCATCATCATCGTCCTCGTCCTTAGATGCCTCTGGAGAAAGAGAGGGAGACGCCACGAAACCACCAAGGTGAGCCTGCCGTCGGGTAATACGGTTGACACGGGTGTTCACCTAACACAACTCATCACTGAGTGTGTCAAGGCGAGCATCCATGTGCTGAAGCTGTGCCATGACCACCTCGAGGGTCACACCACCCACTGATGAAGAAGGAGCAGAAGAAGCTGAAGGAGTCACCATCTTAGTCTGTGGCCGCTTCGATTGAAGCTGGGCCTCACTCCGTCTAATGATAGCAATGTTAATGGCACACATAGCAGAGAAGTGTGTAGACTCAAGATAGGAGACAAAAAAAATGGCGGAGAATCCTCATGATAGTTGAAGGGAAAATGAGCTTATCACAAGTCGCCGTATCCTTATAGTCATCTATAAGGGAAAGTATGAAGTGAAAGGGAGAATCTATAGTAAGGCCCTCAAGAAGGGATAACAAAAATCGAGCACGAGTCTCAGTAATGGAGTTATAGTGAGACAACATATGAAGAACGAATGGCATCGCCATGTTAAGAAACCTCGTACCTTTTGCAAAGCCCGAGTAAATGGTGTTTTGACGGTCACCCCAAGATGAAGGTGTCTCACAAAAGAGAGACGAGAGTTCATCTTTAGACACAGTCCTAAGACGATCATAGCCAGGGTAGTCAGCAAACTCTACCCTCGGTACATGTAGCACTTCGGATATAAGATCCGGAGTGACTACAATGTGTGCACCACGAACGTGAGTGATAAAATGAGGTACAGAATAGTTGAATCCGTGCATATTGGAGTAAAACTCCTATATGATCACGAAGGGACAAGTGACCAAGATGCCATACAGTGACTCCAGAAATTTTCAGAAACCCCAAAAGTTAGGTCAAAATGCATGATAAAATGATAGAAAAGAGATCATACCAGAGAGAAAATGCAAGGTTTAGGCCGAATATTAAGTGGGGAAGATGAAAAGTGTGATTGAGAAGTGTTTAGGAGAGGGAGAGATGGTTTTCTATTAAGAGAGATCTGAAAAAATGAGATAAAAGATTGCACTGAGATATATATAAAAAACATGAAACTCAGTGGATCGATAGGTATCGGGAGGTGTTGAGCTTTAAATTTTCGCCAGATGGAGCTATCGAAAGGTGTCCACAGCAAAGTGACCTCGATGGATCGAGAAGCTATCAGGCAGCTATCAAGACTAATTCTTAAAAACCTTGATGGATCGAAATTGCGATAACAGCTATCGAGAAAGGAAGCTCAAGAGGATCGATAGATAGCCTAGCCGTTGAGAGATATCAAGAAGCTGTAGAGATTGCTCAAAAACAGTTTTTCAAGGAAGAGAAAAACATATATATGAATGTAATCAAGCATGCTACTCAACCAAAGATCCAAACAACATTTTAAGCTCTCAAAATCATCTCTCAACAAGAAAATGTCAAGCATTTAGATCCAAAACACACACACACACACACATGCATTAAACAAGTCTAACCAATTTTATGTTTCAAAAACAAGTTAAGATAGTTTAGTGAGCATAAATTAACACATGTATTCCTTGTGAAGGCCAAATCACATTGTACCTACATATATATCAAGAGTAGCAAAGAATATTGCATATTGTGTGTAAAAAACATCGCAAGATTGCATAAGTGTCTACATGTTATAACAATTTGAGATATGAGAAAATCACTTTAACTCACACACAATCATAAGTGTTTGATGGGGACTATCACCTTCGAGGTACATCCTATAACTCCCACATCTCCTAGAATACACACTTGCAATCATGTATAAAGCATTTTGATTCTTTTTGCTTTTATTTTTCTCTGCATATTTTTTTTTTAAGCAAACAATGCATGAGCATATAAGAGAGAGAAAAGAAATACCCAATTATGTTAAACTTTTGACATTGCACTTTTGCTATGTTAAACTTTTGACATTGCACTTGCATACAGATGTCATTTCATGATTGGTGGGCAACAGTGGTGAAGTGGTTATTTATGCCTTTCTCTTAGGATTTCTAGTCATTCCTGTCAAAAAAAGTGATACTAGTGTTAAGTACAAGAGATTACTTAATCTTATTCATCATAAACATGAGCTACAAAGCTTACTTGCTTAGTTGTGCATAGAGATGCTCATCTAAGTTACAAAAGACACAAAGTTTAGAAAACTTCATTTCAATAGCTATCTAAGGTACACAAGTACCAATGTATACAAAACACACATTGTTTTTGTATTTTTCTAATATTTCAATTTTTTATTTTTTATTTTTATGAAAAACAAGATTAAGCAAACTGGAAAAAAAAAAACAAAAACAAAAATATGTTAAGCAAATTAAAGCATAAAACTAGATACAAATGCATGAGGAAGGAGGAGAAGAAGAGGAGATCAATCCATGGAGATAACACCAATGTTTTGGCAAAGGAATTCAAACCGTTTGCTATCAAGAGGTTTGGTGAACAAATCAGTCTTCTGATCATCAGTGTGAATGAACTTAAGAGTGAGAGTACCATCTTCGACAAGCTCTCAAATGAAGTGATGTCAAATGTTTATGTGTTTAGTTCGAGAATGTTGAATAGGATTCTTAGAGATGTTTATGGCACTAGTATTGTCATAATAGATAGTAAGAGGTTCTTGACGAATACGATAATCAAGGAGGAGTTTTTGCATCCATAGAAGTTAGGTGCAGCAGCTACCGACAGCTATGTATTCAGCCTCTGCAGTGGATAAAGAGATGAAATTTTGCTTTTTGCTCATCCAGGAGACAAGATTATTACCCACATAGAAACAACCCTTCGATGTACTCTTTCTATCACTAGCATTCCCAGCCTAGTCTGCGTCAGAATACCTAGCTAAGACATCATTTATGTCCTTGCTATACCACACACCAAAGTCAGTTGTGGTTTAGACATATTTTATGATCCTTTTGAAAGCAATCATATGAGACTCTTTGAGATTAGACTGATATCTAGCACACACTCCCACACTGTAACTAATGTCAGGTCTACTAGCAGTAAGGTAAAGAAGATTACCTATCATGCTTTTATATAGAGATGAATCAATACTTTTACCCAACAAATTAACAGTGAGTTTAACATTTGGGCTCATAAAGGTTCTAATAGAACTAGCAGATTCCAAACCAAACTTTTTCACAAGATTTCTAGCATATTTAGATTGAGATAGGAATATACCTAACTCTTGTTGACAAATTTGCAACCCAAGAAAGTGATTCGACTCTCCAATCATGCTCATCTCGAACTTGGCCTGCATAAGTTTGGAGAAACTATGAGCAAGTTCATCCTTAGTTGACCCGAAGATGATATCATCAACATAGACTTGAGCAACTATCAACTTGTCGTCTTCCCTTTTGATGAAAAGAGTTTGATTAACTTTTCCTCTTGTGAACCCATGTGACACCAAGTATTGTGTGAGCCGATCATACCAAGCTCTAGGAGCTTACTTCAAACCATAGAGTGCCTTCTTGAGATATAACACATGATCCAAAAAGTGTGGATCAATGAATCCTTTTGGTTAAGCCACATAGACATCTTCTTTTAGGAATCCATTCAAGAAATCAGTCTTTACATCCATTTGGTAAATTTTGAACTTCAAGTGACAAGCTAGGGCTAGGAGAATCCTGATGGACTCCATACGGGTTACTGGAGCAAATGTCTCATCATAGTCTACTCCTTCTATTTGAGAATATCCTTGAGCCACAAGACGAGCCTTGTTGCAAATTACATTACACTCATCACTAGTTTTGTTGCAGAAGATCCACTTTGTGCCAATGATGTGCTCACCTTCCGATCTAGGTACTAGAGTCTAGACATCATTCCTTTGAAATTAAAACAGCTCCTCATGCATAGCCTCAACCCAGCTTTTGTCCTGAAGAGCTTCTTCAACCTTGGTAGGTTCAACCTACAAATAACAAGAATATGACACAAAGTTAGTAACACATTTATCAACTGTACGCTTCCTTAGTGTAAGTTCATTCATGTTTCCCATAATAACTTCAGGAGGATGATTCAATTTAATCCTGGAGGAAGGTCCTTTCTCTTCATAGGATTCGAAATTAGGTGAAGTAGGTATTTTTATAACACTTGGAGTGCTGGGAGTACTTGGAGATGCGGGCTCTTGATCAACAATTTCTTGAACATCCTTGGGCTCGGGAGGAAGAATTTCTTTTGGAATTTCCTCATTGATTTTCTCAGAACCAGATTTTGAGGCTTCATCAATCACAACATTCACAGTTTCCATCACCTTTTTGGTTCTTTTGTTGTAAACTCGATAAGCCTTGCTTGTAAAGGAGTATCCCAGAAATATTCATTCATCGCTTCGGGAGTCAAATTTTCCCACATTCTCTCTATCCTTGAAAATGAAACAAGTACTACCAAAGATTCTAAAATACTTAACATTTGGCTTTCTTCCCTTCCATAACTCATAGGGAGTCTTCTTGGTATCGGGTCTGAAATATACCCTGTTAACCATATGACACGCAGTGTTGACGGCTTCTCTCCACAAGTTTCTAGCCACATCCTTGTTGTGTAACATGGCTCTAGCCATCTCTTGAATAACCTTATTCCTTCTTTCTACTACACCATTCTACTATGGAGTAATAGGAGTAGAGAATTCTTAAGATATACCTGATCTAGTGCAGAAGGACTCAATGTAAGAGTTCTTGAATTCTTTACCGTGGTCACTTCGAATTCGATCAATCTTTAAACTCTTCTCATTTGCAATCTTGTGCACAAGGCTTTAATGTGATCAGGAGCATTTGACTTGGATCTTAGGAGAATGACCCAAGTGTACCTAGTGAAGTCATCTACCACAACCACGATGAATCTCTTCCCACCAAGAGACTCGGTTCTGGTTGGACCCATGAGATCCAAATGTAGTAGCTCCAATGGTTTAGGTGTAGCGGATGTTTGAGTGCTTGGATATTTGGCTTTCGTCTATTTCCCAAGCTGACACGGTCCACACACCACATTGTTCACTCTATTTAGCTTTGGCATCCCTAAAACTTATTCATGCTTAAATACAAATTGAAAGATGTTTGTAACTAGCATGTCCCATCCTTTGATGCCATAGATCTTTGTTTGGAAAATGAACGTTATTGCACACAATATCAACATCAAGGACTAAACCATAACAATTGTCTAGAGTGCAAACACCACTTATGAGTTTCTTTCCAAACTTATCCAACACAAGGCATTTTCCCTTTGAGAATAGCACCATAAAGTCTTGATCACATATCTGACTTATGCTCAACAGGTTCACTCTCTGACCTTCTACATATAGCACATTTGCAATGTCTAGAAGTCCAGGTAGTGAGGTGATTCCTTTTCCTTTAATCTGTGATTTGCTCCCATTACCAAAAGTGACATTACCACATTTCTTAGACTCGAAAACCTTAAAGAGAGATCGATCTCCAGTCATGTGTCTTGAGCAACCGCTGTTAAGGTACCACAGACACATGTCCATAACCTTAAATGCAGACTTCATCATAAAGCACACCTCGTACTTAGATGATAGATCAGTAGGAATGGTGATTTCTCTCATTTGCCATTTATGAACAAAGCTTTTAACTTTCACTCTTCTCAGATGAACTTCTCTGCACAATTTCATTCTGAGACAGTCTAGTTTCTTCTTTTTCAAGCTAAGATCTTTTCCAATAATCATCATGATAGAATTCAAATAACTTTTAGACTTGCATTTTATCATACACTCAAACAAGTAGAGATTAGAAAAACAAGATGTATTTGAAAACAAAGATCTTTTCATGCCAGTTGCAGCCATGACGACAGGGGTCAATGGATCACATAGCAATGATTAACCCTAATTAGAGTGTGCCCGCTCTGATACCACTTGATAGGCTAATAATGTATTGACCCCTTATGATAAATTAACCAATTAATTAGCCAAGTGAATTAATTAAGTTAATTAATATGCAATACGCATGGTAGCACAAACAAATCACCAACTAAGTGAATATGCAGCGTAAAATAAAGTTGACACGGTGATTTGTTTACGAATGGGAAAAACCTCCAAGGCAAAAACCCCACTGGGTAATTTTAAGGTCACAACTCCCGAGAATCCACTATTATCACAACAAGCGGTTACAAGTAAAGGAATCCTAGTACCTTATACCAACCTACAGTTGAACCCTTACCCTAATACCCAATTGGACTTGTTCTTATATGTTTTTATACCCTTTAAAACACAAGTTGTTTAACCTAGTTATTTAGCCAAGTGATTATTTAGATAAATTATTCAGATCTAGGTTAACACATTCAAATCATATCATGTAAATAAATCAGAAATATAAAGAATACATGATATAATAACCCAGGAAAACCAAACCGGTAAAAAACTTGGGGAGGATTTAACCTAACTATCCTTAAGGTAAAACAAATCCACTATGAAAGAATTGAAGTTTTTACAATAGAACTTAGACCACTAACATCCTATTGCTACCTCGTGTAGAAAACTTACTACATGACCACGTGACAACTCTGAGTCTACGGATTACTTCTTTCTTTGATCCACTGCAACCACAAGTACCCTCACTTGACATGAATCTTGATCTTGACAACCCTAAGTGTGTATGAAGGTAAACACCTCTAGATCTCACAAGAGATTCAACACACAACACATCAAAAACTTCTAAAACGTAGCTAGGGTTTTTCCTTTTATACTTGGAGTAAAACATAAAATCCTACACGTCAAATTGGGCTTGGGCTGAGTTGGAAATTCTACAGAAAAAACAATAAGTACGAGGTTCGATCGATTGAGTCTAATTTTCAATCGATAGAGCCTTGTAGATTTAGTCCAATAACTCTAGCAATCACTCGATTCCAACTTTACAAATAAACACACTTTGAGCAGCCTAAATCTAGACTTTAAGTTTTGATCATAGTTTGCCAACACATTACAAATTGAAGTTCTAATACATTTAATTCCTAAAGTCTTAGAACCTAACAAACTCTCTCTTTGGAAATCCGTGACAAAACACATCACAAAACTGAAATGCTTAATGTTACAAACAGCCCATTAAAAATTAACATGCCCAAAAACAATTTAACCTAACTACTATCTATCAGTTGCCAGTGTAGATAGCAACACGACTAAATAAACTTGTATATTCCTAAAACACTCAACAAACACAAACGCATGTGTGGAAAATACAAGTAAAAACGAAATAAATTCTTGATTTCACAAAACAGAAAATAAAAAACATATACCATGAATAACCACATAATATAAATCAATAACCAATGTATCACATGTGAAACAAGAAACAAGAAAAGAAACACAAACCATAGTGTCTCCCCCTAACATCATATATGACCTATAAAACTGAAATGCATCACCAAAAAAAAAAAAAAAACATCATGAGCCAAAATAAAATAAATACATCAAGAAGCTCCTAGATACAATCTATTTACCACAAAACAAAAACTCCCCCTATCTCCATGCACAATATGTACTCCCCCTTTTTGTGACGAATTGCCAAAGGGCAATCAAGGCTCATCATTAAAAGGAGGTGGTGGAGAATATCGTCAAGCACTCGCTAAATCAACACGTAGAGCCTGAAGCTCCGTAAGCACATCCACCAAAATTTGTCCATGCACCACCTAAATGGTCATGACAGTGTTTAGCATACTCCGTAGAGAAACATCGCTCGAAGAAGAAGGTGGAGGAAAACAGCGGTGGTAGGATCGAAAAACTCCTCAGCAGAAGGATCACCTGATGGAGGAGGGTGAGATGCATCACTTATGGAAGACTCAACTCTGGGGCGTTTAGAGCTAGCTTTCATCTGAGCTGCTCTTTGCCTAAGGAAGGTGGTACCTATGGGAGCAATGATTTGATTAGGCTTAGATGTAGGAAAATCCTCTAAACCCAAATCTAACAAAATCCTATAAATGAAAACCAGAAAGAAAATACCATACCCTTTCGAACAACTCCTATGAACCTCAACAAGTGATCGAATGAAAAGAGTATGAAAACTTATAGGAGCATCGGTGACATGAGTATACAAAAATGCACATCACTCAATAGGAATGGTGTGCAAGTGAGAGATAGGCCAAATAGAATGACAAGAAATCTGGAAAAACAAATAGTTGAGCTCAGTAAGCTCATGAGAGGTGACACGAGGATCGATACCCCACTGAATGGAAGTACCAGTGATGTAAGACATAATGTCATCGAGAGGAGGAACCTCGATGTAAGGATAGACAGGTTGTTGTACCAAAGGTACATGAAGAGCAGAGGCCACTACCTTAGAAGTAATGACATACTCTTCACCCCTTATTCAACTCGTCACATACTAGACGTTGGAATCATCGAAGTGGATAGAGAGGTTCGAGTAGAACTTTCTAATCAAAACACCTAAAGGAGGATGATCTACATCTAAAAGAGGTAACCAACCCCTATGATCAAAACTCCTACGTATCTTCGGATCAATCTCATCTAGAATCACTTTACACATAGCCCACACCTTTCTATAGACATTCAGATTCTCATAGGTTTCTTGGTTTTTCGGGGTTAGAAACCTATCATCTAGAAACCAGGGGTAGAGGGGGTAGTGGTTTTCTTCCCTCTAGTCTTTCTAACCATGATGCTAAGGGTTGGAAAAAAAAAAAAAAAAAAAAAAAAAAACAAAACAAAGGGCAGACTGCATTAGAGTAGGTTAGAGCACAAAAATCTCAATAAATAACAATCTATATGATGCATTAATAAATGCACATATGATGCATGCTTTAATGCATTGAAATTTGTTCAATTTTACTTCATAAACCATTAATTGACTTGAACATATAGTTTTAGACCAAAAGCCCCAAATTTTTAAAAACCCAATTTCAAAAAATAAACCAAATTGAGCAATTAATCATCATACTAGTTAGAAAACATCATATAATGAGTTAATCAATCAATTACAGAAGTCAATTTTACCAATTTAAGCCTAGTTGAACAAAATCCCTAATTTCACAAAGTTTCAAGCCCTAGAATTTCAAAATTTTCAAATTCACAAAATTGATCAAATTTATGCATGAGGATCATGTTTATACCATCTAATGACAAAAACCCAATGATCAAATGTGAATAAAAACAACCCAAAATTCAAAAAACCTAAAAATCATTAGTTCAAAATTTTTTAGGAAAATGCAAGAAAAATGTGAATAGATTGAAAAAGAAAGGGTAAAAGAGACTTACAAGCACTTGAAGACAAAAACCCTTGAAGATTTGAGGCAGAAAACGACAAAATTTTTTAGATTGGATTGGTCAAGGAGAGAATAGTGAGAAAGGTTTTGAAAAAGTTTGAAGAAAGTGAAGAGCACATGAAGAGAAAACCTTTTTAAAAAACTCACTGTTCGAATTTTGATTGGTCGAAAATTAGATTCGATCGATTGAAAAACAGTTTCGATTGATCCAGCATCAATCGAGCACTGATCGAGTAAGGCAGATTCAAACCTAAACTTTTATCGCATTTTCAATTGGTCAAGCAACAACTTCGATCGGTCAAAAATCTGGAAAACTCAAATTTTTGAAAAATAGAGCAATTCAGTGCAGAAACTCCTCAAAGCACAGTGTTTTAGGAATGAAACGCGTGAATATGAGATTAAGAGTTTTTCAAAAATACTTGGATTCAACCCAAATCTTCCAAAAACAAGTTTTTCAATCAATTTACCTCAAAACTCAAACATTGAACATATTTTGCATTAAAATCAAGGAATATTGAATCTTGGATGGCCACAATAAGATCACACACAATATCATGTACTAAATTTAGCAAAGACCAACTTGTGTTGTGTGTGCAACTAGCAATAACTTGAGATAAATGTGAGGTGATATGTATATAGTAATCTATCACAATTTCTACAAAATTCATCACATAAGTTTGAAAGAGATTATCACTTAAAGAGTTACATCATATAACTCTCACATCTCCTAGAAAACAAGCTTGTAATTATGGAAGTTTCTTGTTTTGCCTCATAATGTACACACCAATTTTATTTCAATGTGAAAATATTTGATTAGCCAGATAATGTACACACCAATTTTAGTATTAATCTGAGGCTACACCTTATGTTCTTTTTGTGCATGTGTTGCACTTTCTCGAGAACAAAATCTTATGATATGCATTAAGGTTTTCATGATTAGCTAGTAAACAGTGGTGAGATGGTTATATATGCCTTTCTCTTAGGATTTTTTAGTCCTTACAATAAAAAACATGTGACTTCAAAATCAAGATCATGTGATCAAATACTATAAACAATTCCCACACAACATGCACTACATAGCCAAAACTAGCAAAGTACAGTAAAATAAGCTCATCCAAGCTAAACAAGGTACACAAGTATGTTATGTAAAGATAATATGGCCAGCCTTGATTACAAGTCCAAAAGAAATAATGCAAAACACATTTTTCCTTCCTCCCCCCCTCCCCCTTTTTTAATAAAAGGAATAACAAAAACAACCTATCATGAAATGTATGAATGTTATGCAATGCAAATCCTAAAAACAAAAAACAAAAGAGTAAAAGGAGAATGGTCACAAAGAATATAGAGATAAAGCACAAGGACCATTTCAAAAAGACTCAATTAGATTGAGCCTTTTGCATCCAAAACATTTTAGATGTAACTCTTGCATTGGAGTTATTATTCATATTAGAATGATGAGCAACTTTGGGATTGGAATAAAGGTTTAATGCCTTTACCAACTCACCAATTAGTACCATAGGTTCTTGTGCTTGAGGCACAGGTACTTTTGGCTTATTTGCTCGCTTTGCAACTTGCAACTTGAAATAGTTTGGATGAATATGCCCAGTCTTTCCATAAAAATGACAAACTCATAAAAGTCTATTATGCAACTTATTCTTAGGGAGAGGAGGATTCTTAGGCTTAGATTCTTTAAGATTAACCTTAATCTTCCTAGGAGGTGGTGTAACTTCTACTGGTTTGACGATCTTACTATTGGGGGGCCCAGAAGAAGAAACAAAATTTATGGAATGAGTTTCAGACACAGAGATGCTATCTTAAGAACCTAGACCAGTTTTGTCTAAGGAAGACTTCTGAATACTCAACATGTGATCAAGTTTAGTACTAGTAGACCTATTTGTTTGTTCTCTAGCAACGGATAATTCTAGTTCCAAATTCTTAACTTTATCAAGCAACAACATGTTTTCAGTCTTCACCTTATTAATCAATTCATTAGCATCAAACAATTTCAACAACAAATTTTTCTTGTCAAGTTCAAGAAAAACAATTTTCTTTAAACCTAAGTCAACATTCATAGTATCCTTTGTAGCAACCTTGCAAAACTTATTATAGGCTTCTTGCAAATCGACATTCTCAGAGAGTTCCCCATCAGAAGGGTTCTCATCAACCACAACACTTTCATCGACTATAACAGTAGCTGTGAAAGCAATAAAGTTTCCATCCTCATCACTACTAGACTCATTAACAAAAACTAAATCATCACTAAGGGTTATAACCATAGCTTTATCCTTTGATCTTAAGAATGTAGGACATTCTGATTTCACATGACCATACCCTTGACAACCAAAACATTGTTGACCCAAGGAATTATTAGAGGTTTGATCTACTTTTTTTTTTATTATAGATTTATCAGTATTGTTTGCTTTAGTGGATTCATTCCTCTTAAAATTCCTAGGTTCAACATTGTTTTTACCTCTTGCCCTTCTGTTGTTATTCCTTATAAAGTTTCTAAAGTTCTTGGCAAGATATGCAATCTCTGTAGAAGAGAGTTCATCATCAAATCCATTACCATCAACATCATCAATTGACTTAAGAACCATTGATTTTGATTTGTTTGTCTTAAGTAGGTCTAGCTCACAAGACTGGAGAGATCCTACAAGCTCATCAACAGGGATGGAGTCCACATCCTTGTTTTGAGTAATGACAATCACTTTGGGTCTAAAGTTCTCAGTCAAGGATCTAAGTATCTTCTTAACAATCTTAGGTTTATCATAAATTTTACCCATTTTATAAGCAGAGTTAACAATGTCATTCAGTTTAGCATAGAATTCATCAAAACATTCATCATCAGACGTTGTAATACTTTCAAATTTGGTAGTTAACTGTTGCAGTTTGTTAATCTTAACTGCCTTTGTGCCTTCATGCACAGTTTGGAGAATATTCCATGCAGTATGAGTAACCTCAACATTTAAGATCCTCTTGAATTCCTCCATAGAAATAGCATTCATGGCTTTGCTATTAAAAGTGGATGTTTCTTTCTGAGAAGTTGACCACTTGCTTACAGGAGTAGTCGGTTTCTCCCATTTGTATTCAATAGAATTCCAGACTCTTTCATCAATAGATTTCAGGAATACTTTCATCCTTACTTTCCAATAGGCATAGTTGTTCCCATCAAAGTAAGGTGGGATCACAAGAGAGTGACCGTGTTCTATGACAACATGGATCAAGGATCAACTCTTAGATCAAAGGATCTAAATACAAGAGCTAACCTGCTCTGATGCCACTTGTACGTTTTTAGACCCCTTAAAATACAAGTTGTTCAACCTAGTGATTTAGCCAAGTGATTACTTAAATAAATTATTCAGATTTAGGTTAACACATTCAAATCAAATAATGTAAATAATGCAGAAATAAAAGAACACACAATATGATAACCCAGGAAAACCAAATCAGTAAAAAATCTAGGAGGATTTAACCTAGTTATCCTTAAAGTAAAACAGATCCATTATGAAAGAATTGAATTTTTTTATAATAGAACTTAGAACACTAACATCCTATTGCTACCTCGTGTAAAAACTTACTACCACGACCACATGACAGCTTCAAGTCCATGGACTACTTCTTTCTTTGATCCACTGCAACCACAAGTACTCCCACTTATGACTTTGAGATTCCACTCAAAGGTTTCAAATCTTCTTTAAATTCTTTATGCAGCAACTAAAGCGATTACCAAGTTTTTGACATGAATCTTGATCTTGATAACCCTAAGTGTGTATGAAGGTAAACACCTCTAGATCTCACAAGAGATTCAACTTACAACACATCAAAGACTTCTAAAACGTAGCTAGGGTTTTTCCTTTTATACTTGGAGTAAAACATAAAACCCTACACGTCAAACCAGGCTTGGGTTGAGTTGGAGATTCTGCAGAAAAAATAATCTACACGAGGTTTGATCGATCGAGCCTAATTTTCGATTGATCGAGCCTTGTAGATTTAGTCCAATAAATCCTGCAGTCACTCGATTCTAGCTTTACAAATAAACACACTTTGAGCAGTCTAAATCTAGACTCTAAGTTTTGATCATAGTTTGCCAACACATTACAAATTGAAGTTCTAATACATTTAGTTCCTAAAGTCTTAGAACCTAACAGTTCTGTAGTGGCAATCTATCTTTTTCAATACATGGCTCGCAGTACGTGACTAACCAATCGATGCACGAATCCAAGTACATGACTAACCACCAACTTGAGAAGGATGTTGGTTGCAAATTTCTTCAGTTCATCAATATGATGAAGATCATGAAGCTCATTGGTTACAAAACCTTACAGTGTACAAACACATTAGCTTCTTAAAGAGAAAGATGAACTAGGGCAAATTATCTTCGGTCACAATATGCTTGTGAAAAACCTTTGCATCAAGCTACACTCACTTGCATTAGTTGTGACGGCCCTTAAAATAATCCTTATATATGTTTAGGGTTGTGAGAAAAGAAAGCCTAAACATGTATACAGGGATTGGAGTGAAATTATATCTGAAAAAATGATTTCTGTAAATCTTGATACATAAGTTATCTATCAAGCAACTGTCGAGCATCGGGCAAAAGCTACCTTTTAAACCTTGATAGATGCTATTTGTCGAACTAGTTGTCGAGCTTTAAAAACCAGCACTTCTTCACTTGATTCTTGGATAGATTTTCATGGCTTTAACATTTGAACTTGAAACCTTGTTCCTTGAAGTATTAAACACATCATAGATTTACCCAATTACAAGTAAAGTGTGTTTTGTCAAATGATTAACCAATTCTACATTGACATATGTTCCTAACATGATTGTTATTTAAAAAAAGAAAAAGAAAAAAAGATTGGGAGCTTACTTTTTGAAGCGATAATATATACTTGGATGTTCAAAATATTAATAATGTTAGGAACATATATCAATGTAGAATTGACTAATCCTTTGACAAAATGCACTTTACTTGTAATTGGGTAGATCTAAGATGTGTTTAATACTTCAAGGAACAAGGTTTCAAGTCCAAGTGTTAAAGTTATGCAAATCTGTCCAAGAATCAGGTGAAGAAGTGCTAGTTTTTAAAACTCGACGGATAGCATCTATCAAGGTTTAAAAGGCAGCTTTTGCCCGATGCTTGACAGCTGCTCGATAGATAACCTATCTATCGAGATTTACGAAAATCAGATTTTCAATTTTGATTTCACTCCAATCTGTGTATACTTGTTTAGGCTTTCTTTTCTCACAACCCTAAACATATATAAGGATTATTTTAAGGGTTGTCACAACTGATGCAAGTGAGTGTAACTTGATGCAAATGTTTTTCACAAGCATATTGTGACCAAAGACAATTTGCCCTAGTTCATCTTTCTCTTCAAGAAGCTGCTGCGTTTGTACGCCGTAGGGTTTTATAACTAAGGAGCTTCGTGATCTTCATTGAGTTGATGAACTAAAGAACTTTGCAGCCAACATCCTTCTCAAGTTGGTGGTTAGTCACGTACTTGGATCCGTGCATTGATTGGTTAGTCATGTACTGGGAGCCATGTATTGAAAATGAGAGATTGTCACTATAAAACAAGTCCAATTGGGTATTGGGGTAAGAGTTCAACTGTAGATTGGTATAAGGTACTAAGATTCCTTTACTTGTAGCCACTTGTTGTGATAATAGTGGATTCTCAAAAGTGGTGATCTTAAAATCACCTGGTGGGGTTTTTTCCTTGGAGGTTTTCCCCATTCGTATACAAATCACCATGTCAACTTTATTTTCCATTGCATATTAACTTAGTTGGTGATTTGTTTGTACTACCACACGTATTGCAAGTTAATTAATTTAATTAATTAACTTGGCTAATTAATTAATTAATTTATCACAAGGGATCAATACATTTTTGGCCTATCAGTAGGCTCCAAGTCACTCCATTGGTACTTGTGTATAAGAACAAATGGACCAAACAAAAGGCACCGGTGTGGTACCGGCTAAAGACCATCGAAAGGTCAAGTTAGTGAATGAGAAGTCTCTAAGAACTCTATAATGAGAGAGTTAGAGAATTTTTGCGTACCTCAAGAAAAAGGAGCTTTGGTGCTTATATAGTGGCGAGTGATGAACCAAGATCCCTCTGAAGTAGGGATCTTCCCTTGTAGAGGAGATTTGGTATTTAGGGTTTCCATGATTTTGGGGTGTCTTTCCATATGGGGAAGATATGGGAGAGTGATAAGGTCTTTGTGTGCGATGCTCAAGATATTTCCACACATGAATATTCGTGATGACTAAGCTAGGCTATATGGGACACATCAGCTTCTCCACCTTGTCGGTCTTATGGTCACCCGTCGCTCTAGGTTTTCTTGTTGGTTGGGGGAGATGCACCCGTCGGCTTCTATGGTGGTGTCATCTATTGAAAGCACCATCGGCTAGATAGAGGTACGTTACTTCTATCCTAGCCTTTCTGGGGTCTCCCTCACCTCCTTACAAAACCGACGGTCTCGTAGGGCTCGTCCGCTCTCCTAGTCTTCTATTTGTACATCAATTTTTCTTCTGTCAAAAATACCCCTATTAAAAATGTTGTGGACGAAGTATTTTTCAACTTTAAATTATGTTAAACCACTCAATATATGTTTATTGGATGCAAATTTCAACAAATCCACCATTGGATTAGATTTTCTTTTTATACTTTACTAGTATGTAACTCATGTGAACACATTGATACATTTAAAATTAAACACAATTTTTATTATAAATATATAAATAATTAGTCAAATTATTTTTTTAAAAATAACATGTAACACATGCATACGTATATATTCATTTAAAATTAAACACAATTTTTATCATAAAAATATAACTAATTAGTCAAATTATTTTTTTAAAGTAAATGTAATTAATCACATATTAAAATTCTTACCTAAATTTAATACTACTTATGATCATTTTTTTTTCTAATTTTTAAAATGATAGAACATGTGGTGATCTTTGTTATGTGGTGATTTTTATTAAGTATATGTGATTGGTTTTTTTTTTTTTTTAAATTTTTTTTTAAAATTTTTTAGTTCATTAATATTAGATTTTTAGTATTTTGCACTCATTAACTCATTTGACACAAAGATTAAATAACTTAAGTGGATAATTATGGTGTGGTTCCCACATAAATTTAAACACATGGCACAAAATTGGATTCTAATTTCAAATTTTAGTTGAACTTTTTCTAAGTTTTACCTATTAACATATATATATATATATATATATATATATATAAAGATATGCTTGCAAAATTTCAAGATGATACGAGATCAACAATTATGTCATTGTTCAAATATTTAAATTTTAAGTTTTTGTATTTATAATTGTGCATAAAATATGAGTTTATAAATCAAATAGTAAATAACATATGATTGACATGAAACTTGTTATGCGTGTTACAAACATAGAGAACATATAATTTAATAGTGAAAAGTTTGTTATATTGATCTAATAAAAAGTTATTAGGCAGTGTAACATTATTTAAAATTACATTAGATGTAACTTAAACTCAATCCATATACATGTAACTATTCTTTGGATTTAATTTTTTTATATATATTAATTAGCCTAGCCCTTTTTAAAAATTTTATGGTTCACCTCTTGGCCTCAAATTGTATTTAACCAATCCTATTCAAAAGTTATCAAATATTAATTAATTGAAAAAATGGTAGGTGATAGCTGTTAAACAAACCTATTTAATAGAGAAAAACACACTATGTATTGCATATATGAAACCTCCCTCTCACATTAGGGTGGATCCCACATTTGTGGGGTTCACCCTTTTGTGAGAAGCAGGATTCATGCACCAAATGATATATCAATATGGGGTTCACTTTCATGTGAAAGGGAGGACTCATGCACTTGATGCATGATATATGTGGATTCGGAGTCCACCTCTCATCTGAGAGGGAGGATTCATGCATCCAATGGTATATCAATGTGGGATCCATCCTTATGTGAGAAAGTAGACTCATGCAGCTAATGAATGATGTACCTCCTCCTTTTTATTTCTTTTATTTGTGATAGAGTTTCAACACATGATATCCGCTTCTGATGATTATATTTTTTATTATCAGACCAAGACAACAATCGGTTTTTGGTGTAGGTGAGAATTGAACCCCAAATCTCTTATTCAACTATAAAATACTTTACCAATTGAGTTAACTCGAATCCACACCTCCTCATTTAATAGAAGCTTTCTCAAATTTTCAAAAACAAATGATTAGTAAAGACAAAATAAGATATTTGGAGTTCAATTCTCATTTACACTAAAAAATGATTAGTGTCTTGATTTGATAATAAATACTAGCTATTATAAAAAATGAATGCCATAGATTGAAACTTTCCTGAAAAAAGAAAAAAAAAAGTAAAGACAGAATAATAATAATCTAGCCTAAAGATTTCTTCGCCCTCCGCACGAATGTATATCTTTCCTAAGATTTCTTTCTTCGCCCTCCACATTAGTATATATCTTTCCCAAGATTTCTTGGACCCCACATAAATGTATATCTATTGGCCCCCAAGTTAATGTATCTCTATCCCAAAAAAAAAAAGAAAAAGAAGAAGCTCCTGGACTAATATGTCATTGGCGTTATTTTAAGTTTTAACCACTAAATGCGTGGAAAGTGGCAGTTAAGAACTATGTTATGTACACAAATATTTTTTCAAATTATTAAAACGAAAATTATGAGCGGTGGAAAATCACTTTTACATATACCCAAAGTAAATAACATATTTATTTTCCGTCACCTATAAAATGTTATTTTTTTCACAAATTATTAAAATGACAATTATGAGTAGTGGAAAATTACTTTTATATGGACTCATCACTAATATCAACTTATAGCATTCGCTTTTAGAACTCATACTCAATTATAAAAAGTTATAGAACAAATTGCGTCACTAAACTTATTCAATTAAGAAATCATCTAATTTCAATTTCACGGATCTCCATCTCCTAAAGAAGAGGAAAAAAAAAAAAAAAAACTTTAATAATAGAAGGTTCAAATTAAAAAAAAAAAAAAAAATATATATATATATATATATATATATATAACAGTTTAACTGGAGACTTCCCTCGTTTATTCCGTCCATTAATTAATTGTAGAATGTAGAAAGTCAGCTTTTTGTTTTTTGGGGCCAGGCTTGTATCCAGTGAATTTTTTCACTGGACACGTTAGATCTTGGACACGTGTCCACTCTTGGACATGTGTCCAAATCTGGCCGTGTCCAGTGAAAAAATTTACTGGACAGAAGCCTTACCCTGTTTTTTGTGGGCTGCATGCAGCATGCGTGCTTGCGTAGGAATGCCATGAATTTGGCTTTCCATATCTATAGGAGGTTTTCTTTTCTTTTCTTTTTTCTTTTTTAAATGTTATTTTTCAAATAGTGGACACGTCGTGCGTACTTCATAAACCAATATATAGCGATAGAGAACACGGTCAATAGAATTAAATTTAAGCCTAAATTCCATTTATTTCATTAACAAATGTTCTCTCTGCTAGATATTTTCGCTAAACATCATAGCTCCCAAACCCTTCTATCTTCTTACTATTGTTGGCCTCTATCCTCATTATTATTTCTCTTTCAACCATAGAAACCTTGCCCTTCCAACACAGAGAGCAAAGATGATGAGTCCTGATTCTGCTGGACCTATCACTAATTATAATTATGGATTGCCATCAGAGTGGCGCAAGCCATTGCTTCGGCAGTCATTGGATAACAAGCTATACCGGGTGGCAAGGAAGATTAAGAAAGTAGGACAAGATGATCCACGGAGAATAGTCCATGGACTAAAAGTAGGTCTGGCTATCACATTGGCTTCCATATTGTTGTTCTACATCAAAGCATTCTATAAACTTTTTCACCAAGGGCAAAATGGAATATGGGCTATTATGACAATTGTTCTTATCTTTGAGTTTTCTGTTGGTAATTAAGCTTGCAACCTATTTATAGCATAACAGCTAGCTACAGAATTGGAGCTCAACGTTTTTGTTTTGTTTTGTTTTTCATCTTCTATAGGAGCAACTCTGGGAAAAGGCTTAAACAGGATGGCGGCAACGTCGTCAGCTGCTGCTCTAGGTGCTGGAATTCATAACATAGCATTTCGTTCTTCACGTCATAATAATGCAGGGGAGGCCGTGGTGATTGGATTCTTCGTCTTTACCATGGGTAACATTTTACAAACATACAGATTCTGATATTTTAGTGTTAAAATTTCGAACTTTTCAAACTCATTTCATTGGTTGAGAGGTGTGATATGCAGCTGCAATTTGTACATTTATGAGATTCATTCCCTCACTCAAGCCGTATGATTACGGGCTAATGATATTCATATTGACCTTCTCCATGGTATCTGTATCGAGTTACGAACCACAACATTTTGGAACAATCGTCAGAGACAGGATAATATCAATCATCATCGGTAGCGTCATCGCTATTGTTGTATGCATCTGTATATGCCCTGTTTGGAATGGAGAGGATTTGCAAAATTTGATTGCTAAGAACATAGAAAAGCTTGGGAATTTCTTAGAAGGTATACTTCTAAAATAATACTGCCATTATAATATTTCATATATAGTAATATATATTCCTAGAATCCTAGTAAAATAAATATCAGACCTTCATGCCCCATATTCCTTTTCATTCTCTTTTCTTTTCTTCTTTTTTATTTCAATTTCTCAATGACTTTTTTTAATATTTATTTTAAATTTGAGAATCAGTATTGACCAATACAAACTTACAGGATTTAAGGGTGAATACTTTCATAAGGGTGAATACTTTCCAAATTCAGAGGATGGGCAGTCATTGGATAATAAACCATTTCTTAAAGGATATAAAAGCGTCCTTACTTCAAAAAGCAGTGAAGAAACTATGGTGGGTATAAAATTGGTCACCCAAACCCTCGTCTGTTCCCCAAAAATAAAAAATTATTTGAATTCCATTTTTTTTCAACTTTTATATATATATTTTTTAATTATATATATTTTTTTAAACTTTCAGGCTAATCTAGCTAGATGGGAATGGCAATATCGTTTTGGGTTCAAGCATCCCTGGAAACAGTATGTTAAAGTTGGAGCTTTAACACGGGAATGTGCCTACAAAATTGAAGCTCTAAATAGCTACTTTAACTTTGAATTCCAAGTAAATCATTACTAAAATTCTAAATAAATAATTTATTTCCACAGGTCGTCAAATATAGAACTTTTTTTTTTTTTTTTTTTTTTGCTGATATAAAGTTGACCAAAATTTGTATACTAGTGCATATATTTAGTTTTTTCCTTCTTTCGGGTTTTTGTCACCAATGTCTTTTACACTAATAATATTAATAACATATACATCCCTTAATTATAAAAATTATTAGTTATTTTACAATATAGTGACACGGTACTCATTCCTCACATAAATGGTATTATAAATTTAATCGGTGGTGGGTTCTAGTTAGCACAACTGGTAAAATCTCTGATAGTTGAATAAGAAATTTAGGGTTCAATCTCCGCTTACACAAAAAACCGATTGGTTTCTTAGTCTGATGATACATGATAAAGAGTATCATCAGAAGTTGATGCTATAGGTTGAAACTCTCTCTCTCTAAAAAAAAAAAAAAATCATGGAACTTACTATCATATCAAAAGAAAAGAAAAGAAAAGAAAAGAAAAAAAGAGTACCACCAAGGATAGATCTACCTTTAGACCAAGGGGGGCCATGGCTTGCCCACGCAAAGTTTTATTAATTTTTATATGCTAGTTCGTAAAATTAAAAATTTTAGAGAGTTTAGCTTCCAAAAAATATATATAAATTGCCCTCCCACAAAAAAAGAAAAAAAAAAAAACTAGTCTATTAAGTAATTTTTTATATATAAAAATAGCTTTTAAAAATTGTAGTATTTCATAATAAAATAACTATATTACAACTAGAATGTATAAATCCATTACTTTTGTAAAAATAATATTCTAATACAATTAAAAAATAACAAAATGACAAATAAATTATACAAGTCTTTATAAAAGCCCATTCAAGTTCATTACTTTTGTCAAAATGATACATGAAAATTATTAAGTAATTCTAATACAATTATATTTAAGGCAAATGGCTAAAGAAAATTTATTGTTAAATCCAAAAGAAAGTAAGTATTGAGTATGAGTAATAAATGTTTACATAATGAATTTTATGTTTTGTCAACCCAACTCTAACAATACATACTTTTTTGGAATATGTGTTTAATATGATTAATTATCTAATTTTTTCAAGTAAAAAAAAAAAAAAAATTCTTTGTGTGTTTTAGTTAACTCAACTAGTAAAGTCTTTTCCCCTCAAAAAAAAAAAAAAAAAAAACTAGTGAAGTTTCTGATGGTTGAATAAGAGATTTGTGGTTCAATTTCTACCTACACCAAAAACTAATTAGTGTCTTGGTCTGATGATAAAAAAATATTTTCAAGAGTGGACGTCATAAGTTGAAACCCTCCAAAAAAAAAATTCTTCAATTTATTCTTATTTTATAGCTTTTAATATTTAAAAAATTGGAATAGGAAAAAGTACAAAATCACATGAGATATCAATTGAAAAGAAAATCAAATATTTTTTAAGAGATTGATTAGAATGGTTGTTTACCAAATGATTTTTAATTGGCACATTACTTTGTTAATTGTGGGTCAAAATTTTTTTTTTTAATATATATATTCTAATTAAGCAACTAGCGTATTCAACAAGTTATTAGTATTAAGTGTGGTAGCTAAACATATTTTTTTAAAATAAAACTTCAGAAGTTTATAATGTTGAAAGTTTCAACAAAGTAAAAAATTATCTCATAACATGATAAAAATATATTACGCATGCTATATAATTAACCTAAATTCACTTTTTTTCTATAAAATCTATATTTCAATTAACTAATAATATATTTATCACACGCGCTCTGCACATGTGATAAGGTTTTTTGAAATGGAGTAAACTGATGGATTTAGTATGTGCTAATTTTTAAGAAAAAAATATATCAAACATGCGTAAGATATATATTTAAATAGAAAGAATGTGCTAATTTTTAGGAAAAAAATTTATCTGGTAATTTTTTTTTTTAATTTTGTTAAATTGCAATTTTAACATTTAAAAAAAAAAAGATTATCTAATTAGATTAGGGCCATTTTTGACAATTTTTTGAAGTCATAACTAATTTTCTAAATCTTTTAACATATAATGAAGTGATAACTTATTCAATTTTATATGAAATTTTTACATAACCATGATTTTTGGTAATAAAAATCTAAAAATATATTAAAATTTTACCTATAATTTTAGTTTAGTTATTTCTCACAAAATATGAAGAAATTTACTCTTATTTTCAAGCAAGGAATGAACACATACATAACTACATGGAGGGTGTGTGCGTATATGGTGATTTGAGTTTTGTACAATTTCATTTTATTCCTAGAGGTTACCCTCTGAAGGAAAGATTCTTGGCTTCGTCCCTAAGTACCACATTGTTATACTTGTGAAATATTGAATGATGACCCTTTAACTTTAACTATGTCATAAAGTGACTTCACTAATCTATTTTTTGCCATCCTCACAGGCACCCTATGAGTTCAGAAGCAAAATTCAAGGTCAATGCACAAAAATTTGCTCAGAAACTGGAAAAGCTCTTAAGGAATTAGCATCAGCAGTTAAAACTATGACCAAACCAACATCAGTTAATATCCACATAGAAAAATCAAAAGTCGCTTCTCTAAAGCTAAAACTTTTACTTGATATGATCCTTTTGGAAGATTATAATCTGCGAGAGATTACACCACCTGCGGCAGTTGCTTTAATTCTAATTGATGTTGTACCATGCATAGAGAAGATTGCCAATGCAGTTCATGAACTAGCCTACCTTTCACATTTCAAGACACCAGACTCTATAGTGTCACCGTAGTGATATAAATATATTTTCTTCATGGTGAAATTGGTGAGACTTTTCGATGGGAGTTAATAGATTTTTCTGCTTAGTTCTAGTCGACCACAAGAGTATTAGAAGGCTGAACTTTGAGTTATTTCTTTTTAAGAATAATGATTATCACACACCAACTATTACATACCCACAATACATACACTGCTACTTAGGCTGAAATCTTGTTTTGGACATATGATTTCACAAGGAATGTGTTCAATAAAGATTGTGACAGGATGTAACCTATTTTTTAACCTCAAGATAGTAAATAAGCTCTGTACGATGTATATAAGGAGCGCCGCTTGTAAGCCTTAGAAGTTAGATAAAGGAAATGTAAAGGAGATGATAGCATTTATAATATATTATAAAAGTTGGATCCCAAACTAAAGGATGTACACAATGATGACGCATGTTTATTTAAACAAATTATCATGTCATGCCATCTCTTCTTAAAACTAAAAAACTCATAAAGAGATTTTATAAATAAATAAAAAAAGACTATTTATGTACTACAAAATCATTTCAATTTCTTTTCTAAAAAGGAAAAAAAAAAAAAAAATCAATTTTCACTAAATTCTTTCATTTTCTTCTTCTTCTTCTTCTTCTTCTTCTTCTTCTCTCTCTCTCTCTCTCTCTCTCTCTCATAAAAGTTAGATCCAAAAATGGTTGATGTATATAATCATTTTGAACAAAATTTATGACTTCATTTTCTATAATAAACCAATTTATGCAATTCAAATTTCACTTATTTTTTTACTAAATTCCTTTTTTTTTTCTTTTTTGGGGAGTATTTTAAAAGTTTTATACTCATGATTAAATTTATTGTCTAAGATGAGATACAATGGATGTGTCTCTTTTTCTCTCACTCATCCTTCCTTGATCTATAAAAAGCACAAAAACAACATTAATTCTCCCTCTCTATCATGAACCTTCCAATAAGCAATCCCTCAAGTACACCATGAAATGCACTTGCCTCATAATAAGGGGGGTTTGTGTGTGGGTGTATAAACTTTTTAACATGTATGACACCTTTTCTTCTTCTTCTTTAAAATAAAATAAAATAAAATAAAATCTTTTTGATATTATAGATACCGCATTTTATACCCTTTACAACTCGAGCTCCTATTTTTTAATGATGTAAAAAGTCTAAAGCCCAAGGTTGGTTTAGGGCACAATCAAATGAAAATTGACTTAAGGAAAGTATTTATGGAAAATATAACTTATTTTTGGACCAAATAAACTATTTTTGGAAAAGAAAGGCCACAAAAACCTTAGGGCATGCATATGTGCACGTATACTCAAGCTCTACGTGTTCATGCTTCATGCATGCATATGCATACATGTGCATGCGTACGCATACATGTGCATGTGTGTGCATGCCAGGGTTCTAGAAACTATGAAATGAAGGGTTTTTTGCATTAAAACTTGGTTTGGAATGAATCTCACATCGTCTGGGAGCCACTCCAAACCCCTATTTTTTGACTATATAAAACCATAAAGGGTACATTTTCAAGAAGGATGAATTCTGGTGGTAAAACACATAAGATTCACTAGAAAATAATGAATCAAAGAGTGAGTTTTTCACTAAACATACTCAAATTAAATTTTATTTGATTTGGACATTTTCTGGTCTTGATCTTTAAGTTCTAAGTTTACTAACTTGTTTTTGAATTGGTTGTGACTAAGGGGAATGGTCAAAATCAAGCTCTAGAAAGCTCTAGAGAGTTTTTGAATTCGTTGATTTTATTGTTTTATGCATGTTTTTATATATGTTTATATGTTTGTTTAGTCTAGGTTTACTTTGTTTTTGTGTTTTAAACATGTTAGGTTGTTAGATTCTTGTTTTCTGAGTTTCTGTTCCGCATTTTCTGGGTTTTAGTGTTCTAGGTGTGTATGCATACGCATGTTTCTTGCATGTGCACGCATACTCGTGATATGCATACACATACAACTAAGTTGCGTACACATGCTCTATGTATGAGCACACATATCCCTGCCTAGAGCACCCTAATCCTTTCTACCTGTTTTCCTTTTGTTTTATTCACATGTTTTAGTCTATGTTTAACCTGTTTTGCCTATCTTTGAGTCTTTGTCTCTCTATTTTGTTTTGTTTGTTTTACTCCTTTTATGCTTATTAGGGTTTTAGTTTGTTTGAATACCATGAACATGTATATGAATATGAACATACATTAATGCATAGGTGTTGTGATGCAATGAGGTAAGCAAGATAAGCCATGCATTATCACATGAACATGCATTTGGTTGATGAGTATGATATGGATGATGAACATGATATGCTTAATCGAATTCTATGCCCTTGATGTCTAGATGCTTTAACATGTTTGTTTGATTCTACCATGCGATGTGTCTGCCCTAGGAGTTTTTTGTTTAAATGCCATGATAGATGAATGATTAGGTTTAGGATGATTATGCCTTGTTGTGTGTTTTAGATGCATGCTAGTATGTGTGTGTGCATATTAGAATAACATATTAAATTTTCCTTTAATAAGATTAATATTTAGAACACAATGAGTGGAAGCCAACCTATGTGTCGGGTGGGGTTGGGTGCCTAACACCTTCCCATTCCCATATCTAAACTTCAGACACGTGCTTTGGTAAAAGATCAGTCATTCTATGAAAGACACTATATTTATGGTTCCTAAACTTAAACTAGGTGGGGACTCCATTTACACCCTCTGCCATGGTCCACCTTAGGCCAAGGTGTACTTCCCAATCACGAGGATGACACCACGTCATGAGCGCTTATACCCATAGTGGCGACTCCACTGGGATAGAAAGTTTGATTCCAATGTGTTCCATTTCTTAATCTTGATAAAGACTTGCTTAATATTGTTTACACACACTTTCACTTGGTTCTTTTGTCCTTTGCCATGGTTGGTGGTGAGTGGGAAGGTGAAGGCTCCATTCAGGCCAAAATCTTCCGAAGTTCATCCCACCAACTCACAATCCTTGCCATCACCTATAATGGGCAATAAGTACATTTACAGTTTGCCACCAATCCATTACGGTCCATTTAGGCCTAAGGTTGGAATCATGGCCCAACTAGTTGTGACCTGTTGATCTATCCCTTTAGCTTTAAGGAGCTTACCCATATTTAGATAGATCCTAGATCTGATCAAAAGAGGGTACCCTTTATATCTCTTATTTGTGCAACCATATACCTTGTGTTCACCTAATTCTAAAGGACAAATAAAAGATGTAAAAAGTTTGAAAGGATGACCTAAAAGTTATGGTGAAGTAGAGCATGTATTGCTGCAACTTATGCAAGGCCCATGCTAAGGCGCAACATGTCTTTTCAATGGCAATGTAATTGATCTCACAACTAGTGAACTTCTTACTGAGGTAGTAAATTGCCTTTTCCTTTTGATTGGGTTCATTAGCTGGCTTAGCATGCAACCCATGGATGTCTCTTGCACCGCTAGGTAGAGAATTAACAGATGTCCCAGCATCAGGGGAACCAGAATATGAGGGTTCAAAAAATACTACTTAATCTTGTCAAAGGCCGCTTGACACTCATCTGTCCATTCTATCTTCATATCCTTCTTCAAGAGCTTGAACAAGGGATCGCACATGGTGGTCAATTGCACTATGAAGCGAGCATGCGCCGAACTCCAAGGCAACTTGTAAGCCTACTATGCATTCCTCATACTCCGTGACATCGTTCGTGCAATCAAAATTCAGCTTGACTGAAACTAAGATTTGTTGGCCCTTCGAGGATACTAGAACTGCTCCCACTTCATTTTCAATGCTATTGATGGCTCCTTTGAAATAAAGCTTCCAACACCATGATTCCACATTGCTTGGTTTTGGCTTTATTACCGAAACATCCTTATCTGGAAAAAGGGATTCTGAGAAATCTAGATCATTCAATGGCTGATCTGCTAGGTAATCAGCTATGGCTTGGCCCTTGATAGCCTTTCGTACTACAAAAACAATATCAAGTTTAGGGTGGGCTTCTCAAATAGATACTTCAATGGGTCAATTCTGGCCACTATCCATATTTGGAAAGGTAGGATGATATGTCTCAATTTCTACACGACCCATACGAGGGCAAAGCATGACTTCTCTATGGGTGTGTATCTAGTCTCATAATCATGGAACTTCTTGCTCAAGTAGTATACAACTTTTTCATTCTTTTCATCATCCTTTTGTGCAAGCATACTTCCAACTGCATTCTCTATGATCGAGAGATAAAGGAGTAGTGGCTTTCCATGCCTCGGGGTACTAAGATGGGTGGATGGAGAAAGTATTCCTTGATGAGCTCAAAGACTTTTTGACACTCATCGTTCCTTGTATGGGGTTCATTCTTCCTTAAAAGCCTGAAGATGGGCTCACAAGTGGAGGTGAACTTGGCGATGAATTGGTTGATGTACTATAATCTCCTCTTATCGCTTTCTCATTCTTGGGTGGAGGCATATCCAATATGGCTTCAATCTTTGATGGGTTAACCTTTATCCCTCTATCACTTACCAAGAAGACTAGCAATTTCCTAGCAGTTACTCCAAAGGTGCACTTTTGTGGGTTCAATCTCAACCTATACTCCTTGATCCTTTCGAAGAATTTTCTCAAATTAGCTATTTGGCCTTCTCTATCTTTGGACTTCATGATAATGTCATCAACATATACCTTAACCTCATTGTGCATCATGTCATGTAACAAGGTTGTAGCCATTCTTTGGTAAGTTGCACCCACATTCTTAAGCTCAAACAACATTACCATATAACAATAGATCCCCCATTCTATGGTGAAGGTGGTCTTGGTCATGTCCTTATAAGCCATCTTGATTTCATTATATTCAGAGAATCCATCCATGGAAGACATCAAGGCACTATCGACAGTGTTATCCACTAAGACATCTATATGAGGAAGAGGAAAATTGTCCTTAGGACAAGCCTTGTTTAGATCCCTAAAGTCTACACACATTGTAGATACTGCATTTTATACCCCTTATGACTCTAGCTCCTGTTCCCCAATGATACTGAATTCTAAGACCCAAGGTTGGTTTAGGGCCCAATCAAAAAGTTAAATTGACTTGAGAAATGTTAAAATGAAAAATATAACTTTTAATGAGCAAATAAATCTATTTTTGGAAAAATAAGGCCAAGGAAACCCTCGCTATTTACATACAATAATTGGCTTACGCACGCAGCTTTCTGCATGCGTACACAGGCCTAATCTTATGCACACATAGCAAATTCCAAAAACTATACAAGGCAAGTTTTTTACATTAATGTTGAGGTTTGGAACGAATCCCACGTCGTCTAGGAGTCATTCCAAACCCCTATTTTCACATTATAAGTAGCCTTACATGGTATATTTTAAAAACAGACAGAAATCTCATGAGAAAACATTAAGATTCACTAGAAATAGTGAATCAAAGAGGGAGTTTTTTGTAAAACATCATCAAGTCAGTTTTCTTTTGATTAGGGCCTTTTATGACCTTGATCTTTGAGTTTAAGATTACTAATCACTCTTTTATTGAATTGTGAATAGATTTGACTGAGGGGAACAGTCAAAAATCAAGCTTGGAAAGCTTTTATTTCAGGTATTAATTTCAAGCTTTTCTTTTCCTTTTCTTTTCTTTTCCACTCTTTAATCTTTTTGGTTGCCTTAGTTCTTGTTATAATATTTTTTAATATGCTTAGGTTTATGTAGTTGTATGTTTTAAAAGCATGTTAGGATGTTAGATTTATCGTTTTCAAGTTTTGTTGTGTTTCTAAGGTTTCTGGGCAAAAACCCATGCGCACATAACCTTGCCTGCGCATGCAGGCTTGATTATGCGCACACAGGGTTGTTCATGCGTGCGCATGAACTTGCCCAGAAACCTTAATTTTTATTTATCTGTTTTTGCTTTTATTTTCACATATAATACTTCTGTTTTAGGTTCTTTTCACATATTCATGCTTTTCGGCTTCTATTTCACTTGTTTAATTGCCTGTTTGTGTTCACATGTTAGAATTAGGGTTTTATTATTTTAATGTCATGGACATGCATTCACATGCTCATGCATAATGCCATAGGTGCTGAGTTGCTGCAAGGTAAGTCATGCATTCATATGTGCATTCATATGTACATGCATATATTTGTTTATGAGCTTTATCCTTCTTTGATGAAATATGTATATGCAATTCTTGTAATGATGACATGATGTACTTGCTGCCTATATCCTTGCTTTGATTTGATGATACGTGTGTTGCTTTGTTTAAGATGATATGTTATGCCATGATTAGATGAATGCTAGGATGTGGTGAATTGTATGCTAGATGTATGTTAGGGGTTGTGATGTGATGAGATGCATGATTAGATGTATGTTGGGCTTTGTTTGATAAGCATGATAGATGAACGGTTAGGGATGTTTGATTCCATGTTGATTGTTAGATGGATTTTAGTGTGTGTGAGAGAGAGAGAGAGAGTTAGATATAAGTATTGAGTATGCCTTTAATAGGATTAAGACATAATGGGAAACGAACCTTAGGTTTTGGCGGTTTTGGGTGCCTAATACCTTCCTAAGACTATACCTTAACTCTGAACCCATATCTTTGGTAGTAAGATCAAAAGGTCCTTCCTCAAGAGGATGCTATATATATGGTTCCTAGGCCATTGCAATAACTAGGTGGCGACTCCCTCCTTGTGTCCACACACATCCTTACCTTTCCATCCTTCTTGGGTACAGGCACAAAATTGGCTATCCAATCAGCTTGGTGCACGGGTTTGATGAATCCCACTTTCAACTATTTCATGACTTCTTCCTTCATCTTAAGGAGCCATTCGGTTCTCATGCATCTTAACTTTCGCTTAGTGGATAACGTGTGAGCATGGATATCAATATGGTGTTGAGCTATCTTGAGATCAATGCCAATCATATCTTTATAAGACCATTCAAACACTTCTTGGAATTCTATGAGTAGTTCTTGGAGATCTTTTCTTTCTTCTTTATTTAGGGATGATACAATTTTAATTAAGCATGGATTCTCATCATTGCCCATGTAGACACTGCATTTTGTACCCCTTACGACTCGGGCCCTCGTTTCCCAAAGATGTCGAAATTCTAAGGCCCAAGGTTGATATAGGGCCCAATCAATCAAATTACAAATTGACTTGAGAGATGTTAAAATGGAAAATATAACTTTTTATGAGCAAATAAAACTATTTTTGGAAAATAAAAGGCCAAGAAAACCTACAATCTGCATACGCAGACCAAAACCTGCATATGCATGCACAAACCTGCGCACGTAGCTAGGGTTTTAGAAACCTATGAAAGGCAAGTTATCTGCACTAATGTTGAGGTTTGGAATGAATCTCACATCGTTTTGGAGCCGTTCCAAACCCCTATTTTCTCACTATATAAAGCCATACATGGCACCTTTTCAAAACACACAAAAAATCCAAAGGAAAAACCTAAGATTCACTAGAAATAGTGAATCAAATAGGGAGTTTTTCACAAAACAACCTCTAGTTAATTTTCTTTTGATTGGGACCTTTTCTAGTCTTGATCTTTAGAGTTTAAGATTACTAATCACTTTTATATTTGATTGTGAATAGATTGACTAAGGGGAATGGTCAAATCAAGCTTGAAAAGCTTCTTGTTTAAGGTATTGAGCTCTAAGCTTTTCTTTTTCTTTTCTTTACCTTTTCTTGCTTTAATCTTTCTGTTTTCCTCATTTCTTTTGTTTCTTTATATGATAACATGTTTGTTTAGCTTAGGTTTTCTTTGCTTTATGATTTTATGCATGTTAGGTTGTTAGACTTAAGTTTTGCTTTGTTTTCTACATTTCTGTGTTTCTGGGTTAGTGTTTAGGGCATGTCTGCGTGAACATGCTTCTGCATGCATACACAAGCTCGAAGTATGCGCACGCATACAACTAGCCTGTGTACGCAGGCCTATGTATGCGCATGCACACTCGTGCCCCAAAACCCTAATCTGAGTTCTCTACTTCTGTTTTTTTGTTTCTATGTTTCTTTTACATTATATGCCTCTGTTTAGTTCCTTTTATGCTTTTTAAGTCTTTTCTCTTCTGTTTAATTAGTTGTTTGCTTTAACATGCTAGATTAGGGTTTCCTTCCTTTTCTTATTTTAATACCATGAACATGCATTAATGTCATAGGTTTTGTGATTCAATGAGGTAAGTGAGGTAAGACATGCATTTACATGAACATGCATTGATTTGAATATGATTTTGTTTGGATGATGAACATGGATGAGGTTTGTAATAACATGTTTGCTTGATTCTTCATATGTCTTTTACCTTAGATATGATGTATGCTTGCTTACTACTATGCCTATGTTCTAGCTTGACCATGATATGATGCCATATGAGATGAGATGCTTTGATGAGAACATGTTAGGGCTTGTGTTGGTTGATAAGCATGGTAGATGAATGCTAGGGGTTGTGATGTGATAGCACAATAGATGTATGTTAGGTTTGGGATGAAATGCCATGTTGTATGCTTAGATGATGCTAGTGTGTGTATGTGTGTTAAGATGAAATGTTGAATGTGTCTTTAATAGGATTAAGACGTAGCACACAATGAGTGGAAGCCGACCCATAAGTTTGGCGGTTTTGGGTGCCTAACACCTTCCCAAAATCGTACCTAAACTCCGAACCCATACTCTGATAGTAGGATCAATCCTTCCACGTAAGAGCGCTAGTACATAGCATGACATACATTTGGCCTAGTACATAGCATGGCATACATGAGACTTCCCACTACAAAAGCATAAGGAACTTGTCTTATTGTCTTTTCCTCTTCAAGAGTCTTAGGCCTTTGGTCATTAGACAAAGGAATTCCATGTCTAAAAGGAAGTAATCATTTCTTGCAGTTTTGCATGCTAAACCTTGCTAGAATCTTATCTATATATCCAGCTTATGACAAGCCTAACATTCTATTCTTTTGATCTCGCCAAAGCTTGATCCCTAGAATATAGTTAGCTTTGCTTAAGTTCTTCATATCAAATTGGCTTGAAAACCAAATCTTTACTGATGACATTACCCTTACATCATTTCCAATAAGTAGAATATCATCAACATAAAGCACTAGGAACATTACTACTTTATCTTGATGTCTTTTATACACACATGGTTCATCTAGATTTTTTTCAAAACCAAATGACTCGATTGCTTGATCAAATCTGATGTTCCATGATCTAGATGCTTGCTTAAGTCCATAAATGGACATTTTCAACTTGCATACCATATGCTCTTGGTTCTTTGCTATGAAACCTTCTGGTTGCATCATATAAATTTCTTCATCAAGATTGCCATTTAGAAATGCAGTCTTAACATCCATTTGACAAATCTCATAATCATAATGGGCAGCAATGGATAAGAGAATTCTGATAGATTTAAGCATGGCTACTATCGAAAAAGTTTCCCCATTATCAATACCTTCTTTTTATGTATACCCTTTCGCCACTAGTCTTGCCTTAAAGGTTTCAACCTTTCCATCTATCTCTCTCTTCCTCTTGTAAACCCATTTGCAACCAACGGGTTTAATGCCATTAGGCGTCTTTACAAGATCCCAAACTTGATTGGAATACATAGAATCCAATTCAGATTTCATAGCTTTGGCCCAATGATGTGCATCTATATCTTTCATTGCCTCTTCATAAGTGTAAAGATTAGATTCAACCTCTTCTGAGATAGCTTTATAAGTTTCTCCTGGACCTATAAATCTTACAAGTGGCCTTATAATCCTCCCACTACGATGAGGCTCTTGTGTACTAGTCATCTTGTGAGTAATATATTGTGGTGTATTTGATACAACCACATCATTCCTAATTTCATCCATTGATAACTCTACTCTTAGGAGTACAATCATTCATATAGTCATTTCCAAAATTTTGGCATTTGCACTAACAAACACTTTGTTATCATTACGACTATAGAATAGATAACCCCTAGATTCTTTTGGATAACCCACAAGCAAACATACTTCTGACTTTGGTTCCAATTTATCAGGCTTCCCTTTTAGCACATGTACTGGACAAATGTGGAGGTATCTCATACTAGGCTTGTGCCCACTCCACAATTCCATGGGTGTTTTGGGAACATATTCTGATGGAACTAAATTTAAAAGATGCATTGTTGTACTTAAGGCATACCCCAAAAAAGAAATTGGTAGAGTTGAATAACTCAACATGGATCTAACCATATCTAAAAGAGTCCTATTCCTTCTTTATGCTACACCATTGTTTTGTGGTGTTCTAGGTGCAATCAATTGGGATATAATCACATTTTCAGTTAAGTAATCCTTGAAATCCCTAAGAAGGTATTTGCCACCACAATCAAATCGAATGGCCTTTATGCGTTTACCTAATTGATTCTCAACTTCAGTCCTAAACTCTTTGAACTTTTCAAAAGGTTCGGACTTTCGTTTCATTAGGTACACATAACCAAATCTAGGGTAATCATCAGTGAAAGTAATGAAATACTCATAGCCACCTCTTGCTTGGATAGACATAGGACCACATACATCTGAATGTACTAGTTCTAGCAAATCTTTGACTTTATATCCTTTTGCATTAAAAGGCATTTTCATCATTTTACCTTCCAAGCAGGATTCGCAGACTGGGAATTCATTAAAATCTAATAGTTCTAAAAGCCCATCTTGCACCAGTCTTTGGATCTTATTTGAATTAATATGACCTAAATGCAAATGCCAAAGATATGCATCACTAGTAGAAGGAAATTTTCTCTTTAATGATTTTACATGTGAATTATTATCTAATTTAGAATTGTATAATTCATGCTTATCAGGATTTATAATATAAAGGCCATCAACAATATCACCAGAATAGATAAACACTTTATCCTTCTTTATTACAACATTGTCTTTCAAGATAACACAATATCCATGTCTACCTAACTAAGTTGCAGAAATTAAATTCCTACGAACATTAGGTACATATAAGCAGTCTTCCAATATTAAAACCCTAGAATCAAAGCATAAATTAAACACTCCAACAGCTACAATTGGAATTTTGCTCCCATCAGCCAAAGTAAGAAATAGTTCCCTTACATTTAGCTTTCTGGTTTCCTAGAACCCCTGCAAGGTATTGCAGATATGATCAGTACAACCTGAATCCACACACCAGGAATTTGTGGGATTATGTACTAAACAAATTTCAAGAAGGAATGATCACATCACACCTTTATTCCTGTCAGCTATGAATTTTGGACAAATCCTCTTCCAATGACCTTTCTCACCACAATGGAAACATTTTCCTTTGGTGTAGTCCTTTTTCTTTTTCTTCCCCTTATTGTCAACACCTAAGGCAAGTTGTTTACCATCTTGTTTGGTGAAGTCCTTCTTCTTACCACCTTTGCCTTTCGACTTAGGCTTAGAAGAGGAAGCTTTAGCCATATTAGCATCAGCATTGGCTATACCAAGAATGCCTTCCGTTGCCACTAATTTAGACAAGGCATAAATCTTTTTGTTCATATTATAATTAAGTCTGAATTCTTTGAATGATTCTAGTAAGGATTGGAGCATCACATCCGCTTGGGATTCTCCATCAATGTCAGCACCTAAAACCTCCAGTGTATTCAAATAAGAGATCATTTTAAGACAATGCTCTCTTACTAAAGTTCCTTAAGCCATTTTGGTATTCAGGATAAGCCTCATGATATCTTTCCTAGTTGAACGGCATTTCTCACCAAACATCTCCTTCAAACTTAACATAATGTCTAAAGCTAGTTCCACATCTTGCATTTGATGCTGTAGAACATTTGAAATAGATGCTAGGATATAGCACTTAGCCATCTTGTTAGGTTCTAAAGACTTAGGTTTTTATGTATTTAGAACTCTAATATGTATTATTGGCAAACCATGATCAAAACAATATGTTTAGTCGTGTTAAGACTTGCTCAAAGTTGATTCATTTATGTAAAGTTGGAATAAGCTGTTTTAGGATTTAATAAAGCAATTCAGCCTGGTTTGATCGATCGAAGCTTAGGCTTGATCAATCGAAAATCGGGTCAGAATGCTTTTTCTGCAGAATTCCAACTTAGCCCTAGTTTGTTTAAAATGTTTAGGGTTTTCTAATTTGCCCTAGGTATAAAAGGAAAACCCTAGCCACGTTTTAGTGTTGCTTATATTGCTGTTTGTGTGAATTTCTTGTGAGATCCTTGAGGAGCTTTCCTTTACACAAACTTAGAGTTTTCAAGGAGAAGATGTTATCTACACATTGATGATCAATTCAATTGCTGCCATTGAGGCTTAAAGAAACATAAGCAGGTGTGCTTGTATTTGGTGGTGAATCCAAGAAAGGAGTCCGTGGATTCGGAGCTTGCACGTGGTTGTGTCAGTAAGTTCTACTGGTGGGTAGCAATAAGAAGTCGAGCGTGGGGGCTTGTAAGTCTTATTGTATGAGCTTCAATTCTTTCAAGATAGTGGATTCAGGTTTACCTTGAGGATAGCTAGGTTAAATCATCCCCAGGTTTTTACCCGTTTGGTTTCTTGGGTGATCATATCTTTGTGTTATTTATCTTTCCGCTGCTTTGCATGATATGATATATTTGTGTTAACCTAGATCTGTTTAATTTGACTAAGTAATCACTTGGCTAATTAACTAGGTTAATTCAATTGTGTTTTAAGGGGTCTAAAAACTATCACATCTCATTAGATTTCTGCCAACGATCATATCGCTGGTTTTCCTCGAAAGAAGCATCTAATGAAGGAAAGTTTGGTCATGGTTGATTAAGCACAAATGTCTAAGTTTCTTTTCCAGTCAACATAGTTGGATCTAGTTAGTTTTTTTTTTTTTTTTTTTTTAATTAAGAATAGTAACAAGTGGGCTAAAAGATGCCATGCTTAAATTTGAAAACAATAAACATGAATATAATAAGTAAACTGGATATTATCAATTTAGCATATAAACATATAGTGTGGAACCTTAATAAAACCATAATATAAAATATGCAACAATAACCCAATCCCATGTTTAAAATTCCTTGGTAGCAAGTAAATTTAAACATTATGATTGATTGAGAACTATTCTCATTATTAGTGTTGTCATGATAACTCTTATCAAACACTAATAATATGCTATTTTCCTTTTAGCCTCTAAGCATTAATGACATAGCTCTATAAGGCAGTTAACACTAAACTCAGTCTAGTGTACACCATTGCCTGAAATCTATGTGAGTCCTCAAGTAACTCCATGGTAGCGTGGTTGTTCTTAATGTAAAAACACATATCATCCATCATTAAGAGGTTTAATTTGTAGTACCATGAATTAAACACCCTCCGTTGGGAGCAAGGCATATACACCAAGGTAAGGTGCTTAATCACACTACTATAAATCGGCAATGGAGGTTGTGAGGTTCAACCTTTGAATTTCTCTCCCACTAGAAATTTCAAATGAAAGGTTTTTATTTGGAAAACATGTGTAATCTCATCACACACAACATTGCACTTTATCTATGTTTTAACACTTAGTGAAATTCCAAAAACAGTTCATTCGATTAGTTGAAGGTATTTCTCAATCAATTGAAATATTCAACAAATCCATTTCGAAGTTTCTGGATGACTCGATCGACTCTTGATTCCTGTTCAATCAATTGAAAGACAAATTCGATCGATTAATTGAAAAACTAAAGAAATTCATCATAAAATTTCTAGATGACTCAATCGATTCTCAATTCCCATTCGATCGATTGAAAGGTGTTAGGTTCTAAAGACTTAGGAACTAATGTATTTAGAACTCTAATGTATAATGTTGGCAAACCATGATAAAACAAGTGTTAGTCTTGTTTAGACTCGCTCAAAGTGTGTGCGTTGTATGTAAAGTTGGAATCGAGTGGCTGTAGAAGTATTAGTGACTTTTGGCCTGGCTCGATTGATTGAAGAACAAGCTCGATCGATCGAATCTCGGGTAGAATGTCTTTTCTGCAGATTTTCAACTCAGCCCTAGCTCATTTAAAACGTTTAGGGTTTTATGTTTTTGCCCCAGGTATATAAGGCAAACCTTAGCCACGTTTTAGAGGTTGCTCATATTGTGGTTTGTGTAAATCTCTTGTGAGATCTGTGAGGAGCTTTCCTTTACACAAGCTTAGGATTATCAAGAAAGAGATTTCTTCAAGAGCTTGATGATCGTTCAATTACTACCATAAGAACTTAAAAAAACACAAGCGGGTGTGCTTGTATTTGCTGGAGAATCCAAGAAAGAAGGAGTTCGTGGTCTCGGAGTTTGCACGTGGTCGTGTTAGTAAGTTTCTACTGGGGGGTAGCAATAGGATGTTAGTGGTCTAAGTCCTATTGTAAAACTTCGATTCTTTCATAGTGGATTCAGGTTTACCTTGAGGATAGCTAGGTTAAATCCTCCTCAGGTTTTTACCATGTGGTTTCTTGGGTCATCATATCATTGTGTTATTTATATTTCCGACCCTTTGCATGATATGATATATTTGTGTTAATCTAGATTTTTTAATTTGTCTAAGTTAATCAATTGACTAATTACATAGGTCAATCTGGTTGTGTTTTAAGGGGTCTAAAAACAAACAAAAGGAACATTCGATCGATCAAAGGGAATTCTCGATCAGTCGAAACTCGTGAAACTGAATTTTTTAGATTTTTTTGGTAATCGTTTTTTGACATTTCACTTGAACAAAACATAGTTTCTTGATCATATCAAATGAGATTGAGATCAAAACTAAATTTCATTGATGCTATAGTCTTAAAGTTCAATATGTCATGGTTAAAATCAAACTTAAACAACATCATAATATCAATATCAGTTTTACCAAACCATAGTTCTAAAACTAAAAATGCAGAAAAATCTACTGCAGAATTTTCAAAATCATGAAACCAGTTTTCTTTGTTTCTAAAACTCACTCAACATGTTATGCAAACATGAGATTGAAGACTGCTCTAATACCATTTGTAGGAAAAACACATGGAAAATACAGTTTTGTATCTCATTCAAAAACACTCAGCGGAATACGAACGCATCTACTTCATTCATGTGAGATAGCATGTAACATCTGAGTTTTGGAAACAAAGAATGAGAAAGCGTACCTTGATGCCGCGAAATTCAAAACAAATAAAGATTGGACTTGAGATGCCTTTCAATCTTCACTTCAATTCCACAATGTGCCCAAAATGTGTGGTCTCTCAATCAGTTCTATATGTGATATTTCAAGAAAATAATCAAGTGTCTCCTTGAAGAACTCTTATTCTTTCTCCTTTCAATCACACTAATTTCTGCACTTAGGCAGTTACATTTATTTAATAACTCTTATTAAATAAATAACTGATTATCTAATTAGGTTAGCATTTTGGGTCAGCCCAATTGGGCTTTAGTGTGTGGCTTGGAGTGGGACCAAAATGGACAAATAAAGCTCTAGCTCTAATGGGCTTTGGACTTATCTATCAACTCTTAACAAACCCAAAGTTACCATTAATTATATTTAATACCACTATATAAATATAATTGCACTCTAGGCCTTATTAATAAATTATATCTCAAGACTTTATTAAACATTTAACCCCTTCATGAAAATATTCGTAGTAATACAAAGTCATAATGTGTAACTGTCACTTTGTAAATTACCACATCTTGATCCTTGAGTACTCAGTTTAATCTTTTAAGTTATTCATATATATTTTATGAAATCTAATTTCATAAAATATAAACTTTAGTAACTATTTACTAAAGTGGTTAGCCCTAATACTTTGAATAACCAAACTCATTAAACTTATCTCAAGGGAATATTTTATATCTCTATAAAGAAACTATGAATTCCATCTTGAAAATATGTGTTCCTTCAACATTACGTGTGGTTGCCTAACATACTGAGGTTTTGACCGTTTGTCTAGATCTCACTCCTGATATATTAAAGCAACTCATATTTCATGATTAGGCTCACTATTCCCTCAGGATTAAGAGTTTATGTAAATGAGAAGTTGTGAGATTTATTATTTGTTTGACAATTTTTAATAGAATAATAAATTTCACAGTGGTCCAATTCAATATGTTTTATACACTTAAAACATATTAACATATCAATTAGAAGTCTCTACTTCCATGATCAAGACAAATCATCTTAATTTTTATGTTATAGTCTTCGCAGATGAAATGCCCAATTTCATCACTGACTACGAACTAAGATTTTGAGTTTACAAAGAACTTGTGATTTATATCTTCTGTGACTAAATCACATAAATCATATACTATACATCTCAAGGACTATATGATAATGTCCAAACATTCATGCTACTATTATTTTAGATAATAATAAAACAAGTTTATTACATAGAACATAATGTCTTACATAAGGTCATACATGGCATACGATAGGATTTTAGGGCACTAATCCTAACAGAAAGCATTATTGTAAATGAACTAAAGTCCAAATGAAACAAGAAGCAAGGTTCATGAGAGGAAATAAAGTGATTTTGTAATTAGGCCTTCATTAAAATGGACTTAAAGACTTGCTAAGAACATCTAAAAGTTAAAAGGATCTTTTAATTGGGACATGAACTTAATAAAGATGAGACTTTTTTTTAGGCCCCATTGCACCTCCAAGATCAAGTAAACACGTCCCCACTCCAATTTGGGTCGAGAAGCATGGAAGACACTTGATTAAGATCGAGGACGCACATCAAGAAGAAACATTTCAAGAAGGGGAATCATCTCAAGTAACAACGGCTGCACCAATTAATGATGAGACCGCACAAAGGATATTTAGGCAATGGAGGAGCATAGTGATGTTCTCAAGAAGATGGGGAGTCGACTCACCAAGCTAGAGGAAGCCAAGCTGAAGAAGGCCGCACATGTAGAGATTCCCGATGATGAAGAAGTGGAAGGTTGAGATGAAAGAGATAAGGTTGATTATGAAAGGAATAAGAAATTTGAGAAGCTCATCGTAGAGACCATAGCTATGAAAGAAAAGATGGAAAAGATACAGCTAACCATCCGTAAGGCCTAAATGATGGATGATTGCCTTTTTAACATGAGAAGAATAAGTTCAAAGACTCCCATCGCATTGCCTCCAAAATTCAAGATTTTTGATGAAAATTTTGATGGAACTGGAGATCCAAAGCATCATGTTAGGAGGTACCTAAGCATTGCTAAAATGAAAAGGTTGGATGAGAAGCAAACTTTGCATGCATTCCTTCTTTCACTTATGGGAGGTGCATCAAGGTGGTACTATAGCTTAGATCCGAGCAAGACTAAAGTGTGGAATGAACTAGTAAACACCATTGCACCACCAAGATCAAGTAAACATGTCCCCACTCTAATTTGGGTCTGAGAGAAGCACGGAAGACGCTTGATCAAGATTGAGAATGCATATCAAGAAGTATTTCAAGAAGGGAAATCACCTCAAGTAACAATGACTGCTCCAATTAATGATGAGACCGCAGAAAGGATATTAAGGTAATGGAGGAGTATAGCGATGTTCTTAAGAAGATGGGGGATTCGCCTCACCAACCTAGAAGAAGCCAAGCTGAAGAAGGCCGCACATGTAGAGATTCCCAATGATGAAGAAGTGGAAGGTTAGGATGAAAGAGACAAGGCCAATTATGAAAGGAATCAGCAATTTGAGAAGCTCACCGTAGAGACTGTGGCTATGAAGGAAAATATGGAAAAGATGCAACTAGTCTTCCATAAGGCCTAAGGGATGGATGACTGCCTATATAACATAGGAGGCATAAGTTCAAAGACTCCCATCATATTGCCTCCAAAATTCAAGATTTTTGATGCGGAAAAGTTTGATGGAACTGGAGATCCAAAGCAGCATGTTAGGAGGTACCTAAGCATTGCTGAAATGAAAGGGTTGGATGAGAAGCAAACTTTGCATGCATTCCCTCTTTCACTCATAAAAGGTGCATCAAGGTGGTACTATAGCTTAGATTTGAGTAAGACTAAAGTGTGGAATGAACTAGCAGAGTTATTCGTGGATCAATTCATCTTTAATACTATGATTAACATGAGTTAGAAAGACTTGGAGACCACTAAACAAGGGGTAGGGGAGACATTCTCCGAGTATATGACTAGGTGGAAGGGAAAGGCATCAAAGATGGTCAATAGGCAAATGAGAAAAACCAAATTAACATGATTATCAAGAATTTGCTTCCAACATATAATAGTGGCTCTTGTCATCGCATATTAGTTCTTTTGGAGAATTGTGTGATTGTGGAACTAGGATTGAAAATGCCATCAATAATGGGCAATTGGAGAAAGGTGAGAACAAACCTCTAATCAAGAAAACATATGATGGAGGAGTAGTTACTTCTAAAGCACCTAATCCCGTGATTGTGAGTGCCATCATACCTCAACAAACCTTAGCCTAACCAAGCTTCACAAAGTAAGCTTGCCGAGAATTTTCCGACCTAGGAATAACCCTCACCCAAGCATATGAAAACTTGTCCTCCAAGTGATTCATCAAACCTCTAAATCCCACACTTATGCCCTATCTCGTGCCTCCCACTTGGAACCTCAATGAATATTACCACTTCCACCAAAAATTCGGGCATAAAACCGACAATTGTTTCTGACTTAAGCACGAAATACAAGACCTCATAGACAATGGAACCCTCCCAAATCCCAAAATCATCACCAAGCCTAGCATTAGGAGGAACCCCTTGCCTGAATACCACCGAGCTCCTCATCCATATTAGAATTGGGTGCAAATAGATGAGACTGAATGGGATTGTTCAAAGCTAATAGAGATTGTAGAAGTTAATGTGGTATAAGTTCAAAGGATATGGGATGACGAGGATGAGATTTTGAAAAATACGGTGGTTGTGTGGGGGATACTTCCCAAAGGGATAACCGAATTAAAGAAAAGGGTCGTGGAAGACAATGTGGCAAACATTACTAGGAGTGGAAAGCACTACAAGCCATCCTATTTGAAAAATGATCATCCTGGTAGGGACATAAAAGAAGGGTCTAGGCCCACGGAGCCTAAAGGAAAAGGAGAGAAGAAGGATGAAGAAAGAGTTTTAACTCAATTGAAGAAGACTCAAGCCCATGTGTCTGTATGGGGCTTGCTAATGGCTTCTCATAAACATCGTAGTGCTCTCTTAGATACCTTGAATGGGAAGGAAGTATCCATAGAAACCACACCGCAAGAAGTACTATCTCTCATGGGAGTTATAGCTCAATCTCATCCTCTCCTTGCCCTTTTCGACGAAGAACTTCCTCCCAAATGAGCCACTCATACTAAGCCATTGCAAATCACCATTGAGTGCATGGGTGCCAAGGTTCTAATGGTACTTATTGATAATGGGTTCGCATTGAATGTATGCCCTTTTAGGACTGCTTTCACCATTGGCCTAGATGTGGAGACTATCATCTCTTCCCCCTTTGACTATTAGGGCATATGACAATACTCTAAGGAAGGTTATGGGAACCTTCAAGGCTCCTTGCAAGATTGGTCCACTGGAGATGATTGTGGAATTCCACGGGATGGACATCACCCCTAACTACAACCTTCTTTTGGGAAGGGTGTGGATTCATCCCATTGGAGCTATTCCTTCTTCTTTACACTAAAAGATGAAAGTCCCATGGAAGGGAGGTATTGCTGTGATAATTAGTGATGGTGAAATCCTAGCTCCCATCTGCAGACTTGAAGAAGGAGGAAATGAGCTTTAAATGAGTGGTTTTGAGTTTGTGAACATGTCTGACTATGGATTGAAGGATGAAAGGTATACTTTGGACTTGCTCTCATATTATAGCCATGAGGTGATTACAATGATGAAGAATATGGGGTATATGCTTGGTATAGGTCTTGGAAAAAAAGGAAAAGTGATGGTTGAATTCCCCAATTTGAAGACTCAACTGACCAAGGAAGGTTTGGGATTTTTTGAAGGCTACGACGAAATCGAAAGGAACCTTGGTACCCTTAATGGAAACTTTGTGAAGGAAGAAGGAGACTTTCCTTTTTGTTGCTTTCCCGAACTTTGGGTAGGTAAGGATGGAAAAGTGTATCTGGGTTGGGAGATATTCTTCAACGAGAAGTTTACTTTTAAGGAGAAACCTACTGTGGTGATCAAGGAAGTTTACTGGGTGGACTACATGGATGCTGAAGCAATGGAGGCTATGATGAAGATGGAGGGGGATGTGTTCGCCATCACCAATGAAGAGCCAAGTGATCCTTCTACCTTTATTGTGCCTACTGAGGGGCACCTCAATAATTGGAGTTGGGTTGGGTTTTTTAAGAATGAAGGAAAGAAATTTTGTAATGCAAGTTCCAATGTACTTTTCAACATTTTCAATAAGATGAATTTTGATTTGGCTTATTTTGATATGTCCCATAATTTTGAAATTCTGCACTTAAATGATTCTAATGAATTTGAAAATGAAATTAATAAACAATTGGAAAAGAAAATTGAACCTACAAAACCAACTTTTGAAACTCTTAATTTGGACAATAATGATAATCCACACTTAATTAAAATTGGCTCAACCCTAAGTGAAAAAGGAAGGAAAGATCTCAAAGACCTTCTCACAGAATTTCAAGAAGTGTTCGCATGGTCCTATAAAGATATGCCCGACATCGATCCTGAAATAGCTAACACCACATTGATACTCATGCTCACATGTACCCGTTAAGTAAAAGTTGAGGTGTATGAGGACCGAATGGCTTCTAAAGATCATAAAAGAGGTCACTAAGTAGTTGAAAGAGGGGTTCGTCAAACCTGTACACCAAGCTAAATGGATAGCCAATGTTGTGCCTGTACCAAAGAAGGATGGAAAAGTAAGGATGTGTGTGGATTTCAGGGATTTGAATAAAGCTTGCCCTAAGGATGATTTCCCTCTCCCCCACATAAATGTCCTAGTGGATAACACGACCGGTAGTGTCTTGATGTCTTTCATGAATGGTTTCTTAGGATATAACCAAATCAAGATGGCTCCTAAGGATATGACTAAGAACACCTTCACCACAGAATAGGGAATCTATTGCTATACGGTAATGCTATTTGGGCTCAAGAATGCGGGAGCAACTTACCAAAGGATGGCCACAAATTTGTTACATGAAATGATGCACAATGAGGTTGAGGTGTATGTTGATGACATGATCGTGAAATCCAAAGATAGAAAAGGTCACATCATTAACTTGAGAAAGTTCTTCGAAAAGATTAAGGGGTATAGATTGAGGCTCAATCCCCAAAAGTGTACCTTCGGAGTGACAGCAAGGAAATTGCTAGGCTTTTTAGTAAGTGATAGCAGGATAAAAGTTGATCCATCCAAGTGCCTACACAGCTCAAGAAGCCATTACTACTGTAACTCTCTATCATAGGAGATGCAATTAGGAGCATGCTTGCATAAGAAGATGATGATAAAAATGAGAGAGCAGTGTACTATTTGAGCAAAAGTTTCCATGATTATGAGACTAGGTATATGCCCATAGAAAAGTCATGTTTTGCACTCGTGTGGGCCGTATAGAAGTTAAGACACATCATCCTACCATTCTAGATATGGATAGTAACCAAAATAGATCCATTAAAGTATCTATTTGAGAAGCTTGCCTTAAATGGAAGATTGTTGAGATGGTTGATCCTATTAGCAAAATTCAATTTGAAGTATGTGGCAAGAAAAACGATCAAAGGGAGCGTAATGTTAGATTTTTTTGCCGAGAACCCCATAGAAGGAGGTGATGAAAAAGAAGATTTCCTAGATGAAGATATTTTGGATATTGAATTAGGGGCATGGAAAATGTATTTTGATGGAGCGGTGAACTAATATGGGAATGGGATAGGAGTAATTTTGATCACCCTTGATGGATTCCATGTGCCTTTGGCTGTTAAATTGAACTTTGAGTTGACTAATAACATGGCTGAATATAGAGCTTGTATTGTTGGAATGGAAGCTCTCCAAGAATTGGGGGTAAAAGAAGTGGAGGTGTTTGGAGATTCGACCTTGGTTATAGCTCAAGCATAAAAATTATGGAAAGTAAAAGAAGAACATTTGAAGCCTTATCAACAATGCTTGGAGGACTTCACCAAAACCTTTGATAGGATTGAAAACCTTTGATAGGATTGAATACACTATCATTCCTAGAGATCAGGATTAGTTTGCAGATGTTTTGACTACCTTAGCCTCCATGGTTGAAATACCCGAAGGAGTATGGACATGACCCCTAGAGATTGAGCAGAGTTATGAACTAGTACGCAAGGGGAAAATCGAGTCTTCAGTCTTGGCTATAGAAGAAGAAGGGGTTCCTTGGTATTATGACATCATGAAATTCTTGGAATCGGGAGTGTATCCTGACGACGCTGATAAGAGAGAACACCAGCTGATAAGGATGATGGCTATGCAATACATCCTATGTGGAGGACAGCTCTATAGGAAGTCTTATAATGGCATACATCTCCATTGTTTGAAGAAAGAGGAAGCCGAAAGGGTTATGGAAGATGTTCATCAAGGGATTTATGTCCTTACATGAATGGGAGAATGTTAGCCAAAAATATCCTAAGGATGAGATACTATTGGAATACAATGGAGACTAATTGTGTAGACTTTGTGAAAAGTTTCCATAATTGCCAAACACATGCAAACTTGAATCACATGCCACCTAGTGAGCTATACAACATGACCTCTCCTTGGCTTTTCTCAATCTAGGGCATAGATGTAATTGGAAGGATAACCTTGAAAGCTTTGAATGGACATGAGTATATCCTAGTGGCAATTGACTACTTCACCAAATGGGTGGAAACAGCCTCCTACTCTGTATTAAAGGCCAAATATGTGGCTCGGTTCATAGAGAACAACATTATTTGCCTGTACAGGGTACCACAAGAAATCATCTCAAATAATAGCTCCCACTTTGAGGGAGAGGTTCAAATGATCATGGAGTTGTACAATATTGAGCATCACAAGTCTTCACCATACTGACCATAGACTAATGGGGCCGTAGAAGCAGCCAATAAGAACATCAAGAACATCCTAGCCAAGATGGTGGTGACATACAAGGACTATGCCAAAAAACTTCCATTTCCTTTATGGGGTTACAGAACTTCTATCCGTGCATCAACTGGGGCAACCCCTTACTCTTTGGTCTATGGATGTGAGGTGGTCCTTCCCATTGAGGTAGAGATACAATCTTTGAGAGTGCTAGTGGAAACCAAGGTCCTAAAGGAAGATTGGATGAAGGAAAGATATGAACAATTGGCTTTGATAGATGAGAAAAGAGCTATGGCACAATACCATGCACAAGGGAACCAAAAAAGGATTGTTAAAGCATTCAACAAAAAAGTGAAATCTAGAAACCTTAAAGAATGGGACTCGGTCCTAAAAGTGCTTAGAGATGAAACTTTTGATCCAAGAGGGAAGATGAAGCCAAGATAGTATAGGCCTTTTATTATCAAGAAAATCATGTCAAGAGGTGCTACAAGAATTATAGATTTAGATGGAGAAGAGATGCTTTGCCCAATCAATATGGATAGGCTCCGAAGATATAATATTTATATATATTAAAAGAGAGAGAAAAGATTGCTAGGTTGAAAACCTAAAAGGGTGTCCTAGGCAAAAATTAAGGCAAAAGAATCCCACTGGATTGGAAACCCAAAAGGGCGGTCTAGGCCAAAGATAGGGGAAAAAACCATGGGCATGGCGAACATTCCTATAAGGACATCAGGAGCAAAAATTACATGGCATGGAAAGAAAAAAAAATGACAATAAGGAAAGATAAAAAAATGGATGATTCTCTTATTACTCAAATTAAAAGGTAATAAATTGTTTCCATAGGAGATTTGAAACTTTCCAATCCTTTATTAAATTCAAAAGAAAAGACATGAGAATCATAAAGTGTAGAAAAGAAAAATTTAGGGCATATCAAGGTAGTCAATCAGTCCTCTTTCTTTTGTTGGACCACTTGTAAGCTTTTTCATCTATGGGAACCCACTTCATGTCAACCTTTAGCCATTTCTTGTACCCCGAAGTTGGATGAAGGAATTGAGGAAAACAGATGCCTTTGGTCACCCTCCGTCACAGCCAAGACTCACGGATTCTACCCAAGATCCTATCAGTAAGTGCCAAGGTATGGAAGGAACCATCATCGCTAGGAGCTCCTTGACGGTTACCAAATTGCCTTGCAATGTGGCATGTAGAGTTGTAAGAGCAACATGAAGCCCAACCAAAGGAACATAGTTATCCTTAAAGTTGTGATTGACCATGCTTGAAATGCACCACCATTCCACTACCCATTGAATATCTATGACATCAATGTGCTTCATGAACTCAGTAAACTCATCAGAACTCATCTTAGCGCGTTTGGGCCTACGATCACAATAGTGCTTGGGGAGATATTGACTAGGAAAAACAGTGGCGGGATGAAGCAATCGAAGCATTTTATATAGCCATATTTGAAAAAAGAGGGAAGAGAGAAAGAAAAGAAAAAGAAAGCATGAATGGAAAAAGGAGAGATAAAAAGAAAAAAAAAATGAAAATGAGCCATTGAGAGTTTTAGCCAAGATCATGCCTACAGGGTTCCCACTCCTCAGATCGCTAACCACCAAGCACATTCTTCGATCTAGGCAAGCCATCTCTTATACCAAGAAGTATCTTGTAAGGATGCATAAACAGAAAGCATTAAGATAGTGGGAACATGGTCTACCGGTTATAGGAACAGTTAGGCGAGAGAAGTATGAAAAAATTGAATGGATGTTCAACTTGTCAAACATGCACCAATGTTGCGTCATGTTAAGAGAAACACCCAAAAGAGCTTGGACCAAGGCAAGAAGATCCCCACCAATAGTAGGAAGGATAAGAGTGCTAACTTCAGGTTCTCCCATGATTGCACTAAATTCTTCAAGAGTGGGGCATATCTCCACACCATTAAAATGAAAAACATGCCCAGTGGGAATCCAAAAGTTGGTAGCAGCATGAAGGAGAGGTTCATCCACTTTGATTTGGTGATATGTAAAGATGCAAGAGAGATCGAAAGTAACGAGAACCTCTTTGAAACTAGGGCCGAGCTTCCTGATCCATGCTAAGATTTCTAAAGGAGAGATTTCTGTCATTGGAAAGCCTTAAAGAGTGTTTTCTAAGCTTAAAATACATTTGGTGAAGGTTTAGAGGCCCCCAAGGTGTAGGAGTGAGGGAAGGCGTGAGACAGGTATCATTGAATTCCTCATAGTCTAGCTTATCTGAAACCCACTGGGTATAGGGGATGCCACTCCTCCACAACTGGTATTCCACATTTGTCATGGAAAGTGGGGCAAGCATAAACACCGGAGGGTCCATCGAAACTTGTGGCACATCCTCACCCACCAACTGGCAACGTTCCCTTTCCACCAGGTAAAGCACCCTCAAGCCAGCACCCTTAAAGGTTTGAGTAATCCCAGAGACGAAAATGGCAGCCATTTCCAAGCTTGGGTCCACAACAGTAGGGGCACCCGCCCAAGGACTTTAGTTGACCTGTAACAGTACATAGGGTTAAAGAGAAAAAACCCTAAGAGACATGCAAAAGAAATAACGAGAGGCATTAAAATCCTAACATCATTAGAAGATAGCCCATTGAAATGAGCCCTAATCGAAGAGAAGCTCTTCAAATCTACATTCATACCACGAGCAATGAGATTGTATTGAATGGCCCAACACTGGAAAAGAAAGAATGGATACAGTTTACAAGATGATAGTTCGCAAAATGATAGTTTGCGAAATGACAATTTGCAAGATGACAATTTGCAAGATGAATGGATACAGTTTGCAAGATGATAGTTTGCAAGATATAGATATGAACAGGTATGAACAATTTACAAGATGATAGTTTGCAAGATGGAAACATGAATGTAGTTTGCAAGAGTATGATGCACAATTTAGCCTAATGACATAAGGATGAAAAGTACAAGAGCTACAAAAGAAAGGGTAAAGAAACTAACCTCGAGGAGCTTCCAAGGCCCCACTAACTGGTGCAAAGTCCCCCGGCTAAGTATGTTCATGGAGGAATACAAGTAGGAAAGACACGCTTGCCCCCAATTGGCATCTCGAGCCCTCTCAAAGTCATGGAAAAGGGCTAACCACCTCAAAGACACTGTCTTCCCTTCGTTAGTAAAAAGATATGCCCCTAGAAGGTATAGCAAGAAGGCCCTAGCCATCTTGGTGCAATCATTAGCTGTCACCTGTGGGAGAGGCCTATAATCTGCCTTAATGTTGAAATAGCAGATCCTCTCAGTGGTGTCCTCCTGAGCATGTCTATGCCCAGCTGAGTGCCCGACTTGCCTTCCAAGTTTATGAGAGCCCGATCGCACCTAAGGTTAGTCATGCAGTGGAAGTCATGGGGAGTCACAATCATCTTCCTATCAATAATGTGAAAGGTGTAGGTAGTGTCCCACCACTTCTCAGCCAAAGTCTGTACCAGAATGGCACTAGTAGACCTCTCTGGTAGTAAACAGATAATCAACTTGAAGCCTACTGTACAAATGTACATAGGTTGGAAAATAGGGGCAAAGTCTGCAAAAGGATGAAAAAAATGGTGTTAGATTTGCATTTGGATATGAAACAGATGAAACGAGATTTAAAATAGGGTTTCTAACTGGTGGGACGTGTACATAGGTTGGAAACTGCGTTCGCATGACTCAAGAACAAATACGCGTACGCATGAACAGGTCTGCGTACGCACAAAGCCTGGTTGCACGCGCATGAATGCAAGCTGCATAAGTAGGGTCATGTCTACATACGCATGAACATAAACAGTGGTGGGTCTTCGACATTTTCAAGCATGCTTCGATCAAAACTCATCCTAAACATGTTCCTATCCCTCCTAAGGTATCAAGTTTTCATCTGAACCCATCCCATAGCAAAACCCAAGAATTTACATGTCCAAAAATGGATTAAAATAGAAGATCAAAGAGAAACTCAAAAATGAGAAAATTTTGAAAAACTTACTAATCCAGTCCTTGCACCTTCTGAAAGATGATCTTGTGGCCTATATGTCAATTGGGGGACTCATTCGACCTCACCGCTTCATTCTAACGCCTGAGGTTGAAGGTATCACTAGAAAGCATGAAGAAAGTTTTCTTGGACTTAGGTGCCATGGAGAAGATGAGAGGGCTTGAAGAGGGAGAGAGTTTCAAAAGAAAAGATTTGAGAGAGAGGAGTCAAATTGTGGGAGGAAGTGAGAGAGATGCCAGGAGTTTTGTAGAGAGAAAAGATGGAAGTTAGAGAGTTGGAGAGAATGTGAAGAGATAAGGGAGATGAAGAGAATGAAAAGAAAAGAAACAGTTGGTAACCGTTGGAGAAAATTTGAAAAGGCGGGAATGTGCTAGTGGCTAAACTACATGTAGTTTAGACCCCTACTAAACTACGTGTTGTTTAGTAAAAAAAAATTCAGATATTCCTAGAGGGTTCCCAGAAGGTAGAAAATGGAAAAGAAAATTCAAGAATGCACCAAAATGACAGAAATACCCTCAGTTGGGTAAAGGACATAAAGACCCTCAAAATATCCCCCAATGAATGAAAAGCATTAAAAGCACCCCTTAGTAGATTAGAAGTAACCAAGGAAACTCTTCCTTGAGTTAAGTCATCAACCAAATCCCCAGTAAAGTATAATATCATGGAAGGACTCCCCCACGGGTCCAAGGCATAAAGGCAACCCGCGTGAGTTATGAAGAAATTTCCCCATGGAGTAGACAGGACCCCCTTATGGGTAGAATCAACACAAGTTCCCCTGTGTGCCATGAAGAAAAAGAAGGATTTTCCCTAGTGGACCACACATTACTAAAGACTTCCTCGTAGGTCACAATTACCGACACACTACTCGGTTAGCTACCATCCCCACTAAACTACTAAGAAGGCCTCCCTGTGAATCACCAAAACTTCTCAGCAGATCATACTCTCTAGTGAGTCTTTCATCATCCCTAGTGGATTCTTCACCCGAGACTCCCTCGTGGGTCAGAACACCAAGATCGCTTGTGCACATATCCTATAGGAATTGAATATGCTGGCACAGGCCACACACCAATCAAGCAAAGTCAGAATACATAATTTGTGCACATATCCTCTAAGAATTGTACATGCAGGCACATCATACAAAACTTGTGCATATATCCCGAGGGAGTTGATTATGCAGGCATGGTGGAAGAGTTAGAGATAGAGACTGAGACTGAGGTCACCCCAACGCAAGAGCCTCACCAGAATAGGTAGAGAAAGAGATGGAGAAGACGAGTATTACCTAGAGGAGCAAACCACCCAGAGAAGTTTGAGGCAAGAGCCCCAGATGGACACCATATATATGTATCCTTTTAAGCTTGTAAGAGCACCTTGTTTGTTTGGTTGATGGTTGCGGTCATTGGCCTTGTGTATTTTTCTTTTTTAAGTGACACTAGGAGAGTGAGTCACTCGCGTTTTGCTTGCAATTAGCAAAACAGGTTCTAGGATAGTGAATCTGTCATTGCTCGTTTCCCGAGCAACAAGTGTGGGAATTTGGACATACGAATCCCACCTGACTCTACAGAATTACACCCCACCCATGTATGCATGTTGTGTGTTATGTGTGTAGGTTGGGCCCGAGCCATATGTTAAAACAAAATATTTTGTCTCTTATTCTTTTAATTCCGTTAGCGAAGCTCACAAATCAAAAGAGGGGTATCTATAAAAACCGCATTTTGTACCTCTTATGATTCGGGCCCCCGTTCCCTAATGATGCCAAAATTCTAAGGTCCAAGATTGGTTTAGGGCCTAATCAGATTACATATTGACTTGAGAGGTGTTAAAATGGAAAATATAACTTTTTATGAGCATATAAATCTATTTTTAAAAAATAAAAGGCCAAGAAAACCCTTGGCTAGCGTATGCAAGCCAGAGCCTACGTATGCAGGTCTAATGCATGAGTACGCAGGCACGGACCTGCACATATAGCTAGGGTTTTAGAAACCTACGAAAAGCAAGTTTTTTGCATTAATGTTGAGATTTGGAACAAATCCCACATCGTTTGGGAGCCGTTCCAAACCCCTATTTTCTCACTATATAAAGCCATACATGGCACCTTTTCAAAACACACCAAAAATCCGAAGGAAAAACCTAAGAGTTACTAGAAATAGTGAATCAAAGAGGTAGATTTTCACAAAACATCCTTAAGTCAATTTTCTTTTGATTTGGACCTTTTCTGTTCTTGATCTTTTAAATTTTAGATTACTAATCACTTTTATATTTGATTGTCAATAGATTGACTGAGGGGAACGATCAAAATCAAGCTTGAAAAGCTTCTTATTTGAGGTTTCTTTTCTTTTCTTTACCTTTTCTTGCTTTAATCTTTCTGTTTTTCTTGTTTCTTTTGTTTCTTTATATGATAACAAGTTTGTTTAGCTTAGGTTTTTTATGCTTTATGATTTTATGCATGTTAGGTTGTTAAACTTAAGTTCTACTTTGTTTTCTACATTTAAGGTTTAGGGCGTGTCTGCGTGCGCATGCTTCTGCATGCGTATGCAGGTTCAAAGTATGCGTATGCATACAACTGGCCTACGTACGCAGGCCTATGTATGCGCATACACACTCGTGTCCAGAATCCCTAATCTAAGTTCTCTTCTTTTGTTTCTTTGTTTCTCTTACATTATATGCCTCTGTTTAGTTCCTTTTTATGCTTTTTAAGTCTTTACTCTTCTGTTTAATTACTTGTTTGCTTTAACATGCTTGATTAAGGTTTCCTTCCTTTTCTTATTTTAATACCATGAACATGTATTAATATGATCATGCATTGATGCCATACATGCTATGATGCGTTGAGGTATGACATGCATTCACATGAACATGTATTGATTTGAATATGATTTTGCTTGGATGATGAACATGGATGAGGTTTGTAATAACATGTTCGCTTGATTCTTCATATGTCTTTTACCTTAGATATGATGTATGCTTGCTTTTGGCCATGCCTATGTTCTACTTTGACCATGATATGATGCCATATGAGAGATGCTTTGATGTGAATATGTTAGGGTTTATTTTGGTTGATAAGCATGACAAATGAATGCTAGGATTTGTGATGTGATGTGATAGTATGATAGATGTATGTTAGGTTTGGGATAAAATGCCATGTTGTATGTCTAGATGAATGTGTCTTTAATAGGATTAAGACGTAGGACACAATGAGTGAAAGCCGACCCACAAGTCGGGCGATTATAGGTACCTTACACCTTTTGAAAACTGTACCTAAATTCCGAACCCATACTCTAGTAGTAAGATCAGTTCGTCCATATAAGGGCGCTATATTCATGGTTCCTAGACCATAAAACTAGGTGGCGACTCCTTGTTTCTCCACCCGATCCACTCAGCCGAGGCATACTCCCTAAACACCGCACATTGTGCCCACAACCTAAATTAAGAGTTTCAAAAGTTGCTTCCACAAGTTCAATTTTCTTTTCCAATTTTTTATTGACTTCATTTTCAAATTCATTAGAATTATTTAAGTGCAGAATTTCAATATTATGGGATACATCAAACTAAGCCAAATAAAAATTTATATTATTAAAAATGTTGAAAAGTACATCTAAACTTGCATTACAAAATTCATTTCCCATATTCTTAGAACCCAACCCAAGTCCAATTGTTGAGTTGTCCCACAGCAAGCACAATGAAGGTAAAAGGATCATTTGGCTCTTTGATGATGATGGTGAGCACATCCCCCTCCTCTTTCAACATAACTCCCATTTCTTTAGAATCCATGTAGTCCACCTAGTCGACATCCTCTTGAATCTCCTTGACCACCACAGTAGGCTTCTCCTTGAAAGTAAGCTTCTTATTGAAGAATATCTCCCAGCCAGGGTTCACCTTTCCATCCTTATCCACCCAAAGCTTAAGAAAGCCACAAAAAGGAAAGTCTCCTCCCCCTTTCACAAATTTCCCATTTAGGGTACCAAGGTTCCTTTTGACTCCGTTGCAGCCTTTAAAGAATCATAAACCTTTCTTGGTCAATTGAGTCTTGAAGTCGAGGAATTCAACCACCTCTCTTCCTTCTTTTTCAAGACCTATACTAGGAATATACCCAATTTTCCTTATCATTGCAATTTCCTCATGACTACAATATAGGAGCAGATCTGTAGTGAACTTCTCATCCTTTAATCCATAATTAGCTATGTTCACAAACTCAAAGCCATTCATTTGAAGCTCATTCCCTCCCTTTTCTAGTCAATAGACAGGAGCTAGAATCTCACCATCTCCAAGTACTATAGAAATTCCTCATTTCCATAGGATCTTCATCTTTTGGTGCAAAGTAGAGGGAATAGCCCCAACGGGATGAAGCCATGCCCTTTCCAAGAGAAGGTTGTAGTTGGGAGTGATGTCCATCACATGAAATTCCACAATTTTTTCCAGCAAACCAATATTGCTAGGAGCCTTGAAAGTTCCCATAACCTTTCTTGAAGTGTTTTCATATGCTCTAATAGTCAAAGGAGAGGGGATGATTGTCTCCAAATCCAAGGCAATTTTGAGAGCGGTCCTAAAAGGGCATACATTTAATGTGGATTCATCATCAATAAGCACCATTGGAACCTTGGCACCCATGCACTCGATGGTGATTTGCAAAGGTCTAGTATGAATGGCCCCTTCAGGAGAAAATTCTTCATCGGAAAAGGTGAGGAAAGGGTGAGATGGAGCCTTAAACCCCATGAGAGATAGCGCCTCTTGAGGAGTAGTTTCGATGGGCACTTCTTTTCCACTCAAAGCATCCAAGAAAGTGTTATGATGCTTGTGAGAAACCATTAAAAAACCCCACATGGATACATGAGCTTGAGTCTTCTTTAATTGAGTCAAAACACTATCTTCCTATTCTTTTTCTTCCTTCCCTTTGAGTTCAACGAGCTTGGACCCTTCTTCCATGTTCCTACCAGGATGATCTTTCTCCAAAAATGATGGCTTGTAGTGTTTCCCGCTCCTAGTGATGTTTGCCACATTGTCTTCTATGACTCTCTTCTTCAATTTGGTCATTCCTTCAAGGAGTATCCCCTATACAGCCACCGCATTTTTCAACATCTCATCTTCCTAAACCCATATTTCTTGGACTTCCATTGCACCTCCACGGTTTCTATCAATTTTGAACAATCCCAATCAATCACTTCCACTTGCACCCAATTTTGATATGGAGGAGGAACTCAATGAAAATCAAGCAAAGGGTTCTTCCTAATGTTAGGCTTGGTGATGATGTTTGTATTTTGGAAAGGTTCCATTTTCTATTAGGTCTTTTCTCTCATGCTTGAGGTGGAAACAATTGTCAGTTTCATGGCCAGATTTCTGATGGAAGTGGCAATATTATTGAGGTTCCAAGTAGGAGGTACAAGATTAGGCATAGGTGTAAGGTCTAAGGGTTTGATGAATCCATTGGAAGTTAATTTCTCATATGCTTGGGCAAGGGTCATTCCTAGGTTAGAAAATTCTCGACGGGTCTTCTTGGTGAAGTTTGGGTAGGCTAAGGGTTGTTGAGGTATGATGGCATTTATGTTTACAGGATTAGGTGCTTTAGAAGTGGCAACTCCTCCCCTATATGTGTTCTTGATTGGAGGCTTGCCCTCATCTTTCTCCAATTGTCCATTATTAATGGCATCTTCAATTCTAGTTCCACAATCACACAACTCTCCAAAAATGCTAATAGGTGATGATAGAAGCTTACTATTATATGCTGGAAGCAAATTTTTGAAAATCATGTTGATTTGGTCTTTCTCATTTGGCCTATTAACCATCCTAGATGCCTTTCCTTTCCACCTTCTCATGTATTCGGAAAATGTCTCCCTTGTTGCTTGCTTAATAGTCTCCAAATCCCTTAGAGCCACATCAATCATAGTATTGAAGATGAATTGATCCACAAACAACTCTACTAGCTCATTCCACACCTTGGTCTTAGTTGGGTCCAAGCTATAGTACCACCTTAACGCACCTTCTATAAGTGAGAGGAGGAAGGCATGCAAAGTTTACTTCTCATCCAATCCTTTCATTTTAGCAATGCTTAAATATCTCCTAACATGTTGTTTAGGATCTTTAGTCCCATCGAATTTTTCCGCATCCGAGATTTTAAACTTGGGAGGCAATGCAATGGGAGTTTTGGAGCCCACTACACCCATGTTGTAAAGACAATCATCCATTCCTTGAGCCTTGTGAAATGCTAGTTGTATCTTGTCCATCTTTTCCTCCATGGCCATGGTATCCACGGTGAGCTTCTCAAATTGCTTGTTTCTTTCATATTTGACCTTATCTTTTTCATTCTAATCTTCTCCTTCCTCTTTATCATGTATCTCCACATGTATGGGCTTTTTGTTCTTGCTTTCCTCAAGCTGTGTGAGACGACCCCCCATTTTCATGAGAACATCGCTTTGTTCTTCTATTGCCTTGAATATCTTTTGTGCAGTCGCATCATCAATTGAAGCATCCATTACTTCTTGAGATGTTTCCTCTTGCAATGTCTCTTCTTAGAACACTTCTTCTTGATATGTTTCCTCAATTTTGAGCAAACGCTTTCCATTCTTTTCTCGGACCTAAATTGGAGTGGGGACGTGCTTTCTTGATCTTGGTGGTGCAATGGTGTCTAAAAAAGAAGTCCTATTTTATTAAGCCCACATCCCAATTAAAAGGTTCTTTGTATTAACTTAAATGTTCTTAGAAAATCTTTAAGTCCATTTTAATGAAGGCCCAATTACAAAATCACTCATTTTCCTCTCATGAACCTTGCCCCTTGTTTCATTGGGCTTTGGTTCATTTACAATAAAGCTCTCATCTTACTCTCGTGGGCTTTCATTAGAATGTGTTTAGAGGTTTTCAACCCTTTTTCTCAAATATGGGCCTACAATGTATCCATCACCTTTGGGCTTTTCTTTTTTCCATTCATTATCATCATTCTAGCTAGAATATGTTGTAGCCTTCCTTTCAAAGTCCATGAATTTCTCATCATTTTGGACCTAGGCATGCAACAAGGAAGCCCAAGATTAGGGAATTTCTTATTGGCTTTATAGGATGTTGGATGCTAAGTCCATAGCATACTTGCTACCCTAGGCCCAAGGTTCTCCTTTTCGAGAGGTCTTTTTAATTTGAGCTTATGATAGTAATTAGGCTATGATCTTATGAACCTTTCAAGTTAAGATATACCTTTTAGACTTTGGGATAAGCTTCTTACATGTAGAACTTCTTTTCTTTTATCCCAACATCTTAGGATATGCCATAACTTTTGGGTAATCCTCAAATTCTTTACATCTTTTATTTGTCCTTTAGAATTAGGTGAACACAAGATATATGGTTAAACAAACAAGAGATATAAAAGGGTACCCTCTTATTGATAGGATCTAGGATCTCTCTAAGTATGGGTAGGCTCCCTAGAGCTAAAATGACAGATCAGTAGGTCACTCACAATTAGGTGGGCCATGATTCTAACCTAAGGCCTAAATGGACCGTTGTGGATTGGTGGCAAACCATTAACGTACTCAAAGCCTATCATAGGCAATGGCATAGATTGTGAGTTGGTGGGATGAAATCCGAAAGACTTTAGCCCGAATGAAGCGTACTTATCTTCCCACTCATCACCAACCAGGGTGAAAAGGATAAAAGAACCAAATGAAGTGTGTGCAAACAAATATTGAACAAGCCTTTATCAAAATTAAGAAATAAGACACATTGAAATCAAACTCTCTATCCCCAATAGAGTCGCCACTGTGGGCGTAATGCTTTTAGAGGGGAGTATGCCTCAACCGAGTGGACCAGGGAGGAGAAAAGATATTGGAGTCGTCACCTAGTTTAGGTCTAGGAACCATATATATAACGCCATTTCGTGGAATGACTGATCTTACTACCAGAATATGGGTTTGGAGTTTAGGTACGGTTTGGAAAGGTCACTACAAGAAACTTGGAACTTTTTCGACCCTTTTTTTTCAAGGGTTCACTAAAGTTTGTCCAAACAAATACTAATATAACACTATTACTAGACTTATCATACCTATTAGTACGATTCTCAATCTATCGAGTTACGTGATATGTATCTAGATTTTGGATCTATCAAACATGTATTGATACATATATCAAGAATGCTAAGCTTGAAGTTTTTATTGAGCAGTCTTGGGCACTTGTCTTGGACTACAAATTTTTATAAAAACACATACAAGACACTTATTTGTTCACGGTTTGACAATCTAACACTATGGATTCAACAAAAAGGAACCTAGCTACACTCACCATTACGACTGTGATCTCCACCTTCTCACAATTAGGAACATGTATTCTATCTTAAAAAAAGTACCTGAGGTCAATGTCTTCATGGACATTGTAAAGCTACCTAAATCTAGCCATGGCCTGGTTAGTGTTTGTTGGTTTACTAGTTTACCCAAGATAGCCAAAATATGATCATTCGAACTACTAAAACATGCCAAAAAAAAACCTATGGACTCTACAAGAATTGGAGTAGAAAATTGAGAAGAAAAAAAGGTTGAAGAGTTGAAAAAACGTACACAGATAGAACTTGAAAAGCGCTAGGATGAATGATAGAAGGAGATTTTTGAACAAGGGGGTGAGAGAGAATTAAGGCATGGAAGCGAACTAAAGTGAGAAAGTGAAGACTGAGAGGATGCGCTTTTATAGAACCAATCTTCAACTATCCACCAGGAAGTGAGCCAATAGTCTTAGTAATGATGAACAGATGAAGTTGTGGTGATAGTTGAAACCAAGACAACTAAGAATCTATTTAATGTGTCATAGCTCTCTCCCTCACAAGGATTAGGGAAAACAACATCATTTGAAATGACAGTCATTAGATAAGAATCGTGCCTTATATCCAAAGCAAAATAGGCGATTGTTAAATGAATTTGTCTTTCTGATCTTCAAAGGAACACTCTTTACATAGGACTGAGAAGCTTCCACTTCCTCCTCATACAAAGAAAATGAAAGTTGTGAGGCTGTTGAAGGGGAGAAATCACATTGCCCATGATGGTTGGTGTATGTTAAAGTTAGATTTTAGAGGCTGCAAAATGCGTATCTCTAAACCATAACACTAGTACATCTGAAATACCATTTGTCAATGCTTAAAAACAATATATTTATTCCGTGAGGAATAAAAGAGAAATAGAAACAAACTACCAAAGATTAAAAACTCAGAATAGTACAGTGAAAACCCCAAGAAAGGGGAAGAGAAAACGCAGTGTGGAGTAAGGGCTGGATATCCTTACCCCTGTTGAAGCTCGTATTACTCAAAAATCAATACAATGGAATAGAGAGTTTTTTTGTTGCTCTTACTCAGTGTATCTTTCATTCTTCTTCTCTCATTCTATCTAGTATTACTAGTTTCCTTTCTTTTGTAGTACATGAAGATACCCGGTGTACATGGATAGATAGTAGCATTCTCTTAGTGTTTGTATACTCCAAAGGACAGCTTGCAGTCGTACGATATTTGTTTCAGGGAAGGAGAGAGAGGAGTTGATGAGGTAGGACAATGCCAGCCATGGTCATGGGGAGACATGATTGTGGGTTGTCCTTCCCTCAAGCCATGTATGTACTGTGCTACCTAAGCAAACTACTGACCAATGAAGATGCTTGGTGCAACACCATTTTAGGGTTGGACTGGTACAACTCAAGGTAGTGCTCGGGATATTGCACAATTCATCAGAGAGTGTCCACCGGCACTTATCTTTATGACCTTGCAGTTGTGTCTGTTGTATCCCTAGTACACTTCGCTGGTGTGCCTTGGAATGCAGCTCCTCTCACCTAGCCTTGCCATTTCCTTGACCCTTACATGCATACATGTAAAGTCAGGAAGTGTTATAAGGATCTGACTTGGTAGAAACCCACGCATCTTCAATTCTATTTCTTGGTGACTATACAGTGGGCTTAGGTTGGATAGCCCCCAAGAGTTATGCAGAAAGGTCTAATCCAAGTTAGCCTAATCCTTCTAGCCCAATCCAATGAAGCCAAGGCCCAAAACTAAGAGCACATGTCAGCGAGTCGGGTCCAACTATCCTTGCATAGCTTTGACCAAGTCTCAAGCTATCCTAATCGACCACAGAAAAAGCTCTAGTTACAATATTGGTCAACTTGGCCCCTAAAGCATTTTGTGACAGGTCAAATCTAGGGAGGCCTAAGGTAGGTTCGATGTCTAACCTTCTGCCCCATTAGGTAGAAGTCTAGCAGGAGGGTATCTAGCTCCCTTCCCCACCCATCCAATTTGTCAATAATTAATGGATACTTACCACCGTCAACATTAAATGCATAAAGGCAGGAAAAGGTCTATCCCCCTATAATAAAGGGTCATGTCCACAAGTATGTGATTTACTTAGCATTACTCATAGAATAGTATAAAATACCACATCAAAAAAAAAAAAAAAAAAAAAAAAAAAAAAGTATAAAAGACAACTGTTGAAGGAAGAGGTAGCATTCTTTGCTGAAATTTTATCATTTTTGTTTTTAGCCTTTTTGAAAAAGCGAAAGTTGGAAAATCAAGAGCCGATCAAAAAAAGTAGGGACAAGAGAAATTTAGTTTTTTTCTATTTGTGTTTGGTTTGGAGAATGAAAAAGTGGAGAAATGAAAAATTTATTTAGTTGGTTGAGAAGAAAAATAAGATGATGGAAAAATGAAGTTTGTATAAATTTATAATTATGTCCCTATTAAATAAATAAAAAAAATAGCACATTTTTTTAGCAAAAGAATTGTGTATGTGCAAACAAAAAGGTAACACATTTTTTTAACCAAAAAAAATTTGTGTATGTGTAAGGGGATGAAAAAAAAAAAAAAAAAAAACAACTGGGCGTGGACATGCAAAACCCATGTGCAGTTACGCATGGGCATTTTCGTCCCACCAGATGCTTCATTTTCTCCCCCTAACTTTCTTCCCATTTTGAGGAGAAAACAGCCGGGTCCCATCATCTCTTTTCCCTCTCTCTCTCTCCCAGCCAAATACTCTCCAAAAAGTTTTACATTCTCATTTTCTCACCCTTTTTTTTTTCCTCCCTAAAATCCACTGTACTAAACACAGTCTTAGAGTGGCTCAGACTAACCCACTAATTGGTCTATGATCTACTGAGTTGCTCATTCTTAATTTATAGCTAGGACATCCGACCTCTGTGCTTATTTGAATCTTTGCAGCAACATGCAAGCTTCTTTGTTCTCCCCACCTACATGGCTATATGCAATTTATGTTGCCCGTAAATCAAATCTAACATGTAGCTTTAATAGGATTAAAAAAATAAAAAAATAAAAATTTGAATGGAAGTTCTACCTAGTTGATGCAATGTTAGTGAAAATGAACTTGAGGTCGTTATCAAGAAGTAATGAACCTAAAACAAATAACATCAGCGCACTTCGGTCCGTAGATGTAAACAATGTCTTACTAAAAATCAGAAAAAAAAAAAATATATATATATATATATATTTGATACGCTTGTGGCCCAATAAAGTAGTGAGCACACATTAGAACTTATGTAGGCTATTTCCCATTCTCATATATACAATATACATTTTCTCATTAATTAAGACTCAATTCCATGAATATTATTGGTCTGGTGAGGCTAATACAGGAACGAACCTCCTTGTTCCACTTTCAAGTCCTCTTTATTGAGACGAGCCTAAATCTTCTTTTTTAGAAAAAAAGTAATGTGCCAAATAATTGTAAGAATGGATATCCGTGCCTGCTCCACGCAACCTAAAGTTAATTGAAAAGACAAAACATTATCTTAAACACTAATCAACATCAATTTATATAATATATAGTAAGATGGGCCTCATTATCATTAGAATTCGAATATTGTTAGATCTAATATACTGTAGGCTTCATTATCACTTCATAATAAGCTGAAATGATTATGTGAAGATAATAGCAAGTATAGTATATAGGTTAAAAAGGTCAAAATAAAAAAATTAAAGAAGAGGGAAATTTTTTTTATTAAAAAAAAAGGAAAAGAAAAAAGAATTGCCATTGCATGTATGGAATTTATAGTCTGTGATTGTCAAGTCCCTTTTCTTGTACCCCATTTACTATCTTTTTGTTTAGTCTGTGAAAGAAAAGCAATCATATACATCTTTATTTGCCTACAAACTCGATTAATTGAGATCAACTCTCTTTTTCCTGTCTTTCCAAGCAATCTAGTTGCTAAAATAGCAAAATCTCACTCTATATCCGTTCATTCCTCCACCTTTCCAGGACAGATAAGCTGCAAACAACAAAGGATTTGCAACTAGAATTGTACCCTCTCACCTAACTTCACTCTCTCCCAGCCTTAATAAAAACCCCCCCTCTTCTCCCTTTCACACATATCAAGTACTCTTTCAACTTCAAGCACCACTATCACTATTGCATTTCTAGATTTCCAGAGAGAATAAAAAGTCCACCTCTCAACATAAACTACAAAGATGACTAAACAGGCTGTTTTTTCCTTCTCACTTGTACTTATTTTTCTCTTCCATTGCACCAAAACTATAGCCCAGACTCCCGATATTCTCAAAATCCTCGACAAGCCGGGTGAGTTCACCGTCTTTATCCGCCTCTTAAAGAGCACTGGAATGTCTGACCAAATCAACGGGGAGGTCCAGAAATCAACCAGTGGCTATACTGTTTTTGCTCCAAACGATAAGGCATTTTCAGACCTTCGATCGGGCACTATAAATTCTCTCACTGACCTACAAAAGGTCCAACTTATACAGTTTCATATCTTAGCAACTGGTGTTACTCTGTCAAACTTCCAAACTTTGAGCAATCCAGTGCCGACCCAAGCCGGAGGTATAGGCAAAGGTGAGTTCCCACTGAATGTGACTTCTTCCGGGAAGCAAGTTCAGCTTGCCACTGGCGTTGTCAAGGCCACACTAGGCAAAACGTTATACTCAGATGATAACTTGATTGTTTATCAAGTGGACAAAGTACTCCTTCCACTGGATATTTTTAGTAATTATGAGCCCACAGTATCGGCACCAGCAGAAAGTCCTCCTGTTGCTACTAAAGTGAATGAGTCCGGTGCAGTGAGTCTCATCCTGAATGGAATGTGGTTGTACTTTGGAATTGCTGTGAATATTGCAGCATTTTCTTTGTGACCAAAGGAATACTTTTTTTTTTTGGTTTATTTTTGTTTTTTACCTTTTCTTTTTTGGTCGGTAGAGAAGTTGATGGTATGTACACCAAGGTGGGCATACTGTTGGTGGGGTTCACTTGTCTTGTTCTGTGTGGTTTTACTGAGTTGGATGGACTGGTCGTGATGCACTGTAAGTGCTTTCCATCTCTCCCTGTTCTATTTGTACCATGCCATGCCAGTTTCTGAAGGCAAACCAATGCATTTTTTTTTTTGTTTTTTGTTTTTTTGTTTTTGAACCAATGCTGGTAATGTTGAACTTTATGGTCTCTTGGGAGAAAATATGGCCATCTTTTTTTCAAGTTTCTTTTTATTTTTCTCACTGAACTTTACACAAAAACAACTTAATTACTTTAACTTGAAAGGTTTATTTTCTCCTCTCACACGGTCTCACTAATTAAATTTATAGTGGAACTCACAATTTATGTGAGAGGGAGTAATACGTTTTTCTGGTACTTCCAAAATATTCAATAATTTTTCATCAAAATGATATGTAATTGAAGTAATTTTATCAAGTTTGAAAGAATGCTTTAAATTAACAATTCTTATTAACTCTAATGATTCAAATCGTTACAATTGAGTCAGAGAATTAAAGCATGCAAAAAGGAGTTAGAAAAGGACATGGTGTGGTCTCTCGATACCACTTGTACTCTGATGCTTAAATCAGCTGCTAAGCGTATTAAAGGAGAAATTAATATAATTTTCGTTAAATTTTTTGGTGACATACCCCTTTCTTGGTTCCTCCATTCCTTTTTATGGTGTGTTCCTTGTGATTAAAGTGGACTCAATTTTGCTTAATTTTTTGTTTTCGTGGGTAATAGTAAATAATGATTTGAGTAATTCTAGTACCACATTTTTTTCACAACTATTCTATGTAGCAGATTGTAATTTACTGGTTGTCATTTTCACATGAATCTATTACTTTTTCTCCGCTTACAGTCTATCACATTAGAATTGTTGTACAAAAGAGTGTAATCCTAGATTTTTTCTAATGGTTTGGATGGTCTACATTAACTAGTTAGATAATTTGACAAGCAGACCTCGCAATGGTTGAACAAAATAGATGATGTGGCATTGTTCTAAGTGAGCTAAGTAGATGACGTGGCCATACACATGCATATAAGTATGGATATTAATATTAAATTCCGATGATTTTTTTTTTTTTTTTTTTGAGAAACAAATACACACACAAGGGAGAGGGAAGGGGGTTCTAACACAAAGAAATTGAAGAAATTAAAATTAAGAGTAACTATAAATTTTGGAGGGACCAAAATGTATTTTGGCCAACAAAGTATCTTTAAACATACCATAACCATTTGATCAAGATCCAAATGACTCCAGTAAGCCCAGTTGGAGTATCTTCATTCCCTTCATGGCATTTCCAGCTCCTATATACGCGCTTTGTGAAGTTTCTATAATATATCTATCATCAAACTTAGAGCATTCATTTTGGGAAAAAATTCCTTGAATGCTTTGGATAAGAATTACATTATAAATAAATGCCCAGCGCATATGGTGGGTAAGTGTGTTGCCCATAATGCAATTGTTCTTTATCATCAAGTTAAGATATTAATTGGTTTTTGGTGTAGTAATGGATTAAACCCAAGATTTTTTATTCAACAATAAGAGATTTTACCAATTAAACTAATTAGATCATACAAAATTCGATAGAAATTGAATTTACAATGAGACCAATATATATATATATATATATATATACAGGCTGAGTTTAATTTACACTTTGTATAACTTTAAGCAATGTTACACCAATTAATATTTTTTTTAATTTTATGTGAATTTTGACAAATCCATTATTAGATTACATTATCTTTGTATATTCTCTATGCTTACAAAATTTAAAGATGATCAAAGATTAATAGTCATGTCATCAATCAATTGTTTAAATTCAAGTTTTTGTAGTTTAAAATAATGCATAAAAGATAAGTTTATAGATCGAATGGTAAAAAATATCTAATTGACATGAAAATTGGCCTGAACGTTAAGAATATATAGAACATGTAATTAAACGGTGAGATTTTCAAAATATGAATTCTATAACAAGTTATTGGGTAGTGAAATATTACTTAAAGTTACACTAGATGTAACTTGAACCCAACTCTATATATATAAACTAACATTCTAATGAATACAATTGGTGTGTCACATTAACAATATAATAAACAATTTTTTCAAAGACATTTTCCTTTAAAAAAAAATTAGCATGTCAATTTGTAATAAAATGTATACTATTTCTAACATCACTCTCATATACAAGTTACATAAGAACTAATACATGTGTTTATTCTGACGAATCATTCTGTCATAGTAACAACTATCCCCCCCCCCCCCCCCCTCCCGTTTGAGAGTAACGAGTGTGACACCCTAAAAAAAGGTTTTGAAGATAGGTGTCTTACCCCTCCAAATCTCTCATTTTTAACTCCCACAAATTGGGGGAATTTGGAGGGGGTGGAGAAGGAAAATTTATATATATATATATATATATATATATAGACACATAAAACAACAACATAGTCTTAGTCCCAAAATTTTGGGATTAGCTATGAATTCTCAATAGGTTAGTTAGGATTAGTCATATATATATATATATATATATATTTACTCCATTTTATTCTCTCTAAAGTCATATTCTCTATTACTTCCTTAATTGACATGACTTATTTTTTATTACCCCTAATAATGTGATTTTTGGTCTTTCTCTACATTTTTTCGTTCCCTTAATAACTTGGATCAATTCACTCTTCTTCTTCTTCTTTTTTCAATGAATTATTCACTCTCCTCTAGACATGACCAAACCATATTAAGACTCTCTCTCATCTTTTTATCAATAGGAGCTAGCCCTTATTTTTAAGCGAATATCCTTAATTCAAATCATATCTTTCCTTCTATTTCCACATATCCATTTTAACATTTGCATTTCAACTACACTCATTTTATGGATATGTTACCTCTTAATAATCCAAAATTTGGTACCATAGAGCATATATAGTAGTTCCGCTTATATGTATTTAGTTTTTTTTTAAAAAAAAAAACTTAAATTATTAATTTTTCCCTTATGTCTATTTTCATAAACTAGCAAGATTATAATTTTCAATTTATATGACCATTTTCCTCAACCACTCTATTTCTCTTTATTTTTAAAGCATCCTTACAAAAGAGAGAGGTATATCAAAAGTTTTTAAAACATCAAACAAGGGAAAGGTTAACCATTTCCATCCTCTCTACTCTTCTTCTCTTCCTTACCCTCCATTCTTCTCTCACTCCAAATTTTCTCACTGTCAAACTCTACCTAATTAAAAACTCTATTTTATAATGTAAAACCAGGTGAACATTTTAACAGTTACATATGTACGTAAAGGAAGAGTCCAATGTAATTTCTTCTCGGACACATGAATGAATAGATTGTCCTTATTATTTAAAGTCAAATTAAAGTTGTGCTAGGTTACTTTTGAAATAATAATAATTTCTCAGGGTTTTCTAGAAATTCCAAATACATTTTTAACAATTTGGCCAAGCATAAACATCATTAAATTTTTAACATTAAAAATATTTGAACGTAAGTGTGCATATATAGAATTTCCTAAACCAAACATCACAGAGACTAAAAATGGCAGTAATTATCGCTTTTGCAAAAGACAACTTGACATTATTAGTTTGGCCTTCCCACTGACATTATTATAGATTATAGTTAAAAAAGGCCAAAACCCATCTCAGAGATCAAATTAGTCTTCTCCATCATGATTGTCAATTATTTTCGACTCAACGTGGGAGCAAATGAAACGAGTGAAAAAGCTAGAAGTGACCTGTAACCCTTTATTTAAAATTCAAATCCACAGTGGAAAAATGTTCACAGCCGTCACAGTTGGAAGGAATAGCAACTGGCAGGCATAGACGTACAGGAAAAAAAAAACAGTCACGAGCAATTTCGTCTCACAACGTTTTTATCAAACGTTTGTGGGAAAAAGATAAAAGAGAAAAGTGGTACTACATGCATGGAGGGCCCCGACTACTCTCTTGCCCACTGAATCTCTGATTGCCATCTCCCTATTTTTTGTTCAGTCTCTTCATTGTGGCCCTCTTCTTCTTCCCTGACTACTCACAAGACTTCACTATCTCTCTCTTTCTCTCACTCTCTCCCAAGTTGACTCGCTTGCTTCCACGGATATTCAACTCAGGGTCGATCAGCTACTCTAATTTCTCAGTGTATGTGCTATCATAAACTAGCTAGTGTCATGAAATCATATAGTACATCAAGGGGCTTACCTTCATTGGAGTTCAATGATGCCCACTAGTGTAGTGGCTCAAGTCCATTGCTGAACCCATTGAAGCAAGATTAGCTAGCTCTTGCTGCAAGAAGGGTCTGCTTGCATCACCACCAACACCAAGAAAATCTCTAGTTAGACTGCGCTCAACTTCATTTGAACTGGCATGGTGCTTTCCAGCTGGAACGTGTTGGTCATGCTTCCCATTGTTTGACATTAGCCAATGCTCCAAATTCTTGGTATTCTGCAAGAATGAGCTCGAGTTTGAATTAACCAGCATTGACCCATCTCCAACTGCGGTGTTTGGAGTTGAAGAAGGGAAAGAATTTAACAATTCGTTCATGTTCCCAGCTTGATTTTGTTGCCTGAAAATTTTCTGAACTTCATTTCTACTGTTTGACACATGTGAATGAGATGTACTCATCAACCCAAAAGCTGTGCCGTTGAATGATGGATTGCTCCTTGTAGATCCTATTTGGGCTGCTTTTTGTAAAAGTGCAGTGGCTGACATGTGACCTGGTCCTGTTTGCTGATTCTGGTTATTATTAGGATACAAAGTAACTCCACTTTCCGACAAATTTCCTTTGTTTTCTTGTTCCTCCTTTAGTACCCTTGGCAATGATGATATAGTGAGATCGGCACTTGTAAAGGATGCGTCTGGGTACTTATTAAGCCATTGCATCTGAGAGGTCGATCCAAACATATTACTCATAGATGCATTTGGAACCAATTCAGGCAAGCTTGCTAAGTAGGCATTAGAATTATTTGTAATTCCAATTTGTCTGAGCTGAGCAGCATTGTCTAGCCACAGTGGTAGCTTTGGCTTTTGCCCATCTGCTATAAGATTGCTCACGGATTCGGAGCCAGCAAATTCTGGATGAAAGGCTGAGGGTAATTGGGGGATTCCAGCTAGTTGAGGATTCGATATTGTCCCATTAATCAAATCATGTTTGAAGTTTTGATTGACAGCTGAAACTGAAGTGAACCTTGCATTTTCTTCAGCCAAAGCATCACAGAATGCTCTATGAGTTATGAAGCTATCCTTCCTGTATTTATTATACCCACAAACCCCAGTTTAACTTCGTTAAATATATAACTATATACACTTACAGATCCTTTTAGTCAAACCGCAATAAATTCTAATAGAAAAAGCCCATGAAAGCATCTACGTGAGTGTATTAAATTCTTCAACAAACAAATCATATAAAGTAAAGAATTTCAAGGAACAAAAAATAGAAGTAATACCTGGAGAAGAGTGTGCCGCAGTCACATTTGTACTCTCTAGTCCCACAAATCTTGCTATGGGCCTTCCAATCTGACTGCACCGCATACTTCTTAGAACATTTCTCGCACTTCCATTTCTTCTCGCCGTGCTTTCGGCTGAAGTGCTTCTTTATTCCAGTGAGATCTCCTAGCGCCCTTGACGGATCGTGGTGCACGCAGCTCTTCTCAGGACAAACATACACCTTTTTGCGAACTTCTTTGTTTGTTCTTTGCTTTAGCTTCCATGGAAGATTGTGGCCGCGTCGGTGAAGCTGCAAGTTCTGGTCCCTCTGGAAACCCTTGTTGCAAATTTCACATAAGAATCGGTTTGTTGCCATTAAGGATTTTGGAGACAAAGCTATGACTTCTGCATCTGGATCTGATTCAACAAAAAATAATTTTACTTAAGAAAATATGTGAATAAATTTTGTTAACATAAACACAAAGAAAAGAAAAGAGTTGGGTATGAAGCAGATAGAGGAATAGATGCTTGCCTGGTGTTCCTGGTAAGCTTCTCTTTCTCTTCAATGGAATTGAATTTGGATTAGGGTTAGGGTTTGAATTCAGTTCTTGAACAAACCCTCCGACAGTGGAGGGAACAGGAATCCCATCTTCAGACATCATTTGGAGCTGAATTCTAAGAAACTTTTTGTATCCTAAACTAGCTAAACCAGAAGAACAATTTCACTGGAGCTACAAAAGTACACTACAAAAATAAAGAAAAAACCAAAAAGCTGAACTGCAAATCTAATCCGAGAAATCAGAGTATACGCAATCCTTTCCTTTCACTGAAAACAAAGAAACTTGGTTTTAAGAATCTTAATCAGGCTCATCTTGCAAACTATCTTCTTCACTCTAGCTACTTGAAACTTGAAAGGAAAAGCCAAAGAGAAAATGAAAGCTAGCTAGAGAGAATATTTCAATTCCTCTCTCTATCTCTCTCTCTCTATCTATATCTCCTTATCTTACACGGCTTCCTCAAAGTCGGTCAGCCATAGACTAAGCTGGACCACTGTCCCCATCTTTATATCTATTTATCAACACAATATCTTTGGTAAGTATGTTATTAAGAAATTTTAAATAAATAAAAAAAAATCTATATATACATATTATAAAGAGAGTTATGTTTGTGTGTGTCTTTTCAGGGTTATCTGTTTCAACTTGTATTATTTTAATATAAGGAAGCAAGAAAATTTTGAAAGAAACCAAAGTGAAAAGCAAATAAATAAAGTGTTAAAAATCGTATCTAAGTGTGAAAAAGGCGAGGGGGGAGTAGAGAAAAGTCCCTTGCCTTTACAGCCATTCATGAGGTAAAAATGATTATGCTATAATTGTAATAAGGACCGTGAAGAGAGAAAGATTGAAAAGAAAGAGAGAGAGAGAGAGACAAGTTGAGAGGGTGGTGCCGTCCGTGAGACCTGACTGGGTAGGTGGGGGACCCATTCTGGCATTGTCAGTGGCAGTAGTAAGAGAGAGAGAAGAGTAAAAGTTGATATAACAAAGACAAGAGATGACTCGTACCGCTCTGTATGTCCACCAATCCACGAGACACACTAAGCCAACTTCCCTTTCTCTCTCTCTCTCTCTCACATTTTTCTTTTGAATTTCTCTCCCACGGTGGCTGGTGAGGTGAAACAATTGGAGAATCTTTTTCTGAGTTGACTCGGTCATCTTTTTCTGTTTATCTCGCAGAATCCTTAATTCAATAAATAATTCTGTTCATACAAGGATTTTTATCCCTAATATTTTTTTTAAAGTTCGGTTAACATATGCCCTCTCAAGACATATATTAATTATTTATTTTTTAAAATATTTTATAGAAAATTAAAACAGTTGTCAAAAAATAAAGGTTTCTTAAAATGATTTATTAATGTATAACTAAAAGGTAGACATTAGTAAAATCATTTTTTCATTTATCATTAACAATGTGTTATGTTAGAGGATGTGATATATTTGTTAGGATTTGAGTTTGTAATGTTGGTGAACCATAACAAAAAGTAAGTTTCATTGAGTTAGAATAGTGTACTTTCAAGTCTAAGACAAAAAACTCAAGTTCAGGATAAAAAGAATGACATGCAATTTGGTTCCCTTGATTGATGTTCGATTGCTCTTGATTGTTGTTCAATCGATCAAAAATCATAGATCAGCAAAAGTCCATAACTTGTCCGTTTGAAGCTCAAATCGCGATCCCTTTTTTGCAGTATGTAAAGGACATTATAAGCTTACTCTAGGGGTGGTTTTTAGAGAGAAAATAGTGCATATTGTGCCTCCAATTGTAGTTCTAGGGTTTTTGTACCCAAAACTCTCTCAAATCTTCTACCGGTGTTATTCTTTGAAGAAACTCAAGATCCGGTAATATAGAAGTTGCTGCTATAAGAGTTACTATTATTGATCTGAAACCTTTGAGTGGGTCTCAAAGTCACAAATATGGGTGTTTGTGTTCAACAAATTCAGATAGAAGAGTCCGTGGAGTCGAAGCTGCACGTGGTTGTGTGAGTAAGTTATCCAAGAGGTAGCTTTAAATTTTAGGGAGAAAATCTATTGTAAACTTTCATTCTATCATAGTGAATTTTTTTACTTTGAGAATAATTAGGTTAAATCATCCCCAGGTTTTCACCTTGAAACTGTTGGTTTCATTGGTTTTCCTAGGTCATCATATTGTTGTCTTCTTTACTTTTCTGCACTAAGTAATATGATAACATGAGTTTAACCTAGAATAATTAATCTAAGTAAACACTTGGCTAATTCATTAGGTTATACTAATCTGGTTTAAAAGGGGTCTAAACAGAACAAACAATTTTTAACAATTTGTTATCTGTATTGTTCATTTTCAGAATATAATAGAGTATGGGAAAAAGATTAAGCTCTTTAACTTTGTCTCCCGAGATCCACCACAAGTTGTTTTTGAGAACCATGTGAAGGGTTACTATCTAGCACAACTCTGTTGGGTTAAAATAGCTTGACCCCGATTAATTAATTCAATTACCCAAGTTGATTAATTAGGTTCAATTGCATGCAAATCATGAAGGCACCAACAAATCACAAAAAAATACTAAATGCAGCAGAAAATAAATTTGACACAGTGATTTGTTGACAAATAGGGAAAACTCGCAAGGTAAAAACCCTACCGGGTAATTTTAAGGTCATCACTCCCAAGAATTCTCTAATCAACAATTAAGCAGTTACAAGCATAAAGAATCTTACTAACCACCTTAGTCTATCCCGAAATACCAACCTATAGTTGAACCTTTGCTCCAATACCCAATTGGACTTAATCTTGTAGTAGCCTTCTTTCCTTTAATGCACAAATCTCTAATTTGTGACTAACCCTTTGCACAGATCCCAGTACATGACTAACTCCAGCAACTTGAACAGATGTTGCTAGCTGCAAAGTTCTTCACTTCATCAGCAATGAAGATGGAAGCACTTGGTTACAAAACTTTATGGCGTACAAATGCAGTAGCTTCTTACAAAGAAAATAAGTCTCTTAGTCTCTATATCCGTGTGTGACGGCTTTTAAAATAAACTTTATATATGTCTAGGGTTGTGAGAAAAAAAACTCTAAACAATTACACAAGTTGGGCCGAATTTCAAATCTAAAAAACTGAAAATTGTAAGTCTTGATAGATCGAGCTGCTGTCGAGCTAACTATCGAACTTCATATTAAGTCTAGATAGCAGGCATCTATTGAGCTATCTGTCAAGACTTAATGAACAACTTTTCTTCACTTGTTTCTTAGAACAATCTTCATGTTTTTAATATTTAACTTGAACAACATGTTTCTTGAAGTACTAAACCTATCTTAGATTTACTCAATTACAAGTAAAGTGCATTTTGTCAAAGGATTAGTCAATTACAAAAAAATATGACCCTAACAATCTCCCACTTTGGCAATCCGTGACAAAACCACAAACAACAATTATGAGAGATCACGTAAATTACAAAAGCACATAAGTCTAAACCTACTACAAACTCTTGAAAAATTTTGTAGGAAGAGAGATCACGGCATGGTAGACTTGTAACCTGTCTTAACTAAAACACTTAAGCAAGATTCATCAAGGCATCAAGTGTGAAACATAGACAAGTTGTGTAAAAGAAGAAACATGTGTATAAAGAGAGAAAAGAAACAACACATGTGAGACAAAGGTGAAGAAAACATACATCATCATATATATCAAAGAATACAATGTATGTAAAAAGTGATCACAAGACCATGGTACATGAAGTGAGAAAAGATACACCAAAACCTCACTACATCCCTCAAAGTACTCTCCCCCTATCTAGTATATCTTATGCTAGCTCTTCCTCTAACAAAAAAAATACTCTTATGTAAAAAACTACTCTCCCTTTTTGTCACAAGTGACAAAAGGTGCATCATTGAGAGGTCGTCATCTCATCATCACTAAAAGAGCTAGAACTATCAGCATCATCATCATCATCTCCACCAGAAGAGAACTCCTCAAGAGGCTCGAGTGAAGGTGAGGGTGCAAAACCACCAAGGCGAGACTAGCGGCAAGCGATGCGACTGATTCTAGTGTTCATCTAATACATCTCATCAGACAGATGGTCAAGACGACTATCAAAATAAGCACGCATGTGCTGGAGCAGCTCCATGATGTTAGCGAAAGAGACATCTACCCTAGAGGAGGAAGGAGGGGCAGATGAGGAAGAGGGTCGAGAGGTAGGGGCTGCATCCGTTGTCTCCACATGTGGCCGCTTCGCAGAAAGCTGCGCTGCACTCCTGCAAATATACTCCTTGCTAATTAATGGCACCCATGACATGGAAGAGAGGAAAGGGAGGAATGGTGACGTGCATTTGTGTGAGGATGCATGTGATAGCTAAAGGAAAGATAAGCTTATTACATGTAACAGTGTCTTGATAGCAATCTATAATATACTATCATGTGTGATGGAAAATCTATAGAAAGATTTTCCATGAGAGAAAGAAGAAAATGAGCACGAGGCTCGGTGATAGTGTTATAGTGTGACCGTGAAGTGAGTACAAAAGTCATCACCATATTAAGGATTATCGGACCCTTAGCAAACTCGGTTGTGGAGAAATTTAGGGTACTTCCCCACAACATGACCTTCTCATAGAAGAGTGAGGTCAACTCGTCTCTAGAGATGGAAGAGAGATGTCAATGACTAGGGTAATCCAAGTGACCCACCCTAGGGATACGTAGTACCTCAAATATGAGTTCTGGGGTATCTACGATACGTGTACCTCGGAATACCGTAGTAAACCTAGGTATAAAGGTATCGATGGCATGCATGTTGGAGTAAAACTCCTGTATGAACACGTCAGGAACCTCGAGAGTTTCTCACATAGAGAAGCCCATCCTCAAAAGCTAAATGCATCGGGTAGAGAAGTGTCTGGAAAGTTAGACAGAATGACCTGATGTTCCAAATGAATAGCCCAGTCAGAAAAGTTCTCAAAGAGGTCATCTCATGCCTTCTCATCACAAAACCGAACAAAATTACAAGGTGCAAAAGAAGAGGAAGAGGAACCACGACGTATCGGGTTTTTAAAAGGAACAGATTTCTTAGGTGCCATGACAAGAAGACTAAATGAGAGAGAGAGAGAGAATAAGGATAGAGAACACAACTAAAGATAAGGCATAGGAAAGAAGAAAAACAATGTGCAATGCATGAGAATGCATGAACATGTTACATGTTAAAGAAATTGTATCATGGGTAGAAACTCAATCCAACCTAACAGCACTCACAAGATATAATCTGTCACACAACCTAAAATACATGAAACAGTATTATAATGAACATAAAATGCAATGCATGAGCATGTGAGATCAAATTAACAACACCCAACCCAAAATTTTTCACAAAAGCACAAAACCCCCAAATTTTTCCCAAAAACTTGAAAACCTAGGTCTAAATACATGAAGATAGAGAAAAAGAAAAGATTTAGAGCACTTACAAAGTGAAAGAAGCTTGGATTAGGCCAAACTCTTGAAGGGAGGAAGCTTTTTGGTGAAAAGAAAAAGTTTGGATCGAGAGAGAAGAGAGAGAGATCAAAATATTTGAAATGGAGCAAAATAGGGTTGGACCTCATATATATATATATATATATATATAAAACGCAACTCGATAGATTGAGAAGGTATCGAGCTTCTATCAAGAACAAAATCTTGATAGATTGAAAGGTATCGAGAAGGTATCAACAGCAAAAAATCTCGATAGATCGAGGAGGTATCGAGCATCTATCGAGTAGACAGAGACTCCAAAGAATTTGGCTCGATGGATCAGGCTATCTATCGAGAGGTATTGAGAACAAACCTAGAAATCTTGATAGAAGAGACATGTATCGAGGAGGTATCAAGACGCTATCGAGGAGGTGTCGAGCTGCTATCGAGATGCTTGAAAGAAGGTTTTCAAGGAGGAGAAGAAACACAAGATGAATGCAAACACAATACACACCAAAACAAGCAATCAAAGAGCTTATTAAGCATAAAACACAACTTCAACTCTAGATGCAAAGCATTCCTAGATCAAAAACATACTAAACAAGTCTAACAAATTTTATTGCAAAACATATTTAGATAGTTTAGATAGCATATGCTACCACATGTATCCCTTGTGATGGCCAAATCACATTGCACTTATACAATGGTATCAAGAGTAACAAAGAGTGTGCGTGTTGTGTGTGAAACTTTTGCAAGAGAGCACAAGTAAATTATTATATGAAAATTAATGATATAGGATGATCAAATACATTCACACACAATTATAACTGTTTGATGAAGACCATCACCTTTGAGGTACATCATATAACTCCATATATACTAGAAACACGCTTGCAACCATATTAAAATTATTTTGATTCTTTTTGCTTTTCAGTTTCTTTGCATATTTTTATTTTTAAACATATCATGCATGGGCATATAGGAGAAAGAAAAGAAAATACCCAATTATGTAAACTTGAACATCCTGATTTTGCTATGCAAGTACTACACCTTACCGAGCATGGCTTTTATGAATTGCACATAGATGTTTTATAATTGATGAGTATTAATGGTGAGATGGTTATTTATGCATTTATCTTAGAATTTTATAATCATTCCCGTCAAAAAGAGTGATTTAAGATATGAAAGATAAGAGATCAACCAAATCATATGAATCACATACAAGAGCCACAAAGCTCACATTGCTTAGTTGTGCATGAAGATGCTCATCTAAGCTACAAGTGATACAAAGTTAAGAAACTTTGTTTCAAAGGCCATCCAAGGTACACAAGTACCAATGTACACAAACATAAACTGTTTTTGTATTTTTTTTATTAAAAAAAAAAAACTTAAAACAAAACAAAAACAAACAAACAAACAAACAAAGCATCAAAACTAGACTAACTCAAACCACAACATGAACCATGCAAGAGATCAGAAAAGAGAAGAAATCACTTAGAATCTTTTTCCTTCCAGAATGGAGACCTGGATGGGGATCCTTTCTTTTGCATGAACCTTGGTTCAGATGGACAAGGAGAAGAGTTGAAACCATTGAAGTTCGAGAGAAGCATGACCACCTTAAGAAGTTCTCCAAGAGAGGCTAAAGAAAGTTGAACTTGATTTTGGTTCCCCAGTGATGACACACTATTGCTTTGTTAAGTAGCTAGCCACTTATAGCAGTTTGGACGAGTGTGCCCAAATGCTACACAGTAGTGACAAAAGTGGTGCTTCTTTGGTAGACTTCTTGTTGGTGAAGTGATGATTATTCTGCTTAGTCTCTTTCTTACCAACCTTAAGGGGTGCTCCTAGAATGGATTTTCCCTTATCACTTTTATCCTCACTCACATTTTCAGTTTTAGGATCAGTTACCTTAGAGTTATCATTATTAGTAGGTGGAATAAAAATAACTCTATTTAAAGCATTAGAAGAGGTACTACAAGAGGAGAGAGAGTAATCATACCCGAGACTTGTTCTGTCAAATGCAAACTTTTGGAAGTTTAGCATTTCATCCAGCTTGGCACTTAAAGTCCTTTCTAGTTGTGCTCTAACCTAAAATAGTTTAGCATCCATTTTCTTGGTCTTTTCAACAAGAAGGTTGTTCTTAAATCTCAGTGCTCCAATGGTCTGATTAGCTTCATCAACCTTGGTGGAGAGTTTCTCACGTTCTAACTCCACTTCACTAAGCTTTCTCGTAGCCAACCTGTAGAGCTTCTCATGCTTCTTAGAAACCTTGTACAACTTAGTGTAGGCAGTGTGAATGTCATCTTGATCATCCATCTTCTCAAACTTTGATTCTATCAACTCTTCTTCCTCATCAATTAGGTCTACTACTTCCTTAAAAGACTCAACAATAGCTGTAAAAGCACTCACTATCTCATATTGGTCACTTTCATCAAAATCTACTTCTAGTTCTGTATCACTTAAGGTGGTATCTAGGGCTTTACTTTTGCCAATGGATTTGAGATATGTGTGACACCTTTGCTTCAAGTGTCCAAATCCTTGACACTCATAGCACTTTGGTCTAGCAGGAACATTGTTGCTTGACCAACATCCTTGAATTCTCTTTTGCCTTTGTCTTGAGACTTGAATTGAGAGAATGCAGACTGTTTACGATCCTTATCACCTGCTTTGACATTTGCATTTTTTATAAACTTCTTGAATTGTCTGGTGATATAAGATTTTAACTTGGTATCCTCATCTTCAGAAGACTCATCGTTATCATCATTCTTAATCTTCAAGGCCATGGTCTTGCCTTTGCCGCCCTTGCCAACCCTTGCTAACCCTAGTTCATAGGTTTGCAAGTTTCCAATCAGCTCTGCCAAAGGAGTAAAGTCAAGATCCTTTGATTCTTCTATGATAGTGATCTTGGCATGAAATCTTTTTGGAAGAGAACTGAGGATCTTCCTGACAATCTTGGGCTATAATATCTGTTCTCTAAGAATGAAGGCAAAATTCACTATGTCCTTAAGCTTGACATAAAATTCATCAAATGACTCGTCTTCATCCATCCTTATTTCCTCAAAACTGGTAGTGAGCCTTTGGAGCTTGGAGTTTTTAACAGCTTTTGTGTCCTCATAGGTATTTTGAAGAATAGTCTATGCTTCCTTCACATTGTCGATGGAAGAAATCTTCTTGAATTCTTCATTGGTCATAACACTAAACAAAGCATTTAGTCCTCTACTATTAAAATTTGCAGCTTTGATCTTGGTATCATCCTATGTTGCTGGTGGCTCTTTAGGTTTCTTCCAATCTACTTCAACTGCAAGCCATAATTTCTCATCTAAAGATTGCAAAAAGACTCTCATGCGTACTTTCCAGTATGCATAGTTAGTATTATCAAATAAAGGAGGAATAATCAGGGATTACCCACAATCCATAATAGCAGTGATCAATGGATCACACAGCAAAAATTAAAACCTAATTAGAGTGTGCCCGCTCTGATATCACTTATTTGGTTAAGATAGTTTGACCCCAATTAATTAATTCAATTACCGAAGTTGATTAATTAGGTTCAATTGCAAACAAATTGTGAAGGCACCAACAAATCACCATAAAATACTAAATGCAGTGGAAAAATTTGATACGGTGATTTGTTGACAAATGGGGAAAACCTCGCAAGGCAAAAACCTCCACTGGCTGATTTTAAGGTCACCACTCCTAAACATCCACTAATCAACAATCAAGCGGTTACAAGTATAAGGAATCTTACCAACTACCCTAGCCTATCCCAAAATATCAACCTACAGTTGAAACTTTGCTCCAATACCCAATTGGACTTGATCCTTTAGTAGCCTTCTTTCCTTTGATGCACAAACCTCCTATTTGTGACTAACCCTTTGCACGGATCACAGTACATGACTAACTCCAACAACTTGAACAGATGTTGTTGGCTGCAAAGTTTTTCACTTCATCAGCAATGAAAATTTGGCAGTACTTGTTTACAAAACCCTATGGCGTACAAATGCAGTAGCTTCTTATAGAGAAAATAAGTCTATTAGTCTCTGTATCCATGTGTGACAGCTTTTAAAATAAGTTTTATATATGTCTAGGGTTGTGAGAAAAGAAATCATAAACAATTACACAAGCTGGGCCAAATTTCAAATCTGGAAAACTGAAAATCATAAGTCTCGATAGATCGAGCTGCTGTCAAGCTATCTATCGAGCTTCACATTAAGTCTCAATATCAGGCATCTGTCGAGCTATCTATCAAGACTTAATAAACAACTTTTTTTCACTTGTTTCTTGGACCAATCTCCATGTCTTTGATATTTGACTTGAATAACATATTTCTTAAAGTACTAAACTCATCTTAGATCTACCAAATTATAAGTAAAGTACATTTTGTCAAAGTATTAGCCAATTACAAAAAAATATGACCCAAACAAGCTCAAATAGCACTTTTAGTTTGTGTTGATAAATGGAAGCCCCCTATCAAGCAAAAAAAAAAGTTGTTTTTTTTTTCTATTTTAGAATAAGAATCTACTTTTCTATTTTAGATAATCACTTTTCAAAACACTTACATTTAATGATCTATTCAATATTCTATTTTATTAAAATTTCAAAAGAAAATTTCTAATTTTTTCTCTCTTCATTCACAACAACCAACATCTATTCTATTAAAAACATTCACATTCTCAAAAAAAAAAAAACAAAAAAAAAAACAAAAAAAAAAAAAAAAAAAACAAAAAACCAAAAAAAAAAAAAAAAAAAAAAAAAACAAAAACAAAACAAAATAAAACAAAACAAAACAAACAAACAAACAAACAATAACCAACATCCACCGTCCTCTTCCTTCACCCTCTAGTAAACCAAAGAAATAATAAAATAAAAAATCATTTTGCATAAGCTTATTTTGCAAACACTAAAGTGAAATCTTATTTTGCAAACACTAAAATGAAATCCTATTTTGCATAATGATATATACATGAGCTGATGAGGGTGAATTTTTGGGTTCATTGAGCAAATTTAGGGACCTCTGCTATTTTAACTTAAATGATGAGAATGCTCTTAGTTAAGAGGCAAAATGATTTTGAATGCAAGTATTAAAAATTCTTATGTAAGATACACAAAAAATTAAACTAAACTTTCTTTTACAATAAAATTTATAATATTTTTAGTATTTTCAATATAAAACATTTGCAAACAGTTTTGCCAAAGAAAGTGACAATGCAATGGCAATCATTTTTTGAAAAATAATATGCGGAAGCTTACAAGATATGCACTTATATATATACTGTTAGACCACGTCGGTATGCAAGCTTTGTTGTCTACAAAATTAGTTCTGTCGACATCCTCGATCTGTCAATTTTGTTGACAATTTTGTCACATTTTATCCATAATTTTTAATTGAATGAAATCTTCCTTAAAAAGTCATGATTATTCTGAGCATAATTCGTGAGCACGCACTCACGTGCATGCTCAGAGGCACTTTCATTTTTTTGGTAAAGATTAATAATTTCTATTTATTATAATTTGGAATTTCTATTTTTTCCAATCACCCAAAAAAAAAAAAGAAAAAAAAAAGAGGAGGACAGAAGAATAAATACATTGTGATGAAGTAAAAAAAAAAAAAAAACATGAGGTAAGTTTTGTAGATTAAAGGAGTTTTATAACTAACAAAAGAGTAATCCTATTTTGTAGGGAGTTAGTGAGTAGAAGTAGGAATTTATTATTTTTGTCAATTTACTATTTTAACCCCATTTTTAAGTTTTAGGTAGGGGTATTTTTTACAGTAAAAAAAGAAATAAATAACTTTCTTTTTCCAATTTACTATTTTAACCCCTTTTTTTTTTTTTTTTTGATAGCCCATTTTTAAGTTGTTGGTTAATTAATTTAGGGGTATTTTTAAAAAGAAAAAAAACAATAACTAACTTTCTGAATCCTCTTAATATATACAGATATATATATACACACACACACACTCTCTAGTGTAAGAGCATTTGCATTAAACAATATAAACTAGAAAAATTGCTAAATTATACACATCTAAATCTCAAAATCACTCACATTAGTCAAATTAAAAATGTGTAAACTTACAAAATTATTACAATAACCGTATAAATTTACTTTAGCACTATTCATTTTACATTTAGTTTTTTATTTTTTTTATGTATCTTGAGAATGATAGAAGTAGATAGTATTTGTTATGTGAGAAAAGAAAAGAAATAATTTTAAAAAATTAAGAAAAATTGATACTTCAATGAAATATATTAGAAACATGTTAGCACAATGTAATAGGCTCAAGCTCACTCCTTCTAGTCTAAGGTTTAGCATACTATAACATGGATATATATATATATATATATATATATATATATATATATATATATTACATTGGACTAACATATCTTTAACAAATAGAGTTTAAAATATATAATCCAATAGGGGTATTTTGAAAAGTGATTATCTATACTACTATTTAAGGGGCTTCTCCTGTTTGGATTCCTCAATTTTTTCTTCAAAAATGACCTTACACTCCTATGTTTAAGTAGAGAAAAAACTAAATTGATAATCTGTTAAAAATACAACTCTAACTTCCACTAAAACGTTACTTAAAAAATAAGGTCACTATCCTGTTAATTTTTAAGTTGTTTTATCCACTTATAAATTAGATTCTCAAAATAAAAGCTGTATCTATAAAATAAAAACACAATTTTTTTCTACAAAAAAAAAAGAAAAAAAAAAAAGAGAAAAGAAAAAAGAGCATCATCATACGTGTGAAACGTGTTTGATAAGGGCCATAAGGCTAGTGTGAAATAAAAAAATAAAAAAAAAATAAAAATAAATGTAGATTGTTATACTAAAATAAACAAGATTTTTTGCACAACGCCCTAACATACCTAACCGTAAATTGGTCACACCAACGTTAATGTGTTTTGTTGCGGTTGGTTTCTACCTGTCCACTAGATCAGCATACTTGTGCATGGCTTTCAACGGCCATCTCTTGATGGCGATCGTTGTTTTTAATAATTTATTGGGTATATAAATATATTTTGTAATATTAGAAATTAGAAGTGAATGAATGATAAGAATTTAATTGGGAAAGTGAGGGAAATCAAATTCTGCATATTTCGCTCAATCGAAGATGTATTCAGTTGAATGAGATGGTCGCTCAACTGATAAAGACAACCGAGGAACAAGCAAACATTTTGTCTAAAATTTCGAGATTCAGTAACAAGTCTTGCTCAACCAAAAGTACACGAACTCCGTCAAGCAAAACAATTATCTCAGTTGAGCAAGTTCATAATGAAGGTGAAATATATGTTGTAATTCCTTTCTCTCTTTTTTGTGAGAAAAAATTGTTGTGTTTCCTATGCATGATTTTTTGAGTTTACCGGATTTTTTTGACATGGTTTCAACTGCGCAACAGTCGAATGTGTTACCAATTGTTTTTGAAAAGGTATAACACCTAACTTATATCCTTTCTTGATGTCTAGTTACTTGAAAATACATAGTTTTCTATAAATAAAGGACAAGTTTAGTTATTTCCTGCAACTTTTTTTTTTCCTGCATAATACACTTTATTAGAAGTTCTTAATTATTTTAGATACTCAAGCTTTGTTGTATCATAGATATTGTTAGCCTGTAATTCACGTAACAAACCTTTTGAGTGGAGGCTAATCTAATCTTAAAAGGTAAGTTCTTACGTGCCTCAAAGCCTTTATTTTTGTTCTTGCCTTGCCTACTATTCCCAAGAAGGGAGGATCTGAAATGATGGCCTTCCAAGTGATGAACCAAAACTTTGTCAAATTGGACAAGTTTGCATGATGGCACTAATTTTTTTTTTTTTTGAAAGATAAGATGGTATTCCTTCTCATTGTCTTGAAGAATTTTTGTCTTAGACCCCAATATGCTGCCAATTCCTGAACCTTCTCTGGATAAACTGATTAATTCTTTGAAGGAAGCAAGAAAGAAGAGAGAAGAAGATGTACTTTTATGCAGGGGTCACATTTTCAACCCATTTTCTGATCGATTATATGATCTCTTCATCACAGTGACTTAATCAAAGGAGATACGGAGTGCATTAGAAGAAAAAAAAATTAAGGTACAGACAAGTTTATTATTCCAATAAAAAGTATTTTGATTAAGTTTGTGTTGGACCATACGCATGAGTTGCAAATTTTGGTCCATAAACTCCATCATCTTTCGATCAAACTACTCGAATCTTTCCAAGTTGTGGCTATATATATAATTGCTAAACTTCCACAAAATTGGAATAACCATAGGAAGAAATTATCACACGTGACAGTGGATATTACTTTGGAACACATTCAAAAACACTTTCGAATCAAAGAAATTAGTCGAACTCATAAAGTGCAAAAACGAAGTCTTGACATTGTCACAATTAATGGCTAAGGTGATGCATGAATAAATCAATCATGAGACCGTTGTAGTACTTGTTGAATATTGGTTTTCAGAAAAAGGGAAGGTATGGGTATGACAAATTTACTTGTGCAATATAGTATTCTCATTGTAGGGAATTTAACCAAAATTCCAACCTGTGAGAAACAAAACAAATAGAGAAAACATACGCCAAAGAAAACAATCACACGCACAAGACAATATTTACGTGGTTTGGCAATTTGCCTACGTCCACGGAGTTGCAAGGATTTCACTATAAAATAAGGAGATACAATAGTGCACAAGAACACTCTCAAGAAACCCAATTCCCAATACACCCTAACTCTCTCTCACCCACAAGACAAGAAAACATTATTCTTTCTTCTCATGCGGCTGCTAGGTTATTAGGAATTTTTTTTTTTTTTTTTTTTACTCTCACGGCTTGCCCTATATCACAAACCTAATATATATATATATATATATATAGGTCGACTGTACTAGGAATTACAATCCTAGTTGAATTTGGTTTACTAATGACTTACATGGGCTTGTGGCAATTCAAGCCACACGGGCCCACTTTAACAAATCTCCACCTTGGCTTGAATTAATCAAGCTACATGAGCAAACTCCTCCATTGCCTCCACCTTAAGCCTTAAGGGCTCACAAGCTGCAAACATCAACCACAAACCTCCATAACACAATCCCTCATTCCTACAACTCATCCTCCTGTCCTCAAGCTAGAAGGCCAATTGAAGCTACACACAGCTTTAGCTTTTCAATAGTGACGCCCTTAGTCAACATGTCTGCCGGGTTCTTAGATCCACAAATCTTCTCAAGTATTACCAGCTTATCTTCAACAAGATAACGGATAAAGTTGTATTTTGTCTGTATGTGCTTCGACTTTGAATGAAAAGCTGAATTTTTGGCAAGAAAGACTGCACTCTAACTGTCACTGTGTAGAATGCCCATCTCCTGCTTCTTACCTAATTCATCTAAGCAACCATGTAGCCAAATCATCTCCTTTCCAGCTTCAGTTGTAGCAACATACTTAGCTTTTGTAGTAGACAAAGTAACAATCTTCTGTAGATTTGAAGCCCATGATATAGCCGTACCACCAAGAGTAAAAACAAACTGAGTAGTACTCTTTCTACTATCAATATCACCAGCAAAATCAATATCTATATAACCCTGCAGTTTCAAACTTGCACATGTGAAGCAAAAACTTGTATCTGATGAACCCTTCAGGTATCTCAAAATCTACTTGACTGCCTCCCAATGCTGCTTTCCAGGCCTACTCATGAATCTGCTCACAACTTCCACTGCATGTGCAATGTCTGGCCTTGTACACACCATAGCATACATCAAGCTGCCAATAGCTGAGGCATAGGGCACCTTGCTCATATGGTCCTTTTCTTCTTCTGTCTTCGGTGATTGTTCTTTGCTTAGTTTGAAATGACTACCCAAGGGTGTGCTCACTGGTTTAGCTTCATTCATGTTGAATCTGCTAAGAACTTTCTTCACATACTCTGACTATGAAAGCTTCAATGCACCATTAGCCTTGTCTCTAATGATTCTCATGCCAAGGATTTGCTTTGCAGCTCCCAAATCCTTCATTGCAAATTGTTTGGACAATTGCTTCTTCAGATTATTAATCTCCTCGATGCTAAACCCTGCAATAAGCATATCATCCACATACAACAGTAATATAATGTAAGAATTGTCAGAAAACTTAACATAGCAATAGTGATCAGCTTCACATCTCTTGAACCCAATTCTATGCATAAAACTGTCAAATTTCTTGTACCACTGTCTTGGAGCTTGTTTTAGGCCATACAAGCTCTTTCTCAGTTTGCAAACTAGATTCTCTTGTCCCTAAACAATGAACCCTTCTAGCTGAATCATGTAAAGGTCTTCCTCCAAATCACCATGAAGGAATGCTATCTTCACATCTAACTGCTCAAGATGTAAATTTTCTGTAGCCACCATTCCTAATACCAGTTTAATTGTTGACATCTTCACAACTGGAGAAAATATCTCTGTGAAGTCAATGCCCTCCTTCTACTGGAACCCTTTAACAACTAATCTAGCCTTGTAACATTTGCTTCCATCATGCTCATTCTTTATTCTATATACCCATTTGTTGTACAAAGCCTTCTTTCCTACTGGCAATTCAGTCAGTTCCCATGTCTGATTCCCCAACAAGGAATCCATCTCATCCTTCATGGCTAACTCCCACTTGCTTGAATTCTCATCTTGCAAGGCTTCATCATAACACTCTGGCTCACCACCATCAGTCAACAGGAGATAACTTAGAGTGGGTGAATAACGATGTGAAGGTCTAATGTTCCTGGAAGATCTCCGAACTTCAGCTACAGGTGTACTCTGATCTACCTGTGAATTTACATTCTCCTTATCTTCTTCACCCCTTTTCTAGACAGTACTTTCAGTCAATTCATCTAAGTTGACAAACTCAGATTTCTTTTGATCTATCTCTATAACATCTGACACTACAGTTAACTTGTCCTTGTACATAACATGTTCATTAAATATCACATTTCTACTTCTGATGATTTTCTTGTTTTGTTCATTCCAAAACCTATAGCCAAATTTCTCATAACCATAGCCAATGAAAAAACATATTTTTTACTTTGCATTAAGTTTACTACGAGCATCAAAATCAATATGAACATAAGAAACACAACCAAAAACTTTTAAATGTGAAAACTTTACCTTTTTACCACTCCAAACCTCCTCAGGAAGTCTGAACTCCATAGGAACTGATGGTCCTCGGTTTATCAGGTAAGCTGCAGTGCTAACAGCATCAGCCCAAAAAGTTTTTGGTAGTCCAGCATGCAACCTCATACTCCTAGCACGCTCATTGAGAGTTCTGTTGATGCGCTCAGCCACACCATTCTGCTGTGGTGTCCCAAAAATGGTCTTCTCCATCCTAATTCCCTGTGCAGCACAATACTCACTGAACCCTCCATCTATGTACTCTCCTCTATTATCTAATCTTAAACATTTTACTTTCAAACATGTTTCTGTCTCAACCATAGCCTTCCACTTCTTAAAAGTTTCAATTACATCAGATTTATTTTTCAAAAAATAAACTCATACCTTTCTGCTTGAGTCATTAATGAAAGTGATGTAGTACCTTGAACCTCCAAGGGATGCAACTGGAGAAGGCCCCTACAAATTAGTGTGTACTAACTCCAATTTTTCAGCTTTTGGTGTCCTGCCAGTTTTCAAGAAGCTCACCTTTTTCTGCTTTCCTAAAATGCAGCTTTCACACATGTCAAAATCAATGGACTTCAATTCTAGTAGTTTTCCTTTTGACAGCAACATCTTCATCCCTTTCTCACTCATGTGACAAAGTCTACGGTGCCATAGGCTTGTATCAGTACTTGCATCAGCAATTGCAATTGTGTCTCTTGGACTTGAGGTCATATACAGAGTGTCAATTTTCTTTCCACGAGCCAATACCCTAGCTCCCTTTGTAACCTTCCAAGTACCACCAACAAATAGTATTGCATGCCCTTCATCATCAAGTTGTCCAACAGAAATCAGATTCCTCCTCAGTTCAGGAATATTTTGAACCTTCTCCAATAACCAAACAGATCCATTGGGCAACAATATCTGGACGTTTCCCATACCTACAACATCCAAGGCTGAACCATCAGCCAAATACACCTTACCAAAATAACCTGCAACATAATTCTGTATGATTTCTCGGTGTGGAGTGGTATGAAACGAAGCTCCTGAATCCAAAACTCAATCATCAAGTGGACTGTCTACTGCAAGAAGTAATACATCCTGTATCTCTTCAGTTACAGCATTAGCAAAATCATCTTCATTCTTCTTCTTAGGACTTTTGCATTGATTTCTAAAGTGGCCTGTTTTCCTACAGTTCCAGCATTGTACTTGTTGGCCTGATCTAGATTTGCTTCTATTCCGATTAGAATTTCTGGATTTTGATCTGCCTCGGTTTGAATTTCTGTCATTACCTCTGCCTCTTGTCTCAAGGTTTAGGGCAGAACTAGATCCTGAGGATTCGCCTGCATCTTTTCTGCAAATCTCCTCAGCCATAATTAAATCTCGTATATCATTGTACTTGAGCTTTTCCTTTCCTGTAGAATTACTTACTGTTATTCTTATTGCCTCCCAACTGTTTGGCAAAGAAGCCAAAACGATCAGTGCACGGATCTCATCATCAAAATCAATTTTTACAGACGACAATTGATTTGTGATAGTGTTAAATTCGTTCAAATGTTGTGCTACTGATGCATTCTCTGTCATCTTCAGATTAAACTGTTTCTTCATCAAGTGCACCTTATTGTTTGCTGGCGGCTTTTCATACATACCAGACAAAGTCTTCATTAGATCTGCTGTGGTCTTCTCCTTTACAACATTGTGTGCAACAGACCTAGACAAGTTAACCTGATAACTCCTAGTACATGTCTGTCAAGAAGAGCCCATTCCTTAGCCTTCATAGCCTCAGGTTTTGTCCCCAAAAGAGGCAGATGCAATTGCCTCCCATAGAGATAATCTTCAATCTGCATCCTCCAATACGTAAAGTCTGTGCCATCAAACTTTTCTATTCCAGATGCCTTTCCTGCTTCCTCTGCCATTGCTCCCACTCAAACCTAACTCTAGGCTCTGATACCAGTTGTAGGGAATTTAACCAAAATTCCAACCTGTGAGAAACAAAACAAATAGAGAAAACATACGCCAAAGAAAACAATCACACGTACTAGATAATATTTACGTGGTTCGGCAATTTGCTTACGTCCACGGAGTTGCAGGGATTTCACTATAAAATAAGGAGATACAATAGTGCACAAGAACACTCTCAAGAAACCCAATTCTCAATACACTCTAACTCTCTCTCACCCACAAGACAAGAAAACACTATTCTTTCTTCTTATGCGGCTGCTAGGTTATTAGGAATTTTTTTTTTTTTTACTCTCACGGCTTGTCCTATATCACAAACCTAATATATATATATATATAGGTCGGCTGTACTAGGAATTATAATCCTAGTTGAATTCAGTTTACTTGTGACTTACATGGGCTTGTGGCAATTCAAGCCACACGGGCCCACTTCAACACTCATTTCACCAAGAAGAGGAAATTCTTCTTTTATCTTCTTTTTTTTTTTTTTTTTTTTTTTTAAAATTTATGTGAAATCAATATTATTGATAGATTTTATGAATACATATGGTTAGTGATTTGTTAAGAATGTTTGAACGTATAAATAGTATGGTTAATTAAGAAGTGAAGCCTTATATTGAATACTAAACTCGGGTTCTTGGATGAATGGAGCTAAAATTACGTAGTTTGAGGTTGGGAGCAAGAACTTGAGAAGAATTGAAGGAAATTCCCATCCTCGTTAATTGTTGCTGGACCCGAGAGAACTTGAGTGTTTTTCTTAGAAAAAATAATTAAGAGCCAAATGAGATGGAGATTTTTGTTTGCATGGCCGGCTATGAGGCTGATTTTTTTGAGTGATTAGAGGACGTGTGTCACTCTTGCTAGTGTACTGTACATTATGTGTCTATATTATGGTAATTTACTAAGTTGCCATGTACATATATATAATATAACAATTAAGGACTTAACTTTTTTTTTTAATACAAAATAAAAATTCTAATATAGCCTAATCTTTTTTTTTTTTTTTTTGAGAATCTAATATAGCCTAATCTAAGTGTATAGGTTTATGAAATTTCCTCCTGAAGACTTAATCTTTAGCCCTTGCCCCCTACACTCCACTAACCCCTATACTTGTAAAGTGACCATCACGTTAAAGGTGTGCAGTAGTAAGTTTTTTATTAAATACAATTAATTTTCTTCAGGACTTAACTCTTAATTAACTTAATTTATAACTAATTAGTAGACTAAATCAAGGTATTAAATGGTGTGGAACATAAACATAAACATGAACATAAACATAAACATACCCCAAAATGTTATACAAGTGATATCACATATTTATTACATTGAGTAGTGGATATAACAATTTGGGATATCATTTGTATGATATCACAAAATGTTATATTCACTACTAAATTGAAGCAGGAATTATATATACAACATTTTCTTTTTACATAATAGAGATGGCGTTTAAAGTTCTAACTGCTACTCATTTTTCCATTTTCTAACCATAAAATCAATTTTCTATTTTCAATTATTAATTACAACTATTACAAAAATGTGAGAACCAATGATTCAACAACCAAGAACCTTGGGGTTTTGATCTTTTGATCCTTTGAAAACTTCAATGAAACAATGATTGTCGAGTTTGCTTGGTGGATTCTATCCGACAAGGATAGTTTTTGTATCGAAATAGTGAGAGCTAAATACCGTGTTCGCTCTACTAGGCATGTGATAGAAATTTGTAATCGTAAGATATGGTGTTGTAATGCTATAGTTAACACATTTTATAGGACATGGTGATTATATTGTCAAAATTCGAATTGGGAGAGCACTTTTTTTTCCCTAGTAATTAAAGTGTCAAATCTCAGATACATGTTAATTTTTTATTTATTTTTATAATTTCTAAGCTATTTTAGCAGCAATTCTTTTTTTTTTTTTTTAAAGAGTTTCAACCTATAGCGTTCGCTTCTAATGATAGCTCTTTATCATCAGACCAAGACACCAATCAGTTTTCGGTATAGGCGAGAATTGAACTCCAGATCTCTTATACAACCATCAGAAACTTTACCAGTTGAGTTAACTGGAACCCACACCACAACAACAATTCTAATTAAAGTGTCAAACAAACTAATTTAAACTTTCTAAACATGTACAAATGATTAAATAAGTTAAAGAAATAAAAAAGACATGATTGAAGTAATCTTGCAAATTACATCAATATGCATTTTATTGGAAGGACATGCACAAACAAAATCAATTAGTAATTTATAGAAGATTGATATAATATGTTCTTATTTAACATATTCCATAATAAATTCTTAAGAAAATTTTGTGAGTAATTACATCAATTTTAGCATTTTGTTATTGGAAGTAATGATACTAATGGCATCAATAAACTTTCTATACAAGTGAAAGTCAAAATAATTATATAAGATAGTTAACTTTACAAAGAAAAAATAAGTAGCAATAATACTTTCCGTACAAGTGAAAGTTGAATTCAAGTTATAATCACAAACAAAAATTTTGAGTAATGTTACAGACACAAACTATTTTATAAGATTTTTACAAACTGCTGATGTGGTTTTAGCATTTTCTAAATAGTTATTGTAAATAGAAATGTGATATTAGTAATGAATCTATATTAGAACTAGTAAGAATTTAACATATCAACAGTTTATAAAAATGTTGTAAAATAGTTTGTATCTGTAGTATTATTCAAAATTCAATTAAGATATTTGACTGTACAAAGAAAGAATAAGTAGCAATAATATTTTCCCCACAAGTGAAAGTCAAATACACGTTGTAATCACAAACAAAAATTCAAGCAAAAGACAATGTAATTACTCAAAAGGTGCACTTACTAGCGTGGGACGAGCCTTGGGATCCGGTCATCCCTGATTTTATTACAAAGCCCAGAGAACAATTAGCATAATGTGCCTTGCATGGTGGTATCCCAACCAATTAATTAATGTAACAAAATAAATTGGGTTGGGACTTGGATAAATTAGTCCAGTTTTTTTTACACAAACTCAAGTAAATTAAGGCCATTTAGAACAGTCCAAGGTGGAAAGGATCCCAGGAGGACTAGTGGTGTTGGTCAAAGATTTCAAATCCAGGCTTATTAGGAATGGTCATGCTAACGAATGCCCTTAAGACATTAGTTAATAATTCATTTTAGAAAAGTTATGACATCGCTTTTATGAAAAATGAAAATAAATTGCCAAAACATTAATTACTTTTTTTTTCCTATAAAAACTTTCTTTAAATGGATTATTAACCAATATTTTAAGGGAAAATTATTAGGTACTCCCGGAATATCATAAATGCGTACTCCCTCCTCTCACATGAATAATAGGACCCATCATGAATTTAATTAGTGGGACCCACCATTCATGTGAGAGGAGGGAGTACGCATTTATGGTACTCCGGGAGTACACAATAATTTCCCTATTTTAAGGGCATTCGTTAGCATTTCCCTATTAGGAAATCCAAGATTGATGATTAATTAGGGTAACTCTATCGTCCCCTCCCTTTCTTTTTGGGTACAGTACTCACTAGTTGGCAACCTGCTATACTAGGTTACCAAAACATCACATTTAATGATTTCATCCTCACATTGTGCAGTTCTAATATCACATGTGATAGTTCTTTTATCACATTTGACAGTTTTATCCTCATATTGTGTAGTTCTAACATTACATATGACAGTTTTTTTGTCACATTTGGTGGTCCCTTATTTTTTTCTCACATTTGATAGTTTCATCCTTACATTATGCAATACCAACATCACATGTGACTGTACTTTTGTCACATTCAGTTGTTCTTTTATTTTTTCTCACATTTGACGATTTCATCTTCACATTGTGCAGTTCCAACATTACATGTGACTATTCTTTTGTTAGATTTGGTGGTTCCTTTTTTTTTCTTCTCACATTTAAAGGTTCCATTGTCATATTCGGCAGTACCAACATCACATTTAACAATACTTTTGTCATATTTAGTAGTTCAATTTTTTTCTTCACATTTGATGGTTCCATCCACATATTGTACAGTATCAACATCACATGTAACTTTACTTTTATCATATTTGGTGGTTCCTTTATTATTATTTTTTTCTCACATTTGATGGTTCTATTGTCACATTAGATGATACCAACATTACATCTGACTGTACTTTTGTCACATTTAGTGGTACCCTACTTTATTTTTTTCACATTGGCGGTTCTATTATTACATTGAGCAGTACCAATATCACTTCTAACTGTACTTTTGTCACATTTTTTAGTGTCCTATTTTTTTTTTTTTTTTTACATTTGATAGTTCTATCGTCACATTAGGCAATACCAATATCACATTTGACCATACTTTTTACATTTGGGCCCACCACTGAAGTCACTTTTTACTTACTAATAACTGCTCATCACAATAGCAATTAAAAAAAAAAATGTAGCTCTAGCATTTTCCTCCTATTAAAAGCTATTAAAAAAAAATTAGATCTAAAATCTAAAACAAAATAAACATCCCAAAAAATTATCCTAACAACAAAAATTACTAATAGTAAAGTTAAAAAAAAAATTAAGCTCAATTAACCAATGTTACCAAAAACAAACAACCCGACCCTTTTAAAAATTTTAAACAAAATAATTTTGTCCTTTATAGTTTATCATTTTGACTATAATCCATAATGAAAAGTGTCAGCCTCATTTGAGTCAACAGAGCCTCCACTAGCTAAGTGTGAGAGAGCCTTAATAGCAATGAAAGGTTTTCTTTGTTGAAGACATATCAGTGTTACAAAAGGTCAATTTTAACATAATTGGCTGTTAAAATGTCAATTTTTATCTCTCTCTACTTTGTTCATTCACATGGACGGCTGACAGTAACCCACACTAACTCTTTAAATGGGAATATGGTAGAATGATCCTATTATTTAATTTAACTTTATAAAACTTCTATCGTACTAGAGACTTCCTTGAACCTAACTTGTTTTAAGCTAATCTAGTTCCACTTCACTCACTGTTGATAGTAGAGATCATTGTTTCTTTAGTCGCAGATTGTTACAATTTAAGATTTCAGGAACAAAGTGCCATGATTATTTATTTATTTTAGGCGGAAATACTATTTTCGTCCCCACATTTTCACCTCATTTCCACTTTGGTCCCTACTTTTTTATTTTACCACATTTAGTCACTAAAATAAAAAAATGGTCTCATTTTTGTCCCTACTGTCATCTCATTAACAAAAATGGTATACATGACAAACGGAGTGCACCGTTGGCACACTAAATACTGACATCAACATTAAAATAATAATAATAATTTTTTTTTAGCATTTTAAAAATGCCACGTCATCTTTTAAGAATAAAAAATTATTTATGAAGTTTAACTAAATGAAAAAAAAAAGGAAAAAAACATAAAAAATTAAAAAATAAAAATAAAAACATCTAGCTTTGTCTTGAGGAAGAATAGACAAGAACACAAACCTAGAAAATTCAAAATCCAAAAACATTTGTCAGTTATCTTTAAAAGATATATGTAATTTCAGATCAAATTCAACAAAAAATTAAACACAAATAAGTCGAAAATAAAACCCCTCACATGACACCAAAACATCAAAGCTAATAATTTTTTTTCTAATTTCAAACCACACGGCCACACTTTCAACTTAAAATTTTTCTTTCTCAGCTCAAACTTTATCTCTCTCTGGTCTTGAGATCTTGGTTTGATGGGTTTGATATGGGTTAGAAAGAGAGAGGTTGAAATCGGTTTTATCCGGGTTAGAAGGAGATGTTGAGATCGGTTGCTGTCACGGCTTAGTTGGCGAAGAGATGTGGGTTCAAGATCAACCAAATGGGGAGTGATTTAAGAACTGTGGTGGTCAAGTTCTGTGTTTCAAAGTGGTTTTGGCAGTTCGAACAGGCCTGGAAAAACAAGTACGATCCTGCTTTCCTTTGCCACTCAAGTGTACGGCATCTACCATGCTTGGATTGAAGAAGTGTGGGTTTGGTGATGTGGGTTTTGATGTATTGGAAGTGGTTTGGTTTTGGCTCTATGGTTTGGATCTGAGGTTTTTGTTTGGTTTCTAAGAAAGTATAAGAAAATTTGGGTTTTGAGTTTAGTGTTTGGGGGCCGAAAATCTAGGTTTCCTTTTTGTGTTTGATGCTTTAGTGGTGTGGGGGTTTGAAATATGGGTTTGAATTTAATTTTTTGGGTTTTAAATTTTATGGGTTTGTGTTCTTGTTCAAATGTTTAATGTGTTCATGTTTAATTTATCAATTTTATTAGGGTTTGTCAATAATATTTTCATGAATTCTAATTCTGGGTTTCGGCTCTAAGGTTCAAAATTTATGGGTTTTAAATTTTGTGTTCATGTTTAATCTAATTTGGATCTGAAGTTTAATTTTGTGTTCTTATTTTATGGGTTTATGATTTTTGGTCTTTAATTTTGTGTTCTTAAACCTAGGTTGGTGTTCTTGTTGTTCTTATTCAAGATACATTTAGATCTTAATTCATGTAATTTTTGGTTTTTAATTTTTTTTATTTAGTTAAAATTGATAAATTTTTTTTTTAAATTTAAATGCTGATGTGTCATTTTTAAATGCCAAATAAATTGTTTTTACTATTATGTTAATGGTCACATTAGCTTTTAGTGTGCCAACAGTGCACTCTGTTTGCCACGTAGACAATTTTTGTCATTGAGATGACGGTAGGGGATAAAATATAATGCATTTTTCATTTTAGGAATTAAAAGTGGTAAAATAAAAAAGTAAGGACCAAAAAAGGAATGAGGTGAAAATGTAGGACCAAAATAGTATTTTCGCCTTTATTTTAATCTTTCCAAACAAACAATCCATTTGATGGATGACAAAGTACATTACAAACCATAAAGATAACATTAAAATGGCGATAAATTTGGTCCAAATTAGCTAAACTTATGGCAAAATCTTTTAGTGCTCCACTCTATCCCCATTGCACCAAATCATAATAGTCACAATAATCACAAATGCATTCCATCATAACATTGCAATCCTCAACTTTTTCTCTTTCTTGTGGTGTACAACTAACTCATCTTAATCAACTTCATCTTTATCATCTTCTGCATGTTTTCTTGTAGTCGAAATATGGGAAATTCTTAGCTAGTCCAGGACTACAAGGTCACCAAGTTGACCTTGTAGTCCCAGTCAATAGATTCAAGAAACCTCACTAAAATTTGCTTACATAGACTTTTGTGCCACATTAGCTAAAAAACAACACTCTCCTTATTCTCAAATCTAAAAGGAAAATTCAAAATTTAGAAGTGAATTGGGCATATTAGTGAAAATTTTCAGTCTCAAAACTCAGCTTTCAAATTTCATTTTTCATTGTGCATCAAACTCCAATTACTTGCTTTGTCTCTAGACCACCTCTCCTCCTTCAACTCTTAGATTGCTTGCTTCATGCCCAAGCTCGATGAGATCTACGAGGTCAGCAAGCTAAGAATTTCCCCTCTCTCACTGTTGTGTAGCAAAATGGTCTATGCTTGGTTGAGATTCGATCTACTTGAAATGCATGTCCTATCTTCTTATTCTTTTTGGGTTTGTTCTTATGGTTGTTTGGTCACTTGGGTCATTGTTAATTTGTCTTTTCTTTTTTTTTTTCTTTTTTAATAAGTAATCATTTAATTGAATACTTTTGATGGAAATAATGGGGTGTAATCGGTTCAAGTTGGTTGGTTTTGAAGGCAGTTTTTACACCGAACTGAGGATATCGGTTTTGCCATACTTGAAACCAACACCGATTTGTAAGGAAGGAATGCCAAACCAAATCGACAAAAGTCGGTTTCAGTGTTTGGGATGTGAGAAACAAAATCAAAAAGAAAGAGAGAAGAAGACAATTGTTTGGGATGAGAGAAATAAGATCATGAAGAAAAAGAGAAGAATAAATACCTATTGAAAAACCATGATTGCCCAGTAGCATTTCATGGAGACAATGCATAAAAAAATTAGAGAGGGAAATGGCATAGGAGGAAAAGAAAAGAATTAGAGAGAGAGAGAGAGAGAGAGAGAGAGAGAGAGAGAGAGAGAATTGGGGAAGGGGGTGGCTGAAGAAAAGAAAAGAATAAAATGCAGTATTTATATCATGTTACTAGGGTTTTAAAATTTTAAATAGCAAAAAATCCTAACTGACGGCTCAAACTTGAGATCAATTAGCCAAAACACCCTTAGCATACCAATAAGCTACTAATTCAATATATATATATATATATATATATAAATCAGTTCGGTTTGGTCATTTTCGATATCAAAAAACCCAGCACCACCACTGAACCAAAAACCAAAAATTTTGAAATTCGAAAACCGAAATTGAATCATAATCAGAGAAAACTGACCGAAACCCGAAATTTCAGTCTATTTTGGTTGGTCAGTTATTCTTACACTCTATTATAATCTCATATTCACATGGAATAATAGATAAGTACAAATATAGCCTATGTGTATGCTTCAAAATGGTCTAAGGGTGTGTGATAAGTACAAATTGGCCGGATCTTGTATTTGATGTTTATAGTTTATTGAATTTGTGTAAGTTTGTAAATCAAAAGTTCAAATTGATAGGGCTTAGTCCATACAAGCTTCCTATTGAAAGATTGCATTGCCTTAAGGTGTTTGTGAAAATGCTTGCTTCCACTGATTGCTTACCACTTTTTCACATTTCTACTTCTACTTTAATTACAGTAAATGTGATAAATGAATTGTTGAATTATGGTAGAAATATTTTTTAATAATTGTTAAACCATGACAAAGGCAACCCAATAGAAGAAAAACTATACCTAGCATAATTCAGCAATTTATCTATCATTTACTCGAATTAGACCAAAAACCAAATAAAAAGCCTAGTTGTATACTTGAATGGATGCACCCCCATTATCTGAAATTGCAATTCAAACCAACCAAATGCTTTAAGAAATATATAAAGTTATGCTCAAATTTGCAGTGGCACCAGAAGCAACTAAGATAATGCCGCTCTCCAGTTTTAACATATGAAGAAGCAATATCAACATCATAAATTGAAGTATTTGGAAGAAAAGTGTGGACTTTGCCAACAAGTGGGATTTTCACAAACGTCTCAATATCAGGTACTTGAAGGGAAACTGAAGGGTTGAGATTTGAATTCAAACCTAACGGAATAGCAACACACTAAACGCCATTAACTCTATTGCTGACTTGGTATCCTGTTAAATGCTATCAGCACTTTCTCTTAGGTGTCTCATTTTAATTGGTCCGGACTACAAGCCCAGCAAGATGACCTTGTAGTCTTGGACTAGCTAAGAATTTCCCTCGAAATATTACTTTGTTCAGACCAACAAGAATGCCTTGTGTGTTCAGACCTCCTAGCCCTTTTACTAGTGAAGCTTGGAACTTTCTTTCCCTACAACCAACAAACCAGCAGGTAAAACATTATAACCAATGGAAAAATAATAATAATAAAATAAAATTTGAAACTCAAACAACTATTTAACAAAGGGGTATAGTATGTAACTGAACATCACACTCATTTCACTAGTTTAAAAAATATAAACAGATATTTTTATAGTATCAAGAAGAACTCAAAACCCAAGTAATGACTAAGCAATAAAAATTCTCATTCCTGTAGCACATATCCTTTCTCTTATGGAACTAAAATAATGAGAGAGACTGCATCATATTAGTTCTCTAACTATCCAATGGGGTAGAATGGATACCACAAACGGGGAGGGAGAAAATCATTAAAACCATCCAAGGAAACATAACAGCAGTTCTCTAAAACGGTTCAAAGAAACATAAAAATATAATCTATATGACATATACTAATCATACATCTCCATTATATCAAAAAATTTATAATGTATACTTGTGATTGAAAATTTTGTGTGTTATCTGCAGGGGTGTAGCCAGGAATTTGTACATGGGGGGGCCGATTCGAAGGTTGAAATCGACGACGATGAGTATCATCATTGTATGGATAGTCTATATTTTTAGGTTGATATGGACTTTTTTTGAGATAAGCTCGTCGGATTTCATCTTGTTTGTTAATAGGGAATTCACATATTTGTTTACATGATCCTGAATCACGATCTATCTCCTTAGATTGAATTCTTGAAGATTTGGAGGGGTGTTCATCAGGCATTGAAATATCAACATTTGTTTCTACAGCCACAGGTGTCCTAATTTTTGAATTGCTAACATATTTTTTCTTAAAGAATGCATTAATTGTTTTTAATTTGCTTATAATTCTTTTAGTTTTAAGAATATCACTAAAAAATTAACCTAAAAAGAACTTTAAAAAATAAAATTTTAATTATAAATTTTTACTTAGTTTTATGAATGTTATTCATACTAAAAAAAAAACAAAATTTTCACTATAATTTAAACAGTCAACCCATTTTTAATATGACTGTAATTAATAATAACCCCTCAAACAAAAACAAAAATTAAACACACAAGTATTAGTACACAACATAAACCAAACAATTTAACATCACCCACAGCCACATCCACAGCAACATGATATCTAACTAATCAAAAATAGTTAATAAATCAAAACAATTTTACCTTAGAATCTTTGTCTTCACAAAGTGAAAAGATGGGTCACCCGTGTGGCAATGCCTACTGCCTCTACCTCCAAAAGATCTTCCCTTCAAGACTCATCACAAACAATCTCCCCATGCCTTCAATCACGTACTTCTCTAAAAATCTATGAAAATATAAAGAGCATGTGAATATTTAGGTGTAGATATGATTTATTTTTTATATTATATGATTTATTTTTTTTCTTTTTGTCTTTGGTCTGCCTTTAATGTCTTTGTGTTTGGTTTGCCTTTATTTATGTCTCTGTGTGTGTTGTCTCTTCCTTTATTTATGTCTTTTGTGTCTTTGTGTTCTCTCCATTTTCTAATTCTGACCCACTAACCCAAATACCCAATGAATCCCACTACAGACACTACTAACAAAAACTTTCTTAACTTCACATTTTTTTTTTTTTTCTGTCACTTGTCCGTTGCCCAACTCCACTTTTCCCTATTATTATGCCCAACTACCAGTCAACAAAGAAAAAACTATCTGACTATCTCTACAAACTCTACTCTCTCTATCTATCTCTTTTATCTATATAATGCAAGAGTCACAAACATAGAGTCACAAAGCCAAAAAGCCCCCCCCCCCCCCCAAAAAAAAAAAAAAAAAAAAAACACCACAGGCAGCAGCCGCAACACAGATTCAATTCACAAGCACCAAATCAGTTCAGTTCATCACTCATCAGTAAAAACACAAACATGAAACACCAAAAGTCCACAAGGCACAAGCAAAGTTTCTTTGATTCTCAGATCACAAGGTTTTGAAGGAAAAGATAAGAGTAAATACCTGTGAACTATGAAGGCTCGAAGTTGGGCTGGCTAGGTAGATCGAGCAATGGCAATCGGCGGCGGCGGGGGCAAGTGGATCTCGTCTCGCGTGGTGGCATGGGTCTCGCTCGAAGCTGGGTTTCGCACTCTCTCACTCTCGTCTAACTCTCTGTCTCTCTCTGTCACGGCGACACGGCTCTCTGTCTCTCTTCGTCACGGCAACACCGACACGGGCCTCTGAATCTAATCAAGATGGGTCTCTGTACTCTCTATCTCTGTCTCGTAGCTCTCGCCTCTCACTTTCCTTTCTTTTTTTTTTCTTTTTTTTTTCCTTTGTTTTTTGCTTTCTCCATTTGGTTTTGGATTGCTGAGAGCTAAGTTTTTTTTTTAGATTGACATGGGTCATGGGCTCTGCTCTAAGCTGGCTGGATGATGGGCTAGGGGAAGGGGGGGTTCATGATTTTTGGGAGGGGGGCCGGAGCTAAAAACTAGGGGGGCTGGAGCTAAAATCTCAGGGGGGCCTAAGTCCCTTTTTTTTTTTTGGGAAAATTTTACTTGCTAAAATTTTTTTTTTTGGGGCCTGGGCCCCCTTAGCCTTCTACCTAGGCTGGGAGAATAGTTGAGAAATGGGTAGGGGGGCCGGCTGTCCAATGTTGGGGGGGCCCATTTATTTTTTCTCCATAGTCTAATGGAAAGAAAAAAAAAATTTGCAGGGGCCACAGCCCCCCCAAGCCACTACGTGGCTCCACCCCTGGTTATCTGTCCTACCCTCAGTAGCACCTATAGGTTGTGATGCACTCTACAATAAAAAAGACACAGCCCAACATAGCCAAACATAGAATCAACTTATGTGCCTAGCTAGAAATTTAAAATGCACAACAGTAAGTCTCTTACTCAACACAATTATTGGGGCAATTTATCAAGCATATTATATGCATGATTTAACAAGAGCATGAACAAAGAATGCCGAAGGAAACAGAATTGGAGAAGGGCCTTCTGCAATTATTTATAGAGCAGTTTTAACTGACGGTAGGTTGGTAGCAATCAAACGTGTAAGAGATTTTACACAGATTCACGAACCCAACTGGAAGTAGAGTCCATTTTTTAGATAATGTCATATACTCGTATGCAGCAGTAGCAATTTTGTACCCATTAAAATTAGCATTCAAATTAAGGTCCCATTATTGTAGAAAGCAGTGGCAGAAACTTAACTAGTAACAAGGTTAACAAACAACACACATGAATAAAAGTTAAGACAACTCACAGATATCTCATGCATTGATAGAAAAAGAAACCTTCATAATCCATTATTAGTACTAAAAGTGATCTTTTTGAGTGTCAGTTAGTGCCATATAGGAGAAAATTACAAATCAACTTTCAAAATAAGGTTTACAAACAATACCCAAATCTCATATAAAAAAAACACCCAACTCAATTTAGTAGGAGAAAGACTCAATACACTAGGCTAACACCGTCGCCCGGGCAGATAAATACTCTGTTAGGCGGCTGGAATTGAAGCACTCTGTTTCTTCAGTTATGCGGCTAGAACGGAGAAATACCCTGAAGCAGGTCTGTTTCTTTTTCTTTTTTCTTTTTGGATCTCGCTAAGGGTTTTGTTTAGTAGTCGTGGCTCTAGGTTCTTGTGGTTGGTTTGGAAGAGAAGAAGTTGAGAGACTGAGAGAGAGAAGAAGCTGCAGAGAAGATGCGTTTAGAAACTGAGAGAGAAGAAGAAACCATAGAAAAGAATCTAAAACAGAGAGTAGCGTGAAAAGTAGAGACTGAGCGTGAAACCAATATTCTTTTTTTTTTTTTTTTAGTTTATACTTATGTACATGAATGGTCAAAATCAAAATAACATTTTTGACACATGCGTGAGGTTCTTTTATTTTTTTTGGGTAAAAGTTAATAATTTACATTTATTATAATTTGAGATTTCTACTTTTTGTAATAAAAAAAAAAAAAAAAAAACCTTAAGAGTGTGATGAAGAAATACTACTAAGAATTTTGAAAGATACTTGTTTGCTCAACGAATAGTTTAAGTCTTGATTGCATTTGTCAATCTCAATTTCAGACCCCGTAAAATGTGTCTCTAACATCAAATCCATTGAAGTCATCAATTAGTTGCTAAAGTTTGGCTTAATTTTAAAAAATAACCATTGAAAAGCACAGATTGAACAAATTGTCAAAAAAAATTTACTAAGAAAAGGAAACATGAGATTGATGAGAATAAAACTTGGTTTTCACAAATATAAGATAAATATAAAACTGACTAACAAACGTGGAGGTTAGTGATAATAAGGAGATCGTGAGTGAGAAAGTGAAAAACAAAAATAAAGGTGTGAGAAATTACATAGTAGTAACTGTTTTTTAGTGGAGATGTTGGGATGATAAGGATGGATATAAATTATAGTATTGGTTTTATAGTAGGAGTCTTTTTCTTTTTTCTTTTTTCTTTTTTAATACAAAAGAAAAGATTTGGGGAAATAAAAACGTGAGATTAGAGTAATGAAATTAAAAAGAAAAAAAATTGAAAAAAAAGGGATAGAAGAAACAAATACATCAAAAAAAATAAAATAAAATAATTTCATAAGGTGAGTTTTGTAAATTGAAGGAGTTTTAAAACTAACAAAAGAGTGATACTATTTTGTAGGGAGTTAGTGAGTAGAAGTAGGAATTTAAATTAACATATAGGGGCCCGTTTGGTACATGTGTTTAAAAACTAAAAATTGTTATTTGAAAAAATTTATGAAAATACGTGTGGGTGAAAAAGTATGTAAAAATGCGTGAAATATTGTTTAAAAACTAAAAATTGTTTGAAAACATAAACCAAACACCCCTTAGGAGTTTATTAAAAGTAGGAAAGCATTTCAACGTAGAAGTAAGAATTTATTATTTTTGTTAATTTACTATTTTAACCCTATTTTTAAGTTGTTGGTTTATTAATTTAGGGGTATTTTTGACAAGGAAAAAAAAAACAATAAATAACTTTTTGAATCTTTTTAATATATACAGATAATAGTTTAAATTTATGTGGGTATCATATCCAAAAGAAAAGGGATACGGTATAATGACTTGATAGATTAAGGGTATGTTTGGATACTACTTATTTTGCTGAAATTGAAAATTTATTGCTGAAAATATTGTAGATAAAGGTAAAAGTTAGTTGAAATAGTACAGTGGGACCTATGAATAGTACCAAAAAATGCAGTGAGGTTCATGAATAGTAGCAAAAATAAATTGAATAGTAAAATAATTTTAATTTTTTATTCTTATCCAAACACATGCGAAAGATGCATTTGTGGCAAATAGCTTCAATACTTTGCCTACAGAGGACATTAATGCTAAATTTAACCCGGACATAGAAGCTCAACCAAATATGATTATTTTTTCTAGCTTTTATTTTTTTAATATAAATATAAATTTTAATAATCATATTATTTCAAAATATTGTCTAGTTATAAAAGGGATATATTAATGGGTATCTTTAGAGCAATTGTTAATAAAACCATTTTAGAAATGTTTTGATACCACTTTTATGAAAAATATAAAAAAATTTCAAAAAAATTAATTGTTTTTTTCATTTCCAACAAAAAGTTTACAAGAATATGTCCTAAACCAATGTCCTTAGAGCATCAGTTAACTTTTCTCAATATTAAAATTTAATCATTATAATAGTTATGATAAATTGCAAATTACACCCCTAAAGTTTGAGAGTGTTTGGATTTTACATCCTAAAGTTTCAGAATTTGGATTTTACCTCTCTGAAGTTTGGGGTATTTGGATTTTACATCCTAGAGTTTCAGAATTTGGATTTTACCTCCAAAATTTTAGAAGTGTTTGGACTTTGGATTTAACACCCCTAAATTCTGAAATTTCAAGACGCAAATTCCAAACACTTTCAAACTTTAAGAAGTAAAATCCAAACATCCCTAAAATTTAGAGGGTAAATTTCAAATTCTAAAACGTCAGGATATAAAATCCAAATACTCTAAAACTTCAAAGGGGTAAAATTTAAATTCTAAAACTTTAGGGTATAAAATCCAAACACCCCCAAACTTTAAGAATGTAATTTACAATTTACCCTAATAGTTATTAACATTTAACTCGGACATAGAAGCAGAACTTAATACAAATTTTTTTTTGTCACTTTTATTTCATTTTGTATAAAGATGAATTTAATAATCATGATAATTATTAATAATCTTTTTGTTATTGTCTTATAAGTGTAAAATATAATCATCATGATAGTTATTAATAGGTAATTATGCTTAGTTATTAATTGTCTTTTATTTTTTAGTTAGTCTAATTAAATATAGGAAATTAATCATTATGGTAGTTTTAATAGGTAATTATGGTCACTAATAATATTCTTTTATTTTAATTATGACAAGATTTTTATAAATAATTTAAATTTAGAGCCTATTTTAGCTTTAATTAAAAAAATATTGGAGTAATGATTATAAAAAATTTACTATCTAATCAGCAACCCATGATGCATGAAAAAAAAAAAATACAATTTTTACTTTAAAAAATGATTTTTTTTTTCTAACTTTTATTTTGTATATAAGTATGAAATTTGATAATTAGGATTTTATTATGACTGTGTTTGAATATGAAAAATTAAATACAAAATTTGATAATGATAATTGTTTTTAAAATGTGTTTATTTTTAATGGAGTGTTAATTTCTTCAAACCTAAAGTAGGTAAGTATTTTTTTTTTTTTCATTCATATTTGGGGTGAAGTGTCATTCTCCCAAATCTCAAGAAAGGGAAATGTAATAAGCCCTCTAGGAAATAATCAATTTTTCTCATTAATGGCATCTTCCCCCCCCCCCCCCCCCCCTTTTTTTTCTCTTTCTTAGTTATTACATTTAGTGGGGACTTAATTGTTTCTTTAATAGCATTTTTTTTCTATCTTTTATTTATTTCATTTAATGAAGGCATATTTATTACAAAGAAACATTTGCCCCTCAAATGTAATAAATAGGAGAGAGAGAAAATGATGCCATTAATGAAATAAATTGAGATGGCAAACAATAAATTTCCAATAATGACATGATCAATTTTAAATGATGTAATTCTTCTGAAATTACACTAGCTTTAACTTGAACTATCTCAAAATGAATATTGATGTGTAAAATTGTGAGGTCTCAAGACATAATTTGACAAAATTTCATTAGTTTATCCAAAAGTCAAATGTTGTTTTTAAAAATGTATGATAGACCAACTTTCATGACAATAAACATCATTTTTCCTATGTAAATGAACAAATTTTCTTTCCAAACTAGTTTGGAAAGAAACCTTTCAAACTCTTTATATATCTTTATATTGAGTGTAAATTTTGAAAATCTAACTATTGGATTGAATGTTTTTATTATATTGTTCATGCCTCCATAATTTCAAGAAGGCCAAAGATTAATTGCTATGTCATCAAACAATTGATAAAATTTCAAATTTCTGTGATATAAAATTATGTATAAAAAATATATTTATTGATCGAATGTTAAATAATATCTGATTTAAACAAAATTTGATATGCATATTAAGAATATAAGGAAAATGAAATTCTACATTTAAATTTTTAAAATTCAAACCCAAAAAAGAAATATATGAGAAGTTTGAAGACTTTCTTTCCAAACTAGTTTTGAGAGACATTGTTCTATATAAATAGGAGTTGTCATTACAAGATTTTCATGTACTAGCTTTAGGCTTTTTGTAAGAGAGTGAGATAGTGAAAGAGAGCGATGGATTTCCAAGCACAATTGTGCTTCTTCCTTTTGCTTAGCATTGTCATAGTGTGCTTGGCTCGCCTAATCCCTTTGGGTATGTACGCTACATTTGTAACAATGTTGAATAGACTTTCATTTCTCCATATTATAGAAGAGAATCACGAGAACTTTTTTTTTTTAATAATTTAGTTGGCAATTTGGCAAAAAGATTTTCTTAAGACAATTCATTTTACATGCAATGAATGACGAGACTTTGTTCTCCGACTACATCCCACCACATACACCTCCACATTCCCCTCCACATACCTTTCAACCTTCGTCAGATGTGTCCACTTCACTTTTAAGTATGTTTGATAATATCTCTTTCACCATTTTCTACATAAATTTTTGTGAATAGCTTAATAGAAATTAATTTTCAATTTAGTTGAAAATTTGGCGAAGAGAGTTTCTCAAGACAATTCATTTCACTTGCAGAGAAAGAGGAGACTTTGTTCCCTGACTACACCCCACCACATACCTTTCATCCACCCCCAGATGTGTCCACTTTACTTTCGAGTATGTTTGATCATTTTTCTTTACAATAGCCATTTTCTACATAAATTGTTTTGAATAGATTAGTAGAAATTAAATTTTAATTTAGTTGAAAATTTGGCGAAGAGAGTTTCTCAAGACAATTCATTTTACTTGCAGAGAAAGAGGAGACTTTGTTCCCCGACTACACCCCTCCACATACCTTTCATCCTCCTCCAGATGTGTCCACTTCACTTTCGAGTATATTTGATAATGTTTCTTTACAACAATCATTTTCTACATAAATTGTTGTGAATAGATTAATAGAAATTAATTTTTAATTTAGTTGACAATTTGGAAAAGAGAGTTTCTCATGACAATTAATTTCACTTGCAGAGAAAGAGGAGACTTTGTTCCCCGACTACACCCTACCACATACCTTCCGTCCACCCCCAGATGTGTCCATTTTACTTTCGAGTAAGTTTGATCATTTTTCTTTAGAATAGCCATTTTCTACATAAATTGTTTTGAATAGATTAATAGAAATTAAATTTTAATTTAGTTGACAATTTGGCAAAGAGAGTTTCTCAAGACAATTCATTTCACTTGCAGAGAATAAGGAGATTTTGTTCCCCGACTACACCCCACCACATACCTTTCGTCCTCCCCCTAATGTGTCCACTTTACTTTCAAGTATGTTTGATAATTTTTCTTTACACCAACCATTTTCTACATAAATTGTTGTGAATAGATTAAATTTAGTTTACAATTTGTTAAAGAGAGTTTCTCAAGACAATTCATTTTACTTGTAGAGAATGAGGAGACTTTGTTCCCTAATTACACCCCTACACATACCTTTCGTCCTCCGTTGGATGTGTCTACTTTACTTTCGAGTATGTTTGATAATTTTTATATATAATATACATTTCTTCATAAAATTTTGTAAATATATGAATTGAAAATTAATTTTAATTTAGTTGATAAATTGGCAAAGGAAATTTCTGACAACATTTCATATTACTTACAGATAATGAGAAGACTTTGTTCTCCAACTATAACCCTCCACATGACCATAGTCGACCTCGTCCTCCTTCGTGGGATGTGTCCACTTCACTTTCAAGTATGTTTATGTTTGACCATTTTTCTATAAATTTTTTTTTTCTACCTAAATTCTTGTGAATAGCTTAATTGAAATTAATTTTTTAATTTTGTTGATAATCTGGCAAAGGAAATTTTGAAGATATATCATATTATTTACAAATATTGTGAAGACTTTGTCCCCCCATCCCTTCCACATGAAACATTTTGTCGGTTATTTATTTATTTATTTGACACCTAAAATTGCGGTGAAAACTTAACACATCAAGGACCTACACCCTACAGTACAATTATTGTGCTAAAAGATAATTTTTATTAATTAAAAAAAAAACAATTGTGTTCTTGATATTTGAAGCTTTTTTTTTTTTTTTGAGAAAATATTTGAAATTAATTTATAGGAATTGAAAAGATGTTATGAGAATTATTAAAAGTTATTTTACTATAGAATAAATTAAAATTCTGTGAGTAGTGCAACATGTTTATGCTCCCGTTAATCGTTATACATATATATATGTACGTGTTGTCTTATATAGACTTATACTCTTATTCACTATGTATGTGCAATTATTATAGATTAACTTAAATTAGATAGTGGGTTCCAGTTAGTTCTACTGGTAAAGTCTCTGACGGTTGTATAAGAGATCTGGGGTTCAATCCCCGCCTATACCAAAAACTGATTGGTGTCTTGGTTTAATGATAAAGAGCTATTATCATGAGTGGATGCTATAGGTTTAAATTCTCTTTAAAATAAAAAAAACTACGCCATATTGTTTTATTTATTATATAAATATAGTAGATTTTAAATCTATGACATCCTCTTCATAATAATTTTTCTTATTATCAAGCTACAACACCAACTATTTTTAATGTAGACAAAGTTTGAATTGTCAAAATTTATAAATAATTATATTTTATTTGAATTTCAATGACATAACAAAATATAAGTTATAAAATTATGAGTAATTACTTTATGGCGCCATGAACATGAAAACTTTATGGTGTCTTTTTATTTTATCTCTTTTGGTCGAATGACATGGAATAAAACAACCTCTAATAAGTAATAGTAATAATTTCTTATTGGAAAAATTCTTTAAAAAAAAAAAAAAATCTTATTGGAAAAATTTTCAGGAATTATTTACTTATTTGTCTGTCACGTACTGTACTAATAATAAGACATCTTCATTAACCCCAAAAAGTTGTGTCATTCTGCAGCGAATGAATAGGAGGGCTACAACCCTTTCCGTTCCAGAAAGGGTGGCAACGTTGCAAAGGCAGACTCTAAATTTTTGCAATCGTTGATTAAATATAATGCATTAACAATAAATGAGGAAATTAAATGTCGTTTAGCATTTTCAGAAAACTTTTGTATCTTGTCATCTAATGTCAAGCATGTCAAGAACTTTGTAGCTCAAACTCAACTGATTGGCAATTAAAAATTTAAAATGGCACTTCCTATCTTGACGTCTTTAAGGTTGGTAATCAGGGTTCAAATACCCCCCTTCTCCAACTATCGATCTATTAATAAAATATATAATTTCAAGCAATTATTTTCTTCTATCAGATCATTGCTCTCAAATGTGAAAAGAATTCAAATTATAAATTTTAGGCAGAGTATATATATATAACTCTACAAAAATTACACATTTTTTAGACTGTAGATTTCTAAGAAATCTAATGGTTAGAAAATATCTATAATCAATGTTATCTTTAAAATTAATTGTTGTTAATATTAGCTAACCTAATTAAAACACTAGTATTATAAACCCAGTTTAAAATATTAATATTGCTATTTTCGTGTGTGTTCTAATAAGTATTACTATTTACTAATAAAAAAAAAGAATTTTGAGAGAATATTATATTATTTTCTTTTCTACTTTCTTTCTCTCTCCTAATTAATTCAGCCTTTGACCTTGCACAAAAGCCTATTCTCAATGTTCTTGAGTTGCAGATTTTATTTCTCATGGACTTATTCTTATCTAGTATTTACATATTGATTATTTGATATGAGAGGCCGTTCAGCAAATGATTATTTGGGTCTAAATTAGATTTCTTTATTTTGGATTCACAAATCTTGTGGTTGAATGTGAAAATCAACCGCAGGTGGGTGCTCTTAATAAGGGAGATATTTATCTTAGTGAGGAAGAGTTACTGTTAAATGATCTTAGCCTCTTAGATATTGTTTTTATAAGGAGAAAAACAAATGAAACCAAATATGATCCTTAGAGATAAAATAAAATTATCAAATTGTAAAGATTATAATAAGATTGAACTATCAAAATTTGATCTATAGTGAATAGAATTTGTTTGTATTTCAAATTCTAATCCCTACTGTAAGGACCAGTTTTGGATTGAATCCAGAACAAGAATGGACCCAGGTCCAAGAAGCCCGAACAATAAATTTGTAGAGAGTGGGAGAAAATGCTAGTCTGAATCTAGGATAAAGATATTAGTATATAGCGTTAAAAGAGAAGAGTTACACGCGCACAGATGCAAAAAGTATCCTCGGACGTGCCCTAGTATTAGGACTAAGAGTAATGAATTCTTCTTTTTTCACTGTTGTATTTCTTCAACCTTTTGTTCCCTTTTTTTCTCTCCCTTTTCTTCTTTCTTTCTTCGTGTTATATACTATGGTTTTACACAATTTCCTCCATCCACGTGTGGGTCAGGTATTGGGAGTCCTTTTTTCCTGTTTCCCTTGCCTCTTCTTGAACCTTCCATTCTTAGCTGTAAGGCTGCTTGTTCATTGTTCAGGCATCACCTCCACATTAATGCGGCCAGAGAGTTAGCTGGGCAGCATTTAATGCAGAGGTAACAGTACTTCCAGATATTTGTTTTCTCTCATTCTTATCCTTTATCTGATATTTTCTCATCCCCTTTGTTGCAAGGTTTGTCCGAGACGTTACTTTAAGAGACTGATAAGTCTATTGGCCACCTCGGACAGATGTTCCGAGGTGGTCGTTGTCCTCGGACACGGTTACATCTTACATAGGTATTCTTTACTTCTTTTCGGAGTGTAACTTTCATCTCTTCTTTCACTGGTCGTCCTCGGATACTCTCTTATCCTTGGACTGGGTATTGAGCCCAGCCCTTTCTAATGTAGTCTGTACATATGAAACTGGATATTAGGCCTAGTCATTTCCGATGCAATTTGAACATATGGGATCAATTGGCCCCCACACCTACCATATGACAAGACAACAATAATGACAAGAGAGTAGGAGTTCTTACCATATTAAATCTCTCTCTCTCAACGTTTAAGGAGCCACCAACCATAAAAATATAAAAAATAAATAAATAAATGTTTAAGGAGCCAATACGTGGACATTCTTAGGTTAGGATTATCTAAACTTCAAGTAATACCAGATAAGAATATAAGTTCATAAGAAAGAAAATCTGCAACTCAAGAACATTGAGAATATGCATTTGTGCAAGGTTAGGTATGAATTAATTAGGAGAGAGAAAGAAGTATAAAATAATATAATATATATTCTCTCAAATTAATTAGCAATTAATTTTAGAGATGAGATTAATTATAGCGATTTTCTAACTATTAGATTTCTTAGAAATCTACAATCTAAAAAAGGTGTAACTTATTTATTATTCGATCCATAAAACTCATATTTTATGCAATATTTTAAACTATAAAAACTTGAATTTAAACAATTGATTGATAACATGGCTATTGATCTTTGATCACCTTGAAATTTTGCAAATGTAGAGAATATACAAAGACAACGTAATCCAACAATTGATTTGTTAAAATTCGCATTCACTTAAAAAATATTGATTGATGTAACATTACTTAGAGTTACACCTGATGTAACTTGAACCCAACCCTATATATATATAAGATGAGTTTAAATTATACTTGGTATAGCTTTAAAAGAGTTATACTTATTTTAAACCATTTATTTCTCACATATCTAATGGTAGGAAAAAAAAAAAAAAAAGGTAGTATTTATTGCTTTTCAACTCATCTCATCTAATTAATACTAGAATTTTTGTCAATCTCTTATTTATTACATATAACAATTTATAAGCATCTTAACATTTAAGGAGATAATTTCAAGCAATTATTTTCTTGACACAAATGTTCCAGGTGTCAAGCATTTTTGTCAATTTGCTAAATGCTGATTATATGTAGTAGGTTTTAGGATAGAAACTATTCAGCTGGTAATCATGGTAGACATGTTGTCAAGACAATAGTCAATAGACATAATTTTTCCTATATAAATATGGGTTGTCATTAGAAGGTTTTCACGTACTAGCTTCAAGCTTTTTGTAAGAAAGTGAGATAGTGAAAGAGAGGGATGGATTTTCAAGAGCAATTGTGTTTCATCCTCTTGCTTAGCTTTACCATAGTGTGCTTCGCTCGGCAATTCCCATTGGGTATGTATTCTACATTCATAACAATGTTGAACATACTTTCGTTTCTCCATGGTATAGAAAAGAATCATTAGATTTTTTTTTTTTAATTTTTAATTTATTTTACAATTTGGCAAAGAGAATTTCTCATGATATTTCATTTTATTTGCAGAGAATGAGAAGACTTTGTTCCCCGACTATGATCCACCACATAATCATAATCAACCCCCTCCTCCATTGGATGTGTCTACTTCACTTTCGAGTATGTTTGTTAATTTTTCTATATAATATACATTTTCTACATAAAATTTTCTAAATAGATGAATTGAAAATTAATTTTAATTTAGTTAATAAATTAGCAAAGCAAATTTCTCACTACATTTCATGTTATTTACAAATAATGAGAAGACTTTGTTCCCTGTCTCCTTCATTGGACGTGTCCACTTCACGTTCAAGTACATTTGATGATTTTTTCTATATATTATCTCTTTTCTACATAAATTGTTGCGGGTAGACAAGTTGGAATGAATTTTGATTTAGTTAATGATTTGGCAAAGGCATTTTCTCAAGACAATTCATATTTCTTACAGATAATGAGGATACTTTGTTCCCCGACTATGACCCTCCACATACCTTTCGCTGGCCCCCTCCTCCACCATTGGATGTGTCTACTTCACTTTTAAGTATGTTTGCTAATTTTTCTATACAATAGCCATTTTTGACATAAATTGTTATGAATAGTTGAATAGAAATTAATTTGCAATTTAGTTGACAGTTTGGCAAAGAGAATATCTCTTGACATTTCAATTTATTTGCAGAGAATGAGAAGACTTTTTTCCCTGACTACGATCCACCACATACCTTTCGTCAGCCCCCTCCTCCTCCGTTGGATGTGTCCAGTTCACTTTCGAGTATGTTTGTTAGTTTTCCTTTAATATACATTTTCTACATAAAATTTTGTAAAAAGATGAATTGAAAATTAATTTTAATTTAGTTAATAAACAGGTTAAGGAAAATTCTCACGACGTTTCATGTTACTTACAGATAATGAGAAGACTTTGTTCCCTGATTATGACCCTCCACATACCTTTCGCTGGCCTCCTCCTCCACCATTGGATGTGTCCACTTCACTTTTAAGTATGCTTGATAATTTTTCTATATAATAGTTATTTTTTCCATAAATTGTTCTAAATGGTTAAATAGAAATTAGTTTGTAATTTAGTTGATAGTTTGGCAAAGAGAATTTCTTATGACATTTCAATTTATTTGTAGAGAATGAGAAGACTTTGTTCCCCGACTACGATCCACCACATACCTTTCGTCATCCCCCTCCTCCTCCGTTGGGTGTGTCCACTTCACTTTCGAGTATGTTTGTTAGTTTTCCTTTAATATACATTTTCTACATAAACTTTTGTAAAAAGATGAATTGAAAATTAATTTTAATTTAGTTAATAAACTGGTTAAGGAAAATTCTCACGACATTTCATGTTACTTACAGATAATGAGAAGACTTTGTTCCCTGATTATGACCCTCCACATACCTTTCGCAGGCCCCCTCCTCCACCATTGGATGTGTCCACTTCACTTTTAAGTATGTTAGATAATTTTTCTATATAATAGTTATTTTTTACATAAATTGTTCTAAATGGTTGAATAGAAATTAGTTTGTAATTTAGTTGACAGTTTGGCAAAGAGAATTTCTTATGACATTTCAATTTATTTGTAGAGAATGAGAAGACTTTGTTCCCCGACTACGATCCACCACATACCTTTCGCCAGCCCCCTCCTCCTCCGTTGGATGTGTCCACTTCACTTTCGAGTATATTTGTTTGTTTTCCTATATAATAAACATTTTCTACATAAACTTTTATAAATAGATAAATTGAAAATTAATTTTAATTTAGTTAATAAATTGGCAAATGAAATTTCTCATGACGTTTCGTATTATTTACAGATAATGAGAAGACTTTGTTCCTTGACTATGACCCTCCACGTGACCATAATCAAACTCCTCCACCATTGGACGTGTCCACTACTTCACATTCAAGTATGTTTATGTTTCACAATTTTTCTACACAATATTTGTTTTCTACATAAATTCTTGTGAATAGCTTAATTGAAATTAATTTTTAATTTAGTTAGTAATTTGCCAATGAAAATTCTCAAGTTATATCAAATTATTTACAAATACTGTGAAGACTTTGTTGCCCCTATCCCCTCCACGTGAAACATTTTATAGGATATTTTTTATTTATTTGACACTTGAAAATTATGGTGAAAAAATAACACATCAAGGATGTATTGTACAATTATTGTGATAAAAATTAATTTTTATTAATTAAAAAATAATTGAATACTTGATATTTGAAGTTAATTTATAGAGATTAAAAAGATGTAGAATAAATTAAAATTGTGTAAGTAGTCTAACATGTTTACGTACCTGTTAATCCTTATACATATACGTGTTGTCTTATTCACTATGTATGTATAGTCATTATAGATTAACTCAAATTAGATAAGTTAGATCTACACCAAATTGTTTTATTTTTTATAAATACAATAAAATTTAAATCTAAAATGATCCCATCATAATGATTGTTCTTATTATCAAGCTAAAACACCAATTATTTTTGGTCTAGACAAAGTTTGAATTGTCAAAAGTTATAAATAATAAGATTTTATTTTAATTTCAATGACATAAACAAAGAATAAGTTACAAAATTATGGGTAACTTTATGGCGCCATGAACATGAAAAACTTTATGGTGTCTTTTCTTTTATCATTTTTGGTCCAACGGCATGGAATAACCTCTAATAACTTTATGGTGTACTAATAGGACTTCTTCGTTAACCCCAAAAAATTGTGTCATTTTACAGGTAATGAATAGGAGGGCTACAATCCTCTTCGTTCCAGAATGGGTGGCAACGTTTGCAAGACAAGACTCTAAATTTTTGTGATAGTTGGTTAAAAATAGAATAATATTAACCATAAATGTGGAGATGTCGTTTAGCATTTCCGGAAAGCTTTTGTATCTTGTCATCTAATATCAAGCTTGTCAAGGATTTTGTAGCTCAAACTCAACTGTTTGGCAATTAAAAATGGCACTTTCTATCCTAGTCTCTTTAATGTTGATAATTGGGTTCAAATATCCCCCTTTCGCAACTATCGAGCTATTAAATAAAATACGTAGTTTTAAGCAATTACTTTTTTCTATCATGTCATTGCTCTCAAACGTGAACAGAGTTCAATTCTTAAATTTTAGGTATATATATATTTTTTTGGATGAATTATTATAAGAGGTCAGATCGAGGTCTAAATCACTAGTGCTACTTCACATGGGAAAACTGAAATGAGGGACAAGCTGAATTCACTTATTTATTATATCCCTTTCTGGCGCAAACTGAAATGATATTTTAATTTCCAATCTTTTACAATGAAATTCGCCTGGAAGTACCAAAGAACACAAAACAGACCAACAAGTTAAGAAGAAAGAAATCACCATTTGTGCTTTAGAAGACATCATGATCTTACTATTGATTTTGGTAGTGGGTCATGTTGCCTATACATTTGCAAGTTCTTAATGGCTGGGACGTAACTATTACTAGATCCAGGGGACATGGCCCCTCCACAATTGTTTTTTTTTTATAATATATATAAATTTTGTAATACTTCATGGTTTGGGCCTTCAAAAGGACCTTTGCATGATAGTCACTCCATAAGTACAAACTTCTTGTAGAGTGAGGTGACAATGATTGAGGTTTAAATCTCTAGAAGAGAAATTCATACACATATATACATTTAAATTTGGGTTGAGTAGAATTCCTATTTTGTAAAAAAAGAAAAAGAAAAAAAAAAGGATAAATTCACTTTTAATGGATTGAAATTGGGAAAAGTTATTACTCTAACCAATTATAGATAATGCCAAAAGCCTTGCAGCTGAATTGGCACATTCCCATGAACAAAGTGCTTGGGGGTCTATGGGAAAAAGGGTTCGAACTGCGAGGTTTGCAATATATTGTAATTATTTCTTTCTCTCAAAAAAAAAAAAAAAAAAAAAAACCTATTATAGATAATTCAAGAGATTATTCACTTGTAGTTTATTGAGTTGTCTCATTTGGAGTCAAAGCACGGGGAAAAGAGAACAAGCCCATGAGCTATAACCATAAGTTTTCTTTAGGTTCTAGCTTCTAATATATATCCATAGTTTTGCTCAAACAGAAAATTCAACACTAATAATCTTAATCTCATATTGAGAACTTTTTTTATTGGGTGTATGCTGCATATCATCAAGCGCGGTAAAGATGAAACTAAAGAACATGTTTAGTTTTTGGCACCTAGCTACGAACAACAATATTTGCAGAAATCTTAAGCAGTAATGTTCTTTTCTTATTCGAAATGGGGTTATGTAATTTGTCAGCCCAAATTGGTGTAAAGCATGAACTGAACACAAGTCGAAAATTTCATGTCAAAATTATCAATCACCTTTCATGCACTAAATTGAGACTTTTTTTTATTACTTTTTGTTTAGAGAGTTTTAACCGAATTTCAGAGCTCTTATTCCACGATAAAAGACTTTCCCAATTGAGCTCTTTTTATTATTTTGTTGGCCTACAAATGTTATTGAGTTTTGGTTAAGGTGTTACGGGTGTAAAGTAGTTCTGCTCCTTAACCTAAAGTGAATAGCATTAGTTACACAAAACATAATCTTCCATGTTTTCCCACCTCATTTTATAAACAGGCCACAACGAGCCTAAAGCCAATGGAAGCCCAAATTTGTAGGCCTTTGAGAGTGACAACGCCCAAACTAAAACATTAGCTAAAAAGGCAAAAAACAACGAATTCCGCAGAATAAATCAAGAGCCCTAAATCTGCCACGATATGTTCTCAGCATATGCCCATAGTGGCCCAAGCCTAAAAATCCGAAGCCATGGGTCTAATAAAACTTGGGGAAGCTAGCCTAGGTAATCTTGCAGAACCAATACCCATTAGGAAGCCCAATTAGCAACCTAAGCTTGCAAAAGGAACCTAAGCCATCACCATTGAATCTAGGGGGGTACGATTTGTTCAGAAGGAGAGGGGAAATCTGAAGAAGTGGTTGTTCCTCTCTACCTCAAATCTCACCTACCCATAGTTTCTCCCTTGAAATACTATTTTCATTAATTACAAGGATGGAAGAAGAATGTTCACTTTTGGCAGATCCCAAACCTCACAGCTTTGAACATCCTTTGATAGTTCTCAAGTTTGCCGAAGTTAGGGTGACTCTTAACATTTAAGAGGAATACTCATATATATACATATTTTGGATTTACTTTATCTTTCACCAAAAGATAATCACTAACCCTTTTTACTTATTATTATGTTTCATAAAATGCTATTTGGGTTTTAATGTTTGTGTGCAGGCTAATAGTGGCAAAAAAGAAAAAGAAAGAACAAAGCCCATTGGCCCCATTCTACGGCAAAATAGGACCCAAGAGTGCTAATAGTACTTATGTTTTTATGCACAAACAAATTATTATTTTCTATATTAGAGACAGGGTTTGGGGATCGGATCGTAGGATTGGCATAAGTATCGTAAGATCCTACTTTTTAATTAAAATAATATACTAAAAAATACTCATAATTATAATTCATAATATGTACTCCATATTAAAGAAACATTGAAAAAAAAAAGTAATTTTTTTACACAAATTAGTAAATTACTAATAAAAGGAAAAGTATCAAATTACAATTATATAAACAGAGTTCAAAGTTCAAAAGTTACCACTCACAAAATACCAAATTCTAAGTTAAACAACTCAAAGCATATACAATTTCTCACATAAACAACTCAAACCAAACAACATAATTAGTAAAATACGGTATGCATTTATTATGGTAAGTATAAGGATGGATATTATTTGACATCTTTATAAAAGTATGTTTCAAAAATTCAGCATAAAGATATGAAAATGGTGAAAAATCTGTATGTGCATAGTACGGGTATAATACATTTATAAAAAGTGCGTAAAAAATAAGAAAATATTTACCATATACTTTTTTTTAGATAAATACAATAATCTTTGCATCATGACATTTTAACTCTTACCAAGTGTGATATAATTATTGGAACATCCAAATATAATCATGGTCACAAAACTAGCCAGGATTATTATGAGTTATGTAGAATTAGGGTTGAAATCTTCATTCACCCTATTATTGAATCATAAAAATAAATAATAAATAAATAAAACAAGTGAAATTCTAAGGACAAAAAAAAAAAAGAAAAAAAAAAAAAAGAAAAAAGAAAAGCTACAATACTTTCATAACAATCTTAGTTTTAGTTGCGGTGGGTTTGAATATAATATTTTATTATTTCATTTTATTTTATTTTGACTTATAGTGAGCTGACACTTCAACTATTATGAAATTTTGTTGTGTTTTTAGCACAACTCATAATAAATGGACCCAATATTATTATTATTATTATTATTATTATTATTATTATTATGTGTTGCATAATTATTTTGTTTTTATTTAATTTTAGGATTTAATATAGTAAAATATATTAAACTATAAGTCTATAAGAGCATTAGCACCATAATAGTTTCTATTTTACCATGTAAAAAGTTATTTTATCTATTATACAATATCATTTTACAATACACCAACATCTCAACTTTTATTTTAACATAAAATACATTAAAATAATATAAATTATACAATTAAATAATATAAAACTATCTATCTCTGTGATACCCCAATTTGATTGATTGTGTGATGTGTGTAGGTGTGTGATGAGTCCCACATCAGGTATTTACTGGGTAGATCTGAGCTTTATTAACAACTACAATGAGCCTCAATTGTGACTAGTCATTTTGAAGTATAGCGCAGATGTGGCTAACGCTTTTCTTTGGTCGTTACAATCTCTCTTCTCTCCAAATTCTGTCACTGCCTCTCTGTCTCTATCTCTCTCTCTCTCTCTCAACCACACCACCACCAACAATATGAGGCACCACCACACCAAAACCCATTGTTTAACTACCGCAACCACCACCAACCCAACCAAGAACAAAGCAGCAAACCCACACCATAGCAACCACTGTGACCTAAGAACAAAACACAACCACCATGATAAGAACAAAACAACCGTGGCCTAGCCATAACCACGACCTACAACCCCCAACTTCCACCACAAATGCCACCTTGACCACAACCCACGACCTCCTTGGCTTGACCATGAACTACCACACCAAAACCCATTGTTTCCACTACAACCACCACTAACCCAACCAAGAACAAAGCCCAGCAAACTCATTATCACAGCAACCACAGTGACCCAAGAACAAAATCACAATTACCCAGCCACAACCACGGCTCCACCATGGTTCCTTGATGTCCACGCCTTCACCACAGAAGCCGATCTCCATGCCTTCACCATAGACCCTTGTCTCCATGCTGATTCGAGAGAGAGAGAGAGAGAGGAAGGAGAGAGAGACCAAGACAAAGAGAGTGGGGAGAGAGAGGCTAAGATTACAAAGAGAGGGATGGAGTCTGAGCTGAGAAAAGAGAGACTTGGAAGCGAGAGAGAGAGAGAGAGAGAGAGAGAGAGAGAGAGAGAGAGAGAGAGAGAGAGGAGAAGTAATGAAATATAATAAAAACGATTTCACAACTTGCTACAGTATCTTCTAAAAGTACCATCTTACTGCTAAGTTGCAAAATTTTTTAGAAATAGCAATTGGGATAATGCTTGTTTTTGTTGGTTTGATGGTAAAAAATAGCAATTTGGGGGTTGCAATGCTAATGCTCTAACTATATAACTATGTGTTTGATTGAATAGGTTTGATATTATTATTATTATTATTATTATTTTTAACGCTTCATACCCCTTATTTCATGTCTGACACCATCAGGGATTCGTAATTCACTTAACCAACATTTTTGTTTTTTTAATTTGGAAAGTTGGAAACCAACGTATTTAAGAAACTGTCAATACCTATTGTCCCACACAAATAAAAATATTTCACATAACACTACAATGACACTCAATCATCAAGACCAAAGGTTTGGCTAGGTTTGGCTATCTTGGATGTGTTTCTCAAAGTACAGTTGATCATTATAAACATCATTCTAGTCATTATTAGCTGAATTAAATTATTTTAAAAAATCACCTCTGTAGTTAATGGTCTCTCTCACAATGGCATCACCCTCAAATTTCTTAGCTTTTCACACTCGCCTTCCACTCTCTAGTAGTCTAGTCTCTTCTCTTCTTTTTTTGTCTTTTATGATTTTATTTATTAGGTTAAAGTGACAACTGGCAACTAACATGAGTGTTAGGCTTTTATTTTTTACTCTCTTTTTTTAATCAATTTGGGTTAGGGCTACTAGGCTGATCTGTTTATTATATATTTTTATTAGTTTGGGGTCTTTGAACTGCATTTGGAGGCCCAAAATAAGCACACAAAAAAATATTAAATTTTCCTTTATAGCACAAGATCTTTAGTATCTCTATGGGATCGGAATTCTATAAGATCCGGATTGAAATCCCACACACATTTCACTTTATTAGAGATCTTAGTGAGATCCAGAACATTTTAGGAATGTAGGATCTTAGTATTTTAATATCATAAGATCTAGATAGGGATATTAATAACCATAAACTATACTACTACTATTTAAAGGGTTTTCTCTTGTTTGGAATGAACATTTTGGTGGTTAAAAAAAATACCCCTACACCCAATGTTTAAGTAAAGACAAAACTTGGGATAACCCAGTAAAAATACATATATAACTCTCACATAAATTATCTTAAAATTTAAGAGTGATATACTTATTGCCCCCCCTAGAATTTTGGAAAAAAATAACTTCAGACCTCAAATAGTTTCACACTTTCAACCCAATGAGAAAATTTTGATAGGGTAAATTACAAAATTAGTCCCTATCCTTTACACCATATCTCAATTTGGTCCTTAACTTTTCAATTGTTTCAATTTGGTCCCTAACATTTTTAGTGTCGTGTCAATTTAGTCACTGCTGTTATCTCTTAGATGGAAAAAGCTAATATGTCAAATGGAATAATAAAAAAATATTTTTTATATCACATCAACAGCCAACTGAACTGCCATGTCAGATTCAAAAAAATCTATTGCAAATGTTCACATGTGAGATTAGATTAGGGAAATTTCTAAATCCCTAAATTCATGTCTCTCATCAGGTTCATCTTCCTCTCCTCCATCACCTTTACTCTCATTCTCACTTTCCCAAAATGCATTCCCGCCAAAAGCACTTAACTCTTTCAAATGGCCCTTAGTTTTGCTTTCTCTCTCTGTGTCTATCTCTCTTCTTATATAACACCATCTTCCACAATCTCGCTCACATTAATATCTCTTTCTTCGATCTTTGTCTTTTTTCAGCTTTTTTTATTTTTATTTTTTTCAAACAAACCCATTTATTTCCAACCTTAATCTTATCCATTTCAAAAAGCTGAGAAAGATCGTGGTTTTGAATCTTTTGATCATTTTTAGCTTCTGGGTGTTATGTGTTGGGCTTTGGATTTTTTAAGTTGAAGTTGATATTGCTGGCTTAAAAATTCCACTCAGATTATTTTAAAAACAAAAAATAAATAAAATAAAACCATTTCAGATGTTCACATGTACAGATCAGTCTAGGGAAAATTCTAAATCCTTCCAATCTCTCATTAGATTCACCTCCCTCTCTTCTCCCTCCCCCCCCCCCCCCCACTCTCACGTGAGTCAAGAATCAAGATTAGAAATCTCACGTTTGAAAATTTGAAGTGGGGTTTTCTAAAAAAAAAATTGATGTGGGGTAACTAATATGGCATGAAAAATATTTTTTTATTATTCCATTTGACACATCAGCTTTTTTCATCCAAGGGATAGCAGCAATGACTAAATCGACACGTCACTATAAATATTAAGGACTAAATTGACACAAGTGAAAGGTTACAGACCAAATTAAGATATGGTGTAAAAGATAGGGACCAACTTTGTAATTTACCCATTTTGATACAGAGAACCCAGAATCAAAAATGAAATTTGGCCATTCATTGAGTTGTTGACCCATAGCTCCTCCAAAATAAGCAACAAAATAATTTTAATAAATTCAAACAATCACAAAAGGATATATAGGAAAAATAAATCCAAATCTTTTCTATTCAGGATTCTTACACTCTGTCTAGGAGTTCATAAGGAAATGGAATGGAATGGAATGGAATAGACTGGTCATTAAAGGAATGGAATGAAATGAATTTAGTAGGGAAATGAATGGAATGGAATTAAAAAATATCGTTTGGATGTTTTAAAATAAAGGAATTGAATTGAATGGAATGTAAGTAATATTGTTTGCAAGTGACATTGGAAGGAAAGGAATGAAATGAAATTATTTTATAATAACATTACTATTATACCCCTCAATTTAAAGAACATAAATAATGATTCTAGTTTAGGGGGAAAATTTTTATTGTAGCTAAAAATTAAGTTATATATATTTCTATGTTGTAAAGCAATTCATGCATCACATATTTATTTTCAACAAAATAAAAAATGTCTAAAAATGCAAACAAATATCTTTTAAAACAAAACTATAACGAGTTTGGCCAAAACAAAACAAAATAACAAAATAAAGCAAATCTAAAGTTGGCCAATAAATCCCACACTTTATAATTTTTAGGCTTAGACATCAGTGTCAATAGGACATATTTGCGCCCTTGATCTGGGCAACCAAAGAACAACTCCTTATACGTTGGATTTTCCATAAAAAATATGTAGGTCTTAGTGTTTGATGTTGGATCAAAGTCTAATACGCCTAAAGCTGCGTGAACTTCTGCTCCATATGACTTTGAAAAGCACTTTGCCACAACCTCAGTCACCCTATCAATTTCCATTGATACAATATCAAATGACTAGGAAATTACATTCCCAAGTTCATCATCTTCTGTCAGTCTTCATTTCTTGCTTTTAGAAGACATTGCATCTTGTGATAACACTCGAGAACGTGCAACATTAATTTCTAGTGACTTTTGATCATCTTCGATTGCAAAAGGGACCTAAGCCATCAACATTGAATCCAGAGAGGTACAAAAGGGACCTAAGCCCCTAGTGGACTAGCTAGAAGTGAATTCTGGCCCAAACTCCACTGGGCACCTCCCCAATACCCTTGACAGTTACAATCACTAGACTTTGTTTGGTCGTTCATTCGCATCAACTTCTCTTAGATGGTCGTTAAGGTAAAAGGGACCGAAGGCATCTCCTCTCATTGATCGATTAGTCAATATGACATCCCTTAAATGGACATACTGTAATTTAGCCCAAAAAAAAAAAAAATATATATATATATATATATATATTTTTTGGACAGACTGTCATATCACATATGCCACAACAAAATTTAAGATTATATGTATAAATTGTTGTAAAAATACACCTACATCAATTTATGTATTATTATGTAGATATGTATTATTATGTAGATATTGTTGGCTTTAGGGCCTATACCCATCAAGATTTTGTTCTCCCCCAAAGCATACAACAGTGGGGAAAAAGGCCTCTACTCATTAAAAGGAGGTTACTACTTATAAACACATCTCTATGTGCGTCCCTAGACGATGTAGGATTCTGTGGATTGCAAGACTCCTTTTGGGTTCCTACAATCCACCCCCTTATGGGCACACATGTCCTAACGTGTAAGCCCACACTTCTGACTAGGGCATGACTCTAATACCATCTATAACGACCTCACTCCAACTGTGTAGATAATAAGATGTGAAGTATTTTAAAAAATAAGTTTGTAAAAAAAAAAAAATAATAATAATAATAAAAAAAAAAAAAAAAAAAACTTAGGTTCATATGATAAAGTAGATAGATTTTTTTTTTTTTTTTTTTTTTCACAAATTGATGTGAATGCTCTAAGAAAACCATTATGATGAAAACCAAGGTTTGAATTTTAAAAAGTGAGTATGTAAAATAAATAAATAAATAAATAAAACCTTAGGTTCATATGGTAAAATAGATAGATTTTTTTTAAACAAATTGATGTGAATGCTCTAAGAAAGCCATTATGATGAAAACCAACGTTTGAATCACCTTTTTTTTTTTTTTTTTTTTTTTTTATAATGGGCAAGTTGAAAATTATACCCATAAAGTTTGAGGATGTTTGAATTTTCACCCTGAATTTGAATTTTATACCCCCAAATTCTAATATTTTAAGATGTAAAATCTAAACACCCCCAAACTTTAAGAAATAAAATCCAAACACCCCTAAATTTTATGGGGTAAAATCTAAATTCTAAAACATCAAGGTATAAAATCCAAAGACCCTTAAACATTAAAGGTATAATTTGCAATTTACCATTTTTTTTAAAAAATTATATAGACAAGTCGTTAACATATATGGTCAAAATAAGGAAAAATAGGTCAAGAATTGGTAAAAATCGGGAACTAGTCTCTTTTCTAGTTCACTGTTCCGATCTTTAAAACCGTAAATACTAATGAGCTATGAGACACTTGACAAAATTTTTTTTTTTTGATGGGAAATACTTCAAAAACTTTATTAATCAGCAAAGATAACAACTACATCCTGGTTGAGAGCTTGTTCAAGAAAACAAGGAATCTCTTCAACCCAAATAGACAAGTCTTCAATGCTTAAAGCATGTTTTGCAAGTAAATGGGTTGGCCTATTGCCATTACGACCAACATGTGAAAAATCTACACATCTGAAAGAATGGGACATGGAAACTGAACTGAAGAACAGCGCTGCTACTGATGATGGAGGAGGAGACAGGTCCTAAAGTGCATTAATCAACGTCAACGAGTCACTTTCAAGAGTGAAATCTTGAATGGACAAATCCCTTGCAAACATAAGACCCAACTCCATGGCCTCAGCTTCAGCTTCAATGGCACCCAAAGGAACTTCAAGCTTCCTGCTACATGCCCCGATCAGTTGACCCTCAGCGTCCCTAATCAATATCCCCACACCTGCCATGCGTTGCTCCTTGAAAATTGCACCGTCCACGTTAATTTTGTATCGGTTCAGAGAGGGAGGATTCCATTTCACAGGTTCAGCTGGTGGTTACATCCTGGTTGAAAGCTTGTTCAAGAAAACAAGGAATCTCTTCAACCCAAATAGACAAGTCTTCAATGCCTAAAGCATGTTTTGCAAGTAAATGGGGTGGCCTATTGCCATTACAACCAACATGTGAAAAATCTACACATCTGAAAGAATGGGACATGGCAATTGAATTGAAGACCAGCGCTACTACTGATGATGGAGGAAGAGACAGGTCCTAAAGTGCATTAATCAACGTCAGCGAGTCACTTTCAAGAGTGAAATCTTGAATGGACAAATCCCTTTCAAACATAAGACCCAACTTCACGACCATAGCTTCAGCTTCAATGGCACCCAAAGGAACTTCAAGATTCCTACTACATGCCCCGATTAGTTGACCCACAGCGTCCCTAATCAAGATCCCCACACCTGCCATGCGTTGCTCCTTGAACACCGCACTGTCCACGTTAATTTTGTATCGGTTCAGAGAGGGAGGCTTCCATTTCACAGGTTCAGCTGGTGGTTGCTTCGAGTTTCCAAACTCCGTCACACATGCTTGGTAAGCATCTAAATACTCCACCGCCCCTTGCAGCAATGCCTGACATGATTTCTTCGCCCCTCCATTCCTACACTCATTCCTATTTCACCAGAGTGCCCAAGCCACCACGATCAGCGTGTCCACTTTGCTGTGCTCCCACTGGGCCACCATAACCATGTACCATAACATGTCCATGAACGAACCAAATTGCTGGATCCGAGATTCCTGAAACAGAGCAAACAAACACCAAATTTCACTGGCTCTTTGACAATTCCAAAAGACGTGGCTCGATGTTTCTTCAGCCAATTTACACTCATCACAGCAGCTGTCCGAAAGTACTTTCCATCTTACCAGGTTCTCTTTCATGGGCAGCACATCTCTGCAAGCTCTCCAAGCAAAATGACGGATCTTGTGTGGGATATTGCGGCTCCAAATAGATCGCCATAACCTCCTCAAATGACTTCCATCAGATCCGAATCCCACCTGTGCATCTGGTCTCATCTCCATAGCAAGTTTATAAGCACTACAGACGCTAAAAAGGCCATTGTTTGTCAGCGCCCACACTTGCTTATCTTCTGGCATATTGGCACACAGAGCAATACCATAGATCAAATCCGCTTCATGAGGAAAGAAAATGTTACTCACCAAATTTGTTTTCCAAGCACCCTTCTCTTCATCAATCAGTTCTACAACTCTAGAATCCTCAGGTATGTAGTTTACCGGGGAGACAACTTCATAAGTAGAGGGAGAGGGCAACCATTTATCCTTCCAAATCATTATGCTACGACCATTACCAACTTGCCACCGTCTGCCTTTTTGAACTATATCTTGGGCAGCCATTATACTCCTCCATGCAAAGGAAGGATTTCTACCAAGACTAGCATCAACAAACTCATAATTAGGAAAATATTTGGACTTAAAAACGCTATACAATAGAGAATCAGTCTCGGTCTGGAGCCTCCAACCTTGTTTTGCTAGCATAGCCAGATTAAATTATTTTAATTGCTTGAAACCCATACCTCTACAGGCCTAAGGAGCACAACGTTTCTCCCAACTAATCCATGCCATTTTCCGTTCCCCCTTGCACTACCCCAACTAGAAATTCCTGATCAGGTTTGTCATCTCATCACAAAGAGAGTCAGGAATTTTAAAGCAACTCATAGTTTACATTAGAATAGCTTGGGCTACAGCTTTAATCAAGACTTCTTTACCAGCTTTGGACAATAATTTTTCCTTCCAACCGGCCAATTTCTTAGCCAATTTTGCTTTCACTTCCATGAAGGTATTCTTCTTATTCCTTCCCACCAAAGATGGAAGACCCATATACTTCTCATGCTAACGGATCACTTGAGCACCAAACTGAATTTTTATCTCATCCTGGATCTCCTTAGCTGTGTTAGGGCTAAAAAACAGAGAAGTTTTGGATCGGTTCAACTGTTGGCCATATGCTTTCTCATACGTGCTTAGTATCCTTTGTAAGACGTCACACTCCTCAATAGTGACTTTGCAAAAAATTAAACTGTCATCTGCAAAAATAGATGAGACAAGCAACGACCTCCCCTACCCATAGACGCTTGACAATTTATTAATATATATACTCTAATTTCCATTGATACAATATCAAATGACTGGGAAATTACATTCCTAAGTTCATCATCTTCTACCAATCTTCTTTTCTTGCTTTTAGAAGACATTGCATCTTGTGATAACACTTGAGAACGTACAACATTAATTTCTATTGACTTTTGATCATCTTCGACTTCAAAGTTCTCCAAAGAAACTTCATTTTGAGATACCAAATTATCAATCTCATCAATAGTGGTCGATGCAGCATACCTAGCACGTCTCTCCTTTGCAATTTTAGCATGATCACCTTTTGCTCTATCTTTAGCCCAAAGTGGTGTCATCTTAGAGTAGTTGGGCATAGGTGTTGTCATCCACTTCTTGGCTTCAAGTTTAGACTGTTACGAATCAAGAAAAATGGTTATATTACAGATATAATTATGTAATTCAAAATTAAACTCACAAAAAATGGTAATTTTCTGCTATGAGTGGCTCCCAAACTTCTGGTTCAGTTGTCTATATATTTAAAGAATCATTCCATCCAAAACCATTCAATCCATCTTTAAATATATCATAGCATTCATGAAAATTATTTTTCAGTGTCTTTTGTTGATTTTTCACCTTATCCTTATTAATCTCCATGAGAAAATTTTCAACCAACTCTTTCACTATGTCATCAAATGCCTTAAAGGTAAAAGTTCCATTAACTCTACCACCTATGATCACTTGATGTAAAAAAGCATCCAATAAAGCATCATCCATAACACTACTCCATTGTACTTCTTTACTTGGATCTCCACCATTTTTCTTTGATATCTTACCCATGCTACAATTAATAAGACAAAAAACACATATAAAATATTGTTTAGATATTAATATTAATTATCAAAAGATAGAGAGCAATATCAAAATGAAAAGAGAACGACATGACAACAATAAACTCAAAAACTATCACATTTGGACATAGTTTTGCCACATGACTAATGCTATAAAATCTCTTATAATATCTCATTGCCTAGCATGCTCATCATCTTCTCTAGGAGTAGGGGCCGCACGTTCACAATGAAAATGTAAAACCTCTTCATCAACTTCGGCAATAAGACTTTCATCAGAATCGACACCCATTAAATAATTATGAAGTATGCAACATGATAAAATGAATTCATTTTGTGTCAACACAATAACTAGGCTCTATAGTACTTGCTATGAATTTAGGAGGACAAGCAGAGGACTCTTTTAAATGATAACCCACTCCAATATAAAGTGCAATCAAACGACTTCTATTCATGTATCCAACATCAACAAGATAATATTTACCTAATAAACACTAACAATTGTTAATTATATACTATAATTTTTTTAATTATAAAGAATGCATCCTAATACGTATTTGAATTAAATTTTCCTTGTGGGATTTTCAAATTATCGTTTCTAGTTAAATCATTCTTTATTATTCTTGAATCTGAAGCAGTTCCTTCGCAACCTGGTAGTACATACGTGAATTTCAAATCAAATGAGTATGCCACCAACACATTTTGTGTTGGGTAACCCTTCCTACCCCGATATCTTTGTGCATCCTCACTAGGCACTTTGACACGAACATGTGTTCCATCAAGTGCCCTAGTACAATCCTAAAATTAACAATATCTCTCAAACACATTTACCTTAAAATATATTTATACTAGACTACTATCAAATATAAAATATAAACATGATATATTTACCTTAAAATATGGGTTGAACCTACTACTCTATAGCATTTCTAGTGGCACTTGGGTTCCATCAGGTTGACGAAGAAATTGATCCTTTAACATAATTATTGACCTTAACATGTTAGGTTCTAAAGACTTAGGATCTAATGTATTTAGAACTCTAATGTGTGATGTTGGCAAACCATGATCAAAACAAGTGTTTGTCTTGTTTTAGACTTGCTCAAAGTGTGTGCGTTAATGTAAATTTGGAATCGAGTGATTCTAGAAGTATTGGTGACTTTCAACCTAGCTCGATCGATCGAATCTCGAGCAAAATGTGCTTTTCTGTAGAATTCCAACTCAACCTTAGCTCATTTAAAACATTTAGGGTTTTATATTTTGCCCCAGGTATATAAGGCAAACCCCAGCCTTGTTTTACAGGTTGCTCATATTGCGGTTTGTGTAAATCTCTTGTGAGATCTGTGAGGAGCTTTCCTTTACACAAGCTTAGGATTATCAAGAGGAGATTCGTTCAAGAACTTGATGATCATTCAGTTGTTGCATTAAAGAACTAAAAGAAACACAAGCGGGTGTGCTTGTATTTGCCGGAGAATCCAAGAAAAAAGGAGTCCGTGGTCTTGGAGCTTGCACATGGTCGTGTCAGTAAGTTTCTACTGGTGGGTAGCAATAGGATGTTAGAGGTCTAAGTCCTTTTGCAAAACTTTGATTCTTTCATAGTGGATTCAGGATTATCTTGAGGATAGCTAGGTCAAGTCCTCCCCAGGTTTTTACCGTGTGGTTTCCTGGGTTATCATATCTCTGTGTTATTTATATTTTCGCCGCTTTGCATTGATATGTTATATTTGTGTTAACCTAGATTTGTTAATTTGACTAAGTAATCACTTAGCTAATTACCTAGGTTAATCTGATTGTGGTTTTAAGGAGTCTAAAAACAAACATAACACATTATGAAAATGGTGACTAATGGTCTCATTAGAACGACAAAAAAGAAGGAAATAGTACGGTTCTTCACATTATGTTATAGAATGTGAAGAAACTTGGCAACTTGCTCTTCAACCGTAGCACGTTGTGTGGCTTGAAGATCACCGTCTCTTTGCAAAATGTCACACAAACCATGAAAAGCTTGTGGACCCATGCATATTACATCATAGCTTTTTTCACTGGTCCTAAGTCGAGACATTATTTCATCATGAACTTTTTGTCTTTCTATGATTGATTGTGTAGGAATGTGGGGAACATGTCTTTTTAGTCATTGCCTTCGATGGATAATGTAGAACAAATAACGGCATGCAATATGAACCAAGGCTAGTTTCCGCATAAAGTCTGAAAAAATTATGGTCTCAAGTACCTCATCATTCAAATCCATCTAAATAAATCAAGACTCTCCTAATAAAAAAATAAAAATAAAAAACTCATCTTTACATATATATAAACCAAACAAACAACCCCATATCCTTCACCCATCGCGGCTTGCTGCAAAGAGCTCTATCAAGTTGAAGATCTGACCAGCCAACCAGGGACAATCAGCGCAAATCTAGCCTCCAGGCCCTTTACGACTCCACTACTGTATTTATCTCTCTTTGAATCCCTTTCTCTGTTTGTATATTCAAACATGTTCACTTTCAGTTTAAGACTCAGCTGCTCTTTGTTTTAGTTAAGTGATGAAAAACTATAGTAACTCATAAAATAGTAATATAAATAAGGATTGTTAATTATATTATTATTTTATTGATTGATATTTTTCATTGATGAATATAGATTGATATGTTGATACATGTAGTTCAATCAAACAAAATAAGATCATTGTGTAGTACTATAGAGGACTAGTACCTATATTGTTAACTTGTGAGTGATCATCAGTTCGCTTTATATTCAATGTAATTTTTATGTCTACATTGCAATTTCAATGTAAACTTATATGATAGACATACAAAAAGTAATTTATATTGTACATATTTGTAAAGAAATGATAAATATTGTATATGTTTTGCAAATGTAAATAATATTTGTCACTTTTTTTTATACAATATAAATTTATATTATAACAGAACAATGTATAAGAAGAATTTCCCTATATTTTAATTTATAATAGTGTTTTTATAATTATAGTATTTGCTTGAGCAATTAAATTAAGCCATTCATTCATTCATTCTTATAGACTTGTTTATTAATTTTATGAAATAAAGTTTTTTTTTTTTTTTTGTCATGATTTTTTTTAAGTTAAAAACTTTTATTATCTTTGGCTTTGGTTTCGCCACTAACTATATGGATACTTTCTTCTTCTTCTTTTTTTAATTTTTTTTTAATTTTTTTTATTAACTTATACTTTGCCCCTTAACTTGAAAATCTTGGATCTATCCCCTAACTATAGAAAAAAATTATCACATGTGACAGTGGATATTACTTCGGAAATTCTTCTTTTATCCTTTTTTTTTTTTTAATTTATTTATGTGAAATCAATATTGTTGATAGATTTTATGAACACATATATGGTTAATGACAAGACATGAACCCTAACCCTTGCCCTCCACACCCCACAAGCACCTATACTTATGAAGTGACTATCGTGCCAAAGATGCACGATGGTAACTTTTATTTATTTTTTTAAATGCACTTAATTTTCTTCAGGACTTAACTCTTAATTAACTTAATTTATAAATAATTATTAGACTAAATCAAGGTATTAAATATTTAAATGGTCCAATTTCAAGAGTGCCTTGATATGTGCAAAATGATTGATATTGGCTATTCGTTTTTAGACCCCTTAAACACAACCAGATTAATCTAGTTATTTAGCCATGTGATTAACTTAGGTAAATTATGCAAATCTAGGTTAACACACATATATCATATTATTGTAAAGCGCAGAAAATAAAGAACACAACAATAAGATAACCCTGGAGAACCAAACTGATAAAAAACCTGGGAAGGATTTAATCTAGCTATCTTTAAGGTAAAACAAATCCACTATGAAAGAATTGAAGTTTACACAATAGCGACTTAGACCACTAACATCCTATTGCTATCTCGAGTAGGGAACTTACTACCACGACCGCGTGATAACTCTGAGTCCACGGACTACTTCTTTCTTGGATTCCCAGTAAGTACAAGCACTTCCGCTATCTTTAAGCTCTTGAAGCAGCAACGGAATTGATCACCAAGCTCTCGACATCAATCTTGAGATTGGAAACCTTAAGTGTATGTGAAGACAAACACTTCTAGATCTCACAAAAGATTCACACACATAGCATAAAGGGCAACCTCTAAACATGGCTAGGGTTTTCCCTTTTATATTTAAGACAAAACATAAAACACTACATGTCAAACGAGCTTGGGCTGAGTTGGAAAATTCTGTAGAAAAACAATCTGCACAAACTTCGATCAATTGAGTCTAATTCTCAATTGATCGAGCCAGGTAGATTTACACAGTAAATCCTGCAAAACACTCGATTCCAACTTTACACTTAAACACACTTTGAGCAAGTCAAAAACAAGACTAAACGTTTTGATCATGGTTTGCCAACATTACAAATTGAATTTCTAATACATTTAAACCTATATTCTTAGAACCCAACATTGGCTTCTTTGAGGCGCGCTATACATGGTCCATTAATAGACCTATGGGGAAAATTGTTCAAGAGAGGATAGACCGGGTCTTTGTCAATATTGAATGGAATGCACTTTTTCTAGAAGCTTGGGTGGAGCACCTTGAAAGAGGCCATTCTAATCACTGTCCAGTCCAGCTTCACTAGGAGAGAGGTCAAAATTTCAAACATGATCGGCCTTTTAGATTTCAGCCAATGTGGCTCTCCCAGCCCTCCTTTCTAGGGGTAGTGAGAGATGCCTAGGCAAATCCTAGCTCCATGTTGCATGCTGTCACTAAATTCACTAATAAGGCAAAGAACTGGAATCCGAACGTGTTTGGTAATTTGTTTCACCAAAAAAATCGGATCCTCGCTAGACTTAAGGGTGTGAAAATAGGCCTTTCCAACAGACCTAATGAGTTTCTAGTCTGCATTGAAACTGAATTACGCGCCGAATTGGCTAAGGTTTCAGCTTTGGAAGAAGAATATTGGGCCATGAATTCTCGTATAACCTGGTTGGTTAAGGGAGACAAAAACACTACCTTCTATCATACCTCTGCTTTGGTTCGTCGAAACAGAAACCGTATTTCCTGCCTAAAAGATCATTTTGGTAACTGGATGAACGAGGAAAGGAAAATTGCTGATTTTATTAGGAATGGCTATTCAGAGCCTTTTATGTCCAGTCACAGCTCCTCTACTCTCCTACCTTAGGACCCCCCCTTGTTGGAATTCTTGCTTGAAGGAAGATGAGATTGTTAAATTTTCAAATCCGATATTTGATGAGGAAATCTCAAGTGCCCTCTGGTCTCTTAAAGCCTTTGAAGCCTCAGGCCCAATGGCCTTCATGCGAGATTCTTTCAACGCTTTTGGCTGCTTGTCGGAGAATCAATCAAAAAGGAAGTTAATCAGATTTTCTCTTCCCCCACTATGTCGAAGTATCTGGATAGGACCCTCATTACTCTTATTCCCAAGTGCAGCAATCCTGAGTCCCTTAGCAATTACCGACCTATTAGTTTATGTAACACTGTGTACAAGGTGGTTACTAAGATGATTGTGGCTCGAATTCGGCCCATACTCTCGAACCTTATCTCTCCCTACCAAACAATGTTTGTGCCTGGTTAAAAGGGAGTAGACAATGCTGTACTTGTCCAAGAGCTTATTCACTCTATGTCAAGGAAAAAAGGGAGAGGGGTGCTCGTGGCAATAAAAATTGATTTGGAGAAAGCTTTTTGATCGTCTTGAATGGAGCTTTATTCGTGACACCCAAGGCCTCTTTAAGTTCCCTAGCCATCTAATCTCTTTGATTATGAGCTATGTGACTACATCTTCCATCTCCGTTCTCGATAATGGTGGAGCTCTTGAGCCTTTTCTTCCCTCAAAAGGCATTAGGCAAAGGGATCCCCTGTCCCCCTACCTTTTTATCCTCTACAAGGAAGTTTTGGGAGTGCTCATCACTGAAAAATACGATGCCAAGTTGTGGGACTTGATAAGTGCCTCAAAAGGAGGGTTAGCTTTTTCTCATCTTTTTTTTGCAAACGATCTTATCTTGTTTGTAAAAGCGGATAGGAAAAATTGTGTGGCTATTAGAGATGCTCTTGATTCCTTATGTTCTTTGTCGGGCCAAAAAGTAAGTAATGCTAAATCCAAGGCGTTCTTTTCTCCTAATGTCAGCGCTGAATCAAGAGCTGAGTTATGTGAAATTTTGGGTTTTAGGTCCACTCCATCTTTAGGGAAGTATCTAGGGTTCCCCATAAAACATTCAAGTATGCATCAGGACTTTGGGTTCATTATTGAGCAAGTCCAAAAGCGCCTCACTAGATGGAAGGCGAATTGCTTTCTTTTGCTGGTCGACTAGTTCTCACTCAATCTGTTATTACCACCGTGCCTAATTATCCAATGCAGTGTGTAGCTCTTCCTACAAAAGTGTTCAGCAATGTGGACAAATTGAGTTAAAATTTCCTGTGGGGGTCAACTGAAAATAAAAAGAAGTTTCATCTTGTTAATTGGCAGAAAACTACAAAGCCCAAATCTGAGGGTGGCCTCGGTATTCATGTAGCCAAACCTAAGAACATTTTCCTTTTAGCAAAGCTCAATTGGAGGTTAATGACTGAGACACCTTCGCTTTAGAGTAGGGTTCTTCATCATAAGTACAGGAAGGATAGAAGACCAACTCCTGCTATTTTGAAGCTTCAGACTTGCTCCAACACTTGGTTGGCGATAAGGAAAGGCGAGGCCATTTTCAAGAAAGGGTCTAAATAGGTTGTTGGCAATAACAGTCAGCTCTCCGTATGGGATAAAAAATGGCTTGATAAGGGACCGTTGAGAAGCCTCATTTAAAGACCTCTCAATCACGGGGAAGAAAATACCCAGTTAAAGGAGATTGCTAGCTATAGTGGGTGGAGTTAGCATTACATCTCCTTCGCTCTTCCTAATCATTTGTTAGCTGCCATCAAAGCCACCCTGATATCTTTCTCAGCCTTGTATGAAGATCGTCTAACCTGGTAGTCTTCCTCGAGTGGTGCATTTGATCTTAAAGAGGCGTATAGGTTAGCTAGATTTGAAGGCATTGATGATGAAGCTAGTCCCTTTGAAGGCGAGTGGATTTGGAAGACCCCTACTATTCCGAAGGGAAAATGCTTTCTCTGGCAATGTCACCAAAATAGCATCCCGGTCTGTGCAATCCTCGCTTCTCAGAGCATGGATATCCTTCCTTCTTGCCCTATTTGTATTGGAGACGATATTGCACGTGTTAAGGGACTACCTTTTTGCTCAAGGATTCTAGAAATATTTTCCTCCTCCTTTGCAGGATTCTCTATTTTATGGCACTGGTGTTGCGAACTGGATGAGATTGAATTGCGGTAGCACTTACTGTACCTTTTCCTCGGGGATCACTAAGGGCGACATTTTCCTTTTGGTTTGTGGGGATTGTGGCTTCACCGCAACAATATAATGTTTGGCCGACAAAAGGTACGGACTGACCTGAAGAAGGATGTGGTGGCTAAAGCCACTGAATTTTCTCCACTTGGAGTCAATGCTAGAGCGAAGGGCCTTCGCACAACTATTCAGATTCATTGGCAGCGTCCCCCAAAGAATTGGGTTAAGCTAAACACTGACGGATCATCGCTTGGAAATCCTGGACTGGTAGGAGGTAGGGGGCTGCTGCGTAATACCAATGGAGAATGGATGAAAGGCTTTGCAAGGGCCACAGGGATCACAACCAATGCTACTACTAAGCTCTGGGCTCTGTGCGATGGAATCCAATTGTGCATAGCGTTAAAAATCCCTGCGGTGATCATAGAACTGGATGCGAAGGATGTGGTTGACTTACTGCAAAAGGAGACTCGTAATCAAAATGGTCTTGATGCCATCCTCGGAGATTGGAGGGCTTGAGAGAAATTACGAGGGTTTTGATCCAACATTGTTATAAGGAGACCAATAAATGTGTCGATGCCTTAGCTAGGAGGGGAGCTTTTCTTCCTTAAGACTTTGTAGTTTTCCTGGAACCCCTTTTTGATGTTGCCTTGCTAATTAGTCTAGACAAAGCTAGGGTCACCACTGATCGGATTGTCAATGTTCCTAGTGTTGTTGTTGTTTAGCTTTTAATGAAATTGCCTTTTTACCACAAAAAAAAAATATATATATATATATATATATATATATATATTTAAATGGTGCAGGACACCATAGAAATGATATCCCAAAATGTTATATTCACTACTCAGTTGAGGCAGGAATTATATGAGGACAAAACTTATGTACAGTACCTTAGATGTTGTTCCTTAGGTTTCCATTTTAAGATTTTTTCATGTGACTACTTAACTTAAAAAATACACTTCTATCCATGAGAAAAAAGTCACATAACAGAATTTTAAGAAAAAAACTTAAGAAATAACACCTAAGTACTGTACCTAAGTCCTGCTCATTATATTGATATACAACATGTTCTTTTTACATAATAGGGATGGCATTTAAAGTTCTAATTACTACTCATTTTGCCATTTTCAAACCATAAAATCAATTTTTTCTATTTTCAATTATTAATTACACCTATTACAAAAATGAGAGAACTAATGATTCAACAACCAAGAATTTTGGGGTTTTGATCCTTTGAAAACTTCAATGAAACAATGATTGCCGAGCTTTGCTTGGTGGATTTTATCTGACAAGGATAGTTTTTGTATCGAAATAGTGAGAGCTAAATACCGTGTTGGATCTAATTGGCTTACTTTAGAGCTCAAAAATGAAATATCTACTGGGCATGTGACAAAAGTTTGTACTCGTAAGATATGGTGTTGTAATACTATAGTTAACACATTTTATAGGACATGGTGATTATGTCGTCAAAATTCGAATTGGGAGAGCACTTTTTTTCCTAGTAATTTAAGTGTCAAATACATGTTTAATTTTTTTATAAAAAAAAATTCTAAGCTATTTAAACAGCAATTCTAATTAAAGGACATGTTGGTTATGTTGACTATTTCAACATTCGAATTGGGAGAGCAAGTTTTTCCCCTAGTAATTTTTATTTTGATACATTTCCTCCTAGTAATTAAAGTGTCAAATCTCAAATACATGCTTAATTTTTTTTTTCTAAGCTATTTAAACAGCAATTTCAATTAAAGTGTCAAACAAACTAATTTAAACTTTCTAAATATGTACAAATGATTAAATCAATTAAAGAAATAAAAAAGACATGATTGAAGTAATCTTGCAAATTACATCAATATGCATTTTATAATTAGGTACATGCACAAACAAAATCAATTAGTAATAACAAGAAGATTGATATAATATGTTCTTATTTAACATATTCCCTAATAAATTCTTAAGAAAATTTTGTGAGTAAATTACATCAATTTTAGCTTTTTGTTATCGGAAGTAATGATAATAAACTTTCTATACAAGTGAAAGTCAAAATAATTGTATAAGATATTTAACTTTACAAAGAAAAAAAAAATAGCAATAATACTTTCCATACAAGTGATTTTTTTTTTTTTTTTTTTGAGAAACAAGTCATCCATTGCATAATTTGCATTAATTATGTGCTAGAAAATCAGCATAAACTATATTGTCCATATCTGGTGGAATAGACTCCATTCAAACCAACAAAAGAAAAAAAATTCTTGCTCTCTAGGTTAAGGCATGTGCAACCACATTTCCTTGCCTCAAAGTATGAGAGAAAGAAAAACTCCTTAAGGAGCTAACAAAAGATGAAGTATTAGAAATTATGTGACCAAAAGAGGATGATAACATATTTCCTCTTTGCAAAGCTTTGATACCAACAAGAGAGTCACCTTCAAAAACAGTCATGCAAAACTATTTCCTGAACAAATTTGACAGCTCACCTCATAGCTAACATCTCCAAGATTTCCCCCGATGAAGTTTTAGGAATTTTTTCAGAAAGAGCCACCATTACCTCACCACGAGAGTTCTGAAAAATAATCCCAATTCCTGTATTATCGTTCTCTTCAAACATTGCTCCATCAATTTTTTTTTTAAACTCACCCACAGTAGGCGTTGTCCGTCTCTTTTTTCTGCTTGGAGCGGTACTCCTTGGCAGGACCTTAATTCTTTGGAAAGCTGAAAGGAAGCTATGGACAGCTTCAGGAATTCTGTCTAGAGGTTGGGTAGACTTGTTCAACCTTGTTTTATTTCTATACGACCAAATGAACCATGCTATGTTGTCGAAAATTTCAGGAAAACGAGGTTGAGTCATAATTCGGTCACATAGCTCAGAGAACGTCCCCTGTGCAGCTTCAAACCTGTTAACCCACCCAAAATCCATTCCCCCCACCTACTTTACAGCTTCACATTCCCATAAAGCATACATGGCATCTTCAGCTCGATTCCCACAGAGATGGCATGTAGGGTCCGAGAGAACTTTCCTTTTAAGCAAGTTTGATTTTGTTGGCAAACTATTGGTACACTCCTTCCATAGGAAATGTTTAACTTTGCCAGGGATTTTCATTTTCCACAACCTCGACTAGAAAGTTTTTATGCTATCAGAGTTTGACAGAGATGCAGCTTCCTCTCTTGACACATCACATAAAAGTTTATATCCTGTCTTCACCGTGCAAATGCCATCACCTGCTAAAGGCCAGAAAAAATAATCAGATTGCGGGTTAGAACATAGAGGCATTGATTTAATGTTTTGTGCTTCAAACGGCAAAGAACATTTATCAATTTTTCTTGAGTCCCACCACCCCGTATCTCTGTTTATAAGGTCAACCACACAAGAATCACCACTCAACTCTGAGGGAGGCGATAACACTCTGCCACTTGATGCGTGCTACTTCGTGCTACTTTTGTTGTACTACTTCATGGTAGCACGCATCAAGTGGTCAAAGAAGAAAACCCAAAGCTCAGTGGGATAAGATTGGCAACAACCAAAAAAATAGTACAACCAAAACCTGAATGCAAAAGGCAACAAGAAGGCATGTTGTATAAGATTAGGAGGAACAATTTTGATGTAACAAAATTGCAGCAGTATAAAACACATTTTCCAATAGAACTAAATTTTCTTTCTTTTCCACATTTTCTTAGAAACCAATAAGAATATAAAGGCATATAAAGTCTAAAAACAAACCTGATAATGAATATACAGAAACAATAACATTAATGAAAAGGAAAAAAAAAAATACACCTTGTGGTGATTAAGTAAACGTTTGGATCCCACGTCCAGCGTTCACGTTTTGCATTTCTTCTTCTTCTTCTTCTTCTTCTTCTTCTTTTTTTTTTTTTTTTTTTTTTTTTTGACCAGTGCCTCTTGCACTGTTCATAGGACAAAAACAGTGCATTAAGACAAACAAATAGTGTTTTGTGAGTGTGAACAGTAACCAAAAATTATTTTTTTATTGTTTTCAGTTTTCAATTTTCAGCAAAATGAGCAGTATCCAAATGCACCCTAAGAAATACACCTGGGTAAGAGTATTAATTTAGGTTTTGAGGTTTTTTTATTTTTTATTTTTATTTTTATTAAAGTTTTTGTTGGATTATGTTGATTTTATTTTATTTTATTTTTTTTGTTTTTTTGGTTGATTGTTATGTTCTGCTTGCATGCATTGGTAGTTAAAAAGTATCTATTGCAATGATCGTCTAACCCGCCGCTATAAGTATCTATTGCAATGAAAACATTAAAAGTATCTATTTTAATGTTTTCATGGTTATTATTTTATTTTATTAATTTTCTTATTTAATTACTAAATATATGCTTGAAAATCATTAAATTCCCTCACGTATATAAATATATTGTCAATTTTGCTAGTTTTATAAATTTAATATCTATATTTAGGGTTTAATTAACTATTAAATTAATTCTGACGTCATCATAGTTCGACCCCGTTCGATCTCGGTTCGACCTCAAAAACCTTGAACCTCTCCCTTTTACGGTTCAATGAATGGTCCGAGTTTGAAAACCACTCCCTAAAGGTAACCATTTATAAGCCTCTAAACATTTAGGGAGATAAAAAAATAAAAAAATAAAAAAATAAAAGTTTCACTTCCCTAAATGCTGAGATTCTTAAAAATGTAATAGATGAGAAAGAGAGAGATGCTAGTAATAATTTGATAAAGTTGAGATGGAAAAAAATAAATACTAATAGTTGAAAAAATATTAGTATTTACAGAGAAGACCAAGATTGATGCACTGTACTTTTAAAGTAAATTATTTTTGGGAAGTATATTAAGTATTAACAATGAAATTTGACTTTTTTTTTTCTTTTTCCTTTTTTTTTTTTTTTTTTTGAGGATTGCCAAACTTGTCAAGTTGTTTAAAGATGTAGGCATGTTTGGTAGACTGTAATAGGCGCTGTAATGTAATAGTTATTCATATGGTTTAGTTATTCTTTAGGGCATGTTTGGTAGACTGTAATAAGCGCTGTAATGTAATAGTTATTCATATGGTTTAGTTATTCTTTAGTTTGGTTATATTTTTATTACAAAGAATAATCATTCCTTATGAATAGTTATTCTCTAAAATGAGGAATAAATATTCCTCTTTAAAAGTTTGTATTAACTATTTCTTAGTAAGTGCAATAATTTCAAAACTTAATATATTTCCAAGTAAAAAAACTTTCCATATACATCTAACAATTATAAAAATAAAAAATCATAAAAAATAACACATATTTCTCTTAAATTTAAAAAGAACAATTTTTAAGGAAATATAATTGTATGAGTAAGAAATTTCCTAAAATAAATGTTATGTTTCATTCTAATGTTATAACTCACAACCAAACTAATGAAGAGGTTTTGTTATTACATTACAAAACATTTTATTCCTAGTAATAAAGATTACAATTCCTGTCGTAATTCTCATTTAGTGTATCAAATGTACCCTTAGTTTGGTTATGTTTTTATTACAATGAATAATCATTCCTTATGAATAGCTATTTTTCAAAATGAGGAATAAATATTCCTCTTTAAAAGGTTGTATTAGCTATTTCTTAATAAGTGCAATAATTTCAAAACTAAATATATTTCCAAATAAATAAACTTTCCATATAAATCTAACAATTATAAAAATAAAAATAAAAATCATAAAAAATAACACATATCTCTCTTAAATTTAAAAATAACAAATTTGAAGGAGATATAATTGTATGAGTAAGATATTTCCTAAAATAAATATTAAGTTTCATTCTATTGTTATAACTCACAACCAAACTAATGAATAGGTTTAGTTATTACATTACAACACACTTTATTACTAGTAATACAGATTACAATTCCTGTCGTAATCTTCATTCAGTATACCAAACATACCCATAGATTTAATTTGCTAAATGCTTGTTACGTATAGTGAGTTTTAGGGTAGAAACTATTTAGCTGGAAAATCTATATCTTATTTATTGCATATAACCATTTATAAGCATCTTAAAATTTCGGGGAAAAAAAAATTTTTATCTCCCTAAATGTAACCATTTATAAGCCTCTAAACATTTAGGGAGATAAAAATGTTTTATCTCCCTAAATGTTAAGATTCTTATAAATGTAATAAACGAGAAAGAGAGAGAGATGCCAGTATTAATTAGATAAAGCTGAGATGAAAAAAAAAATACTAATAGTTGAAAAAACATTAGTGTTTACAAAGAAGACCGAGATTGATGCACTGTACTTTTAAAGTAAATTATTTTTGGGAAGTATATTAAATATTAACAATGAAATCTAAACTTTTTTTTTCTTTTTTTTAGGATTGCCAAACTTGTCAAGTTGTTTAAAGATATAGATTTAATTTGCTAAATGCTTGTTACATATAGTAGGTTTTAGGGTAGAAACTACTCAGACGATAATCATGGTAGACCAGTTGTCAAGACAATAGTCAATAGACATCGTTTTTCCTATATAAATACAGGTTGTCATTACAAGGTTTTCACATACTAGCTTCAGGCTTTTTGTAAGAAAGTGAGATAGTGAAAGAGAGGGATGGATTTTCAAGAGCGATTGTGTTTCCTCCTCTTGCTTAGCTTTACCATAGTGTGCTTCGCTCGCCAATTCCCATTGGGTATGTATTCTACATTCATAACAATGTTGAACATACTTTCGTTTCTCCATGATATAGAAAAGAATCATGAGATTTTTTTTTTTAATTTTAATTTATTTGACAATTTCTCATGATATTTCATTTTATTTGTAGAGAATGAGAAGACTTTGTTCCCCGACTACGATCCACCACATAATCATAATCAACCCCCTCCTCCATTGGATGTATCTACTTCACTTTCGAGTATGTTTGTTAATTTTTCTATATAATATACATTTTCTACATAAACTTTTTATATGTCATCTTTTTTCTACAAAAACTATTGCGGGTAGTCAAGTAGGAATGCATTTTAATTTAGTCAATGATTTGGCAAATGCATTCTCTCAAGACAATTCATGTTATTTACAGGTAATGAGAATACTTTGTTCCCTGACTATGACCCTCCACATACCTTTCGCAGGCCTCCTCCTCCACCATTGGATGTATCCACTTCACTTTTAAGTATGTTTGATAATTTTCCTATACAATAGCCATTCTCTACATAAATTGTTATGAATAGTTGAATAGAAATTAATTTGTAATTCGGTTAACAATTTGGCAAAAAGAATTTCTCATAACATATCAATTTATTTGCAAAGAATGAGAAAACTTTGTTCCCTGACTATTACCCACCACATGATCATAATCAACCTCCTCCTCCTCCATTGGACATGTCCATTTAACTTTCTAGTACATTTGATGATTTTTCCATATATTATCTTTTTTTCTACACAAATTGTTGCACGTAGTCAAGTTAGAATGCATTTTAATTTAGATAATGATTTGGCAAAGGCATTCTATCATGACAATTCATGTTTCTTACAGATAATGAGAATACTTTGTTCCCCGACTATGATCCCCCACATACCTTTCGCCGGCCTCCTCCTCCACCATTGGATGTGTCCACTTCACTTTTAAGTATGTTTGATAATTTTTCTATACAATAGCTTCTATACAAAAATTGTTCTAAATAGTTTAATAGAAATTAATTTGTAATTTATTTGACAATTTGGCAAAGAGAATTTCTTATGAAATTTCAATTTTTTTGTAGAGAATGAGAAGACTTTGTTCTCTGACTACGATCCACCACATACCTTTCATCGGCCCCCTCCTCCTCCATTGGATGTGTCCACTTCACTTTCGAGTATATCTATTTGTTTTCCTATATAATATACATTTTCTACATAAACTTTTGTAAATAGATAAATTGAAAATTAATTTTAATTTAGTTAATAAATTGGCAAAGGAAATTTCTCACAACATTTCATATTACTTACAGATGATGAGAAGACTTTGCTCCCCAACTATTACCCTCCACACAACCATAATCGGCCTCCTCCTCCTTCATTGGATGTGTCCACTTCACATTCAAGTATGTTTATGTTTCACAATTTTTCTATACAATATCTGTTTTCTACATAAATTCTTGTGAATAGCTTAATTAAAATTAATTTTTAATTTAGTTAATAATTTAGCAATGAAAATTCTCAAGCTATATCAAATTATTTACAAATATTGTGAAGACTTTGTTGCCCCTATCCCCTCCACGTGAACCATTTTGTATGATTTTTTTTATTTATTTGACACCTGAAAATTATGGTGAAAAAATAACACATGAAGGATGTATTGTATAGCCATTGTCATAAAAATTAATTTTTATTAATTAAAAAAAATTGAATCCTTTATATTTGAACTTAATTTATAGGGATTGAAAAGATGTTACGAGAATTATAAAATGTTATTGTAAGGACCAAATTTGAACTTCTAGCCCAAAACGTGGATGGACCTAGGCCCAAAAAGTCCTAACAATGAATTTGTAGAGAATGAGTTAGAAAACTGGGTTTTAATTAATCAAACAAACCTTTGAATGGATTTAGATCTTGAAAGAAAGAAAAAGAAAAGGGTTTGCGTTGGAGTAAATCGTCATCGGCAAGATCCAAGGAAGTTTGTTCTTATATATTGTTTTTCAGTTTAGTTACAAATTGCACCCTCTCCCGTTCCAGTGTTTCTTTTTCCTCTTTATACCCCCCTCCTCTCTCGTTCCTACTTCACACGTGTATACTGGAGGGTTGGTGTTGATACTTATCCCATTTGCACCTTCCATCAGTCTCCATGTAGTAGCTGTAAGGCTAAAACACACTGTTCAGGAATCACCTCCACATTAATTCGGCTAGAGAGTTAGTTGCAATGCATTTAATGTGGAGGCAGCAGCTTTCCCTCGAGATACTACATGATCACGTTCTGTCCTATTCATCTGTAATACTTATCTTCTCATATGGAATGGTATAGAAGGTTGCCTTTGTCGGTAAAACACTCCTTTGTACCTCGGCCTTAGTCAATCAAGAAAGGGTTCGTCCTCGGCGAAGTTTCTTGGACCATTACAATTAACACTATCTCTTTCACCTACAACTGTGGGTCTCTATGATACCACGTGTTTGTCCTCGGACATGTCCTCGTCCTCGGTTTGGGTCTCGAGCCCAATATATATATGTGGATGAGTATCTTTGGACTCTCCGACCCCACAGTTACTTTTCTGTAGAATAAATTAAAATTGTGTAAGTAATCTAACATGTATGCATGTTGTCTTATTCACTATATATGTATGTGTAGTCATTATAGATTAACTCAAATTAGATAAGTTAGATCTACCCCAAATTGTAATATTTTTTTATTTTTTATAAATGTGGTAGAATTTAAATCTATAACAACCCCTTCATAATGATTGTTCTTATTATTAAGCTAGAACACCAATTATTTTTTGTGTAGGCAAAATTTGAATTGTCAAAAGTTATAAATAATAAGATTTTATTTTAATTTCAATGACATAAACAAAGAATAAGTTACAACATTATGGGTAACGTTATGGCGCCATGAAGATTAAAAACTTTATGGTGTCTTTTCTTTTATCATTTTTGGTCCAACGACATGGAATAAGCTCTAGTAACTTTATGGTGTACTAATAAGACTTCTTCATTAACGCAAAAAATTTGTGTCATTTTACAGGTAATGAATAGGAGGGCTACAATCCTCTTCGTTCCAGAATGGGTGGCAACGTTTGCAATAAATATATTTGCAATAAATGTAGAGATGTCGTTTAGCATTTCCAGAAACCTTTCATATCTTGTCGTCTCATATTAAGCTTGTCAAGAATTTTGTAGCTCAAACTCTACTGATTGACAATTAAAATGACACTTTCTATCCTAATCTCTTTAATGTTGATAATCGGGTTCAAAATATTCCCCTTCCCCAACTATTGATCTATTAAATAAAGTACATAGTTTCAAGCAATTACTTTCTTCTATCAGATCATTTCTTTCAACCATGAAAGGGTGTTCAATTCATAAAATTTAGGTGTATATATTTTTTGGATGAATTATTATAAGAGGTCAGGTCGAGGTCTAAATCACTAGTGCTACATCACATGGGAAAACTGAAATGGGGGACAAGCTGAATTCACATATGTATTATCTCCCTTTCTGGGGCAAACTGAAATGGTATTTTTAACTTCCAATCTTTTCCAATTAAATTCACCCGGAAGTATCAAAGAATACAGAACAGACCAACAAGTTAAGAAGAAAGAAATCACCATTTGTGCTTTAGAAGATTGTCTACATCATGATCTTACTATTGATTTTGATGGTGGGTTATGTTGACTACATTTATAAATTCTTAGACCCTGTTTGGTAATGGTGTTTAAACAACGAAAACTTTTGTTTAAACATCACAATACGTATTTCCACAAAACTTAAAAAACGTTACTAGAAGTCTTTTACCAAACGACCCTTAATGTCTAGATCACAAGTGGTCATGGCTCCTCCCCAGATTTTTTTTTTTTTTTTTAATATATACAAATTATGTAATAATTCATGGTTTGGGCCTTCAAAAGGATAAGTTCACTTCAGCAGTACTATTCTTTTCATAATTATTCGAAATGGGGTTATGTAATTTTTCAGGTCAAATTGGTGTCATGGATGAACTGAACACAAGTTGAAAATTTTATGTCAGGACTTGATAGTCAGATATCGTTTCAATGTTTACTTTATCCTTTCATGCACTAAATTGAGATTTTTTTTTTTTCCTATTACTTTGTTGGCCTACAAATGTTTTTGAGTTTTGGATAAGGTGTTACGGATGTAAAGTAGTTCTGTTCCTTCCTAAAGTGAATAGCATTATTAGTTACACAATACCTAATCTTACATGTGTTCCCACCCCATTTTTTAAACAGTCCACGAAGGCATCTCCTCTCGTTGATCGATTTGTCAATATGACATCCTTTAAATGGACAGACTGTCATATCACATATGCTACAACAAAATTTAAGATTATATGTATAAATTGTTGTAAAAATACACCAACATCAATTTATGTATTATTATGTAGATATGTATTATCATGTAGATATTGTTGGCTTTAGGACCTATACCCATCAAGATTTTGTTCTCCTCCAAAGCATACAACAGTGGGGAAAAAGACCTCTACTCATTAAAAGGAGGTTATTGCTTATAAACACATCTCTATGTGCATCCCTAGACGATGTAGGATTCCATGGATTGAAAGACTCCTCCTTTTGGTTCTCTACAATCCACCCCGTTACGGGCACACACGTCCTAGCGTGTAAGACCACACTTCTGACTAGCGCATGGCTCTAATACCATCTATAACGACCTCACCCCAACTGTGTAGATAATATGATGTGAAGTATTTTAAAAAATAAGTAGGTAAAATATAAAAAATAAAAAAAAAATAAAAAAAAACATAGGTTCATATGATAAAATAGATAGACTTTTTTTCACAAATTAATGCGAATGCTCTGAGAAAGCCATTATGATGAAAACCAAGGTTTGAATCACCTTTTTTTTTTAATGGGTAAGTTGAAAATTATACCCATAAAGTTTGAGGATGTTTGAATTTTCCACCCTGAATTTGAATTTTATACCCCCAAATTCTAATATTTCAAGATGTAAAATCTAAACACCCCAAAACTTTAAGAAGTAAAATCCAAACACCCCTATAATTTAGGGGGTAAAATCTAAATTCTAAAACATCAAGGTATAAAATCCAAACACCCTTAAACATTAAAGGTATAATTTGCAATTTACCATTTTTTTTTTTAATTATATAGACAAGTTGTTAACATATATGGTCAAAACAAGGAAAAATAGGTCAAGAATTGGTAAAAACTGGGAACTAGTCTCTTTTCTGGTTCACTATTCCGATTTTTAAAACCGTAAATACTAATGAGCAATGAGACACTTGACAAATTTTTTATTTAATTTTTGGATGGGAAATACTTCAAAAACTTTATTAATCAGCAGAGATAACAACTATATCCTAGTTGAGAGCTTGTTCAAGAAAACAAGGAATCTCTTCAACCCAAACAGACAAGTCTGCAATGCCTAAAGCATGTTTTGCAAGTAAATGGGCTGGCCTATTGCCATTATGACCAACATGTGAAAAATCTACACATCTGAAAGAATGGGACATGGCAACTGAACTGAAGACCAGCGCTGCTACTAATGATGGAGGAGGAGACAAGTCCTGAACTGCATTAATCAACGTCAACGAGTCACTTTCAAGAGTGAAATCTTGAATAGACAAATCCCTTGCAAACATAAGACCCAACTCCACGGCCTTAGCTTCAGCTTCAATGGCACCAAAAGGAACTTCAAGCTTCCCGCTACATGCCCCGATCAGTTGACCTTCAGCGTCCCTAATCAAGATCCCCACACCTGCCATGCGTTGCTCCTTGAACACCGCACTGTCCACGTTAATTTTGTATCAATTCAGAGAGGGAGGCTTCCATTTCATAGGTTCAACTGGTGGTTACATCATGGTTGAGAGCTTGTTCAAGAAAACAAGGAATCTCTTCAACCCAAACAGACAAGTCTGCAATGCCTAAAGCATGTTTTGCAAGTAAATGGGCTGGCCTATTGCCATTACGACCAACATGTGAAAAATCTACACATCTGAAAGAATGGGACATGGTAACTGAACTGAAGACCAGCACTACTACTGATGATGGAGGAGGAGATAGGTCCTGAAGTGCATTAATCAACGTAAACGAATCACTTTCAAGAGTGAAATCTTGAATGGACAAATCCCTTGCAAACATAAGACCCAACTCCACGGCATTAGCTTCAACTTCAATGGCACCCAAAGGAACTTCAAGCTACCTGCTACATGCCCCGATCAGTTGACCTTCAGCGTCCCTAATCAAGATCCCCACACCTGCCATGCGTTGCTCCTTGAACACCGCACCATCCACGTTAATTTTGTATCGGTTCAGAGAGGAAGGCTTCCATTTCACAGGTTCAGCTGGTGGTTGCTTCGAGTTTCCAAACTCCATCACACATGCTTGGTAAGCATCTAAATACTCCACCGCCCCTTGCAACAATGCCTTACATGATTTCTTCGCCCCTCCATTCCAGCACTCATTCCTATTTGACCAGAGCGCCCAAGCCACCACGATCAGCTGATCCACTTCGCTGTGCTCCCCCTGGGCCACCATAACCACGTACCATAACATGTCTATGAACGAACCAAATTATTGGATCTGAGATTCCTGAAACAGAGCAGACAAACACCAAATTTCATAGGCTCTTTGACAACTCCAAAAGAGGTGGCCCGATGTTTCTTCAGCCAATTTACACTCATCACAGCAGCTGTCCGAGAGTACTTTTTATCTGACCAGGTTCTCTTTCGTGGGCAACACATCTCTGCAAGCTCTCCAAGCAAAATGACAGATCTTGTGTGGGATATTGCAGCTCCAAATAGACCGCCAGAACCTCCTCAAATGACTTCCATCGAACTCAGATCCCACCTATGCATCTGGTCTCATCTCCATAGCAAGTTTATAAGCACTACGGATGCTAAAAAGACCATTGTTTGTCAACACCCACACCTGTTTATCTTCTGGCATATTGGCACACAGAGCAATACCACAGATCAAAACCGCTTCATGAGGAAAGAAAACGTTACTCATAAGTAGAGGGAGAGGGCAACCATTTATCCTTCCAAATCATTATGCTACGCCCATTACCAACTTGCCACCGTCTGCCTTTTTGAACTATATCTTGGGCAGCCATTATACTCCTCCATGCAAAGGAAGGATTTCTACCAAGACTAGCATCAACAAACTCACAATTAGGAAAATATTTGGACTTAAAAACTCTATACAATAGAGAATCAGTCCCGGTCTGGAGCCTCTAACCTTGTTTTGCTAGCATAGCTAGATTAAATTGTTTTAATTGCTTGAAACCCATACCTCCACAGGCCTTAGGGTCACAAAGATTCCCCCAACAAATCCTTGCCATTTTCTGTTCCTCCTTGCACTGCCCCCACCAGAAATTCCTGATCAGGCTTGTCATCTCATCACAAAGAGAGTCAGGAATTTTAAAGCAACTCATAGTGTACGTTGGAATAGCTTAGGCTACAGCTTTAATCAGGACTTCTTTACCAGTTTGGACAATAATTTTTCCTTCCAACTGGCCAATTTCTTAGCCAATTTTGCTTTCACTTCCATGAAGGTATTCCTCTTATTCCTTCCCACCAATGATGGAAGACCCAAATACTTCACATGCTGACGGATCACATAAGCACCAAACCAAATTCTTATCTCATCTTGGATCTCCTTAATTGTGTTATGGTAAAAAACAAAGAAGTTTTGGATTGGTTCAACTGTTGGCCAGATGCTTTCTCATACGTGCTCAGTATCCTTTGTAAGATGTCACACTCCTCAATAGTGGCTTTGCAAAAAATTAAACTGTCATCTGCAAAAAATAGATGAGACAGGCAAGAACCTCCCCTACTCACAGACGCTTGACAATTTATTAACATATATACTCTAATTTCCATTGATACAATATCAAATGACTGGGAAATTACACTCCCAAGTTCATCATCTTCTGCCAGTCTCCTTTTCTTGCTTTTAGAAGACATTGCATCTTGTGATAACACTGGAGAACGTACAACATTAATTTCTAGTGACTTTTGATCATCTTCGACTTCAAAGTTTTCCAAAGAAACTTCATTTTGAGATACCGAATTATCAATCTCATCAATAGTGGTCGATGCAGCATACCTAGCACGTCTCTCCTTTGCAATTTCAGCATGATCACCTTTTGCTCTATCTTTAGCCCAAAGTGGTGTCATCTTATAGTAGTTGGGCATAGGTGTTGTCATCCACTTCTTGGCTGCAAGTTTAGACTGTTACAAACCAAGAAAAATGGTTATATTATAGATATAATTATGTAATTCAAAATTAAACTCACAAAAAATGGTAATTTTCTGCTATGAGTGGCTCCCAAACTTCTGGTTCAATTGTCTATATATTTAAAGAATCATTCCATCCAAAACCACTCAATCCATCTTTAAATATATCATAGCATTCATGAAAATTCTTTTTCAGTGTCTTTTGTTGATTTTTCACCTTATCCTTATTAATCTCCTTGAGAAATTTTTCAACCAACTCTTTCACTATGTCATCAAATGCCTTAAAGGTAAAAGTTCCATTAACTCTACCACCTATGATCACTTGATGTAAAAAAAACATCCACTAAAGCATCATCCATAACACTACTCCCTTGTACTTCTTTACTTGGATCTCCACCATTTTTCTTTGATATCTTACCTATGCTATAATTAATAAGACAAAAAACACATATAAAATATTGTTTAGATATTAATATTAATTATCAAAAGATAGAGAGCAATATCAAAATGAAAAGAGAACGACAAGACAACAATAAACTCAAAAACTATCACATTTGGACATAGTTTTGCCACATGGCTAATGCTATAAAATCTCTTATAATATCTCATTGCCTAGCATGCTTATCATCTTCTCTAGGAGTAGGGGCCGCACGTTCACAATGAAAATGTAAAACCTCTTCATCAACTTCGGCAATATGACTTTCCTCAGAATCGACACCCATTAAATAATTATGAAGTATGCGACATGATAAAATGAACTCATTTAGTGTCAACACAATAACTAGGCTCTATAGTACTTGCTATGGATTCTAGAGAACGAGCAGAGCACTCTTTTAAATGATAACGCACTCCACTATAAAGTGCAATCAAACGACTTCCATTCATGTATCCCGCATCAACGAGATAATATTTACCTAATAAACACTAACAATTGTTAATTATATCCTATAATTTTTTTAATTATAAAGAATACATCCTAATACGTATTTGAATTAAATTTTCCTTGTGGGATTTTCAAATTATCGTTTCTAGTTAAAGCACTCTTTATTATTTTTGAATCTAAAGCAGTTCCTTCCAAACCTGGAAGTACATACGTGAATTTCAAATCAAATGAGCATGCCGCCAACACATTTTGTTTTGGGTAACCCTTCCTACCCCGATATCTTCGTGCATCCTCACTAGACACTTTGACACGAACATGTGTTCCATTAAGTGCCCTAGTACAATCCTAAAATTAACAATATCTCTCAAAGACATTTACCTTAAAATATATTTATACTAGACTACTATCAAATATAAAATATAAACATGATATATTTACCTTAAAATATGGGTTGAACCTACTACTCTGTAGTATTTCAAGTGGCACTTGGGTTCCATCAGGTTGTCGAAGAAATTGATCCTCTAACATAATTATTGATCTTAACATGTTAGGTTCTAAAGACTTAGGATCTAATGTATTTAGAACTCTAACGTGTGATGTTGACAAACCATGATCAAAACAAGTGTTTGTCTTGTTTTAGACTTGTTCAAAGTATGTGTGCGTTAATGTAAAGTTGGAATCGAGTGACTGTAGAAGTATTGGTGACTTTTGGCCTAGCTCAATCGATCGAATCTCTAGCAGAATGTGCTTTTCTGTACAATTCCAACTCAGCCTTAGCTCATTTAAAACGTTTAGGGTTTTATCTCTTTGCCCTAGGTATATAAGTCAAACCCCAACCTTGTTTTACAGGTTGTTTATATTGTGGTTTGTGTAAATCTCTTGTGAGATCTGTGAGGAGCTTTCCTTTACACAAGCTTAGGATTATCAAGAGGAGATTCGTTCAAGAACTTGATGATCATTCAGTTGCTGCATTAAAGAACTAAAAGAAACACAAGCAAGTGTGCTTGTATTTGCTGGAGAATCCAAGAAAGAAGGAGTCCGTGGTCTTGGAGCTTGCACATGGTCGTGTCAGTAAGTTTCTACAGGTGGGTAGCAATAGGATGTTAGTGGTCTAAGTCCTGTTGTAAAACTTTGATTCTTTCATTGTCGATTCAGGTTTACCTTGAGAAGTGCTAGGTCAAATCCTCCCCTGGTTTTTACCGTGTGGTTTCCTGGGTCATCATATCTTTGTGTTATTTATATTTTCGCTGCTTTGCATTGATATGTTATATTTGTGTTAACCTAGATTTGTTAATTTGACTAAGTAATCACTTGGCTAATTACCTAGGTTAATCTAATTGTGGTTTTAAGGAGTCTAGAAACAAACATAACACATTATGAAAATGGTGACTAATGGTCTCATCAGAACGACAAAAAAGAAGGAAATAGTACGGTTCTTCACATTATGTTATAGAATGTGAAGAAACTTGGCAACTTGCTCTTCAACCGTGGCACGTTGTATGGCTTGAAGATCACCGTCTCTTCGCAAAATGTTACACAAACCATGAAAAGCTTGTGGACCCATGCATATTACATCATAGCTTTTTTCACTGGTCCTAAGTCGAGACATTATTTCATCATGAACGTTTTGTCTTTCTATGATTCATTGTGTAGAAATGTGGGGAACATGTCTTTTTAGTCATTGCCTTCGATGGATAATGTTGCACAAATAACGGCATGCAGCATGAACCAAGGCTAATTTCCGCATAAAGTTCGAAAAAATTATGGTCTCAAGTACCTCATCATTCAAATCCTTCTAAATAAATCAAGACTCTCCTAATAAAAAAAATAAAAATAAAAAACTCATCTTTACATATATATAAATCAAACAAACAACCCCATATCCTTCACCCATCGCGGCTTGCTGCAAAGAGCTCTGTTAAGTTGAAGATCTGACCAGCTAACCAGGGACAATCGACGCAAATCTAGCCTCCAAGCCCTTTACGACTCCACTGCTGTATTTATCTCTCTTTGAATCCCAATCTCTGTTTGTATATTCAAACATGTTCACTTTGAGTTTAAGACTCAGCTGCTCTTTGTTTTAGTTAAGTGATGGAAAACTATAATAACTCATAAAATAGTAATATAAAATAGGATTGTTAATTAAATTATTATTTTATTGATTGATATTTTTCATTGATGAATATAGATTGATATGTTGATACGTGTAGTTCAATCAAACAAAATAAGATCATTGTGTAGTACTATAGAGGACTAGTACCTATATTGTTAACTTGTGAGTGATCATCAGTTTGCTTTATTTTCAATGTAATTTTTATGTCTACATTGCAATTTCAGTGTAAACTTATATGATAGACATACAAAAAGTAATATATATTGTACATATTTGTAAAGAAATGGTAAATATTGTATATGTTTTGCAAATGTAAATAATATTTGTCACTTTTTTTGTATACAATATAAATTTATATTATAACAGCACAATGTATAAGAAGAATTTCCCTATATTTTAATTTATAATAGTATTTTTATAATTATAGTATTTGCTTGAGCAATTAAATTAAGCCATTCATTCATTCTTATAGACTTGTTTATTAATTTTGTAAAATATAGTTTTTTTTTTTTTGTCATGATTTTTTTAAGTTAAAAACTTTTATTATCTTTGGCTTTGGTTTCGCCACTGAATATATGGATACTTTTTTTTTTTTTTTTTTTTTTACTTATACTTTGCCCCTTAACTTGAAATCTTGGATCTGTCCCTGAACTATAGAAAAAAATTATCACACGTGACAGTGGATATTACTTTGAAACACATTCAAAAACACTTTCGAATCAAAGAAATTAGTCCAACTTGTAAAGTGCAATCACAATTAACGGCTAAGGTGATGCATGAATAAACAATCATGAGCACATTGCAGTACTTGTTGAATATTGGTTTTCAGAAAAAGGGAAGGTATGAGCATGAAAAATTTACTTGTGCAATATAGTATTCTCATTTCATCAAGATGAGGAAATTCTTCCTTTATCCTTTTTTTTTTTTTAATTTATGTGAAATCAATATTATTGATAGATTTTATGAACACATATATGGTTAATGACAAGACATGAACCCGAACCCTTACCCTTCACACTCCACAAGCACCTATACTTATGAAGTGACTATTGTGCCAAAGATGCACGATGGTAACTTTTATTTTTATTTTTAAATGCACTTAATTTTCTTCAGGACTTAACACTTAATTAAATTAATTTATAAATAATTATTAGACTAAATCAAGGTATTAAATATTTAAATGGTCCAACTTCAAGACTGCCTTCATATGTGCAAAATGATTGATATTGACTATTCGTTTTTAGACCCCTTAAACACAACTAGATTAATCTAGTTATTTAGCCAAGTGATTAATTTAGGTAAATTATGCAAATCTAGGTTAACAAACATATATCATATTATTGTAAAGCGTGGAAAATAAAGAACACAACAATATGATAACCCTGGAGAACCAAATCGGTAAAAAACCTGGGGAGGATTTAACCTAGCTATCCTTAAGGTAAAACAAATCCACTGTCAAAGAATTGAAGTTTACACAATAGCAACTTTGACCACTAACATCCTATTGCTACCTTGAGTAGGAAACTTACTGCCACGACTGCGTGATAACTCTGAGTCCACGAACTACTTCTTTCTTGGATTCCCGGCAAGTACAAGCTCTCCCGCTTGTGTATCTTTAAGCTCTTGAAGTAGCAACGGAATTGATCACCAAGCTCTCAACATCAATCTTGAGATTGGAAACCCTAAGTGTATGTGAAGGAAAACACTTCTAGATCTAGACTTCTAGATCTCACAAAAGATTTACACACATAGCATAAAGAGCAACCACTAAACATGGCTAGGGTTTTCCCTTTTACATTTAAGACAAAACATAAAACGCTACATGTCAAACAAGCTTGGGCTGAGTTGGAAAATTCTGCAAAAAAAAATCTGCACAAACTTCGATCAATTGAGTCTAATTCTCGATTGATCGAGCCAGGTAGATTTACACAGTAAATCCTGCAAAACACTCGATTCCAACTTTACACTTAAACACACTTTGAGCAAGTCTAAAACAAGACTAAACTTTTTTATCATGGTTTGCAACCATTACAAATTGAATTTCTAATACATTTAAACCTAAATTCTTAGAACCCAACATTTGCTTCTTCGAGGCGCGCTATACATGGTCCATTAATAGACCTATGGGGAAAATTGTTCAAGAGAGGATAGACCGGGTCTTTGTCAATACTGAATGGAATGCGCTTTTTCCAGAAGATTGGGTGGAGCACCTTGAAAGAGGCCATTCTAATCACTTTCCAGTCAAGCTTCAGTGGGAGAGAGTTCAAAATTTCAAACATGATCGGCCTTTTAGATTTCAGCCAATGTGGCTCTCCCACCCCTCCTTTCAAGGGGTAGTGAGAGACACCTAGGCAAATCCTAGCTCCACGTCGCATGCTATCACTAAATTCACTAATAAGGCAAAGAATTGGAATCGGAACGTGTTTGGTAATTTGTTTCACCGAAAAAATCGGATCCTCGCTAGACTTAAGGGTGTGCAAATAGGCCTTTCCAATGGACCTAGTGAGTTTCTAGTCCACATTGAAACTGAATTGCGCACCGACTTAGCTAAGGTTTCGGCTTTGGAAGAAGAATATTGGGCCATGAAGTCTCGTATAACTTGGTTGGTTAAGGGAGACAGAAACACTGCCTTCTATCATACCTCTACTTTGGTTCGTCGAAATAGAAACCGTATTTCCTGCCCAAAAGATCATTTGGGCAACTGGATGAACTAGGAGGGGAAAATTGCTGATTTTATTAGGAATGGCTATTCAGAGCTTTTTATGTCCAGTCACAGCTCCTCTACTCTCCTACCTTAGGACCCCCCTTGTTGGAATTCTTGCTTGAAGGAAGATGAGATTGTTAAACTTTCAAATCCGATATTTGATGAGGAAATCTCAAGTGCCCTCAAGTCACTTAAAGCCTTTAAAACCCCGGGCCCAAATGGCCTTCAAGCGAGATTCTTTCAACGCTTTTGGCTGCTTGTCGGAGAATCAGTCAAAAAGGAAGTGAATCAGATTTTCTCTTCCCCCACTATGTTGAATTATCTAGATAGGACCCTCATTACTCTTATTCCCAAGTGCCGCAATCCTGAGTCCCTTAGCAACTACCAACCTATTAGTTTATGTAACACTGTGTACAAGGTGGTTACTAAGATGATTGTGGCTCAAATCCGGCCCATGCTCTCGAACCTTATCTCTCTCTACCAAACGGCGTTTGTGCCTGGTTAATAGGGAGTGGACAACACTGTACTTGTCCAAGATCTTATTCACTCTATGTCAAGGAAAAGAGGGAGAGGGGGGCTCGTGGCAATAAAAATTGATTTGGAGAAAGCTTATAACCGTCTTGAATGGAGCTTTATTCGTGACACCCTAGGCCTACTTAAGTTCCCTAGCCATCTAATCTCTTTGATTATGAGCTATGTGTCAACATCTTCCATCTCCGTTCTCTATAATGGTGGAGCTCTTAAGCCTTTTCTTCCCTCAAGAGGCATTAGGCAAAGGGATCCCCTGTCCCCCTACCTTTTTATCCTCTGCAAGGAAGTTTTGGGAGTGCTCATCACTGAAAAATGCGATGCCAAGTTGTGGGACCTAATAAGTGCCTCAAAGGGAGGGTTAGCTTTTTCTCATCTCTTTTTTGCGGACGATGTTATCTTGTTTGTAAAAGCAGATAGGAAAAATTGTGTGGCTATTAGAGATGCTCTTGATTCCTTCTGTTCTTTGTCGGGCCAAAAAGTATGTAATGCTAAATCCAGGGCGTTCTTTTCTCCTAATGTCAGGGCTGAATCAAGAGCTGAGTTATGTGAAATTTTGGGTTTTAGGACCACTCCATCTTTGGGGAATTATCTAGGGTTCCCTATAAAACATTCAAGTATGCATCAGGACTTTGGGTTCGTTATTGAGCGAGTCCAAAAGCGCTTCACTGGATGGAAGGCGAATTTGCTTTCTTTTGCTGGTCGACTAGTTCTCACTCAATCTGTTATTACCACCGTGCCTAGTTATGCAATTCAGTTTGTAGCTCTTCCTACAAAAGTGCTCAGCAATGTGGACAAATTGAGTCGAAATTTCCTGTGGGGGTCAACTGAAAATAAAAAGAAGTTTCATCTGCTTAGTTGGCAGAAAACTACAAAGCCCAAATCTGAGGGTGGCCTCAGTATTCATGTAGCAAAACCTAAGAACATTGTCCTTTTAGCAAAGCTCAATTGGACGCTAAAGACTGAGACACCTTCACTTTAGAGTAGGGTTCTTCATCATAAGTACAGGAAGGATAGAAGACCAACTCCTGCTATTTTGAAGCTTCAGACTTGCTCCAACACTTGGTCGGTGATAAAGAAAGGCGAGGATGTTTTCAAGAAAGGGTCCAAATAGGTTGTTGGCAATAACAGTCAGCTCTCCTTATGGAACAATAAATGGCTTGATAAGGGACCGTTGAGAAGCCTCATTTGAAAACCTCTCAATCACGGGGAAGAAAATACCCGATTAAAGCAGATTGCTAGCTATAGTGGGTGGAGTTGGCTTAACATCTCCTTCGCTCTTCCTAATCATTTGTTGGCTACCATCAAAGCCACCTTGATATCTTTCTCAGCCTTGTATAAAGATCGTCTAACCTGGTCGTCTTCCTTGAGTGGTGCATTTGATCTTAAAAAGGCGTATAGGTTAGCTAGATTAGAAGGCATTGATGATGAAGGTAGTCCCTTTGAAGGCGAGTGGATTTGGAAGACCCTAACTATTCCGAAGATAAAATGCTTTCTCTGGCAATGTCACCACAATAGCATCCCGGTCCATGCAATCCTCGCTTCTCAGAGCATGGATATCCTACCTTCTTTCCCTATTTGTAATATGGCACTGGAGACGATATTGCACGAGTTAAGGGACTACCCTTTTGCTCAAGGATTCTGGAAATATTTTCCTCCTCCTTTGCAGGATTCTCTATTTTATGGCACAGGTGTTGCGAACTGGATGAGATTGAATTGCGGTAGCACTTACTGCACCTTTTCCTCAGGGATCACCTGGGGCAACATTTTTCCTTTTGGTTTCTGGGGATTGTGGCTACACCGCAACAATATAGTGTTTGGCCGACAAAAGGTACGGACTGACCTAAAGAAGGATGTGGTGGCTAAAGCCACTGAATTTTCTCTGCTTGGAATCAATGCTAGAGCGAAGGGCCAGCGCACAACTATTCAGATTCATTGGTAGCGTCCCCCAAAGAATTGGGTTAAGCTAAACACTAACAGATCATCGCTACTAGCGCTACTACTGAGCTCTAGGCTCTGCGCGATGGAATCCGACTGTGCATAACGTTAAAAATCCATGCGATGATCATAGAATTGGATGCGAAGGTTGTGGTTGACTTACTGTAGAAGGAGACTTGCAATCAAAAAGGCCTTGATGCCAACCTCAAAGATTGGAGGGCTTGAGAGAAATTACAAGGGTTTAGATCCAACATTGTCATAAGGAGACCAATAAATGTGTCGATGCCTTAGCTAGGAGGGGAGCTTTTCTTCCTTAAGACTTTGTAGTTTTCCTGGAACCCCTTTTTCATGTTGCCTTGCTAATTAGTCTAGACAAAGTTGGGGTCACCACTGATCAGATTGTCAATGTTCCTAGTGTTGTTATTGTTTAGCTTTTAATGAAATTGCCATTTTACCACGAAAAAAAAATATACATATATATATATATATATATTTAAATGGTACAGGACACCATACAAATGATATCCCAAAATGTTATATTCACAACTCAATTGAAGCAGGAATTATATGAGGACAAAACTTATGTACAGTATCTTAGGTGTTATTCCTTAGGTTGCCCTTTTAAGATTTTGTCATGTGACTACTTAACTTAAAAAATACACTTCTATCCATTAGAAAAAAGTCACATGACATAATTTTAAGAGAAAAACCTAAGAAATAACACCTAAGTACTGTACCTAAGTCCTCCTCATTAGTCATTATATTGATATACAACATGTTCTTTTTACATAATAGGGATGGCATTTAAAGTTCTAATTACTACTCATTTTTCCATTTTCAAACCATAAAATCAATTTTTTCTATTTTCAATTATTAATTACGACTATTACAAAAATGAGAGAACTAATAATGATTCAACAACCAAGAATTTTGGGGTTTTGATCCTTTGAAAACTTCAATGAAACAATGATTGCCGAGCTTTGCTTGGTGGATTTTATCTGACAAGGATAGTTTTTGTATCGAAATAGTGAGAGCTAAATACCGTGTTGGATCTAATTGGCTTACTTTAGAGCTCAAATATGAAATATCTACTGGGCATGTGTCAGACGTTTGTACTCGTAAGATATGGTGTTGTAATACTATAGTTAACACATTTTGTAGGACATGGTGATTATGTCGTCAAAATTCGAATTGGGAGAGCACTTTTTTTTCCTAGTAATTAAAGTGTCAAATACATGTTTAATTTTTTTATAAAAAAAAATTCTAAGCCATTTAAACAGCAATTCTAATTAAAGGACATGTTGGTTATGTTGACTATTTCAACATTCGAATTGGGAGAGCACTTTTTTCCCCAAGTAATTTTTATTTTGATACATTTTCCTCCTAGTAATTAAAGTGTCAAATCTCAAATACATGCTTAATTTATTTTTTTTCTAAGCTATTTAAACAGCAATTCCAATTAAAGTGTCAAACAAACTAATTTAAACTTTCTAAATATGTACAAATGATTAAATCAGTTAAAGAAATAAAAAAGACATGATTGAAGTAATCTTGCAAATTACATCTATATGCATTTTATAATTAGGTTGACATGCACAAACAAAATCTATTAGTAATTAATAAGAAGATTGATATAATATGTTCTTATTTAACATATTCCCTAATAAACTTTCTATACAAGTGAAAGTCAAAATAATTATATAAGATATTTAACTTTACAAAGAAAAAAAAAACGTAGCGATAATACTTTCCATACAAGTGATTTTTTTTTTTTTTTTGGAGAAACAAGTCATCCATTGCATTAATTATGTGCTGGAAAATCAGCATAAACTATATTGTCTATATCTAGTGGAACAGACTCCATTCAAACTAACAAAAGAAAAAAAATTTTTGCTCTCTAGGTTAAGGCATATGCAACCACATTTCCTTGCCTCAAAGTATGAGAGAGAAAAACTCCTTAACGAGCTAACAAAGGATGAAGTATTAGAAATTAAGTGAGCAAAAGAGGATGATAACATATTTCCTCATTGCAAAGCTTTGATACCAACAAGAGAGTCACCTTCAAAAAGAGAGTCATGCAAACGTACTTCCTGAACAAATTTGACAGCTCGCCTCATAGCTAACATCTCCAAGATTTCCACCGATGAAGGTTTAGGAATTTTTTCAGAAAGAGCCACCATTACCTCACCACGAGAGTTTTGAAAAATAATCCCAATTCCTGCATTATCATTCACTTCAAACATTGCTCCATCAAATTTTTTTTTTAAACTCACCCACTGTAGGCGCTGTCCATCTCTTTTTTCTGCTTGGAGCGGTACTCCTTGGCAGGACCTTCATTCTTTGGAAAGCTGAAAGGAAGCTATGGACAGCTTCAGGAATTCTGTCTAGAGGTTGGGTAGACTCGTCCAACCTTGTTTTATTTCTATACGACCAAATGAACCATGCTGTGTTGTCGAAAATCTCAGGAAAACGAGGTTGAGTCATAATTCGGTCACATAGCTCAGTGAACGTCCCATGTGCAGCTTCAAACCTGTTAACCCGCCCAAAATCCATTCCCCCCACGAACTTTACAGCTTCACATTCCCATAAAGCATGCATGGCATCTTCAGCTCGATTCCCACAGAGATGGCATGTAGGGTCCGAGAGAACTTTCCTTTTAAGCAAGTTTGATTTTGTTGACAAACTATTGGTACACTCCTTCCATAGGAAATGCTTAACTTTGCCAGGGATTTTTAATTTCCACAACCTCGACTAGAAAGTTTTTATGCTATCAGAGTTTGACACAGATGCAGCTTCCTCTCTTGACACATCACATAAAAGTTTATATCCTGTCTTCACCGTGTAAATGCCATCACCTGCTAAAGGCCAGAAAAAATAATCAGATTGCGGATTAGAACATAGAGGCATTGGTTTAATGTTTTGTGCTTCAAACGGCAAAAAAAATTTATCAATTTTTCTTGAGTCCCACCACCCCGTATCTCTGTTTATAAGGTCAACCACACAAGAATCACCACTCAACTCTTGAGGGTGGCGATAACACTCTGCCACTTGATGCGTGCTACTTCATGCTACTTTTGTTGTACTACTTCATGGTAGCACGCATCAAGTGGTCAAAGAAGAAAACCCAAAGCTCAGTGGGATAAGATTGGCAACAACCAAAAAAATAGTACAACAAAATAATTACACGTACCATAAATAATGGCCTTGTCATCAAAACCTGAATGCAAAAGGCAACAAGAAGGCATGTTGTATAAGATTAGGAGGAACAATTTTGATGTAACAAAATTGCAGCAGTATAAAACACATTTTCCAATAGATCTAAATTTTCTTTCTTTTCCACATTTTCTCAGCGACCAATCAGAATATAAAGGCATATATAGTCTAAAAACAAACCTGATAACGAATATACAGAAACAGTAACATTAATGAAAAAAAAAAATACACCTTGTGGTGATCAAGTACACGTTTGGATCCTACGTCGTCCAGCGTTCACGTTTTGCGTTTCTTCTTCTTCTTCTTCTTCTTTTTTTTGTTTTGGTTTTTTTTTTTTACTAGCGCCTCTTGCACTGTTCGTAGGACAAAAACAGTGCATTAAGACAAACAAACAGTGTTTTGTGAGCAGTGTTTTGGATTATGTTGATTTTATTTTTTATTTTGTTTTTTTGTTTTTTTGGTTGATTGTTATTGTCTGCTTGCATGTATTAGTGGTTAAAACAAGTGAGAAAATGTTTGGCTAGTGAGAAAATGTGAGAAATTTTAATGTTTGTGTTCTCTATTTCGCTATTTGGCTAGTGGGAAAATGTGGGAAAGTTTTAAACTTGGCAAGATATTAGAAAATAAAAATAAAAATGTTAAATGAAATATTGTAACTTACCCTCTTAACTTGTCATGTAAAGTATATTTGAACAACAACCATAATCACACCTTGTTGGTTCAAAATTTGGTACCCACCAGCGGTGGGTTTCACGAATTCATCAAATCTGTTGGGTTTTTTGGCAATTTATATTTTTGATTACTGCCGGCGGTGGTGATGGTAGCTGATGACGGTCGGGGAAGGATTTAGTGTGTGGGTTTTTTCTTAGAGCTAACAACAGAGAGAGAGAGAGAGAGAGAGAGAGAGAGAGAGAGAGAGAGAGAGAGAGAGAGAGAGAGAGAGAATCGAAAAATGAAAAAGGAGGGAAATGAAAAGGCAAAATGGCACTTAGGCCAAAACAACAAAGGGATACATTGGACCAAGCGCGGGCAATTAAAAAGTCTATTGCGGTGGTTCAAACCGCCACTATAACTATGAAATAGCGCTGCAAAAAAGTATCTATTGCAATGATCATCTAACCCACCGCTATAAGTATCTATTGCAATGAAAACATTAAAAGTGTCTATTTTAATATTTTCATGGTTATTATTTTATTTTATTAACTTTCTTATTTAATTATTAAATATATGCCTGAAAATCATTAAATTTCCCTCATGTATATAGATATATTGTCAATTTTGCTAGTTTTATAAATTTAATATCTATATTTAGGCTTTAATTAACTATTAAATTAATTATGACGTCATCACGGTTCGACCCCATTCGACCTCAAAAACCTTGAATCTCTTCCTTTTATGGTTCAATGAATGGTCCGAGTATGAAAACCACTCCCATAATGTAACCATTTATAAGCCTCTAAATATTTAGGGAGATGAAAAATAAAAAATAAAAAATAAATAAAGTTTTATCTCCCTAAATGTTGAGATTCTTATAAATGTAATAAATGAGAAAGAGAGAGATACTAGTAATAATTTGGTAAATCTGAGATGGAAAAAAATAAATACTAATAGTTGAAAAAATATTAGTATTTACAGAAAAGATCGAGATTGATGCACTGTACTTTTACAGTAAATTATTTTTGGGAAGCATATTAAGTATTAACAATGAAATTTGACTTTCTTTTTTTTTTCTTTTTTTTCTTTCTTTTTTTTTTAGGATCGCCAAACTTGTCAAGTTGTTTAAAGATGTAGGCATGTTTGGTAGACTGTAATAGGCATTGTAATGTAATAATTATTCCTATGGTCTAGTTATTCTTTAAGGCATGTTTGGTAGACTGTAATAAGCGCTATAATATAATAATTATTCCTATGGTTTAGTTATTCTTTAGTTTGGTTATGTTTTTATTACAAAGAATAATCATTCCTTATGAATAGTTATTCTTCAAAATGAGGAATAAATATTCCTCTTTAAAAGTTAGTATTAACAATTTCTTAGTTAGTGCAATAACTTCAAAACTTAATATATTTCCAAGTAAAAAAACATTCCATATACATTTAACAATTATAAAAACAAAAAATCATAAAAAATAACACATATCTCTCTTAAATTTAAAAAGAACAATTTTTAAGGAAATATAATTGTATGAGTAAGAAATTTTCTAAAATAAATGTTAAGTTTCATTCTAATGTTATAACTCACAACCAAACTAATGAATAGGTTTAGTTATTACATTACAACACATTTTATTCCTAGTAATAAAGATTACAATTTCTGTCGTAATTCTCATTCAGTGTACCAAACGTACCCTTAGTTTGGTTATGTTTTTATTACAATGAATAATCATTCTTTATGAATAGCTATTCTTCAAAATGAGGAATAAATATTCCTCTTTAAAAGGTTGTATTAGCTATTTCTTAATAAGTGCAATAATTTCAAAACTTAATATATTTCCAAATAAATAAACTTTCCATATAAATCTAACAATTATAAAAATAAAAATAAAAAATCATAAAAAATAACATATATCTCTTTTAAATTTAAAAATAACAATTTTTAAGGAGATATAATTGCATGAGTAAGATATTTCCTAAAATAAATGTTAAGTTTCATTCTATTGTTATCACTCACAACCAAACTAATGAATAGGTTTAGTTATTACATTACAACACACATTATTATTAGTAATAAAGATTACAATTCCAGTCGTAATCCCCATTCAGTGTACCAAACGTACCCATAGATTTAATTTGCTAAATGCTTGTTACATATGATAGGTTTTAGGGTAGAAACTATTTAGCTAGAAAATCTATATCTTATTTATTACATATAACCATTTATAAGCATCTTAAAATTTAGGGGAAAAAAAAAGTTTTATCTCCCTAAATGTAACCATTTATAAGCCTCTAAACATTTAGGCAGATAAATAAGTTTTATCTCCCTAAATGTTAAGATTCTTATAAATTTAAAAAAAAAAACAAGAAAGAGAGAGAGATGCCAGTATTAATTAGATAAATCTGAGATGAAAAAAAAAAAAAACTAATAGTTGAAAAAATATTAGTGTTTATAGAGAAGACCGAGATTGATGCACTGTACTTTTAAAGTAAATTATTTTTTGGAAGTATATTAAGTATTAACAATGAAATCTGACATTTTTTTCTTTTTTTCTTTTTTTTAGGGTCGCCAAACTTGTCAAGTTGTTTAAAGATATAGATTTAATTTGCTAAATGCTTGTTACGTATAGTAGCTATTAGGGTAGAAACTACTCAGCCAATAATCACGGTAGACCAGTTGTCAAGACAATAGTCAATAGATATCATTTTTCCTATATAAATACGGGTTGTCATTACAAGGTTTTCACGTACTAGCTTCAGGCTTTTTGTAAGAAAGTGAGATAGTGAAAGAGAGGGATGGATTTTCAAGAGCGATTGTGTTTCCTCCTCTTGCTTAGCTTTACCATAGTGTGCTTCGCTCGCCAATTTCCATTGGGTATGTATTCTACATTCATAACAATGTTGAACATACTTTCGTTTCTCCATGATATAGAAATGAATCATGAGATTTTTTTTTTTAATTTTTAATTTATTTGACAATTTGGCGAAGAGAATTTCTCATGATATTTCATTTTATTTGCAGAGAATGAGAAGACTTTGTTCCCCGACTACGATCCACCACATAATCATAATCAACCCCCTCCTCCATTGGATGTGTCTACTTCACTTTCGAGTATGTTTGTTTATTTTTCTATATAATATACATTTTCTACATAAACTTTTTATATGTTATCTTTTTTCTACAAAAACTGTTGTGGGTAGTCAAGTAGGAATGCATTTTAATTTAGTCAATGATTTGGCAAAGGCATTCTCTCAAGACAATTCATGTTATTTACAGGTAATGAGAATACTTTGTTCCCCGACTATGACCCTCCACATACCTTTCGCGGGCCTCCTCCTCCACCATTGGATGTATCCACTTCACTTTTAAGTATGTTTGATAATTTTTCTAAACAATAGCCATTCTCTACATAAACTGTTATGAATAGTTGAATAGAAATTAATTTGTAATTTGGTTAACAATTTGGCAAAAAGAATTTATCATAACATATCAATTTATTTGCAAAGAATGAGAAAACTTTGTTCCCTGACTCTTGCCCACCACATGATCATAATCAACCTCCTCCTCCTCCATTGGACATGTCCACTTCACTTTCTAGTACATTTGATGATTTTTCTATATATTATCTTTTTTTCTACATAAATTGTTGCACGTAGTCAAGTTAGAATGCATTTGAATTTAGATAATGATTTGCCAAAGGCATTCTCTCACAACAGTTTATGTTTCTTACAGATAAAAAGAATACTTTGTTCCCCGACTATGATCCCCCACATACCTTTCGCCGGCCTCCTCCTCCACCATTGGATGTGTCCACTTCACTTTTAAGTATGTTTGATAATTTTTCTATACAATAGCCATTCTCTACGTAAATTGTTCTGAATAGTTGAATAGAAATTAATTTGTCATTTGGTTAACAATATGGCAAAAAGAATTTCTCATAACATATCAACTTATTTGCAAAGAATAAGAAAACTTTGTTCCTTGACTATGACCCACCACATGATCATAATCAACCTCCTCCTCCTTCATTGGACGTGTCCACTTCACTTTCTAGTACATTTGATGATTTTTTTATATATTATCTTTTTTTCTACATAAATTGTTGCACGTAGTCAAGTTAGAATGCATTTTAATTTAGTTAATGATTTGGCAAAGGCATTCTCTCATTACAATTCATGTTTCTTACAGATAATGAGAATGCTTTGTTCCCGGACTATGACCCTCCACATACCTTTCGCTGGCCCCCTCCTCCACCATCGGATGTGTCCACTACCCTTTTAAGTATGTTTGCTAATTTTTCTATACAATAGCTTTTCTACATAAATTGTTCTAAATAGTTTAATAGAAATTAATTTGTAATTTATTTGACAATTTGGCGAAGAGAATTTCTCACGACATTTCAATTTTTTTGTAGAGAATGAGAAGACTTTGTTCCCTGACTACGATCCACCACATACCTTTCGTTGGCCCCCTCCTCCTCCATTGGATGTGTCCGCTTCACTTTCGAGTATATCTGTTTGTTTTCCTATATAATATTCATTTTCTACATAAACTTTTGTAAATAGATAAATTGAAGATTAATTTTAATTTAGTTAATAAATTGGCAAAGGAAATTTCTCACAACATTTCATATTATTTACAGATGATGAGAAGACTTTGCTCCCCGACTATGACCCTCCACACAACCATAATCGGCCTCCTCCTCCTTCATTGGACGTGTCCACTTCACATTCAAGTATGTTTATGTTTCACAATTTTTCTATACAATATCTGTTTTCTACATAAATTCTTGTGAATAGCTTAATTAAAATTAATTTTTAATTTAGTTAATAATTTGGCAATGAAAATTCTCAAGTTATATAAAATTATTTACAAATATTGTGAAGACATTGTTGCCCCTATCCCCTCCACGTAAACCATTTTGTATGATTTTTTTTTTTTATTTGACACTTGAAAATTATGGTGAAAAAATAACACGTCAAGGATGTATTGTATAGCTATTGTGATAAAAATTAATTTTTATTAATTAAAAAAAAAAAGTTGAATCCTTTATATTTAAAGTTAATTTATAGGGATTGAAAAGATGTTACGAGAATTATAAAATGTTATTGTAAGGACCAAATTTGAACTTCTAGCCCAAAACGTGGATGGACCTAGGCCCAAAAATCTCTAATAATGAATTTGTAGAGAATGGGTTGGAAAACTTGGTTTTAATTAATCAAACAAACCTTCGAATGGATTCAGATCTTGAAAGAAAGAAAAAGAAAAGGGTTTGCGTTGGAGTAAATCGTCCTTGGCAAGATCCGAGGAAGTCTGTTCTTATATATTGTTTTTCAGTTTAGTTACAAATTGCATCCTCTCCCGTTCCAATGTTTCTTTTTCCTCTTTATACCCCCCTCCTCTCTCGTTCCTACTTCACACATGTATACTGGAGGGTTGGTGTTGATACTTGTCCCATCTGCACCTTCCATCAGTCTCCATGTAGTAGTTGTAAGGCTGAAACACACTGTTCAGGTATCACCTCCACATTAATACGGCCAAAGAGTTAGCTGCATGCATTTAATGTGGAGGCAGCAGCTTTCCCTGGAGATACTACACGATCACGTTCTGTCCTATTCATCTATAATACTTATCTTCTCATATGGAATGGTATAGAAGGTTGCCTTTGTCGGTAAAACACTCCTTCGTACCTCGGCCTTAGTCAATCAAGAAAGGGTTCGTCCTTGACGAAGTTTCTTGGACAATTACGATTAACACTGTCTCTTTCACTTACAACTGTGGGTCTTTATGATACCACGTGTTTGTCCTCGGACATGTCCTCGTCCTCGGTTTGGGCCTCGAGCCCAATATATATATATGTGGATGAGTATCTTTGGACTCTCCGGCCCCACAGTTATTTTTCTATAGAATAAATTAAAATTGTGTAAGTAGTCTAACATGTTTATGTACCCGTTAATCCTTATACATATGCGTGTTGTCTTATTCGCTATATATGTATGTGTAGTCATTATAGATTAACTCAAATTAGATAAGTTAGATCTACACCAAATTGTTATATTTTTTTATTTTTTATAAATATGGTAGAATTTAAATCTATAACAACCCCTTCATAATGATTGTTCTTATTATTAAGCTAGAACACCAATTATTTTTTGTGTAGGCAAAATTTGAATTGTCAAAAGTTATAAATAATAAGATTTTATTTTAATTTCAATGACATGAACAAAGAATAAGTTACAAAATTATGGGTAACTTTATGGCGCCATGAACATTAAAAACTTTTGGTGTCTTTTCTTTTATCATTTTTGGTCCAACGACATGGAATAAGCTCTAGTAACTTTATGGTGTACTAATAGGACTTCTTCATTAACCCAAAAAATTTGTGTCATTTTACAGGTAATGAATAGGAGGGCTACAATCCTCTTCATTCCAGAATGGGTGGCAAGGTTTGCAATAAATATATTTGCAATAAAAGCAGAGATGTCGTTTAGCATTTCCAGAAAGATTTCGTATCTTGTCGTCTAATATTAAGCTTTTCAAGAACTTTGTAGCTCAAACTCTACTGATTGACAATTAAAATGACACTTTCTATCCTAATCTCTTTAATGTTGATAATCGGGTTCAAAATATCCCCATTCCCTAACTATTGATCTGTTAAATAAAATACATAGTTTCAAGCAATTATTTTCTTCTATCAGATCGTTTCTTTCAACCGTGAAAAAGTGCTCAATTCATAAAATTTAGGTGTATATATTTTTTCGATGAATTGTTATAAGAGGTCGAGTCGAGGTCTAAATCACTAGTGCTACTTCACATGGGAAAACAGAAATGGGGGACAAGCTGAATTCACATATGTATTATCTCCCTTTCTGGGGCAAACTGAAATGGTATTTTTAACTTCCAATCTTTTACAATTAAATCCGCCCAGAAGTATCAAAGAATACAGAACAGACCAACAAGTTAAGAAGAAAGAAATCACCATTTGTGCTTTCAAAGATTGTCTACATCATGATCTTACTATTGATTTTGATGGTGGGTTATGTTGACTACATTTATAAATTCTTAGACCCCGTTTGGTAATGGTGTTTAGATAGGGAAAACTGTTGTTTAAATACCACAATACATATTTCCACAATACTTAAAAAACGTTACTAGAAGTCTTTTACCAAACGACCCTTAATGTCTAGATCACAAGTGGTCATGGCTCCTCCCTGGATTTTTTTTTTTTAATACATACAAATTATGTAATAATTCATGGTTTGGGCCTTCAAAAGGATAAGTTCACTTAAGCAATACTATTTTTTTCATAATTATTCGAAATGGGGTTATGTAATTTGTCAGGTCAAATTGGTGTCATGGATGAACTGAACACAAGTTGAAAATTTTATGTCAGGACTTGATAGTCAGATATCGTTTCAATGTTTACTTAATCCTTTCATGCCCTAAATTGAGAATTTTATTTTTTTCTATTACTTTGTTGGCCTACAAATGTTTTTGAGTTTTGGATAAGGTGTTACGGATGTAAAGTAGTTCTGCTCCATCCTAAAGTGAATAGCATTATTAGTTACACAATACCTAATCTTACATGTGTTCCCACCCCATTTTTTAAACAGGCCACAACAAGCCTAAAACCAGTGGAAGCCCACAAATTTGGGCCTTTGGGAGTGACAAAGCCCAAACTAAAACATTGCCTAACAAGGCCCCGTTATCAAAAGGCAAAATACAAGGAATTCCACAATGGAATCAATGGATCAACGACCCTTAATCTACCACAACAAGATCTCAGCAAATGCCCATAACGGCCCAAGTCTAAAAATCTGAAGCCATGGGTCCAATAAAACTTGGGGAAGCTAGCCTAGGTTATGTCGCAATACCCAATAAGAGGCCCAATTAACAACATAAGCTTGCAAAAGGGACCTAAGCCATCAACATTGAATCCAGAGAGGTACAAAAGGGACCTAAGACCCTAGTGGCCTAGCTAGAAGTGAATTCTGGCCCAAACTCCACTGGGCACCTCCCCAATACCCTTGACAATACACAATCACTAGACTTTGTTTGGTCGTTCATTTGCATCAACTTCTCTTAGATGGTCGTTCATGCAAAAGGGACCGAAGGCATCTCCTCTCGTTGATCGATTAGTCAATGTGACATCCCTTAAATGGACAGACTGTAATTCAGCCAAAAAAAATATATATATATATATATATATATATTTTGGACAGACTGTCATATCACATATGCCACAACAAAATTTAAGATTATTTGTATAAATTGTCGTAAAAATACACCTACATCAATTTATGTATTGTTATATAGATATGTATTATTATGTAGATATTGTTGGCTTTAGGGCCTCTACCCGTCAAGATTTTGTTCTCCCCCAAAGCATACAACAGTGGGAAAAAAGAACTCTACTCATTAAAAGGAAATTACTGCTTATAAACACATCTCTATGTGCATCCCTAGATGATGTAGGATTCCATGGATTGCAAGACTCCTCCTTTTGGGTCTCTACAATCCACCCCCTTACGGGCACACACGTCCTAGCATGTAAGCCCAGACTTCTTACTAGGGCATGACTCTAATACCATCTATAACGACCTCACCCCAACTGTGTAGATAATATGATGTGAAGTATTTTAAAAAATAAGTATGTAAAATATAAAAAATAAATAAAATATAAAAAAAAACTTAGGTTCATATGATAAAATAGATAGATTTTTTTTTTTCACAAATTCATGTGAATGCTCTCAGAAAGCCATTATGATGAAAACCAAGGTTTGAATTTTAAAAAGTGAGTATGTAAAAAAAAAAAAAAAAACATTAAGTTCATATGATAAAATAGATAGATTTTTTTAAACAAATTGATGTGAATGCTCTAAGAAAGCCATTATGATGAAAACCAAGGTTTGAATCACCTTTTTTTTTTTAACGGGTAAGTTGAAAATTATACCCATAAAGTTTGAGGATGTTTGAATTTTCACCCTGAATTTGAATTTTATACCCCCAAATTCTAATATTTCAAGATGTAAAATCTAAACACCCCTAAACTTTAAGAAGTAAAATCCAAACACCCCTATAATTTATGGGGTAAAATCTAAATTCTAAAACATCAAGGTATAAAATCCAAACACCCTTAAACATTAAAGGTATAATTTGCAATTTACCCTTTTTTTTTTAATTATATAGACAAGCCGTTAACATATATGGTCAAAACAAGGAAAAATAGGTCAAGAATTGGTAAAAATCGGGAACTAGTCTCTTTTTTCGTTCACTGTTTCGATTTTTAAAACCGTAAATACTAATGAGCTATGAGACACTTGACAATTTTTTTTTTTTTTTTTTTTTTTTTTGATGGGAAATACTTCAAAAACTTTATTAATCAGTAGAGATAACAACTACATCCTGGTTGAGAGCTTGTTCAAGAAAACAAGGAATCTCTTTAACCCAAACAGACAAGTTTGCAATGCCTAAAGCATGTTTTGCAAGTAAATGGGTTGGCCTATTGCCATTACGACCAACATGTGAAAAATCTACACATCTAAAAGAATGGTACATGGCAACTGAACTGAAGAACAGCGTTGTTACTGATGATGGAGGAGGAGACAGGTCCTAAAGTGCATTAATCAACGTCAACAAGTCACTTTCAAGAGTGAAATCTTGAATGGACAAATCCTTGCAAACATAAGACCCAACTCCACGGCCTTAGCTTCAGCTTCAATGGCACCCAAAGGAACTTCAAGCTTCCTACTACATGCCCCGATCTGTTGACCCTCAGCGTCCCTAATCAAGATCCCCACACCTGCCATGCGTTGCTCCTTGAACACCGCACCGTCCATATTAATTTTGTTTCGGTTCAGAGAGGGAGGCTTCCATTTCACAGGTTCAGCTGGTGGTTACATCCTGGTTGAGAGCTTATTCAAGAAAACAAGGAATCTCTTCAACCCAAACAGACAAGTCTTCAATTCCTAAAGCATGTTTGCAAGTAAATGGGACATGGCAACTGAACATGTGAAAAATCTACACATCTGAAAGAATGGGACATGGCAACTGAACTGAAGACCAGCGCTGCTACTGATGATGGAGGAGGAGACAGGTCCTAAAGTGCATTAATCATCGTCAACGAGTCACTTTCAAGAGTGAAATCTTGAATGGACAAATCCATTTCAAACATAAGACCCAACTCCACAGCCATAGCTTCAGCTTCAATGGCACCCAAAGGAACTTCAAGCTTCCTACTACATGCCCCGATCAGTTGACCCTCAGCGTCCCTAATCAAGATCCCCACACCTGCCATGCGTTACTCCTTAAACACCGCACTGTCCACGTTAATTTTGTATCAGTTCAGAGAAGGAGGCTTCCATTTAACAGGTTCAGCTGGTGGTTGCTTCAAGTTTCCAAACTCCGTCACACATGCTTGGTAAGCATCTAAATACTCCACCGCCCCTTGCAGCAATGCCAGACATGATTTCTTCGCCCCTCCATTCCTGCACTCATTCCTATTTGACCAGAGTGCCCAAGCCACCATGATCAGCGTCTCCACTTCTCTGTGCTCCCACTGGGCCACCATAACCACGTACCATAACATGTCCATGAACGAACCAAATTATTTAATCCGAGATTCCTGAAACAGAGCAGACAAACACCAAATTTCACGGGCTCTTTGACAACTCCAAAAGAGGTGGCGCGATGTTTCTTCAGCCAATTTACACTCATCACAGCAGCTGTCCAAGAGTACTTTTCGTCTTACAAGGTTCTCTTTCGTGGGCAGCACATCTCTGCAAGCTCTCCAAGCAAAATGACGGATCTTGTGTGAGATATTACGACTCCAAATAGACCACCATAACCTCCTCAAATAACTTCCATTAGACCCGAATCCCACCTATGCATCTGGTCTCATCTCCATAGCAAGTTTATAAGCACTACAGACGCTAAAAAGACCATTGTTTGTCAGCACCCACACCTGCTTATCTTCTGGCATATTGGCACATAGAGCAATACCATAGATCAAATCCGCTTCATGAGGAAAGAAAACGTTACTCACCAAATCTGTTTTCCAAGCACCCTTCTCTTCATCAATCAATTCTGCAACTCTAGAATCCTCAGGTTTGTAGTTTACCGGGGAGACAACTTCATAAGTAGAGGGAGAGGGCAACCATTTATCCTTCCAAATCATTATGCTATGACCATTGCCAATTTGCCACTATCTGCCTTTTTGAACTATATCTTGGGCAGCCATTAAACTCCTCCATGCAAAGGAAGGATTTCTACCAAGACTAGCATCAACAAACTCACAATTAGGAAAATATTTGGACTTAAAAACTCTATACAATAAAGAATCAGTCCAGATCTGGAGCCTCCAACCTTGTTTTGCTAGCATAGCTAGATTAAATTATTTTAATTGCTTGAAACCCATACCTCCACAGGCCTTAGGAGCACAAAGTTTCTCCCAACTAATCCATGCCATTTTCCGTTCCACCTTGCACTATCCCCACCAGAAATTCTTGATCAGGTTTGTCATCTCATCACAAAGAGAGTCAGGAATTTTAAAGCAACTCATAGTGTACGTTGGAATAGCTTGGGCTACAACTTTAATCAGGACTTCTTTACCAGCTTTGGACAATAATTTTTCCTTCCAATCGGCCAATTTCTTAGCCAATTTTGCTTTCACTTCCATGAAAGTATTCTTCTTATTCCTTCCCACCAAAGATGGAAGACCCAAATACTTCTCATGCTAATGGATCACTTGAGCACCAAACAGAATTCTTATCTCATCCTGGATCTCCTTAACTGTTGGCCAGATGCTTTCTCATACATGCTCAGTATCCTTTGTAAGACGTCACACTCCTCAATAGTGACTTTGCAAAAAATTAAACTGTCATCTGCAAAAAATAGATGAGACAGGCAAGGACCTCCCCTTCTCACAGACGCTTGACAATTTATTAATATATATACTCTAATTTCCATTGATACAATATCAAATGACTGGGAAATTACATTCCTAAGTTCATCCTCTTCTACCAGTCTTCTTTTCTTGCTTTTAGAGGACATTACATCTTGTGATAACACTTGAGAACGTACAACATTAATTTCTAGCGACTTTTGATCATCTTCGACTTCAAAGTTCTCCAAAGAAACTTCATTTTGAGATACCAAATTATCAATCTCATCAATAGTGGTCGATACAGCATACCTAGCACGTCTCTCCTTTGCAATTCTAGCATGATCACCTTTTGCTCTATCTTTAGCCCAAAGTGGTGTCATCTTAGAGTAGTTGGGCATAGGTGTTTTCATCCACTTCTTGGCTGCAAGTTTAGACTATTACAAACCAAGAAAAATGGTTATATTACAGATATAATTATGTAATTCAAAATTAAACTCACAAAAATGGTAATTTTCTGCTATGAGTGGCTCCCAAACTTCTGGTTCAGTTGTCTATATATTTAAAGAATCATTCCATCCAAAACCACACAATCCATCTTTAAATATATCATAGCATTCATGAAAATTCTTTTTCAATGTCTTTTGTTGATTTTTCACCTTATCCTTATTAATCTCCATGAGAAATTTTTCAACCAACTCTTTCACTAAGTCATCAAATGCCTTAAAGGTAAAAGTTCCATTAACTCTACCACCTATGATCACTTGATGTAAAAAAATATCCACTAAAGCATCATCCATAACACTACTCCATTGTACTTCTTTACTTGGATCTCCACCATTTTTCTTTGATATCTTACCCATGCTATAATTAATAAGACAAAAAACACATATAAAATATTGTTTAGATATTAATATTAATTATCAAAAGATAGAGAGCAATATCAAAATAAAAAGAGAACGACATGACAACAATAAACTCAAAAACTATCACATTTGGACATAGTTTTGCCACATAGCTAATGCTATAAAATCTCTTATAATATCTCATTGCCTAGCATGCTCATCATCTTCTCTAGGAGTAGGGGTCGCACGTTCACAATGAAAATGTAAAACCTCTTCATCAACTTCGGCAATAAGACTTTCATCAGAATCGACACCCATTAAATAATTATGAAGTATGCAACATGATAAAATGAATTCATTTTGTGTCAACACAATAACTAGGCTCTATAGTACTTGCTATGAATTCAGGAGCACGAGCAGAGCACTTTTTTAAATGATAACACACCCCACTATAAAGTGCAATCAAATGACTTCTATTCATGTATCCCGCATCAACAAGATAATATTTACCTAATAAACACTAACAATTGTTAATTATATACTATAATTTTTTTAATTATAAAGAATACATCCTAATACGTATTTGAATTAAATTTTCCTTGTGGGATTTTCAAATTATCATTTCTAGTTAAAGCATTCTTTATTATTTTTGAATCTAAAGCAGTTCCTTCCCAAACTGGTAGTACATATGTGAATTTCAAATCAAATGAGCATGCCGCCAATACATTTTGTGTTGGGTAACCCTTCCTACCCCGATATCTTCGTGCATCCTCACTAGACACTTTGACACAAACATGTGTTCCATCAAATGCCCCAGTACAATCCTAAAATTAACAATATCTCTCAAAGACATTTACCTTAAAATATATTTATACTAGACTACTATCAAATATAAAATATAAACATGATATATTTACCTTAAAATATTGGTTGAACCTACTACTCTGTAGTATTTCAAGTGGCACTTGGGTTCCATTACGTTGACGAAGAAATTGATCCTCTAACATAATTATTGATCTTAACATGTTAGGTTCTAAAGACTTAGGATCTAATGTATTTAGAACTCTAATGTGTGATGTTGGCAAACCATGATCAAAACAAGTGTTTGTCTTGTTTTAGACTTGCTCAAAGTGTGTGTGTGTTAATGTAAAGTTGGAATCGAGTGACTGTAGAAGTATTGGTGACTTTCAGCTTGGCTCGATCGATCGAATCTCGTGCAAAATGTGCTTTTCTGTAGAATTCCAACTCAGCCCTAGCTCATTTGAAACGTTTAGGGTTTTATCTTTTTGCCCCAGGTATATAAGGCAAACCCCAGCCTTGTTTTACAGGTTGCTCATATTGCAGTCTGTGCAAATCTCTTGTGAGATCTGTGAGGAGCTTTCCTTTACATAAGCTTAGGATTATCAAAAGGAGATTCATTCAAGAACTTGATGATCATTCAGTTGCTGCATTAAAGAACTAAAAGAAACACAAGCGGGTGTGCTTGTATTTGCTGGAGAATCCAAGAAAGAAGGAGTCCGTGGTCTTAGAGCTTGTATGTGGTCATGTCCAGTAAGTTTCTACAGGTCGGTAGCAACAGGATGTTAGTGGTCTAAATCCTATTGTAAAACTTCGAATCTTTCATAGTGGATTCAGGTTTACCTTAAGGATAGTTAGGTCAAATCCTCCCCAAGTTTTTACCGTGTGGTTTCTTGGGTCATCATATCTTTGTTTTATTTATATTTTCACTGCTTTGCATTGATATGTTATATTTGTGTTAACCTAGATTTGTTAATTTGACTAAGTAATCACTTGGCTAATTACCTAGGTTAATCTGATTATGGTTTTAAAGAGTCTAAAAACAAACATAACATATTATGAAATTGGTGACCAATGGTCTCATCAAAACGACAAAAAAGAAGGAAATAGTACGGTTCTTCACATTATGTTATAGAATGTGAAGAAACTTGGCAACTTGCTCTTCAACCCTGACATGTTGTGTGGCTTGAAGATCACCGTCTCTTCGCAAAATGTCACACAAACCATGAAAAGCTTGTGGACCCACGCATATTACATCATAGCTTTTTTCACTGGTCCTAAGTCGAGACATTATTTCATCATGAACGTTTTGTCTTTCTATGATTCATTGTGTAGGAATGTGGGGAACATGTCTTTTTAGTCATTGCCTTCTATGGATAATGTAGCACAAATAACGGCATGCAGCATGAACTAAGGCTAGTTTCCGCATAAAGTCCGAAAAAATTATGGTCTCAAGTACCTCATCATTCAAATCCATCTAAATAAATCAAGACTCTCCTAATAAAAAAATAAAAATAAAAAACTCATCTTCACATATATATAAATCAAACAAACAACCCCATATCCTTCACCCATCGCGGCTTGCTACAAAGAGCTTTATCAAGTTGAAGATCTAACCAGCCAACCAAGGACAATTGGTGCAAATCTTGCCTCCAGGCCCTTTACGACACCACTGCTGTATTTATCTCTCTTTGAATCCCTCTCTCTGTTTGTATATTCAAACATGTTCACTTTGAGTTTAAGACTCAACTGCTCTTTGTTTTAGTTAAGTGATGGAAAACTATAGTAACTCATAAAATAGTAATATAAAATAGGATTGTTAATTATATTATTATTTTATTGATTGATATTTTTCATTGATGAATATAGATTGATATGTTGATACGTGTAGTTCAATCAAACAAAATAAGATCATTGTGTAATACTAGTAGCTATATTGTTAACTTGTGAGTGATCATCAGTTTGCTTTATATTCAATGTAATTTTTATGTCTACATTGCAATTTCAATGTAAACTTATATGATGGACATACAAAAAGTAATATATATTGTACATATTTGTAAAGAAATGGTAAATATTGTATATGTTTTGCAAATGTAAATAATATTTGTCACTTTTTTTTGTATACAATATAAATTAATATTATAACAGCACAATGTATAAGAAGAATTTCCCTATATTTTAATTTATAATAGTGTTTTTATAATTATAGTATTTGCTTGAGCAATTAATTAAGCCATATATTCATTCTTATAGACTTGTTTATTAATTTTGTAAAATAAATTTTTTTTTTCATGATTTTTTTAAGTGAAAAACTTTTATTATCTTTGGCTTTGGTTTCACCACTGACTATATGGATACTTTCTTTTCTTTTCTTCTTTTTTTTTTTTTTTTTTTACTAATACTTCGCCCCTTAACTTGAAATCTTGGATCCGTCCCTGAACTATAGAAAAAAATTATCACACGTGACAGTGGATATTACTTCGGAACACATTCAAAAACACTTTCGAATCAAAGAAATTAGTCGAGCCAGGCAGATTTACACAGTAAATCCTACAAAACACTCGATTCCAACTTTTCACTTAAACACACTTTGACCAAGTCTAAAACAAGACTAAACGTTTTAATCATGGTTTGCCAACATTACAAATTGAATTTCTAATACATTTAAACCTAAATTCTTAGAACCCAACATTGGCTTCTTCGAGGTGCTCTATACATGGTCCATTAATAGACCTATGGGGAAAATTGTTCAAGAGAGGATAGACCGGGTCTTTGTCAATACTGAATGGAATGCGCTTTTTCCAGAAGCTTGGGTGGAGCACCTTGAAAGAGGCCATTCTAATCACTGTCCAGTCAAGCTTCACTGGGAGAGAGTTCAAAATTTCAGACATAATCGACCTTTAAGATTTCAGCCAATGTGGCTTTCCCACCCCTCCTTTCCAAGGGTAGTGAGAGACGCCTAGGAAAATCCTAGCTCCATGTTGCATGTTGTCACTAAATTCACTGACAAGGCAAAGAACTGGAATCGGAACGTGTTTGGTAATTTGTTTCACCGAAAAAATCAGATCCTCGCTAGACTTAAGGGTGTGCAAATAGGCCTTTCCAATAGACCTAATAAGTTTCTAGTCCACATTGAAACTGAATTACGCGCCAAATTAGCTAAGGTTTGGGCTTTGGAAGAAGTATATTGGGCCATGAAATCTCATATAACCTGGTTGGTTAAGGGGGACAAAAACACTACCTTCTATCATACCTTTACTTTGGTTCATCGAAACAGAAACCGTATTTCCTGCCTAAAAGATCATTTGGGTAACTGGATAAACGATGAGAGGAAAATTGCTGATTTTATTAGGAATGGCTATTCAGAGCTTTTTATGTCTAGTCACAGCTCCTCTACTCTCCTACCTTAGGACCCCCTTGTTGGAATTCTTGCTTGAAGGAAGATGAGATTGTTAAACTTTCAAATCCGATATTTGATGAGGAAATCTCAAGTGCCCTCTGGTCTCTTAAAGTCTTTAAAGCCCCGGGCCCAAATGGCCTTCATGCGAGATTCTTTCAACGCTTTTGGCTACTTGTCAGAGAATCAATCAAAAAGGAAGTGAATCAGATTTTCTCTTCCCCCACTATGTCAAAGTATTTGGATAGGACCCTCATTACTCTTATTCCCAAGTGCAGCAATCCTGAGTCCCTTAGCAATTACCGACCTATTAGTTTATGTAACACTGTGTACAAGGTGGTTACTAAGATGATTGTGGCTCGAATTCGGCCCATGCTCTCGAACCTTATCTCTCCCTACCAAACAACGTTTGTGCCTGGTCAAAAGGGAGTAGACAACGTTGTACTTGTCCAAGAGCTTATTCACTCTATGTCAAGGAAAAAAGGAGAGGGGTGCTCGTGGCAATAAAAATTGATTTGGAGAAAGCTTATGACCGTCTTGAATGGAGCTTTATTCGTGACACCCTAGGCCTCTTTAAGTTCCCTAGCCATCTAATCTCTTTGATTATGAGCTATGTGTCTACATCTTCCATCTCCGTTCTCTATAATGGTGGAGCTCTTGAGCCTTTTCTTCCCTCAAAAGGCATTAGGCAAAGGGATCCCCTGTCCCTCTACCTTTTTATCCTCTGCAAGGAAGTTTTGGGAATGCTCATCACTGAAAAATGCGATGCCAAGTTGTGGGACCTGATAAGTGCCTCAAAGGGAGGGTTAGCTTTTTCTCATCTCTATTTTGCAAACGATCTTATCTTGTTTGTAAAAGCGGATAGGAAAAATTGTGTGGCAATTAGAGATGCTCTTGATTCCTTCTGTTCTTTGCCGGGCCAAAAAGTAAGTAATGTTAAATTCAGGGCGTTCTTTTCTCCTAATGTCAGCACTAAATCAAGAGCTAAGTTATGTGAAATTTTGGGTTTTAGGCCCACTCCGTCTTTGGGGAAGTATCTAGCGTTCCCTATAAAACATTCAAGTATGCATCAGGACTTTGGGTTCATTATTGAGCGAATCCAAAAGCGCTTCACTGGATGGAAAGCGAATTTGCTTTCTTTTGCTGGTCAACTAGTTCTCACTCAATCTGTTATTACCACCGTGCCTAATTATGCAATGCAATCCGTAGCTCTTCCTACAAAAGTGCTCAGCAATGTGGAAAAATTGAGTCGAAATTTCCTGTGGGGGTCAACTGAAAATAAAAAGAAGTTTCATCTTGTTAGTTGGCAGAAAACTACAAATCCCAAATCTGAGGGTGGCCTCGGTATTCATGTAGCCAAACCTGAGAACATTGTCCTTTTAGCAAAGCTCAATTGGAGGCTAAAGACTAAGACACCTTCGCTTTAGTGTAGGGTTCTTCATCATAAGTACAGGAAGGATAGAAGACCAGCTCCTGCTATTTTGAAGCTTCAGACTTGCTCCAACACTTGGTCGATGATAAGGAATGGCGAGGCTATTTTCAAGAAAGGGTCTAAATAGGTTGTTGGCAATAATAGTCAGCTCTCCTTATGGAACAATATATGGCTTGATAAGGGACCGTTGAGAAGCCTCATTTGAAGACCTCTCAATCACGAGGAAGAAAATACCCGATTAAAGGAGATTGCTAGCTATAGTGAGTGGAGTTGGCATAACATCTCCTTCGCTCTTCCTAATCATTTGTTGGCTGCCATCAAAGCCACCCTGATATCTTTCTCAGCCTTGTATGAATATCATCTAACCTGGTTGTCTTCCTCGAGTGGTGCATTTGATCTTAAAGAGGCGTATAGGTTAGCTAGATTATAAGGCATTAATGATGAAGCTAGTCCCTTTAAAGGCGAGTGGATTTGGAAGACCCCTACTATTCCGAAGATAAAATGCTTTCCCTGGCAATGTCACCACAATAGCATCCCGGTCCGTGCAATCCTCGCTTCTCAGAGCATGGATATCCTGCCTTCACGCCCTCTTTGTAATAAGGCACTGGAGACGATATTGCACGTGTTAAGGGACTACCCTTTTGCTCAAGGATTCTGGAAATATTTTCCTCCTCCTTTGCAGGATTCTCTATTTTATGGCACTGGTGTTGCGAACTGGATGAGATTGAATTGCTGTAGCACTTACTGCACCTTTTCCTCGGGGATCACTTGGGGCGACATTTTTCCCTTTGGTTTGTGGGGATTGTGGCTTCACTGCAACAATATAGTGTTTGGCCGACAAAAGGTACGAACTGACCTGAAGAAGGATGTGGTGGCTAAAGCCACTGAATTTTCTCTACTTGGAGTCAATGCTAGAGCGAAAGGCCTTCGCACAACTATTCAGATTCATTGGTATCGTCCCCCAAAGAATTAGGTTAAGCTAAACACTGATAGATCATCGCTTGGAAATCCTGGTCTGACAGGAGCTGGGGGGCTGCTGCATAATACCAATGGAGAATGGATGAAAGGCTTTGCAAGGGCCATAGGGGTCACAACCAGCGCTACTACTGAGCTCTGGGCTCTGCGCGATGGCATCTGACTGTGCATAGCGTTAAAAATCCCTGCGGTGATCATAGAATTGGATGCGAAGGTTGTGGTTGACTTACTGCAGAAGAAGACTTGCAATTGGAATGGTCTTGATGCCATCCTCGAAGATTGGAGGGCTTGAGAGAAATTACGAGAGTTTAGATCCAACATTGTTATAAGGAGACCAATAAATGTGTCGATGCCTTAGCTAGGAGGGGAGCTTTTCTTCCTTAAGACTTTGTAGTTTTCCTGGAACCCCTCTTTGATGTTGTCTTGCTAATTAGTCAAGACAAAGCTGGGTCACCACTAATCGAATTGTCAATGTTCCCAGTGTTATTGTTGTTTAGCTTTTAATGAAATTGCCATTTTACCACGAAAAAAAAAAAATATATATATATATATAAACGGTGCAGGACACCATACAAATGATATCCCAAAATGTTATATTCACTACTCAATTGAAGCATGAATTATATGAGGACAAAACTTATGTACAGTACCTTAAGTGTTGTTCCTTCGGTTCCCCTTTTAAGATTTTGTCATATGACTACTTAACTTAAAAAATACACTTCTATCCATGAGAAAAAAGTCACATGGCAAAATTTTAAGAGAAAAACCTAAGAAATAACACCTAAGATATGGTGGATTTTATCTGACAAGGATAGTTTTTGTATCGAAATACTGAGAGCTAAATACCGTGTTGGATCTAATTGGCTTACTTTAGAGCTCAAATATGAAATATCTACTGGGCATGTGACAGAAGTTTGTACTCGTAAGATATGGTGTTGTAATACTATAGTTAACACATTTTATAGGACATGGTGATTATGTCGTCAAAATTTGAATTGGGAGAGCACTTTTTTTTCCTAGTAATTAAAGTGTCAAATACATGTTTAATTTTTTTATAAAAAAAATTTCTAAGCTATTTAAACAGCAATTCTAATTAAAGGACATGTTGGTTATGTTGACTATTTCAAGATTCGAATTGGGAGAGCACTTTTTTCCCCTAGTAATTTTTATTTTGATACATTTTCCTCCTAGTAATTAAAGGGTCAAATCTCAAATACATGCTTAATTTTTTTTTTTTTTTTTTCTAAGCTATTTAAACAGCAATTCCAATTAAAGTGTCAAACAAACTAATTTAAACTTTCTAAATATGTACAAATGATTAAATCAGTTAAAGAAATAAAAAAGACATGATTGAAGTAATCTTGCAAATTACATCAATATGCATTTTATAATTAGGTTGACATGCACAAACAAAATCTATTAGTAATTAATAAGAAGATTGATATAATATGTTCTTATTTAACATATTCCCTAATAAATTCTTAAGAAAATTTTGTGAGTAAATTACATCAATTTTAGCATTTTGTTATTGGACGTAATGATAATAAACTTTCTATACAAGTGAAAGTCAAAATAATTATATAAGATATTTAACTTTACAGAGAAAAAAAAAGTAGCAATAATACTTTCCATACAAGTGCTATTTTTTTTTTTTCTTTTTTTTTTTTGAGAAACAAGTCATCCATTGCATTAATTATGTGCTGGAAAATCATCATAAACTATATTGTCTATATCTGGTGGAACAGACTCCATTCAAACCAACAAAAGAAAAAAAATTCTTGCTCTCTAGGTTAAGGCATGTGCAACCACATTTCCTTGCCTCAAAGTATGAGAGAAAGAAAAACTCCTCAAGGAGCTAACAAAAGATGAAGTATTAGAAATTAAGTGACCAAAAGAGGATGATAACATATTTCCTCATTGCAAAGGTTTGATACCAACAAGAGAGTCACCTTCAAAAACTGAGTCATGCAAACCTATTTCCTGAACAAATTTGACAGCTCGCCTCATAGCTAACATCTCCAAGACTTCCACCGATGAAGGTTTAGGAATTTTTTCAGTAAGAGCCACCATTACCTCACCACGAGAGTTCTGAAAAATAATCCCAATTCCTGCATTACCATTCACTTCAAACATTGCTCCATCAAATTTTTTTTAAACTCACCCACAGTAGGCGCTGTCCATCTCTTTTTTCTGCTTGGTGCGGTACTCCTTGGCAGGACCTTAGTTCTTTGGAAAGCTGAAAGGAAGCTATGGACAGCCTCAGGAAGCTATGTTGTCGAAAATTTCAGGAAAACGAGGTTGAGTCATAATTCGGTCACATAGCTCAGAGAACGTCCCCTGTGCAGCTTCAAACCTGTTAACCCACCCAAAATCCATCCCCCCACCAACTTTACAGCTTCACATTCCCATAAAGCATACATGGCATCTTCAGCTCGATTCCCACAGAGATAGCATGTAGGGTCCGAGAGAACTTTCCTTTTAAGCAAGTTTGATTTTGTTGGCAAACTATTGGTACACTCCTTCCGTAGGAAATGCTTAACTTAGCCAGGGATTTTTATTTACCACAACCACGACTAGAAAGTTTTTATGCTATCAGAGTTTGACACAGATGCAGCTTCCTCTCTTGACACATCACATAAAAGTTTATATCCTGTCTTCACCGTGTAAATGCCATCAACTGCTAAAGGCCAGAAAAAATATTCAGATTGCGGGTTAGAACATAGGGGCATTGATTTAATGTTTTGTGCTTCAAATGGCAAAAAACATTTATCAATTTTTCTTGAGTCCCACCACCCCGTATCTCTGTTTATAAGGTCAACCACACAAGAATCACCACTCAACTCTGAGGGAGGCTATAACACTCAGCCACTTGATGCGTGCTACTTCAAGCTACTTTTGTTGTACTACTTCATGGTAGCACGCATCAAGTGGTCAAAGAAGAAAACCCAAAGCTCAGTGGGATAAGATTGGCAACAACCAAAAAAATAGAACAACAAAATAATTACACCATAAATAATGGCTTTGTCATCAAAACCTGAATGCAAAACGCAATAAGAGGGCATGTTGTATAAGATTAGGAGGAACAATTTTGATGTAACAAAATTGCAGCAGTATAAAACACATTTTCCAATAGAACTAAATTTTCTTTCCTTTCCACATATTCTCAGCAACCAATCAGAATATAAAGGCATATAAAGTCTAAAAACAAATCTGATAACGAATATACAGAAACAATAACATTAATGAAAAAAAAAATACAACATAGGACAAAAACAGTGCAATGAGACAAATGAACAGTGTTTTGTGAGTGTGAACAGTAACTGAAAATTATTTTTTTATTGTTTTCACTTTTCACTTTTGACCAAAATGAGCGGTATCCAAACGCGCCCTAAGAAATACACCTGGGTAGGAGTATTAATTTAGGTTTTGAGTTTTTTTTTTTTTTTAATTAAAATTTTTGTTGGATTATGTTGATTTTATTTTATTTTATTTTATTTGTTTTTTTGGTTGATTGTTAAGTTCTACTTGCATGCATTAGTAGTTAAAACAAGTGAGAAAATGTTTGGCTAGTGAGAACATTAAAAGTATCTATTTTAATGTAACCTGCCGCTATCAAAAACAATTGGAGACTCAAGCCGTATGAGGTTGCTAGAGGATGAGGTTAATCAACTTCTTGATAAGGAAGCCAAAATGTGGAGACAGTGGTCCAAAGTTGCATGGCTTCGTGATGGTGATCGTAATACTCGGTTTTTCCATAGCAAAGCCTCTCAACGCCGTCGGCGGAACTATATTACCAAGTTGCATGATACTAATGGAGGATGGTGCTCAAGCCAGGATCAAGTTAATGCCACCATTGTAGACTTCTATCAAACTCTCTTTACCTTGGGTAACCCTAGCAATTTTGAGGAAGTTATTGAGACTATTCCACATGTTGTAACTGATGAGATGAATGATATTCTTATGGCTAAATTTCATATTAAGGAAGTGGAGGTTGCTCTGAAGCAGATGGCACCCCTAAAAGCCCCTGGTCCGAATGGTATGTCTCCTCTCTTTTATCAAAATTATTGGTCCTTATTAGGGTCTGATGTGTCAACCACTATCTTACACTATCTTAATTCGGGTTCTCTCCCCCAAGCCCTTGGTCATTCCTTTATTACATTGATTCCTAAGGTAAAGGATCCCACATATGTCTCTGAGTTTAGACCTATTAGCTTGAGCAATGTTTTGTATCGTATCTTAGCTAAAGTTCTCACTAACCGGTTACAAGCTATTATGCCTAATCTTATTTCAGAGCATCAAAGTGCATTCTTGTCTGATAGGTTGATTTCAGATAATATCTTGGTGGCATTTGAGACTTTGCACTATATGCGGAATCACAATCAGGGGAAATTTGGATTTATGGCCTTGAAGCTTGATATGAGCAAAGCATATGATAGGGTGGAGTGGGCGTACATGGAGAGAGTGATGATAAAAATGGGTTTTCATGCTAGGTGGATACAATTGATGATGAGGTGTATCACTACAGCCTCTTACTCGGTGCTAATTAATGGTCAGCCCCATGGGCATATCACTCCAACACATGGTTTGCACCAGGGAGATCCATTGTCCCCCTATTTTTTCCTCATGTGTACTGAAGGTCTCCATGGTTTAATTAGTAAGGCAGCCCACAATGGTGACATTCGGGGTGTCTCTCTTTGCCGGAATGGACCTAGGATCACTCACCTAATCTTTGCCGACGATGGCCTCCTTTTCTGCAGAGCTAGGGAAGAGGAATGTCAAAGCTTGCTTAAAGTATTGGCCAAGTATGAGAGAGCTTCTGGACAGCAAATCAACCGTACTAAGACCACTATTTTCTTTAGTAAATCGACCAATGAAGACACTCAAACAACAATTCAAAATTTGTTGCGTGCTAATATTGTTCGGCATTATGAGAAATATCTTGGACTCCCTTCATTTGTGGGGCGTAAAAAAAAAAAGGAAAGTTTCACCTATATCAAGCAGCAAGTGTGGAAGAGAATTCAAGGGTGGGAGGGTAAGTTACTCAGTCAAGCGGGTAGGGAGATACTAATTAAGGCGGCGGCGCAATCCCTCCCAACTTATACCATGGCATGCTTCAAACTTCCTATCTCACTTTGTCACGACCTTGAGAGCATGATTTGTAGATTTTTTTGGGGGTAAAGGGGTGATAATAGGAAGATCCATTGGGTGAAGTGGTCGAAACTTTGTAAACCCAAGACACAGGGAGGTATGAGGTTTAAAGATTTGCCTCTATTCAATGATGCACTCTTGGCCAAACAAACTTGGTGCTTGCTCCATGACAAGTCATCTTTATTCTATCATGTGTTCAAGGCAAAATACTTCCCTAATACCTCGGTTATGGAAGCAAAAATTCCAGCCAACTCCTCATATGCTTGGAAGAGTATCATGAAGGGTAGGAACGTGATTAAACAAGGCGCAAAATGGAGGATTGGATTGGGTAGGGCTATACATATTTGGGGTGAGAATTGGCTGCCCAACTCAGGTCATCCCAAGGTGTTATCACCTCAGGTTGAAAGGAGGGGAGTGAATTTGGTGGCTGATTTGATTGATCCGGTCAATAAGGAGTGGAAGGGGAACATCATTGATAATTTATTCTATGACTTTGAAGCAACCATTATTAAAAATATGCCTCTCTACAGGTACATACAGGATGACATCCTAATTTGGCTTTTTAACCCCGATGGAGTTTATTATGTCAAATCCGGATACCGGTATTTACATGAGCAGCAGCAACATGGCTTACCTGGGGCCTTAGATCATTCAGTGCTCACACCTCTTTGGAAGAAAATTTGGGGACTACAAGTTCCAAATAAAGTCAAGCACCTGGCTTGGAAGGCTTGCAGGGATTTATTGCCAACCAAGACAAATTTGATTCGCAGAAAGGTCATTACTGAGAGCTGTTGTGATGTTTGCAAAATACACCAAGAGGATGTGGTTCATGCCTTGTTCCATTGCCCAGCTTTGCAATCAGTTTGGAGGTCTCGGGTTCAATGGAATCACAGCACGCTTCAGGCGTGCTCCTCTTTCACTGATATTTTTGAGTTTATTTTTGCAGGTAATAGGGAGCCTGATCTCTTTGTTGTTGTGCTATGGACTCTATGGAATAGGAGGAATAATTTACGCCTGGGCAAGCCTGCTTTCTCACTCGGTCAAGTGGTGGAATTTGCTCAAGATCGAATCCTATAAAGAAATCCTTGCAACGTTGCTTTTCAACAGTCACGACCTCATCAAATAACAACTTGGCAAGCACCGGTTCAACATGCTTATAAAGTCAACTTTGATGGTGCGGTATTCGCAGATGAAGGACTTACTGGCTTGGGAGTTGTAATCCGTAATGATCATGGACTGATCATGGCTTCTCTTACTCAGCAAATACCTCTACCTAGTTCAGTTATAAAGGTGGAAGTCTTCGCTGCGCAGAAAGCATTGGAGCTTACGATTGAATTAGGCTTCAATAACATCACTCTTGAAGGGGACTCTGAAATTTTGAACAAATCTTTAGAGAAGAGCGACAATTCTCTAGCTCACTATGGTCATTTACTTGCAGACATTCATGTTCTCACGGCTCGGTTTTCATCGCTTCATTTAACTCATGTTAGGAGACATTGTAATAGCCTGGCACATGCTTTAGCACAACATGCATCCTCTACCCCTGATTTGTCAATCTGGATGGAAGAAATACCACCAAACCTTAACTCTGTATACATGGCTGATTTGAGTGGCCTAAGTTAATAATATTTTACTGTCTTGGTTCTCAAAAAAAAAAAAAAATTGGTGCAGGACACCATACAAATGATATCCCGAAATGTTATATTCACTACTCAATTGAAGCATGAATTATATGAGAACAAAACTTATGTACAGTACCTTAGGTTTTGTTCCTTAAGTTCCCATTTTAAGATTTTGTCATGTGACTACTTAACTTAAAAAATACACTTCTATCCATGAGAAAAAAGTCACATGGCAGAATTTTAAGAGAAAAACCTAAGAAATAACACTTAAGTACTATACCTAAGTTCTGCTCATTATATTGATATAAAACATGTTCCTTTTACATAATAGGGATGGCGTTTAAAGTTCTAATTACTACTCATTTTTCCATTTTCAAACCATAAAATCAATTTTTTCTATTTTCAATTATTAATTACAACTATTACAAAAATGAGAGAACTAATGATTCAACAACCAAGAATTTTGGGGTTTTGATACTTTGAAAACTTCAATGAAACAATGATTGCCGAGCTTTGCTTGGTGGATTTTCTTTGACAAGGATAGTTTTTGTATCGAAATAGTGAGAGCTAAATACCGTGTTGGATCTAATTGGCTTACTTTAGAGCTCAAATATGAAATATCTACGGGGCATGTGACAGAAGTTTGTACTCGTAAGATATGGTGTTGTAATACTATAGTTAACACATTTTATAGGACATGGTGATAATGTCGTCAAAATTCGAATTGGGAGAGCACTTTTTTTCCCTAGTAATTGAAGTGTCAAATACATGTTTAATTTTTTTATAGAAAAAATTTCTAAGCTATTTAAACAGCAATTCTAATTAAAGGACATGTTGGTTATGTTGACTATTTCAAGATTCGAATTGGGAGTGCACTTTTTTCCCCTAGTAATTTTTATTTTGATACATTTTCCTCCTAGTAATTAAAGTGTCAAATCTCAAATACATGCTTAATTTTTTTTTTCTAAGCTATTTAAACAGCAATTCCAATTAAAGTGTCAAACAAACTAATTTAAACTTTCTAAATATGTACAAATGATTAAATCAATTAAAGAAATAAAAAAGACATGATTGAAGTAATCTTGCAAATTACATCAATATGCATTTTATAATTAGGTTGACATGCACAAACAAAATCAATTAGTAATTAATAAGAAGATTGATATAATATGTTCTTATTTAACATATTCCCTAATAAATTCTTAAGAAAATTTTGTGAGCAAATTACATCAATTTTAGCATTTTGTTATTGGAAGTAATGATAATAAACTTTCTATACAAGTGAAAGTCAAAATAATTATATAAGATATTTAACTTTACAAAGAAAAAAAAAATAGCAATAATACTTTCCATACAAGTGATTTTTTTTTTTGAGAAACAAGTCTTGCATTGCATTAATTATCTGCTGGAAAATCAGCATAAACTATATTGTCTATATCTGATGGAACAGACTCCATTCAAACCAACAAAAGAAAAAAAAAAAAATTTGCTCTTTAGGTTAAGGCATGTGCAACCACATTTCCTTGCCTCAAAGTATGAGAGAAAGAAAAACTCCTTAAGGAGCTAACAAAAGATGAAGTATTAGAAATTAAGTGACCAAAAGAGGATGATAACATATTTCCTCTTTGCAAAGCCTTGATACCAACGAGAGAGTCACCTTCAAAAACAGTGTCATGCAAACCTATTTCCTGAACAAATTTGACAGCTCGCCTCATAGCTAACATCTCCAAGACTTCCACCGATGAAGGTTTAGGAATTTTTTCAGTAAGAGCCACCATTACCTCACCACGAGAGTTCTGAAAAATAATCCCAATTCCTGCATTACCATTCACTTCAAACATTGCTCCATCAAATTTTTTTTTAAACTCACCCACAGTAAGCGCTGTCCATCTCTTTTTTCTGCTTGGTGCGGTACTCCTTGGCAGGACCTTAATTCTTTGGAAAGCTGAAAGGAAGCTATGGACAGCTTCAGGAATTCTGTCTAGAGGTTGGGTAGACTCGTTCAACCTTGTTTTATTTCTATATGTTAAAGATCAGAAAACAAAAAGCAGAGTGATATGATCAAGAAAATTATCAAAGAAACTATGAGAAACTTCAAGAACAAAAGAGAGAATTTTCTGAATGAGGAAGACAATTCAATTACTCGAAAATCTGATTACAAAAACTTAATGAACTACAATGTACACATTTGTATTTATACTGCTAATCACTACTCTACCAGAAGGTAACAAACGCGGGAAAAACTAATAACTGCCTCTAACTACCTATAACAACTTCCCAATTTATATGCCCCCAATAATATTAATCCACCTGTCCACTAAGAGCACTCACAGCAGTGGTGCTATATAGGTATAATGCTATTTTTTAACTCTAAATATCAAAATACCTTCACGCAGTAGAGGAGCTAAATCTAAAAAATTTAGCTCCTCAGCTACAGTGCACATCTATCTTTAGATGTGCACTGTAGCTCAAAGCTAAAAAAATATATTTTTTTTTTATTACACTCTCTCTCCTCTCTCATTAAAATATTTCATTCCTTCTCTCTCTCTCTCTCTCTCTCTCTCTCTCTCTCTCTCTCTCTCTCTCTCTCTCTCTCTCTCTCCGGCTTCTCTTCTTTCTTCTTTCTTCCTCAATTTTTTTTTTCTCTCTAGCTCACCGGTCTCTCTAGCTTGCCAGCCTCCCTCATCCCTCAACTCGCCGGTCAATTTTTTTTTCTCTCTAGCTCGCCGGCCTTCCTCATCTCCCTCATCCCTCATCTCTCTAGCTCGACTGCCCAGGGCCGACCGAAGCCCAGCCCATCCCTCATCTCTCTAGCTCGATGGATTTTTGTGCGCGTTGTGCTCATTCCTTTTGCGCCGACCGAAGCCCATTCCTTTTGTGCTCGTTGTGGATTTTTTTTTTTTTTTTTTTTTGCTGTGGACTGCCGGTAGTGGTGGTGGTGGTGGTGGTGTTGTTGGTGTTTTCTGATCTGTTGTGGGCAAGTGGGCTTATGTTTGTGTTTGTGGCAGTGGGCTTGTGCTCGTTGTGGGTTTTTCTTTTTCTTTTTTGCTGTGGACTGCCGGTAGTGGTGGTGGTGGTGTTGGTGTTTTCCGATCTGTTGTGGGCAAGTGGGCTTGTGTTTGTGCTTGTGGCAGTGGGCTTGTGCTCATTGTGGGTTTTTTTTTTTTTTTTTTTTTTTTTTGCTGTGGACTGCCGGTAGTGGTGGTGGTGGTGGTGGTGTTGGTGGTGGTTGTGTCTGTGGTTAACAGTAGAGGTGGTTGAGGTTGGTGGTGTAATATTTTTTTATAGTAGAATATATTATTTTATTGTAGTGGTTATAATATTTTATTATGATGTTTATATTATTTTATTATGTTGAAAGCTAAAATAGATCCACTGCTGCAGCATGTGTGTAGGTAAAATAGATAAAGTAACTTTTGGTGGAGCTAAATTGCTAAAAATTTAGCTCCACTGCTGTGGATGCTCTAACAACCTCACAGATATTTCCATGTGCATCTCTCGTGCTTAACTTAATCCTTTAATGCTACAAGTAGTTTTCTCAGTAATAGATCAAAATTCCTGTCGTTTAAGCCCTGTTTCTTCTTCTGCATTTTAGTCTTTCTTACACAAATCCGCTTTTCTTTCTTCAACACTGGTTCAGGTTTCTTCTTTTGGTTGATCTTCTTAACACTATACGACCAAATGAACCATGCTATGTTGTCGAAAATTTCAGGAAAACGAGGTTGAGTTATAATTCGATCACATAGCTCAGAGAACGTCCCCTGTGCAGCTTCGAACCTGTTAACCCACCCAAAATCCATTCCCCCCACCAACTTTACAGCTTCACATTCCCATAAAGCATACATGGCATCTTCAGCTCGATTCCCACAGAGATGGTATGTAGGGTCCGAGAGAACTTTCCTTTCAAGCAAGTTTCATTTTGTTGGCAAACTATTGGTACACTCCTTCCATAGGAAATGCTTAACTTTGCCGGGGATTTTTAATTTCCACAACCTCGACTAGAAAGTTTTTATGCTATCAGAGTTTGACACAGATGCAGCTTCCTCTCTTGACACATCACATAAAAGTTTATATCCTGTCTTCACCGTGTAAATGCCATCACCTGCTGAAGGCCAGAAAAAATATTCAGATTGCGGGTTAGAACATAGAGGCATTGATTTAGTGTTTTGTGCTTCAAACGGCAAAAAACATTTATCAATTTTTCTTGAGTCCCACCACCCCGTATCTCTGTTTATAAGGTCAACCACACAAGAATCACCACTCAACTCTGAGGGAGGCGATAACACTCTGCCACTTGATCCGTGCTACTTCATGCTACTTTTGTTGTACTACTTCATGGTAGCACGCATCAAGTGGTCAAAGAAGAAAACCCAAACCTCAGTGGGATAAGATTGGCAACAACCAAAAAAATAGTACAACAAAATAATTACACCATAAATAATGGCCTTGTCATCAAAACCTAAATGCAAAAGGCAACAAGAAGGCATGTTGTATAAGATTAGGAGGAACAATTTTGATGTAACAAAATTGCAGCAGTATAAAACACATTTTCCAATAGAACTAAATTTTCTTTCTTTTCCACATTTTCTCAACAACCAATCAGAATATAAAGGCATATAAAGTCTAAAAACAAATCTGATAACGAATATACAAAAACAAAAGCATTAATGAAAACAAAAAAAAAATACACCTTGTGGTGATTAAGTAAACGTTTGGATCCCACGTCCAGCGTTCATGTTTTGCGTTTCTTCTTCTTCTTCTTTTTTTTTTTTCTTTTTTTTTTTTGAGCAGCGCCTCTTGCACTGTTCATAAGACAAAAACAGTGCATTAAGACAAACGAACAGTGTTTTGTGAGTGTGAACAATAACCGAAAATTATTTTTTTATTGTTTTCAATTTTCAATTTTTAGCAAAATGAGCAGTATCCAAACGCGCCCTAAGAAATACACCTGGGTATGAGTATTAATTTAGGTTGAGTATTTTTTTTTTATTAAAATTTTTGTTTGATTATGTTGATTTTATTTTATTTTATATTTTTTGTTTTTTTGGTTAATTGTTATGTTCTGCTTGCATGCATTAGTAGTTAAAACAAGTGAGAAAATGTTTGGCTAGTGAGAAGATACTTTTAATGTAACCTGCCGCTATAAGTATGTTCAGTGAGAACATTAAAAGTAACCTGCCGCTATAACCTGCCGCTATATTTTTATGTAACCTGCCGCTAAAAGTATCTAGTGAGAACATTAAATGTTTAGTTCATCTAACCTGCCACTATAAGTATCTATTGCAATGAAAACATTAAAAGTATCTATTTTAATGTTTTCATGATTATTATTTTATTTTATTAACTTTCTTATTTAATTATTAAATATATGCTTGAAAATCATTAAATTTCCGTCACATATATAGATATATTGTCAATTTTGCTAGTTTTATAAATTTAATATCTATATTTAGGCTTAAATTAACTATTAAATTAATTATGACGTCATCACGGTTCGACCCTGTTCGACCTCAGTTCGACTTCAAAAACCTTGAACCTCTCCCTTTTATGGTTCAATGAATGGTCCGAGTCTAAAAACCACTCCCTAAATGTAACCATTTATAAGCCTCTAAACATTTAGGGAGATAAAAAATAAAAAAATAAAAAAATAAAAATTTTTATCTCCCTAAATGTTGAGATTCTTATAAATGTAATAAATGAGAAAGAGAGAGATGCTACTAATAATTTGATAAAGCTGAGATGGTAAAAAATAAATACTAATAGTTGAAAAAATATTAGTATTTACAGAGAAGACCGAGATTGATGCACTGTACTTTTGAAGTAAATTATTTTTGGGAAGTATATTAAGTATTAACAATGAAATTTGACTTTTTTTTCCTTTTTTTTCTTTTTTTTGAGGATCGCCAAACTTGTCAAGTTGTTTAAAGATGTAGGCATGTTTGGTAGACTGTAATAGACGCTGTAATGTAATAATTATTCATATGGTTTAGTTATTCGTTAGAGCATGTTTGGTAGACTGTAATAAACGTTGTAATGTAATAGTTATTCCTTATGAATAGTTATTCTTCAAAATGAGGAATAAATATTCCTCTTTAAAAGTTTGTATTAACTATTTCTTAGTAAGTGCAATAATTTCAAAACTTAATATATTTCCAAGTAAAAAAACTTTCCATATACGTCTAACAATTATAAAAATAAACTATCATAAAAAATAACACATATCTCTCTTAAATTTAAAAATAACAATTTTTAAGGAAATATAATTGTATGAGTAAGAAATTTCCTAAAATAAATGTTAAGTTTCATTCTAATGTTATAACTCACAACCAAACTAATGAATATGTTTAGTTATTACATTACAACACATTTTATTCCTAGTAATAAAGATTACAATTCTTGTCGTAATTCTCATTCAGTGTACCAAACGTACCCTTAGTTTGGTTATGTTTTATTACAATGAATAACCATTTTTTATAAATAGCTATTCTTCAAAATGAGGAATAAATATTCCTCTTTAAAAGGTTGTATTAGCTATTCCTTAATAAGTGCAATAATTTCAAAACTTAATATATTTCCAAATAAATAAACTTTCCATATAAATCTAACAATTATAAAAATAAAAATAAAAACCATAAAAAATAACGCATATTTCTCTTAAATTTAAAAATAACAATTTTTAAGGAGATATAATTGTATGAGTAAGATATTTTCTAAAATAAAAGTTAAGTTTCATTCTAATATTATAACTCACAACCAAACTAATGAATAGGTTTAGTTATTACATTACAACACACTTTATTACTAGTAATAAAGATTACAATTCCTGTCGTAATCCTCATTCAGTGTACCAAACGTACCCATAGATTTAATTTGCTAAATGCTTGTTACGTATAGTGGGTTTTAGGGTAGAAACTATTTAGCTGGAAAATTTATATCTTATTTATTGCATATAACCATTTATAAGCATCTTAAAATTTCGGGGAAAAAAAAAGTTTTATCTCCCTAAATGTAACCATTTATAAGCCTCTAAACATTTAGGGAGATAAAAAAGTTTTATCTCCCTAAATGTTAAGATTCTTATAAATGTAATAAATGAGAAAGAGAGAGAGATGCCAGTATTAAATAGATAAAGCTAAGATGAAAAAAAAATACTAATAGTTCAAAAAATATTAGTGTTTACAGAGAAGACCGAGATTGATGCACTATACTTTTAAAGTAAATTATTTTTGAGAAGTATATTAAGTATTAACAAGGAAATCTGACCTTTTTTTCTTTTTTTTCTTTTTTTTAGGATCACCAAACCTGTCAATTTGTTTAAAGATATAGATTTAATTTGCTAAATGCTTGTTACGTATAGTAGGTTTTAGAGTAGAAACTACTCAGCCGATAATCATGGTAGACCAGTTGTCAAGACAATAGTCAATAGACATCATTTTTCCAATATAAATACAGGTTGTCATTACAAGGTTTTCACGTACTAGCTTCAGGCTTTTTGTAAGAAAGTGAGATAGTGAAAGAGAGGGATGGATTTTCAAGAGCGATTGTGTTTCCTCCTCTTGCTTAGCTTTACCATAGTGTGCTTCGCTCGCCAATTCCCATTGGGTATGTATTCTACATTCATAACAATGTTGAACATACTTTCGTTTCTCCATGATATAGAAAAGAATCATGAGATTTTTTTTTTAATTTTTAATTTATTTAACAATTTGGCAAAGAGAATTCCTCACGACATTTCATTTTATTTGCAGAGAATGAGACGACTTTGTTCCCCGACTACGATCCACCACATAATCATAATCAACCCCCTCCTCCATTGGATGTGTCTACTTCACTTTCGAGTATGTTTGTTAATTTTTCTATATAATATACATTTTCTACATAAACTTTTTATATGTTATCATTTTTCTACAAAAACTGTTGTGGGTAGTCAAGTAGGAATGCATTTTAATTTAGTCAATGATTTGGCAAAGGCATTCTCTCAAGACAATTCATGTTATTTACAGGTAATGAGAATACTTTGTTACCCGACTATGACCCTCCACATACCTTTCGCGGGCCTCCTCCTCCACCATTGGATGTATCCACTTCACTTTTAAGTATGTTTGATCATTTTTCTATGCAATAGCCATTCTCTACATAAATTGTTGTGAATAGTTGAATAGAAATTAATTTGTAATTTGGTTAACAATTTGGCAAAAAGAATTTCTCATAACATATCAATTTATTTGCAAAGAATGAGAAAACTTTGTTCCCTGACTATTACCCACCACATAATCATAATCAACCTCCTCCTCCTCCATTGGACATGTCCACTCCACTTTCTAGTACATTTGATGATTTTTCTATATATTATCTTTTTTTCTACATAAATTGTTGCATGTAGTCAAGTTAGAATGCATTTTAATTTAGATAATGATTTGGCAAAGGCATTCTCTCAAGACAATTCATGTTTCTTATAGATAATGAGAATACTTTGTTCCCCGACTATGATCCCCCACATACCTTTCGCCGGCCTCCTCCTCCACCATTGGATGTGTCCACTTCACTTTTAAGTATGTTTGATAATTTTTCAATACAATAGCCATTCTCTACATAAACTGATCTGAATAGATGAATAGAAATTAATTTGTAATTTGGTTAACAAAATGGCAAAAAGAATTTCTCATAACATATCAATTTATTTGCAAAGAATGAGAAAACTTTGTTCCTTGACTCTGACCCACCACATGATCATAATCAACCTCCTTCTCCTCCATTGGACATATCCACTTCACTTTCTAGTACATTTGATGATTTTTCAATATATTATCTTTTTTTCTACATAAATTGTTGCACGTAGTCAAGTAGGAATGCATTTTAATTTAGTCAATGATTTGGCAAAGGCATTCTCTCAAGACAATTCATGTTATTTACAGGTAATGAGAATACTTTGTTACCCGACTATGACCCTCCACATACTTTTCACAGGCCTCCTCCTCCACCATTGGATGTGTCCACTTCACTTTTAAGTATGTTTGATCATTTTTCTATACAATAGCCATTCTCTACATAAATTGTTGTGAATAGTTGAATAGAAATTAATTTGTAATTTGGTTAACAATTTGGCAAAAAGAATTTCTCATAACATATCAATTTATTTGCAAAGAATGAGAAAACTTTGTTCCTTCACTATGACCCACCACATGATCATAATCAACCTCCTCCTCCTCCATTGGACATGTCCACTTCACTTTCTAGTACATTTGATGATTTTTCTATATATTATCTTTTTTTCTACATATATTGTTGCACGTAGTCAAGTAGGAATGCATTTTAATTTAGTCAATGATTTGGCAAAGGCATTCTCTCAAGACAATTCATGTTATTTACAGGTAATGAGAATACTTTGTTACCCGACTATGACCCTCCACATACCTTTCGCGGGCCTCCTCCTCCACCATTGGATGTATCCACTTCACTTTTAAGTATGTTTGATCATTTTTCTATACAATAGCCATTCTCTACATAAATTGTTGTGAATAGTTGAATAGAAATTAATTTGTAATTTGGTTAACAATTTGGCAAAAAGAATTTCTCATAACATATCAATTTATTTGCAAAGAATGAGAAAACTTTGTTCCTTCACTATGACCCACCACATGATCATAATCAACCTCCTCCTCCTCCATTGGACATGTCCACTTCACTTTCTAGTACATTTGATGATTTTTCTATATATTATCTTTTTTTCTACATAAATTGTTGCACATAGTCAAGTGGAAATGCATTTTAATTTAGTTAATGATTTGGCAAAGGCATTCTCTCATGACAATTCATGTTTCTTACAGATAATGAGAATGCTTTGTTCCCGGACTATGACCCTCCACACACCTTTCGCTGGCCCCCTCCTCCACCATCGGATGTGTCCACTTCACTTTTAAGTATGTTTGCTAATTTTTCTATACAATATATTTTCTACATAAATTGTTCTAAATATTTTAATAGAAATTAATTTGTAATTTATTTGACAATTTGGCAAAGAGAATTGCTCATGACATTTCAATTTTTTTTAGAGAATGAGAAGACTTTGTTCCCTGACTACAATCCACCACATACCTTTCGTCGGCCCCCTCCTCCTCCATTGGATGTGTCCACTTCACTTTCGAGTATATCTGTTTGTTTTCCTATAGAATAAACATTTTCTACACAAACTTTTGTAAATAGATAAATTGAAAATTAATTTTAATTTAGTTAATACATTGGCAAAGGAAATTTCTCACAACATTTCATATTACTTACAGATGATGAGAAGACTTTGCTCCCCGACTATGACCCTCCACACAACCATAATCGGCCTCCTCCTCCTTCATTGGATGTGTCCACTTCACATTCAAGTATGTTTATGTTTCAAAATTTTTCTATACAATATCTGTTTTCTACATAAATTCTTGTGAATAGCTTAATTAAAATTAATTTTTAATTTAGTTAATAATTTGGCAATGAAAATTCTCAAGTTATATCAAATTATTTGCAAATATTGTGAAGACTTTGTTGCCCCTATCCCGTCCACGTGAACCATTTTGTATGATTTTTTTATTTTTTTATTTGACACCTGAAAATTATGGTGAAAAAATAACACATCAAGGATGTATTGTACAGCTATTGCGATAAAAATTAATTTTTATTAATTAAAAAAAAATTGAATCCTTTATATTTGAAGTTAATTTATAGGGATTGAAAAGATGCTATGAGAATTATAAAATGTTATTGTAACGACCAAATTTGAACTTCTAGCCCAAAACGTGGATGGACCTAGGCCCAAAAAGCCCTAACAATGAATTTGTAGAGAATGGTTTGGAAAACTGGGTTTTAATTAATCAAACAAACCTTCGAATGGATTCAGATCTTGAAAGAAAGAAAAATAAAAGGGTTTGTGTTGGAGTAAATCGTCATCTGCAAGATCCGAGGAAGTCTGTTCTTATATATTGTTTTTCAGTTTAGTTACAAATTGCATCCTCTCCCGTTCCAGTGTTTCTTTTTCCTCTTTATACCCCCCTCCTCTCTCGTTCCTACTTCACACATGTATACTTGAGGGTTGGTGTTGATACTTGTCCCATCAACACCTTCCCTCAGTCTCCATGTAGTAGCTGTAAGGCTGAAGCACACTATTCAGGTATCACCTCCACATTAATGCAGCCAGAGAATTAGCTGCAGTGCATTTAATGTGGAGGCAGCAGCTTTCCCTAGAGATACTACACGATCACGTTCTGACCTATTCATCTGTAATACTTATCTTCTCATATGGAATGTTATAGAAGGTTTCCTTTGTCGATAAAACACTCCTTCGTACCTCAGACTTAGTCAATCAAGAAAGGGTTCGTCCTCGGCAAAGTGTCTTGGACCATTACGATTAACACTGTCTCTTTTCACCTACAACGGTGGGTCTCTATGATACCACGTGTTTGTCCTCGAACATGTCCTCGTCCACGGTTTGGGCCCCGAGCCCAATATATATATGTGGATGAGTATCTTTGGACTCTCTGGCCCCACAGTTATTTTTCTGTAGAATAAATTAAAATTGTGTAAGTAGTCTAACATGTTTATGTACCCGTTAATCCTTATACATATGCGTGTTGTCTTATTCACTATATATGTATGTGTAGTCATTATAGATTAACTCAAATTAGACAAGTTAGATCTACTCCAAATTGTTATATTTTTTTTTATTTTTTATAAATATGGTAGAATTTAAATCTATAACAACCCCTTCATAATGATTGTTCTTATTATTAAGCTAGAACACCAATTATTTTTTGTGTAGGCAAAATTTGAATTGTCAAAAGTTATAAATAATAAGATTTTATTTTAATTTCAGTGACATAAACAAAGAATAAGTTACAAAATTATGGGTAACTTTATGGCGCCATGAACATTAAAAACTTTATGGTGTCTTTTCTTTTATCATCTTTGGTCCAACGACATGGAATAAGATCAAGTAACTTTATGGTGTACTAATAAGACTTCTTCATTAACCCAAAAAATTCGTGTCATTTTACAGGTAATGAATAGGAGGGCTACAATCCTCTTCGTTCCAGATTGGGTGGCAACGTTTGCAATAAATATATTTGCAATAAATGCAGAGATGTCGTCTAGCATTTCCATAAAGCTTTCGTATCTTGTCGTCTAATATTAAGCTTGTCAAGAACTTTGTAGCTCAAACTCTACTGATTGACAATTAAAATGACACTTTCTATCCTAATCTCTTTAATGTTGATAATCGGGTTCAAAATATCCCCCTTCCCCAACTATTGATCTATTAAATAAAATACATAGTTTCAAGCAATTACTTTCTTCTATCAGATCATTTCTTTCAACCGTGAAAAAGTGTTCAATTCATAAAATTTAGGTGTATATATTTTTTGGATGAATTATTATAAGAGGTCAGGTCGAGGTCTAAATCACTAGTGCTACTTCACATGGGAAAACTGAAATGGGGGACAAGCTGAATTCACATATGTATTATCTCCCTTTCTGGGGCAAACTGAAATGGTATTTTTAACTTCCAATCTTTTACAATTAAATTCGCCCAGAAGTATCAACGAATACAAAACAAACCAACAAGTTAAGAAGAAAGAAATCACCGTTTGTGCTTTATAAATTCTTTGACCCCGTTTGGTAATGGTGTTTAAACAACGAAAACTGTTGTTTAAACACCACAATACGTATTTCCACAAAACTTAAAAAACGTTATTAGAAATCTTTTACCAAACGACCCTTAATGTCTAGATCACAAGTGGTCATGGCTCCTCCCCGAATTTTTTTTTTTTTTAAATATATAAAAATTATGTAATAATTCATGGTTTGGGCCTTCAAAAGGATAAGTTCACTTAAGCAGTACTATTCTTTTCAAAATTATTCGAAATGGGGTCATGCAATTTGTCAGGTCAAATTTGTGTCATGGATGAACTGAACACAAGTTGAAAATTTTATGTCAGGACTTGATAATCAGATATCGTTTCAATGTTTACTTAATCCTTTCATGCACTAAATTGAGATTTTTTTTTTTTTTTTCTATTACTTTGTTGGCCTACAAATGTTTTTGAGTTTTGGATAAGGTGTTACGGATGTAAAGTAGTTCTGCTCCATCCTAAAGTGAATAGCATTATTAGTTACACAATACATAATCTTACATGTGTTCCCACCCCATTTTTTAAACAGGCCACGACAAGCCTAAAACCAGTGGAAGCCCAAAAATTTGGGCCTTTGAGAGTGACAAAGCCCAAACTAAAACATTGTTTAACAAGGCCCCGTTATCAAAAGGAAAAATACAAGGAATTCCACAGAATGGAATCAATGGATCAACAACCCTAAATCTACCACAACAAGATCTCAGCAAATGCCTATAATGGCCCAAGTCTAAAAATCCGAAACCATGGGTCCAATAAAACTTGGGGAAGCTAGCCTAGGTTATGTCGCAATACCCTATAAGAGGCCCAATTAGCAACATAAGCTTGTGAAAGGGACCTAAGCCATCAACATTGAATCCAGAGAGGTACAAAAGGGACCTAAGCCCCTAGTGGACTAGCTAGAAGTGAATTCTAGCCCAAACTCCACTGGGCACCTCCCCAATACCCTTGACAGTACACAATCACTAGACTTTGTTTGGTCATTCATTCGCATCAACTTCTCTTAGATGGTCGTTCATGCAAAAAGGACCGAAGGCATCCCCTCTCGTTGATCGATTAGTCAATATGACATCCCTTAAATGGACAGACTGTAATTCAGCCAAATATATATATATATATATATATATATATATATATATATTGGACAGACTGTCATATCACATGTGTTACAACAAAATTTAAGATTATATGTATAAATTGTTGTAAAAATACACCTGCATCAATTTATGTATTCTTATGTAGATATGTATTATTATGGAGATATTGTTGGCTTTAGGGCCTATACCCATCAAGATTTTGTTCTCCCCCAAAGCATACAATAGTGGGGAAAAAGACATCTACTCATTAAAAGGAGGTTACTGCTTATAAACACATCTCTATTTGCGTCCCTAGACGATGTAGGATTCCATGGATTGCAAGACTCCTCCTTTTGGATCTTCACAATCCACCCCCTTACGGGCACACACGTCCTCGCGTGTAAGCCCACACTTCTGATTAGGGCATGACTCTAATACCGTCTATAACGACCTCACCCCAACTGTGTAGATAATATGATGTGAAGTATTTTAAAAAATAAGTATGTAAAATATAAAAAATAAATAAAATATTAAAAAAACTTAGGTTCGTAAGATAAAATAGATAGATTTTTTTTCACAAATTGATGTGAATGCTCTAAGAAAGCCATTATGATGAAAACCAAGGTTTGAATTTTAAAGAGTATGTAAAAAAAAGTAAAAAATAAAAAATTTAGGTTCATATGATAAAATAGATAGATTTTTTTAAACAAATTGATGTGAATGCTCTAAGAAAGCCATTATGATAAAAACCAAGGTTTGAATCACCTTTTTTTTTTAATGGGTAAGTTGAAAATTATACCCATAGAGTTTAAGGATGTTTGAATTTTCCACCTTGAATTTGAATTTTATACCCCCAAATTCTAATATTTCAAGATGTAAAATCTAAACACCCCCAAACTTTAAGAAGTAAAATCCAAACACCCCTATAATTTAGGGGGTAAAATCTAAATTCTAAAACATCAAGATATAAAATCCAAACACCCTCAAACATTAAAGGTATAATTTGCAATTTACCATTTTTTTTTTAATTATATAGACAAGCCGTTAACATATATGGTCAAAACAAGGAAAAATAGGTCAAGAATCGGAAAAAACTGGGAACTAGTCTCTTTTCTAGTTCACTGTTCCGGTTTTTAAAACCGTAAATACTAAAGGGTTATGAGACACTTGACAATTTATTAATATATATACTCTAATTTCAAAATATATATATATTCAAAGAGAAAACAAATGCATTTTAAAACTAGGATGACCAAAATAAAGGTTTTAAATTCTAACTAACCTTAAGGAAGTTTTCATTATTTTTCTAGATAACTACATATGAACAAACCCTTTTATCCTCTTCATTTGAAATTGAGAAGAAGACAATGATTCTTCCAAACCAACCGACCAAATGAAGAGAGAATTGGAAAACAAAGTAAAGCCCAACCATGGAAAAGCCCAAGTAACAATGATGTGTCTTAGCTCCTTGAGGTATAACATTATTATAAAATAAATAATGAAATAAAAAAATTGAAGAAGTCACTTGTTTTTTCCTACTCGTTTGCCATTCTATGATAGACATATTTGAAAATGAAGATTAAGGCCCATATAAATAAGAAAATGAAGAAGAGAAGAAAAAAAAAATCATGAGTATTTCCTAGATACTAATGAGAAATGACTCGAACACAAATCTTCCACGATCCCCCACAAATCGTCAAAAACAAAGCTACCAATCCAATACCTACCTTATTGATTGCTATCGTGCTTTAGCAGCACTCGTTCCATCCGTACAATACAATCATTCGGTTCACTCTATCATACTCTACGTGCTAGCTTTAGCAATTCAAGCTTTGACACCATTCTCATAGGCAATTATTCTTTTGTTGAGATCCGCCTTAACCTTCCTTTACTTAGTGTTGTAGCTCAAGGGTCTTCAAGATTTGCAATTGAAGTGAACATTGAGGACCACGGTCTTAAAGATGGATAGTCTTGCCGTTGTTGGGAATTCATCAAACTACTCTATTCCACCTACGCAACTAGTTGCTTGCTGGGTCATCTTCCTTCTTAAATTACAGCAAAGCAGCAAGCTTAACGCAACTAGCTGAGCAGTGAGTGGGGAAGATTAGCATATGAGCATCGAGTAGAGGTAGTATATGGCTTCTTCCTTAGGCATGCTGCCTTAAGGAGAGGTGCCCGCCTATTACAATTATCTAAAGAGCAGGTGAGCCGCAACTCAATATATCCAAAATTCATGTTTTCAGTATGAGTTGGACTGGGACTACCAGTAAGATCAAGACCGATACCCACCCACTACTTTGACCCAAAAGTGCAGTCGAGAGAGCAAATCTGTAGAAGGTCGTTACCAAGGACATTTATTGAAGTGGAAAGGTGAAGTCTTGAGCGTGCTTTCGAAAAGCTATTTAAATGTGATCTAGATGCCTTGAATTCTGAACGAACTATTCGGTAACGGGTTAAGGAAGCTCGAGAACCAGTCCTTTTAACCAATCCTTCTCAACAATTTTCTCTGGTTAATGCCTATGATTCTATATGTAACCAAATTATCATACATAGAGTGGTGGTATATCTGTACGTAAAGGAAAAGAGGAAACCCACTCATTCAAGACGGAGGGGTCTTTCCGCGGCAAATTTTTTTTTAATTTCATCTTGATTAATGAGTAACATTGAAAACCTTTCGGGTTAAACCATATTTACTTGTAGTGACATGAAAAACTTTCCTTATCTCCTTTTTCAATTAATTATTCACGTGCATAAAAAGGATAAGCTTGTTGATCAACACAATAAAAGACAAAGATAAGCTTCTTTATCAACACATTAAAAGATAAACCTAAACAGACAAACCTACCGAGGATTCGATATCTTCTTACACATAAGATGCCAATATAAATCGATTGGAACGAAGCTAATCATTCCTAGTATGTTTTAGGTTTAGAACAGGTGAGGTTTTTGCTTTTTTTTTTTTTAGAATCTCTTCGAACAAGGTAAGTTCAAAACTAAACCACTAGTCTAACTAGAAACAAATCAAGACCTTGGCATCATCGGGATGATTTGATAAAAGATGCTTATAAAGCTACCTTTTTACGATAAATAATATTTCTCCTAATTCCAATATCACAGGAGAAATGGATTTTCTTAATAAAAAATTTGCGAAATATTGCAAAGTTTGAGCTATATATCCCTCCCTGTGATATATTAGCCCAACTGATGATTCGTAGTAATTACGTACATGCTTCTCAAAGCCCCTTGGCTCGGTGGAAACAATGTCAGAGTTGGGATAAAGACAAGTAGAGTATCTTTATGGTTTTTGCAAACATCAACCTTAAATTTTAATGTGACTATTAATTTGGTACTTCAAAAGCCTTCTCTTTTTTTTTTCTTTTTTTTGCTTTTGAGAACTATCAACATTCTATTTGAAGTCTAACAATTCACTCCCTGCACTTTAGTTGGTAATAAATTAGACCTTTTGTTAGTATATTTATTTAAAGTTAACAATTTTATTTTTATCACATAATGTGTCTATAATAATAATAATAACTTTTAAAATGATAGATTATTATTTCAAAAAAAATTGTAAAGATAAAATTTAGTTACAAAATTAGTTGTAAACTAAGGTTACAATCTTGCTTAATAAAATAAATATTATTACATATTTTGAAAATCTAACTGTTGAATTGCATATTCTTTACGCTCTTAATACACATATTAAATTTTGTGTCAATTAGATATTATTTTCTATATGATCTATAAGTTTACATTTTATGTAGGGCTGTCCATGGGTCGGACAGGTCTGGTTTGTGCCCAACCTGCAACCGACCTGTAAGAGATCGGGTAGCTAGGTGCCTAACCCGCAACCAACCTGTAAGAGGGTCAGGTTTCATGGGTCAGTTTTTCGTAAGGTGGGCATCGATTTCGAGTGAAGCTGAAACCCACCAAAAACCATCAAAAATCAGTGAGATCTCGTCCACTCCATCCAAGATCCGGTGAAATCTAGCCGGGTCTGGCAGAGATTTCATCAAATTCAATGATTTTTCCCCCAAATCACGCCGAGAATTGCCGAATTTGGTGTATCTATGCCGGATCAGATTGTTTTGATCACCAAAATCCGTCAAATCAAGCTGAAAAACTCGTCGAAAAGCTTGGGAATTCACCAAATTCTGATGGTCTTCAAGTGGGTCGGGTTTCATGGGTTTTGAAGGAGGGGACTCGAAACCAACCCACCGGGGTCGAGTCTTGGAGCTTAGGAGCCACATCCGACTACTGGAGCAGTGGATCGGGTGGCGGCAGGTTGGGTACGAGCGAGTTGGGCGGGTGGGTTGGACAGCCCTAATTTTATGCATAATTTTAAACTACAAAAACTTGCAATTTAAACAATTTATTAATGATATAGTTATTGATCTTTAATCTTCTAGAAATTTTGGAAGCATAGAGGATATAAGAAGAATATGTAATCCAATGGTGAATTTATCAAAATTCACCTCCAATAAAAAGATATTGAGTAAGGTTGTAACATTAGGCTACAACCAATTTTATAACTAAATTTTGTCCAAATTGTATACATCATGTGATTAAATATGTTAGTTTCATGGGAAAATATTAGTACAATGTTAAGTTATATTCGTGAAAATATCACATTTTATTTCCCTTTTATATTATATTGAATTTTCTACCAAATTTCCCGGCTTACATGGTATAAGATCTACTAATTAAACTAGGCAGAGCAGACACATGCCTAACTCAACTTGTTTTTACCTCTATAAAGTTAAACTAAATAAACAATTGGAACCGTCTGCCGCCTGGACAAATTCTACAAGATCCGTTCACCTATTTTCTTTCAAAGTCCACAAAAATCGAAAATTATTGCCAACTGCAAGAACAAATAGTTGAAAAACTATGGGACGTACTTGTTTTTACTCCCTCTACAATTTTTTCTAAGCAACAATTATTGACAGCACATACTTTCCTTGAGAAGAATGACCATTAGAAGTTAATGCGAGGGAAATTCAAGAAGTAGAAAAATACTAGTAGAAATCATCGGTGACAAAAACTAAATTGGGTGAAATTTGTTAATGTAAAGGGAAACGGCACGAGGAGTAAAACGTGTCTCTTTTGGCCATGACTGAAGCCACATTTTGGGCAAATTCTATCATTAAGCCCTTGAAATTTGCTTTTTGGCTTTTTTTCGTAATATTTATTTCCTTAATAACTTTTAACTTAAAAGCTAAAATAAGAACCGCCCGTGTAGTTTTAATTTTCACAATTGTCTTAATTTTGCTATTTTTGGTAAAATTTACTATTTTACCACCTAATCTTGTGATTAATGCAAATTAGGGTTTTCTAGATGTTTTCCTAACCACCCTATGTTTCCTTTTTACTATTTAAAAGCATTGTAGCCTCTAAGACAATTTAGTTTTTCAAATTTATGAAATTACATATTTTGTTTATTATTTCTCTTTGTTAGATTCTAAAACCTTGTCACATTATGGATCCAAGGAATCTCTCATGGATTCAAGGTTTTAATTCAAAAGCTAGCGTGTTTGATTTCTTTTCATTCAAAAAGCAACACATTTATTTTTTTTAGCTTCCGTGATATTAATTATAATTGGAGATTTTCTTGTATATTTTGAAATAGTGAGAACTTTATATCAACAATTGAAACAATATGTGCATCACTAGAAAACAAAACTTGGTTGTAAATGAAATTTTTTTTACAGCATGTGTTAATTATCATGTCTCTTACGGTTCATAAATGTGTTGGCATGTTTTAGTGTCAAAACATATCAAATTTTGGTTGTTTTAATAAAATTGTATTAAGGCTGAGTACTTGAGTTTAGATCAGAAATTTCTCTAGAATGACTTCGTTTTGATTTCCTCAAAGCGGCTGAGTTGATGATCTTTTGCTCATATCTTTTACACCATAATAAATATTTAGAGAAACTTGTTTTATTGGAAACTAGACCTTTAGACTTTCAAAATGGGTACAGATTTGACTTAATTTGGATTTTAAATAAGATATAACAATTTGAAGTTAGCACCATTGCGTACTTACTCACATAACCACACACAGCTCCAGTTCATTGGACTCATTTGTCTTGTGGATCTCTTTAACCGTGCATGGATATCCAATCCATGTCTAACTCACAATAGCTACAACTTGATTGTAGTAGTCTTTGTGCAAGAACTTCACTTGAAAATACCCGTTGATCTTCAATATAGTCCTTGAGATGATGCTTGGTACAAAACCCTTGGCACACCGTCATTGCATCAAAATCTCCTCTTCATAGAGTGTTCTTCTTTTATTTATGGTGATCTAATATGACTTTAAATATTTCTTGAAATCCTAGTTCATGAATCCCTAGGCATATTAGTCATCATGCGTCATAACTCGAGAAAATAAAATTCTTTGAGCACTACCAGTTGACCTGCAATCAAGCCTAGAGGCAGCATAACCATCAACTCTTAAGTAGTTTCTTCTGTCTTCAATGTAGATCTTTAATAACAATTCCAGACACTAAAAACTTACAACTCAATGAAATTTAAACAAGGTTTTGGAAACGAGTTTGCCAACACAAGACACATTTAACCCTGACACCTACAATCTCGATTAACCCTTGATCATGTTTTAATCGATTAAGAAAAGCCTCTTGATCAACCCTCAATCAAGGCTCAATCTTTGAGACAAAATAAATCATAAATCCTTGTGTTTTATTTAAGTCAGTGATGTGGGTTATTTAAACCTAATTCGAGAGACTATATAAATGCTAATTATGCACGACTTTGCACGACTTTCATAGGGTTGTAAAGGTAAATTAACTTATGTTATTTAGAGAGAAAACTCTAGCCTCTACATATGTAACCCGTGAATACAAAAGCAAATACTAAAGTTATCTTGTTGTGTTGTTGTTGCTAAAGTGCAAATCAAGGTAGAAGTCACAGAGCCATCATGTGGTTTGCTACGCAGATGGAATCTTTAAGAAGTTCTTGGAGTCCTGGGTGCGGTTTGTGGGGTAACAACTGTAAGTTTAATTGGAGGTATCAAGTAGAGATAGAAGTCAGCTTCTCTTGTCCACTAGAGAAAATTGGCCTTTGCCCTTTTCGCGCAAACTTTTCAGCAAAATGCTCATGTTCTGAAACTATTTAGGAAAATACCCATGTTTTGAAAATCAGTTTTTAAAACTCGAGTTCCAATGAAAAACTCAATTTGCCTAAAATCGAGTTCCATGTAAATTTTTTCAAGTTTTTGCCTATAACTTGATTTTGGGCGAATCGAGTTTTTCATTGGAACTCGAGTTTTAAAAACACGATTTTCAAATAAGGGCATTTCTCTAAATAGTTTTAGAATATAGACATTTTGCTGAAAAGTTTGCGCGAAAGGGGTAAAGGCCAATTTTCTCCCCTATACACTTCAAATTTATTAGTAAATTTCTTCTTGGGGTTGGGAACCCTTGTAGAAGTTTTTCTATGAATGGGTTCAATGGTTTTCCACTTTGTCACAATATTGTTGGACTCTTTATTTTATTATTTGTTGCATTAAATTTGGTGATTTGCATGCGCGTGGAACTTAACCGGTATAAATTATGATTTCCTAATTGATTAATTTGTTAAATTAATTAATTTCATTATAAAGTAACCCCAAGAGGAATGATTTTATATCTCATCGAATTGATATTTGCGATATTTTGGCACCTAATTGGCAAAAGGGAGATTATTAGGGCTCATATATGTTGGCTAATCCTTGTGCCTAAGCATATCAAATTTTGGTTATATACAAAGAATTTTGTTAGGGTTAAGTATGAGTTTGAAATAAATCAAAAGCAATTAAGTTTTTCTTTTCTTTTCTTCTCTTTTTTTTTTTTTTTTTTACAAGATAAAAATTCTACTCTAGCCTAATCTAAATGTATATATGTGTGAAGCTCCCTCCTAAAGATTTGAATCTCGGTCCTGCCCCCTCCCCCCTCCCTCACACCTCACAAACACTTATACTTATGGAATGGTCATCGCACCAAAGGTGTGCAATTAAGTTTTGATGCTCAAAGACGTTGAATGACGATCTTTTTGCCTTATATATTTTACACTTAATGAATTTTTGTAAAAACTAATTCATTAGAAAGTTACAGGACTTTAGAATGGACACAAATTGAACCTTATTTGGATTTGAAATAAATAAGATATGACCATTCAACCCTCACTCGAGCAAAATTGTGGCAATGAGTAAATCGACTTTGAATGTCTAATGAATTAACCTACAAAATTTCAGGTTTTATATATAAAACCTCCTTTATTACACAAATTGAGAGGAGAGAGACTATTATAAAAGACTAGATCTAAGAGTTGTAAATAACTCACCCCAAAATTTTGGGACTAAGTTTTGATTATTGTAGTTCCTGTTGTTTTGTCCCCTCACCCAAAAAATAAAATCCAGATGCCGTCACTGTCTATTGGAATTTTTTTTTTTTTTTTTTTTTATTGGACCTATTGGAAATCATACTAACATAAAGCCTCATATATTATTATTAAAGGAATTCAATAGTATGGGGTATGGTCACCAATGACCATGTCAACATGGCCAAGACACTCGTTGAATGTCAATTCCAACAACGTAATGCCGAACAAGTTGCTTTCGCGTTTCTTTATGCCTCAACGTAAGTTTTAATGGTTCCTTCTGTTTATTATCTTTACATGTATGTCCTCATCTGCATGAAATACCTTATAAATTATATAATTGCCTCGTCTCTGTACTCTCCTGTTCACAACTTACTAAGTTTCCCTTCTCTTCTTCATCATTGATTCCTATGGAAAAGAACCTAGTTCAATTTCCCAACTACCTCCTGGTTTCAGATTCCGTCCATCTGATGAAGAACTCATTGTTCATTACTTGCAAAACAAAGTGACTTCCCGTCCACTCCCAGCAACCATAATTGCTGAAATAGATCTGTATAAGCACAGTCCATGGGAACTGCCCAGTCTGTTCTGCACTTTCACTCATTTTATTTCTTATCCATTACACCCTAACATAACCAAATTGTATTATTTTTTGTTCTCCTACTTTATACAGAGAAAGCTTTGTTTGGAGAAGATGAATGGTACTTCTTTAGCCAGAGAAATCGGAAGTACTTGAATGGAGCAAGGCCTAACAGAGCAACAGCTTCGGGTTACTGGAAAGCCAGTGGTACTGACAAGCCAATTCTAACCTCTTGTAGATCAGAGTGCATTGGAGTCAAGAAAGCTCTAGTCTTTTATACTGGTCGGCCTCCAAAAGCAGTTAAGATAGATTGGATCATGGATGAATATAGACTGCTCGACATGAGTAAACCCTCAAGGTTAAACGGGTCGATGAGAGTAAGTGGGTATGGGTGTCAATGATCTTCTCTACATATATAAGGAAAATAGGGTCTAGAAAGTAGTGATAACATACATAGCTTACACTGGAGTCCAGATACAAGTCCTTAATTATTTTCTCTTATTATTATTATTGTTTAAAAAAAAATCCCATTCTACACAAGTATAGCTGCAATGGATTCATGTCATGTTGTACCTTAAATTGCAGAAGCAACACTATGGGTTACAGAAGGGTTTTTTCTGTTTTTCTTTTCTTTTGTTTCCCCTCAATTCTAATCCTTTTGTATTGAGAGGATAAGAACAGCAACCCTAACAGGAAAGGATGCTGAACAACATAAAAAGAACCTTCTTGATAATCTGAGTTAAGATCTCAACTCCCCAAGTATAACAGAATGTACTTCAGGCCATTATCTATACATCCCCCTGTTTTTGCTTCTCACATGTAATCTACAATCCTGAACTATTTGCTAGCATCATTTAATATATGGACTGCCTTCTGGAAATAGTTTAAGTGTAACTTTCAATATCAATATCTTGACACCCCGGCAAGGGAGCAGCAAGCAGAGGCAACAATGAAAGCAACAAAGATTAATAAGCAAGGGCATAATGATTGGAAAATTAAAGGTTTAACATTTGCACAACTTCACAGATGTGATGATTCATTTTTTTTGGGATTAGGGCCAATTTACAAGTTCCTCTCTACTCATTTCCCTCAATTGTGGAGATTTCGATACGAGCCCTATTCGGTCACTAACAAAACAAAAGACTGTGTACAAGTTCAAGGATATTTCAGTACTTGCAGGAAATAAATTGTTTCCCAAATTTTACGATATTCAATCTTGTCTAGGCAAAAGGGACCTACAATTGTGGAATAGCTATTATATTTTCATGTGGCACCCAAAAGGCCAATGACCTAGGTCCATGCTTCAACATGATTTCATATAAATGATTTTTCTTGATGTTAATTTCGTTTTTCATTTGTGCTTTGGATCTTCATACTAACTTCATCAAATATAATCCAATTAAATGAATGGAAATATTGCCTCTTTGTTGTCACAGTTGGATGAATGGCTATTATGCCGGGTTCGAACAAAAGGCAACATATCAAAGAATACAAGTAAAAGATCAAGACAGCTGTGGACTGGAACTCCCAAGATACCCACCGGAAATTGAGGTGCAGCCTACATATATAAACTATTATTCTGACATTATAAGAGATTGCCAAGACAAAGACTGTCAACTGCTTGCTTGAATACTTGCCAGTCAAGCTCTACCTCCCATTCAGACCATTTCAAGTTTAAGCTTTGATGCAAGCAACAAAGCCAACAGTTTTACTTCAGTTCATGGTACTGGTCCCAATAATTTGAATACTCCAATACCAGTTTCTTCTTTGGGGAGTCATAACAACCAATTAGAATGGAAATCTAGTGAGGAAAATAAGTATGAGAATTTCCTGTCCAATGATATTCTAAAGGACAGGAACGAAAAACAAGGATCTTCAACCTAGTAAGACACTGTCCATTTATGATATGAATTACTACAACCAAGACCAGTCCCAAGACATTTTCAACCCTAAGCCCTCGGGACCCATCATTAATTCAGGAGATTATTGAATTATCCTTCACAGAAAAGAACTTGCACTGAACAATGCTTCCTAAAAGGCAAAAGGTTCCTTAACTGTGGTGGCACAGTCACAAAGACAAAGGTCACATTAGATGTAGATAAGGCACGTGAGGCAAATTAGTCTCCAGTGGCAAGGGCCAATTAATAGAATGAAATCAGAAATTATGAAGCATACTTTGTATTTAATTCTGTACTGTAGAGCATGGACTCTATGTCAAATATCTGCATTTGTGCTTTCTTTAATAACAAACAGTGATATTACAAATCTAATGGCTAGGCATAGTTATATGCAGGACAATGAAAACAAATAAAACATGAAACCTGTTAGTTGAGAAATAATCTCTACTTATATAGTCTTACATAAACTTAAAATTGAGTGTGCTTCAGTTGTAGCATTAGTTGTGCACATCTTAAATTTGGTTCATGTTCCTATAATCAGGAGGCCTATCCTATATAGAGAAGGCAGATTAAGGCAGAGTTAATCTGCCTAAATTGCCATTCAACAAGAGCATAAAAGGCCATTGCAATATTTAAGGGCACATGCACTTGCTGCTCATATAGCCGTACATTATAGTTTTCTAGTAATGACATCATTTAAACTATATGCATAAACTTGCCCAAAATATAAGTGTGCGCATTTTCCTCGCAACTTTGAAGTATCATCCTGGATCTCTGCGGTTAAGGAAATTAGTACCATTTACAGGGACCCCATCGGTCTAGAATGACAGATCCTAACTAATTGGTGAAAACAGGTGGTGCACAAAGCTCCCAATTTTGTGGGGGTATCGGAGAGGATGCTCAATAATTTCACTCTGTCGATCATGGTGAAGAAGAAAAAAAAGGTTTTCATTCGAAGTGGGCAAAAACGGAAAAAGAAAAGCAATAACGTATCACCATTACACAATTTGATCATTGCCTATAAGCTTGAAACTGTGGTGAGCTAGAAATTTATAGGTAGTCTACTTTGTTAGCAAAATCTAGACCAATCTTTAAAAGGGCAGTACAAATTAAATAATTGATGAACAGATGGTCTTGAAAAGATACATGAGAAGCCCTCAAATAATGAAGGTTATTACCAGACAGCTTTATGATACGATAAGCTGTAGAAGAAGCCTTCGAAATCAGTTCAGCTCAAAATACTGAAACAAACAAAAGTGAAACATAATTAAAAATAAAAATAAAAATAAAAAGTAGAATATACTGTCAAAGAATACAAGATCAGGTGACATATTATAAGAGATTTATTGGATTACTGAATATGCCAAAAGTACTAAGAGCAGCTTTAACTGATTTTAACATTCTACAACATTTAGATACTCATCAAAACTAGGCAATAAGAGCAGCTTTAACTGTCAATGCTTCCAACAATGGCACAAGATGTATAATTTACAAATTCATTAAACAAGCCAGATTACTTGAGAGTAAGTAACTCCAAAAAGAGTAAATGATCGTTGAAGGCTAGTGTTTATCTATTCCATTAACAATACATATGAAGGCAGAAAGAAAACCAATGCTTCACAAGTCCTCACAAATATTATGAGACTAGCAAATAAGACAAACACACACAGTGACTCATTTATATATATACAGGGTCAATGCTTACTCTATAAAAGTTGACCTGAGAACAGGCCCATAGTGGCTTGTATTGCCTTCTTGTAAGAGACAAAACGCAGGGTGAGACCAATAAATTTAGTTTATATATACATATATATATATATATATATAGAGAGAGAGAGAGAGAGAGAGAGAGGGGACACCAAAAACAGTTCACTATGACTTCCAGAAAAGTTTGACACTATTGCTAATTTGGTAAGATCCTATCCTCCTCCAAATCTTGCCATTCAAAAAGATGAAAATGCCTTCATATTCACTATGTGTTCATATGCAGTTGTTAACCAACCGATCTTTCTTCATTGGCATATAAATATTGTAATTCTAAACTTAATAAATCCTCATGCATACTGGTTTTGCCAGCTACATAAACCATTGTTTTTTTTTTTTTTTTAGATTGGATAATTAAAACACATAAACCATTGTTTGACAGCCATCTCTCTCTCTCTCTCAAAGAGCCAAGTGAACAGTAGTCATTGACCAAAATCACCGTAAAAACCAATTTTTCCTTAGTGTCCATGATGTTTTTGGGTTAGCAACAAAAAAAGAGGACCCCATACCATGCACCATATGCTTTTATAAGAGTACAGGGATGGTTTTGGCATAGCCTTCCACTTATGTATGAAGCCATAAAGTTAACAAAAATTGCAAATGCTATTATCCTTTATGTGAGAAATGAAAGAAAGATCTCTTAATTTTGTAAACACATGCAAAGCTTGCTACTGTTTCTTCCCAAAAAAAAAAAAAAAAAAGATTCTTGGCACACTTCAAACTGCGGAACAAAGTACTAGGGATGAGAGGCCTGTGCAAAAGTCAAAAACCTCCATTTTCATAACCCTGGCAGTATTCTGATATTTAATCTCTCAACTGAAACAATTCGTGGAAACTCTAGGTCAACTGGCACCTCCTCCACTTATAAGGATTGATCTTTTGAAATTCAGCACTAAATTGAATCTTGAATACTTTGATTTTGGAGTTAAAACAGTGAATAGAACAAGAAATAAAGAAAGGTAAACACTAGGCAATCACACCTAGGCTTTCCTAAGCAATCACACTTAGGTGGGGGAAGGCATTCACACCCTCAAAGCTTAAAATAAGCTGCTAGAGTTTTATTAGAATCACTCTAACTTTCAATATTATTGACTACAAAGTCTACAATAAAGCCTTTATATAGGTCATTGTTAATCCTTTCCTAGAAGGACTAGGACTCTAAATGACGTATTCCTAGAATTACTAGGATTACTAATAACAAACAAAAAGTATTTAATAACTTCTAACCCAAATAAGAAAAAGGCCCAAAACATATATTAAGACTTATGGGCCTTTGGTACAGCCAAGGACAGCCCATTCCCAAATCTGAAAATTACCAAATTTCCCTTATTCTAGTAAATTTATTAAAATTAAACCAGCAACTTTTGAACGTAAAAAAAACTTAGTCCTAAGACTCAATAATAACTAAGTAAGCTATGAAATGTACCAAGAAAGTCCCACATCAAACCTAGCCCACAAATCTTGGTATTTAATCGTGTTTCTCCTCAAACTCTTTCTATCCACATTAGAGAGCGAGGTCGTGGGTTCAAGACCCATCACTTTGCCAATCAAAAGAATAATAATAATAATTCTGGAGACCCATAACTCAAATAAACAGAAGTCATATTTCATAATCATTACTTGATTTGCCCGATCAAATTAACAGATTCAAGCAAAAATCTTACAAAATTTTAATCAGCAATTAATAAATACAAGACCTTTTGGCCCATGATAAAAAAAAATAATATAAAAAAGATTAATAATAATAATAATAATAAAAGGTTATCAAGTAGCTAATAACATAATCACATACCATATTCTAAAAGAATTATTTTAATCTGAGAGAGACAGGACTTACTTATATAGGTAGGAAATGATACCAAGAATTATACACACCAGAATGATGTCGATGCAAAAGTTTCGACTGGATCTCAACTGAAACAAAACCAGAAGTACAGTTTATCTCAACCACACTAGTCTCACCAGAAGAAACGAGTGCATAATATATCAGTAAATTTTACGACAAGTACCTGATTCAGACTTTTCTTGAGCCTAATGTTAGTATTTCTCATATCAGATGTCACCTTGTCCGCCTATAAAACCACCAAAAATACCAGTAAGTAATTACACTTACGAAACATTTTCAACGTTGCTTGTGAGCATGATCTGATTGGAAAGACAATGATCATACCGAAGTAATAAATTTCTCACCTTTGTCTCAATCTCATCAACTAATGGAACCTGCCTGTCCATTTCCTGAACATATCAAAACAACTGATTAATCTCTAGTTTCTTATGGCAGCACAATCAAATCAAACTACATGAATGACCAACCTCATTCATATCTTCAGCCAAATTTTTCAGTGTACCCAATCCATCTGATATGAAATCAAGACCTTGATCCTGCAGTTTATATATTTAATGAAATGAGAGTGCAGAACTGGAAATGATACAAGTCAGTAGCCCAATCATATCATCTGCCTTAAGCCATCTAATTGCAGTATAGACATAAAGATAATAATCAGGAATCTTACATGCCTGTTTCATTTTCCGCATTTCATATTCTTGTCTAAATTGACTTGATTCTTCAGTTTGTTGGAAAAAATCACTGTCAAAATTTCCACCTGAGGTTGGTAGTGAAACAAGCAAGTATTAACAATCAATTGAAATGTTCAAATTCATTAAAAATTGTGACTCAAGATAGATTACAGAAGCACTGGCACCTGATGAGTCGAACTTGATATTCTTATGGGATGCTGAAGCTCCCCACCCTCCAGTTTGTTTGGCTGCATTTGTGGTACCATCTGGAATTGCTTGAATCCTCTCAGGCAGTGTAATAACCAGATCATCACGGGCGGCTAGATCTTCTTTTGAAAGACCTTTTACCTGTTTTATTAGATACCATAGAGAATTCAAGTTTAATGACTTTGCATAATTAATATTTGCCAATATGCAAATCAGTATGAAGAAAAATGAACCTTCACCGTGTAATTTGGAAAGTCAGGACAATAACCAAATGAAAAGTCCAGTTTTGAGAACTATACAAGCATCAGTTTGAGACAGAAATATCATGCCCATCCTCTGGGTGAACTACAACACATGGCAGTTTCTATTTTACTTCTTTATATATTTCTTTGGGCCATGGATCTCACTTCATTGTTTACACGAGGTTTTCTATGGATACACTGGTGCCCATTTCATCTATACCACTCCTACTCTGCATTCTGTTCTGGTGTTGCAAGGCTGGTTTTCTCAAAAACTTGTTCCAAAAGACTTGTTCTCACAAACTTTGCACTTAAAGTGATTGTTAGGACCTAACTTCATGATACCCATCAACTACAGGGCTTTTTGCGCATTGGTTAGGTGAAATATATGGTTGTAAAAGCAACCCCACATTGGTCCAGAAAGGAAATAGGCAGTAGCAGTGATACCATCATAAGGTGGCAAGTGTTACATGAGAACAAAGTGGAATCATCACTCATAAGAAACGTCTACCTAACTAGTTGAGTATAATGATAGCGAGAACTTTCCAAGGTTTTTATTAACTCCAAGGAAGCATTGCTGGTCAAATATGACAAACAAAAATGGAAGACCCCTTTATTTAGCTCCAAAGTGAAAGCTATAACAAGCAAAGTGACTAATATATGCCAAGTCAGTAGAGAAGCCAATGCTGGTAATTAACCCATCATGAACTCCCTTAATTGATCATAAGTAAAACAAGGGTCTTCCTACATGTTAAAATAACTAAATCTAAGACTTAGTAACTTCCACCCTCCCCCCTTTTAGATATCGCTCTACCCCTTTAAAATTGAGCCTTTTGTGGTAAAATTAATACGGTAATTTTCAACTAATAACACATGTTAAATGGACATTAATATCAAGAACTCACGAAAATTTAACTAGCATTGATTTGATAATAGGACAGAGGTTATTGTGTGTCCTCTTCAAAGCCTTTGTCTCTAAATCTTCGTATACTTTTTGTCCTTTTCGTTAAAAGGATCTAGGCATACCTATTACTTCCTACTTCGACTTCTACGAAGTTTCTTTCTTTTTCTTTGCTACAGCTGCTAAAAATCGTTGTTTTGGACAATACCTATGATATGTAGAAAGCCTATTTTTGAGTAATTATTCGCGCATTTTTTTTTCTCTTTCTTTCCTTTTTTTTCTTTCTATAGTGGAGATAGTCGCACGTAATGACAGATCACGGCCATATTATTAAAAGCTTGTGGTAAGAACGGGTTTCGTTCTAGCGCCCTAAAATAATATTCCAAAGCTTTCGTATGTTCTCCGTTCCTTGGCATCCCTAATTGTGACTAATTTAGTTCATTTTATATTTCCATGTATGGATAACAATATGACCTTGATTTTGGATTGATCATCACATAGTTTTAGCAGTTAGCAAGGTAGAATCCATACTAAAATTTGGAAGTATTGTAACATACTATTTGTGTTTATTTTGCATACAAATAAATTTGGAGCTATCATTACATAGTTTTAGCAGTTACCAAGCTAGCAAATAGAAAACCCCAAAAAAAAAACACACATAAATTATGATGAAATCCATAAATCTTAAAGAGAAATTTCACAACCTATAAAATTTCAAAATTTGCACATATATTTAAAAAAAAAAATGGAGCATAAATAAAATTCAATAAAAATTTACCTTCTTCATTGCCAATTTTCGCAGCTTAGGAACTTCATTCATCAATCGAGCCTTGGTTCGACGAACCTCCGCATTCATTGCCACAGCAGATGCCCTGTTAGTCTCCATTGAAGCTATCTCAGATTTCTGCATATTTCATTCAATAAAATTCCAAATCATTTATATAAATAAAAAAATAAAATTCGGATTCAGTTAAGTAAAAGGAAAAAAAAATTGTTAAAATGATAAAGATTCGGACATGAAAAGCAGATTCGATTTCGGCTTCGATGGAGGAGTAGAGGTGAGCGAAGGCATCGTCGCCGTAGGCATTGAGGTCGCGTTGCTTTTCGATGTCGTACTTGTCGTACTTCTTGCATATCTCGTCGACGCGGAACAGAATGTCGATCACGCTCATTTTTTTTTCTTCTTTTTTGAAGCCCACCACTATTCTTTGGTTTTCTTGGAGGGATAGAGAAAGCTCGAGAATGAATCGTTTGCGGGGAAATAGAATAAAAAAAGAGCGTTCGTTTTTTCGGATTGGTGGGTGTTGTTCCTGCCATTGTGTTTGTTTGTTACTATCTGTGTCTCGAGATTTTCGGACGCCTGTGTGGCCAAATGTGAAGTCGAGCGTAGAGAGTGGTTTAGGGAAGAGAGAGAGAGAACAGCGTGGACAATGATGATTTTTTGGCGGGTTCAACGCCCTGTATGTCCAACTTTCCCGATACTTCTTTAATTCTTTTTTTTTTTAACTATATTTTAAATTTCATAATTTTTCTTATTTACCCATCTATATTACTATTTAAAGAACTTTTTCTATTTAAAGAACGTCTTTTCTTCTTATATTTTTTCTTCTTTAAACAAAAAAATATTTTTTTGCAAGATCTCCTTTCTTTTCCCTTCCTTCAGTTAGAATTCTTTTTATTAAAAAATATTAATAAAGACTAGCCTCATCACACGCGCTTCACACGTGCGATGAGACTTTTCTCTTAGCAAAAAAAAAAACTATATGATTTTATTTTATATATATAATTTTTATTTTGACAATTTAATTTATAAGTGGACAAAACAATTTGACAATTAACAGGAAACTTATCCTATTTTTTAGGCAATGTTTTAGTAAGAGTTAGAGTTGCATTTTTACCATATTGTCCTTTAGTTTTGTCTCTACATAAATATAGGGGTGTAGGGGTATTTCTGAACTAAAAAATGAGGAATCTAAACAGGGAAAGCCCCTTAAATAGTAGTATAGATAAAATAAAAAAACATTAACAATTATCCTTATCCCCTTTCCTCTTCCCTTCAAATTAGGACTCAAGTTTTAGTTTCAAAATCCTTGATTTTAGATAGACTTCTCTCTCACTCCTATGAATTCAAACTAAACAGATTTAGGCTCCGTTTGTTTCGACTGAATTTGATTTCCGGAAATCAATTTCCGGAAAATCGCGCGTTTGGCTGCGCTGGAAAATTCGGTCAAACTGAAAACATTTTCAGTTTGACCGGAAAATAAGCAAAAAACGACTGAAATTGGATTCAGTCGTTATTTTCGCTTCAAACATTTTCCGGAAACACGCACAAGCTCTCACCACGCACAAGCTCTGCTCTCACCACGCACACGCACAAGCTCTGCTCTCACCACGCACAAGCTCTCACACGCACAAGCTCTGCTCTCACACGCACTGCTCTCCGCTCACGCCTCGACGCAGCCAAGCTCACCAAAGCTCCGATCCGCTCACGCCTCCACGCAGCCAAGATCTCTGAAGCTCCGATCCGCTCACGCCTCGACGCAGCCACTCGAACCCAGCTCCGATCCAGTCGAACCCAGCTCCGATCCACTCGAACCCGTCGAACCCAGCTCCGATCCACTCGAACCCAGCTCCGATCCAGTCGAACCCGTCGAACCCAACTCCAATCCAGTCGAACCCAGCTCCGATCCAGTCGAACCCAGCTCCGATCACGAGCGAAGCTCCGATCCGCTCACGCCTCGACCCACACTCCGATCCACTCCACTCCGATCCGCTCCGGCCCACTCCGATCCGAATTTCGACCCACACTCCGATCCACTCCGATCCGGTCCGATCCACTCCGATCCAAGCTCCGATTCAGTCGACGCTCACGGTGAGTTTTCTGAACACGTTTCTCACTCCGACCTCATTTTTCTCCGATCCATTTTCCATTTTCATTTTCACTCCGACCCACTGTCATGCTTAGGAATTAATTTTTTTTCTTTTTTATATAAATTTTCCGTAAATATGACTGTAAAATGTGGAATTAATTTATTGTATTTTTTTCTCTCATTGGTTGACTGTGGCATTTTTATTTCCTTGATAATGAGAATTGGGTGTATTTGATTTGTTCAGTGGGTTGCAAAAATGAGATGTGGGTACCGTTGCTTTTGGTACAAATTTTGTTGATGTAAAAATAGTTGTTGTGATGAGAGTTGTTGCTGTTCTGTGGCTGTTGCTGTTCTGTGAGTTGTGTATTGTGTATTGCAGCTGCTTGTTGTGTATTGTGTATTGGAGTTGTGAAATTTGTACTGGAGCTGGTTGTTGTGTATTGTGTATTGGAGTTGTGAATTCTGTATTGGAGCTGGTTAATGTGTATCCTATATTGGAGTTGTATATTCTGTACTGGAACTGGTTGTTGTATACTGTGTATTGGAGTGGCTGTTGTTGTTACAATTGAACATGCTATTAATTAAATATTCTTCAAGAATTTAATTTTGTTGGTAGTACAATTATACATAAAAGGAATGCTGTGATTTGTTGATAAATATATTGATTGTGAAAATCAGAATATACTGAAAATTTTGTACTCGTTATTAATGTGGTTTTGATGTTTTCTATAAGTGGCTGTTTGTATTTACTGTGTAATTAATAGCATATTCGTTTACATACCTCTTAAACGACAATGTTTGTGACTTTTTAGATGAAGAAAAAAACCAAATCCGCAATTCTTGCCTCAGTTGCATCTGTCCTCATTGCGGGGGTTACATTGTTAAAGACATTGCGACGTAGACGTAGACGTAGACAATTGCCTAGGGCGCCTTATGTTAATCATGCAGTTGAGAGAGAGGAATACATAAATAGTGTTCTGCATGGAAGTGAGGGTCATTGTGTGAATCAAATTAGGATGAAGCCTATAGCTTTCCACAACTTATGTCACATCCTCACTGAGGGGGAGTACGTACGCCCGACTGTTCATATGTCTATTACGGAGCAAGTATTTATTTTCTTACACATTATTGGTCATAATGTGAGGTTTCGTGTAATGGGTAGTCGGATCTTTAGATCAACTGAGACTGTTCATAGATATTTCAAGGTCGTCCTTAGGGGGGTCTTGAAATTATATAGATCTCTAATAAGACTGCGTAGCGAAGATACACCCCTAGAGATAAGGAATAGCAGAAGGTTCTACCCATATTTTCAGGTAAATATTCCGACTTGTGTATTTTTGTAAATTGTGAATGAACCAAGTGTAATTTTAAATCATTATGTCTGTCGAAAATTAGGATTGTGTTGGAGCAATAGATGGTACACATGTTCGTGCATCTGTGCCACCTGAAATACAAGGCAGATTTCGTGGTCGTAAAGATGGAACCACGCAAAATGTGTTAGCTGCCATTAGTTTTGATTTAAAGTTCATTTATGTATTGGCTGGATGGGAAGGCAGTGCACATGATTCACGTGTGTTAAATGATGCGTTTGCTAGGCCAGGGGGATTTACAATTCCCGAAGGTATTATACGATTACTTCACCTTTTAGGATTATTAGTTTAATAAATATTATGTGTTTTCCTAAGCATAGTTGTGATTTGGTTTTATTTTTTAATATATGTAGGTAAATATTATCTCGGTGATGCTGGGTATGGTAATAAAAATGGTATATTGTCACCTTATCGGAGTGTGCGATATCACTTGAAAGAGTTTAGTGATCGTCCTCCTGAGAATGCGCAAGAATTGTTCAACCTCCGACACTCTTCATTGAGAACTACCATTGAGCGAGGGTTCGGAGTGTTGAAGAAACGTTTTCGAGTGTTGGATGCAGAACCATTTTGGTCTTTTGAAACCCAAGTGAAAGTGGTTTTAGCATGTTGTGTGGTTCATAATCACATTATGGGTGTTGAACCAAATGACCATATTATGGAAGATGCAATGAACGAAGTAGAGTCTAGTGACCCCCCACGAGAAACACAATCACGTCGGGAGTCCATTGAAGACAGTAGAATGTGGAATGCTAAGAGAGATGAGATATGCCAAGCTATGTGGTCTGATTATACTATGAGTGTAGAGTAGTAACATGTTTAGATCTCTATTGTTGTAATATGTGTTTGTGCTTTATGTGTATTGTAAAGACAATGTATTTATTAGAAACTTGTAGTGGTGTAATGAAAAAGTATTTGCAGCATTACATTGTTATTTTATGGTATTACATTGCCATTTTCAGTGTTAGCATGTTTCATTTTGTTGTGCGCATTTATAAGCGTGGTTGTATGTGTATTGGAGTTGTGTTTGGATAGTTTTTCATATTCCGAGCGTAATTACTAAATGCTACTCTCATTTGTAAATGCTACTCTCACTATACAATTTTCATATGTAGTGATGTCAAAGGGTAAAGAAAAAGTGAGCAACAAACAATTCAGGTGGTTGCCGCCTATGCATGAAACAATGCTTAGGATACTTGCACAAGAGGCGCATAAGGGCAATAAGCCCTCAAGCACTTTCAAGGCAGGGTCCTTTGCACTTGTTGCAAAGGAGATAACTGCCCAATTTGGGGTCGAGTGCCACCCATCGTATGTAGAGAATCGGATGCGGACTTTAAGGACTATGTGGTCCACCATTCAAACCATTCGGAAGAAGAGTGGTTTTGGTTGGGATGACAACCTCAAAATGATAACATGCGACCCAAAGACTTATCAAGAAGAAGTCATGGTATGGCTTCGAACTATACTTTATGCAACTGTATAATTTCTTTATGTAATTGTGTTGGTTAAGAAACTCACTTGCAAAAGATCATAAATATTGAATTGAATATTGCATTTATGAGTGCAGTGATTATTGCATTGTTATTATACTGCTTGTTCCTCCCTTACAGGCGCATAGAAAGCATGCCAAATTTCTGAACAAAAAAATTGACATGTATGATGAACTAGCGATAGTTGTCGGGAAGGACACTGCCATAGGAGGCTTCTCTAAGTCTTATGTGGATCTTGAGCATGAGCCACATAATGCCGATGAAAGTGCTGAATATGTCGCAGACAATGTGGAAGAAGATGTAGTCGAAAAAGGGAAGAATACTGTTGAGTCATCCACAACAAGGTCGGGAATTTCCAAGTCCCGGAAAAGAAAGCATTCAGTTTCTAATGCTGATGAAAGTGTCCTGACTGATCTATCTGATCGGCTGAAGGAAATAGCGATGGCTTTGAAAGAAATCAACCGAGGCCCAGTTGATTACACAGCTTTTTATAATGAGGTGATGACTATGATGGCAGATGGGTATAGCGAAGATATGCTCGCTACTGCGTTTGACCATCTCTGTGAGAATGAAAAAACAGCACGAGGATTTCTAGCAAAGAATGCTAGGCTAAGGAAGCTGTAGTTGGATAGTTTTTTGTTCACGCAACTTTGAGTATTTATGTATTTTATGTTGACTATGACCGTAGCTTTAGGAGTTAATTGGAGTTGTAGTACTAGTATTGACGTATTTGTATTATTCAGATACCATATGTAGGTATCATTTTTGTACACCGTGGAGGTGTAATGGCAAACACTAGAACGATTGATGCGGCTATTTTTATTTGAATGAATATGGGTATATTCGAAGTATTATTTTTGATGTTGAAGTGGATGAGAATTTTTGTACTGTTACAGATGTGTTTAGGCAATGCAGATGCTTGAATTTGGATGAATATTTATGTATTGTTACAGGTTTATTTAGGTAATGCTGCACAAACCAAACATGAGAAATGATGTTCTGTAAAAAAATGAATTTCATTTTTCGGAAAATATTTTCCGGAAACAAACGCTGGAAATGATTTTCCGTAAATCTCATTTCCGTAAAACGAATTCCGGAAACAAACACCAGAATCTCATTTTCGTAAAACGAATTCCGTGCGCAGCCAAACACCTGAATACATTTTCCTTTCCGGAAAATAGCATTTCCGGAAAATAAAAAATTTTCCGGAAATGCTTTTACGCAACCAAACACAGCCTTAGTTTCAAATAGTTCCCACGTTCACCACTTCCAAATCTCACTTTTTTTTTTCTTTTTCTTTTTCTTTTTTATTTATAAAAAGTATCTCTTCTTTTTTATCTCACTCTCATTATATAAGCACACACTATCTCTAATTATATATATTTCGCGTTTCTTTTCAGGTTCTTTCCATAGACTTCTGGATTTCATCAATTTTTTACTCACTTCATTATCATTTCCAATTTCAAAATGGTTTGTTTCCTTTGACAATGTTGAAATTATTAATTTATTATTTGTATATTTTTGTTTTCATAATTTTACTAATCTTACCATTTTTTTTTATCTCTTCTTCTTTATCTCTTTCTCAAGTCTCTTTTCCAATTTATTTCCACAATATTTTCCTCACTTCATCACCATCTTTCATTTCAAACGGGTATGTTTCATTTAACATTGTTGAAATTATTATTTGTAGGTTGTACATTTTCATTCATAATTGTTTTTCTAATATTACTTCTTTTTTTTTTTTTAGAGAGATAAGGATAAGGGTTTTTTCCCCTGAAACAGTTTTAGTTTCAAATAGTCCCCCTAAAATTATATTTAGATTAGGGAGGGACGTGACCCATTTGGCTAGCTTCATTGTTTTGATACTCTCAGTCTCAGCATCAGAAATCAACACTTATATCATTCCAAAGTTGCACATATCCAATAGAGTAAATTTCTCATTCAAAAAAAAAAAAAAAAAATCTCACGTGATGTATTATTATTATTATTATATGAGGGGGTGTTTCTTTTCTTTTTCTTTTTTCTATTCGTATAATATTGACTTTATAAAAATTCAAGTTGTACATCTTTGGTGCTTTATTTCATGTCATTTTTTATGAACATTTTTTTTTTCCTATTTTTCAGTTAGGTTTGTTTCGGAAATTTTTTGTAATATATGATCATTGGCCTTTTTGAGGTTGTGGCTTTGAGTTTGGCTAATTATGTATCTGAAAACTAACTTTATTTATTTATTTATTATTTTTTTGGAATATAAGAAAACTTACTTAATATTTACTTTCCTAGAAGTATTATCAAGGGTATTAGTCTTCTAAAGGGGTAAGTAATTTATTTGATGGCTTTAACACTTTAGCTGCTTAATTTTTCAAAGATTCAATTTGGAATATACTTGCGGACATTTTTTTGTGTGATTTGTGTGTATCATCTTACCAATTTGTAAATCGCGGCATTTTTTTCTTGAGAAGAAAATAGCGGCAATTTGATTTTAAATATGTAATACAAATACTAGCCTCTGAGCACGCGCTCACGTGCGCATTAGAGGCTCTTATATATTTTTTGGGTAAAAGGTTAATAATTTGAATCTATTATACTTTGGGATTACTACATTTTCAAATCACAAAATACCTACAGGTGTGATGAGCGTTATGCATTTTGTGAATGAAATAATTTTTCATCACACCCCTGTGTTTTTTTATGATTGGAAAATGTAGTAATCCCAAATTATAATGAATGCAAATTATTAACTTTTACCCAACAAAATAGAAGAGCCTCTGAACATGCGCATGAGCGCGTGCTTAGAGGCTAGTAACTCTAACTTATGAGTTCTAATTAAAACAATTGGTAAAGTTTTTAATGGTTGAATAAGAGATATTAGGTTCAATTCCTGACTACTTTAAAAACTGACTGGTGTTTTAGTCTGATAATAAAGAGCTATCATCAGGAGTGAATGTCATAGGTTAACTCTCTTTCAAAAAATAAAAAATAATAATCATCATAACTCTCACTTTTTTTTCAAGGTTCAAATTAATTCCTACATTTGGGGAAATCATATATCCATTGCAGGTGATATTGTTAACTAAAATGTGTCTCTTGTATAAATTTTTTAGGGTTCAAATTATTTCAACATATGATCATTCATAACTCTTGGACACCCATTGGGCCATTGCACATTAGTTTAGCCTTTTTGGCTTGAAGAACATGGGGTTACACTTCCCTATACACAAATTTAGAGCGCCATAGTTCTAAATACTTGAGCAAATTAACCAACTTAGGCACCTTCTTCAACACTATACATCTGTTTGATAAAAATTATTTTTGCTAATTTATTTTACTATTCAACTTATTTTTACTACTATTCATGGATCTCATTGCACTTTTTGGTACTATTTTTGGGTCTCACTGTACTATTTGAGCTAACTTTTACCTTTATCTACAGTATTTTTAGCAAAAAAATTTCAATTTCAGCAAAATAAGCAGATTCCAAACGAACCCTATGTAACTGACTTCTAGACAATTATCATCCCAACCCATGTTTGTGACCCAAGGCCAAGCCCACTATTTTTGAAACCAAGTAAAGGGAAAGTGAATTTGTAATGGCAAGTAATAAGAGCATTCCCATTGGGACTGCCAAATGGGAAATGTTGGGATGATTTAGCATTAAAGCCCAAAAATCACCAACATTCGGACTTGTAAAATTTTTTACAATTGTGCTACAATAGCATCTTATTTATATGATGCTACTATAGTAGAATGGTATTTCTAAAAATTAATTTTTAATTGTCTCTCTCTCATACTTTTTATAAAAAAACTCCAACAAACTTTCTTTCTCCTCTCTCTCTCATTATTTCTTTTCTTTTCTTTATCTTCCTTCTCTCTCTCATTTTGCTCTCCTCTCTTCAGACTCAAAACCCCATAGCCACCACACCATGGCCTAACCCACTGTCACCAGTCATGGCAAGCCACTACCCATTCATTATTTCTCTTCTCTCTCTCTCTCGTTGCAAATCAATGTGGTGGTGTGGAGATTAGCGTTTGGGGTTTAGCGCAGAGATCGGTGTTTGGGTGTGGTGTGGAGATTGGCGTTGGGTTGTGGCATGGGGATCGTTGTTGCCTTCAGAAAGATGGGAAAAGTTTGATGGGTTTTGTTTGGGTTTGTGGTGAGTGGGTTACGTGGGGGTTGCGTGGGTACTGAGTTGTTGTTGTTGTTGTTAGACAGAGATGCTTGCTTTGCAGTCTCAGAGGATCCAATGAGCATTTGGACTACTTGTTTGAAGGAGGAAGTGTTTGATTGGACAAAGGTAGTCGGGTAAGGGTTGGCGGATTCAAATCTGGTGATGGGTTTTGGTGCTTAGTATGGAAATGATCGTGGAGTTGGAGGTGGTGTGGGTTGTTGTTACTGTTGTTGTTCTTGTTCTTGTTCTTGTTGGAGTCCATTGCCATTGCTATTGGTGCTACTATTTGAGCTATGGCTATTTGGGGATGGCAAAAAAGTTGAGTGCTTTGTGTTCTCTGCTTTTTCTCTTCTTCTTTTTCAGTCCTTTGCATGTAGTTTGTAGTCTACCTTCACTGCCTTGTATTGATTTATTGTTTAAGAGTATTCTCATCAAAGAATGCAAAAATGCTAAAACTTAAATTTTAGCATCTAAAACCCAAAAAATCCACTCCATCAAAACTTGCATATGCTAAAAGATTCGCCATCTTGCTACAGTACACTCTCATTTTTGAGAGCGCACTGTAGCAAGATGGTATAATATTTTATTGATTTCTAATTCTCTCTCTTCTCAGACACCGCTCACTCTCATCACTCTCGTTCACTTTCTCAGACTCTCCCTCTCGTTCTCTGGCTCTCCCTCACAACCCAGGCGTCATCTCCCTTCCTTTTTCATCACACTGCCTCTATTCTGAAAGCCATCTACTCTTCATTAAGCTGCAAGGGTTTATGGTCGGCAATTGTGGTCATGAGGCACAGTGGTGGTTCGGCAATTGTGGTCATGATTTGGTGGGTTTTGTGGGTCTAATTTGGTGTGTATCAGTGGTGCCTCGGCAACGGTTTTGATGGGGTTGAGATTAGGGTGGTAGGTTTTGGCTGGGGTTAAGATCGGGGTAGTGAGTTTTGGTTAGGGTTGAGAACGGGGTGGGTGGGTGGTGGTGGGTTTTGTGGTGGGCATTTGGGTGGTGGATTTTGTGGTGGCTATTGGTATTGGGGTGAGGCTGGGCTGTGGTGGTGGGGTTCGTGTTTGCAAGTTGTGGGTGGCATTGAGGGTGGTTTTGGGTGATTTTGGTGGATGGGTGAAGACAAGGTTGATGGGTGAAGACGTTGGACAGATTTTGGCTTTGCTTAAGGTAAACAATTGTGGTTGAGGGAGAGGATGTGGTGGGTGGATGGTGGTGCGGCTATTGATCTCTTCTATAAGGTGTGTGAGGGAGAGGTAGTGGGTCTGGGTCTGGGTTGTGGAGGTAGTGGGTCTGGGTTGATTTGATGGCTTTGGTTGTGGAGGTTTTTTTTTTTTTTTTTTTCTCTATTGTTGTTTGTGGTTGTGGTGGATTTGGCTGGTGGCTGGTTGCGGCGATGGTGGGTGGATATGGTGACCGACGACATTGGGTTGAGAAAGAGAGACACAGAGGGTCCGTTTGGATTGAACTTATTGTTGCTGAAACTGAAAACTGAAAACACTGTAGCAAAATAATTTTTAAATGTGTGAATAGTGTTGTGGGATCTGTGAACATTGCGTGAACAGTACATGAACAGTACGTGAACAATATACGAACAGTATTTTTTGTGCCCTGTACAGTAAAATCATGTGATATTACTGTTCACGCGCAGGAAAAAAAAATATTCTGAAAATGCAAAACGTGGACGCCACATTCAGTGGAATCCAAACGGGTACAGAGGAGAGAGAGATAGAGACAGAGACATGAAGAATAAAAAATAATAATAAATGATAAAGAAATCATATTTAAATAAAGTGTTAAAAAAATAGAAGTTTTGATATAAGGAATGTTATAAAGTAATGTGTTATATGTTATAAAATTGGTTTTTGAGATGATAAATGCTAAATTTTTTAGAATGTTTGATGGGAATGCTCTAATAGTTAATATTTTCATTTCTTTTAGTTTTGTGTGCCCTTCACACGTGAGTCATTTATTGGGAAAGCTGAAAGTGAAAGTTTCAGCCTTTTAATATACCATTTTTAATATATATTATTTTAATGAGTAGAATAGGAAAATAAAAGTTGCGATGTTGGGTGAACTGTAAAATGATATTGTATAATTGATAAAGTAGGTTTTTGAGATGATAAAATAGAATATAATAGGATTTGCGGATGTGAATACTAGGAGGACAAATTTTGGGGGAATTGGCCACATGGAACCCATGCAACCTTCACACATTTCAATTTAGAAGAATGATTTAAGGAAGGCTAGACCCACGTGTTAGCGATTGAAGACATGGTCTACTTAATTATCGATTATCTCAGGAGTAATTCTTAAATATTTTTAGAGCACAAAAAATGATGTTCTCTCTTCAAATTTATAGTGGGGTCTTAAAAAGACGAAAACCACATTTTCATCCCTACATTTTCAAGCGATTCCATCTTCGGTTCCTAAATTTTATTTTCACCGCTTTTAGTCCCTAAAATAAAAAAATGCGATCTCATTTTTGTCCCTACCATCATCTCACAAATGAAAATAGTCTACATGGCAAACGGAGTGCATCACTAGCACACTAAATGTGACATCAGCATTAAAATAATAATATAATATTTTATTTAGCATTTTAAAAATGCCACGTCATCTTTTGAAAACAAAAAATTAATTTATGAATTTTAACTAAATAAAAAAAAAGGAAAAAACTGAAATAAAAATCAAAAATCATATAAATTGAGATCTAGCTTTATCTTGAGGAAGAACAGACAAGAACAAAAACTCAGAAAATTCAAAACCCAAAAACATCTAGTGGACTTTAGAACCGTTTGATCTTAATCAATTATTTGTAATCTGATTGAAGAACAAAAAAGTAAGAAAAGAAGGAAAAAAAAAAACGGTAGCTAAATTCTAAAACACATAGATTCAAACACGCATAAGAGACAGCTTGCAATATCAAACACAAACACACACAATTAGCCAAAACCCAAAAATACCATAGATTGGTTAAAAAAAAGATTTTAAAAAAATCTAATGTGAGATGAGAGAAAAAACCAAGATTGAGTAGAAAAATAAAAACCAAATCGATATTTTGAACAAACCCACTTCTGAACAACAAACTTTGCAACCGAAACAACATTGTTCTTCCTACTTTCCATCCCTCTAGCTAAACTCTGAGCACCCAAAATTTTCAAAACCCAAAGAATACAAACCCAGAAAATTAACACAAATCCAGAAATTTCAAGCACAAACCCAGAAAATCAAACACAAGAACACACAAGCATAAACCCAATTAGATATGTGTGAAATCGGATCCGACAAGGACACCTACCGCAGGTCATGGAGCTTTAATGGGAAGCACGGGTACAGAGAGAAGCGTTATGCGAACGATGACTTTTACAAAGGGTACTGGAAATGGAACGTGCAAGATGGGCAAGGGCATTACAGTTGGAAGAATGGGACGAGTATGAAGGGGAATGGAAAAACAGTGTGATTTCGGGTCGTGGGGTTTTGCTTTGGGCCAACGGAAACCATTATAGCGGGGAGTGGGAAAACAGAAAAGGTTATTGGTGGACGAAGCTAGAGGGAGCATTACGTTTGGTTTTTATTTCAATTTTTTCCCTTTTTTTTTCATTTAGTTAAAATTCATAAATTAATTTTTTGTTTTTAAAAGATGACGATGCTGTAGAGCGACTATATTCCTAGTTTGAAATAAATCAAACAAAGTAAAAGCGACTATATTCCTAGTTTGAAATAAATCAAACAAAGTAAAATAGTTTCACAAATGAGAATTTCTATTGATGATTGTGTGGTACAATTCTCTGAAATTGCAAAAGAGTGATCCCCTTATTCGATCTCCTTGCAAGACTTATTGATTGGATTTATGGTACTGTGATTTTGGCTTGAACACAAAATATCCTTCAATTTGGTTGAGGGATGGATCGAAGATTGTTGAAACGGAATTGCAATGAATCTCTGGCTATGAGCTTGTTAGAAATCCTTTGTTCTTCACGTTCTTCGTGTTCTTCATGTGTTCTTCGTCTTCGAAGGTTTATGGTGAAAGTTCTTCGAGGCTTTAGAGGCTTGAATTTGTAGAGCTTCACCGATTTGTGGTTTGTTGATGTTTTTCAGACCTTTGAGCTTGATTCCCGTAAACTTTAGGATCTAGGCAGATAGTTTGGATGATTCTGCTTCGAGTGTTCTTCGATTTTGGGGTTAAAGTTCTTGAAGGCTTTGAGGCTTGATTCTTGCAAAGCTTTTGTACTTCTGAATCCTGGTCCCCTTAAATGCCTTAGGAATGCTTATATTTATAAGAGTTTGGGGGTGAATGAGCGACACGTGGCAGAGTTTGATTGGTGACACATGTCACAGCCTAACTGGTCCACCTATGTCATCGCTTACACGTGCTAGACCACCTATGTCATCGCTTACACGCGCTAGACTGCTTGTGTCATTGCTTACACGTGCTAAGGTGCTTGTGTCATCACTTACACGTGCTGAGGTGTGATTGGTTTTTGCATGACACCAAAGATCCTCGGCTTCAAAGAATTACCGTAGCGAGGAAGTAGAGGCAGAAGGCAAAGAGCAAGTCATTGAATTGGGCCAATCCGATGACGAATTTGGTGCATTCGACCGATTCGATCCATCTGAGGATCCTTCCGGTGACTTAGGCGACCCCAGCTTGACCGAAGCGGATCTCCAAGGGACCTCTTCGCAGACTGAAATAGGTTTCAAGAGGAAGCCTCCCACCAGCCTTCTTGACCTAATCGAGGGTCAGCCGAGGAAATCACAGCCCAAGCTTCCCCCTCCCCCGTCCAAGCCCAAACTCACTCAGACCAAGTCATCATCCGCCCTGTTGCAGCCATCCAAATTTCCCCCTCCTGTTCAGCCCGCCGACCCAAAAAGAAAGAGGTCTTCCAAAGGTAAAGACCCTATGGATGGGGAGAGATCCCGTTCCTCTCAGGAGGAAGATGAGGCCCGACGAGCTTCAAAGCAATTAAGAATCGCGCCCCAGGGCCAAGAAAAGGAGGTTGTCACCCAGACCAAGCCCCAGGCTTGGCTTCCTGCCCCAATGCTCCATGGGGAGCCCCTAATGGACAACACCTTCCTTAGGGACTTCCAACAAGGTGAAGGCACCTACGTGGCCGATGCATTGGAGAGGTCCCTGCTACTCCCTGCTGATATGGCAGAGTTGAAGAACCTGAGGAGGCAAAAGGTCTTCCTCAGTATGAAAAGGTACCTGGGCATGGTAAAACTTATAACATTTGTGACTTCGTTGGCCTTTGTTCCCTGGTTTCCAATTTACATTGCACTTGTTTCAATTGGCAGGTCATCCAAGCCACTTACAGATTGGAAGAGGCGGCCAACGACCAGAGCAGGACCTTGGATCTTGAGCGTGACAAGCGCTTGGATGCCACGCGGATCCTCAAAAACTCCGAGGCCGACCTCCTAAAAGTAAGGGAGGATCTAAAGGAGATGACTAGGGCCAGGGATAGCGCTGAATCAAGCCTGGCCGGCGCCCAAAAGCAGGCCGAGGATCAGACAAGGTGCCTGCTAGAGGCTGAGGAACAGCTGTAGATCGCCAAGGAGCAGATCTTCGATCTGAAGAAGAAACTGGCCGAGGCAGAGGGGACCAAGAACATTGCAAAGTGAGCCAGGGATGAAGCCTTGAGGGCCAAGGAGGAGGCGGTATTCGCCAGGACGGAGGTTGAGTGCTCTAAGGAGAAGGCCGAGGAAGAGGCCTACGACTTGGGAGTGGCCGAGACCCAGGCTACCCTCAAGGCTCAAGTTCCTGGGGTATGTAGGCTCTACTGTTCCCAGGTTTGGAATGAGGCCCTTAAGCAAGCTGGGGTTGAAGCCTCATCTGACCTGTGGAAGGTGGAGCACGTGTACTACCCCCCTGCCATCAAGGGAGATGCCCCCTCCCGCTCCAAGGTTAGGGATGCTCCGAAAAAGGTTGAGGCTGTTGGTCCTGGAGCTGTTCTGGCAATAACTTCTCCCGAGGAGCCAGCCAAGGAAATCAAGCCTTCTGGTGCGATTGAGATGAGTGAAGGCCAAAACCCTGATGCACTCCAGAAGACTGCAAAGTCCATAGGTGATGCTCAGGTCTCCCATGCCGAGAGGCCAGCTCTCCTTGTCGAGCCCCTCTAGGCTGTTCCCCTTGGCAAAGGCTCCAAGGATCTTGAGACCTCTCTTGCTCAGCTCTCCGAGGGGGGAGCCGAGACCAAGCCAAAGGAGTAGGCTGAAACCCCAACTCTGAGGTGCCGAGCATGCGTTTAGGCCATGTTCGTAACTTGCGCAAATTTTTGATCTTATTAACTTTTTCCAAGGCTTTGGTCCGAGGATCCATCCCCACACTATTGATCCTTAATTTTCTAGAGATTTCAAAATAATGGGAGGTGCCAAAAGAATAACTAATCTGATGGCAGACTTGTTAAAACTCACCTCCAAATCCTGCCTATCTATCCACGTAAGGAGAATAGTTCCATTTATTGGCACCTTGATTGGAGAGCAAGGACCAGATTATCATGGAGTGCATATCGCTTATTCAGATCTCACCACAATCACGAAAGATAATAATGGCGATCACCTAGGTCCTTGCTGGGAACAACTAGTTTCGCCATAAGTTTGAGTTCGAGGATCATGTAAGACCTTGATTCTGTCTAGTGCTTAGGTTTTCTTGGAAGTAACTAGTTTCCCCATAGGTTTGAGTCCGAGGACCATGCAAGACCTTGGTTCTGTCTAGTACTTAGATTTTCTTAGAAGTAACTAGTTTCCCCATAGCTTTGAGTCCGAAGACCATACAAGACCTTGGTTCTGTCTAGTACTTAGATTTTGCTTGGAAGTAGCTAGTTTCCCCATAGGTTTGAGTCCAAGGACCATGCAAGACCTTGGTTCTATCTAGTACTTATATTTTCTTGGAAGTAACTAATTTTCCCATAGGTTTGAGTCCAAGGACCATGCAAGACCTTAGTTCTGTCTAGTACTTGGATTTTGCTTGGAAGTAACTAGTTTCCCCATAGGTTTGAGTCCAAGGACCATGCAAGACCTTAATTCTGTCTAGTACTTAGATTTTGCTAAAATACAAGACATATAATCATAACGGAATAAGAATTTGAATTAGAGAAATGATTTTGTTAATAATAGTACATTTTCAGGTTATTTACATTCCATGGACGAGGTACAGTTTTTTCATCTAAGTCTTCTAAATAGTATGCACCTATTCCTGCTACTGAAATAATCTGGAATGGTCCTTCCCAATTAGGTCCGAGCTTTCCCTAGGATGGGTTCTTGGCAGCACCCATAACTTTCCTTAACACTAAATCCCCTGGTGCCAATGGCCTCAACTTCACATTGGCGTCATACCCCTGCTTGAGCTTCTGGTGGTAATAAGCCAATTAGATCATTGCTTTTTCTCTTCTTTCCTCGATCAGATCTAGGCTCTCCCCCAACAGTTCATCAATGCCGCTTGGAGTGAAGGAGTTCGTTCTCAGCGTTGGGAAGTTTTCCTCTAGGGGGATTACAGCCTCAGCCCCAGAGGTCATGGCGAAAGGCGTCTCTCCTGTTGACCATCACGGTGTGGTCCGATAAGTCCATAAGACGTGTAGCAGCTCTTCTACCCATCTCCCCTTGGCGTCATCCAGCCTTTTCTTAAACCCGTTGACAATGACTTTGTTGACAGCTTCGGCTTGTCCATTTCCCTGAGGATAAGCTGGGGTCGAGTACCTATTTGCGATCCCTAGTTTGCAACAGTATCTTCTGAAGGCCTTGCTATCAAATTGGAGTCCATTGTCTGAAATAAGGGTTCGAGGGACCCCAAATCACGTAACAATGTTTCTCCAGACAAACCTTTTAGCGTCTACGTCTCTGATGTTAGCCAGTGGCTCAGCTTCGACCCATTTGATGAAGTAATCTGTGCCGACCAACAGATATCTCTTATTTCCTGCTTCCTTGGGGAAGGGGCCTACAATATCCAGGCCCCACTAGGCGAACGGCCATGGGCTGGACAAATGGTTGAGAACCCCTCTTGGTTGATGGATATTCAGGGCAAATTTCTGGCACTGGTCACATTTCTTAACATACTCCAAAGCTTCCTTCTGCATTCCCAGCCACCAATATCCCTGGGTAAGGGCTCGATGCGACAGGAATCTTCCTCCTGTATGACTCCCACAGATCCCTTCGTGCAGCTCTTCAAGCAGTAGCTCCGATGCCTCAGGGTGAATACATAGTAAATACGGCCTAGAATAAGAGCGCTTGTACAACTTGTGATCCTCGGACAACCAAAACCGAGTTGCGTTTCTTCGTATTTTTTCAGCCTTTGACTTCTCTTTTGGCAAGATATCGTCTTTGAGGAATTTTACTATGGGGTCCATCCAGCTAGGACCCACTCTGACCTCATGGATACGGACCGTGCCTTTCGCAACCTCGTTTGCTCTACCCAGATGCTCGACGAGAATAATTTGAGGGAGCCCCCCTACCGAGGAGGTAGTAAGCGTGGCCAATGAATCTGCGTGAGTGTTTCCACTTCTGGAAATGTGTGACAAGCTGAATAGATCGAAACTTTGCTGCAAGCATTTGACCTGGCTTAGGTACTCTTACATCCTCGCATCTCTGGCCTCCAACTCTCCTTTTACCTGGCCTACTACCAGTCTCGAGTCCGAGAACATCTCTACTATCTTTCCTCCCATTTTATGCACCATGTCCATCCCTTGTAACAAGGTTTCGTACTCGGCTTCGTTATTTGTGGTCGAGAACCCCAGTTTCAGGGATTTCTCTATGATAGTCTTCTCAGGAGATACTAGGACTAGCCCCACTCCGGATCCTCTTTGATTTTATGCGCCATCAACGTACACCTTCCAACATGGGGGTCCTAGCGCAGAGATTACGCCAACCGATTTTTCATCCACGTTGCGCTATTCTGTTACCATTTCTATTGGCGGTTCAGCAAATTCGACCACCAGGTCAATTAGGACCTGGCCCTTTATAGAGGTCCGAGGCATATACTTGATATCGAAAGCTCCTAAAATCGTGTTCCATAAGGCAATCCTTCCGGTGTAATCAACAGTCTGAAGTACGGATTTCAAGGGTAATTGAGTTAGAACAACTATTGTGTGGGCTTGGAAATAGTGAGGAAGCTTTCGCGTAGCATGGACCATAGCTAATATTACCTTCTCTAGGGGTAAGTATCTGACCTCAGCCTCATGTAGCGACTTGCCCACGTAATAGACTGGCCTTTGAAGTTCGTTGTCATCTCGTATTAGTACCAAGCTCACAGCATGAGGGGCCACAGCAATATATGCGTATAGGACTTCATCAGCCGCAGGACTAGACATGATAGGTGGTCGCGACAGATATTCCTTGTGTTGTTGGAAGGCCGCAGTATAGTCCTCAGGCCATTCAAATCCTTTCCACTTGTTGATCAAGAGGTAGAATGGTCTGCATCTATCCGTCGACCTGGAAATGAATCGATTTAGGGCGGCGATCATTCCAGTGAGCTTTTGGACCTCCTTGGCGTTTTGCGGTGGTTTTAGGTCATTAATGGCCTTGATCTGGTTAGTGTTTACCTCAATTCCCCTGTGAGTAACCATATAGCCCAGAAACTTGCCTAATCCCACGCCAAAAGAGCACTTGGAAGCGTTTAGGCGCAGCTTGTTCCTCCTTTAGACATTAAAGGTGTCGCCGAGGTCTTCCAAGTGTTCGGACACTACCTTACTCTTCACCATCATATCATCAACATAGATTTCGATGTTCTTGCCCAACTGTGGCTCGAACATTCTCGTCATCATCCTTTGATAGGTGGAGCCTGCATTCTTCAGGCCAAACGGCATTACTTTGTAGTGATAGTTCCCAGTAGGCGTCAACAAAGGCTGTCTTCTCCTGATCCTCTAGGGCCAGCGATATTTGATGATAGCCCTGAAAGGCGTCTAGGAAACTCATCCGAGGATGGCCCGCTGTTGCGTCCACCAACTGGTCTATCCGAGGCATGGGGAACGGGTCCTTTGGGCATGCTTTATTTAGGTCCGTGAAGTCTACACAAACTTGCCACTTTCCACTTTTCTTCTTGACTACCACGGTGTTAGCCAACTATTCGAGGTAAAAAACTTCTTTAATAGCCCCTGCACGCTTAAGCTTCATCACCTCGTCTCTGATTGCATCAGCATGCTCCCTTGATGGGCGTCGGGGTGGCTGCTTTTTAGGAGTGATGGAAGGGTTGACATTGAGATGGTGGCAGATGAAGGCTGGGTCAATTCCTAGAGCATCACAGGCATCCCATGCAAATACGTCAATATTCCTTTTGAGAAATTCGACCAACTCTTCCTTCTCTTAAGGAAGCAGCTGAACCCCTATCTAAAAGAATTTCTCCGAGTCACCCCCGATGTCCACCTTCTCTAGATCTTCACATTTTGCCCCATCGGCGGCTGTATCAAGAGGCGGCACCGGGGCTTTTGATTGCTATAAATCCTTTTCCACAGGGGCCGAGGACTCCATATTGAGCCGATGTGAGATGGCAGCCACCACACACTGCCTTGCCGTGGGTTGGCAACCTCGGATTTTGAGGACCTGGCCCCCCGACGAGAATTTTACCTTCTGGTGCAAGGAGGAGGCAATAGCTCCAAAGGTATGGAGCCAGGGCCTGCCGACGATGGCTGTATATGGAGAATAGGTGTCCACCACGATAAAGTTCACTTCCACAATCTCTGGGCTGGTCTGGATGGGCAACCTAATCATGCCCTTTGGAATAACAAGCTTCCCATCGAAGCTCATTAAAGGGGAGTTGTAGGGCGTCAAATTTTTCAGTTTTAACTTCAACCCCTTGTAGAGGTCAGGGTACATAATCTCGACAGCGCTGCCACCATCCACCATCACTCTTTTCACATCGTAGTCCCCGATTCTGAGAGTAATCAACAGCACATCGTTATGGGGCTGGGTGGTTTCGATCTTGACTTCCTCTGAAAAACTCAAGGTAGGGTAAGAATTCGTTTTGGCCTTATTTGGCTCTGGTTGGGACTCTTCGGCGGGCAGCTGAGCCACGGACAACACTCGTGAGGGTCATATGTCTGTTCTTCCTGACGCGGCCAGGATTGCATTGATCGTCCCTACGGGTGGCCTCAAGGCAACATTTCTTTGGGGTTCCTGGTGAGTCTGGCCCTGATAACCACTGGAATGATGCAGAAGGTGCTTCAACTTTCCTTATCGGACTAGCTGGTGTAGATAGTTTCAGAGGTTCCTGCAGTTCTCCGTGGTATGTCCATGGTACTGGTGACATTGGCAATAAAAGTTCTGATTGCGCTTCGTGGACTCTCCCGCCATCTTATTCGGCCTCCTAAAGTATGGCTCATTTTTTATTTTCTCCAGCACCTGATGCATTGGTTCTCGGAATACAGCACTGACAGTCTGCGCATTGGTTGTCTCCGATTGCCCTGCGAAATCTCTCCTCGGGCGATTGCTGTTATATCTGTCCAACCTGAAATCCCTCATCTCTTAAGGGATAACCTTCTCCTTTCCCTTACCCTACAACTGGTCTTCCTCTACTCATTTATACTTATCGATCTGATCCATCAGTTGGTGCACACTGGTGGCAGGCTTGCCAGTCAGAGACTTCCTCAAGCCATGCTCGGTTGAAAGGCTGTTCTTGAAGGTGTTGATGGCGACGTCGTCAAAGTTGCCGTCCATTTTGTTATACATCTCTCAATATCTATCCGAGTAGGTCTTCAGAGTTTCTCCATCACGCATGGATAGCGACAGCAATGCGCTCAAGGGCTGAGGAGCTCTACTGTTTGTAACGAAGCGAGAGCCAAAGGCTTGGGTTAGCTGCCTATACGAATCTACGGAATTCGCCTTTAGGCCATTGAACCACCTTATCGCCGCTGGTCCCAAGCTAGATGGGAAAACCTTGCACATCAGTGCCTCGTTCTTAGAATGGACTGCCATCCTTTGGTTAAACTAGCTCATATGTTCCACGGGGTCTGTATTACTGTTATAAATGGTGAAGGTTGGCTGTTGGAATCGTCAAGGGAGCGCAGCCCCTTCTATGCAGCGCGTGAAAGGTGATTTAGAGAGTTGGTCTAGTGCCTTGCTCATGGCATCGTGTCCCAAGCCCCTAGGAGATGGGCTTCTACGTTTGCGCCTCTAGTGTCGCTCTTCCACATGAGAGAAAGTCTCACTTGGGGGGTTCTCTATCTTTGCCTATAGTCGTCATCGTTTTCATCGCCGTGAGGCGTGTCAGGGCTAAGATGAGATTGCCTTCGTTGTGCATGGCACAACTTTCTCTTCAAGTCATTTATCTCTCACTGCATGGCCTGTTCATTATCCAGTCTCTGGGATACGTGACTGCCTACATGGGAATGACTTCTGCTAGTTTAAGTGGTGTTTACGCTCCCCTCTCGAAACCTTCCGTTCTCTTCGTTTCAGTCATGCTCAGGGTTTGGGAAGTTGCCTTGTTGCTGGGATCTAGCCAGCTCGGGCTGATGGGAGCTTGCTCTATGAGGGCCTGATCCTACCATGCTCGATTGTTGTCCTTACTAGTACACAAGTTCTTCCTATAGACGGCGTCAATTGTAGGGTCAAGGTTTAAGTGCTTCTACTATTAAGTGAATAAGCTCAAACCCAATGGGTCCAGTACAAAAAATTTGGTAAAGAATGGGCTCAAGAACTGGGCTTTAGTGAGGGTTGCAACAACCGGGCATGATCGTAAGTAGATGGAATAATCAAACATGTGGGGGGGAAGGGCGAAAGTTTATCCTCGGGCTTCATCTGAGGACTGATTCTTCTTCTTGGTTCTTCAGTGCTTAGTTACAGAAGCTTTCTAGAGTGGTAAGAACAGCAATCGTCTTTTCTTCAATCTATCTCTCGATTCCCCATTCATGGAGGGCCTCTTATGTTATATACCTCCTTTCCATTAATCTTGGCCATCCATTTGTTGATTATGTAGGTTGCTTCTTGAGTGCTTGTCCCATTTGCCACCTTCTTCAACTTGCTGTGAGAAGGCCATTTCCTCATTAATGCGGCCAGATCGTCAATTGCAGGCATTTAATACGGGGGTGACATCCTCTCCTAGAATTGCTCCTCCACCATGCTCCCATGGCTGGCCCACTGTGTTAGTCCTTTTTATTTGGGAAGCCCGAGGAGGATGTCTTTAAGGGTATGCCGCTTTCTCCTTCCGTGACCTTAGTTCGCCGAGGACAGGATTGTCCTCGGCGACGTCTCCTAACAACTTGGACATTCTTTGTTCATCCTTAGGCATTTCTTCCTCCTTGACGTAGGACTTGGGCTTGATATGAAATGGACCAGGACTGCCAAATCCTTTGGCCCCACATGATGTATTTTTATGTTTTAAATTTTGTTTTTATGTTTTTTAATTTTGTTAAAATTAATAAATTAATTTTTTAAATTTATATGCTGATATGTCATGGGTGACGTGGCATTTTTATAATATTTTAATTCTTTCGACTGTCACCTCAGCTATTTCCATTGATTGACTGACGGAAATGACGAAAATAGCATGTTTTAATTGGTTTAAGAACTAAAAGTGGTAAAATTAAAATGTATGGACTAAAATTTTTAAAAAAAAAAAATCAAAATGTAAGGACTATAAATACATTTACGCGAATTTAAAATGTAAAAATGTGAATGTGAGATGAAAGAGCAAATAGACCCTTGATATTTGACGCAACAAACCCTAAAAATTCACCGTTATCAGCGGATGTTTTAAATCTCAAAGAATTACGCTACAGTAAAATTCTTTTTTTTTTTTTTTAAATTCATCTCTCTCTCCTCCTTACTCTCTCTCTCTTCTTCTGTTTTCTGTTATCTCTCTCGCCTGTGTTCTTTTTGTCTCTCCACCTCCATAGCAACAACAATCAAAGACCCACCTTCAACAACACCTCCGCTAATCACCACCGATCACAGCAAATAAAATCACCAGCCAAACCCATCGATCCCAGCAAACCCAATTACCGGAAAACCCCACCGATCACATTATACAAAATCAGCAGCCAAACCCATAAAGCCAGACCCATCACCGGCCAAACCCATAAAGCCAAACCCATCACCTCTTTCTTCTCTTACTGAGATCGACCCTCGCCGTAGGAGGAGATCGGCTAAATTTTTTTCCTTCGGTAGTGGTGGTGGTGGTCACCGCTGAGTTTTATACATATTGTGATTTGTGATTGGTTGTTGGTTGTTGGTGGTAGTGGGCAGTGGGTTTGAGGTGGTGATGGACCGATGGTGATCAGGTTTTTTTTTTATTTGGTGCTGGTGACTGGTGAGTTTCAAAGAGAGGCCCAAGATTTAAATCTCATTCCCCCAATTATCTATAAATATTAAAAAATAAATAAAAATCTTACTCACCGAGATTTGAGATTGATGACCGTTTTGGTCCCGAACGACTAGGATATGGCTAACCGGGTGCGCCGGAACATAAAGCGTGTTTCCCATGGAAAACCCACAAGTACTCTCAGAATCTTGACTTCATTGTCTTGAGAAGGATACGCCTGTAACTTTTCAGTACACAACTAATCTTGATTTGGCTTATGGATTTGCGTATCATTCTCAGAACAATGACTGGAGTATATAGCAGAAAACCACCTTTGTGACTTTGACTGTTACTGGACATCAATGATTTGGCTTGGTTGTGATTGAGGTTGAGGTTGAAGTGTGTAGGTGATAATGGAGTTACAAGATTTGAAAACGCATCTGAATCGGATTGAAATGCTTTCACTGTTAGGCTTAGGTTTGCGGCAGAAAGAAGGAACCAAGTTTAGGTTTAGGTATAGGCTTGAATTACAGTGTAAAATGGAAAATTATTAAGTACTCCCGGAGTATCATAAATGCGTACTCCCTCCTCTCACATAAATGGTGGGTCCTACCATGAATTTAATTAGTGGGACCCACCATTCATGTGAGAGGAGGGAGCACGCATTTATGGTACTCCGGGAGTACACAATAATTTCTCGTGTAAAATGATGGAGATTAGTTGCAACTACATGTATAAATAAAGCAACTTTTGGTAAGTACTATAATAACCAATCAGTGATACACGTGGTGGACGCAGATCAAATGGTTAGATTTTCAGGATGAGGAATTCTGAAATGGTTTGCCACGTGGTGAACAAAGAGCAGAATACTGGTATCTCAACGGCTAGAAATTCAGTAGCGAGAGAGAGAGAGAGAGAGCAGTGTAGACGCATTGAATGGGTTAATTGAAAATCACAATTCAGCCATTTTTACTTCATTGGCCCATTGGCCTAGATCATCTAGTAATGGCCAATATCTGTGACTAGAATTATTAATGCTCCTTTAGCCAATTACCTAACACGCAAGTCCATCACCAGCTTATTTCTTTTCGAATGTATCAATTATATAAATATGTATCAACTAAAATTGTGACCTCCCCCTGTTTGATTTACTTTTTTCCTCGTCTAATTGTTTGTTCTTGCATTATTTCCATTTTATTTCATTGTGCTCTCTGGGATAAATATATTTTAGATCCCTCAGTTCATATTGTCTTATTGGACTCGTAGTCTCACCTTTAGTTAAATCACTACTTACACTTCATGTATTGATTAAGATGCAACTTTATTCTTGCTGGATTAATTGAATGAATCCTAAATGTACTTTAAAAAGTCTCATTGGAAGTTTGTTTATTGTTACTGGAATTGGTCCCTCAAGCCTGCTGGATGTCTAATCTGAGTCTTGCTAGAAGTGGGCTTGCTTGTTCCTCTCTCTCTCTCCTCACGTGAGAGGAGGAAGCAATACTCCTGTACTACAAAATAACTACTTCCAACTACAAAATAACTACTCCCCATTAACAACTAAAAGATAACTTTTTAAGAGGTTGGATTTGAATTTCCATTAAGAATCTATGTCCAAGGATTATGCACTTTCCATTGAACAAAGCAGAGATGGGTCAATGCTAAGGCAAAGAAGAGTCTGGATTTGTAGTGAATGAAATGGGAAAAGATATAAGATATACTGACTGTGAAATGAAGAACTGCCATGTCTCATTTTTTTCTTAAAAAAGGCAACAAAATTAGCATTTTGAAAAATATGGCAAATTATATTTTTCCTCACTAAACTATCACTTTGTTTACATTAACCCTTTGAGCTATTGAAATGCACAATTGATCCTTCAAAGTTATAACTCTATTTCAATATTTCCTCTTGTTTGTTTTGGTATCAAGTCTAATGGAATTTAGCATTAAAAGACCAATTTACCCATCTCCAAAACAAACAATTAAGGGATAGATTAGTTTTTTACTGCTAAATTTCATTTGAGTTCAGGAGTTGATCATGCATTTTGAATGTTCAAGAGGTTAAGTGTAACCAGGATAATAATTTATTGTGAAAATATATTTCTTGCCCTAAAAAATAAAGGCATATTTGGTAAAAGGTTTCGTGCTTTTGTTTTATAAATAATGTGAAAACAATATTAAAAAAATTAGGTTGAAAAACTATTTTCAAAAAATACATAATGCAAAAATTTGTATTTATCACAATGTTTTCAAATTTGTTTTTTAAGAACCAAGAACACAAAGACTGTCTAACAAGAATTATGCTTGGAGAGAGGTTAAGGGATCGTTTGGTATAGTATTTTCAGCAACACTTTTCGTTTTTAAACAACATTACACTAATTTCCACACATTTTTTCACCCACACGTATTTCCAAAAAATACAAACAACGTTACTAAAACAACATTACCAAACAGCCCATAAGGCTACACAGATTTCCTACATATAAAGAGAGCTTATAGTTTGCAGGCGTAATTTTCTCAACAAACAAATAGAAGGTAAAGAGAGAGAAATTGTTACTTTATCAACAAACAAACGAAAAATAGTATGAGAGAGAGAACATGAAGAGAGAGAAGCAATGGTTTTGTCAATGAAATACTCATCGTCTGAGATCCCGAAACAACCCTTCGAGAATCGAGACCCTCCTTTGTCATGCGATGATGAGAAACAAAAGAGCAAAAATGTAGTTGGAGTGTGTGAATGAAAGAGACAGATAAGGTTAAGGGAATGAGAAAGGTGAAGTGAGGAGTTATGAAGTTAGGTGATTAGGTGAGTAACTGGATCAACACTATGAAGTTAGGTGATTAGGTGAGTAACTGGATCAAGTGTTGATCCAGTTACTCACCTAACTTCACAACACATGGGCCAAAATGGCCAAATAACCATAAAATCATAACTATATATTTAGTAGTTCTAGTTTTCAAACTATATTTTTTTCTAGCAATTCGAGTCTAAGAGACTCGATTTAGGGTCCATAAATCGAGTTTTTGGGACTCGATTTTTATGGATTGTTCACGTCTGATGTGGCACTTTTTCCATGTGGCATCTACAAGGAAATCGAGTCTTAGAGACTCGATTTCAAACCAAAAATAATTACTATTAATCACCCAAAACGCAGAAACAACCAAAAAAAAAAAAAAACAGAGGAAAAAAAACCCACCCAGATCAGAGAACCACCCAGATTAGAGAAGAACCAGAGAAGGAAAGAAAAAAAAAAAATCAGAACAGAGAAGAACCCAGATCAGTGAAAAGAGAGAAAGAATCTGGAGACCTAGGCCGCAGGCGACCTAGGCCGCGCGGCCTGGGTCGCGCGCCTGGGCTCGTGACAGGCGACCCAGGCCGCGTGCCTGGGCTTGCGCGGCCTGGGTCGCAGGCGAGCCCAGGCTCGCGATAGGCGACCCAGGCCGCGCGCCCAGGCGCGCGGCCTGGGTTGCAGGCGAGCCCAGGCTCGCGACAGGCGACCCAGGCCGCGCGCTTGGGCTTGCGCGGCCTGGGTCGCAGGCGAGCCCAGGCGACCTAGGCTGCGCGCCTGGGCTTGCGCGGCCTGGGTCACAGGCGAGCCCAGGCGTGCAACAGGTCCTGTTTCTGGGTTTTTTTTTTTTTTTTTAATTTCTCTGTTTTCTCTTGGTGGATTTCTTTGTTAGGATTGCTGTGGTTTTGTTGGTTGTTGTGGTGATTTTCTTTGTTAGGATTGCTGTGATTTTGTTGGTTGTTGAGTTGAGAAGCTGTAAAGGCAAAATATTTTTTTTTTAGCTGTAAATGTAAATCGAGTCTCTAAGACTCGATTTACAAGTAGATGCTACATGTAAAAAATGCCAACTCAGACTCAATTAGAACATGCAAATCGAGCCTTAAAAGCTCGATTTTCAGGTCCAAAATCGAGCCTCTAAGACTCGAATTGTTAGTAAATGATATAGTTTCCAAACTGGACCTATTAACTATATAGTTGGTTTTTTATTGTTAGTTACCTATTTTCGCCCAACACATGATTTGAAAGTGTGACTCACCATTGTCGGCTTTTAAAAAACTAAAAACATTTTTTAAACTCTATTACCAAACAACCCCTGAGTTAACTTCAATCTTTTTGTTTTACTTTAAACAAATAAGCTACTAAAAACTATAAGATACCGGACAGGCAAGGGGAAGCAATCAAGATTGAAAAGGAAGATATGAACATTTAGCAATTGAAGGATCACCATTTAGAGAATTTTATGTGAATCGCCTGTAGATTGGTTCGGTCATATTCTATGAAAGCAAAATTTGACAGTAGCTTCCTTACATGTTAGGGTAATATATAGATCTATTTCGATCTTCACATCATGTCTCCGGTATATCCTCTACATTCTTTACCCTATTAATCCCAAAGCCAGCTTTTTAAAAAATATAAATAAAATATATTCCAAATCTCTAATGAGCAATGAGCTCTATTCTCATTCTCATTTGTTGTAAACGTGCACAGCACTTTTAGCATGCAACTTTATCATATATATAAGCCATCAAAATTAGAAAGAAGTTTCCCCTAAGTTAGCACTCTTCTAAGCCTCAAATGCAGCAAAGATATTCAGCTTTTCATGAACTATTCCTTCTCAGTGGTTCATCAATTTTAAACGAAAATCACTTTTTCCTTACTCTACATTAGCCAAGTAGTGCCTATCTCATTTCTATATCTATCATTTAAAACTTAAAAGCCACAGAGATAGAGCTTCCTTCAAGATGGCCTGTTCAACCCTCACCTCTCATAAACCAGGTTGTATCGGGTTCAGTCTGACTATCACACTGACAGCAAGAGTGACATAAAAGATATCTCCGACTAACAGATCAAGACATTTTTATTCAGACTAGCTTCCATAAATGACACAATCAGAAACTATAATCTCTGATGCTGATTGATTGACATTGCAATTTACAGCATTACATGAAGATGGCATCTTTAAGATGGATTGTTCATTCCTCGACTCTCATAATCTAGGTAGTAAAGAGGTTCTGATGACACTGACTGCAAGGGTGATGTAATTTCTACTTGGTAGAGGTCCCTGTCTGCTAAACCATATCAAGAGCAACAACAACAAAAGTAGAATTTTGTCGAAAGCAATCTCCATGCCTTTAAGCAATAAAAAATTATCAGACAACTTGTAACAATAAACAGGCTGAAGTATTCTTCTATGATGTGAATTGTGATGAACAACAGTTACATAGCTCATATAGAATTTCATTATTTATTATTAAAAAAAAAAAAAACATGGTTCATACAGTTTACTTAATCATTCCCATTGCCCTCTAACCACCAAGTAAAATTTGTGATTTTAATTTCTTTATGCAGACCCTAGTGACTCCAACTAACTGTTTATTTACAGGAAGAAACGTGACTGTTTCAAGTAGGCCAATACTACCCAACTCCCAGCGGTATCATTAACCACAGTCAATTTATATCATAAAGAGATCTTTAGTCAGCTAAGGAACATATCAAAAACCTTTATGACCATTGGAATGTTGGACAGTGGCTCCACCAAAATGTTCAATACTGGAAGGACTTTTGACTTTACATTTTTGCTGTTATTATCATTTCCATTTGAGAGTAATGACTGGTGGGACAGACAAGGAACCAAACTAAGAGAGGAAACAATAAATGGAGGAAGGAGTAGGTATGCATTTTTGGTTTCTCTAAAAATGAAGCCTAGATATAGCCAACAAATAGAAGACAAAATAAGTATCAGTTCTTCTTTCATCACCGACCTTGTCTCTCCTTTCCTAAGTATATATTCTAGCTACCATGCCCTTTCATCTCTTCTGATCACCCTCCATTAATATACACTTAAAGCAGAGAATGGAATAAACAAAAATTGCTAGATAGGGGAGTTGTCTAAGATGTAAGATCAAGAAAGTCCATACAAGAAAAAAAAAAAAAGTTGCATTTTGGTAATCAACAACACTATCAAAACACCCAATTTCACAACTTGCCGACGTTGTCAATTGTTTAGCAGTCGAGTCGACCTTCAGCGTGTTGTGAAATTGGATGTGTCCCTAGATTTTTTTTTCTTTGGTTATTATCAAACTTTTTTGAGGAAAGTTATGGAACTTCTAATGTGTGGCTAGGCATACACATTACAATAATTAACAAGTTTGATCAATATGTCTGCGATTTTCCTTCTTCTACTTTCCTTTTTTTCCTAAAAAAGATTGTTTCCAATTATGGTATGGTTTTGACACAAAAAAGAATCAGGCAAAAATATTTATGGAAAAATTTCAAAACTTTCAAGTGAGAACCTGACACAAATACAAGCCACTCTGAAAAAGCTAAAGCATTCATGCTTTTGATGATTTATAACAAAGTATATTGGAGAAACCGTTCATAAAGTTTTTCCTATTTTTATATGAATCTTCAACTACGCAATTGATATGATCTAACATCAGATCCAAAGAATGAAAAATAAATTCAAAAACGAAATCAGCTATTAATCAAAGAAATTACGCAATCGCCAAATGTAAAATCCAAGCAAATTTGAGTAAATAAAACCAGATGATCGGAACTCAAGCAAGGCCTTTTTCGAAGTTAATAAAATCCGACGAATCTGAAATTAACAAAAACGAAGAAAGTACAGCGCCGACAAAAATTTACAGAGCCAAAAAAAAAAAAAGGAAAGCGAAAACGAAGCGTTCAGTTACCGAGTCAAAGAACCGAAGATCAGAGTGAATCTAGAACAGCGATCAAAGAGCTCCGAATCCGAAACCGAGAGCACAAAATTAAGCGGCGGCGGCGGCGGATCGGCGGTAGAGCTTGCCGAAGACGTGGAGCGCGGTGACGAAGCCGATGAAGCAGAGGCTCATGACGAGCACGACGGTCGGCGAGATCTTCAGGCCGGGAGCGTCGTCGGTGTAGAACCTCAGCATGTTGCCGCCGGAGCCGGCTCCGCCTCCGATCCCGCCGGAGCTGGCGTTGGAGGAAGCGGACCCTCCGCCGAGCCGACGTCGCCTCATTCCGGCCGTCGCAGCCGCAGAGCCGCGCGGAGCCACGACGCCGGGCCTCGAGGTCGAGGAGGACGATGATTGGGACTGTGATGTGCCTCGCGCCATTGTTACGAAAGGAGCAAACCAAGAAGAGATAGTGAGAGTTGTTGAGATTTGAGAAATAAGGGATAAAGTCTTTTACGAATATGTGAAGATTTGGATATGTATAGGATTACAAACTTATAATAATAATAATAATATAAAAAGCTTGAATTCAGTGAGGTAGATAGACAGGTAATAAGTTATGCAGTGAATAAAGATCGGAAAGTGCGTTAGGTGGTTTTGTTTTGTTACCCGCGACTTGGCTATATAATAAGTTGTACAGTTTGTTAGATCATTATCACAACAATATGATTTTCTTTTTCTTTATTCTTTTTTTTTATTATATTAGTTTGTTAAATAAATCATTTTCAGTTTTTAAACAACATTATATATATTTTCACCCACATTTTCAACCGTACATATTTCAAAAAACTATAAACAATATTACTCAAACTCCTACCAAACAAGCCCTAAAGATTTGAATTATGGATCCTAATAAGTGTTTAGTAGGAGTGTTTAAACAATAGTTTTCAGTATTTAAACATTAACTCATACGTATTTTCATAATACTTAAACAATGATACTACAAAGGTTAGATCTTTTGGTTGTGTGTGTTTAGTGTCTGTTGTTTATAACCCCAATCTACAACTACAAAAGTTGAGTCCTTTTGAAGTTATATTCTAATTATGTAATGTGTTATAAATCTGATTTAAAATACTAATATTACTATTTTCGTGTGTGTTCTAATAAGTATTATTATTTATTAAATATATATATATATATATATATTTATCCCACATTAGTTGTGTGTGTGTCTAGTATACATTGTTTATAACTTCAATCTACAATTACAAAAGCTAGGCCCTTTTGTAGTTATACTCTAGTTATGCAATGTGTTATAAACCCGGTTTAAAATACTAATATTACTATTTTTTTTGTGTGTTCTAATAAGTATTATTGTTTGCTCAAAAAAAAAAAAAAAAAAAAAAAGATACTAGAAATCTCTAACCAAACGAGCCCTAAATTACAAGACTCTTAGCAATCTTCTTAATATATCCTTATATTTTGCAATTCTATATGATAAATTATTATTATTATTGTACGGTGTACGTCCATAGGCCCACTTATCTTAGGCCCAAGCCTAAGGAGATTTGGATATCACCAAGCCTCAAACCAGAGTTAGGATCGGCCCATTGCTCATAAGCTCGGTATACAAACACACCTCGCACAAAAGGTGCTCAGGGAGTATCCTTAACTTGTTCAACAATACACAGATATCTCGGGAATGCCCTAGAGAACCACGCTGCCAAAAAATTTTTGGTGGCTAGCACCAGTTCCAATAGTTTCAACCCCATTTCCAATGGAGCATATTCCTTGTCAAAAATAATCAACTTGGGCCCCTCCCACAAGAGTGGATTAGGGGGCAATGATAATCCCTCCACTATCCTAAAGCTATAAATAAGGAAAAGCAAGGACGAAATAGGGGTTGGACAATTGGGAGGTAAGAGAAGAGAGATAAAGAGAGAACAAACACAATAGCACGAGAGTATAAGGGAGAGTAAAGGCATCATGATAAGGGGGTAAGTCCTCTTCGAAGCTCACCCGGGAGCTACCCAGGGTAGGAAACCCAATACCCATAATATAAGTAAATTGTAAGCCCAGAACATTAGGCCTAGATAGGGAGGAGGAATCTTAGGTACATACAATTGGCGCCATCTGTGGGAATCTCCTACATAGCTATAGTTATGTTGAGGTTCATATAGGAAAGATGTCTAGGGGGCACTCGGAAAGTTACATCGAAAGTAGCCCTAGAGGATTTTCTCGAGGCTCTAGTTGGTGAGAAAGGAGGCACAAGAGAGATGAAGATCAGAGATATGAGCAAGATGAAGAACATTTTGGTCTAGGGGAGGGGTCGTTTCAAATGTACCGATCAATGTCGAGTGCTTCCAGACACGAATGTTTTGACAGGAAGGATGAAGAACTCGATCGATTGCATAGATTGGTAAGGGATTTGGAGTTGGAGGCAAGAGGTAGGCGTCAGAAAAGAAACCGTGAAGAGTATGCAGAAGGGTCAGCAAGTGTAGGGAGTAGTTGTGGAGAGGCATCCCGTCAATTTGTTTCCCATCGACACTGGGATAGGTCTCGAGAATATATAGATAGAGACTCGATCTCCCCAGAGGGGCGGTGACCCAGGAATGCTGCAATAGATGCTATGAGCCGAGCATTACGCAAAGCTGCTTGGTCACCTTTCTCGGAGGAAACTGAACGAGCACCGATGCCAAATAGGTTTACCAAACCCTCGTTTAACTTTTATGACGAGAAGACAGATCCGGTAAAGCATGTAAGTCACTACATCCAAATGCTGTCTCTGCATAGTCATAATGATGCATTGATGTGTAGGGTGTTCCCCTCTAGTCTTGGGCCTATAACTTTAAGGTTTTTCAACGGGTTAAGGAATGGCTCAATTCATAGTTTTGGAAAGTTGATTCAAGAGTTTGGGATCTGGTTTATGAATTGTAGCCGGGTACTACAACTAGTAGATGCGTTGCTATCTATGAAGATGGGAGCCGAGGAAACCCTTCGGAATTACACTATTAGGTATTGGGAACTATACAACGAGATCGGTGGGGGTAATGAAAAAATAGCAGCAAGCACCTTTAGGTTGGGATTGCCTGAGAACTCTAAATTGCGAGAGTTGCTGACAATGAGACCTCTAGAGGATATGAGGCAGCTTATGAGGTGTAATCGAGGAATATAAGAGGTTAGAGGATGATCGGCAGCAGAACAAGGGGAAAACACCGATCACATCTCAATATATGAAGGATTCCCGACAAGGGGGTTTTCAACCGAGACCTAGAAGGGACCTTAGGATCCAAGAACTCGACTTTCGGGCAGGAAAAGTCAATGTGACGTTCAAGGAGCCCGTGCACAAAATTCTAGACCAAATTAAAAACAAGTTGTACTTCTGGTGGCCGAGCAAAATGGAGGGTGGCCTGTCAAGGAGAAATCAAAATCTGTATTGCACTTATCATCAGGATAAAAGGGCATACCACCGAGTAGTGTAGGGTACTGAAGGATCACTTGGAGCAATTGGTGAGGTCGGGGCATTTGAAGGAGTTTGTTTTAAAGCCTAGGGGTCAAGAGACTAGGCAAAATGCTAGACCTTGGGGGAACCCTCTCCCACCCTCGTTGGGTGTAATAGAGGTTATACATGCTACTTTAAGGGATACCTTGGTAACTCGAAGAAAGGGTGTGCTAACCATGGTGCCGGCAGAGGATTGTCGAGAAGAACAACCGTCGCGGAAGAGGGTGAAATATGCCCGGGAACCCATTGCTTTCAATGATGAAGATTTGGAAGGAATGACCCAGCCTTATAATGATGTGCTGGTAGTTATAGTCAGGATAAAAGGCTTTATAGTGAAGAGAGTATTGGTAGACCAAGGAAGTGGAGCTGAAGTGATGTATCCTGTTCTATTTAAGGGGCTTAGCCTAAAGAACGAAGACTTGTCTAAGTATGATACACCTTTAGTTGGATCTGATGGCTAAATAGTAGTTCCTGAAGGGTAGATTTCACTCCCTATAAATATGGAAGAAAAAGAGGTGATAGTGATTTCATAGTGGTTAAGTCATTTTCCCCATATACAACTATTCTCGGTAGGGCATGGATTCATGCAATGGGAGTAGTCCCGTCCACGTTACATGTCAAAGTCAAATTCCACACCAAGCATGGTATTGCAACAGTGAGGGGAAATCAACAGGTGGCAAGGCAGTGCTTGGTGGCTACCGTTAATTGAGAGATAAAACAGAAAGAGTTTGCGAAAGAGGTTACTTTATAGCAATTACAGGAGCCCCTAAGGAAAAAAGGGGTTGGTTATGCCGAAGAGCTGTTTAAAGTAAGCATATTGCTAGATGAGAATAGGAGTTTCCAAATAGGAGTGAGTATACCGAATAAGAATAAGACAGAAATGTTATTATTGTTGGTGCGAAATGTGAATGTTTTTGGTTGGAGTCCTTATGAGGTGCTCAAGGTAGATCCAGAGTTCATAGTTCACCTACTTAATGTGGACCCTCCGTACCCCTCCAAGAAACAAAAGCCGAGGAGGTCAGTTAAAGAGCACGTAGAAGCTGTTAAGCAAGAGGTGAAAAGGCTCAAAAAGGCGAGGGCGATAAAAGAGGTTTTCTTCCCAAAATGGTTGGTGAATACTGTGTTCGTGAAAAAGAAGAATGGTAAATGGAGAGTGTGTGTAGACTTTACCGATTTTAACTGAGCATGTCCAAAAGATCCATTCCCTATACCGAAGATTGATCAACTGGTGGATGCGACATATGAACACTTGAGAATGAGTTTCCTAAATGCCTTTCAGGGTTACCATCAGATTGCTTTGGCTGTCGAAGACTAGGAAAAGACGTCATTTATCACCCTCGATGCTAACTATCACTACACAGTAATACCGTTCGGTTTGAAGAATGCAGGGGCCACCTATCAAAGGATGATGACTAGAATGTTCAAGGAAAAGATCAGTCAGATTGTTGAGGTATACATTGACGACATGGTAGTGAAAAGCAAAGAAAAGCAAGGGCATGTTGGTGACCTCACAGATATATTTGAAGTACTCAAACGGCACAAGTTGTGTCTTAATGCCGACAATTGTGTCTTTAGTGTGGGGGCTGACAAATTCTTGGGGTACATAATCACTCATCGAGGGATAAAAGTGAATCCCAACCAAATTAGTGCTATAGAATGCCTTAAGTCATAGAGTAACCCAAAGGAAGTACAAGTCTTGACCGATATGTTAGCCGTACTGAACCGATTCGTTTCAAAGTTTGCTGATCTGTGCCACCCATTCTATCAGCTATTGAAGAAATGGAGGGGTTTCCAGTGGACCAAGGAGTGTGAAGAGGCTTTCTAGGATTTGAAGAAGTACTTGGTACAAGCACCCATATTGTTAGCCTTAGAGACCGGTGATGATTTATTCATGTAACTATTGGTGTCCGACCACGCTGTAACTGCCATATTGTTGAGAGACCAAGGCATTCAACATCTGGCCTATTATATTAGTAAGACCTTGATTGACGCGGAGACAAGGTATTTACCCCTAGAAAGTTAGTTTTGGCTTTGGAGCATGCCACTAGAAAGCTACCTCATTACTTTTAGGCCCACACCGTCTATGTATTGACCGAGTACCCATTACAGTTTTTATTAAAGAGATCTGACTTCACGGGCTGGATAGCCAAATGGGAGACTAGGCTTAGATCATTTGATATACGGTATAGGCCCAAAAGTTCGGTTAAGGGCCAAGTTCTCGTAGACTTCGTCATAGAATTCTTCCTGAGAAGAAAAGTGGGGATTATGTGCTGTTTGGACGTTCGGCCTTGGAAAGTATTTGTGGACGGTGCTTCCAATGCCATGGAAGCGGGGGGCTGGGATTGTTGTAATCACACCAGAAGGAATACGGGTAGAGCATTCTTTCAGATTGGATTTTAAAGCATCCAAAAACGAAGTTGAGTATGAAGCCTTACTCGTCGGAATGAGAGCTGTTCTTGACCTAGGGGCACAGAAAGTAGAAGTATACTCAGATTCATGACTGGTCGTTAACCAGGTGGAAGGTAGCTTTGAGGCCAAAGATCCCCGAATGATCGAATACTTGCAGTTGGTAAAACAAACCATGAGCCGGTTCCAAGAGGTGAAGGTGATTTAGATTGCTCAGGGACATAATAGGCATGCAGATTCTTTGGCCATGTTAGCATCGTTGTTAACCGAGTAGGTGCCCCATTTGATTAAAGTGGAAGTTGTAAAAGAACCCAGTATATATGTAAGAGTGAATGTCTCAGATGTTAGGGTGTCTAAGCTGTGTTGGATGGATCCAATCATTGAATTTTTGGCCAAGGACCGCGTACCGAATAATGAAAAGGAGGTTGATAGGATATGCAGAATGGCTCCACGATTTTAGTTGTTTGAGGATCGCAAGTTATATCGGAGATCTTTAGGAGGGCCTTACTTGCAATACCTGCATCCTAGTAAAGTTGACGAGCTCTTGATCGAGCTCCACGAAAGGATATGTGGTAGTAATGTCAGGGGACATTCCTTAGTCCACTAAGCAATGACCAAAAGGTTTTAGTGGCCCCAAATGCAGAAATATGCCGCCAACCATGTTCGAAAATGTAAGCAGTGTAAGATTCATGCCCCATTGATACACCAACCAGCAGGAAGTTTGAATCCCATCAACAGTCCATGGCCTTTTGCACAGTGGGGGCTGGACATCATCAGCTTGTTCTTGTAAGCCACGGGAAACCAAAGATTCATTTTAGTGGCTGTGGATTATTTTACCAAATGGGTAAAAGTCGAAGTATTGGCCAACATTCGGGACATAAACGTCAAAAAATTTGTGTGGAAGAACATAGTGACCAGGTTTGGAGTACCGGAATCCCTGGTATCTAACAATGGGTTGCAATTTGATAGTAAAGTCTTTCGCAAGTTTTGTAGTGACCTCGGCATCAAGAACAAATACTCAACCCCGGCTTACCCTCAGAGCAATGGTCAGGCCGAAACTACTAACAAAGTAGTTGTTAATGGGCTGAACAAGAGGCTAGAAGGAACCAAGGGCAGGTGGACCGAGGAGTTACCAAACATTTTGTGGGCATACCGAACAACCCCGAGAAGGTCCACGAGGGAAACCCCATATTCCTTAACATATGGGGCAAAGGCTGTCATACCCGTAGAAATAAGTCTATATAGCGTTCGTGTGTCGGGATTTACATTAGCCGGGAATGAAGAATTAATGGTGAAGCAACTAGACTCATTAGAAGAATGCCAGGAAGCTGGGACCATACGATTAGAAAATTATCAACAAAAACTTGCATGACGATACAACAAGGATATAAGGAGAAGGGAGTTCGGCGTTGGAGACCAAGTACTACGGAAAGTAGTGAGGAACACATGAGACATCAATGTAGGGAAGTTCGCCTCAATCTGGGAAGGGCCATACAAAATTACCACCATTGTTGGAGCAGGAGTATACTATCTAGACGACATGGATGAGAGACCACTTTCTTGGCCGTGGAATGCTCACAATTTGAAAAAGTTTTACCGTTAACTGTGGGAATGTAATAACTTGAGTTGTATATAATTTAGTATGTGAACAAAGTTTATGTGCGTAGTTTTACTCATATTCTTGGCTTTATTGTTAGTAAGTTGAAACCTAGTTCGGTTTGATCCCGGTCACTGGCCAGGTGGAAACCTTATTTCTCAAAGTAACTAAGGACATAAACCTAGTTTGGTTCGATCTCGGTCACTATCTAGGTGGAAACCTTATTTCGCAAAGTAACTAAGGACAGAAACCTGGTACAGTTCAATCCCAGTCACCGGCCAGGTGGAAACCTTATTTCTCAAAGTAACTAAGGACATAAACCTGGTTTAGTTCAATCCTGGTCACCGACCAGGTGGAAACATTATTTCTCAAAATAACTATGGATAGAAACCTGGTTCGGTTCGATCCCGGTCACAAACCAGGTGGAGACCTTATTCCTTAAAAGTACCTGAGGATAGAAGTCTGGTCTGACGACATGACATCCACAAATAAACAGAACAAAAACATGGCAAAAATAATTTAACTCCAACAAGAAATAATAGCAATAAGAATTGTTCATAAATATGAGAGTTATGAAACCAAAGTAAATATGTCTTGTCACCATATCCCGGTAACCATAAGCAAACTAAGTGAAGCAAATATGTTCATAAATATGAGTTATAAAACCGAAGTAAATATGTCTTGTCACCACATCTCGGTGACCATAAGCAAACCAAGTAAAGCAAATAAAAAAGAGAAGAAAAAATAGCAAAGTTAAAAGATTTCTCTTTCAAGTAGTAGGGTTCTGAGCTTGATCTAGCTGAATTAGAGTCGTGTCTATGGCTGGCTGGGCAATAAAGTTCGGGAGCTCAGGTTGAGTTAAGTTCTGCATGGAATTGGGGTTACTAGTGATTTCAAGATCGATCAACTCCGCATGGGAGTCAATCTCTTCACCAACTCCCTCATACTTGGAGTATCTTCTTCCTCAACACCAGTGGGGTTTTGAACTGGGGGAGTGAGATTTGGGTAAGGTATTTGATCGCGATTTCTGAGAAGGGAATCATCGAGCACTCCCATAACTTGCAGGGCTGCCATCCACCCCTCACCGAACCCGTATCGCCTAGATTGATATATGATCAGCTCGATAGAGTTCTCGGCATCTGCAAAGCCTGTGTTGTACCATTTGTCCTCACTAGCCTCTAAGGCAGCTTTTAGCTTGGCAATCTCCTTAGCATTTGCCAAATTCAAACTCTCAACTTCGGCCAGTTTGAGCTCCATTCCCCTTAATTTAACCTCCAACCCCCCACTCTTTGCTCTGCAAGTGCTCGGGCCCTCTCAGCCGCCCTTATCCTTTCCTCGGCATTTTTCACAGCTTTGTCCTTGTCTTTCACTGTGGCCTCAACAACCTCTTTTAAGGCCTTCTCCTTGTCAGCCTCCTTGGCAGCATCCCTCAATTTGTCTTCAATCATGTAAGCCAATTGCGCTGCCTGTTATAACAATATCAATGATTATACCAAAAAATAATAAAAAGTAAAAAGTAAAACAAAAATATATATGTATATACATGAAAAAATAATAAATAAAATAAACAAGTAAGATGTGTTACCGCAATAGAGTGCCATTGCAACTGGGTAGCCAAGGCCTCATCATTCCCGCCAAAGAAATAGTGCACATCCTTGGGTAGTTGCAGGCCTTGCTCGAGGCTTCAGGCAATCTGTCCACCCTCACCTAAAGCCTAGTTCCTGACACTAGAGGTCATAGGAATAGGTTTGCTCCATAGCCTGAAAATTGTTTGCCATCCAACAGTGGGGAGGAAGGAAGAGGACGCCACATTGGACCTAATCTGTACGGTTGGGCGTGCACCGCTAGTTAGTTCCCGGATGACCACGGCAGCTTGGGTAGAAGCTGGTGGAATCCTCAAGGGAGCTTCTTCGGGCCTTTTTGGGGGCTGGTCGGTAGTATAAGGCCTTTTTCGATCACGGGCAGCAGGAAGAGGTTGATCCCTACCTTGGGCTTGTTATTACATAAGGCGATCACCAAGAAAAAATTGGTCAACGGTTATGTTTCGCCGAACCACCGTCTCGTCCTTTATGCTTTCGGCTTCAGCTCCCGAAGAATCTACCTACTCGACCTCTACTTGGTCAACAGGTTGGACTTCGACATGGGGTTCCTCAACAGAGGTGTGGATACCGCAACCTTAAAAAACTAAATTAGCAAACTCGTCCCTTACAAGTACCAATAGGTTTGCCCTAACCAACCGGGGACTAAGGTCCTGAGCTTTTCCTGCTGTTAGGTTTATGGGAAGGAAGTTTGGATGCTATACGTCGATATATGACAATAGTGGGTTGTCCACCAATAAAGCCTGTCCAAAAGGTTGGTAGCTTGTTTAAATCAGGGTGCAACTGAGTATAAGATGAGATGCCCGAAGTTTCCCATCAAAGTTGACGAAAATCTCTGACTAGAGTACGAAATTCAGGTCCCTCACATGCACGACCCTTATATCCGGTTTAACCTTTTGCCATCTGTATCAAGGTAAACAAAATTGGTTAGTGCTTAAACGATAATAAAGACAAACAAATCATACTAAGTTAAAAACAAAATTAAGTGTACACGGTATCGACCAATGTCCCGAGGCGAAGTTGGGTAGGTGAGTTCGTTGGCATGCCAATTGCTGCTCACCCGAACAAACTCTCCTGCTGAGTTTCTGTTAGAATCGGGAAGGCATGATATCAGCCGTATCCCCTAACCTTTAGGTAGTATGCTGATCTTAGGTTACCGCATACGCTATAAATATAGTTTATATCATGGTGGTCTAAATGTAACCCGTATAAGTGATTAATCAGCTAACACAACTCACTACTCAGTAAAAATTAGGTGGGAGTTGATCAGGACATAAACCATAAAACCTAAGGGTCCTAAGTATTAGAGGGTCCACGGGAAACCTAACCCCTCATTTTAAGATGACCATTAAAGGAAAGAACATAACATGAGGACGCTGTTCAAGGGCAATGTTGTCTTCATGACAATACGATATTTCTATATCATTGAGGACAGCAAACCCAGCCCTAAAATTGGCTAGGGTTGCTTCAGTGTCAAGAAGGTGAGCAAATCTCATTCCTAACTATAGAAGAGAAATAGAAAGAGAAAGTACATAAAGAAAGGAAATGAGCAAGGAAAGTTATTGTGGGCTTTAGGAATTTTTTTGACCTGGGGATCTATGCTCGGGAAGAGGAATATGCTCGCTAGCAAAGAATTTAGAGACATGAGAAAGTGAAAAGATAATCTGATGGGAAGGAAGTCACTATTTATAGGGAGTGGGCAGTTAATGAAAAAAAAGGAGGGAAAGCCTTTTCGAATTATTTTTTGTAACTCCCACACGCTTGGCCTCAGTTCACAAACCATCAATAATGATTACAGCCGGATATAACAAGCTGTCATAACGCTTCTTTTAAGAACATTAATTACTGTCTTATCCCGCATTAATAACTGACAGTTACACTTCCTGAGGAATTACTGGCGCACTGATACAAGTCCTTGATTCGTTCCCGGTTGCCAGACATGAATCAGGGGGGGGGCTATTGTACGGTGTACTGTCATAGGCCCAGGCCCAAGGAGATTTGGATATCACCAAGCCCCAGACCAAAGTTAGGATCGGCCCATTGCTCATAAGCTCGGTATACAAACGCACCTCGCATAAAAGGTGCTCGAGGAGTATCCTTACCTTGTTTGGCAATACATCGATATCCCAGGAATGCCCTACGGAACCACGCTACCGAACAATTTTTGGAGGCTTGCAACAATTCCAACGGTTTCAACCCTATTTCTGATGGAGCATATTCCTTGTCAGGAATAATCAACTTGGGCCCCTCCCACATGAGTGGGATCAGGGGGCAATGATGATCCCGCCACTATCCTAAAGCTATAAATAAGGAAAAGCGAGGAGGAAAAAGGGGTTTGACAATTAGGAGGTAAGAGAAGAGAGATAAAGAGAGAACAAACACAATAGCACAAGAGTATAAGGGAGAGGAAAGGCATCATGATAAGGGGGTAATTCCTCTTTGAAGCTCGCCCGGGAGCTACCCAGGGTAAGAAACCCAATACCCACAATATAAATAAATTGTAAGTCCAATACATTAGGCCTAATTAAAGAGGAGGAATCTTGGGTACGTACAATTATTATTTATGTAAAAGGTGGTATGTATTAAGCTAAACAGAACATAGTACAAAGTATAACTTTAGGGGATAATAGTCTTACAAATTATCATATAACTAAAGTGGATACAAAAAGAAGGGCATCGAAGATACTCTTGAATCAACTCTTGTTATTGTTTCGCCCTTTTAACCAAAACTTTATATCAGAACACTAGTTGGCTTCACCATACACTTGTCAAGAGATCATCATTTTTTGTAAATTCGCCAACTCTCTACAATCCAAAATTAAAGCAAACAATTAAGGAGAAAACAAATTATTAGTAATAATGTAAATCGCCATTTGGGAATCTAATTTTAGTATTACATTATTGAACCTCATATTCCAAGAGATTTTAAAATGCAAATTTTATTGCCCTAATTTGATACACAGGGGAAGGCTCCGCACAGCCTCGTTAGACTCAACAAAAGTTTAAGGTGTAAGTAAAGAAAATAGAAGAGATGAAATACAAATATTCATATGGTAATTTCAGACTTAAGAATTAAGACTAAATTAGTTTCAGCCCACTCAGGTGGCATGTGTTCCAATTGAGAAATGTTCTGATTAGTAGAGGCCATAGAGAGTCCTGCTATGTGCCAAAATTATTGTAAGAAAAAACCATGAAAACCATCAAGCCCTAGAGCGTTTAAATGGCTAATCTAAAAGAGGACATCCTTAATTTCCTCACCTGAGGGATCAAGAATTACACCTGACAGAGCTAACTTTAGTTGTTCAAATCTAAAAAGAGAGATACTAAGTATGGAAAAAAAAAATATAATAATCTTGTTAGAACTGTAAAGGCCTCGAAAGAAATCAATTACTTGATTAATTTTTTTAGGGAACATAATAAAACTATAATATTGAAGATTCCAAAGGTTATGGAATTTAGATCCTATGTTGAAGAATGTATACATGAAAGTGTTTAGTATTGGGATTACCTTGATTGAGCCAAATACTCCTCGATTTGATTTGCCAAAACAAAAAATTCTTGGTGGAGTAAGAGCTAGAATTTTTTAAAGTTTGAGCTTCAAGAGAGAAAAGGAATGGTGAAGGTTTTGTGTAAAGAGCTACTTGTGTACCTTTAATTAATATTGGACAAATTTGTTTTTTTTTTTTTTCCTTAAAAGTACTAGTAAAATTATGTTTATCTTAATACTGCAATATTGAAGGACTATTTCGTGGATCAAAATGATAATAAACCAAAAATTTAAGGGTCATTAGTGAAATTTATTCTTATATTAATTTAATATAATTAAGAATTTAAAAAAAAAAATTTACCAAATAAGTCCACCCAAAAACTTAGGGCCTATTTGTATCCCTATTTGAGCAACAATTTTCATATTTCAAACACATTTACATAAATTCCCCCACATTTTTTCATCCACACGTATTTCAAAAAACTACAAAAATCCCATCTCAAACTACTCTATCAAACACCCTCTAAACCAGAAACCGAGAAAAGCAAGTTATAAGTTGTATTCTTTGTTAATTCCATGAACTAATCAGAAATTTGAAGTTAGCTACTTAGTTTTGCTAGTGCTACTAGCGGGCTTTTCTCTTTGAAAACACACCGATCAAAATATAGGTGCCACGCTCAAATTGAGGAAACCAATTGAGCAAAGATATCAGCTTTAAATTCTCAATTTTTCTGACTTGTTCGTTAAATCACACTGATCTTTTCTTCGTTGCAAGTGATAGAAATTTGATTCTACAATATTTTCTCAAGTTCATGACGCTCGGTTATGTATCTTTATTAATCAAGACGATTGTGATAGCCATTCTGATCAGCTCAAGCAACCATATATATAACATCCATGACCTGCTTGCAAGTAAGCGATGTAAAGCAAAAGTGTGATCTACTTTAACCAAGAAAGCAGATATATATACATATATACAGAGTAATATCTAGTTATCTACCACCAAAAACAGTAAAATCTACAGTCTTCCAAGAAGAGCTTTGCCTGCTTATTCAAACCCCATGAAGTTGATGAAACTGGAGGCAATAAGCTCAGTACTAGCTAGCTATTGAAGCTGCAAAACATCATAGAGACTATACGTGCAAAGAAGTAAAGTTTAGTTTTCACAGATGTATTACTAAGCTACAGTAGTTTTGTTTTAGTATAAATAAGTAGGAGTTAAACGACTGCCGTTTGTACATGTATTGGTTTAATGAATTGTTGCTATTCATTCCACGTGTATAGGATCAGTTGGTTAGGAAGTTAGTTATAAGTTAGTTATTCTGTTTTCCTTTTCTGGTTTTCATTTCCCCGCCTCTGTTCATACTATATAATGAACAGAGCATTGTAATTTTATAACACACAGAATATACACAAGTTCACATCACTCTATTCTCTCTTCTGAGTTTTTCCTCCATTGTTGATGTGTCTTCAAGCTTGTGATAAATTCAATATGGTATCAGAGCTGAACTAGATCAGAGATAACGCAAGTCTGGTATGCTCTGAAATTCTCTAGTTCAATAATGTTCTTCAATCTGTGATTCATTGATTCCTTAGTGCCTCTTTTTTCAGTTCAACTAGAAATTTACTTGTTATATTTCTTGATTGAATCTTGCATTAAGTTCATCTTCGTCAAGAATTAATTCCTTGATGTGTTGAGGTCTTGATTCTGCTCTTGTACTCTCAATTGAAATTGAAATCTTTAATCTTAGGGTTTCAGTTCAATCTCTCTTCTCGTGATCTTAGGATTGTTCCATCCTCAATTTACTGTTTCTGTTGTGGATCCATCAAGATTGTGGTCACATCTTGATTGTTTCATCATCATCACACAGAATTTCAGTTTTTATTTGATCCTTGAATTTTCTTCTTCTCTCGAGAAAATCAAATCTTGATTTCTCCATTTTTCTGTTGAGATCTTCTTCATTTTTCTAAGAATGACTGAAAATACTACTCCTAGTGCTACTGTTCCCATTGTTCAACCTTGGGAAAACGCAGCAAGTCCATTTTTCCTCTCTAGTGGTGACAATCCAGGAGTGTCTTTGGTGGTTCAACACCTCACTGAAGAAAATTACAACACCTGGAGCAGAGCAATCCTCATTTCTTTAGATGCTAAAACCAAATTGGGATTCATTGATGGCTCTATTGCAAAGCCTCACAATGTTGATCACCCTTATTACACAGCATGGAATAAATGCAATAGTACAGTCCTAGCTTGGCTGTTCAATTCCGTTTCCAAGGATTTGCAGTCAAGTATTGTGTATTTCAAGACTGCTAGGGATGTGTGGCTTGATCTACAAAACAGATTTGGGCAAGGAAATGGACCTACAATTTTTGATTTGAGAAAGGAAATTAGCTCTCTGGTTCAGGAGGAGTTGAGTATCAATGCCTATTATGCCAAGTTCAAAGGCCTTTGGGATGAGTTTTCCAACTATAGAGCATGCACATGTGGTCATCAAGCTGAGGAATGTACCATGTCTTTTTTGATGGGGCTGAATGACACATATGCTGCTGTTAAAAGTCAAATTTTGCTTATGGAGCCTGTGCCTCCTTTAAGCAAAGTGTTTTCTCTTTTGCTTCAAGATGAGAAGCAAAGAAAAATAGGTGCTGGGAAGAAAGTCTTGGTTGATTCATCAGCCCTGGCAGCTTTTGGATCTAAGCCTGGTAACAACAACAAATCCTTTGCCAAATCCAAGAATGGCAGGCCACAATGCACTCATTGTGGAGCTATGGGACATGTTGTTGATAAGTGTTACAAGTTACACGGCTACCCTCCTGGCTATAGGTTCAAGAACAAAGGAAGTCCACCTTTTGCTAGCAATGTCATTGCTGATGAAGATCATATTGGTGAACCCATTACTCTCACCAAATCTCAATACCAGAAATTAGTGGGATTATTGAATTCTCAATGTCATTTTGGCACTCAAGCTCCACCAGAGGTAGTTCATCAAGCTGCTACCATTGTTGCTCAGCCTTCAATGGATGTTCAAACTCAATCCTTTGCAGGTATCAAGTTCTCTCCATCCTTTAAACACTCAGTGTTCTCTTCCAGTGTCAATACTTCTGAAATTAGTCCTTATGACTGGATTCTTGATAGTGGTGCAACTGACCACATGGTTCATTCTACTCAATTCTTCACTTCTGTCACTTCTTCTGCTCAGATTTCTGTTAGATTACCTAATGGTGACATGGTTAAAGTCACTCATATTGGTACTGTGCAGGTCTCAGCAACATTGGTCCTTGAAAATGTTTTGTGCATTCCCTCTTTCTCTTTCAATCTTATTTCTATAAGCAAACTAACCCAAAATCCTTCTTGTTGTTGTGTTTTTCTTTCTCATTTCTGCTTCCTTCAGGACTTACTGCATTGGAAGATGATTGGGTTGGGTAAGAGACATGGAGGACTTTACATTTTGCAGTGCCATGATTCCATCAATTTACCACCTTCTGTGTCCAAGGTTCTCTCTAGCCTGCATTCTTCTTTCTGCAATTCAAGTGTCACTAGTTGTAATGTTGATTCTCCTTTGGTTGTTGATACTTCCAATGATGCTAATAAGTTGTGGCATTACAGATTAGGACATCCATCTTCACAAAGACTAGCTTTGTTGAAATCCTTTGTACCTGATCTGAATTCTTCTCTTAATAAAAATTCTTTTGATTGCCATGTATGCCCTTTAGCTAAACAGCACAAGTTACCTTTTTCAAAATCCACAACTGTTTCTTTAGCTTGCTTTGATCTAATTCATGCTGATATATGGGGACCATTCTCTACTCCTTCTTTAAATGGTTCCAAATACTTTCTTACTTTGGTTGATGATCATAGTAGATGCACTTGGGTTTATTTAATGAAATCCAAATCTGCTGTTTCTGACCTAATTCAAAGTTTCTTTCAAATGATTCTTAATCAATTCAAAGTTTCCATTAAGGTCATTAGAAGTGATAATGGCCCTGAATTTACTCTCTCTTCCTTTTATGCTTCAAAAGGCATTTTACATCAGCTATCATGTGTTGAAACACCACAGCAAAATGCTGTGGTTGAAAGAAAACACCAGCATTTGCTGAATGTAGCTCGAGCCTTAAGATTCCATGCCAATTTACCTTTAAAATTTTGGGGAGATTGTGTACTTACAGCCACCTATCTCATCAACCGGCTTCCTAGCCCACTTCTAGGTAACCTGACTCCATACCAGAAGCTTTTAGGCCATACTCCTTCTTATCATCACCTTAAAACCTTTGGCTGCCTTTGCTATGTCTCTACCTTGACAAGAAACAGGTCTAAATTTGACCCTAGGGCAAAGGCTTGCATTTTCCTTGGGTACCCTTTTGGCACCAAAGGTTACAAGTTATATGACTTATCTACTAGAACTTTGTTTCTGTCCAGAGATGTCATCTTCAAGGAATCCATTTTTCCTTTCAAACATTGGTTGCCTAGAGTTGTTTCTAGCACTCCTTCCTCTTCTCCCAATGTTTTTCCTTCTCAAACATCTGTCCTAGATTCTGTTCCTCTCCTTTCAGCTGAATTTTCTTTTCCTTTCACCTCTACTGAAACTGCTGTTCCTCCTGATGAATTCCCAGACCTTGTCCATCCTGACCTACCTTGTTCTCCACCTACTCTTCCTTCTCAGCCTGAGCCTTCTGCTCCAACAAATCTGCCTATTACCCTACCTGTCTTACCCCTTAGGAAATCAACTAGGTCTCATAAACCTCCTTCCTATCTTCATGATTACCACTGCAGCCTGGTCTCCACTCCTCACTGCAACTTGGCTTCCACATCTCTACCTTCCCATGATTCTCTCACTGCTGGTCCAGGTATTCTTTACCCCCTTTCTTCATCCCTCTCTTATTCTAAGTTGTCTACTGCCCATAGAGTGTTCTCTGTTGCCTTAACCATTGCTAAAGAACCTACTTCATATGCTGAAGCTTTGCCTAATCCCTTGTGGCAAGCTGCTATGCAGACTGAGCTTGATGCACTTCAGGCTAACCAGACTTGGATCATGACTCCATTGCCTCCTGGTAAGGTCCCTATTGGCTGCAAGTGGGTCTTCAAAATCAAGCTGAAGGCTGATGGTTCTATAGAAAGGTACAAAGCCAGATTGGTTGCTAAGGGTTTTACACAGACTGAAGGGGTAGATTATTTTGAAACCTTCTCTCCTGTAGTGAAGTTTGTAACTGTCAGGACCCTTTTAGCTTTGGCTGCTGTGTATGGTTGGCATCTATCTCAATTAGATGTCAACAATGCCTTCTTACATGGAGAGTTGACTGAGGAAGTGTACATGGTTCCTCCTCCTGGATTTGACAGCAAGGGGGAGGTGTGCAAACTCACTAAGTCTTTATATGGGTTGAAGCAGGCAAGCAGACAGTGGTTTGCCAAGCTTTCCTCTACCCTCCTTGATCATGGCTTCAGTCAATCTAAGTCTGATTATTCTGTTTTCACCAAGATCAACAAGGGGTCTATCTTAATCCTACTCATCTATGTGGATGACATTTTGATAGCTAGCAATAACATAGAAGAAGTCCATACCTTCAAGGTCTTTCTAGATGCCAAGTTCAAACTCAAAGATCTTGGTACCTTGAAATATTTCTTAGGTCTTGAGGTGGCCAGGACTGAGAAAGGTATTAGTCTATGTCAAAGAAAGTTTGTCTTGGAACTCCTATCTGATACAGGTATGCTAGCTTGTAAACCTACCAATGTACCTATGGATCAATCAACAAAGTTTAGGAGCTCAATGGGAGAGGCTGCACCTGATCCTTCTTTGTATAGGAGAATTATAGGCAAATTACTTTACTTAACTCTGACCAGACCTGACATTTGTTACTCAGTCCATAAGCTGAGTCAGTTTATGAGTTCCCCCCAACTTCCTCACCTCCAAGCAGCCTACAAGATTCTTAGATACCTCAAGAAAACACCAGGGCAGGGTCTATTCCTATCTGCCACTTCTGAACTAAAGCTCAAAGCCTATTGTGATGCAGATTGGGCAGCTTGTCCAGACACTAGAAGGTCAGTTTCAGGCTTCTGTATTTTCCTTGGTGAGTCTCTTATATCCTGGAAATGCAAGAAGCAGCAGGTAGTTTCCAGATCATCAGCTGAATCAGAATATCGTGCAATGGCCACTGTCACAAGTGAAATTGTATGGTTGATAGCTTTACTTGAAACCTTTGCTCTAAATCACACTCATCCAGCTTCTCTGTACTGTGATAGCAAAGCAGCTCTCTATATTGCTGCAAATCCAGTTTTTCATGAGCGTACAAAGCACATAGAAGTTGACTGTCATTACATTCGAAGCAAACTTCAAGCTGGGGTGATTAAAACTTTCCATGTGCCTACTAGACATCAAATTGCTGATTTTTTCACCAAGGCTCTTGGATACAAACAGTTCTACTTTCTTCTATCCAAGATGAACTTAATCAATATCTACAGTTCATCTTGAGGGGGAGTATTGAAGCTGCAAAACATCATAGAGACTATACGTGCAAAGAAGTAAAGTTTAGTTTTCACAGATGTATTACTAAGCTACAGTAGTTTTGTTTTAGTATAAATAAGTAGGAGTTAAACGACTGCCGTTTGTACATGTATTGGTTTAATGAATTGTTGCTATTCATTCCACGTGTATAGGATCAGTTGGTTAGGAAGTTAGTTATAAGTTAGTTATTCTGTTTTCCTTTTCTGGTTTTCATTTCCCCGCCTCTGTTCATACTATATAATGAACAGAGCATTGTAATTTTATAACACACAGAATATACACAAGTTCACATCACTCTATTCTCTCTTCTGAGTTTTTCCTCCATTGTTGATGTGTCTTCAAGCTTGTGATAAATTCAATACTAGCTTTGGCTGGGATGAATAGGATGACCATGAGAAGCACGAAGACGCCGGCTTGTGCGCTCCCGAGGGTCACTTGGCTCAGCAGCAGGGACGTAGTGAGCTATGGTTACAGACACAAGCAGCACTCCCAAACATAAAACTGCATAGCAGTGGCGAACCAATCTCCCTAGCAACCCACCCACAATCTCCATCTCTCTTTTCTCTCTCTCTCTCTCTCTCTCTCTCTCTAACTCGAGCTTGTCGATGCGAATAATTTGTACTGGTGATTTGGTAATTACTAATTAGCACTACACATATAAAGAAGAATTGTATCGGTTTGAGTGAAAGAGATGAGGAAAAGAAACAGTGGGCAGAGGTGGTAGAAACTAGAAAGAGAGACGGAAAATTATGGGCAGGTGCTGGGAAAGAAACTCAAATCTGCGGATTGTTGAGGGCTTTGTTTGTTGTTTAGCTGCAGACACACAGAGAGAGAAACATATATAACTCTGTTTTTTTCCCCTGCAAGGCTGCAAAGTCTTTTTTTTTTTTTTTTTTTTCAGAATTTTCAACGCAAAGCAAAATGATGATCATGTGCTGATGTGGGTGTCGTGTGTAACGCTTGGATCCATACGCCATTTGTGCAGGCCTCCAGTCCCGTGTTGAAGTGGATTTTCAGGCATTGGTGGGTAGTGCACGTACATCAAGTGTGGCTGTGGCCCAGATAATGAGTGTGGGCCTCAAATTCTTTATACATGGTCTGAAATGAAGACTTTTAAGCCCAATCATTAAAAGGAAGAAAAAGTCTTCTATCATCTTTGATTAGTGTAATTACCCCCATTTCTCTTTCATAGAAAGTTTTTACCACTCTCATTTTTTTAATCTTTTTTCAATTTTTTTATTTAATGATTCAGATTAAAAGTTTCTTTTTTTTACCTCTTAATTTTAGCCATTAAGAGCTATTGCATTAGGTACAATACCATAGATATTTTGTATTGCATCTAATCTCAATTCCTAGTGACTAGAATTAAAAATGAAAAATAAAAACAAGATCACGGAGAAGTTTTCTTATTTTGTTTTTCATAGCTCTCTCTCTCTCTCTCTCTCTCCATAAAATATGCCAATTGAATTTTCTTAACACTATACATCACTAGTTAGGGTGGCATGTGTTACCTCTTGAGTGGGAAAATTAAGATAAAATTTTTATTTGAAGAAATATAAAACTATATATATATAAAATGTATGTCACACACAAAGTTAAGGTAACTATTTAACATGTAAATATCTATTTTACTTTAATAGTTTCTTAGTACTTATTTGATAAAGGCAATATCCACTTACTAAAAACTTCTAAGAATGATAACGAATATCATCATCTCCAAACAATAAGCAACTGAGTTTTGCTAAGACATTGTTACATTATTTAAATGTTCATAATGAATGATGTCATATATTATAATTGAAACTTTTCATCAAATAACTTCAACCATACACAATGAAAATTTATTTCATTCATACTTTCTTCTTTATCATTCTACATGAGTCTAGGTGCAATGTTTAGCTTACTTAGTTTTTAATGAATACCCATTTTAGGCAAGAAAAGAAAGAAAAAAAGTTATAACAAAAGTCATGTGTCATCAAATTTTCCATTGGATAAATTATAAGTTTTGAAAATTTAATCCTAGAAAATTAATGTTCTCTAAGTAATAAATAAAACACCATATATCACAATTCCAACTTTCTAAGCATTACTACCATCTAAAACTCAAATTACATGAAGAAAATTTTTGGAATGTTAAAATTTAGTGGGAATGTTTTAGACATTACACAATGTAATATTTTAAGAATCATAAGCTTTCATTATAATCTAACTGAGAGAATAACAACATGATATATTTGTTATTTTCCAAAATATTAAGGGGACAACTGCTTGATTTTAAAATTTAAGGAGAAATTATGAACTACCCCAAACATAACATAAAGGATGAAAAATGTTTTTATCCTAAGTTTTTATTTTATTTATTTTTTGTGTCTGTAAAACTATGTGTTTTTACTTAAAATGGTGTGTAAAAATAAAAATACAAGATGAAAATACAAAAAGTCAACCCAAGAAAATTGTATGTGAAATAGTGAATTTTGTTTCAATAAAGTTGACTAAACCAAAAAAAACATTTCTAGAAACACAACAAAATGGTACAATATTTTAATAATGCCTTTATAATTTTTTATATTTTATTTTGACTCGTAAAGAATTGATGACACTTTGGTAGTTGTGAAAAAATTATGATGACAACAAAATGTCTTAATATTTTCACAAGAGAAATGCTATGTACATAACATTTTTACAACAAATCATAAGTAGTAGGTTGTTACGGGTTGTTATTGGTGGGCAAAAACATAATTTTATTGGTAAGTTTAAATTGGATTCAATAATAATTTACTACCTATGATTTGTTATAAAAGTGTTATAAGAAATGTTGTGGATGTCACACTTTTTTTTCACAATACCTTTATTTTTAGTTGTGGTTGGTTTCATTATGATGTTTTATTGTTTTATTTTGGCTTGTAAGGAGTTTACACCTTTACAATTGTGAAAATATTGTGGCAATTTGTTGTGTTAATATTTTATTTTTTTAGGGTAACAGCTTCGATGTTTATAGAAATAATAATAAAAAGCATTTTCAATAGGTGATATTACCCGAGTCTTTTGGCTGAATATTGCTAAATTCGAAGTTAATTTGTGTTATATGTACTATTCCAACTTATTTAGGAATCTGAGAAAAGAGAGTGAATTTTGGCAATACCATTGCCGAAATTCAACAAAAGTAGGAGAGAGAAAGAGAAAAAGTGAAAGAGAGAAATTTTTTATTTTCATTTTTGGCAACATCATCACCGAAATTCCTTCTGTCCATACCTGTTGCCCGAGTGGGTGCTCGAAGTGTGAGTGCGCGCAAGGAAAACCAAATGTGGCAATGGCATTGCCGAAATAGGAAAAAAAAAAGGCAATTGTGGCAATGCCATTGCCGAAAATGGGAGGAAAAAAAAATAATGGTTGCCGAAATCGCATGTGAGGAATTAAAAAAAAAAGTGCTACGTCTACAATATTTTTACAACATTTTCACAACAAATCACAGGTAATTAGTTATTATTAGTTAAAATTTGAATTTAACACTGACATTACTTTTTTAATCCAACAATAACAACCTACCATTTAAAATTTGTTGTAAAAATATTGTAAAAATTGTGTGAACATATCATTTCTTTAAAAAAAAAAAAAAAGAAGTGGAATGTGGCAATGGCATTGCCGAAATAGGAGGGAAAAAAAAAAATTCCCCTCCTATTTCGGCAATGCCATTGCCACATTTCACTTTTTTTTTTTTAAGAAATGATATGTGCACACAATTTTTACAATATTTTTACAACATTTTCCCAACAAATCATAGGTAATTTAGTTATTATTAGTTAAAATTTGAATTTAACATTGACATTACTTTTTTAATCCAACAATAACAACCTGCCACTTAAAATTTGTTGTAAAAATTGTGTGCACATATCATTTCTTAAATAAAAAAAAAAAAAGAAGTGGAATGTGGCAATGGCATTGCCGAAATAGGAGGGGAAATTTTTTTTTTCCCTCCTATTTCGGCAATGCCATTGCCACATTCCACTTTTTTTTTTTTTTTTTTAAAGAAATGATATGTTCACACAATTTTTACAATATTTTTACAACAAATTTTAAGTGGCAGGTTGTTATTGTTAGATTAAAAAAGTAATGTCAGTGTTAAATTCAAATTTTAACTAATAATAACTAATTACCTATGATTTGTTGTGAAAATGTTGTAAAAATATTGTATACGTAGCATTTTTTTTTTAATTCCTCACATGTGATTTCAGCAACCACTATTTTTTTTTCCTCTCATTTTTGGCAATGGCATTGCCACAATTGCCAAATTTTTTTTTCCCTATTTCGGCAATGCCATTGCCACATTTGGTTTTCCTTGCGCGCACTCACACTTCGAGCACCCACTCAGCAGCAGGTATAGGCAGAAGGAATTTCAGTGATGGTGTTGCCGAAAATAAAAAATTTCTCTCTCCCACTTTTTCTCTTTCTCTCTCCTACTTTTGTTGAATTTCGGCAATGGTATTGCCGAAATTCACTCTCTTTCCTCAGATTCCTAAATAAGTTGAAACAGTACCTATAACACAAATTAACTTCGAATTTAGCAATATTCAGCCAAAAGACTCGATATTACCCACACAAAAAAAAAAGGAAAAAAAAAAGAAAAAGAGAAGAAGAAGAAGAAGTCAGTGAAACCGTGGGGCTTGAATAAACTAAAACTAATGTAGCTTTACTATAGCTATGCGCATTGACACTTATTATATATACTAGCGTAGGAGACACGTGTAAGGCTCATGCTGCTTTTTAAATGAGAAAATAGAGATAAAATTTTATTTGAAGAAGTATGAAAGCATGTAAAGGCAATATTCATAAATAAAATACATATTTCATAATGTTAATCTCATTCGTATAAAAATTTTGATTACATAAAGTTAGGGTAGTTATTTCACATATCTATTTTACTATAAAAGTTTCTTCATATCTAATTGCTAAAGGCAATATCCATTTACTAAAAACTTCTAAAAATGATGATGAATATCATTATCTTCTAATAATAATCAACTGAGTTTTGCTAAAATATTGTCACAATATTTGAGTTTTGCAATAAATAATGTCATATGCTACCATTGAAGCCCTTTATCCAATACTTGCAATCATCCACAATGAATTTTTTGTTACATTCATACTTCCTTATTTATCTTTACATTTTATGAGCATAGGTGTGATGTTAGCTTACTTAGTTTTTAATGAACATCCATTTTAGGCAAAAAAAAAAATTTAATATATATATATATATATATATATATATTTATATATATAAAACAAAGACAATGTCATCGAATTTTCCATTAGCGAAAATCATATGTCTAGAAGATTTAAATCTAACAAATCAATATTCTTTAGGTAACAAATAAAACATCCTATATTAAAATACATGAAGAAAATTTTTGGGATATTAAAATTTATCATGGTTGTATTTTAGACATTATACAATGGAATATTTTCTACATCATAAAATTTCAATAGGGTTTAATTGAGAGAGTAAAGTATGGGGTATTTGCTTGTTTCCAAAACATTAAGGGGAAAATTACTTGATTTTAAAGTGTTTGAGGGGGGGGGGGGGGGTTGGAGGTGGAAATTGTGAACTATCACAAACATAAAATAAGGAAAGTGTTTTTTTCCTAAAGTTTTTTTGTTTGTTTGTTTGTTTTTTTTTTTTTTTTTTTTGTGTGTGTGTAAAAAAAATTGTGTTCTTTTTTTTTTTTATAACTTAAAACGGAAAATTAAAAAAAAAAAAAAAATATGAACAGTTAACCCTAGAAAATTATGTGTGAAATAGTGAATTTTAGCACATTAAAATTGAAAAAAAAAAATCTAGAAATACAAAAAAAATTTCACAACATTTTCACAAGGCCTTTATTTTTTCTAGTATTTGATTTCAATATGATATTTTTATTATTTTATTTTAACCTATAAGGAACTAATACCTTAAAAATTGAGAAAATATTGTGACAATTTGTTATGTCAATATTATATTATTTTAAAATTAAAAAAATAACATGGTACATAGCTCTCACACACACACACACACACACACACACACACACACATATATATATATATATATATATATATATATATAAGGCAATGTCAAAGTTTCAAACCAAACCTGGGCATTTAAAAAGAGAAAAAAGAAAGAAAGGTCAGAACAAAAAAAGTGTCAAACGGTGAGTTTGGTGAGTTTTGCGGTTTCACCTTAGTGATTGAACAAACCAAAGTGTTACTGTTGAAAACCTATTGGCTCTTTATATATATATATATATATAGAAAATTTGAGCAAAATCCAAATACTAGTCAATTTGAGCCAAGATGGTACAAGGCAATTTAGTGTACCAATTTTATTATACGATATATTTCATTGAATTCTGACCTGAATGGAATGGAATGAACATAGGAAAGGCCCATTCCTTTTGGTTATGGTTAAATACTTGCATGTGTATCCTTTTTTAGAAGAGGTGTGATTAGGCAGACGTAGGTTATTTTTTAACCTAAGTTGAAATCTTTGAATTGAGCAATCTGTAACCTAACCGAGCCCATAATTGGATTTGGTCGGGTTCAGGTCGGATCAATTGGATTGCGGGTAAAAAAACAGGTCATTTTAAGTGGGTTAAAAATGGGTTCAGGTCAATTGGGTTTCGGGTCAGGTCGGGTTAACTCATATTTTTCACTTGAATTTTTTTTTTTTAATAAAGAAAACAACATGTATTTGCTATTTGGAAAGTCATGCAACAAATTACTTGATGTAAAATGCATTACTTTGAGTTCACCACTTATATCAAGAATGAACTCAGTTAAACTTATTCAATAATTTTAAAATTATACAAATTCTAATATTGCTATCTAAAACAAAATAACACAAAGATAAGTAAAATAAATACACAAGTTTTATTTCTATGCAATATCAACATTCCAAAATATAAAACAAAATTACAAATGACTTATTGGATAACACATTTGACAAAGAATAAAAACATATAAGAAATTTACAATCTTAAAAAATTAATTTTATAATCTATGATCAATTGTGGTTGTCACTCTATTTCAATTTAAGATATACATTAAAGTTTGATTGTTTACTTACTTATACATTGTCTATTTTATGAATATCATATCATTGTTAAGCAACACACACTCTATGAAATATCATAATTATTTTGAAAAGCCGTTTATTTTGTACATAAATTGTTAAAAAATAGGTCTAGACATTCATAATTTATGCTAATTTAATACTTTAGCTTTACTATTTTCACACTTGTGAATATTTCTCACACATGTCTACAATTTTAAATCTATAATTTTAACTCTAAAGTAACCAGATTATCTTGCCATGTACTTTGCTATTTGCCTATTTGATATTTAAAAATCTTTACTCCTTACAGAATGTTCAACCATTCATCTTTCAATTAATTTGCATGCAGTTATGTAAATGTCTCAATTGCTTCCTTAAAGCTCACAATAAACAATTAAACAAATATTGTCTTAATTTTACTCTCTTTTTCTTTACCAATTTTTTTTAAATAGTTCTGGTTTGGGTCGGGTTGCTGGTCGGGTTGGGTTAACCCACAAAAAACACGGGTCAAGTCATGAGTCAACCTATTTTTGCTTCGGGTAAAAAAAAATCGAGTTCAAGTCGGGTTTTTTTAAGGTCAGGTCAGGTCAGAAAATTCTGACCTGTTTTGCCATGTCTATCCATAACAACTATAAAAATTGGCCCTATCCAACCTTGAATTAAGCTAGCTTGCATTGGATTGTTAAGTTATAGTTATTTTGTCAAGTATATATAGTAAAAGAATTGAGCTTTCATTCAACTCTTAGAGTTTGTTAGAATGCCGCTTATTTGCTGAAAACTGAAAATTGAAAACTTATTACTGAAAAAGCTGTAGCAAAATATTTTTTAAAAGGCAAAACATTATTCACTTGCTACTGTTCACGCGTTTTTGTGCTTTGGTTGGTTCATGAACAGTGTCATGCGACCAATCAAAAAACGTAGACGCAACTTCAATGCAGACCTAAACAAACGCACACTTAAAACCCAATTTTCAATACATGTAGTTGCAATTTACATAGATAGGTATAATAGTCCTATTTCAACTTATTTGAAACTACTAGAAACCCATTGAATATTATTTTCAACCACTAATCCAATTCCTCTTACAAAAACTTATCATTAATTCGAGTAAACAACTAGTGAAAAGAAAATTGATCTCAGGCCCTACCTGCAGCCTATGGCTGAAGGAACTCGAAACTATAGTTCATTAATTTCAACGCCTTGTTTTTTTTTTTTTTTTTTTTTTTTTGCACAGTTGTTTTTGACTTTTCAACCTATCACTGTTCACACTGGGTCTTATGCATTGTTTACAGGACCCACAAATTTCACTTTTCAATCATTTTTCATTAAAAATGAGTCATACGGTACTATTCACACATTTAAAAACTATTTTGCTACAATATTTTCATTTTTTAGTTTTAGCAAAAATAAATTGTATCCAAACGAACCTTTAGTGTTCACAATGAGTAGCTTCCACTTTCCGCGGTTGAGTTGATTGATAAAAAGCTAGTGCTGCTGCGAGCACTAATATTAGTGGTGCTAAAAAATTATATGACTATTTTTAGCACAACTTAGCTTTTTGTAGAGCCAGCTAAATTTATGGTTACACAACGTACATGTACATTTAAGAAATCGAAATCTTTGCCTTTTGTTACATTGTGCTGGTCAGTGTGGAATTGTAGAAACAAAATCAAAGTTCATGAGAATGCTATTCCTGTGGAGTAGCTGTTCAACCAAGTAACTCACCTACTACAAGAATTTCAGCAAGCTCGAGTAATCCCTCCAAAACCTATCGGCCCACCAGGCCTACTTGGAAGCCTCTTGACCCCCATTGAATTGAAAATTTTTTTTTTGAAGGGGCTGTGTTTGAAGACTCGTAGGAAGCACGTACCAGGTGGTTGTTCGAAATTCCTGAGGGGAAATTACGGCAGATCTGTCTGAGAAAATCCCTTTGCCATCTTCAGTTTCTGTTCTGGAGACCTTGGCTGCATGTCGAGCTGTTTGGTTCATCTTGGAGCTTGGTTTTCCATAGTTCCAGTTTTGAGGGTGACTCCGAAGTTTCGATTAACGCTCTCCAACACAATAATCGTACTCCATTCTGTGTTTGGTCTCCTTGTAAAAGACACTTTGTCTTATGTTAACTCTTACAAGGTTTCTCTTTCTCTCATACTTATCAGTAAGGCAATGCTCTAGCTCACACTTAGCCAAGAAAGCGAGGTATTCTTTTCCTTTTTTCTTTTTTTCTTTTTCCTGAGTGGAGTCTGTTCCTCCAGACCTTCATGATTGTTATGTTTCAGACCTTTCTACTATGAATTAAAAGCAGAAAAGGTTTTATTCTCAAAAAAACAAAAAGTTGAGTAAAAACCTAAATAAAAATTGTACCATATTCCAAAAAAATCTGATTGCCTTCTCAAGAAATTTCAGAACAGTTTTATTAAATTTATCTGAAAAATATGATAAACATTAACAAACTTATTTGAAAAATATAATTACTCCTAGGACCTTTTACTCAGCTACACTATAAATAGTAAAAGAGTAAGGACCGGTGAGATAAGTCTAATTGCACGTGTTAATTTTTTTTCAATTAAGGAAATCTCCTGTGGAGAAGTTTTGGCCATTTATTTACATTAAAAAATTATTCAAAGTATGTATATATATATGCAGTGGAAAAATTGAACACATCAGTATCTCTATTTTTCAATTCAAATTTTTCAAAAGCATATTACAAGATGATGCAACTCAAAACAATTCCCCGATCTGTACGTCCACTCCAATCATGGCATCATCCTTGTCCCTCTTCTTCCTCATCGTCATTATCTCCAATCAATTTCAATGTAGCGAAATTTTCACACGCTCATTTCTTTTTTTTCAAGCACTTGTTCTTTTATCAAATGAAAAGTCCTTTAGTCCGATATTAATTTCATGTTGTGCACGAGCCGGTTGTGGTATTGGAGCCAGTTGACCCAAGTTCACCTCAGTAACATCCCTGTCATACTCGGTTTGGCGGTGGTGATAAGAGGATGAGCCATCGCCTGTTGGCCGGTGGTGGTATGATGGGGAGGGGGACTCGGTTTCCCAATGCTCACTGTCAAAATTGGATTTTCTTGGTGAAGCTTGGACGCTGTCCATTTCACTCCTGTAGTTGCGCAAGAGATGAACCGGGGACATGTGGTGGGATGGGGTTGCTGGTCTACTAGACATAGGTGTTGCAGTTACAGACCCCTTGTTCTCCTTTAGGTGCTTCTTAGCTGAGTGGTGCCAGTTGCGTAAAGCCGAGGCTACTCTTTCATTGAATATGGTTGGTTTCATGGTTGAACCCATCTGCTCATAACATAAAAAACAAACACCCAAGCATTATGATGTTGAACTATTTTAGGAAAATTTATAAACTATTTGATTTAGATTGTTTTTTATTTGACATGTTAAATATGTATATGTCTTAGCCATTGATTTACCTGTGTAACGAGGGCATAGAGTGGTAGAGTAACGTAACTGCAGAGAATTTGTATGAGGACCCTGAGAAAAGCACCACCATTTTGTTAGTGTATTAGAAAATTTAAGTTGATATAATTTGAGCATTATGAATCTAACAAGTTTGAGACGTACCCCATTGAGACTCTGATGATGATATCCTCTGTCTTCTCGTGGAAACATGATTTCAACCCAAATTCATACTGAAAACCCAAAAAAAGAAAAGAGGGGTTCAACATATATATTTATACAAATTTTAGTACAAAATCCTATAATCATTTTTGAACTAAAGAACATATATTCTAAAGAAAGAACACAATACGTTGTTTGTTTTTAAATGGCAAATTTTGATTGCAAAACTCACTCCAACCTCCTACCTTTACCAAAAGGTCTAATGGTACACAATTCATGAATTTTCTTATAGGCAAGGCTTTCGTCCATGCATTGGACAAAATACAAGACTGACATATGATCAATTTTAGACATATGTCGTGCTTGTGTCGCCTTCAATTCTTCAATACATTGGACACATGCCAATTTTTTAAAAAATATGCTTAGCTTTTGTGTAATAAACAATGGAAATGGTAGTGAAGCACAATAATTGGCTTCAAATTTAAGCACGTTTTTCATTCTCTCTCTTTCCAATTTTTCACTCGTACTTTTTTTAGTGCTAAACATAGGGAAATAGAATATAGTAGCTTACCCAAGCCCATGCAAAGAAAGCAAGCTGAAAGGCATTCTGCAATAATGAATAAAGACCACAATGAAGTGTAAGTGAATAATGATAATGTTGGATTTATTAAATCAAATCGAAAGAAGATAGAAAATTGGAAAAGTACCTGAAATAGAACAAAGTTAATGAGGTAGAGAATGAGACTGGGGCGATTGAACCAGAAGAGGTCATCACCTGGTTGAACCATTGGGGTGCCCTTCACAACTTCTCCTCTCTCTTGGATTCTCAATGCCATTTTGGTTATGATCACCTGTAGCTTGGTCCCTACTAATAGTATGACCTGCAGGTGCATTTTTGGCCGTTAGATCTGCTAATTATGTTAACATTTATAAATCGTTTATAAAAAATGAATTATATATCTAAGTCAGACACACAGATAATTTGCTTACAATCAATGGGATAAATGGTAGCCATAGATAAGATTTCCAGCCTGCAAAAGGAGGAGAACTTTAGTCAAATAATTCTGCCAAAAATATTCAGGAAAGAATTTATAGTCAAGAAAACACCATTTATGTGTTTTATAAGGAATCTTTTTGTTAATTTTAAAATTTTCCTTTCTTTTAGGCTGTATCATATTTTTTTATTCCCATGCATTGCCTGTGCTAGGCCCTAAACAATTTGTAATCAATCGTGTGAGACATGTATCGGATTTTGGTATTCTATAAGAAGAGAGAATATATATCTTTTTTTACTAAACATAAATAAGTATACTTTAAAAATTGTTCTTTACTCACCATGAGTGTTAAAGAGCAAGAATAGCACTGCCAAAACCCAGATAGGAGGGCTGAAAATTGACAACAAGAAAATGTTACATAAGTAATTGGAGTTAATTAGGGGTGTATAGATATTTAATTAAGAGAGAGAAAAAATTACTGTTTCACACTCTTTAACGTTATTTTTAGTATACACAATGTTTACATTTTCATATTAGCTATCTTTTTTTTTTTTTGGATCAAGAATGTATATGAATAGTATAAAAAAATGTGAGACAAACAAAGCTGAACTAACATTGAATTTGATAAAAAGTAAGGGCCTGAAGCACCAACCTGATTCCTACAACAACCTTGAAATCCTCTTCCAATGATCTATTGATATATTTCTGGAAGTTAAATTTCTGATGGCTTTGAGGTGCCAAATGTGCCTGATTTATTGCATACAAATAAGGAAAATTTAGCTGGGAAAAAATCATAGAATGAAACAATTTAGACCTCTAAAGTTCACGAATTTGGAGACACATGTTTTACGTTACTCCTAAATTGAGAAAAGCAGAATTTTTCAATGTTCCAAACTTGCAATTCAGTTGGTTGACATTTTTTGTTATTATTATTGGACAACAAGGAATTGGCCAAACAAAATTTCTTCTCCTCAAATCATATATGCTGTTTTCTTGCGTAGTTTAATATTTTAGAGATTTCTTTGACCTCAAACAATATATGCCACATAGTCGCAGATTATAGTTGGTTTCAAGGCCTGATTTGCAAGCCCAAATAATCTCTTTACTAAAAGAAATTTTTGCCCCCCAAAAAAAAAAATGGCATTATGGATTATGTATAATGTAGATACTCTTATTATAAGAAATAATTACCATGATAAATCCATGTCTCAAGGTCAAGTAATCAACTTTAGGAACCGACCTGACAAACTGCCTGAAGAAACAAACCTGCAATAGGAAAATAAATGTGAAAATGAATTTCTGGTAGAAGAAAATTAAAAAAAAGAAGTCTGTTATAGAAAGTACTTATTTGACTATGACGTGGAGAAAAATTCAAATTGTTAACGAGGACAGACTCGTCAATTGGAAATTGGAATAAAAAATAGTCAAATAAGCTACAGAAAATTTTGGACGGCTAGCTACTACGTCGTTTTCATAACTTGCCATACCAAGACCGTTTTCATGTTGTCCTAAATCGGTATTCACCAAGACCGTTGCCGTATTCCATCAATGGCTTATATTAAAAAATTGGTGTTGTGAAGGGAAACCTTATTATATATACGAAGGAAATATTCATCAAAATATATATATATATATATATTTATATGAAGGAAATGTCACATCATGATGTATGTGTACGTGTGTGTATGAAGGAAATAATATCAAGCTCTTCTAATTTTTTAGTATTTTTTTATTTAATTTGAACAACTCTTAGTGACTCTTGACATGCACATAATCTTGAGAAGGTTGTCTTTTATTTATTGAAGCACATCAATACATCAAGCATATAAAATTTACTTAATTAGCAATACTTCGAGGTTTAGAAATTCCTTTTTTTTTTTTTTCTTTTTTTCTTTTAACATTCTAAAGGGAAATTGATTTATCTCAAAAAATAAAATAAAATAAAAAAGAGATCCTAAAGGGTATTCTACTTGAAAATAATTCTAAAGTCATCAATTTAGCTTATAATATGGTACAATTACTTTTAGATGTGATACTCAGAATTAGATTTGAGAATGGAGTTCAATAAAAATACCAACCAAATAAGCATATTGAACTTTCTTGGTAAATGACAATCAATGTGAACCAAAAACAAAAGGCTAGAGGGAATTTTATTTGAATATGAGCCCTAGACTTCGTTTGTGATAATGCACTGTTCTTTGTCGGCAATTAATGGGACATGGGTCCGTTTTTGTTAGGTACAATAGAACGTCATGTGATTTTCAAAGTGGGAATGCATTATATGCCCACAAAACTGATCCTTATCATTTCTATAGTGACAATAACAATTAGAAAACACGCATAATGAAACCTAGCTATCACAGCGACTGCAATTAGCGTAGGGTATTTATTGTTCTTGAAACTTTCAATTGAAACCATTGGTATTTAATAATTCCATCCACTGCGACTTGATGTCAAATTTAAGATAAAGATATATTCTCCTATAGTAGGGGATTCAATCACTCATCTTTCATCTACATGCTTTGTCAAGTTGGCTTGTGGGGTTCTTATTTTTTTATCATTTTGCAGAAGTGGATGAAAATGAAGTTTAGCTTAGTGTTACCTATAAAAAGTTCAATAAAGTGTACAAGTACTGCTAGCTTCAGAAAAATTCAAACTTGGGATTTCTTTTCTTTCTACTTTTTGGCATGATTTAAGAGAGAGTTCTTTTATCTAAGTGTTACTTTTTGGCAAGAAGCGTATGTTTTTTTAGCACCATTGTACCAAAGTAAACTCAATGGGAAAAGAGGAAAAGAGTTTTGCTTACTATCCACATGAGAGCAGGTGTTTTGGTCCAAAAGCTCAAGTGTCTTCTCCCAAATGATGTGTCCCTTGCAAACCTGAATCGCTCTGGGTCTGTGACACATGCAACACTTGGCTAGGTCAGTATAAAAATGTAAATGTACCTATATATAAGCACAAAATCAAGCTACATAATGTTAATTTGGGCTAACCGTGTGAGAACTGGTACTCAGCTGTTCTTGTTTCAGTCTCCCAATGCTTCCACCTTCTCATCTGGAACCAAACAGGCCTAGTGTGAGTTTCGGGGAAAAAAATAGTTAAAATAATGTAAGTAAATTTGGTAGGATAAATGAATAAATACCTTGGCTCTACCCAAAACCAGTGTGAGAACGCAATAAAGGACGTGAAATAGAGCCAACACGAAGATAAAAATGTGTAGTTGATGAATACCATCTTTGGACACAAATGGGACCATATTCTGCAAATTAGAACAGCAAACATACCCAAATTAAGATCTAATTAGACACAAATGTACCATATGCTAGATTTTTGTTCCTTTTTTAAACACAACGATGAACCTAGCTTTTTTTTTTTTTGAGAAGAAACGATGAACCTAGCTTGATTAGCACATAAGTCATCACCAACTCATGATAAAGATTCTTTTGAATAAATTAATTTTTGATTCCATAACTACATAATAGGATTAAAAAATATACAGTAAGAGGCGTGTAAAAGGAAAAGAATGTTAATGATCAGACAAAAAAAGTCAAGAACTTTGGTGTAAAACTGTGGACAAATTAAATCATTCCAGACGTTGTAAACTTGACAATTAACAAGTGCCCCCAGTCCCCATTCTGCGCAAATTGCACGTTCGCTATGGAATACCAAACATCAGTTTGACATATATATTTGATTTGATTTAAGTTTCTTGTATAATATTCTCACCAACTAATATTCTATCATTCAAAAGGCACATAATAATAAAAAAATATATGAAAGTAGCAATGTATTGCCTATTCTTTCTTTAAGGTATAAGAAGAGAAAAGATGGAATATACACATACCCTGGCTGCACATTTATCTGTAGATGAGGCTGCGCCTGCTAAAATGCGTCGAAACCCTTTGCCGGAATCCGATACAGTTAGTAGCCTCCGGCCATTGGTTTCAGAATTAGTTTGAGCGGCTTCTTGCTTCTTACTGCATGGATGCCATGTTGCTCCAATTTTCTTGGATACACATACACTTGAAATTGGACCTTGTCCTACCGTTAAAAGCAAGGATATAAATCCCAATAACATAAGCTCTGCATGAACCAAAAGAGCAACAAACAAACAAAAAAAGTTAATTAATACTTTAATAGTATATAGTTTGTCTGATTTTAACATTGAGATGAACATGAGGAATAGCGGTGTGTACCTGATTTGATCTTTTCTAGTGCTTCATACAAAGCTCTTTTATGTTTCTTCTTCAACCACTGCAAGTTGGTGCAATGAAAAGATTTCAATATTCTGAACTCAGAATCAAATAAACATGTCCAAGCAGTAAAACCCCGAAAACCCAATTGAGAATTTTTTTAAGTAGAAGTAGTCATAGACATACCTTTCCTATGAGATGAATGATGTGCTCGATGATAATGGATATTAGAACCAAAATGAAACACACCACGGCAACAGCCCAAGTCGGTGTTTCTTCTAAAGATCTTCCTCCAGCTCCTCCTGCCATGGCCTCAAATTACCAAACCTTTTCCCGCTAGAGAGAGCTTAACAATAAAACATATATAGAGCTCGATCGCCGCCGGAAACTCTTGAATGAGGTATTCAACTCCAGGGATGAATCAAAAAAGAAATATTTTTTATTGGTTCGTTGACAAAGTACAGTTTGGAGAGCTTTGAAACCAGGAAAGCATAGAAACCCGCGCGAGTTGATGGATTACAGTTTTGAGAGATTTGAAACTATGCGAGTTGATGGATTACAGTTTTGAGAGATTTGAAACTATGTATAAAATTGATGAAGTTTATAGCAAGAGATGAAAAACTAGGTGTGAAGCTATATAAATAATTTTGATGTAGTTGAATAATATGTGTGGACAAATGAGAGCATAAAAATCTTGGGGTATATATAAGGGAGTTTGTTCAAGGAACTAGAAGGGGCAAGTGGATGTGACTTTGACAATTTTGACGCGTGAAATGAGCGGTACAGAAAGACCGAAATGACTGTGCATGAGAGACACAGAAAATCCACGTTTTTGTTTTCATTATATATATTTTCCTACCCTCGTTTTACTTCTAAAAACAAATATGTTGAAAAACATAAAAGAGGATGTGGAATGATGAATGTGAGATAATTATTACTGGTTTTTTTTTTTAAATAAATTTAAAAGGCACATAAAAAAAATTCACAATTATTAAAATGACCAATTGTTATTGATAAATAAAAAAAACTAACGTTAATAGTATACCTAAATGAAAATTACAAAAAAACTTTTCAAATCAACTATTGTAAAAATAAAAATTATTATAAATCAGAACTCATACTTTTAAACTTGTTACCTTAAATTTTATATATACTTATTGTGACTCCTACTTGGAAATTATGAAACTCGTAAGGCATAGTTAATGAGTTGTATCTTCTTTTTCCTTCATAGGGAGAGAGTCCGTGACTTGAACAAAAAATTCAAAATACCAGTATTCATTGACTAATTCGTATACAGCGGTACGTCTTGACCGACCTGGATAATTAGGATCAATATTTAATCACCACCGTTGATCACACCCCGAGTAAACACCTTTTTGCGCTACCCTTTGTTAAACAAAAAAAAAATTACAATTTAATTTTATCAATTTCTTTAGCTGACCCCATGATTCACAAGTAATTTTTAAGTACTTTCAGTGCACGAAAAATAGTATTTTTTCCTCTTACATTCATGGTGAGATTCACTCATTAAATTTATAGTGAAATTCACTAATTAAATTCATGATAGAGTCTTTGTAAAAGAAGAAAGTACAATTTCTTTATATTCTGATAATGCTTAAGAATTTTTCATGATTCACAATTTCAAACCAATTGTTAATTCTACCTATTCAGTAAAAAAAAATTAAATTAAATAAATAAATAAAATTGTTAATTAATACTTAATAACTCTTTTCAAAAAAAAAAAAAAAACCCTTTATAACTGAGTCCAGATATAACTGAGTCCAGATCAGCTGCTATTAAATAGGCGCCGTGGCTTGACTGTGAGTGTAAATACGTTTCTATAAATACGTTTCTATACACACACGTTTCTTGACTTTTTCAGCTTTTTTTTAATTTCTTTTTTAAACGGAATTTCTGTACCAACAATATTTTATTTTTTGGACATAATATTAATAACTTCTAATGAAAATAATTTTTTGTCTCATTATTTCTTCTCCTATAGCAACTTGTGGTGTTATTTTGTGCTTATGTTTTAAGAAAAATAGAATCATTTTTTATATTTTGGTGGCATACAATTGAGGAGTCATGTTCCTTAACCGAACACCTATATTATTAATTATATATCTACTAAGATTGAGGATCATCTTTCCCCGAGCTGAACTGAGAGCTAGCTAGCCTGTCTTGGTCTTGGGCCCACCATATCCTAATCCTAAGCCACTGTAATTAGAGCTCACTATTCTTCAGATTGGAGGCCCAAGATTTGTATACCCCACGTATGGTACTCTCTTACCACACTTGTGTAATCCGATGGTAAGAGTTTTTATTTTAACATCTGAGCGGTTCGAGCGATAGTTTCAATAAAATCCACATGTACATGTGGTATTATTAATAACCATCACATGGCGTGGGATCGATAAGCCCACACCGAAGACCTTTTTTTTTTTTTTTTATAAATTCAGTAGGTTTATCAAACACAGTATAAAGATTTACAATAAGAAAGTCAATAATAGGAAATAAGAGGATTGGAAGATGAAAAAGTATGAGTAACTGCTTCAGCCATTCTTTGTTGGTTAAAAGTGGTTGGAACAGTGTTACCATTGCTTTTTGGAATTGAGATGGAGGCTTATTCTACTTCGGAAGAAGATCAAATCCAAGTACACCTTCTTCTTAATACCTACTCCAGACCGCTCCTATTCCCAACAGTGACATATCTCCTCCTTGTCAGAAAAGAAGCCCGAGTAAGCTTATCAATGCAGATATGTCCCCAAATCCAATTTCATCATTCCTTAAAACCCTCACCCTTAATGACTCCTGAGCTGAATTCCATTATGGAAGAGATAGTTTTGACCACCCTCAGATCAATACCAAACATGTTTGGAAAATCACATGTCCAGGGAGAAGTTGTAATCCTTGCCACGAATTTAGCAATTATCTGGGACTGCCACACTTCATTACCAGCTAGCTTATAGACTTCAGAATCATGCTTTTGATATGGCGATTCCAGAAATAGCTCTGGAGGTTTCCTAGAAAGGTAATCAGTGATAAAGTTATCTTTACCTTTAATGTGCTTGACTTGGAAAGACCATTGTGAAAACCAATTTGACCATCTAAGTAGCTGAGGATGTGGGAGTTTCCTTTTGAACTGGAGCGACCACCATTACCAATGGACTGTCATCCCTTTTGGTCATTTTCTAGAAATTTAGATTTTATGTTGTTTATTTAAATTTTAAATAGGTTTAGTAGGTATTAGTGGATTTATCCATTTAGACCCATCTAATTAAATAACCAAATGGGTCTTTACCCATTTAACCCAAATATTCAAATGGGTTGGATTAAGACTTATCCAAATAATGTGGGTTCATAGATATGGATAAAAATTGCCACCCCTACTTATGATAATTCCATAATGATTTGTACAAATAGTTATCTCAACGGCATTTATAATACAAAACCTAAAAAAATAAAGATGTAAAGAAGTAAAAGCAAACCACATATTTGGTAACGAAGTGAAAAACTAATGAAGAATCTCTTCGAAGGAAAAAATCACCCCAATGTTCCAATTATGTCGAAAATTCATTGGAAGAAACAACTACGGTAATCTATGCTTACAAAAGTTTTCAGTGCAAGTCTGTCTATGTAACCTCTGTACGTAAATGTTCTACTTGACCTCACTATTGCATTAGCCCTATAACCACTAGAATCCTCTCGTTTGGATTTTCTCCACGAATGGACCTTGTCTACACTTACCAAAACCTCCGACACTTCAATAAGTCCTAAAATATTTACTGTAATTGTGAATTCACTTGAATCAAACTTTGTGGTTTCAAATAAAAGTTTAATGCTCAAGGTGTATCAAGAACACCCTTTTATTTTTCTCTTTTGGATTAAAGTACAAGGGTGATTTTTCTCTGTTTAGACATGTTAACAATATAAAGTGAGAGAGAAAGACTGAATAGTCTGTATATTAATGTGTGTATAATAATGTACAATAGAGAGCCTTATATTGGCTAGGTATGTGTGCAGTACAAGCAAAAGGAGTAAACTACAAGTATAGTATATTGGGCTAAGCCCAATAGGCTAAACTAGTCTAAGCTATACACTAACATCCCCCCTCAAACTTGAGGTGGCAAGGAGGAAGCCAACGGGAGTTTGGATATAAAATCTCGAAGACGACCAGGCGAGTGAGTCTTGGTAAAGATATCAGCAGGCTGGTCAGCAGAGGAGATGGAGAACAACTTGAGATTTCCTTTCTTGAGATGCTGGCGAGTGATGTGGCAGTCGATCTCAATATGCTTGGTGCGTTTGTGGAAGACATCATTATGAGCAATGTAGATAGCACTACGATTGTCACAATAAAGAGGAGTGGCAGTGGGCTGCGAAGCATCCATGTCAGCCAAGAGCCAGCGAAGCCAAACAAGCTCGCAAGTGGTGTCGGCAAGGGCACGATACTCTGCCTCAGTATTGGAACAGGAAACCACATCCTGCTTCTTGCTGCGCCACGAGACAAGAGAAGTACCTAACAGGAAACAGAAACCTGTGATAGAGCATCGATCAGTCGGATCACTTGCCCAGTCAGCATCTAAATAAGCATGAAGCTCGAGGGAAGATCGAGAGGAGTAATGCAGACCATGATAAAGTGTGCCTTTGACATAGCGGAGAATCCGAAGAACAGCAGCATAATGGACAGAACGAGGTGCATCCATGAACTTACTAACCATACCCACGGCATGTGAAATATCCGGACGAGTAATAGTGAGATAGATCAAACTGCCAACCAACTGACGATAGCGAGTAGCATCGGATATAGGTTCACCATCAAAAGGTGTGAGCTTTGCATTGTATTCTAAAGGAGTGGAAACAGTCTTGTTGTCGGTGATACCAGCTTTGGAGAGAAGATCAGAAGCATATTTAGTCTGGGAAAGATAGTATCCATCAGAGGATGAGGTAACCTCAAGCCCAAGAAAATAACTGAGAGTGCCTAGATCTTTCATCTCAAAATGTTGACTAAGGAACTGCTGAAGAGAGCGGATACCTGCAGAATCATCTCCAGTAATAATCATATCATCAACATAAAGAAGAATAAGAGTGATACCAGCAGAGGATCTTCGAACAAAGAGAGCGGTGTCATGAGGACTCGAAGTGAAACCCTGCTGAGCAACAACCGAGCTAAACTTTTCAAACCAAACTCGAGGAGCCTGCTTAAGGCCATAAAGAGCACGGCGAAGGCGACAAACTTGGCTGCCTGAATGTGGATAGCCAGGAGGTTGTTGCATGTACACTTCTTCATGGAGGTCTCCATTAAGGAAAGCATTCTTCACATCCATTTGATAAAGAGGCCAACGGCGAACGACAGCCACAGCAATGAGACATCTGACAGATGTAAGGCGAGCAACAGGAGCAAATGTTTCCTCATAGTCAATACCATACTCCTAAGTAAAGTCCAACTAGGCGAGCCTTATATCGTTCAACAGATCCATCAGCCTTGGTCTTAATCTTGTAAACCCACCTACAACCTACTACAGACTGACCAGGAGGCAAATCAACCATATCCCAAGTGTTATTCTTATGAAGGGTATCTAGTTCTTCGTTCATAGCTTGCTGCCAAAGAGGGTCAGTATGGGCCTCACAATAGGTGTGAGGTTCATAGAGGGTGGCAAGAGCAAAAGAGCAGTGATAATCAGTAAGATAAGGGGGAGGAATGCTTACCCGAGTGGAACGACGAAGTTCAGGACCAACAGGTGACTCAGGAGAGGGTGGTGCCACAGGATCCAAGACAGGCAGGTCATATGCCGGAGACAGAACCGGAGATGAGTCGTCTGGAGAGGCAGCCGATGTTGAAGAATCCTCCATAAGTTCAGGATAGAGAGGGAGGAAAAGATCAGTAAAAATGGGAGACTCTGTGGAAGGAGATGCAAGAAACTACTGAAGACTCGTGAAAGAACGATGTTCCCAAAACTCAACATGACGGGAGACACGAAGGCGATGAGAAATGGGATCATAGCAGCGAAACCCCTTTTGAGACACACCATAACCAAGGAAACAACAGAAATGAGTACGAGGCTGGAGCTTTGTTTGTTCATGAGGAGGAAGAGAGACAAAGTAAGCACAACCAAAAACCCGAAGGGAGGAGTAGTCAGGAGTTTGACCATAAAGAAGCTCAAATGGTGATTTGTTGTGTGTAGTTGGTGAAAGAATACGATTAATGGTGTACACAGCAGTGAGTGCAGCCTCACCCCAAAAGCGCTCAGGAAGAGAGGCAGAAATGAGAAGGATGCGGACAACATCAAGAATGTGACGATGTTTTCGTTCTGCACGACCATTTTGTTGAGAGGTGTAAGGACAAGACCGCTGAGGAAGAGTACCATGACTGTCTAAAAAGAATAAGAAAGATTTATCATTATATTCTTGAGCATTATCTGATCGAAAGACTTTGACGGTGCGATTGAACTGTGTTTCAATCATTTTATGAAATGTTTGGTAAATAGACACAAGTTCAGACCTATGGTGAAGCAGATAAATCCAAGTATATCGAGAAAAATCATCCACAAATATGACAAAATATTTAGATCCCCCCTCAGTGGAAATAGGTGCAGGACCCCAAATATCAGAATGTATAAGATCAAAAGGGGCAAAAGAAAAGGAGTCACTTTTATTAAAGGGCAATTTTGTTTGTTTGCCAAAATGACAAGTAGTACAATCAAATTTTTGAAACTGAACTGAACCTAAATGACCTTGAGAAGTTAACAACTGAAGACAAGGATGGATGACCAAGACAAGCATGCCATAGATCAAGTGAGGAGGTAGTAGTGGTAGCAGCTGCAGAAACAACTTGTGAAGGAATCTTCAAGTCATGAACCTCAAACATGCGACCAACCTTACGGCTTGTCCCAAGCACTTGACCCGTCCGGGGATCCTGCACCTCCACACCATGATTAGTAAATAGAAGATCTACGCCTAATTCACAAAGTTGACTAACAGAAAGCAAATTAAGGGATAACTTTGGAATATGAAAAGTGTCATTAAGGGATAGACTAGGAGAAGAGATTGTTCCTTTATGACTAACAGGCATAGGAGTTCCATCAGCAGTGTAAATGGTGATTGGATGTTCTAAAGGTGCCTTATCAGAAAATTGGGATTCATCAGGAGTCATATGGTTACAACATGCAGTATCAAAGAACCAAGGTTGTTTACCTAAGGTGACAGAAAGGGCAGTGGAAGTGCGAGATAAAACCTGTTGAACAACTGCCTCAATATCAGCCGTAGTAAGTGAGGAAGTCAAAGATGGACCTGTAGGAACCGATGGATCTGAAGGACATACAGCAGCTGCCCGAGGAAGAGAAGCCTTATTATGCTCTTGCACAAATTTCTGCAGTTTGCGACAAACAGAGATGTCATGACCTTTGCTACGGCAAAACTCGCAGTGAGTACCTTTGGAAGACTGAGAGTTGGGACGCCCAAGGTTTATTCGTGGAGGAGCAATGAATGCAGCAATGGGAGGCTGTGGAGAGGGTGTAGCCAATACATGATCAGATGATGACATGTGATAAGTAGGCCGACGGTTTTCCTCAGAAATGAGCTCCTTGACTGCAGCGTCAAGAGAAGGAGTAGGAGACCGGCTAAGCAGAGAAGCCTTAGTAGGCTCAAAATCCTCACGTAAACCCATCATGAAGTGCATAAATTTACGACGATCCTGATATTTGACAAAGAGCTCAATGTCCTTAGAACATACCAGTGGAGGATCTGCAGCAGAAGTCTGAGAATAGAAATCAGAAATCTGAGAATAGAAATCTGAGAATAGAAATCAGAAATAGACTGACCTGTCTCTTGACGCATTTGATAGAGCTTTGATTCAATGTGGAACTCCAAGCTTGAATCATTAGTGCAATTATAGCGATCAGCCAAAAATTTCCAAGCAGCCTCAGCAGTTTCAAGACGAGGAAGAAGATTATGAATGGAGGGAATAGAGGTATTGATAAACCAAGACAAGATCTTACTTTGAATACTCTCCCATTCCTTTAGGCGTTCTTCATAATCATCTGTTGTAACAGTAGTCTTCGAAGACTCTTCAACAGTTGTGGCTTTGGACTTAGGGTTTGGTACTGGCTTAGGAATTGAACCAGTCACATATCTCCACAGTTTACGACCCTTGAGAAAGACAGTCATATTCTGAGACCACACATAATAACTAGTAGGACCATCCAACATAATAGTGATAGGACGGATGATATCTCGTTCATTTTGTTGAGCCATAATGAAGAAAATGACCAAAAAATGGGATTTAGAGACCTCAAATGCAGAAACGGAGCTCAAAATCGGAATCTACGTGAAAAACTGAGTAAAACAGGTCCTGTTGAAAATTTTTGACTATGGTCAAAGTCAACGGTCAACGGTCAGAGTCAACGGTCAACGGATGACGTGTGCTGACGTGTCAGTGTGACGTCACCTAGGGCTGACGTGGCAAGAAGAGAAGCAGCAGCAGGCGCATGAGGCGCGTGTGGCGCATGGGGGGTGTGTGAGGCGCGTGACAGGTAACGACGGCGCGTGGAACGCGTGCTCGTGAGGCAGAAACTTCAGCCGACGTATGGAGGCGCGTGTGATGCAATTTTTGGCCGTTCTTGGTTGGGTTTTGCTCGGGATTGGCTGTTCTGTCTTTCTATGCCTGTTCTTTGGCAATTGAATGCACAAAACGCTGATATCCGAGTGTTGTAGGTACTGTGGGCGTGACGACGGTGGCTCGCTTCTAACAGTGACGACTGGATGAAGGCGAGGGCAGCGGAAGAACGCCGGAGATGTCCACAGGAACCAGAAAGTCAGAGGAATGGCTCTGATACTATGTTAACAATATAAAGTGAGAGAGAAAGACTGAATAGTCTGTATATTGATGTGTGTATAATAATGTACAATTGAGAGCCTTATATAGGCTAGGTATGTGTGCAGTACAAGCAAAAGGAGTAAACTACAAGTATAGTATATTGGGCTAAGCCCAATGGGCTAAACTAGTCTAAGCTATACACTAACAAGACACAAGAAGAAAGCTTCAGATCTGAATCTATCAACTTTGCCTTGACAACTTTTTCTTGGTCTCATGCAACCTATGGTTTATATGGGTGCACAAGGCAGGGTAAAAAGAGTGAGATTGCAAAATATTATGATTTTGCTCAAGTGAGAGTTGAGAAAGTGTCTCACAAACTTGTTTGCTTCAAATGTTTCAATCAAGCAAGTCTAGGTTTTGCTCGACCAGAATTACTTGAAAATCTCTCAAATGATCGAGTACGATCAAAACCTCCAAATGACTAATTAACTTATTTCATTGATAATCGAGATTTATAAACCTCTTTAACTGTAAGGAATATGATCCATTCCATTTCAAGTTAATTAGAGAGAGACATTTTTACAGTTAAAATTTTATTTCTTATATCTATTCATGTAAATGATAGTACGTCATTTAAAATAGACTCACCTTTAATTCTATAGTGTATAATCCAATTTATGAAAATGATCTATTTCAAATGGAACATGTGAGGTCATAGAGCACAGGGATATACATCCACCTTTTGTACTAGGCTTGAGGTCCATAGTCACCTATGAAGAAAACTGTGGTGATCATGGCAACCCAAGAAGCTGTGCCGAGGACAACCCTATCCTCGGCTAGCCAAGGCCGAGGTAGAAGAAAAGTGATTTACCGTCAAAGACAATCTTCCAAAGCACTCCAAGGAAAAAGATAAGTACAGCAAATAAGCACACTGGAGCATGGCGGTAGAGCAATTCCAGGAAAAGCTGCTGCCTCCACATTAAATGCTCCACAACTAACACTCTGGCCGCATTAATGTGGAAATGATACCTGAGCAGTAGCTTTTCAAACTCACAGCTACTATCTAAGAGCTTTAGGGGGAGGTTGATGTGACAAAGACCAACAACAGCAAATCTAACCTGTACGTGTATGGTGGAGATGAAGGAGGAAAGTAGTATATAAGAAAGAAGGTGCTCTAAGAAAAGGGATCGAAGATTTTACCAGAAAAAACATTGTAGCAATCTGAGCTAACTTTGTAACCATTATCACTGTCACTCAAGAAATAATAAGTTGAAGCTCCTAGGAAGTGCGGAGGATTGAATTTCTTACTCAAGTTCATATTTGTTTTACTTATTCATTCTTTAAATCATCTTCAACTGTTGTTACACTCATTAAAGCCTAGTTCTTCTACCCACTCTCTACAAATTTATTATATTGGGCTTGCAAGGCTTGAATTCACTCATATTTTAGGAACAGTGCTCAGATCCAGTTCCTACAGAACATATCATTTTTTTCCTTAGTGTAAGACTTGTCACCTTTTGCCACTCAACATTATAACTAAGGTGAGACATACTCAATCATGCCAGTTGGTGACAAGTTTCATTCCACTATATATATATATATATATATATATATATATATATATTTTTTTTTTTTTTTTTATACATCGATGGATATTTCTGTTAAAAATATTAAGAAATGCCAATGGATATTTCTGTTAAAAATATTAAGAAATGCCAACCATTGGTGTTACAATGCTCATAGGTCCTGCTAAAATTTGTGTAGTGTTTATTCTCCGATTAAAAGCCATTAGCAGTAAAAATTCGCTTCATATATGTACGCAATGATTGTAATTCACAATCTAGGAAAAAAAAATTTTGGACAAACGATTTATGTGAGAGAGGATTACAATTTTATTGACTGAGCACATCGAAGACTAAGATTGAGGTTAATTAGATTGCAAGATCAATGAAATGCCAAAATTGATTGACCACATGTTTTGACAATGTCATTTTATTCTGATAAAGATTGCTCAAAAGTGCACAATCATCAGCCATTTTTCTTCAGCTCTCAGGTTCATTAACCCAAGGTCTTAGCTAGTTTTGTACCACACGTTTGTTGCAACTGCTTTAGAACATTCTCCAAGTTCACCGATGGGAAAACAGAAGACTGAATGATTTTTTTTTTTTTTTTGACTATATGGTATTGAAGTTGTTCTCAAATCGTGACCTATGCGACCTTGATTTGCTTGGCGGTCAGACAAGAGGACCTCATGAGCTATAGGCAAACGTAAACCTCTTGAAAAATATCTAAACAATACTTAATATAACATCATGATCCCATAATTCTGAGAAAATTTATTGGGTCTCATAGTACCGATCAATAGAAACGGATTCAGCGTATAGGTTGAAGCCCGCCATGCATGACTGAATCCTGATAGCAGAGTTAGCAGCGTCGGACGTTGTTGCCTTGAGAGTTCACATTTACTTGCTCAAACAAAAGTAAACATAAATGTTCATGCAAAAAAATAATTTACGAAAAAACACTTATGGTTAACAAATGTCTTAAAGGCATTGATTTAAGATATATTTTTAAAAAAAATTTATGTGAAATGAAAAAAGAAATTAATTTTTTCGATGACTTTTTATATTTCTCTTAAAAATAGTGTCAATTTTTTTTTTAATAATTAATTAACAATTAACTTAAGTGCACCCATTAACAAAACCCAAGTTTATAAACTGAGCAATTTTAGTCCTTGATGTTTTAAATGTGCACTTTAAGTTCCTAATTTTTTTATTTAAAAAAAAAAGCATTATTGATTCCTCAATCTACTTTCAGTCTACTTTCGGTAGTTTTCTTGTCTCTGTCTTTAACTGAGCAGCGAGGTAGCAACATAGTTTTTATTCAAAATTACACCATGAGAGTCTCTGACCAGAACTTGTATGTGTGCCTTTGCCAACCCAAATGATATTTTGCTCATCTTCCCCAATTAAAAACCAAAACCCATTTAAGTGCCCTTCATACTCTGCCAGTAAACCTTGTATTGGGAGATGAATACCTTGGAGAGCTTCCTTGAGTAATTAATATAACATATAGAAACACACTTTAACCCAAAAGGCCTAAGCCCAATAGGTATGTGCTCAATTATGTTATATTAACCACTCATTCTTCTCATCTTTATTCAATATGGGACTTCACTCACACATGTAACCCAACAATCTCCCCCTCACGTGTGAGTCTCTGCCTCTCTGTGGGCTTCAAGATCTCTCTATGGGCCATGAATAAGTCCTACTCACTCCCCCTTGCCTAATGGGCTTTTCACTTCATCAATGCATCATCCATGGGTCTCTCGTGCGCCATCCATGGGAACCACGTGTCAACCCCGCACGCACATCCATGGGAACCCCGCACGTCTATGTCCATGGGAACCTCGCACCACACCATTATTTAGCACCATTAGCAACATTCCTTTGTTGGGCTTTTCTTTTCTTTCTTTTTTCTCCAGGATCTTTGTGTGTGGGCTATTTAGGCTTTCTCTGTCCCCGCTGGGTAGGGACCATGAACACATCACCACCTTTGCCACACACCACCATGGACTCTGATACCACTTGTTAGAGAGAATAAACACCTTGGGGAGTTTCCTTGAGTAATTAATATAACATATAGAGACACACTTTAACCCAAAAGGCCTAAGCCCAATGGGTATGTGCTCAATTATGTTATATTAACCACTTATTCTTCTCATCTTTATTTAATGTGAGACTTCACTCACACGTGTAACCTAACAATCTCCCCCTCACGTGTGAGTCTCTGCCTCTCTGTGAGTTTCAAGACCTCTCTATGGGCCATAAACAAGTCATACTCACTCCCCTTTGCCTAATGGGCTTTTCACTTCATCAATGCATCATCCATGGGTCTCTCTCGTACGCCATCTATGGGAACCACATGTCAACCCCGCACGCACATCCATGGGAACCCCGCACGTCTATGTCCATGGAAACCTCACACCACACCATTATTTAGCACCATTAGCAATATTCCTTTGTTGGGCTTTTCTTTTCTTTCTTTTTTTCTCCAGGATCTTTGTGTGTGGGCCATTTAGGCTTTCTCTATCCCCGTTGGGTAGGGACCATGAACACATCACCACCTTCGCCGCACACCACCATGGGCTCTGATACCACTTATTGGGAGATAAATACTTTGGAGAGCTTCCTTAAGTAATTAATATAACATATAGAAACACACTTTAACCCAAAAGGCCTAAGCCCAATGGGTATGTGCTTAATTATGTTATATTAACCACTCATTCTTCTCATCTTTATTCATTGTGGGACTTCACTCACACGTGTAACCCAACACCTTGAACCCAAACCCGAATGATATTACTCCTCTCAATTTTATGATGAAAGAAGGTTTCAAGGTTGCCCTTTAAACTTGACCCTAAAATCTCTCTCTCACGCTGATTCTAACGGGCTAATTTTATGGAAACTATTTTCAGAAGATTTTGGAGTTGCTAGTGTCCTTTCATGCATTGTTGCATAAACTTATCACATGAATATTGTTTTGGCTTTCTTTCATTTTTATTATAGGAACATGTAATTGGTTTAATTTAGCTATGCAATCATTAGTTTTTAACGGTCAGTGTCGACCACCAAATTTTTTTGATGTCGTACGTGTGTGTGATGACTTGTGTGTGACATTTAGGGTTATGTACCACTGTACATGCATGAGTGTGTCACTTTATTTTTCTTTAATTTATAAGTACTCGTCACCAGTTTCTCAAAAAAAAAAAAAAAAAGTACTCGTCACCAACTATTGGCTATTTACAAATGTGTTATTAGTTACTTAAGTCTAATTGATTTTATTTCCTAGTTTAACTAAGAAAATCCTAAGAACTTGTAAGCTAATTAAAACTGGAAGAAAAAATGTTTCAAACCGGAAGGTATGGACTTGGAAGCTCAGTTATGTGTGAGGAGGGTCTTAAGCACCCTACAACACCCACCTTTTGATGATACCTTATTTTAGATGCATTCCTATGACTCATTATTTGAAAGGTAACTTAAACATTTTGGTATTTGGGATTTTGGAAAAGGTTTATTTTAAAACTGTTTTGCAAGTAAAGTACACATACTTATCACTTATTTGTTGGAAAATTAAATTACATTTTGAATTAAATATGTCTAAGCTCTCTCCTTTAGAAAGCTTAGTAAGGTTAATTTTGCAATATAATCTCCCATGTATTTTCTCCTACAAAAAGGACCCAAAAAAAAAAAACAAAAACAAAAACAAAAAAGGTTTAATTTCAAGGGAGGGGGTCTATGTTGGCTTGAGTTGGAGTCCTCTTAAATTTAAACCGTGGATTAATCACTATTTTTAAAAATTTTGGAAATCATTTTTGAAAAATTGTGGTTTTATGGAAAACAAGTTTTTTAAAGGGATTTTTCAAAGGATATTTAATTCAATTTCTTATTGGATTTTTGTTATAAAAAAAAAGGGTCTTGTAAAATAAATTTTTTTTTAAACATGTTATTTGTCTTTTTGTTATTTTCAAAAAAGAGGGCTTTTACATCAACCAAAATTATTTATGGGTTTTTTCTAAGAAAAATAATTTTGTAAAATTTCCTATTTTGGAAATGTATAATGCTATGGTCTTTTTGTAAAATGAAGTTTATATTCAAAAGGATGGAAAATTATATGGATTCGTAAAAGGAATTTGGGAAAATACTTTCTATGAGAAATTCCAAGAATTTTGTGAAAACAATTTTCAAATGTTGAAATCCAATGAGTTTTGGAATGGTATTTTTTCAAAAGGAAAATCCCATGTTTTTGGAAAAGTGTTTCTCTAGAGAAAAATCCATGAGTTTTTGGGAGAACACTTTTTAAGAAAATTCCAATGAGTTTTCAGGAAAAAGTTTTCAATGAAAAAATCCCATAGGTTCTTAAAAAATTAAAAATTAAAAAAAAAAGTTTTTTTTTTTCGGGAGAAACAAAATTAGAAAGCCTAAACAAGCAAAAATAAACAAATAAAGACACACACATACACACATAAAATCTCTTTAAAAAAAAGGTCAACCTGATAACTCACAAATCGACTTAACCTAGCCCGTCCTTCTAGCAAGTCAGGTTTTGGTTGACCCACTTTTCATGGGTCTAAAAAAAATCCTACATTTACCCATATTTTTACTTCAGGATTGAGTAGGTTGTCAAGTTCGGGTTTGGGTCTGTCCACTTTTGCCATCTCTGCTTCAAACCCTATATCCTTCAAGATGCAATCATTTAACTACTCTAAGGGTTTGTTTGGTTTGGTGAATTTTGGGGAAGATGGAAAAGAGAGAAGAGAAAATGGGAGATAAAATATTTTTCTAAGATGTTTGGTTGGGTGGATTTTAAAGAGGGAAAACTAGTAGGGCGTGATTTTACAAACTCACCAAAATGCTATCTCCCCAATTTGGAGAGAAAATAGAGAGGAGAATAGTTGAAGTCAAATGACTAAACTACCCCTCTTCTCACGTGTTGGTTTTTTTTTTTTTTTTTTAGGATGTGATACACTACTTCAGTTCTTGTGTTTTTTGTCTTTTTTGGTTTGTTGTTTGGTTCTTTTTAAGGTGTTTTGATCTTCTTCTTTCTTTACTTTTTTTTTTTTTTTTTTTTTTTGAGGTTTAACTGAACATGATTTTTTTTTTTTTTTTAACTTTTTCTTTTTAACTAGGCATGATTCTTCTTTTTTAATAAACTTAGGTGATTGCCTTAAAAAAAAAAAAAAAAGGGCTTCATTTTTTAATAAGGGCATATGATATGAGTACATTTATACAAAATTTATTTTCTATCCTCTCATTTTTCTTCTCAACCAAACAAAAAAGTTTTCTATCCCTCCACTTTTCCACCCCCAATCAAACACTACTTTATTTATTTTACCAACCCATTTAACAATACACCCAACATCTTAGTTATTATTTTTACATACCATCCATTAAAATAATATAACTACACAATAAAATTATATATATAATTGTCTATCTCTCTTCTCTATCTAATTTCAATCTCTTTTCCCATCTCTCTCTCAGCTACCCACCGCCACTGCCAAGCAACCCAATCACACCACCCACCACCACCGCCGAGTAACCCAATCGCAACACCCACCACCAAAGCCATTGATTCAAACCCAAACCCAATACCCAAACAAATTCCAATACCCAAACCCAAAACCAAAACCACCAATCACTGCTACCTACCACAGAGTAACAATTGCACCGCCCACCACTAAAGCCAATGATTCAAACCCAAATCCAATACCCAAACAAAAGACAATACTCAAACTCAAATCCCAAACCACCCACCGCCGAGCAACCCAATCGCCCTACCCACCACCACAATTGCTAATTCAAACCCAAACCCAAAAAAAACCTAATACCCGAACTGAAACTCAAAATACCTAAATTGAAACTCACCAAACAGCCAAACAAAACCCAAAACCCAAGCCATCACCACTACTACTGCGAACAAAATCTAGCCACCACCAAAACTTAAACTCTATAACTAAGCCGAGCAACCACCGCAACATAGATTGCAGACCCAAACCACAACCACCATGACCCAAACCCATCAATCTCCACCACGATATTCACGACCCAAACCCACCAATCTCCACAACTGGACAAGTGTGTGTGTGTGTGTGTGTGTGAGAGAGAGAGAGAGAGAGAGAGAGAGAGAGAGAACGAATTCAAATAGGAAGGAGAGAGATTATTTTCACGTTAAAATATTCTTTACAACCTACTACAATGAGCATTAGCATTTGGGATGTAAAACCCCCAAGTTGCTATTTTACACCCCACACACCAAAAACATGCTTTACCTAAGTGTGTAAACTCAAAATTTTTTAAAACCTAGCTACAGTGAGTTCTTATAAATAAGAACTCATTGTAGCTAGGTTGTAAAAGTTTTTTGTTCTCAAATATTATCTATCTCCTCTCTCTTTTGTCACATCATTGTAGAATTAATTTGTTTATATTATTTGTTGGTATAGTTTATATTATTTTAATGAGTTGTATATAAAATTAGAAATTAAGATGTTGGGTGAGTTGTAAAATGGGATGGCAAAATAGAAAAAGTTGGTTTTGAGGATGTAAAATAAATACATTTTTGCATCCTTGGATGCGAATGCTAAGAACTCATTGTAGCAAGTTTGTAAAAAAATTTGGATATACACCCCTGGATAAAGTGGATTTTTTTTTTATGTTTTGGGGTTGTAAAATAGCAATTGGGGGTCTTACATCTCCCAATACTAATGCTCTAAATAAGGGTAACAACTTCAAAACTCTTTTGGCATGTTTGGTACAATGAACGAATATTACATTAGGAATAGTAATCTTTATTACTGGAAATAGAAGATATTGTAATGAAATAACTAGTACTATCCATATTCTAGCAAAAAAAAAAAAAAAACTAGTACTATCCATAAATTTGGTTGTTACATTCCTTTGTTATATATAAAAAGCCGGTAAAAGATGATGTATAAGGAAAATTTATATTTTTTGAAATAAATTAATTTCAAAACCTATTATAGTTATTCCTTTATAATAACTAATCTATGAAATGAAGATACAACCAAATGACTGAATTGTTATTACACATGAATAGTTATTCTATTACAGAAACTATTACACCATACCAAACATACGTACCCTTTTATCATTATTGCTAAAACTCTTTTCAGTTAAAGATCTTTATCACAAAAACTCCATAACAAAAGTTCCATGGTAAAAGTTCTACTTTCTACCGTAATTCCAATTATGGAATTACCAAATGAAACTCTTAAGTGAACCAATATCTACTTATCTAGAGGGTTTTTTTTTTTTTTTTTAATTCTTTTTTACTAGAATCAAACCAATATATAAAGCTAATATTAGACGCTATTGCCCAGATTATTGTTAAAGTGTAGACAAGTACGTGTATTTGTGTGATTGTCTTATTGTAATAGACATCATACAAGTCAAAAAACTAGCAGCTTCGTACGTTATCCTAGGCCAAGTTGACGTTTTGAAAGAATTAAGTATCACTTGTGTCGTTTATCACCAAGAAATTGCAATCTAATTGATGTGATTCATGGATGATTTCAATTCAAAGAATTCTCTTACAACTAAGAAAATTTCATTTAAAATAATGTAGGGAATTAACATGAAATTTCCAAATCTGTGAGAAACAAAATAGAAAAAACACACGCCAAAGAAAAATAATCACACGCACAAGACAATATTTATGTGGTTTGGCAATTTGCCTATATCCACGGAGTTACAGGGATTTTATTATTATCAAAGAAAAAAATACAAGTGCGGTAGTACAGTTTTTTTTTTTTTTTTTCTCTCTCAAAAACTACATCAAGAAACCCTAATCACCAAAACAACGGTTTCTATATCATGTGCATAGGATTCACAATGGGCTACAAAACGGACCAAAAATTTTTCCTGCGGGCACTTGGGCTGATAGGACTAAGCCTTAAAAAATCTCCCATTAAAAATCACGCAACATTATTTCGAATCGAGTTATCATTTGGATCAAACACAACTAGACACCACAAATCCCAACAAATAATATAGTTTCTTTAAAGAAAGGAAAGTAGTTTACTCTGTTGGATGATTGAGGGGCATGCATGCTTGGGTTGGACCATAGAGTAGTAGCCATTCCATTCCATTACTTAATTTGATTAATATTTCACTACCAAAATATAATCATTTTTTTAAGTATTACGACCATAATATTTTCACAACACATTCTAAGTGATAAGTTGTTACTAATTTTAATTTGAACTCATCATTGAAATTATTTTTTTACCCACCAATAATAATTTATTACTTAAAATTTGTTGTGAAAATATTATAGATATAGCAATTCTCTTTTCTTTCTTTTTTTTTCTTTTTCTTTTTAATAGGTAACACTACCAATATGTAACTTTAGATTGTATTGCTACCCATCAAGATTCTTACATCTGTTCATATAAATTATTCGAATATAAATTCCGTAGCTTTCTATCCAAAAACCATTGACAAAGGCTCGGTGAGAGACCAAATGATTAAATTGTTTCAGTGCTTGTTTGGTTGTGGCTTTTTCCAACTGAAAAGACCGGTAATTAGGATAATAAAAACTCTCTCAAGTTACGTTGTGTCCAGATACGCTTTCCTGGGAAAAAAAGCCTCGCAAAATGATTATAAGTTGAAAAGGTTAGCGCATTCATGTCTAGAGTCCAGAGTCAACCTTCCATCATGAAGAGAGTTTTTTTTTTTTTTTTTAAATTGTTTGTTTTACCGTAAACTCATTCTAATGACCTAGAACATTGACTATTCCTGGAAAAGATTTCAAAACGCAAATCATCTTGGATTTTTTTTTTTTTTTTTTTGAAGGAGGACGTGCTCAATTTTACACCGGATTTTAAGACATATGTTAGTAAATTATTTTAGAAATTTTTTATAAAAAGCTGAAAATGTGATTAATTATTTTGACAATTTTTAATTTTTTTTTTAAATAGATAATTAATGTATGCCTTAAGGACATATATTAATCAGACCATTTATATATACCTATGTTACAAATTTAAAAATAAGAATGCTTGTACATATTCACAAGTATAGTTGTCATTTCCCTTTTAATTATCATGAACAAAACTTCATATATACAATCCATAATATATAAATATATATATATATATATATATATATATATATAAAACATTTTCCAAATCATGAGATTTTTGGAAATGATTGATCCCACATGAGTCATATCATTTATGGATCAGTCAATATGACCTAACTCTGCGTATAATGTAAAATAAAATAGACCACAAGTGACCACTTAAAGATACCCTTTGGGTGCCCAACTTGCCCTTCCATATTAGGGTGTCCCTTAATTTGACCCATCTTTTGCTACCATTCAATCTGAATTCTGAACCTAAAAACAATGTTTGTTTTTGACCAGGAATTCCAACTCGTGGGAAGGAATATCATTGACTAAAAGGGGGCAACACTTTCTCACTTTCACAGCAATTTTCTCAATAAATATCAGTTCTAGATTCCAAGGGGCATCACCTATCAAAACTAGAGACCTCTAAGTGCAAATGCTTTTTTTTAAGTACCAGACAACTAGGATGCACAAATACGGGTATGATACGACAATACAAACATTTTTTGAAAAAGGGTCTAGCTTGTGTCTAGTGAAAGTTATCACTGGACACATCAGTATTCGGACACATGTCCAAGAGTGGACACGTTCACAATCTGACGTGTCCAGTGATAACTTCCACTGGATACAAGCCATTCCCTTTGAAACATTATAACATAATACAATAAATAGGACATCGTTATAATATGGGTACGATATGATTACAACACCTCAAATGAAGTATTTGTGTATCCAACCAATAAATGCATTGAGAGGCGCCATTGGATAAACAATGACATTGCATGGGACTATGTGAAAACATTCTAATTTGCTCATTTGTGACCAATGATCAATCTAACCAGTAGTAAACCTTTTACTAATTGCTTGATGCATTTGAGCTTTTGGAAATATTATAATAATATTGAATCTTAATTACGTGCACTAAAAATTACATGGAAAGTTATCACATTGTGGTGGCGGTTTTAATGAACATTAGTTGGTCATGTCGCGAAGTCTATGACAGAAATATTATTATGTAGTTGAATTAAAATTCTCGAGAATAATTTTTAGGGTAATCTACGGTAGAGAGAAAAGTAAATGTACATGCAGTGCAATTACAAGAAAGAAAACGAAAATATATTTATAACATGTTTTTTAGAAGGTAAAATATATAACCTTAACAGAAACTGTTTGAGAGCAAAGAACCTAAGATAGAGAAGAAGCTCAAGCTAGAGAGAGTTTTGGAATGGAGAAGAAAATGAAAATTTTGTATATCATTCAACTGATTGGGTCTGTACATGTATCTATGATTAAATATAGAAAACAGAGTAACTAATCCCTAATTACACGGAAACAGTTACAGCACGTGTGTCAGTTAGTTGACTCACGTGTGAACACATCTCAATTAATTACATTACTAAACTACAACATTTCATTTAGCTATTCTGTACATATCAACAACTAAACTACAAGTGCAAGCTGTCGTTTGACTCAAACTTTCATCCCTGTATTTCTTTCTTCTTTTGCTTCGTCCCTTCTCTTGCTTTGTGTTCTGTGTTATGACTTTGATACTCCCCCTCAAGATGAGAATCAGGACTATGAATATTTACAATGTTCATCTTGCCAAGTAAAACTCTTAACTGTTGACCACTAAGAGCTTTTGTAAGAAGATCAGCTAGCTATGAGTGAGTAGGAGTGAAAAATAGCCTGATGACTTTATCTTGAACCTTATCTCTGACCAGGTGACAATCAATTTCTATATGTTTGGTTCTTTCATGGAACATAGGATTCTCTCCAATGTATATGGCTGCTTGGTTATCACAGAACAGCATTGCAGGCTTTGGATGATACACTTCTAAATCCTTTAATAAAGCTAATATCCAAGTCATCTCGCACACAGTCACTGCCATGGCCCGATACTCTGCTTCAGCAGAAGATCTAGAGACTATGGACTGTTTCTTAGACTTCCATGAAACTAGAGAGTTACCCAAAAATACACAATAACCAGTAGTTGATCTCCTAGTATCAACACAAGATGCCCAATCTGCATCTGTAAATGCCTTTAGATGCAAATCTGAATTTGATGATAACAGAATGCCTTGTCCAAGAGTTCCCTTTATATACTGCAGAACCTTGTAGGCTGCATCTAGGTGAGGCTTTCTAGGTTTTGACATGAATTGACTCAGTTTGTTCACTGAGTATGTGATATCCGGTCTAGTAATTGTTAAGTATATCAACCTGCCAACCAGTCTCCTATAAATTCCAGGATCAGGTAATATCTCTCCATGGTATTTGCTCAACTTTAAGTTTTGCTCCATAGGAACTTTACTAGGCTTGCACCCTGTCATCCCTACATCTTTGAGCACTTCCAAGGCATATTTCCTTTGACATAAGGAGATGCCTTTATCTGATCTGGCCACTTCAAGACCAAGGAAGAATTTCAAGTTTCCAAGGTCCTTTAGCTTAAATTCTTGATTCAGAAACATCTTAAGCTCTTCAACAGCATGAATGTCATTGCTGGCTATAAGAATATCATCTACATACACCAAAAGTGCTATGAATGATTGATTTGATTTCTTGGTGAAAAGGGAGTAGTCAGATCTTGATTGTTTGAATCCACATTTGAGAATAGTGGATGAAAATTTTGAATACCATTGCCGTGAAGCCTGTTTAAGACCATACAAGGATTTGTTAAGCTTGCATACAATATTCTCCCCCTTGCTGTGAAATCCCTGAGGCAGCTGCATGTAAACCTCTTCAGAAAGCTCTCCATGAAGGAAAGCATTGTTGACATCAAATTGAGATAAGTGCCAACCCCTCACAGCAGAAATTGCAAGCAAGGTTTTAACAGTTGTCATTTTAGCAATAGGAGAAAAAGTTTCAGTGAAGTCCAAACCCTCCTACTGTGTAAACCCTTTGGCCACAAGGCGTGCCTTATACCTCTCCACTGTGCCATCAGCATTAAACTTGACTTTATAAACCCATTTGCATCCAATTGCCTTCTTATGGGATGGTAAGGGAGTAAGAGACCAAGTCTGGTTAGACTCTAATGCAGCAATCTCAGTAGCCATAGCATTCTGCCATTTGGGATCTTGGACAGCCTCATGATATGATTTTGGTTCAGAAACAGTAGAGATAAGGGAGCAAAAATGGGCATAGGGAGAAGATAAAGAGGAAGAACCAAGAAATTGGGATAAGGGATATTTTGTACCTGAGAGAGGGGAGGCTGAACCAGACTTGATGGCATGATTGGAATGATTAAGCTGATCATTAATAACTGTGCTGCATTTATAGTCTTGCAAATAGGATGGGGTCTTAGACTGTCTAGTAGATTTTCTTAACAAAGGAACAGGAGGAAGAGTGGCAGGAGCAGGTTTGGGAGGAGTAGGAGTTGCAATAGAAATAGGAAGAGGCAGTACACATGATGGAGAAGTAGAGGCAGTAGGTGAGGACGGATTGATTGAAGGAGCAGAAACTGAATTAGGAAAATCAGAAGGAGGAAGGGGTTGAGGAATGACAGAATCAACATTTGAATCAAAACCAGAATCAAATAAGGCAGAATGAGAGGTATCTAAAGGAGGAAAAAGATGAGGAAAGGTGATATTTGAGTGAGGTGAGAAGAGTAAGTGGATGAAATGAAGGGAAAAACAGTCTCATGAAATGTTACATCTCTAGAGACAAAATATTTCTTAGTGGCTAGATTGAGGACTTTGAAACCTTTGACACCAAAAGGAAATCTCAGAAAAACACATGGAATAGATCTAGGATCAAACTTAGATCTGTTATGAGATAAGGTGGAAGCAAAACATAGGCAACCAAAAACCTTTAAATGAACAAATGAAGGTGGTTTGTTGTAGAGTTTCTCAAAAGGAGTTTTATTTCCTAAGATGGAAGAGGGCAGTCTATTGATTATGTAAACAGCAGTTAAAACACATTCACCCCAATAAGGAATAGGCACATGAGACTGAAATTTTAATGCTCTAGCAATGCTTAAAATGTGTTGATGTTTCCTTTCCACAACAGAATTTTGTTGTGGGGTGGCAACACATGAATGTTGATGCAAAATCCCATGATTAGCATAAAAATCTTTTAAGAAAAACTCATGAGCATTATCAGTTCTAATTGTTTTAATATTGGTATGAAATTGTGTTGAAATCATATTGAAAAAGGAAATCAATAAAGGCCTAGTGTCTGATTTTGTTTTCATAAGATAGATCCATGTTGATCTAGTTGCATCATCAACAATGGTAAGGAAATATCTAAAACCATTATGAGTAGAATGTGCAAAAGGACCCCAAACATCACAGTGAATGAGATCAAATGCATTTTGAGACAAATGATTGGAAGAAGGAAAAGGGAGTCTTTTCTGTTTTGCAATGAGGCAAAGGGTACAATCTTTATTGCTATGTACAGTGCTTACATCAGGAAGAATATTACACAAAACCTAAAGTTTAGCATCTGATACATGGCCTAATCTAAGATGCCAAAGATAGGACTTTGTGGTAATAGGGATATCCACAACATTATTTGCAAAGGAATTAAAAACAGATCCTAGAACAGAAGATACATTTGAAACAGATTTGTAAGAGTCTGATGGTTATAGCAGATAGAGATTATGATCCAGCTTACCCACCCCAATCGTTTTCCAACAAGAAAGGGCCTGTATAAAACACATATTGGACAGAAAAATGAAGCAACATGACAGGCTTTTGGTTCGTTGACTAATGGATATTAAGTTGAAGGTAAAAGAAGGAACACAGAGCACATTTTCAAGAACTAAACTAGGAGTTACTTGAATGGTTCCTATGTGTGTAACAACAACTCCTTCACCATTGGGTAATTGAACAAAAGAGGTTATAGAATTAGTGATTTTAGTGAACAAATCAACTGAATGAACTATGTGGTCTGTGGCACCTGTATCAAGCACCCAAGTGTCTTGACTAAAAGCAGTTTTATTAGAAGGATTGACAGCAAAAATAGAGTGTCGCATGCTTAAACATACTGAATTTTGCAAGAAATCATTAGATATACCTGAGAGGGCAGAATTGGCTGTGTGGATTGCTTCATTAGAGCTACCAGAATTGGATGGATGCGTATTCAACAGAGAAATCAATTGTTGATACTGTTCTGGAGTGAAAGAAAATTTGTTGTTCTGTTGTATGGCTTCACCGTGAACTTGATCAAGATCCATCATAACCTGATTAGCCATAGGAAGCTTTCCCTTTTGCTTGTAGCCAGGTGGAAATCCAACAAGTTTATAGCATTTCTCCTTGATATGCCCAACTTTTCCACAGTAGCTGCACATAGATTGTCCTTTTCCAACATTTCCTTTGAAATTCTTGCCATTGTTTCCAGGATGAAAAAGACCTTGATTGAAGACTTGATTCTTGACAGCAAGCGCAGTGGATTCAACTGAAGGAATGACATGTACACTAGAAGATTTTTGCCTTTCCTCCTGGATTACCAAAGAAAAAGTCTTGTCCACAGATAGAACAGGTTCCATCGTGAGAATTTAAGTCTTTACCTATGAGTAGCAATCATTCAATCCATTGAGGAATTGCATGATTGAGTCTTGGTGATGAATACGGAGAATCTTCTCATTCACACCACAAGTGCATTTTCCACATGAACACGATGGCAAAGGCCTTAGATTTAACAATTGATCCCAAGAAGCTTGAAGATCAGTGAAGAAGCTTGTCACTATAGAATCTCCCTACATCACAGTGGAGATTTGCTTCTGAAGTTGTGAAATCCTAGGTCCATTTGCCTGTAAGAAACCATTCTTAAGAGCACTCCAGACTTCAAAAGCTGTGTCTCTGTAAATGACACTAGCAGTAATCTGAGGTGAAACTGAATTCAAAATCCACGATGAAATCATTGAATTGCATTTTGACCATGCCTTTTTCTCAAGCAGTGTAATAGCCATTGATTCAGTGATGGAACCATCTACAAATCCAAGTTTACTCTTAGCATCTAGAGCCATCCTCATCGCTCTAGCCCAATTAGGATAGTTATCCTCAGTGAGAGGTTGAACAACTAAGATCGCACCAAGAGATTCACCATGGTGCAAGAAAAATGGGCTTCGAGGATCTTCCAGTGGAGAGAGCTCTCGTGTAGTAGAAGAAGTAGTATTTGACGCCATTGATGAAGGGTCAAGCTCTGATACCATAACAGAAACTGTTTGAGAGCAAAGAACCTAAGATAGAGAGGAAGCTCAAGCTAGAGAGAGTTTTGGAATGGAGAAGAAAATGAAAAATTTGTATATCATTCAACTGATTGGGTCTGTACATGTATCTGTGATTAAATACAGAAAACAGAGTAACTAATCCCTAATTACACGGAAACAGTTACAGCACGTGTGTCAGTTAGTTGACTCACGTGTGAACACATCTCAATTAATTACATTACTAAACTACAACATTTCATTTAGCTATTCTGTACATATCAACAACTAAACTACAAGTGCAAGCTATCGTTTGACTCAAACTTTCATCCCTGTATTTCTTTCTTCTTTTGCTTCGTCCCTTCTCTTGCTTTGTGTTCTGTGTTATGACTTTGATAAACCTAAACAAATTGTTTGCACCTCCTAAAATTCGGACATAATGCGTGATATTCACAGTCTTCGTTGTTTCTCTTTTTTAGAAAATTTATACTCCATATTTTGAAAAATAGCAAACTTTCATGTCCTTTGGTTGTAATTCTTGATCAAGAAATTAAAACTATATATATCTTATTATGTTATGCGGGTTCCAGAAAACTCAAATGGTAGAGGTTTTTATTGTAGAATAAAAAACTTGAATCGAATTTCGTCTATCTTAAAAATTACTTAATGTTCTGACTTGAAAAGAGTAATTATCATAAATCATACATTATAAATTCAAATTTATCATATCATAAAAATAATAATAGAAATAAAATTTAAAAAATTTTATTTAAAAAAAAAAAAAAAAAAAAAAAAAAAACCTTCAAATTCACAAGATATGATCATTTTATATTTTATTACGTTTAATTTGAGACAAGTGGAAGTGTATTCATACAACTACTAGTGTTAACATGCAATTAGTTTGTGGGCTTTAGGCACACTCTACTTGTCTTGCTTAGCACACATACTTGTACAATTAACATACTTGTCTACTATATAAAGGCACTCTTGTATATATTATATGATATGAAATAAAATACTATCTTCCAAATAAAAATTAACAACCAACAAGACAAAACTAATTGTTTAACCAGTAATATTATTTCTTTCTTTCAGCCTTAGCTAACTCAATCAGGGCACGGTACTACTAGATTGATATTTGATACACTTTTAGATCACTCACAGCAGTAGAGTCAAATTTTTAGCTTTTTTGCACTACAAAAAGTCATTTTATCTATTCTAAAAAGTAGTGTGAACATGGAATGAAATGCATAGAAATCACTGCACATATACACAAATAGAAAAAGTAGTGTGAACGTAAATTGAAATGTAAAAGAAAGAATAAAAAATAAGAAAAGTAGTGTGAACGCAAAAAAAAATTTAAAAAAAAAAAAAAAACTTTCAACTATATTGCACAGCCAAAAATAGTTGTGCACTGTAGCTATGGAGTCAAAAAATATTGTTTTAGTTTTACTATTATAAGATACATTTTAAATTTTAATGGTACTAAAAATAACTATATAGCTATTGAACACCGCTAGTGCTTTCATGGATTATATATTCATCTCTTTGTGAGTCCTCATGAGTACATTCCATTAATTAATGACCTTTCAGGTTTGAATTTGTTTGGGGTTAGGCTTTAATTTGATAGAAGACATACATTTATGACAGTCAGCCAACTTGATTCGACTTCACATCAAGATTTCTTTTCTTTTTCTTTTTTTTTTTCTTTTTTTTTTTATCGAAAATAAGAGTTAGATAGGTTACGCCAGTTCTCAAGCAGGACACTCAAGTTAAAACTCATCATTTTTGGATGCAATCAACCCTTTTGGATGCTTACCAATGGACTTTTGCTAGGAGCGAGACTTGAACATAGGTGAGTTAGGCAATATGTTCGAATCTTACCAACTAAGTCAAGCACCCATTGGCCTTCACATCAAGATTTCAACACTTTAAAACTTCCTAGAAAGACACAATAGCTTAGAGTTTGCTCTAAAGCTTTGTGTCGGAAAGTAAATAAACACTACGCAGAAGGCGCATAGAAGTTACATTATAAAGCGATGGAATAAGAGCATTGTGACCATTGAAAGTGCTGGTCCAATTTTTGCATCAAAGGGACTAAAATTTTATGAAACTAGCTATAATGATTCAAAGTAGACCCTCTCCACTGTTTCTTGAGGGTGTGTTTGAATACCGCTTATTTTACTAAAACTAAAAAATTATTGCTGAAAGTACCGTAGATAAATATAAAAGTTAGTTGAAATAGTACAATATGACCCGTAAATAGTGCCAAAAAGTGCAGTGAGCCCCATAAATAGTAACAAAAATAAACTAAATAATGAAATAATTTTAATTTTTAATTCTAACTCAAATGCACACTTTGAATCTGAAAGATGCAAAACCATGCCCAATCATGCGTATACTTCAAGAATTTTGGAAAATTAATGATGAACTTGGGATGATGGGTGCTTTTAGAGCCTGGACAGGGCCTCATAAATTAGAATAAAGAAGTAGATCGAGTCTCTTTAGCAAAATAATACATAAATAAAATAGATATAAGAGTTTTATTAGATCAGGTCTCTATTTATGTAGTCTTTTGTATGTGATATCCACATGATTGAGAGATGAGGTGCTATATTGCGGCATGCAATTGCATGATTGAGAGTTAAAAAAGCAACTTTCAATCTCAACTATTAAATTGAAAAAATTAAATGTTAAAAAGTGAAAAAGTTTTTTTTTTTTTTAAATTATAAGAGAAAATAGAGTAATTAAACGCACTGGATCCTAGTCCATATCAATTATCGATAAATTTAAGTTTCTAAATTTGAAATATTCGAGCAAGCAAGAACCTTTTATTTTTCGATGATCTAATAGTTAGATGGCATATCGCCTCTTTCATAAGTTTGAAATCTAGGATTTAATCCCTCTCTTACTCATAGGGGGAAAAAGAAAAGTACATTTTTTCCTAATGAATTTGGACATGAATAAGAACAGGTCCAGTTATATAGTGATATTGACTTGTTTTTGGACCTTTTGTGATCTGAATTCTGAATGTGGAAGATATACCTAATTGAAATGTTCAAAGTTGCAGGCCCGGGTGTTGATAATTAGAACATCATAGTAATCAAAATTTAGCGTAGGTATATATCAAATTGCGTGGACGGAAGTTTGATAATGATATCTTTTTTTTCTTTTTTTGCTGAGATCACGTAAACAAAATTCGCGACTATGACCATTTGCTACAGTTTTATAAAAATGAGGTTCTTGAAAAAACTCATACCTTAAAATAAAATAATAAAAAATGAAATCAATATTTTGTTTCTTTTTAGTAGAGAAAAATCAACGCCTTAATAATTAATTACTCTCACTTGATAATATATTATTCGTTGCTTAATTTTCACTATGAGTCAAATCAACACAATATTAAACTTTGGGTCAAATAATTCGTGCAAAAATTTGAGGCAAAAGTCTGATAATTTTCCTACAGTTATACAACTTGGGCTTCATTTGAATGCTCATACATCAGCAATTGGACAAAGCCCACATTCATGGTCTAAACCCTTGAAATTTTTTTCCCCAGTCCTAAGTAAAAACGGAAGTGGTACTTTTATAGGTAGGCATTAGACATTAACTTGAGGTGGCATTCCTATGTTTTGACGAGTGGGTATATCATGTCTAGGCCCTCTCCGGGCCCGGGGTGTATACACTCAATCTCTTACAATACATGAAACCCACTACTCGTGTTTTGAGAGGGGTGAATGTATACACTCTAAACATAATATACTTGTACTGTTTTGACACACATGGGGCTTAGTGCATGTTTTCAACACATGGTGCTTGTTGGACCTTGGATTCTCTGGGTCAATCTTTACCTGGACCAATAAAAGGGACATTTCAGGGTTAATTCAACAGAGATTGATAGAGTTTGGGCTAATTTGGATTGGAAAGCTTGCTTCCCTGAGGCAATGGTTAAGCATTTAGCGCAGATTAATTCTAACCATGGCCCTCTCCTTCTCTCCCTTGTCCCCTAACCTGTATCGCAGTGGGGACAGACCCTTCCACTTCCATCCCATTTGGCTTAGCCACAAGGGTTTCCCCTCCATTGTTAAGGATGCTTGGGAAGGGAACCATCAGAACATTAATAATGCTATTCTTTCATTTATCCAGAAAGCAAAAGCTTGGAACAAGGACATTTTTGGAAATATTTTCTAGAAGAAAAAGAATCTGGTTGCGAGAATTCTTGGTGTGGAAAAGGCCTTAGGCCGAAATCCCTCTCAAAGATTGATTAATCTTCACATGTCCCTTTCCGAGGAGTTGGGGCATATCTTCGGTCTGGAAGAAGAACTTTGGGGTATTAAAGTCAGAACTAATTGACTTATACAAGGTGAACGAAATACGAAATTCTTCCATATGTCCACCCTTATCCGTAGAAGTGGCAACCATATTCACTGTATCCAGGATTCTGTTAGGAATTGGGAAGAATATCCTAAGAGAGTTCAGAGGATTTTTCTAAATGGTTTTACTAACCTTGACCGAACTGAGCAAGCTTGCTGCCCCCTAGAGCCTACCACTATTCCTATTTGGGGCAATCGACTATCTGATTTAGAAGCTCTTATTTTGGCTGCCCCCCCCCCCCCTTTCTGATGCTAAGATTATGTTTGCTCTCAACACGATGAATCCCTTTAAAGCTCCTAGACCCGATGGCCTCCATACTGGGTTCTTTCAAAGGTTCTGGATGGTTGTGGGGAATTCTGTGAAGTTTGAAGTTAAGCGTATGTTTCGAACCAAAAAAATTCCTCAGCACCTCAACAAAACTCTCATTGCCCTCATTCCTAAGCAGACTGGGCCTGAAACAATCAACCACTTTCGGCCCATCAGTTTGTGTAACACCATCTACAAGATTGTCACCAAAATCCTAGTTCAAAGAATAAAGCATCTCATGCCCACTCTTGTTTCTCCCTTCCAAACAGCCTTCATCTTGGGTAGGAGAGGTACAGATAATGTGATTGTGGCTCAGGAGCTTGTGTACACCCTCAGGAAAAAGAAAGGGCATCAAGGCTACATGATTATAAAAATTGACTTGGAAAAGGCGTTTAACCACATGAAATGGAGCTTTGTGAGAAGCATGTTTTTTAGTATGGGGTTTCACTAGGACTCTATTGACCTGATCCTTAGTTGTATTTCATCCACTCATGTGTCTCTGCTCTTTAATGGTTCTTAGTTTGAGGAATTTCAACCTTCTTGGGGACTGAGACAAAGGGACCCTATTTCCCCTTATCTTTTCATTTTATGAATGGAATTCCTTAGGACCTTAATTCATAGGAAATGTGAGGAATGTGACTGGACTAGAGTCAAAGCTTCTCGAAGTGGGCCTGAATTTTCCCACACATTTTTTGCAGATGGCATCTTATTATTTGCCAATACAAGCCAAAGAAACACTGAGGCTGTTAGCGAAGTTTTTGATGAGTTTTGCAATCTCATAGGGTAGAAGATTAGCCTTGCTAAGTCCAAAATATTCTTCTCTGCCAATACCTCAGAGGAGGATAAGGAAGGGTTGTCCATCATCTTGGCATTGTCGAAACCTCCAATCTTGGAAAATATCTTGGATTTCCCATACTTCATAATGGAAGGAGAAGAAATAATTTTCAATTTGTGGTGGAAAGGGTCCAATCAAAGCTTGCGAGCTAGAAATCAAGGTGCCTCTCTCCTACAGGCAGACTTGTTCTCTTAAAAGCAACAGTATCTCCCATACCAGAGTATTTTATGCAATGCTGTAAACTCCCTACTAGAGTCTGTGATGATGTGGACAAACTTGTGAGGGACTTCCTATGGGGGTCAACTTCAGATAAAAAGAAAATCCACCTAGTGGAATGGAGTATAATAACTAACCCGAAGGAGTTGGGGGGTCTAGGGATCTTCCAAGCAAAAGCTCAAAATTCTGCTCTGTTAGCTAAACTTTGTTGGAGAATTGCCTTTAGTCCTGATAAGCCTTGGGTCCAAATGCTGATCAGCAAGTATCTTACCCTTGCTAGACTCGGTGAAGGTGGTAGAAAGCTCCCTGCTTCTCGAACCTGGGCTGCTTTCAAGGTTGGTGGGGTTATTTTCAATAACGGGTTAAAGTGGTCAATTGCAAACGGGGAAATTGTTAATACTTGGGAGGACTTTTGGCTGCCATCTGGGCCTCTCAAACGCCAAATTGAAGGACCATTGACTAAAGGGGAGGATAACATCTCTTCCAAATTGTTTTTGGGCAACCGAGCTACCATTTCTTTTAACCTCCCTAATACCATCGTTCAAGAAATTCATGGCATCCCAACTGCTATGAATCCTAACCAAAAGGATATTCTTGTGTGGGCATTCTCCAAGGGCAGATCCTTCTCTCTTAACTCTGCTTACCTCTTAGCTAAAGGTTTAAACCTTTTGAACCCCATGACTACTCTCGGCCAATGGGTGTGGAAATCCAACACAACACCAAGAATAAAATTTTTTCTTTGGCTTTGTGTTCATCGTAGCATCCCAACCCGAGAAGTCCTTAGTTCAAGAGGTTTTAACTTGAACACCTCTTGTGAATTGTGTGGCTCGGCCTCTAAATCTATTCTTCATACCCTTCGGGACTGTGAAAGGGCAAGAAGTACTTGGGATGACCTTGGTATTGAAGACACAAACATGGAGTTTTTTAATCTTCCCTTAGCTGATTGGTTAGAGAAATATTGTGGCTCAACTGATTTTTTCCCTAGACCCCGCATCCCTTGGAAAATTCTGTTTCCTCAAACCCTCTAGAATATTTGGCTTCAACGGAACAAGGTCATTTTCCAGGATAGAAATGTTGACAGAGGGTTAAGTGCGCTTTGTATCAAGAGAAGTCTTGAATTCTATGCTATAGTGCCAAACAGTCCTAACAAGCCAAGTAGAATCCAAACCCAAGTGAAGTGGAGTAAGCCCCAAACTAGGTGGGTAAAACTGAATACTGATGGCTCAGTGTTTGGGGATTCGAAGAAGGCTAGTAGTGGAGGAATTATTCGGAATAGTGATGGGGACTGGGTTGTTGGGTTTGTGAAGAAGTTTGGGAATGTTTCTAGCAACACCGCGAAGCTATGGGCGCTTAAGGAAGGGCTCCTAATGGCCAAACATTTGTGCTTTGTTAATTTATGTGTTGACTGAGATGCTGTCTTTCTTGTATATCTTATCACTAACCCAACTGTTGCTCATCTTAACTTGGAACCACTGCTGTCCGATTGCAAGAACCTAACGAAGTCGTTCCCTAATTGCTTGGTGGAACATGTTTATAGAGAAGCCAACAACTGCGCTGACAGACTAGCAAAGATGGGGGGCTGACCTCTATACTAACCATCTCTTTTTGTATAACCCACCTCCTATGGTGGTTGATTTGCTAGCATTAGACAAAGCTGGCCACGTTTGTAACAGACTTGTTGTTCCTTAATTAATATTATGCGATGTTTAACCCCAAAAAAGAAGTCCAATAACGAGTATAAAAGATATATGAAGAAATTATTCACTCCTCTGAAAGAATCACATCAACAATATCTATTGGTCCTCCTACCAAGGAAAATATGCACTCTGTTCTAATTGAGCATAGTTTCACAACTCGCCTAAAATAATAAAGACCAAAATACAATACCCTTTAGATTTATTTCAAGCACTCATTGACCACCTCTCCTCTGCAAGCAAACGGCAAAGCAACGGTGACATTCGAATATAATTCAAAATTTGAATAGCTATTGTCAATGGTTTTAGTTAGGAAAATTCCTTAAAATTAATGTGATTTTTAATACCATATATTGACAGCTTTTAGTATACTTTCTTTTATAAATTTTTGTTTTAAAACGTTTCTTTCCATTCTTCGTTGTAATTATTGTGTATAGTCAAAGTTTCAAAGGAGAATATTAATTGATATCTAGAAGTTAGCCACGTTATGGGCTATTATTTTGTTTTCAATAGCATTATGACACTAAAACACAAACTTGATTGTAATTGAATAGCCATTGTCAATGGTTTTAATTAGGACAATTCCTAAAAATTAATGTGATTTTTAATACCATATATTGACAGCTTTTAGTATACTTTCATTTATAAACTTTTACTTTAAAACGTTTCTTTCCATTCTTTGTTGTAATTATCGTGTATGGTCAAAGTTTCAAAGGAGAATATTAATTAATATCTAGAAGTTAGCCACGTTATGGGCTATTATTTTGTTTTCAATAGCATTATGACACTAAAAAACAAACTTGATTTTGGCTATTAACTTGCCTCAACGAATATACATTGGCAAAAAAAAAAAAACTTTTGGCCGGTTTATGTATAATATATACACACACACATAAATAAACCTTTTGATTATATATTGATTTGAACAACTTTATGACCATTTAGAGTTAACAAACCTTTTTATTCTCTGGCTAAGGACAAGCTACATGTCCGGCTCTATATATATAGAAAGAAATAAAAGTTTCTAAGATATTATTTTTTAATTACAAAAGTTACAAACTTTTAAAAATAATTTTTAGGGAAAATTACAAAGTTAGTCTCTATCCTTTATGTCAAATCTCAATTTGGTTCATAACCTTTCAATTGTGTCGATTTGGTCTTTAACATTTTGATCTTGTGTTAAAATGGTCTCTGCTATTCAGGGATAGATGGAAAATGCTGGCATGTCTAACTAGTAAAAATAAAATATTATTTTCATTTACATAGATGGCCATGTGTACTGCCATGTCAACAATAAAATGAAATAAACAAATAAACAAAAAAACAAAAATTCATCAATGCCCTCTGTGCTCACAGTAACCCATCACCCACACCTCCAAAATCCATGAGATTAAACGCCACAAGTCTCAGCCTGGCATATGCTTTCCTTGATTAACACCATGACCAAACACGAAAAACCCATCAAAGATATTCCTTTGCCAAACGAAAACCGAAGCGCACACAATTATCCACAATAAAATGCTTTGAAAACAATTCTACCAATATCCTTTGGTAATGCAACAGGTGTGACTATTTCTTTGATTTGATTGTATGATCATGACTACTGCCCAGTGCCCAGTATAATGGTGGGTTCAATTTAGTTTTGAGGGAAACAGTGAGAATGGGAGAGTCAGAGACAATACAATTATACATCTAGAGGATCACCTTTATAGCTCCTCGTTGGTCTAACATTTTCTCTTTTTTTTTTTTTTTCTTTGTATAATCATTCCAATTTTTTAAGATCTGTGTTTTTACTTGTTTCCTTTTGGGTTTTAATCTTGTTTACATTGTTTGCTAATTTGGGCTTTTTAGTTTTACAGTATTGATTTTTTTTAAGAATCTATAACAGTATTGATCTCAAGTGGGTATTTGATTTCGGGGTGCATTTGTATTTGTTTTCTTGGCTTCATTTCTTCTTAAAATAATCTTACAAAAAATTTGTGTTTTACTTCATTTTGTATTCAATTGATTGGCCTAAATTAAGGAGATTGGAGAGTTTTGATCATGGAGTCTGACTCTGAGGAAAGAGAGAAGGGGATAGAGACTAGGAAGCACCAATGCGGTTGGGAGGGTGCCGCACCAGAGTCCAACGTGGGGTGCGGCCACTGACATGGCTGCCCGCGCGTCAGTGCCGCGTCTGAGTTTTTTTTTTTTTTTTTTTCATTTCAAAATTCATGCTGATTCGGCTCCGACGCACGACAATTTGCGCCGAACCAAGCCAATTTGCACCGATTCATGCCTAATCAGATTGTATCGGCTGAATATCGGTGTGTTTCGGCCGGTAAAAAAAAAAAATTTACCGGTGGATATTGATACAAGATAGCCACAGTCAGCATCACAAGATACCGGTGGCCTTAACCCCTTTCTTCTTCTTCTTCTTTTTCTTCTTTGCTTCTTCATTTTCTTCTTCCTTTTTTTTCACCGCCTTCTATTCTGTTTCTTTTTTTGATAAGTTTTTTTTTTTTTTTTAGTAAAACGATAGGATAAGTTTTGTTAAATGCTAGGCTTTATTTTGTTTTTTTGTGTCTCTCTAACCAAACACGTGAGCCACATCTTCCCCCTTTTTTTTCTTTTTTTCATTTTTTAATGGGAAGCTACACCTATTTTAATACCTGCCACATGTATCCTTTATTTTGTTTTTGGGCTAACCAAATACGTGAGCCACTAAGGCCTTGTTTGGTTTAAAAAAATGGTCACTCATCACTCAGTTTTCATCATCCATCACTCATCACTCAGTTTTCATCACCCATCACTCATCACTCATTACTCATCACTTAAAACACCCCACCCTGTTTGGCACCATCATTCATTTGTCATCACTCAATATTTTTCAACTATTTGTGGGCCCCATTCATGTACCTTGTGCAGCTTTTACTTTATTTATTTATTTTTTTTCCTTCAGCTTTTACTTTTTTTCCAGCAACCCGAAAGAATGAAAGAAAAAAAAAAAAAAAAAAAAAGAGGAAGAAGAAACCCAGCAACCCGAAAGAAGGAAAGAAAAAAAAAAAAAAAAAAAAGAAACCCAGAAACCCGAAAAAAAAAAAAAAAAAAAAAAAAAAAAAAAAAAAAAAACCAGCAACCCAAAAGAAGGAAAGAAAAAAAAAAAAAAAAAGAGGAAGAAGAAACCCAGCAACCCGAAAGAAGGAAAGAAAAAAAAAAAAAAAAAAAAAGAAACCCAGAAACCCGAAAGAAGAAAAGAAAAAAAAAAAAAAAAAAAGAGAAGAAGAAGAAACCAGTGTGATGGGACAAAGCACTGCACGAGGGGCCCACTGATGCACTCTATTTACGGAAATGCCACTGAATCATGGATGATGAAAATTGAAAACAATTGAAACTTGTTTTTTTTTTTATGCCTCATCACTCAGATTTTTGAGTGATAGAATCACCAAAACAGAGTGACCAAAACAGAGTGATGGAGTCCAAACAACATTTTTTTCGTGGGTCCCACCAATTTTGGATGATGAGTGATGAGTTTTGGATCATATCATCCAAAACACCCTTCATCCAAACAACACCTAAGCCACATCTTTTTTATTTATTTATTTATTTATGAGAAGCCTCATCTATTTTAATACCTTTGTCAATAATTCAAGTGTTAAAAAATTTTGTATACTTATTGCTATCTATCTATTTATTATTATTATTATATGAGTTTTCTATTATTATTATATAAAAAAGCTTGCTTAGCAATATATAAAATATATAAATAAAAATATTTTAAATAATTTTTTAATCGCCGCACCCACATCTTATTTTTTCAAAAATTGCCAAGTCCCACACCCGCACACATACCCGCACCCGAATCTAGAAACGCACTCGTGCTTCATAGCACAAAGAGCATTAGAGTGAATTAGGAAATGTTGATATTTATTATCAATGCACGCACTAGCTTACGTGGAAGTCATGTAGCATTAACAAAATAATATTTTAATTTGACCGTTATCCATGCCAACATTTTTCATTTATCACTTAAGGGCAGGACCATTTTGACACAATACCAAAAAGTTAGGGATCAAACTAACACAATTGAAAGGATAAGGACTAAATTGAGATATAATATAAAGGATAATGACCAAATTTGTAATTTATCTCAATTATTATTATTGTTCTAAACATTTACCATCTACTGCTTCTTACTATTCACAAAATATATCTTTTACTAAATTTTCTGGGAAAAGAAAGCACTATAGAGAGCTTATATCCTATAGCAATGTAAGCTTACAAGGATAATCAGCAAAGGTAGCTAGGCTATTGTATCTTGCGAACAACGTGTAGAAACTATTTGTCTAACTATATCGAATATGTCGTAGACAGCACGATTTGTCTCAAGACAATGACTTGGCCCACACCTCATCTCCGCCACCTCTTTTGGTAAAATCATATTGTGTAATTTCCAAGGAAAAATCAGATAATATCTCTCCTTTATTTTCAATATTCAAAGTTAAGGCATAGAGAGACAGGGATTAATTAATTCCATCGTCACCAAAGAATTTTCATGGTCAATATAGTGATATTGCTTGAACAAAACAACGATATTTGGAGTGATGTGCCTCGTGGTGATGGTTAATGGGATCTTACCATCATTTGCGGCTCCATCACTAAAGCCTAAGAGCCCATGGTGACTTTAATTTGGTTTTCCAAAATTTAAAGAAGCTTTCATAGTGAAACAAAAGGATGAGTGGGACAAGGATGAGAAATTGAGGATTTGTAAGAGTAAGTAAATGTGGAGAGAGACAAGAAGGGTTCTTTAGAGCTAGGACTGGCTTAAAATAGTTTGAGGCCTAAGACGAAAATTTTAAAGGGACCATTTATATCTAAATATCACTTAAATAATATTTAGTGTACGGGGTATGATCCCAGGCCCATTGAACCTTGGGCCCTGGCCTTATGGTATAGTACATGATCCCATGCCCACTGGACCTTTGGCCTTGGTCCGGACACACTTAAAGGCCCAATCTGAGCCCAAATACCATAATGAGTCCATCTTGTCTCAAACGTATCAGAAGCAAGCCCATGCCGATCAATTATAACTTGATCGAGAATGTGCTTGCTCAAAACAGCCTATGTTCTCGACAGTCCGGTATTGCCTTAGGGAATATCGCTGCCGAGTAGTCCTTTGGAGGCTGGAACTAGTTCTAATGCCATTACCACCGTTCCCAACAGAGCATATTCTTACTAGGAATAATTAGATTGGACCTCACCCACACGAGTGAGATCAGAAAGTAATCATATCACCTCCACCCACCTCAAGCTATAAATAGAAGAATAGAATAAGAAGAAGGGGTTGGCAATTCTATGGAAAAGAGAGAGGAAGAAGCAAGGAAAAAGTTGATGCCACAACGAGAGTGAATGACAGTAACTTAGAGAAGAAAAGGGAGAGAATTTGTGAAAACAGAGAAGTGTCATTTGGTAGTTTAGTAAGGAATTATCCATAGTAGGAAACACAAAACCCATAATACAAATAGATTGCGAGCCTAATTACTAGCCCTATCCATCAAGGTAAATTTGGGCACGCACATTTACTTTTTCATATTTTTTTATTTCAAATTTATTATTAATTCATACTTATTAATATGACCAATTCACCTCAAGTAAGCTAATGATACTTACTATATAGGTTTTATAAACTAGCATGTCACCAATTAAAAAAAAGTTATTCAAACATTCATTTATTATACTATTTAAGTGACACCAATCATATTACTATCACATCAATTTACGTGTTTTTTGTCATAAAATTTGTATTAGTTTTAGCATTTTTCATTCACTTAATAGAGATTATGTTGCATTTTTCTTAATTCATATTGTTTGTTTTGGAGAAAATGCAAAACTTACTATAAATTTTATTACAAAAAGCATACAAACTAATGTGGCAATGAGGTGATACTTCAACAAAAGAATAAATGAGTATTGAATTACTTCATGTGATTAGTGATAAATCAATTTATAGGACTTATATAATAAAACTTGGAATATAGTAATCATAACTCTAATCTTTTAGCCATTGGGAAAAAAATGTACCTCTAACTCACATTTTTTCTTTAATTTATAAAAAATAAAATTAAATTAAAATTTTAAATTTTAAAAAAACAAAACAAAAACAAAAACACCTTAGTTAGTGCTTGAAAGACAAATCTGGACCGCTATTTTGCTCTTTATGTTTTGTTTGGAACTTGTGTGACTATTCTATTCTCAAGTAAAACAAATAGACAGAGGCGGAGCTATGTTCAAGGGTGGGGGCCTTGGCCCCCCAAAATTTTGAAAATTTTATATATATATATATATATATATATATATAAAATTATATTAATGTTTTCAAAATTTAGTATTCAAAAATAAGAGCTCCCCCCCCTCCCAAGTATTTGAATTAGTCCAATGATGTTCTAAATAAAAATAATTGGTCTAATAGTTATAAAGACATGACTTTTTATCGCAATTTTATTTTTTATTGTAAAATGTGCTCTTATATTTGTTAAATATTTAATAAAGTTTGGCACTAAACATATTTGAATCTATCTTTTTCAACCCATTATGTGGCGATTAACAAGTCATTGACTTATTAAAAAAATCTTGTCACTAAAACTACACATAAAATGTCTCTTTAGTTGCCATATAATGGATTAAAGCAAAATAACTTCAAATATGTTTAGAGCCTAACTTGTTCCTCCAATTTTTGGACCATTCATGTTTTTGAAATTTTCATTAGTTCAATTGAAAGATTTTTTTACTTACTTCAGTATGAAATTTGATAATTTGTATCGAAAATGAAACTTTTTAAGAATTTCACTATGAAAATGGTAAAAATGAATTTTGTTTTATAAAAGATTGTTATCAAACATAATTTTGATTGAAAATACTAAGCTCTTTTTTTCCGTTGGGTGCGTGTATATATATATAATTTATCAAATAAAAAATTGTGTATATATGTGTGTGTATAATAAAAAAGCGTGTGTAGTTCAATTGAAAGATTTTTTTACTTACTTCAGTATGAAATTTGATAATTTGTATCGAAAATGAAACTTTTTAAGAATTTCACTATGAAAATGGTAAAAATGAATTTTGTTTTATAAAAGATTGTTATCAAACATAATTTTGATTGAAAATACTAAGCTCTTTTTTTCCGTTGGGTGCGTGTATATATATATAATTTATCAAATAAAAAATTGTGTATATATGTGTGTGTATAATAAAAAAGCGTGTGTATATATATGTGTGTGTAGGGAGTTGTCTTGATAAATATATTAATACTGCAACTTGGCCACTTGGCCCCCTAAATAAAAATTCATAACTACGCCCCTACATATAGATTTTTTTTAATGGAAAAAGTTTTTTCTAAAAACTTGATTGTAGCTAGTATCTATTAATGGATTACATTTTTTTTTCTTATATCATCCATACTTGCAAATTTTCCAAAAAATCAAAAATCAATAACTATGTCGTGAACCAAATGTTTAAACTTCAAGTTTTGTGGTCTAAAATCATGTAATAAAAATAATTTTATGGATTGAATAGTAAATAACGTCCAATTAGCACTGAATTTAAAATGTGTGTTAAGAATATAAAGAATATGCAGTTCAGCAATTAAATTTCTAAAATATTTAGTCACATTAACTTTTTTAATGGGAGTTGTAGTCTGGAACTATAACAAAGTTTGTAGCCAAATTTTTTTTTTTTTTTATTAAACAACGATAACTTTCAACCTCTTCAAGTGGCTGAACTCAAATACAAAAAGAAGTCACATCGAAATTTCACTCTCACCATTTGTCATCCCTATGCACCATGAGATGGTGTTTTCAACCTCTTCAAGTAGCAGAACTCAAATACAAAAAGAAGTCGCATCAAAATTTCACTCTCACCATTTGTCATCCCAATGCACCATGAGGTGGTGTCTTCAACCTCTTTGAGTAGCAAAACTCAAATACAAAAAGAAGTCACATCAAAATTTCACTCTCACCATTTGTCATCCCTATGCACCATGAGGTGGTGTTTAGCTTAACGTTTACATGCAATATCCTATTGCATAAAGTGGATCCCATAAGTTGTGGTATTTTTCAACCATTACTTAAAATAATAAATTTTGCATTACAATAAAAAAAAAAAAAAAAAAATTTAAAAACACTAAATATGATCATAGACGCATGAAAATGAATTTTGTGCATTAAGTATAACATTTTTGCTATTACGATCACAACTTATATAATCACATTTATGAAACATGTCTTTGTTTGCAATATTATTTTCAAAAAAGGAATTATAGAGCAATTCAAATTCTTCAAAACGTTTAAGACAGTTAAGTTTGTGATAGGGCTAAAGTTATTGTGAAAGTTTTTCCTCAATTTGCAGTTCTTTCAATCTTTCTGAGAAATTCATAATTCCTTTCCCAGCCTAAACAAATCCGCAAATAGAAAAACTACTTTCAATAACACATTTTAAATGGCCCAACTGGCCCAAATAAGAGTTGCAATTCGAATTCGGCCCAAGTAAGCCTTTCTAACCGCTAGTGGGAACCTGTTGCCGCCCATTCTTCACGGACTCGTCAGTTTTTAAACAATTCAAATTCCCCTGCACCTTGTTTGTGACTCTTTGCAATGGATCATAATTCTACCTCATACCCACGTACCATTTTGTATCAATTTATTTTTCTCATTTCACAACCTTTTTTTTCTAACTAAATCAAACATATTTTCCTTCACAAAATCAGGCAAATCTCGTCCCGTAAAACCAAAATTTAACCGAACTGCAACAAAAGCTCTTAACAAAGAACCACCTCAAATTTCCAGGTAATAACTTACCCTCTGTTTTATTTTTTTTCATAAATTTAGTTTAAAAATAAAAATGTTCCACTCTCTGTTTTCAGGCAAAGGCGGGTCTTTGGAACAGTTCGCAACACAAACGTACATGTAAAAAATGTAACCGAAAAACTTATAATCAAACCCATAAGTAGGATTGCTCAAAAGCAACCAAAATCGACCCAAACCACTCTGCCAACAACTGATACAGCCACGGAACCTGTAGCAGAGGCTGTGAAGCAACCTATAGTCCCGAAAATGTGATTAATTTTTTTGACAACTTTTTGAGTTTTTTATAAATTTTTTTAAAAATAGATAATTAATGTATATATATATATTAAGTGGATCATTTTATATAAACCTATGTTACAGATTAAAAAATAAGAATGCTTGTACGTGTTCACAAATATAGTTGTCATTTCCCTTTTAATTAGCATGAACAAAACTTCATATATACAATCCATAATACATATAAAACCTTTTCCAAATCATGAGATTTTTGGAAATGATTGATTCCACATGAGACATATCACCTATGGATCAGTCAATATTAATATGACCTAACTCTGCGTATAATGTAAAATAAAATATACCATGAGTGAGCACTTAAAAATTCCCCTTGGCTGCCCAACTTGCCCTTCTATATTGGCGTGTCTAGACATGGTAAAACGGGTCAGAATTTTCCGACCCGACCCAACCCGAACCCATTTTTTGACCCGAAGCAAAAACGGGTTGACCAGTGACCCGACTCATGTTTTTTGCAGGTCAACTCGACCCGACCAGACCCGACCCGAACCATTTTTTTAAAACTTTTTTTTGGGTAAAAAAATATTAAACTTAAGACAATATTGGTTTAATTGTTTATTGTGAGTTTTAAGAAAACAATTGATGCATTTACATAACTGCATGCAAATTAACTGAAAGATAAATGGTTAAGCATTCTGTAATGAGTAAAGATTTTTAGATATCAAATAGCAAAGTACATGTTAAGATAATTTGATTACAGTAGAATTAAAAACATATTTAAAATTGTAGACATGTATGAGAAACATTCACAAATGTGAAAATAGTGAAGCTAAAGTATCAAATTAGCATAAATTATGAATGCTTAGACCTATTTTTTAATAATTTATGTTCAAAATAAACGGCTTTTTAAAATAAATTATGATATTTTCTAGAGTGTGTATTACTTAACAATGATATGATATTCATAAAAGAGATCATGTATAAATAAGTAAGCAATCAAACTTTAATGTATATCTCAAATTAAAATAAAGTGCCAACCACAATTGATAATAAATTATAAAGTTAATTTTCAATATTGTAAATTTCTTATATGTTTTTATTCTTTATCAAATGAGTTGTCCAATAAGTCATTTGTAATTTTGTTTTATATTTTGGAATGTTGATATTGTATAAAAATAAAACTTGTCTACTTGTTTTACTTATCTTTGTGTTATTTTGTTTTAGATAGCAATGTTAGGATCTGTATAATTTTAAAATTATTGAATAAGTATTAATAAGTTTAACAGAGTTCATTCTTGATATAAGTGATGAATTCAAAATAATACATTTTACATTAAGTAATTTGTTGCATAACTTTTCAAATGACAAATACATGTTGTTTTCTTTATTTATTTATTTTTTTTAAAAAAAAAATCATGTGAAAATACGGGTCAACCCGACCCGACCCTCAACATGATTGACCCGAACCCCTTTTTAACCCGCTTAAAATGACCCGTTTTTGATCTGTGACCCGTTTGACCTGACCCGAACCCAACCTGACCCACCCGTGTTGCCATGTCTAGGCATGTCCCTTAATTTGACCCATCTTTTGCTACCTTGCAATTAATCTGAATTTTGAAACTAAAAACAATGTTCGTTATTGACCAGGAACTCCAACACGTGGGAAGGAATATCATTGACTAAAAGGGGGCACCACTGTCTCACTTTCACAGCAATTTTCTTAATAAATATTAGTTCTAGATTCCAAGGGGCATCACCTATCAAAACTAGAGACCTCTAAGTGCAAATGCTTTTTTTTAAGTACCAAACAACTAGGATGCACAAATACGGGTACGATACGACAACATGAGCGTTTTTTGAAAAATTATAACATAATACAGTAAATAATATATCATTATAACAAAGATACAATATGGTTAGGACACCCCAAATGAAGTATTTGTGTATCCCAACCAATAAATGCATAGAGAGGCACCATTGGATAAACAATGACATTGCATGGGGCTATATATGTGAAAACATTCTAATTTGCTCATTTGTGACCAATGATCAATCTAACAAGTAGTAAACCTTTTACTAATTGCTTGATGCATTTCAGCTTTTGGAAATATTATAATAATATTGAATCTTAATTCCGTGCTCTAAAAATTACATGGAAAGTTATCACATTGTGTTGTGGTGGCAGTTTTAATGAACATTAGTTGGTCATGTTGCGAAGTCTATGACAGAAATATTATTATGTAGTTGAATTAAAATTCTGGGGATTCTGGCATTTTACCCTTTTTTAAAAAAAAACTTTGGCAATGTGTCTCTCTTTCCAAACTATATGGGGGCGTGCTCCTGTTTCGAAACTCGATTTTATAAAAATCGAGTTATGCCCGATAAAACTTTAAAAAAAAAATGCATGGAACTCGAGTTTAGGGACCTCGAGTTCCAAAACGTCACTATAGGGCTCCTTGAACCTGGTATGGGGCGATTACACTTATAAAAAAAAAAATTGTAGGAAAACGCTACTATAGGGCTTTAAAACGTCACTATAGGACTTAAAAATGCCACTATAGGGCTCTCTGAACTTGGTATGGGGCGATCACACTTGTAAAAAAAAAAAATTGTTGGAAAACGCCACCATAGGGCTTTAAAACGTCACTATAGAGCTTAAAAAGGCCACTGTAGGGCTCCCTGAACCTGATATGGGACGATCACACCAAAAAAAAAAAAAAAATTGCATAGAACTCGAGCTACATGCAATTTTTTTTTTTTTTTTTTTTTTTTTAAAGTTTGATCAGGCATAACTCGATTTTCTACAAATTAAGAATTTAATTGAAACTCAATTTTAAGGTAATCGAGTATCGAAACAAGGGCACACCCCTATATAGTTTGGAAACATGGGCATATTGCCAATTTTTTTTTTAAAAATGGGTAAAATGCCAGAATCTCCTTAAAATTCTCGAGAATAATTTTAAGGGTAATCTACGGTAGAGAGAAAAGTAGATGTACATGCAGTGCAATTACAAGAAAGAAAACGAAAATATATTTATAACCTGTTTTTTAGAAGATAAAATATATAACCTAAACAAATTGTTTGCACCTCCTAAAATTCGGACATAATGCGTGATATTCAGTCTTCATTGTTTCTCTTCTTTAGAAAATTTATGCTCCATATTTTGAAAAATAGCAAACTTTCATGTCCTTCGGTTGTAATTCTTGATCTAGAAATTAAAACTATATATATCTTATTATATTATGTGGGTTTCAGAAAACTCAAATGGTAGAGGTTTTTATTGTAGAATAAGAAACTTGAATCGAATTTCGCCTATCTTAAAAATTACTTAATGTTTTGACTTGAAAAGAGTAATTATCATAAATCATACATTATAGGTTCAAATTTATCGTATCATAAAAATAATAATAGAAATAAAATTTAAAAATTTTATTTAAAAAAAAAAAAAAAAACCTTCAAGTTCTCAAGATATGATCATTTTATATTTTATTACGTTTAATTTGAGACAAGTGGAAGTGTTTGCATACAAACTACCAGCGTATGCATACAAACTACTAGTGTTAACATGCAATAAGTTTGTGGGCTTTAGGCACACTCTACTTGTCTTACTTAGCACACATACTTGTACAATTAACATACTTGCCTATTATATAAAGGCACTCTTATATATATTATATGATATGAAATAAAATACTATCTTCCAAATAAAAATTAACATCCAACAAGATAAAACTAATTATTTAACCAGTAATATTATTTCTTTCTTTCAACCCTAGCTAACTCAATCAGGGCACGGTACTACTGGATTGATATTTGATGCGCCTTTATGGATTATATATCCAGCTCTTTGTGAGTCCTAATGAGTACATTCCATTAATTAATGACCTTTCAGGTTTGAATTTGATTGGGGTTAGGCTTTGATTTGATAGAAGACACATTTATGCCAGTCAGCCAACTTGATTCGACTTGACATCAAGATTTTTTTGTTTTTTTCTTTTTGGTAAGTGAAAATAAGGGTTTGTTAAGTTACGCCAGCTCTCGAACAGGGTGCTCAGGTTAAAACCCATCATTTTTTGATGCAGTCAACCATTTTGGATGCCTACCAACAGACTTTTGTTAGCAGCGAAACTCGAACTTAAGTGAGTTATTACGATCAAAAAAAAAAAAAAAAACACTAAATATGATCATAGACGCACGAAAATGAGTTTTGTGCATTAAGTATAACATTTTTGTTATTACGATCACAACTTATATAATCACATTTATGAAACATGTCTTTGTTTGCAATTTCATTTTCAAAAAAGGAATTATAGAGCAATTCAAATTCTACAAAACGTTTAAGACAGTTAAGTTTGTGATAGGGCTAAAGTTATTGTGAAAGTTTTTCCTCAATTTGCAGTTCTTTCAATCTTTCTGAGATATTCATAATTCCTTTCCCCAGCCGAAACTAATCCGCAAACGGAAAAACCATACTTTCAATAACACATTTTAAATGGCCCAACTGGCCCAAATAAGAGTTGCGATTCGAATTCGGCCCAAGTAAGCCTTTCTAACCGCTAGTGGGAACCTGTTGCCGCCCATTCGTTAATTCAAACTTCAAACTTTCAAACTTTCGATCCATTTGCTTTGTATTGTCGTCCATCTTTCCTCATAAAGTCACATCTTCTTCTTCACGGACTCCTCAGTTTTTAATCAATTCAAATTCCCCTGCACCTTGTTTGTGACTCTTTGCAATGGATCATAATTCTACCCCATATCCAGGTACCGTTTTGTTTCAATTTATTTTTCTCATTTCACAACCTTTTTTTTTTTTTAACTAAATCAAACATATTTTCCTTCACAAAATCAGGCATATCTCGTCCCGTAAAACCAAAATTTAACCGAACTGCAACAAAAGCTCTTAACAAAGAACCACCTCAAATTTCCAGGTAATAACTTACCCTCTGTTTTTTTTTTTTTTTTTTTCATGAATTTAGTTTAAAAATAAAAATGTTCCACTCTCTGTTTTCAGGCAAAGGCGGGTCTTTGGAACAGTCCGCAACACAAACGTACCTGTAACAACTGTAACCGAAAAACCTATAATCAAACCCATAAGTAGGATTGCTCAAAAGCAACCAAAATCGACCCGAACCACTCTGCCAACTACTGATACAGCCACAGAACCCGTAACAGAGGCTGTGGAGCAGAGTACTCCTGAAAAAACAATCCTACCCAAGTTGAAGAAAAAATGTGTTTCCTTTCCAGAAGAAGTCGAAGAAAAAGATGCGAAGAATTTGGAGGCAATCAATGTGGTTTTGCCGAAGACTCCCGTGGCGCCGCGGTCTTTGACGAGGGCTAAGAGTCCAGGCACGCCATACCACAGTGCAGAGAATTGTAGCAAATGCCGGTTCGATAGGCTGGAGACTTCGTCGTATTGGCTTAGTCAGATCAAATTGGCGGAGTCTGTGGGCAAGCATTTTGTTTCGGCTGCTTTCTTTGGACTTGCATTTGAATCCAAAGCTGAGGTTTGGTGTTTCACTTTTTCTTTTAAAATTTTGTTTTGTCTTTGCAAGCTTATGCTTTTTATGATTGTAGTTGCCAATTTTCCATGTTTCATTGTAAGAAATTAAGAATGTTCAGGTAATCAACTGTCTAAAAAGTTCTGGAAATCTGGTTAACAGAAAATTGAAAATTTTAAACTAAGAATGTAATGTAAGCCTAATTAGAATATGTTCAGTCCCATTTGGATAGTTTTGATAGTATTGAATAGGCCTATTTCAAGATCTCACGTACTTGATACATTCATCATTTCTCTTAGTGTGAGATACACAGTAAGAAATAGAGTATACATATATCCGATACATGAAACAATTAATTATTATTTGCAAACTGATTGAACATTGCGATTATCACTTTGTTATCATTGCTTGACAAGAAGTACTTGTATATATATGTATAGCTGTTAATTTTTGTCTTGGAAATGATAGCCTATTAGGAGCCTCCGTGTTGAACTGAAGCGGTATTTGGTACGACACGGGTATCTGTCTGAGCAGACAGAGTGGAGAGAAGTCTCTGTCAGCTATGGATTATTGAAGGATAGAAGCAACACAGGAGAGGTGGATTCAGTTGTTGAACAATCTGGTACATGGGAACCCACTGGTAATGAGCTCGATCAAGAACAGACCAAGGAACATATTGTTGAGGAGACTGAAAGTAAAACAAATTGACTGGTAATGTTTATAGAATCTGGAAATTTAAGGTTTTGGCATGTGTAATATAAATGCTTTTGGACTGGCCTGTCTCGATTCAGTTTCTGTATGGTATTTGTATCAAATATTTTATCAGCCAATTTGCATTTGGATTGGTATTCCAACCTTTTTGAATTAGGCAGCAATATGTCAACAATAAGTAGCAAGATAGAAATTTTCCTCGTGTATGATCTTCATTTATCTTCTTTTCTTGGTGAACAATTAGCAGCAAATTTATAGCCATAACAGAATAAGGGAAAAAAATGGAAAATATTGGGGGCATTCCGAGAATTGAACTCGGGACCTCTCGCACCCTAAGCGAGAATCATACCACTAGACCAAATGCCCGTTACGTTTACTATTGAAAAGTTGTTAGATAATGATACATTTGTATTTCGGGGAGTTGGGAACTCGTTGCGAATCCTCCCTCTCTTCAGGTGAACAACTTGCCGTGGTTTAGAGATGGTAGCCAGTAAAGAGTAAAAATGAAGACGTTGCAAACTTGCAGTCACTTCTTCAGGGTTTAGGCACATCCTAACCATCATTTAGCAATCAAAGTTGCTGTAAAAGGAAAAAGAATACACACAAAGAACTGGATCATGGAGATTAAGGGTCTGTTTGGATAGAACTTATTTTACTGAAACTAAAAACTGAAAACTGAAAACACTGTAGCAAAATAATTTTTAAATGTGTAAATAGTGCCGTGGGACTCATTTTTAATGAAAAAATTGCTGAAAAGTGGAATTTATGAGTCCATAAACAGTACACTGATGCACTGTTTACTGAGAAAAGTCAACATTTGTGGTTACTGTTCAATGAACAGTACATAAACAGTAACCGCGTTTCTCCAAAACGCGTGAAAAAAAAAAAAAAAAAAAAGGAAGAACAAAAACGCAAAACGCAAACGTGGGTTCAAAACGCAGACGTGGATCCAAACATGCACTAATGCAAATATATATGTATATAAGCACTTTGTTTGGAGTCTTGGTAGAGGGAAGAAACGATGGCCCTTGGCTATGAAAGGCTTTAAATCGTGGTGGATGGTGGTCCTTGGAGTATCAACAAAAAGTTGTTGAATCATTGTTTGGATTTTGTAAAATATAAAATAAAAAAATTTAACTTTTTTTTTTTGTTTAAATGTAATAATGGAAAAAAAAAAAATTACTTACATGTGTTAATATAATTTTTAATTGATTGATTTGGTACCTTTCATTGTTCATGTAAGTTTCCACCTATGTTTGAAAATCTTATGTAAGGCCAGCTCAATGAATTTGGGGGCCCTAGGCGAAAGCTTTAAATGGGGTCTTTTATTATATTTAATTATATTTAACTAGCAAAATGTGTAGGACACAACTTGATCCACTAAGACTAAGACCAGCCCACTATCCTTCCATGGCTCCATCCCACTAAATCTAATTTCTTAAAATAAATAAATAAATAAATAAAAACAAACAAACGTAGGATTAAGATCACTGGATCAATACTTTAACTTCCATACCACTAATTTGATTTCTTAAAAATAATAATAATAATTTAAAAAAACAAAACAAAACGTGGAAGACTAGAAGTCTAGAATCAATACTTTAACTATTTAAGTAGGTCCATTCGGATCATTCCATAGCCTTCTAGAGAAATCTAAAGAAATCAAATTTAAGAGAACAAACAAAAAAGAGTTAAGAGTACAAGTGTACAACTAAACTAAAGTTCAACCAAAAAGAAGTACAAAAACCCAACAGCAATGAGCAAACTCCTCTTCAAAAGAGAGGGGAAAAAAAAAAAGCAGCAACAAACATGAAGAAGACGAAAGAGGCAAAGGAAGAGAAAACAAAAAATGAACCTAAAATGAAGATCTATGAACACACCAAGTCTATTACCAATACTAATTGATGAGTAAGCCAACTAAAAAGAGTGTTTTTTTTAAGAATCAAGATGGAGAGAGTCAGAGAGTGAGTGTTTATTTTCTTCTTTCTTTTTTCTGTCTTTTCTTATTTGTCTCTTCTTTCTACATTTTGTAATCTTTTCTTCTGTAAGCTAAAGATTTTGTGATGGCCTGATGGGATTAGCCTTCATGTCACATTGTTACTTCAGCTTTTTTCTCTGTGAGAAACGGGCCTTCATGGCCTAATGGGATTTGGTGATGGCTGTTTGTAATCTTTTTTTTTTTTTTTTATGGTGAGAAACGGGCCTTCATGGCCTAATGGGATTTGGTGATGGTCATTTGTAATCTTTTTTTTTTTTTTTTTTTTAAGATGAGAATTCAATATTATATAATATATTATTACAATTTGGGGGCCCTCTATAAGTGGGGGCCTTAGGTGGTGGCCTAAATGGCCTATAGTTTTAGTTGACACTAATCTTATGTTGTAAAAGTGGCAGTAATCTTTTTATTTTTGGTTTCTTGTTATGCACGAGCGTTTTACTTTTACATAATAATCTCAAATGTGAGTATTGAATTCGACCCAATAAGAAGAATAATTAAAAATTGTTAAGGATTATGGGGTAAAACAATGGAATTAACACAAAATTGAAAGGTTTAGAGGCACAAATTAATTGTTGTCTTTAAGACAATATTAGCAATTTGACACCACAAAAAACTATGTTGTCTATTTTACCACCTCACTTTATAAAACACACAACATCAATGGTTTTATTTTAGCATTCAACACAATAAAATAATATATCTACTACAATAAATAACAACCACCACCACCAACACAATAAAATAATAAGATGGCTTTGCACTGTAGCTCAACAACAACAAAAATATGACTTTTGCTCCACTTATGCATTAGCCTTTTGTTATATTTAGTTGCTAAATTTAGCATTTTACCTATTTGCCTCTACCAATACTAATGCCTAAGATACAACTAAGTTAGAATTCTACTTGAAGAATTATGTGACTAGCCATTAATGGGGGGAAAATGTCTCTTTTCCATTGTTTTTGGGGCAAAATTCTGCAAAAACAACACTTAAGGTGATTGTCTCACTTGAGCGGTTATCAAGTGAACATCAAACAAACACTCACCCAAGCTCACTTGTACTCTCACCTATCCTTGCTCAAGCAAGCTCATTAAAGTCCCAATGCTTCAATTTTGCATGCCAATTATTGTATTCGATTTCTAGAATACATTTTGTGTTGCATGCTCAAGTGAGTCTATTCTTGCTCAAGCGAGCCACTAAAACTAGCATTGGCAGTATAAGAATTTTTGTTGAAATTTGGAGGGAGGGGGGAAAAGAGAGAGACATAAATGGCAGAAACACAACTATCGTAGTTTGATTTTATAGATAAACATCTAGAACAAAAATGTTAGCGTGAGTGTGTGTGTTTCAACTTTCAAACACTTAAGCATTTTGCTTTGTGTCCCACATTGGTTAGGGGTGAGCTACCCTTGATGTTTATAACCCATCCTCCTTAAGTTACATCTTCAATAAGTAGGCCAGGTAATCGACTTGGGCTTGTTAATATCACTCTTAAGCTTTATTATTTTTCCTTCCCTTTTCAAGCCATATAGGTTTAGCCTATTGGCATTTAATGAGCTGTCTGTTAGGCACCAAATATGCACAATGACTGTTGGAGGTCTAGCCTATTAGACAACTCATTAGTCTTTACTTTGTGTTAGCTTATAAAACCCTTAGTCCCTCTCTCTTCTCTTTAGATTTTTCAACCTCTCACAACTTCATTTCTCTCCCTTTGTTCTGCTCTTCGACACAGAAACTTCAACTCCTAAATTTTGGTTTAAGGAAAGACAAAATAAGGGTTTTTTTTTTTTTTTTTTAAGTTTTTCTTCCTTGAGTTTGCGTCCAACTTGAAAAATTATTGTGGGTTCCAGTTAGTTCAACTGATAAAGTGGTTGTATAAGAGATTTGGAGTTTAATCCCCGTCTACACCAAAAACTGATTGGTGTCTTGGTCTAATAATAAAGAGCTATCATCAGGAACGGGCGCCATAAATTGAAAATCTCTCAAAAAAAAACTTAAAAAATTACTATAGTCTAATCTTGGAAGGTTGTTCGGCCAAAAGAGCCATTTGCATCGTGTTCTACTCTAAATGGCACAAATTAATCAACTTTTAAGAACAATGCTATATGCATGATTCTATAGTTTGTGAGATAATTCTAACTCTCTCTTTCATTTTATGTTATTGCTAATTTCTCAAAGTTTATATTTTGTTGAATCAAAACCTGTTTTCATAGCTATATTTTCCAACAAAAATATTGTTGAGATATTACATCTTTATTGTTGAGATCTCATTAATAAATGTGTCAATTTTTTTCTTTTTTGCTGTAAATACTATGAGTCCATTGATGCTATATAAAGACGCTAAAACTATGTTATCTATAAAAACAACTTGAAGATTTATGTTCTATTTGTTTCGGTAATAATGTTTTCTAAAAAATCATTTATTTTCTAAAAAGTATTTCTATAAAACTATCCCATTTTCCTGTATTTGACAATGACCTTAATTGAGTTGAAAACAATTTTCTAACTTCCCTTATTTATCTTATTTATCTTGTTGTGAAATAAAATTGTTTTCCAAAAAAATTTAGTGAAAAACAATCTCTAAAAATAAGCCATGTTTTTTATGTTAACTAAAAATAGTTTTTTTTTTACTCATTTTTCGTGATGCTATTAAACATGGAAAACTATCTTCACATAAGGTTTCCATTGAAACAATCAAAGCGGTAGTATAACTTAATTAGACTTAAAATACAAGTATTGTTAATATAAATAAATAGTAATACAATGACCCTAAATAAATGTTTCTGTCCGACGGTGAGAGAGCGTTCAACACTATCACAATAGTTGAAGTGATAAGTACTTCTCAATAATTTTGAATTCACGACAAGTAAAACGTCAACAAAGTCCGATCTTATGGTTTAATTACTTTGAATAACTTGATTAAGACATCTAAACCTCCACAAGGGGTTTTGTCGTTTTAGAATTCGCAATCTCTCAGCTTTCCACTTATGGTAGATTCTTAAAAATTTGCTATAGAAATTTAGCATAAATGTTTGGCTGCATATATAATATAGAAAAAGTGGAAAACCATCACATATCCTTTCTACCCTAGGTAAAGCTTAACCCAGTTGTGTATTGGGAATTTGGAAATGTTTTCCTCATATATGCTACTACAATTCAATATTGGATGGCTAAGCTATGTATACACGAAATGGGGTCAAGATCGAAGTGTCCTTCGTAACTTCGTTTTATAAACCAACTATAGAACTATTGTATATAAGACCAAAAGTTGACTGCTTCCAAACCTTGAATAAGTTTCGCATGTATTTGGATTTGTGGACAATAAATTAGCTATCATCTTGTCTTTCCCCAACTCTTCTAGTCCATCACGTATCGTTTTTCCAGTAAAAAATTACAATATACAAACCCTTTTCCAACACTTCTATTACAATTCACGATCAACGTTTACGGTCATACCGAATCACAAGAAATTAGAGTACTGCAATTTGAAAATGGAATGTGCCATAATAGAATATGTCAATTTGATGCGTGGCTACGCTGACCCAAGTTAAATCTGGTGGCCAATATTTTTTTACTCCCATGCATTTTTAGAAACTTTGTTTGGGATTTAAGACGTGCGCTAATGACATCAACTCAGATTAATGGAATTGAATAAACGGGAATTAACCAAGTCAAGAATATCTTTGGGAGGTGTGTCATGCATGCAAAATTGAGATGCAGAGATATATCTCTTTTTTTCCAATTGGGCATACAAGAAACACATTGACGTGTCTCCAGAATTATAATTATAGTAAAAACAACAACCAATAATAATGATGATAATAACTCCCTTAAATGTCTAAGATTATCGTATGGGATAATCTTAGAACAGTGGTGGAGGCAGTAACTTGCATATTTGGTACCAAATAAAAATTTTGATGATTAAGTGTCATATTTCTATGTATTGACATATTCAAAATTAAAACGTATTTTACATTTATTTGAGTCTTAGTTTAGCGTGTTCAAGAAGTACAACTGATGAAGAATAAAAATGAGTCATCATCCAAGCTGCTCATCTAAAGGGATATACAATGTCATCCTCCATAGTAATCCATGTTCAACACTTCGTTATTTTTGCTTCATTCATCATATTTGGAGTTCATCTCCCAAGTTCACTACTTCCGAATGTGGGAGTGAATTTCCTAAAAATCGCTCTCACTCACCCCGTTAAGCCAAGCCTGGAACTTCAATAGAGGAAGAGACCTCTCTTCCATTACTCTACTGAAAATTTTGTCAAAGTAACACTCAAAAAACATTTTTCAAACCCGTGAAATTCTCAAGAAAAAAACATTCATATCACTGTGATTACATACAAATAATAATTTTAATGGCTAGAAAAATCAAAATATTGTTACATATACTATATGTAATATTTATTTGTCAGCATAGAACCACATTTAATGCTACAAACAATGACACATATGATGAAATTGGTCAGCGCTAATCTGAACTAGCTGTTACAAGGCTCCACCGTAGGTGTTTGGAGCGGTGGTTGACAACGTTTTAGGAGTATCAAAGACAGCTAGTGTAGCGAGCAGTTGCTATTTTTGCACTCCAACAAAAAATCACACCGGTTAATATGGTGTTGTATGTTTTTAGATCCTTGTAAAACTAGATTGTTTAACCTAATTAATTAACTAAGTGAATACTTAGGTTTATTATTCAGATCTAGGTTAAAACAAAACAATCATATCATACAAAATAGCGAAAAACAAAGAACACAATGATATGATCACCTAGAAAAACAAAACCGGTAAAAAACCTGGGGAGGATTTAACCTAGTTATCCTCAATGTAAAAAGCAAATCTACTAAGAAAGAATTGAAGTTTGTACAATAGAACTTAGAACACTAACATTTTATTGCTACATCGAGTAGAAAACTTACTACCACAACCACATGACAGCTCCGAGTTCACGGACTACTTCTTTCCTTGGCTTTTGCAAAACACAAACACCCACATTTGTGACTTTGAGATCCCACTCAAAGGTTTAGCAACACAAACTCTCTTATTTGTGACTCCAAGACCACCCTTGAAGGTTTAGATCATCAGCACCTTTGATGACTAAAGAAGACAGCAACTTCTACAACACTAGATCTTAAGATTCTTCAAGGAACAACACCGGTAGAAGATATGAGAGAGTTTTTTGGGTACAAAACCTTAGATACAAAAGAGGCACACTCTTCTCTCTCTAAAAAGCCTTGAAAACCCTACCTAGGGTTAGCTTATGATGTCCTTTAAATACAGGAAAAACCGGCTTGCAATTTGGGCTTCAATGGTCAAGTTATGGGCTTTTTACGTTTGCTGATTTTTTGCTGATATGCGACTTTCAATCGATCAAGTACCAATCGAGTACCAATCGAACAACTTTTGATTGATCGAGTACTAATCGAACAAAATAGCTTGTAACTCATTTTTTTCATCCCGAACTTGAGTTTTCTTTTCTTGGACTTCAATGTAGACCATTCTAAACCAATGAAACTTAATTTTTGTCATGGTTTGCCAACATTACAAACTCAAAACCTAACATGTGTGTATGTAGGTTTCAATTTAAAAACTACTTATGATAAAATGATGCCATTCCTTCTTTTTTTTCTTTTTCTTTTTTTGTATTTTTTCTAAATCTGATACTAAAACAATGCCATTTTGGACTTTAAAAAAACAAACCTCGAACAACGTCATTTTAACTTGTAAGACACTAAGCTTTATACGGCGTCGTTTCAATTTGAACCATTAATTAATTTAGATTTATATATATAGATCAAACATTCACCCTCTCTTTCTCCAGTCAACCTCCCTGAAACAAGTCTCTCTTTCCATCACTTGCTATCAACTTCCTTTGCGATTCGATGCCATTGTTCTCAGAGTTTCCCTCATTAATTCCTCTCTTCTCTTTGTCACAGACTCACAGCTATTCTTAGGAAGTTTCTAAAGAAGGTTTTTAGGCTCAATACCTACTACGCTCCTCCTTGCAATGCTTTCTACTAGGTTTGCTTGTGTATTCTGTTTTGAATGGTTTTATTTTATCTTTTAAAGGTTGGATTTTGTTTTTTTTTTTTTAATTTATTATTATTTGTGATTTGAAATGGGATCTTTTTTAGAGAAATATTGTGAATTTGTTTTTCTTTTTTTTTTGGAATATTTGAGTTTTTTTAATGATTATGACATGGTTTGGGGGGTGTTAATTGCATTGTGTTTAGTTCTTGAGAAAATAGAGAAATAACTAATCTAGTTGCACCAAACCAATATGATACACCACACCTTGTGTTAACCGATTCTCACCCCTCCACAAGAAAGGTGCGCGATCAAGCATGACGAATAATTGCTCCTATAACTACAGTGTAGAACCCCTCTACCAAAACCAGCCCCATCGCAAGCCCTAATTAAAACAAAGTAAAAGGATTAAAACAAAGTAGGAGGTTAGGGAGTAAAAAAAATTATGAAAATATTTTAAACATTAAAAGTCAAAGTTCATTTTAAAAAATTTAAAATCAAAATACTGACCCAACCATCATTTAATTTATTTTAGTCTTTTATAAAATATGTGCGTGGAAAATCAGCTCAACAGATGTCATGTATTTGGCCAAATATTACTCTCCTGTCTCTGTCTGCCACCCTTTCCCAAAGGAGAGGAAAACTTCTTGTACACCCGTCACGCATATGGGCGGAGCTTTTTCTGTTAAATTTTTATTAAGATTTTGGTTAAAGTGATGTTGGGATACTAGTATAAAAATTTTTACTATAAATTAATATGTTATTAATCACAAAAAATAATTTAAATATTTATTATGTTATTTAAGTGATATTAACCAAATTCTTGACTTATTAATTTATAAATTGGGAATTAAATTTTATAGTAGCTCTAATATTTTCTTTTGTATGATAAAATTTATAACTATTAAGAGTTTTATAGTTGAACTGGTATTTCCAATGGAAACATTGAGGAATCAAATTTTGGTCATCGCAGCATGGCCTTTGCCGTCCCACATACACGCTGCCATGGTCACGGCATGCCCATATACATGCTGAAATGCTCAAATAACCTTATTTTGGGCATGTTGGCATAGCCGCCCTTTACTATCTATGAGCTATATTTATAAAAAATAAAAGCATAAAATAAAATATATAGCCCCCAACCGCTATCCTCAGCTGAGTCAAACTTCTATAGAAGATAAGACCTCCCCCTAAAGCAGGTTGTGCAGACGTCAAGATGATCAAAGTCAAAGCAACGTTGAAGGGTTAAATGCTAAACACCTCTTCAAACTTTCATTCTAGACTTCTTTGGTCTTTGGTAGTGTTATATATTTTCATTCACAAATTCCTGTGACTGGCCTTTATTAATTTCTCATCCCAGCTGATACTCATCAACAAGCTCTCACGAAGAAACGTAGAGAAGAAATTAAACATGACTTCCGAGGGAGAAAGCACTTCTCCATCTCTACAAGACACACCTGTTTGGGCTTTGGCAACCGTTTGCTTTATCTTCATCTACCTCTCGATCTTTATCGAGTACTTGATCCATCTTCTTTCCAATGTAAGTAAACCAAAATTAACTATTGATTTACACAAGGGATAGTATATAACATGGTCTGCAATTTGATTGATGAACTTTCTTGCTTTTAAGTTCATAAATGCTAAGTCAAAGGTTGTTAGTATTACTTGATTATTGACTATGGTTTAATTTATTGGTGCAGTTGCTTAAAAGACACCGAAAGACTTCTTTGTTTGAAGCTGTGGAGAAGCTTAAATCAGGTAGGTTTCTAAATCATACAATATAATCAGTCTATGTATAAGTGTCCGATTGATTTATTTATTTACTTGGTTTTATTTTGGTGTTGTTGTAGTGTTGATGTTCTTGGGGTTCATGTCTCTTATATTAGCCGTAACTCAAAGATACATTGCCAAAATCTGCATACCCAACAATGTTGCAAACTCAATGCTTCCTTGCCGTAAAAGTGCATCAATAGAAACTACTAAAGCAGTGGGATTTTCTCACATAGGGACTGGCACATTTGAACATTCATTGCAAGCAAAAGATGCTTTTGGGGATATTCCATGGCTAGAAAGAAGATTGGCCGAAGCTGATACTACTACTAGTACTAGCACTGGCAATTCTGATTATTGTGGCTCTCAAGTATGTTCTATCAATCTTAATTATTTATGACGTTTTTCACAATTATTGAAATAATTTTATTCTAATTCGTGCATAATAAAATTGATGTCAATATTTTTCTAATGGCAATATATCATGTTAGTAATTATGAAAATATTGTGCGTAACATTACTTTTTTTTTTTTTTTTTTGAGAAATTGTGTAACATTTCTAGTTTAGAAAAGAGGAGTGTATTTTTTTTTTTTCCTTTTTTTTTTTCATTATTAATTGTGATTGGTTTGCAGGGAAAAACATCTTTTATATCACAAGAAGGGATCCTTCAGCTCAACAATTTCATCTTTGTGTTAGCGATCATGCAGATTGTCTATAGTTTTCTGACCATGGCTTTAGGAAGGGCCAAGGTATGCCTACTTTTGCATTTTAATTTTGAGGCAAATTGCATGTTTACTTTTGAATATTTTAGTGAAAGTTGTTAATGGTGTAATGTGATAGACTTATATTAAATATAGTAGAAAACAAAGTGGAACTTTAGATTGATATAATTAACAGCCACCTTTCCTAACCAAAACTTAGAGTATAAGAAATTAGTTTTATTTGGACATTATCTTTGTAGAAAAGATGTATGCACAAGAAATACAATTTTTTTTTTTTTTTTTTCATTAGGAATATATAACAATCCTTTAAATTTTTCCTATTGATTTCCTTTTTGAGCAATCTTTGGTGGAAATCTCAACCTTAAACCCAGTTAATTTGAATACAAGATCTTAGATTTTTTTTAAATAAAAAAAATAATTAAGTGTAAAACAGCTCCCCCCCTCGTTGGCTCTAATTATATGCAAGTCAATGCACGCAATACATAATGGACTACGGTAAATTTGCAAAGGCAAAAAATTATGTATAAAATATTAAATTTGATCTTGTACTCAGGTCACAGATAAAGTAAAGATCAGTTGAAACAATTGAAGAAGAGAATAGTTGAAATCATACTGGCCGTTTTTGTGAGCATTAGATGAATTTGGACAAAATATTCAAGGATGGCATCCTTATTTGTTATTCAGATTAAGATTTCAGTAGTGCATCATAATATATGCTACATTTCAAAGATCTAAGAAGAGTTTGTAAACATCATTATAATCTATACAAAACTGAAGTTGTTTGACTTTATAAAATTGTGCCAAGTAAACTTTTGAGAGTTTATCATTTTAGTTTACACATCATTATACCATTATTTTTTTTAATTAAATTTATATTATATTCTATCTATATTCAAACCTCCCATTAGAACTTTTAATATATATAATTCTATATGTAAAAACACAATGACAATGAATGCATAATACTAGAATATAAAATTCCATATACAAACTTAATTGTAAAAAATTTCTATTTAAAAATAAACATGTATGATCAAATTTCATATTTAGACTATGGGCGGTAATTTGTGTTTACAGATCAAGTTCGTGTCATATTGAGCCATGAGTATTCAGCTATATGGGTTGACCCGAACCCGACCTATTTAGTAAACGTGTCAAGAATTTTCAACTTTAACACAACCTATTTATTAAAAAAGTTGACTCGACGCGACACGTTTAACCTGTTTAATAACTTGTTTGATTAATAAGTCATACCTAATCTGAATAACTTGTTATTAATTATCATATATTTAAAATTAAAATACAATTATAACCATATATATAGTAATAAACATATAATTACAACCATAAATTAAGCAATAATAACAAAAGCTAATACTTTTATATGCTAAATGGATCAAACGAGTTCACATGTTAAACATGAACACAACCTGTTTATTAAACAAATTAGTTGTGTTGACCTGAATGAAAAATATAGGGCACAATTTTGTTGAGTTAAAGTTAATTTATGAAATAATTTTTTTTCCTTAAGAACTTTATTGTATTTACTCTTTAGCTTGGCCCCCTTGGAAAATATTGATGGCTCCGCCACTGAATGTCACTTATCTTTTCAGGTATAAAATTCCATTGGAGGTTGAAAATTGACCATATTCATTTTAATTGAAAATTTCAACTAATTTCTTAGAATATCACACAAAAAAGTCATAAAAAATTAATATAATATTATTAAAGTCTCACACTCAATAGCTTTCATATGCATCGCATAAGTTAGCGACTAGTTATGAATTATAATGCACTTTACTAATGAGAGAAAATGATTCATAAGTATTCGGACACAAATTTAAAGTAGTTGCATACATGCATGTGTTTTTCACTTTTTCTTTATATATAATTGGACTTTTTTTCACATACCTAAACTTTCTTTTAATTTATATATATATATATATATATATATATATATATATATATATATATATATATATATTAGTGAGTAAACTCTTTAATGCACTATGCACAGTTGCCTACAAAAAGGCTACACAACAACTTTTATTCACAGTTAACGGTGTACGTTTGGTCATAAATTCATTTGTCAAACCAAAATAACCATGTTGACACCATTTCCATTTTTTAATTTATAAGTTTATTCTAAAATAAAGTTATCTTTATTATCTCGCTAAGAAAAATAACATTCTATAACTCATTGATATAAATATTTTTTTACCAGCAATACACACTCTCTCTCTCTCAAAATTAACTTCAATAATGAAGAAACTTGATATAAAACCTAGATGTAAATAGTTTTTTGTTTCCTTTTTTTTTTTTGTCCTCTAATTTGGCCATTGGAATTGGAGGAATGTTAATAGATGAGCCGCTGGGAAGCTTGGGAGAAAGAAACTCAGACAGTTGAATACCAAGCAGCTAATGGTGAGATTATGTTACAGAATTCTACCCCTTTTGAGAGAAAAATTTTTCCTTTTAGCCACATTGATTTTCTTAGCACATCAATGAAAAAGGATTTAAAAATATATTTAATTTCTTTTTAATCAAAAATTGAGAAAGAAAGAATATCATCCACAAATATTTAAAAGAAATTTCATAATTGCAACGTGTCTTCTACAGAGCATTAGCATTGGAGAATGCTAATGCCATATCTAAAACCAATTTGGCATTTTAAGCTTTAAAATCCTTTGCATCAGACAATGCTAAACTCAACTATTGCAAATTTTTTTGTAATAGTGCTACAGTACAATTCTAAAGTTAGAATTGTACTGTAGCAAGTATTCTAAAAAAAAAATACTTTTTTATTCCCTTTTCTCCCGAAATCTCTCTCCTCTATCTCATTATCCAGTTATCTTCTCTCTCTTCCTTCTCTCTTTCTCAATCTGCTCTCTCCTCTCTTCAGACCCAAACACCATTCTCCTCCCAACATACATCACACATCACGGTGGCTCAATTTTTTCGGTGGGTTGCAATCCGGCGGTTCTGTGGTTGCTTTTTTTTTTTTTTGGAGTGGTTGACGGCGTGGGTCACTGTGGTGGTTGTGGTTTTTTTTTTTTTTTTTGGCTGTGACCGGTGCCTAAAGGGGTTGTGGGTCGTGGTTGGGTCCAGTGTTTGGGTCATGGTTGGGTCCGGTGTTTGGGTTGTGGTTGAAGTGGGTTGGGTCCGGTATTTGGGTTTGGTGTTGTGGCTGAAGTGGGTTGGGTCTGGTGTTTGGGTCATGGTTGGATCGGTGGACTGGGATTGGTTGATGGTGGGTTTGAAACAGTGGATCTGTTGATCGGTGGGTGGATCGGTTGGGTTGATCATCGGTAGCTCTGATGGTGGCTCCGGTGATGATTTTTTTTAATGGGTTTGCTCCGGTGGGTTTCAAATTGGCGGCATGGGCTGATGGGTTTTTGGTGCCGTGGCTATGGTTTTGGTTGTTGATGGGTTGAGTTGCTGATGGGTTGAGGTGCTGTGGCTGTGATTGTTGATGGGTTTTTGGTGCCATGGCTGTGGTTGTTGATGGGTTGATCGGTGGCTTGGGTTTTTGGTGTCGTGGCTGTGGATGTTGATGGGTTGATCGGTGGCTTGAGTTGATCAGTGGCTTGGGTTTTTGGTGCCGTGGTTGTGGTTGTTGATGGCTTGTGTGTTGCTAGAGGTTGAGGGAGAAGGAGAGGAAAAAAAAAAAAAGATTGTTGGAAAGCCTAGGAAATATGAGTCTAAAAAAAAATGACAGTTATAAAGAAATATTAAAAAATAATATTTTAATAGAAATAGAATTTTGGGATGTGGAAGTATTGTAAAATAAGATGGTATAATGATAAAGTGAGTTTTTAGAATGGTAAAATAGAGTAGCATTAGCATTTTCCAATGCTAATGCTCTTAGCTTCCTCTTTAACTTGGTTCATACTTTCGCTGGTCTCCTTGTTCATAATTGTAGACTTGTAGTCTTTAATTCGTAAAAAAAGAGTTTATTGTGTTAGGCAGTTAGCTACTACGTAGAATACTAAAAATATCAATAAAATTGTAGTCCATGAATTTTAAATAATGCAACTTGGAAATGCTCAGATTATTTTTTGTTGCAGACACGGTTGGTTTTTCTTCCATTTCCCATTGTTTTTTTCTTCTAGGTAGAATACTCTGTGTATGTAATTAACCAAACATGACTTTTGTTTATAAACGTACAAGCTTTCAATTATATATGCTTTGTGGACAACAAGGAAATCCTTCATATATAAAAATAAAAAATAATAATAATATAAAAAATAAATCCTAATATTTTAATTTTTATATATATAAAATAAAAATAAAAATCAACACTCACCTCTTTGATATAAGTCAAATTCACTTGTGCTGATATATTAATAAATATACTAGAATTACACTACCCAATTATAAGTCAATAACTATCTTCTTAGTATAGAACATTTTCCTCTGCTGCAGCCATGTTATATTGTGCAGAAATCTACAAAAATTTGACATAGAAAATGAGAAACGTTTTGCATACGCACCTAAAAAAAGTCAGGAAACTAATAATCTTGTGGACCGACAGGTCCTGCATTAGTTCTCAGCATAAACATTTTGCATACGCACATTAAAGTCAAGTTTTTAGTCCTAACATATCAAAGACCTCGAAAACTCTATTTACTGAAAGACCTAAAAAGGCTAAAATTATTTTTATCTAGAAATGGAGATCTAAATTAATATTATAATATAATGAAACATATACTTATATACACAATGATGGTTCAGCACATTAAAAAAAAACAAAAAACAAAACAAAAAAAAAAAAAACAAAGAGTAGTCATTTGTTGTCCCAAAGTAGATCAAAATACATTGAGTCTAGACGAGGCCATTGCCATAACCCAGAAGCCTTTCAGGACAGATTTCCCTGTTTTTGAAGAGTCATGTTGTTTGGTCATGAAGAAAACAATTCGTGTAAGATAAATAGCATGATTGCAAAACCCTAGCCCATAAAGTATGTGGATATTGCCACAAATTCTGCCATGCTAATTAAATTGATGGCAATGATGGTCGCAAATACCATCACAGTCATTGTGAGATTTTGTCGTGGCCGTAAAAGAACCTTAATAAAAAATAAAATTTTAGAAAACATTTACTAAGTTAGTAAAAATATCCGATCTTATTTGCAATTTTTATTTTCTGGTAACATTTTTTTTAAACTCAGCATATCTTGGTATTCTCATTTCTTTTCTTTTTTTTTCTTTTTTTCTTTTTTTGCTTTTATCCCATGCCAGTATAAGAATATGAATCATCATGTCCACTATTTTATCATTATTTCAATATGGCTAAATAAAGATTATTTGAGGGTTCAAATTCTTTTACTACATTCAAGCTGATTCCACCATTTTTATTTATTTTATTTTTTTCACATCATGACTTTTTATTTAGATCCCGATCGATTTAGATTTACAAGACAAACAACCTTTGGGCGCCGACATATGAGTTCTTTTACTAGAATATCATTCCTTCTTTGGATTGTGAGTTCATTTTCTTTTCATAATTGTGATATACTTCCATTGTTGTCCTTCCCTCAAGAATTTACACACGTAGCTCTGACAGTGTAATTTTTGTATATAAATTTGAATTGAACCAGAAATGCTTCTTCCGACAATTCTTCAATTCAGTAGCCAGAGTTGACTACCTCACTCTACGCCACGGTTTTATCTCGGTTAGTTTCTCCTTCTATCTTTCTGAATTACAGTTTTCATCCTAGATACTCATTATTTAGGACTATAAATTAATTAAGTCATTCATAAACAGTTTGCAGTTTATTCGATAAAAAGTTCATTCATGTTTATTTGTTTATAAACAAGCCAAGTTTGAACCTTAATTTTAGACTTGTTTGATAAATGAGTCAAGCTCAAGCTAAAAAAATTATTCATGAACAAAGGGTTCAATGAAAAACAAGTCAAGTTTAGGTTCATGGACTTGGTAATAACTAATAAGCTTGATATGAACTTGGTAATAAGTTAAATATGGACTTGAAAAATAAACTCATATCTTACTAATCATTTAATTAATTGGAAGCTGGGACCACTCATTCAAAACAAAAGAACTTGATGATGTATTTGTGTTAGATCTCGAGTTCAAAAACTCAATACAAATTTTGGGTTTGAGTTCAAGTTAGGCTTGACTAATGAATTAAGCCAAGCCAAGCCAAACCAAGTTTAGTGTTTTATACCTTTTGACAAGCTTAAGCTTAAGCATTGTTTATAGACTAGATTTAAGGTCAAGCCAAATTTAAACATTCAATACTTAACAAAACACGACTCATTTATAGCCCTATTATATTATATAATTCACGATTCTTAAAATCATGTTGAGTTTATTGAGAATTGTGTAATTTCTTTACCAAGCTGCAATAAACAAAAGTCTCTTCAAGATGTTAGAATTTATAATATAAAAAATTAGTAAACACAATATTTTAAACTATCTAGAAATTGGAATGTACTATTTTCAATTTCTGCCTTTTTCTTTCTTTATTTTTGGATGAATGAGATTCAATGTGTACATAATATACAAGAGCTTAGCTGCTTATGTCATTATTTTTATATATTTATTTATTTTTGGATAAAAAGCTAAGATGACACTAATATGACTCTCTTCCACTGATTTTGTAGGCCCATTTGGCAGCAAATAACAACTACAATTTCCAAAAGTATATACAACGATCGCTGGAGGATGATTTCAAAGTTGTAGTGGGCATCAGGTTTTGAATTTATACACCCACTATAAAATTCGTTTGCCCAATTGATGATTGATATTCATCTTCCACTTTATATCAATAACTTTTTTTTTTCCTGCTTGCCAAGTCTAACAAATTTTTGTGAGTTTTAGCTAGTTGAATTAGTTATAAGGTGTTTTGTCATCAAATAAGAAATCTCGGATTCAAAATCCTGTCTATACCAAAATCAATTAATATTTTTAACCTGCTGATAATAAAAAAACCAAACGTATCTAAAAATAAAAAAATAAGAATAAAAAAGTCCAGCAAACTTTGATATGCATGCTGAATATAGACCCATCAAACCCATTTAGTCCAAATCCAAAATGATGGGGCGATCCGCAGTAGGCAAATAAATTGTAGTTAGTTAGGGCTACTTTTCCATCCAAAATGGGATCAGTGGGCCTTACTAGCTCACATCAAAATGAAGGATGGCCTGAAAGGGCCAACATGTAGGCATTGCTAGGCAATTGTTGGCACCTCTCTCTCTCTCTCTCTCTCTCTCTCGGAAATAAGACTACAGATATTTTATTTAATATAAATCAGTTTGTATAATAGAAAAAAGAAATGAAGGATATTCTTCAAACCACAACTTAGAGTATTCACATCTAATTATACATAATATTTATATTTTGGAACAACAAAAAGTTTTCGTGTCTACTTTAGATAACAACTTTCACAATACACCTTACATTCCGTTTCTCATCTGCAATATATTTTTAAAAATTTTAGGTAAAATGTAGAACGGGTATGAATTAGTTGCAAACTGACCCCTTGTATTATTAATTTTGTATTATTCCTCCAAAGATTTAAGAATTGTTCAAATTGACTCATTTATCTCAAATTATTCATTCCATATTATCCTTTATGTATTTTTATTTATGCATTTTCATTTCGGTTGTTTATGCTGAATTTTTATTTGTTTTTTGAATCATACGAAACTTGTATTTATTTTGTACTAAATAAATTTCATCTCCAATATTATTAGAGTAATACTACATACACAAAAAACTTAACAACATTTTTCACACATGCTAAGTTGGCATGTTTTTATTGGTTCTCATTCAATCCTACGACTGATTTCATTTTTTTACCAACCGCTTACAATTTGCCACATCAACCAAGTGTCAAATTTTTTGTCAAAATATTTATGTTTCAGACTTTCTCATACTATTAACTATGCTTTTACTTTTCGATATCTATATTATCAAACTTAATAACATATTTTTTTAACTATGTGAACAGCCCTGTAATGTGGTTTATCGTCGTCATTTTCATACTTGTGGATGTGTACGGTGAGCAAAGAGTCCTTGATTACTTTTTATTTCTTTTTATCATATTATGTTCCATCTTTATAGTCAAATAACTTAATAAATTATATTCATAAATTAAAACAGGTTCGCATTTCTACCTCTGGGTATCATTTATCCCATTAATTGTAAGTATATTCAAACCTTGTAATGCAGTTTCTCATAGTTGTGACATTTTACAATGTCGTTTAACAGCCGATCGATGTTCATGCATTGTAGACAGTGCTAGCTCTTGGAACCAAACTCGAAGTAATTGTAGCGAAAATGGCTATTGAACTCAAAGATCAGACTCATGTAATCAAAGGAGCACCTATGGTGCAACCCAATGACAATCTCTTCTGGTTCAATCACCCAAAATTTGTCCTAACCCTTTTACATTTTACTTTGTTTATGGTAATATATTCCTCCTCATACTTAAACAAAAAATGTTAATTAATCTTCTTACTCTAGGTAATTGCTAAAATGAATTGACTGACTGTTTTAATTTATCCTTCTTTTTCCAGAATGCATTTGAGATTTCTTTCTTTGCTTGGGTTACGGTATGGCTTCCTTTTGGTCTTATTCTATTTGCATTATATATATATATATATATATAGAGAGAGAGAGAGAGAGAGAGAGTCAAGTAATTGTGCACTCATTTAACTAGTTCATCTTTCTTTTACTTTTCAGTTACAATATGGAATAAAGTCTTGCTACCATGAAAACCTTGAAATTCTCATTATCCGGATGGTATTAGCGTACGTGAATTTCTTTCCCTCTTCTCTTGTTTCCCCAATTAAGTAATTTCTTTATTTTCCCATCACATTTATATGTATCTCCATGCAATTTAATTCAATGAGGTTAAGGACAAAAAAATTTTCATAACTGTTGAGATGATATGTTGTAATAGATCGTGATTGATCAACGTAAAAGTGATATTGCTCTAATTATAATGTATCACGCCACAATTTTAGTGTGAGATTTGTTGTCTTTCTAGCATTAATTATTGATTTAAATTTGTTCACTAAAAGTTGTTTATTTTGAATTCTATCTATAGGGTGATAGTTCAAGTCTTGTGCGGCTACATTACTCTTCCCCTCTATGCTCTTGTAACCCAGGTATTTATACGTGCATCTACGTGTATGAATTCATGCATGCACATTCTTATTAGCTTATATATAAACTGGGCTATCGTTTGCACAGATGGGATCACAATTCAAAAACGCGGCGCTAGAAGATCAAACAGTGCATGTTATGAAGAAATGGTATGCTGAATCGAGGGACAAGAAGAAACGAAAACAAGATCTTTCACAATATGGTTCAGATTATTTGTCTACTCAATCAAGCAGCAAAAAAACCTTTGGTTCCCCCGATTTGTCTTCTCATCATCACCGGGTGCTAACATTCTCTGAGAATGTCACCCATGTTTCTAGCGAAATTGAAATTGTTGAAGAACATCAAGAAATTCACCAAGCCACAGACATGGATAGTTCAAATAATATGGCGCAAATAGAACTGACAGAGGTCACTAAAACTCAAAATTAGGTTTTAAAGAATGAAAGCCAACAAGATCAAGATGATTGCCTATTTAGAGGGTTAATTATAAAGGCAACAATATCTTTTTTGACCAAGTTCAGCTTATGTATGTACTAGCTCATCGATCTGTTAATTATAAATATCCATAAAATAGCGTTGTATACTTAAAAATTTGAAAGTTGGTTACTGTTGTGCAAGGGGCCTTCCATACAAGATTAATTGTGAAAAGTATTATTAGCTTTTCTAAAAATAAAAAGTCTTTAACCAAATGAACAAAGAGAATCTGATTAAAAAAATAAAAAACATGTGTTGTGGGACTGGGATAGCACTTCCACACAAGTTAAGTTGTAAAAATTACTGCGACTTTTAGAAAGATCACTAAATAAATAATAGGAATGAAAAAAATCTAAATGAAACTCTTGTTTGAGATAAAAATGAAAAATCGTTGGCTTTTATTGTTTTATATTGATTATGCCAAAAATCGCCAATGAGTTTCAAAGTCCTCGTATAACCTGCAAAACAGAAACAGAGAAGACCTTACATAGAGTACTAGTATGATACCGGCCAAATGCCCTCCGAAGGTTAAGTTAGAAAGAATTTCTAACAACTCTAGAGTGGCAGAGCTGGGAAAATTACGCGTATTTTGATTCGTAAGGGCTTTGGGGTTTTTATAATAGTGTAAAACTGACCTTCGTTTCTTTGTGGAGAAGATTTTTCCTTGTAAGGAAGATCCTCTTTAATACACATACTTTGCAGGATCCTTTCCTTGTAAGGATTCCTTTGATTAGGGTTGATCGTGAGATACGAGATATTTCCTTACATAGATATTTGTGGGGGTCAAGTTAAGTCAGACTGGACCCGTCGGCCTCTTTAACCCCATTAGTCCCTTCACATCCGTCGGTCACCTGCTCCATTCAAAAATTCTCGTCAGCCTATGGAAATGCCTATCAGGTATTGTGGTGAGGTCGTCGGTTTATGATGCCATCGCTTTCTCCATTCCATATATGCACATGAAGCTGACGGGCTCGTAGAACCGTCAGCTTCCTTGTGTATCACTTTGCAAGAACACCCTTATCACATTTATTCAACCTCAGTGGTTGACACTGCTACAATGGAGTGTAGAATTGACCTCCAAAGGCTCCAACTCACTAATGCTTTTGCAAATGTAAATAAGTAGCCTATAATATAACGACACTTATCTTGATCATTAACGTAGTCTAAGTCAACATAATTAACCAACTGTGTATCTTCAATCTTCTCTCAAGTCTTAAACCCAATTCATCAATTCCCAAAATGTATCTCAAGATTCATTTAGCAAATTGCCAATGATCTTTCCCTGGATCATGTGTATAACGACTAATCATACTAATAGCATGTGAAATGTCAGGTCGAGTACTTTTCATTGTATACATAAATCTACCAATCAAACTCGCATGAGGGACATGAGTCATGCGCTTTTGCTCCTCATTAGTGCACGAGAATAACAAAGAATTAAGCTTAAAGTTAGGGGTACAAATATAGGCTTAGTCTTCCATACAAAAAACCACACCTTCATGTGTGCTTTGATAGAGGGGATTAAAAAAGTAAGGAGAATGGAGAATTGTATCTTTCCTTTATTTTGGGAGGAGAAGATAAATGAAAGAAACATCATACCACTAATATATAAGAAACTACTTTTATTTTTATTTTTATAGTACTTAAAGTTTTATTACAATAATATATTGTATTAACAAATGAATATTAGAATTACATTGGGGAGAAAATTGAAAGCGTGCTTCCATTCCCTATTTTCCTTCATCTTTTCTCTCTAACTTAGGTGGATTAAATTTCCTAGGCCCAAATGGAAAATGTTGCTCATCGTCACTTTCCATTCTCGTTTTCATCCATACCAAATGGATGAAAATCTCAATCTCCCCCCTCCCCCTTTTTTTAGAAAAATGTTATGTTCACAATATTTTCATAACAATAAATCATAAGTAGAAAGTTGTTACGGATTATTATTGGTGACAAAAAAGTAATTTCAGTTATAGCCTTGTAGGTTTAAATTAAAATCAATAACAACTTACCACTTATAATTTGTTGTAAAAATGTTGTAGACATAAAACGTTTTTTTTAATCCTCTCCAAAATCCCAAACTAAACTCATGGAGTCGAGCTAGCCTAAGCATTGCATCTATCAATCATATATGGTAGCATCAGCCCATTAACTAAAGCACAGCCATAGACATTAAAAAAAAAATCATAATTTAATTTCACAACTTCCTAAGGTGATAAGTTGTAGTTGGTTTTACACACACACACACAAAAAAAAACAAAACAAAAAACAAAAAAAAAAAAGTTGTAGTCGGTTCAAAATTACCTTTACATGATTCTATCATTTACACAATTTTTTATGGATCATACTAATGAGTGTCCTTAGGGTATTGGTCAACAATCCAGTTAAAAAAAGTTTTTATGGGAAAAGGAAAAAAAAATTAATATTTTGACATTTTTTTTATTTCCCATAAAAGTGATGTCAAAACTTTCATAAAATGAATTGTTAACCGATGTCCTAAGAGTACTTATTAGCATTTCCCAATTTTTTTTAGGGTAGTATTTTATTATACATGCTCAAATTGCACATAAATCATGACTTGAAGTCACAATTTTCAAGTTGAAAACTAATTTTAAATCACGATTGATGTACAATCTAAGTGTGTATGAGAGTATATATAATAAGGTATATGAACTAATTTTTACCCATTTTACTTTATTTATATCAATCATAACATACCTCCTCAACATTTTTAATAAAATTATAAAGTTTATTGCCTTTATAGACTTGCTGCATTATCTCCCAAAAAAAAAAAAAAGACTTACTGCATTATCTATCAGTCAATTTGGGCCGCATAATCATTCAAATAAGTGGTGCTCCCTATAGACTAATTAGCACTTTTTTTTTAACACTTTTTTCCGTAGACTAATCAAAGATTCCATTTGTCGCATCTGTCTAACTTTAAATCAAAATCAGTGATAGTCTGATAGACGTGCGCACACACACAAAAATTACCAAAATTCGCTCAAAATCTACAAAATGATTGAAATATTCTTAGAACCTTTAATTTGACGAAAATACACTCGAAACATCCAAAATACCTCAAACCTCTATTTTGGTAATTTAAAAGGTTACAGATGTATTTTGGTCATCTTACAGGTTTATGGGTATTTTGGTCACTTTAAAGGTTTCAAGGGTATTTTGGTCATTTTAGATATTTTCTAGGGGTATTTGGTTGTTTTAGAGGTTTAGGGCTATTTTGGTCGATTTATAGGTTTCGGGGTATTTTTGGTAATTTTAGAGGTTTGGGATTATTTTTGGTCATTTCAGAGGTTTTGGGCGTATTTGGTCATTTTACAAGTTTAGGGCGTATTTTGGTCATTTTATAGGTTTAAGGGTATTTCAGACATTTTTCAGGTTTATGGTGTATTTTTTTACCATAATATAGGTTTTAGGGGGGTATTTTGGTAATTTTTTGTTTCGTGGGGTATTTCAGTCAAATCTTAGGTTTCGGTGGTATTTTGGTCATTTTTTAAGTTTCGGGGGTATTTTGGTAATTTTAAGTGGTTTTTGAGCATATTTAGTGAATTTGGGGGTATTTTGGTCATTTTAGAGATTTCATGGGTATTTTGCTAATTTTAGAGATTTTGGTCATTTTAGTGGTTTTTGAGCATAATTAGTGATTTTAGAGATATCAGGGGTATTTTGGCCATTTTAGAGGTTTTATGGGCATTTTGCTCATTTTAGAGATTTTGAGGATATTTTGGTATTTTTAGTGGTTTTTGAGCATATTTGGTGATTTTATAAAAATTGGGTTTGAGTAGGGTATGGATATCCATGGGTAGACAAACTGGGTAACAATTGGGTATGGATACTAATTGGGTAAGGTAATTGGATATCCATGGATAAATTAATTGTATTGGGTATGGGTATACCCTACCCATGGCCGTCCCTAGACTGATAGACATGTGCACACACACAAAAATTGCAAAAGAGATGTAGACGTAACGTTTTTCATATAAATTAAACCCAAAATTTAAATTAACCAAGACAAGTTGCAAGACAATTTGGGGAACACTCACGCACAATGTGCTCCCTAACTTACATACCACGTGTACATCAAAAAAATATGGTAAACACAAAACGACATGACCATTGAATGCCATATGCAAACATCGTACTGCCCAAACGTGATCGCCACATTATACATATATTCGATGGATGAAATCAAGGTTTTAGTTCTCGAAAGAAACATTTTAACATCTTCAAAAAAAAAAAAATCTGCATATATCTCAATATCAATAATAATAAATTTTATGGATTCCAGTTAACTCAACTGATAAATTTCTAATGATTGAATAAGAGTTTTGGAATTCAATCTCTATTTACTCCAAAAAAACCGATTAGTAGATTAAAACCTATCAACCCATATATGGTATATATTGACAAAATATATGTAAAATTGTTGAAAATTTTTAAATTATACTGATTGATTGAAAAAATTCGAAAGAAAAATAACGGAGAATATCAGATTGAGTTATGAGGAGAATCAAGGATTGTATACTATCTCCCCTCCTCGCTTATTGTAATAAAAAAAATTAAAAAAAAAAATAAAGCAAAACAAAACAAACTTGCATGTTAGAATTTTGGAAAGTTAAACCTTTGACATAAGACACAATTTGATAAGGCCACGTTTTTCAAACCAGGCCCAGTTTATATCAAACACCAATAATTCGTGAATGGATCTTATCATGTCCAAGTTCGACAAAACAAAAATTAAAGCTGGAGCCCACTTCTTAAAACGTATCACAAACATATTGGCCCAGTATTGCAAGAGCATAGCTAAATCCTGCTGCCAAACTTGACAAAAAACCGAAAGTCTTCAACTCAGTGCACTTGTTGGCCCACTACGGCCCAAAAACCGTGGATATGGATATACATAATCATTTTCAATTTTTCAATTTTTTTTTTTTTTTAAATTGCCTCAAACGACATGAAAGAAAAGGAAATATATATAGGAATTATATATTTCCAGCAAATAAATAATAAGTATTTTTTATTTTTGGCATTAACTATTTAAAAAAAAAAAAAATCACTTGCTCCCTTTGCCAAGTTGATGAGATTTAGAACATCAGCTTTATAGTATATTCTAGTTAATTCAACTGATAAAGTCTCTGATGATTGAATAAAAGATTTAAGGTTCAATTTCCGCCTACACCAAAAACCGATTAGTATCTTAATCTGATGATAAAGAACTATCATCAAGAATAGACGTCATAGGTTAAAACTCTATCCAAAAAAAAAAAAATCAGCTTTATAAGACAAAAATATATATTGTTATGACAAGCCCCTTAGATCTTGGTTCGAGTGGGTGCGAAGTTATGCTTTGTTAGGTTTCCCTTTTCCATAAAAACAAAAATCATTTTGAGACCCTACCAAATTGTTGTTGTAAGATTATTACGAATTTATGATTATGACCCTATTGACATACCACGATGAAATTTAGTATTTATCAATTGTCAAATATCCCAAAGATGTTATTGTTATGGGTCTAATGGTTGAGGTTGATATTACAACTGCCCCTTTGGCAAGTTGCTAAGAGATATAATTTATATAAAATTATCACTCTCAAATTATCTATAAAAACATAGCCACATGATAGGGGTCAGAGTTTCCTTTGTGTTAGGAATTCAGGGCATCAATTTTTTGGACTTGTAAGTTTTAAGGGGGCAGGCACATTTATTTTGGAGCTTCTAGGTTCCATGTAAGGGAAACAAAAGAATGGTTTGGAAAAACCATGATTGAAATTGGTTTCCTGCAACGCAATATTCATTTCAACAATGACTTTGCTAGTTTTTCCTCACTAGAATGCAAACTGGCCCCTCGAAAACAACACCCCCACCCAAAAAAAAAAAAAAAACTCAAGGGCCTTTGAGAGCACCCACATCAATAGATGTAAAGTCTTACAAAATATAAAAAACACTTCATTTTACACATTTTGACCAAAAAAACACCTACATCATGGGTGTAAAATTGTGAATAAATGCACAAGTGTTACAACAACCGTGGCACGGTTACTGTAACTCTTGCATATAATATTTTACTATTTTTTTCTCTCTCCACCTCACTCTCTCTTTTTCTCTCTAGTTTGACTCTCACCTCGCGCTCTCTTTTCCTCCACTGATCTCTGCTGCTCTCTTAAGTCTCACCACAGCAGTGCCACTGCTGATCACCTCACTCGCCGTTGCTCACGCCAATCGTTGCTGCCTCACCAATCGCCACTGCTTTCACCAATCGTCGTTGCTATCTTTTTTCTCTGTTTGATGGTTTTGGGATTTTGATTAATGGGTTTTGATGGTCCGCTGCTCCATTGCTTTCTTGAGTCTTGCCACAGCCTTGCCACTGTCGATCGCCTCACTCGCTGATTGCCATTGCTATCTTTTTTCTTTGTTTGATGGTTTTGGGATTTTGATCAATGGATTTTGATGGTTTTGATCAGTGGTTTTGATGATTTTGATTAGTGGGTTTTGATGATTTTGATTAGTGGTTTTGGGATTTTGATGGGTGGGTTGATAATGGAGGCTAGCTTGATGATGGTGGTTGGGTGGGTTGATGATGGAGACTGGGTTGATGATCGTCGTTGCTCTCTTTTTCTTTGTTTGATCGTTGATGGTGGCTGGGTATTAAGTCAAGAATGGATAGTTTATTGAATAAATGTGTAGAATAGACAAACTGATGTGAGTGTTTTGTAAATGTTGGTGTAAAATAGAAAAAGCATTTTTTTTTTTTTTTTTTTGGAAAATGGACAGAAATTATGCATCTACTAATGCGGATGCTCTTAGAGTGGTTTCTATGGAGTATGGAATTAAGTTGCATAATTAATTATATATAGGATTTGATTGGACTATTAACATGTGTATATCCTTTCAGCTTAAAGCCCACTTTTCTTGTCTTATGCGATACACATACTTGTACTGCACTCATATGTCTTCTATATAAATGCACTCTTGTACAGTTTAATTCTTGATAAATACAATTCAATTAGTATTTCTATGAATCCACCGTAAAAAAATTAACAAAATTATACCCAAAAAAAAAAAACTATTTAGAGGTCAAGGCCAAAAAAATGTAAAATAGAGTAGGATTTGGCTTATCTCCAGTACTTTTTTAACTGGAGGTCTCCTTTTATTTTAAATATACAATGACAAGTGGTAGTGAGTTTTAATCTCCACGTTTTATTTAGTTAATGAGTGATGTGACAGTTTCTCGTTAAAACCAATAAAAAAAAAATTTCAATTAAAAAAGTACTGGAAGTAAGCCAAATCCAATAGTATACCGTTTACAAAAATGCTCTTACCATACGCGTGTTTCGGTTAGTGCTCGAGGCCCTCAGGACTCAGGATGCTTAAATAAGTTGGGCCGAAGTTGGGCTTTAAGATTTGTATCAAAAAATAAATAAAACAAACAAAAACAAAATGCAAAAATAAAACAGTTCTCTAGCACCAAGTTATTGCTCCAATTTTTTTTTACTTAAATGTTACCGAAAGCAGTAGAACCTCTTTTCATCTCCAAAATTGGGCCTCAGTTAACCCCTTATATTTTCCCCCTCTTTTATAATGGTGTTGTACAATTTTTGAGAAGAGAATATATGAGTTTTGAGTTAATTAAGGAATATTATGAGCCGTGAGACATGGATCGGGTATGGGTCCCTCTCACTCAACCCTTTCCTTATCATAATTTAGCGATAATGAAAGCACTAAAAGCATATCTTAGCCCCAAACCACAAGATCTTTTATCTATAATAATGTTTCTGAGTAAAGTATTGTCCTTAAAAAAATTTTAATGAAATGAATGTGTGTGACCCTAGTTCCCATTTTTTTATTTGGTTGTTGTCAAATTAAAACTTTGTTAAAAGCACTTAGTTATGCCTAAGATACTCCAATTGCAAGTTGGTAAGTTGGCAATCATGGGGATACCATTTGTCCCAAAAATAGGACCCACGGGGTCTATTTTCGGAATTACAGTGGGAATATAGGCTCCTTTTTTAGGCACATAAGCCAAACTAGTTTAGCTTTATTAAGGTAAGCCAGTCCAAGCGTAGTTATATGGGATCGTACATGCAATCTTTAGGGTTAATAATATAGGCACATATAATATAACAACTAATAGTAATAAACTTTGGTGTCACATTATCTAAACCAAAATGAATGTGGTATATTATAAGATTAGTAAATTTACTAAAAGAAATGCAACAAAAGCACACACATTATTATTATTATTATTAGAAAAAAAAATATTATCTCTCACCAACTTTGGACAAGTGTGTGCCAACCAACACTTTTGTGCATGCATGAGTAGCTAGTAGGCTAGTAGGGTCATCATCGTATAAAGCCTTGGGCTTAGGGAGACATGGACATATGAGAAAGGGTACGATGAATGCGGGCGATTAGAAATTAAAGATGAAAGATAAACAAACAAAAACAATGCATCAGACAAACACAAATTTTTGATTAAAGAAAAACAAATAATCAGAGATAGATAGAGAAAGAGAAAAAGAGAAAAATTGAGTTGTGTTTGTCGAGCAGTGATTGGGCGCAGCAGAAAGTAGCCGGCATGAGTCTCGAGGGACATCTCTTTTTTATCTCTCTCTCTTTCTCTCTGCTTCACACACTGTGACTATAGCAGTCTTTTTTATTTAATGGACACACAGAAAGAAACACACAGTTTCTCTCTTCCTCTCTCTTTCTTTATTATTATTTCTTTTTGGGCTGAGAAGTAGTAAAAACATTTTTCATTTTTTTGGATAAATCCTGTGAGAGAAGACCCTTGTATTGGCCTTTAATAAAAGTGAGGTTAATTATATTCAGCGACAAATGTTGGTGTGACATTTCAGTATCTGTGTCATAATGTTAACTAGCTTTCCTTTTGGAAAAAGAAAAGAAGAATTCGCGTATCAAAAAAAAGAAAAGAAAAGAAGAATTCAATCCCCACGTGCACTCAGCAAAGCGTGGACGCTCACTTATTCACTCCTCATCAGAATGGTGAAAAATAAGCAACTTTACGTATCCACTATCCTCTAATAAGTTTCTCACCCAAAAAAAAGAAATGATTCTTTTAGGCTCCGTTTTGGAGTTTATAAAGAAATAGAATAAAATGGAATAGAATGAATTGTGTTTAAGTAAGGAAAAAGAATGGAATAGAATGAAATTAAGTAACCTTGATTGGATGTTTTAAAATAAATGAATAGAAATGAATGAAAATGAATGAAATGTAAGTAATCTTGTTTGGAAGTAATATGGAGGGAATAAAATAAAACTATTTTATGATAATATTACTATTAGACCTCTGTTTTAAAATAAATGGTTGAATATATAAAGGTATTTTAAGAGTTTTAGTAAAAAAATCATTAAATCTAATTCTATTTCCTCTCATTCCTCCCAATTTCGGGAGAAATGAAAATTTGAGGTTTTAAGGGAATAAAAAAGAATGAGTGTTCCCTCCTACCCATTCTATTCCCTCCCACTTAAACTCCCAAATAAGAGAATGAACTTTTCATTCCCTCCATTAAAACTCTCAAAAAAAGGGAAGGGAAGAATATTTTAAAATTATTATTTTCATTCCATTCTATTCCCTCCTCCCAAACGAGGCCTTAGACAAGTGACTAATATCTAGGTAATGAAACTATTATTCATTTAAATTATAAATAAAAAAAATAGGTGAGTGTCGAAATGGATTGATTAGGTTGAGTTTTTCATTACAATCAATCAGCCATTGTTTATTTGTTTTTGTTAATTCTCAATATAATGGGACTTGCTTGATTCTTTTTTAACGAGTGCATTCGAATACCCGTTAACATATTTTATTAAAAATATTAGACTTTTGTTAACACATGTCAAAGTACATTATGGAAAGGGCATAAATTGAGTCCAGTGCACTAGATTCATTGATGATGAACGAAACTTGAGATTGTTTTAACAAGAAAATGTACGAATCTTGAACATATAATCTTGTTTGGTGATAACCTTGAACTCAATTCGTGTTCAAAATAAAATTTAATAAATCAGTCTAAACTTTTAATACTCGACTCATTTACAACTTTAATTTCAAGTTAAGATTCAAATATGTGACATTCCAATAGAAGCCAAGGTAAACTAAATTTAAAAGTTGGGAAAAGGTGATAAAAAGTAAGGGTAATCTTTTTCCCCCTGACCCTCCCTCTTTTTAAGTTGAAATTAAACTGGGAAACCAAAATGTGAAGCTTGAAAATTTCCCATAATTTTTTTAAAAAGCAATACTAAAAAAATTTATTTAAATGTGTTATTAGAAAAATTAATGTCAATAATAATAAGAATATTGATAATTTTAGGTTCACTATATTTTAATTAGTTTCATTAATCTTTGTGAATTAGACGTTAATTAAAAATGGAGAACACATTAATTGATTTTGTGAGGTCTCAATTTGTGGTCCAAACTTATAGTGCAATGGCACAATGAGTCCAAGACAATAAATTTGTAGAGAGTGGGTTGGAAAACTGGGTTTTAGTAGATTCGGACTACAATTATCACAATTTCAAAGATAGTTTGAATGAAATTGCAAAAACAAATGGGAAAAGATTTTCAATCCGAGAAGCTTTACTTTTATGTCAATTGATCTTTTTCACATACAATTGTCGATAAGCTCGTTATCCTCTTTCCTTAGGATTTTTCTGATCCCTTTTTCACAAATGATTCTTTATATTATATAGTTCTCTTTGAATCATCTTAACCCTACACCTGTCGTTCATTTGAGACTTCACTTGAGTATCTGTTCCATCAGACACCCCTTCTGGTTCTCTGTGAGTTGTAATAACCAGAGTTTCACTATTCAAATGTTTTCTCCCCATAAATGCGGCCAAGAAAGTGGTTACAGTGCATTTAATACGGTGACAGCAACTTTTCCTTAGATCTTTTGTGCTTTCCCTCATTCTTTTCAAATCCATAAGACACATCCTCCTCTCTTGAACTTCCTGGAAGGTTCCTCCAGTTGTTAGGATATAAATTTGAGATATGCTAGCCATATCCGAGAGTATTTTCCTCCTCGGACATTCTTCCACGTGCTTCTTATCTACGGGGCCCTATGTTGGGCGTTTACTATTTACTGACAATCTCCTTGGACGTTTTATTGTCCTCGGACAGGCTTATGGCCTAACGTATTATTTTGGGCCCTTACCCCCACAGATTTAATTTTTTGTTTTTTTTTTTTGTTTTTGTTTTAAGGAATAACTTCCTTAAGAAATTGCTTTCAAACACAATGTATTCTCAAACTTATATTTTCACTTTTTCTTTCATATTTTAGTCTTTCCTTAAAAATTTCAAGAGTCTTATATCTAAATGATATTTCCTGTTTTTCTTTATAAAAAAATTCAAAATTCAAAATTCAATTATTCCACCTCCATTATTAATTTATTATAACTATAAAATTATTATTTTTTAGATCTTCCTAGAAATAGAAAAATAATTTCTATTAAACAATAATTTTCACAAGAGTTAAGTTATCAATAAAAACTACCACCTTTAGCAATTATAAAAAACTAGTCGTAAACCCACATGATATGTGAGAATATAATATTATTTTGTAATATGCTAAAATGTATAATTTATTCTCTAAAAATTATTGAAAATAATTTGTTCTCCTTAAAAATTGAACTATTTTAAAAAGTATTATACATTTCTGTTCTATTATTTTGGGTTTTTCTTAATAACTAAATCAAGAAATCAATGAAGAATAAAAAACAAAAAACAATGTCTATACATATCTATACTATATATAATAATAGAAGTTTTGAAAAAAAAAAAAAAAAAAAAACTTTCTTTCTTCTCTTAAAGTTCCTTAGAAATGTCTTTGGCCACTTAAGAAACCTTCATTGTCAAACTCTCAGGTATCTAGGTCAATGATTCTAAACCTTGCAAGATCCAAATTCCACATTTAGCATTATCAAAACCAGATAAAAATTAAACCCCCAATTAATCATGTTTTGAGATTTTCTATTTCCTCATGACCAAACTTTTGAGGTATATTTTTTATTGTCTATTGAACTGTAAGATCAAATTATTATGTGCTACACATAATAAGAAAAAAGTGTGCTAAACATAATAGTTGTCGAAGCCAAATGGAAATTGAGAAATGTTCCACAACAAAAAAGAACCATTGAGTCAAAAAATATGAAAGCAATAATTGGAGTATAATTACAATGTATACTCTATTATTGTTTCAAAACAATCATAGGTAAATACATTAAACTTTGGTTTTCTTTTCTTCCATTTTTTACATTAAGTTAAACAAATGTCAAAGATAAACAAATTGAACAGATAAAACACAAATATAAAATAAAAATTGTACAACATAAATATGAAGTAAGAAGTTGTTGTAGAGATTTCTAATTCTTGAAAACCCTTCTCATAACTGCCAAACCAATCCTAGCCACCCATAGCCCCAAAGTGATCACATTGTCGGCAACCTACAAAAAAGCATATCATCCACAAACTTTAGAAATCCAATGGAAAAACCAAAGTTGGGGGAAAAGAAAAAATAAGAAGGGAAAGAACAAACTTCAAAGGGACTTTCCAAATCTGATGCCACTTTGGCAACTTTTGCAGAGGTAGAAAGAGCAACTGTAAATTTATAATGCTAAAAATAACATAGTTAATCACAGAAGTGGCAATTGAAGGGTTTGAATTTCAAAGCAACGAAATGGTTTTGAAGGGGAAAATGAAGAGTTGAGAATTGGAAGAAGGATAAATCAATGGTGAGTTGGATTTAATGAGTTAAAGAATGTGTAAGGTTGTTCATGGTGAGTTAGATTTAATCAGTTAAAGAATGTGTAAGCTTGCTCATGGTGAGTTGGATTTAATGAGTTAGAGAATGTGTAAAGTTGCACTATTTATTTATATATTAATATTTGTAAGGACCGAATTTGGGATGGACCCAAATTAGAATTGGATTCAACCCAATAAGCCCAAACAATAAATTTATAGAGAGTGGGTGAAAGAACTATTTCTATTTCAGAAGAAAGCTCATGATGATTGCAATATCGAGCGCATTAACTATAAATAAGATAAGAAATAACGGTCCTCGGCCCAATCGGAGGAACTAGGTTATAATATATTTTTTCTTAACACAATTAACAGCATTCAGTAGATTCTTCTCCAGGATTTCTTTTCTCTCTAATTTTTTTTTTCTCCCTCTTCTTTGGCCATATTTTCATGTTATATACTATCATTCTGTTATCATCCCCTCCAAACACATATAGGTTAGATTCTAGGAACTCCTTCTTGTCCCATCCAACTCCTCACAGAACCCTCAACTAGTAGCTGTAAGGCTGCTTAATTATTGTTCAAGTATCACATCCACATTAATGCGGCTAGACTGTTAGGTGGGAGGCATTTAATGTGAAGGTAGCAGCTTTTTGAAGATATTTGTTGCCCCCGTTTGCTCATTCCTTATCCAATGCCCAACTCTCCGTTATGATGCAATTTTGAAGAAAGTCCAGGATGATAAGAAGGCTTAGGTCACCTCGGATCTATATCTCTGAGGTGACTCCCCACCTCAGACATATTTTGGACCATTATATACGATTGTTATCTCTTCCTTTGATTTCTTTCCCATTATGATCTCTAGTGGGCCATCCTCAGATTAGGCCATGGGATCATAGGCCCAATACATACAGTTTCAATAGTACTTTCTAGATGACAGGCCCCCACAATATTGTTTAAAAAATAAAGGAAAAAAAAAAAAGTGACATGGTCGATGATGTGGCTCAACTAGAGCGCAGCAATAATAAATGCTACTTTTAAACTTTTTTTTTTTTTTTTAGAATACTAAATATTTTTAACATACATTCGAGGAGAGAGGAAAATGTTTTTTAAGGATCTACGCTTAAACTTTTAGATATATATAAATGTTGTCACTCTAGAATTATTGTTGTTAGTTGCTACTGATAACAAGAGCAATCAGACACCGAATGTCCATATGTGTAACCCAATTTTCCGAATTAGATATTTCAACAATCATTTTCAACGTCATATTCATTCACATTACTTCCAAACACAAAGAGCAAGAGGATGTATAGCAAAATATCAAAATTCCATGTGGCCATGTTGGGAGGATGACTATCGATTATTGTAAATACGATTGCACGGTAACAAAGTGAGACAAGTACCTTAAAAAAAAAAAAAAAGTGATATAAGAGGGAAGAAGAATATAACACATAGGAAGTGGATTTTTAAACTTCAACACCAATACTCCTTATCAAAAATTTAAAAAAAAAAAAAATTAAGTTTGAAAAAAGTATAATAAAAACTAAAAATTAGTTATGGGTTCCAGTTAATTCAACTAATGATTGAATAAATGATCTGAAATTCAATTTCCACATACATCAAAAATCAATTGATGTCTTACTTAGTATGTTGATAAAAAGCGTAATCATCATAAGCGAACATTATAAAATATGAATATCTTTCATCCCAAAAGGTCATCAAATTTACTCTTAAAAAAAACTCATTTATGTTCACCTAGAAATCTTCTTCACTCCCCATGTAAGATGATTTTTGTGTCAAAATCAATAACTTTTTCCAATAATGCCTATTTAGAGGCTCCAATTTTATTTTATTTTTACATTTTCTTCTTTTGGCCGGGAATCCCAATTCCCAAGTTTGAAATAGACCAGAATAAAATGGGATTTTTTTTAATAGAATACACTATACTCTACCCTTTTTTAAAGCAAGTATACTCCACTTTATGTATAACTAAATTATAAATTGGTATGTCAAGAAAATGAAGTAACCATGACAACTCCATTAATCTCTTATATGTTATGGTTTCAACTGTTTTAGAATATATATATATATATATATATATAATTCTTAGTAATGAAGCTGTGGCTGCCATTTTTTTGTCCATTGCATTTGTCACCGAATTAAGGGTGTCATGTTGCCATCAATATGTATTTGCCACTCATGGCCACGGGCTAAAATTATCCTTTCACTGTAGGCTCTTATTATGAGTTTGTTATATGATAATGGCGTACCAATCCATCATGAACATGAAAGAAAGGGCCATTTCAGCTGTTAATGAAACTTATAACATCTTGGAAAAAAAAAAACGAGATAATGACTTATCATCTTATATTAATTAAAACGGAGCTACTTGTAGATTTTGACTTCCAATACTCTCTACATTTAGTCCATGCCAAAATGGTTCAAAAAGAGGTCACAAATCACAATTACAATATCTTTATGGTAATTTGATAGTTAAGAGAGAAATGATTTAAACCCTAATTGTCTTTATTGAAAACACTAAAAAATATTAATTGAACTACAATGCTCTTAGTGCAATGATATTAGTACAAGAGCCTGGAAAGACACAAATATTAGAATTCATAAAATAGATAAATTATTGCAGCACTATAGTTTACAGTTCAAAGTTCACTAGTCCAATGATTTCACAAAATAAAACAAAAATGAAAGAAATAGTTTTGACAATAATAGAATAATAACTAGCATCTCAAATTTTATCTTGAAAGACATAATCATAGTAGGATTACTACATAGGCAGATAGTGTTTGTTTTTTTCTTAATTTTTTTAAAATAACTTTGAAAAATATGAGAATGTGTTACAGGAAACAATTAACGCTACAAGCATATTACATAAATTTTATACAAAAAATTATCTTGACTAAAAACAAATAAAATAAATGAGTTACTATAATTTATTTAACTGTTTTACATAAATTTTATTTCCTGAATACAAGAAGAAAAAGGTTATTAATAACAAGTACACAAATTATGGGTTTTGAATAAAGAATGTTACCCTCAAGGTCATAGTCAAATACAATGATAGATAGATTGTTAGTAGGTGATGGACCTAGTGGAGGGAGATCAGAAATTGACAAATCAATTATTGGTGCTATGTATTTGCATTTTACTGTAGGACGCTGTATACATCACAGTAGCAGCTCTATGAATTTTTCTTAGGATAGCTATTAAAAAACTTAAATTATACAAAATTTAATAAGGAGATAGCTTGAATTTATCAATGTCACAAAAAAATATACCCCAATACATGAAGTGCTACAATTTCTTTGATTCTTTCTATTAACAAAGACAAAAAGAATCTTGTCAAAAGAAAAAAACAAAGACAAAAAGAATAAAAAAGTATCATGCATGATAATATTTAAGCATTTAGGTGAACATCATTATGCATTTTACATTTTTTTTTTGGGGAGATTTGCATCACTGCTCTAAAGAGAGATAAAAATTTGATATTCTAAAAGTGTGAAGTATGAGAATAACCAACCCAAACAAGAAAATGAAATTTGAAAAAGGGTTGTATTTATTATATACAAATTATTTTACAAAGTTTTACACACAATCCAAAAAAAAAAAACTGAAATCATGGTTTTTGGTGGTGTGTAAAACAGTTGAGAAATGCTAATGTTACAAAAAGTTTTATAACTTTTATCATAACTAGACATGTGGTGAGTTGCGAGTAATGGAGACGTGAATCCCATGAACTCACTAGTTTTTATCCTTCACTCACAATTCGGCACAAGTTGTGACAAAAATTGAAAAACTTTTTGTGACAGTAATCTTTTTCAAAACAGTTTGCACATAACAAGTATTTCTGTTAAAAAAAACAAAAACAAGAACAGAAGTTGACCCGCGGATCAAACCAACCCAAAAGACCTTAGCAATTGCCAATTAACAAGTAACAGCAAAGAATAAATAGAATGCCCATATTTTCCCTGCTCCCCCGCTATAACAGTTGATTGGGGTAAAAGCCTTGTTTTTTAATGGAGGAGTGCCCGTGCACTGCAAATGTCAGTACGAAACATACATGTCAGAATTCATGTAGAGAAAAAGAGGCAAGGATAGTTTAGTAAATTAGAGGATACACCAGAGAGAGAGAGAGAGAGAGAGAGAGAGAGAGAGTAATCTGTGATGTGGTGGAGGGGCCTGGGGGCTATGCAGTGCAGCAGCGCCAAAGGTGCAGGTTACTGTTGTATTGTCGAGCGATGTTACAGATACAACAGTTTTCTTAACAAATTTTACAAAATGTTGAGTTGGTACTTTGTATGTTTCTATTAATTCTCGTAATATTCACCGCTGATACTACTTTATTATTTATCGTTAACAACTTGCTGCCTCGCATTACTGTAAAATTTGTCATGAATGAATTTTGTTGTACCTCTAGGCTTATTTCAGTAATGTCACTGTTGTATGTGCAATGTCTCTCTCTCCCACAGTTTGAGTTTGTCACCCATAAACTTTTCCAATCCACTCGCCCATCCTTCTTTCATGGAGACCCGGGACCCCAGCTACAGGATGGTTTCGGCTTTTTCTATGTATCCTTCTTTTTGGGTACAATTATAACACTCAAAACAGGAAAATGTTTACACCACAAAATTGTACATAATTTTAGCCATAACTCGTCGCGTGGTGATCAATTGTGAGTAGATTCATGTGAGTCCACACCTTTACCACTCATAACTTGTTACACGACGAGTTGTGAACAAATTTTTGTAAAATTATGTGATCCTAGCATTGCTCACCTCCTCAAAACAGCTACATAATTCTTTTTTTTTCTTTTTTTTTTGGTAAAATAATAATCCTCAACCTAGCCCATAATTTGGCTGCTGTGTTATGCTTTACTATTTATGTCATATGAAGAACCTTAACTTTTCCTTTTCAAGAGGCATAAGGAAGTAGCAATTAACCTATATGTTATTGTGTTTAGTTGTGCTGTACTCATTATAATTTAGTTGGGCTCTACATGTAGTCTTTTTGGATACAATTATAACTCCTCAATCCAGCTGCATATTTTTTTCCTAGGACAATAATAAACCTTAAACTATCCCATAAGCTATTCATATAATGTTTTCATGTAAAGTTTGGAAACTTATATATAATTGTTTTCTCGTAAATACCAATCAATAGCATAATTCACGTTACCAACAGTTTCGCAAGACCACACACACTGACACAAAACCATGAGTCATCCTTTTCTGTTCATAATTAAAACTTTAAAATGTATTATTGAAGCAAAAGGTAGTAGAGTAAGACCCTACCTTCTACCACTTTTTGCATGCGAGAGCATATAATGTAAAATTGATGAATCTCATTTTATACATGTTGCATATTGTAAATTATTAAACACTTTTTTTAATAAAAAATTATTAAATACTTTTAGAGTAATATTTCTTTGCCTCTCGTCATAAATTTAATTAATAGAATCCATTATTATGTTACCGTAGTACTAACGAGTGAGCATTGCTCATGGAGTATTGAATAATTAGTTGATATTTATTATAGTTGCAACTCGAACAATTATAAAATAAAAAATAAAAAATAAAAATTGAGAAATAAAAAAATTATTTAATATACTTCTGAAACCATACTTACTCCTTTCACATAAATAGTGAATCTCATCATAAATTTAATTAGCAAAACCTATTACATAAGATGAATGAGTATTACTCCACAGTACTAAACAATTCAAACCATTACAATAACCATTGATTATTCATTAAAATGTTTATAATTTAAGGGAAAAATTTTTTTTCTTTAACCAAAATCTGAATTTTATTTTTTTATAGGAAAATGCTAGAATTACAAACAATTTTATTTTTTTTACAAATGCTAATATGGTGAGTAATTATTGGTTTTATATAAACAATAGGATTTGGTTTTTTTTTTTTTTCGTAAAACACATGTATTCATTTATGTAATGTATTATAAATCTAGTTTAAAACATTAATATTACTATTTTTATATGTGTTCTAATAAGTATTACTGTTTACTAAAAAAATTTTTAAAAAAAAATTTCTACCTTCTTGTTACCTATTATTAATTTTTTAAAAATAAAAAACTAGTGTCTCATCATAAAGTAATCCAACATTCATAAGTGTTTGAAATTTGTTTTATCATAAAGTACTTTATGATAAAACAAATTTCAAACATTTATGAATATTGGATTACTTTTGAATTTTGTATTTGTCTAAAAAAAAAAATGGGAACAAAAGTTTCTTTTTTAATCTATATTTAAAAATTCTACTAACTTTTGTAAAATTAATTAATGAATCATTGTATACATCTTTAAATTTCTTCTGCATAGACATAGCAATGAAACATTGCTGAAGGATTAATATATATATATATATATATATATTTTCTGTTGGCTGAACAAAAACAAAATTAAGAAGGCGCTTGAATTGCACTCCCTTATAAGGTCGAGTAGAAACAGTATCTCCAGAAAAATATAAAGAGCAAAGAGTGATGAGACTTGAGATATAGGAAGAGTGGGACTGCTGCGAGCTCTCTGAGTCACTGAGTCCTAACAACTAACAACACGCCCACGATAGTTGCTGCCAAAAAGTCTCAAGGGTCCCAACTTTTATCATATATATACAATTCTCTCCATTTCTCTTTTGTATCTGTATTGATGAACCACTGTGGCACTGTCTGGTCTGATATCTCAATTCTCAAGCCTCCAGTGAATGCAACATAACTGAAAAAAAGATTATCCATTAACAACAGGACCATTTTCTGCTGGACCATTTACAACTTTTTCTTCGTTGCCTTATATGTACCCTTTCTTTTTTTTCGTATATGTTAAGCGAATACAAACATGGATATCCGTCGAAAACATCAGAAATTGTCAGTTGACTTAAAAGGGTTTTTATTTTTTTGTAAAACGATGCCATAATATTGATTAAACACGAATCATTCTGTTACAAAATAGCTTGATTTTATCAAAGTCTCCTACAATCATACTTGGAGATTGTTGCTAAATGCTAATATATTACCCTTTCTAAAAAAAAATATGTCAAGGCAATAAATAATGTGATTTTTTATATAGGTAAAAAAAAGAGGTTATAAATGTGCTTAGCTTTAAATGAGTTGCTTTATTTCCTTTTCTTGAGGATGGCTAGCCTAATGGTAGCTTGCTATTATTATTAATTGGGGAAATATCTTTTTTGTGTTGTACACTTTGAAGTATTGAATGAAAACCCCCCTTTTGTCTGGGTGGAGGGCCTCACCCACAGTGATAGAAATTATGAATAAAAAAAAAAAGAGAGAAAAAGATAAAGCAAAGGAGAGAGAGGGGTGGGGGAGAGTGTGGGTTCTGTACTGTCTTAGCCTGTCCCCCCCACCCAACACAGTTTCTCTCTCTTAACAGTCTCTCAAGTCCAAAAGCCACTACTCTCACATTGGCTTTTTTTGCCTTTTGCTTCTGTGCTTCCTATGCAATTGTCTATGTCTGCTGCTTCTGCTCCCTCTTCTCAGTACCTGCAAATGGGGGAGGAATCATACTTTGAATTTCTTGTTATTATTTGATACCCACCTCTTTTCTTATCATCTTTTAGCCCTTTGGCTTGGTATCCTTCCAAACATGACTTTCTTGTTGTTTTCTATTCATATGCTTCCACTCCTCTCCTGTTTTAGCTTTGTGGGTACCCCTTAAAAGAAGAAAAAAAACATATGAATTCCTTATTTTGATTTGACCCCATTTCCCAATTTCTTATTAGTTTTGGTTTTGTGGCAGTACCCTTTGCTATGACCACTTGACTACTCTCATCCCCTCCTTTATTTTTTCCTTATTTTTATATTTTATTTTTCATATTCTGGTGGTGTTGGGTTGGCTACTTGGTTGTCTTGTATTGAGCCACACAAGAACCAACTCTGGGTATTCATGGAAATTGATCTGAACCATGCAGTGAGTGAGGTGGAGAAGAATGCATATTGTAATGGGAATTGTGGCAAGGGTGGCTGTGTCTGTTGTCTGTCCTCTTCTACTTCTTCATGTTCTTCAAATTCATCTTCACCTCCCAATGTGTCTTCTTCCATTTATTTGGAGCTCTGGCATGCTTGTGCTGGCCCTCTCACCTCTCTGCCCAAGAAAGGAAATGTGGTTGTCTACTTCCCTCAAGGTCACTTAGAACAAGCTGCCTCAGCCTCTCCTTTCTCACCCATGGAGATGCCAACCTTTGATCTCCAACCACAGATCTTCTGCAGTGTTGTAAATGTCCAACTTCTAGTGAGTTCTGAATTTTTTGCCTTTTTAAGTTTTGATTGAATTGTGTGTGCTTTCTTCTTTGTAAATTTCCTCTAATTTAGCTCACACACAATTTCATATTCCTTTTACTTAGTCATGATGTTTGTTCTCTCTTGAAACAGGCAAACAAGGAGAATGATGAGGTCTACACACAGGTTACTTTGCTTCCTCATCCAGAGGTATGATTCTATTGCTGCTTGGTTTTTAGCAAATACTAGTATTTTATGTCAGTAGAAGTAAAAAAAAAAAAAAAAAATCAATGTTCTAGTGACTTCTTAGATTCTTGTTGCTTTGAAATTAAATTCTCTGTTACAGTACTCCTTTGTTCTAGGAGTGTAAAAAAAAAATGTCACATACAGTGCACAAAGCTCCCACTTTTATGGGGTTTGGGAGAGGTGATATTTTGATGATGATGCCAATTTTGTTTGTTTTGTAGTTGGTGGGAAAGAATTCAGAGGGAAAAGAGCTTGAGGAGTTAGGGGTGGATGAGGAAGGGGGTGGAGGATCACCCACAAAGTCTACTCCCCACATGTTCTGCAAAACACTCACTGCTTCTGATACCAGCACTCATGGAGGCTTCTCTGTTCCTCGTAGAGCTGCTGAAGACTGTTTCCCTCCTTTGGTGTGACTTCAAAGATTTTATATTCTCTCCTTTTTTAAATAGATAATTTAACTGAGTCACTCTGATTAAATTGATTTGTAAAATTGATTGGATTTCCTTTATTGTAGGATTATAAGCAGCAGAGGCCCTCTCAAGAGCTTGTTGCAAAAGACCTGCATGGCGTGAAATGGACGTTTCGACATATTTATAGAGGTAATGCTGATAGAACTCTGTTGAGGTTTAATTGACAGAAACATTGATTGAGTGTGATTTTTCTTTCTTTTCAGGTCAGCCAAGGCGGCATCTGCTCACTACAGGATGGAGTATTTTTGTAAGCCAAAAGAATCTTGTTTCAGGGGATGCTGTGCTCTTTCTAAGGTATATATTCTTATCAAAATTCTAGTGGCATTTGGTCACCACATGGTTGTCAGTACATTTCCTTTCTCATAGGAATGAAGGCATATTTTATCTCACCTTTTCTTAATGAAGAGTATCTATTATACCATAAAATAAAATAAAAAATCTACATATCTCAAAATGTCAGAATTTTTTTTAAAGGACATATCAGAATTTTTCTATTCATGTAGAGAAATAGACAAATTTCATTTGCTACCTAATTGAACTAAACAGAGAACAGACATTTAGGGGGCAAAATTTTCAATGCCATGCCTTCAAAGTAACATGTTCCATTTGGTGTCCACATGTGCCCCAATGTGTCCACCATCTAGTTATATTAACGTCCTCAATCATTTATGATGATCTTTCTAGGGGTGAAAATGGAGAGCTTAGGTTAGGAATTAGAAGAGCTGTTCGACCAAGAAATGGTCTTCCTGATTCAATTATTGGCAATGAGAATTCTTATCCAAAAGTGCTTTCACTAGTGGCCAATGCAATATCCACGAAGAGCAAATTTCATGTTTTCTACAGTCCAAGGTATTACCTACTGGCCATCATCTGCTTATTTTATATAAGAAAATGTACCTTATAAACTATTGTTAAAATTGTTGTCTTCCATAATATGTTTCCTATTAACTTAATTGACAGTCTTGTTTCTCAGGTAACTTTGGTAGTTGATATCAATAGCAAATATGATTGCAGTGGATTTTTTTTCTTACTTAAATCTTCTCTAGCTAAGAATTTAATCTGTTAATTTAGGTCATGTATGTTTTATGTTTCATTGAAGCTTTTGAATTAAGGCCTGAGTTAAGGCTTGTGTGGTTACTAAGATGATGATAGCCTGTAGAGGAAGTCTTAACAAACCAGATGACTGAATTCTTGAGTGTGCTAGTGTATTTTATATTCACCTCATGATCTAAAGGGCAAGATTTAACAAGGGCAATGAAACATAAGTGTGGATTATAAGCGAGGCCAATTTGAACATACATGCTAGAAAGAAATAAAGAAACTGAGAAAGAAAAGGGAAACTGAAGCATGTTCTTTGTTCCTTGTTAAAGCAAAATAACACAAGCACTAGCAACAGAGTGCTGCCAAGAAAATATAACTTATCTTAGTAGGGTGAGAGAGACTTAATGCTTTGAATGAAAGCAACTTAATTGAGATTGTAGAATATGGCTACAAATCACATGTCTTGCCTCCATGAATGTGCAGGCAATTCGTTTATACATTGGTAGTTCATGGATGTTTGACGTTTATGATAAGATGTATGAGTGTACATGAATTGTGGGTGGAATTATTAGAAACTATACAAATGTGAATAGTCCTATATGTTTTTTGCAAAGTCTGCTGATGGGTTTGGGAGCTTCCATCTTTGTACTATGGATCCAACCATATCAGTTTTCTAGGAATCCTCCAATAACACCTCTCAGGGGCTTCTCTCTATCTTACGTTAAATGTGCACAATGATTAAAGGATGACTTGCATTCTCCCACCCTAAACTATAAGGTCAATTGCAATGTCCTCTTTAAACTTTAAATCTCGGCAACCAACCTTCTAGATTATGGGGTCAAGTTGCAATGTCCCTCTGCCTTTAAAGTTTCTCTAATTTCCATTTACCTTCAAATTCACACACTTATCACATTTCACATGATCATGTGGTTTTTTTAAAAATATTTTTATCACATGATAAGCATGTTAAAATTTAGGTTAATATGACTCAAATTAAAAGGATTCTACTAGTGGGGCCATTACAACTAATCACATAGTATAGGGGTTGATTGTTCGAATTTAACTTTTTGAGGGAACATTGCAAATGATCCTATTGTTTAGGATGTGAAAGAGCTTAACCACAATAGTATGATAACCAGGCCCTCAGCATTGGGCAGGTTGCCCCTTGGTTGTGTTATCAAACAGCTCCAAAAGAGTCGAATATGCTGTTTGTTGTAGACCGTGAAGTTGATGTGAGGGCGGAAGAGCATTTGAGTGTGGAATCATGGAAATGCTTAACCTTAGGAGGTTTAAAAGGTTTCAATCATGTAGGAAGCTGGAAAGATCTGTGCTACGACATCCAAAAATTTTATATAATTTTTAATATATAACACATTGAAAATAGAAATCTAGAATTTGTATTACAATATATAAAATTTTAAAAATTTGTATATCTAATTTACATATATTAGATATAAAGAATGAGAAATTAGTCATTGAATAGGAATTCTAAATACCTCTCCATGTGACCTTTATATCAAGCTATAGTTTTCCCCCTTTTCCCCTCTCTTTCCCCCCACTTGAACTCATTATGATAACTCTCTTGTTTTATTTTCTATTTGGGCATTTTGAAGTCTTCCCAAATTGAAAAGCATTAATCACGTGATGTGAAGTAATAGCACTTACTTGCATATATATTGAAAAGGTGTCTGTTTGTTGTCTTACTGATTTTTAGAAACTTTTAAGCATACTTGGTAAAGCATTTGCTTGGAGAGAAATAACTTTGTAACATGTTCTGTTCAATGCTGAACTGCAGGGCAAGTCATGCAGAGTTTGTCATACCCTACCAAAAATATGTCAAAAGCATCACCAATCCAGTGACAATTGGGACAAGATTCAAAATGAGATTTGAAATGGATGATTCACCAGAAAGAAGGTCTTCTTTGATTTCATTTGATTACATGACATGAACAATATTTTTGCCTCATGATGATTCTCTTCTCAGGATGTAATATCAGATTCTGCTTCCTCACAGGTGTAGTGGTGTAGTCACTGGAATAAGTGACATGGATCCCTACAGGTGGCCTAACTCAAAATGGAGATGTTTGATGGTGAGCTTTGTTGTTTTTCTTTAAATATTATCAACTATAGTGAATGTACTTAAGTTTGAGATACCATTGAATTTTACTCGGATGATCTTTTATAGCTCATTTTCTTGATGTAATTTAGTACAAAGTCCCCCACCCCCAAACAAACAAACAAAAAAGTGCTAATAAACACCTTCACATAGAAATTTGACATCAAGATTTAATCACCATTCTGGAATCTAGTAATTACCTTGGGAACCACTCTTTACGTGCAGATTATTGTGCCCATCCAAAATAATTTTTGGTCTAAAATTGAATTAAATATGGATATGATGTCTCAATGACATTTAAATGCATCTGATGAATACACTACACATGCATCTTTTTTGTGTCACGAAATTCATATTGAAAAACAGGAGTTCTCTAATGAACATGACATGACCATTTTAGCATTAATGTCTTCTATAATACACAATAGGTAAGGTGGGACGAGGATATAGCAAGTGATCATCGTGATCGAGTTTCACCGTGGGAGATTGATCCTTCTGTTTCTCTCCCACCCTTGAGCATTCAGTCTTCCCCAAGGCTTAAAAAACTGAGGACAGGTCTGCAGCCAGTCCCACCTGACAACCCTGTAACTGGTACAAATCTTTCCAATGAGCTAGTAAAATTAGCACTTAGTTATTTGTATTTTCCTTCAGCAAAAAAAAAAAAAAAAAGTTATTTGTATTTTCCATTGAGATTGTCTGATTTTTCTTGCAGCAGGAGGGGGTGGGTTTTTGGACTTTGAGGAGTCTGTAAGATCCTCTAAGGTCTTGCAAGGTCAAGAAAATATAGGTTTCATATCACCCTTCTATGGATGTGATACTGTAAACCGTCCACTGGATTTTGAGATGCGATCCCCTGCACATCAAAATCGAGCATCAACTGGGATAGAAAAGTCTAATATTAGTGAGTTTTTGACGGTTCATCCCACCACCTACACAGGCTTTGTGGAATCTGATAGATTTCCAAAGGTCTTGCAAGGTCAAGAAATATGCCCACTGAGATCACTGACAAGAAAATCTGAATTTAATTTAGATGCTTGGAGAAAACCCAGTCCTGGTTGCAATTCTTTCAACATGTATCAAGCATCCAAACCCAATTTCTATCCACTGGAATCAGAGGGCCTTCAAAGCATGTATTTTCATTATAAAGACATCTATAAAGCTGGCTCAGATCCCAGAATGCGCTCTTACGCAAATAACTTAACAAGAGAGAATGTCTCATTCAACCCATCTTCTATTCAGACAGGGGTTATAACAAATGAATTTGGAAAGCCAAATCTACCAAATGAGCATAGGCCAGCAACACACGTGCCTGCTCCTCCCACTTTAGGGACAAATATGAGAAATTCAAAAGATGAAAATTTTAATGGAATTGTGACTGGCTGTAAACTTTTTGGGTTTTCTTTGACTGGGGAAACTCCAAATTCACAAGTTTCTGGTAAGAGGAGTTGCACTAAGGTAAGCTACAATACAAGCAACTTTGGATAGTTACTAGCCTTTTTTACTTCCTTTGCCCACTTATGTTACGTAATATGAGTGAAGGTTCACAAGCAAGGCAGCTTAGTAGGAAGGGCCATTGATCTCTCAAGGCTAAATGGATACGGTGACCTCCTGAGTGAACTAGAACGGCTGTTTAGCATGGAAGGCCTTCTACAAGATCCTGATAAAGGATGGCGGATCTTGTACACTGATAGTGAGAATGATGTAATGGTCGTTGGGGATGACCCATGGCAGTAAGTGTCTCTTGTTAGAAATAACCTTCTGCTATTTGTTATACTTAATAACCAGTTTATTGTGTGATGATAATCAAATTAAACAGATTTATACACTTGGCCACATTTTTGTTGTAAGAAAAAAAAAATGTGTGTGTTTGTGGGGGGGGGGGGGGGGGGGAGGAGAAGAGAGAGTTTGATCTCTCCTCTTACCCCTGAAAATAATTGTAGTAGTAGTAAATGAAAATGAATACTACTATTATTATTGGTAATAACAACAGTGTTCAATGGCCGTGGCTGAATAAGTTGAGATTAATAAGTTCTCACATTATGGTAGAGTACATTTCAGAGAGATGCATATAGGGAAAAAATTTTTAAATACAAGAAAGATGGCATCTGGTGAAGCTATTTTGTTTTTCAGTTGAGTCATATAGTAGTAAAATTATATGATTAAAACATGTAAAAATAAAAACGAAAGAAGCAGTGGAGGGAAACTGGAGGTAGCAAACTTTACAACACAAACTGATGGCACTATGAACCTTGTTTATTGTGGTTCTTTTGGAAAATCTAAGGTATAGATTGCGACTCATTCATGATTTTTGTGGTTGGTTTTTATTTTCTGGTGGCAGCGAGTTCTGTAATGTCGTGTCCAAGATTCATATATATACCCAAGAAGAAGTGGAGAAGATGACCATTGGACTGATCAGCGACGATACTCAGAGCTGTTTGGAACAAGCACCAGTTGTAATGGAAGCCTCGAAGTCTTCATCCGTAGGCCAGCCAGATTCTTCTCCCACAGTAATTAGGGTTTAAGGATTACTGTTGTATTAATAAGTATTATTATATGTTTGATCTGTTTGTGTGTGCTACTTATAAACACCTGCTTCTGGCTACCTATCTCCTTTCTGGTGAATTCTAATTTCAGTGGTTGCTATTATTAATGAAGATATTGAACAATAAATTTGCATGCCTATGCCACAGGGAAGTCCTAAGTTCATTGAACTCTTTCAAACGTTTGGTTTATTCTCATACATACAGAATGTTAGGCAGCCCCGTGGCTGATGCTTTGTTACATATATTAAGGCAGATTGATGTCTTTTACCAACAATTTCTTTAACTTTCTAACCACCTCCTTTGGTTCTCTTAAATAAAGAGCCCTTTTTTATTGGTCAAAATTGTTGGTGATTCATTGATGGCTTTACTCTTTGAACTCTTCTGATAAATTCTCCCTGTAAAAATTTTCATATTTTCTTCTTCTTTTTTTTCTTTTGTTTTTTTGTGTCAATTTTTTGCTTAGTCCGTCCTTTTGACCTAATGAATTCCTTTTTTTTTTTTTTATTGGATGGTTCAATGTAAACCCAATAATGACACTTTTCCCAGGGGGAGGTTTCGGGGTTAAAAGAAGAGTTAAGGTCAAACTAATGTGCTCGAATGTGGAAGATTTAAAGCTTCACAGATGTGGTCAAAACACATTATTTTCACAGAGACGCCGAGGAATTTTCTATGTTATGACAAAAAGATTGAGAACAAAATGTCTAAATCCAACAAAAAGACTAAGTACAAATGTCTCATAAGTTTTCATGGATATATGTTCCTTGATTGCCCTTACGATCCATTCTTTAGGGTTGGAGGCAATGTGTAAAGATCTCTACATCAAGAGATTGAAATCAATTCTATATGGATACAATTTGATTTTTTTATTTATTATTTATTTATAAATTTTATGGATACAATTTGAGTGGTAACAGTTTTAACTTGCCACCAACCAAAGGAAGTCAATTCCGTACTAACACTGGCAATATTTTTTAAACACATACAAATACAAATACAAATAATATGTTTTACCCCACACTATTTTTTTATTAGATGCTAATTTTTTATTAAATACAAATAATACATTATTTTCATATATTCTCTAAGTTTGCAAAATTTTAAGATGATTAAAGATCAATAACTGTGTCATCAATTAAATATTTAAAGTTTAAGATTTTGTAGTTTAAAATTATACATCAAAAATAGGTTTAAGGATCCAGCGGTAAATAAAGTTTGATTGGCGTGAAATTTGATGTGCATGTTAAGAATATTAAGAACATGTAATACAATAGTGAGATTTTCAGATTATTATTCCAAAAAATAGTTATTAGGTGGTGTAATATTACTATATATATATATATATAGTGTTACTAAACCCCAAAACTATACACTGGTATCAACTAGTACTAAAATATATATATATATATATATATATATATATATATATATATATATATATAACCTCCAATACGAAATTGACTCCCTTACCACCAACTACAAGCTTACTTATGTTTCTCCCAGACCTTGATAAAAAATAAAAATAAGGTCAAATTACAAATTATATCTTTTAACTTAAAACATATTTTTAATTCAATTCTATAGTTTCATTTTTTAAATTCCATTCCTTTAACTATATCTTTTTTCTCTCTCTCTTTTTTTTTATTTTTGTCCTTCCATCTAGTTCCATCCAATCTCACTACAAGTTTTATAATATTATTTACTTTTCCAAATCAACGCCATTTTGGTTGAAGCCATTTTGTTTAGGGGTGGCAAAATTGAACACAACCCTCGAACCCGACACGACATAAAACGAAATTAGTAGGTTATAGGTTGAGGCTTAATGAGTTTGTGTCATATTCGGGTTGACACGACTGACCCGTTTAATAAATGGATTGGGTTAGTGTCCATCACATAAAACATGTTTGACCCGTTTAATTAAATGACATTTTACCAATATACCTTTCAAACCCTAGGTATATAAACTTATTAGTTGTTGTAGTTTATTTTCTTTGACATATTATGATTGATTATTTGTGATATTGAGATATATTTTAGTTTTAAATGATTATTAGTGATGCAGTTACTCGTTAGTTTTGAATTTTATATTAAAAATATTTATTTGTTTGGTTTTTCATAATTCATACCAATTTGGTTAATACTAAAATTAGTTTTTTTTTTCTTCATTTTGATAAAATCTAATAGACAAGTCAACACGACTAACCCGTTTAATAAATGGGTTGTGTTAGGATTGAGAAATCCTGACCCATTTAATAAACATATCGGGTTAGGGTTGATCCATATAGTCGAATACCTATGAGTCGACACGACACGAACCCGACACGCAAACACGAATTGCCACCCCTAATTTTGTTTGACATAATGGTACAAATTAGACATAGCCACAAAGGATTACATTGTAAACAAATGCAAGTTGGAGGACTGCTAAATTGAAACTTAACATACTAATTTGGAATCATATCTAAGTTAAAGAAAATGAATATAAATTAGTTTCAACTCCAGCATCTTTGTTTTTAATGAGACATGGCAGGCTAGTTTGAAGTTCATGCCTCAAATTTATCTTATTCAACCAGTGAACCAGAGAATATTCATCTTCATCTAGACTTTTCTTGACGCAAAATTTTATATTTACTGTAAAGAATCTCAAACAGCTTGGGCTGCATGTATGATTCTCCTGGAAGGAACAAGTGACACTGGAGGATGCTTCAGTCCAGCAACTTAAAAAAGAACGCACAACTTCTCTCCTACTGTTCCTTAACGAGTTCACGACCTATAATCATTCGTCTGATCTCACTAGTCCCTGCCCCAATTTCATACAATTTGGCATCTCGAAGCAGACGACCAGTTATATACTCGTTCACGTATCCATTACCACCTAAACATTGTATAGCCTGCAATATTGAATATAAGCAAACTTTTTTTTTTTTAATTGGTAACGCACCCAGTGGGTCTTAAACCCACAACCTTCAATCTCTATCCCATTATTATGAAAGAAGTGTCATTTAAGCTATAACTCATTGGCAATATAAGGATACTATTTTGCAGGAATTGTGCTTGTATGCATGTAGTCTATTCAATGAATGAAATCTCTATTGCTGCTGTAATGCTACTGGTCACAGGTCAAGATAAGGAGGGGCTCTGTTGGATTGGTTGTACAGATTTCTTAGTCGGGGAAAAATAAATAAATTTGCATGAATTCTTATGTGTTACAGGCTTCAGCTAGGGCATTCAAGCAATATGGCCCTACACGAATCAAAGGGATAGAACAGGACCAACTACAGATCTTCAGTATTTGTTGAGTTTATTTTACTAAGGAAAAAATAAATAAATTTGCATGAATTCTTATGTGTTACAGGTTTCAGCTAGGACATTCAAGCAATATGGCCCTACACGAATCAAAGGGGTAGAACAGGCCCAACTACAGATCTTCAGTATTTGTTGAGTTTATTTTACTAAGGATCCTTGCTCATGTTAGCATAGACACATTCTTCTTTGGGAAGGAAGAAAAATCCCCAAGGATCAAGGATTAAGATATGCATCAAGTGAATAAATGCAACCATTATATAAGCATAACAAGAATAAATAAGAACAGAAGTTGTGCAGTGAACTTTCACCTGCAAAGCAACTTGGGTGGCTCTTTCAGCTGCACAAAGTATTACTCCAGCACAATCCTGAAAATTTGTGTTCCGGTTAGTTTATGATTCATTTAGCATCTTATGCTGCTATATGAGAACCTTATAATTTTTCTCTTTCATGAATGAAAAAAAATATATGTGACAGCATTGCCATTGCTCCATAACCATTCATAGAAGCAATAGAAAACAGCAAAACAGAAATTATAACAATATCAAATTGGAGGCAATTCCAAGGGGTGGAGCAGGGGGGGCATCATTCCATGGCAACTTTGCAGTGTTTCTTCAAACTTGATCAAAATCCATTTGCAACAAACATATGAATGGAAAATCAATAGATGACAATATGCAACCATAGCAATATGTAGACACACTTTAATAGCCTCCCTCAGATGCTAGCCTGCCCAATAACTTTGAAATGAATGTGGGCTTTGCAAGTACAAAAGACACAAGGGTTGAGCTTAAAAGGAAAAGGAGCACTAGTACAATCTTGGAGAACAGATTATTCTTCATGATTAAGCTTTTAGAAATGGGCCAATAATGTATAACATCACCACACACTAGCATTCATATTGATGTAGACTAATAGAAATCATAAGTAAAACAAAGAGCAGCCAGTATTTGCAGTCAAAACTTGTCTGCCTTCTTTAATTGTCAATCCAAGGGTAATCCTAAAAGCAAATTTTTTTTTGGGGGGGGCTAATAGCCAAAAAAAATGAGACATTTATTATAGCTTTGATGATTGGAGTGGATTTCAAAAGCTCCAACATTCACCAGCAAAATTCATTTCATTATGGACCCAACTTTACAATATGAATTTGCAATGAACAGGAAAATGCTGGCTAGAAATTCAAATATTGTTAGATGCATTAAAATCTGAAGAATTATACTTGGACCCAAGAAAGAAAAGAAAAGGAAATATCAAAATTTAAAAGGCACCTTAGGATTAGTTTTTCCACTGTCACAGTCTCTTGCAACAGAATACACATAGGACCTGAAAAAAAAAATGATATAGTTAATTTCTGCCACATGAAAGATTAATGACTGTAAATAACAGTGCATCATAAAATCAGAATCCCATGCCTGGAGGACTGTAAAGAAGTATACATGTCGGCAATTTTACCCTGCAATTGTAGGTCAATAATCAACATAAGGGTTAGGATTCATGCACTGAAACAACTACACAACATCAGAATAATCAGTCGTGTCAATAATAATCATGAACCTGTATAAATTGAAATTCCCCAATTGGACGACCAAACTGCTCACGCTGTCGAACATAAGGTAGAACAACATCAAGACATGCCTGCATAATACCCAGAGGCCCAGCTGCCAATACAAGCCGCTCCAAATCAAGCCCTGACATCATGACATAGACTCCTGAAATCAAAGGCAAACATCTTATTAGAGATAAGACTTGGGTAAAGTAAGATAGACTGTCATCATAAATTGCTACAACAAGAACTAGAAACATTTCGGTTACACTATTAATGTGACATAATAACAAAACCATTGGCGATTATTATTCACTTTAACAAGAAGTTCTGATTTTTGGGGGGCGGGGGGGGAGGGGGGACTACTACTTTTTTGGTTAAACTATTAATGTGACATAATAACAAGACCATTGGTGATAATAATTCACTTTAATAAGAAGTTCTGATTTTCCCGCCCCCGCCGGGGGGGGGGGGGGGGGGGGGGTGGTGGAGTTTAGACAACTGCAACTTTGATTAGATGTTCCAAATCAAATTAACCAAAATTACGAGTAATTAGGTTCCCAAACTTTCAAGAGCAATCGGGTTCCTAAATTTATAAGAGTATCCTAAGCATGTGCAACTTGTTGGAACTCACATTAGGCATCCAACATAATTAAAGAAATTTCCTTCCAGTAACAAAATTATGAGATTATGGAATGCAAGACCTTTTCCTTCCTGTCCAAGAACATTTTCTTCAGGAACAAAGCAATTTTCAAAGACAAGCTCACATCTGCTCTGACCATTCCATTGTTAGTAGAAGATAGGGAAAGCAGAGTCAGAATTGGACTTAAACAAAGATATTACATTTAAAGAAAAGTAGAACGTACGTATCACTTCCGCGCATTCCAAGTTTGTCTAATTTCTGGGCAGTACTGAATCTGCAGTTACCAAAAAAAGAACTAACATTTACAAAAACATCATGGATTCAAGATGTTCCTGTTTCAACCTCCTAAGGTAATTTTAATTTTAATTTTTTTTAAATATTCCTATTGTTACTTTATTTTGCTTTTAATCATTTCAAGCAATCTTCATTTTTATTCACATTGGGTGTCAATGAAAAGAAACTATTCCACCTTGTTCAGTAGAATCTATTTAAGAATATTAACATATTCTCAAGATGAATGCCTACCTCCAGAAAATATGTTTATTCTCAATATATATATATATATATATATATGTGTGTGTGTGTGTGTGGTATCTTTCCCAGAACCCTCGTTACTTCCTCTATCAATCAAATCATCATGCAGTTGGCGTAGCCACAGTGCATTGCTCATCTAAACTTGAGGTGGGAGTCACAATCATGTTTTAAACAGTTTTGATCATGAGTATAAAAGTCCCAACGTTTGAAATATTGTCTGGCTCATACTAATGCTATTTGTAACCAGTGCACATGCCATCTATGAAGCCCCATTACCAAAGTTCCCCTCTTGGACTGGCTATAGCTCAACATTAGATAATTGCTCAATTATATTTCCCAATGACATCCAATAAAAAGTTTGACTTGCACACGTGATAAGATAACACTAAATCAACTCTAGTGCAAGTACCCGGGCATTCCCTTTTCGATGATGAATGCTGTGATTCCTTTTGAGCCGGCTGTTGTGTCTGTTTTTGCATAAACAACCTGTCCCAGTTCTACAAATCAGTTGTAAGAAACACATGAATATAAGAAAAGTAATACAGTCTAAAAAGCCAAATTTATAGTTGTATAAGCTATTAAATTCTGTTATCATCCACAATTTTGACCATGCAATAAGGCAAAACAAAATGCCTTTGAGGACAAGAGTTGACTCTTTTCCCTTCAATTTTAATTCAAATAGATTCAAGAAAATTGCAGTTAGAACCTAGATGATGTACGATTATCTATCCACAAACGAAGACAGGTGATTCACTTGCATGCATAAGAATATGGCCCAGAAGCAAATATAATTGGTTAACTCTAAAAAACAGGAAAATTTTCTAGCTTTTTTTTTTTGGGTTAACATTCAAGGGTGCCTTTATCTGTTCAATTGATTAAACCATCTATTTTCAACCTTGGAGTCATTCTCACTGAAAGAAGGGGATTTTGTCCCTGCTGTCAATTATTTAGAGAAGATGATCACACAATCATACAAATAGAATGCTGTCAATTAGAACCCAAAGAAAAAATAAAAAATAAAATAGGAAGCCAACTTCATATTAATCATTATACACTGTACGCTAAAGAAGTTTCTTAGCATTGAGTTCGGAACATTGAAACATTAACCTCACAAGATGGTGGACCTAACATGAACATTACTAGAGAGAAACTAATCACAAGTCACAACACTACAGCATATCTATCATGGAGCAAAAGGTTGCATCTATTTGAATCTCAAATATTAACACCAACCCTAAACTTGTATGCCACTAAGTGGCATCCCTCAGTATATGCTACAGTCCACTGGTGAGGACGTAGAGAGTTGACCACTAGACACAGAAAGTAATGGCTATTCTGTGGCAGAATACTCTCTACAGAGAACTATAGAAAATCTGAAATCCTCTCATGTTCATGAGAAAAGAAATTGAAAGTATAAATTTCAAGATCACACTGTATGTTGGCTAACATGTACCTCATACATAGTAAACTGACATTTATTTTGCCAACATATAGTGAATGGTTTTGCCATTAGATACATTATACAATTAACTAATACTGTGTGATGATAATAACATGCATAACCAGAGGAAAACAATTATAACAAGAATACCAATGTTTGAGCAACTGGGCCATTGGTGCACCACATCTTGTTCCCATTTATGATATAACCCCCATCTACCCGATCAGCCTTGCATTTCATACTAACAACATCAGATCCAGCTGAGAAAAAAAAAAAAAAAAAAAAAACAAATCAGTCAAACTATGAAAAGAAAAGTTACATAGGCCTCAACAACATCTATAAACATAAGACAAAAATGGAGTAATAGTGTAAATAAGTTACCATTAGGTTCACTCATTGCAAGAGCTCCTACATGCTCCCCACTGATAAGCTTCAGAAAAAGAGATTCACAAGGTTAGCAAAAAGAAGTAAATGACAACAGAGCAAATTCATCTAAATATAGGAAGTTGAAGATGGAAGGGGGGGAAATTAGTGTCATGCATTAGAAGAGAGCAAGTAACATTCAATTCAATTCAATTTACTTGGAGGTTCTTCCCCTTTTTCATCACAGTTTAATTCACTCAAATTACCATGATTGGTCAAATTATGACCTTATTATGGATTATACGAAGCATGGAAAGTTTTCATATAAAAAGCCGTTGGTGTTGGCAAACCAGTGGAGATCAATTTATTTAGTTCATTAAAGTATTCAACCATCTCTTTCAACGGATTCATCAAAAACTTGTTTTTTGATGAGCCATTATTTTTTATTGGCAAGTTGCACAAGTACCCCATGGGTTCTAAACCCACAAGCTCACCTGAGACCTCCATCCATTCTTGTGGGAGAAAGAAGTGACATTTGAGGTAAAACTCATTTGCTTGATGAGCCATACTTGAACCAACATAATTTGCTATACTATCCATTGCTATGTTATCATAGATCTTCTTATACTTTACTTACTAGAGCAGTTATCTGAATAAGTAGTATTAGTAACCTAGACCAAGTATTTGTCAGTATTTGTCATCTGAATAAGCCATGGCTGTAAATAATGGGAATAAATAATTTGGAAATAGATCAATAAAGAACCTTTGGCAAGTATTTCTGTTTCTGGGCAGTGTTTCCATTATTCACCTACAAAAAGGAAGGAAAGGGCATTAAGAATAAGTAACATCTAAATATTATTACAAACTGAAAAATAGTTCTCTTTATTACCAATTGATTAATGCAAAGGTTAGAATGGGCACCATAGGAGAGGCCAACAGACCCAGAAGCACGACTTATTTCTTCCATCGCTATACAGTGATACAAGTAACCTAGACCTAGTCCTCCATATTCCTCTACAAGAGAACCAAGAGTTAACTACTGGAAATTCTGAAAACAGGGTGGAACATGATGACAATACATAAAAAATGAACTAAATTGCGGAACCAATTCTTTGTAGTGGGACTAGACTTAGTTCAAGTAGCTTAATGAAGAAAACTTATTTTGGAAATATAAACACTTGGTTCAATTAATCCATATTTTGGAAATAGCAACACTTAGTTTAATTAAATTAATGAGGAAAACTTATTTTGGAAATAGAACCACTTGGTTTAACCCTTATTTTGGAAATAGCAACACTTAGTTTAATTAATTTAATGAAGAAAACTTATATTGGAAATAGAACCACTTGGTTCAATTAATCCATATTTTGAAAATAGAAATGCTTGGTTCAATTAATCCATAATCTTAAACAATAAGAAATAACACAGCCCAAGAGGAGGAAAAAAATTGGTTGCAGATGGATATGGAGATCTTCCATCAAAACACACCCAAACCATAACACAAGGCAGTGAAAACACTTATAGAAGGTGGATTTACCAAATTCTTCTATACATTTAAAACTCTACCTGGTGCTGTAATTCCATGGAGATTGAATTCACCCATGAGTTTCCATAAGTTTATCCCCTGAAATAAGAAAACGAAATACATTCATAGCTTAACTACAGGATAAGTAGAGTTTATAAAAACATGAAAAAAGTATAACTTGTACATACCTGTGGGAAAGAATTCGTTTGATCTATTTTTGATGCATGATGGGCAATGTTCTCTTGAGCAAACTGAGCGACACTTTCTTTGAACTATAAAAATTGCATAGAAATATGTCAAAATGCTATAGGCATTACAGAACCCACTTAGCTAGTAACATATGCTCTTTTTTCTTTTTTGTTTTTTATAGGTAGAAGCATATGCTCTTTGAAGAAAGTTTTTCTAAAAAATAGCTAAAAAAAGATTCTCAAGTTAGATCAAATTCTTCAACAGCTTCGTGTGTTACAAGGAAAAGCTTAGCAAAAACAAACACATAAGTGCCTCTTCTTTCATATCAACATGAAACTAAGTTAAAATGTTTTTACAATTTTTATTGGAGCCTAAACACAAAGCGCAAGCACACACCTAATTGAATTAAAGTGCATATTTGAATCAAATATTGTAGTATCTTATAACCTCTAATAGAAATATTCATGACATATAATAAAAAAAATTAAAAAATTAAAAAAAAAAAAAAATTGATATCTTTCCCATTTGCAATTGTATAATGTTTGTAAGTTCAAATTTTATTTAAGTTATTTCAATTTCTTAAAAAAATTTATATAGTAAACTGAAAAAAATTATCAATGAACAGTATTTTAATAAACTAGTCATAAAAAGTTTAAACATAACATTTTATATAATTCTCCTGTACTTTATAAAAATACACAACCATGATCAAAACATCAAATTAAGAATATGGTTCAATCAACATATATCTAAAAGGCTTTTGACATGTGATCAAAGAAACTGCTTTTGTAATACAACACCTCAAGAATAGCGTATGTATAATAAATCAACGGTCCATGTCATTTCCTTCAAGATTAATCAATTCGTTAGATTAACAACACGCTGATTTGAAATCAACAAAGAACGTAGCACTATCATTATTACCTAATACTAATCAAACAAATTAGATTCATAACACAGTTTTGCCAAACAAATCACAAACACGCACGCACACACAAAAATAAACGAGAAATAGACCTTATATTCACCAAGAATTTAAAAGGCAATCCCATCCTTTTATGAGCTGATACTTTGGAACGCACAAACATAAACAGAAACACACACACACACACACACACACACACAGACATACATACATACATACATACATACATACATATATACATGCATACATATACTGAGAGAGTGAGAGAGAGACCTGTATCTGCGTATCATCGAAGAGCAGAGCGGTAGAAAAGTGTCTCTTCCTTGTGAAAATACTGGCACATACAGACCTCGCTGCAATAAACCTTTGCATCGCTACGCTATCTAATTTTTGGTTTTGGAGTTCAAAAGAGAAAGAAAAGTAGAAGGAAAAGCAAATGGATTAATTGAAAGAAGCGGAAGGAGAAAGAAGAAAGATACAGAGTAAGGAACCCCTTAACTTATGGGCAATAGCAGTGTATATATATATATATATATTTTTTTTTTGATAGAGCAGTACAATTTTTTTTTTTTGATAACACACATACATACAACAACTTGCCAATTGGAAGCTAGTATAAATTTTAAATATACCTTGTCTGTCATATCCAAATATGGTAGTTGTACTTATCTAAGGGTGTCTATAAGGTACAGCCGAGCTCATATGAAACCTCTGAGATCGCTTCAATGTCAATGCCTTATATGGTTATATTATTGGTTAAAACTTAAAGCTAATGATGTGATTTTTTATAGGCCATAAAAAAAAAATGATGTGATTTATATAGGCGGTCTAGATTTTTATTTTATGCGACAAGTTGATATGATTTGAGAGATGTTTCTTTAAGTTCACTGGACTTGGCACAGGTGATAATTACTAAAGAGGAGTGGAGTAAGGGACTAAACTAGTGTATAGTGTATACGAGTGAAAGTCGCCGGCTGGACCACTGACGTGTATATGAGAGAAATTATTTGCTCCTCCCGACCACTAACATGGTCCTCTCAGGTCCCAACACCCAATAAAAAAAAGGTCACTCTAAACACTCAATTTTACAACTTACATTTAACCAATCGGTAGATCTTCAAATTTGTGATACAAAACAGATTTTGATGTTCTAACGATCATAATAGTATGTTATGGGTTTTGATCGGACCACATGATTAAAAGTTATCATACAAACAATTTTCAATGATTATGGCTCGCCTACACGATGGGCCTGATCACGTCCTATTTTAAACACTTAATTTTGATTGGTTCTCACAAGAATTAATTTAAAATTAATTAAGTGTGATTTTTTATTGGATTTCATTTTTTTTATTTTTTTTTAATGAAATAATAAAAAATATTTTTCTTTATGGCATCTTATATGCTCTTTTAAAAAAATTCTAGAGATATCATCCATGAAAAATTAAAAAAAAAAAATATAGAAAAATGCTCAGAAAACGTCATTATCTTCAGCAGCAATTTGAATCGCATTTTTGGCCTGGAAAACATTGAAATTTGGATTTCTCTATTTCTATTAAAGTTATAGAAAATTGAATTTCCTTTCAAAAAAACATCAATTCCGAATCAATTGGAATTTTTAGCAGTAAGTTATGGCCAAAATACGAAACAGATGCAGAAGATAACACAAACTCAGCATTATCTTCAATTTTCTCTCAAAATTTCAAATGGGGATCAACAATAAATCTGTTCAAGCCTATCTAATAGACTTATCGTTTCCCTTTGCTTCAGAAGAAAGATTTTTGAAAAATAAATTGGATAAAGAAACAGATACATCCTATGAAAAAATTCAAAAAATGCTCAAAAGACGTTACTATTTTCAGCAGCAATTTGAAACACATTTTTGGCATGGATAACGTTGAAATTTGGCTTTCTTTATTTCTGAAAAAGTTGTAGATAATTGAATTTCCTTTTAAAAATAACCCATCTTGAATCAATTGGAATTTCGAGCTGAAAATTAGAGCTAAAATACGAAGCAGGTGCAGCATCATTTCAAAATTTGAATGGAGATCAACACCAAATCCGTTCCAGCTCATTTAAGCAGGCTATCTCCTCCTTTAGCTTCAGAAGAAAGCTAATAACTTAGCTTTAAAGCTAAGCCATCCCTTCCCCTATAAATAGAGAAGACCTCTTCCATTTTCTGGACACCGAATCCCATCTGGAGAGCTAGTGAGAAAGCAGAAAAGAAAAACTGTTGTGCAACCATTGTTCCTACTTTGGCTGTAGTTTAGTATTTCCTTGCTTTCTCCCTAACCCTTTAAGTGATCACTTCCCCCTTTTTTATACATGCTAGAATAAATGCTTACAAATTATTATTCACTTCTTTTATGCTATACTTGGATGAACATGCCTATATGTCTTATTGATTTTCTCTTACATGCTTAGATAAACATTTCTAGGTAATACACAATTTTCTCTTGAATGCTTAGGTGAACACTTCTAGGTTAATACACAATTTTCTCCTGAATGCTTAGATGAACACTTCTAGGTTAAAGCACAAATTTCTCTTGAATACTTAGATGAACATGTCTAGGTAGTTATTTTACTTTTTTAAAATGCTTGAACAAACATGTCAAAGTATTTTGATTTTCTCTAGATAAACATGTCTAAGGGATTTTTTTTTGCTTCTTTTCATAATTGCTTGGATGATCAAATATGCTAAAATGTTTTATTTTTATTTGTTTCTTTATGAAATTATGTTGATGACAAATAACGTGACAACTTTGTTTTTCCTTCACATGCTTAGATGAACATGTCTAGGCTAGGAATTCTTTGTTTATATTGATCTCTTGGATGAACATGCCATTACCTTCATTCTTTTTTTTTACATTAAAATTGTTATCTAACAAGTTTCATTTTTTGTTTCTCTTTATGTCAAATTCCCCTAACACATATTTGTTTACAATTCTTGCAAATTACATGTTTATATGACATATTCTTTGTATTTGTTTGACATAACATGACATTGGCCACCTTAACCTAGGAGACCGGTTTTACCGGGCGAGAGATGGGTGCTTAATCCCTTCCTATCTCGTAAATTAGCTTCCGAACCAAGATCAAAGATTCTAGACTATGCTCTTGTATATACAATTTTACATTTTTTAGAATATAACTAGGAAATAAAGCAATGTAATTTACTTTTCTTAAATTGTATCTAGGACAAAAAAGCATTGTAATTTTTTGTTACAAAATTTGATGTAAATTGTCATATACATTAATGCAACAGAAGTATTTTTTATTGAAGGTTTTCTTATTTTTCCTTTTAAATTAAATAAGTGGCAACTCCATGTAAAACCCTCAATCTAGGGGGGAGTACATTTTACAGCCACGTAACCATCTTCTCTTACCCAGCTCCACATCACCCTTACCCATTAACTTAACTATAATTAAAAAATCAAACCAAGGTTAACAAGCATCTCTACTTACCCAACCGGAAAGCCAAAATCAAAATTTTTCTCAAACACTGAAACACATCTGCCTCTTTCTTTCTCTCTCCCTGCTCTATTTCCCCAATATCTCGACGCCTTAGACCAAAGACACGATCCATCAAACAAAGGTACCCTTTCAAAAACCCAGTGTTGAAACCCGACACATAAATTACCGATACCGACATTTCTCGAAACGTATCGATTTCTAAATCAACGGCGGTGATGACGCACTCACCTCCGCCGCAAAGCTTGAATACCCAATGGAGAGCGTCGTTGAGATGAGTCCCACATAAGAGTGGGTCCTCCTATACCTTAGTCGGCTTCTCGTAGTGAAAGCCCTCGACCAATTTCCATTCAGCGAAAATACGGCCACGAGAGGCGTGTTGACGGCCTTGACGAGCTTGTAATCGTCGATAGAGGGAGCGTAACTGAACCCATATGCCAAAATAGCGTGATCGAACCCATAAGGAGTCGGGGCATCAGGCATTCGGGCAGACTCGTGGGTAGCCGGGTTGAAAACGAAGGTGTTGGATTGAGGCTTAAGGCCAAAATACAAGATTTTGTGATACAAGGCCAAAGCACGTGCTAAGGCAATGGTGTGCATTAAGGTGTGTTGGGTGATGCACAACTGTGTGCATTGAGGTGTGCATTGGGGTGCGTGGGCTGCTACTGTGTTGTACCAAGGAGTTGAGCAGTTAGTTGGGATGGTCAGGGGTAGTTAGTTAGTTAGGCTGCTGTGTTTTGGTATGGTTGTTTAAATTTGGAGTTGTAATTGCTCTTTAGAAGCTCAATTGTCCTAGCATTAGTTTGTATGTTAGGCTATATTAGCTATGTTAGCTTGTAGTTAGTGTATTTGCAAATAATTTTTGTGATTACAAATAAGGTTGATCTTTGTTTTTGGTGTTTGGATCTCATTGTAAATTTTGTTCATTTTGGCAATAAAATTTCTCAATTGTTAGGCAACTTGTTGTTGAGTTTGAGCTTGTTCGATTAGTGCCTCTCTCATTGAGTATCAGAGCAAATTATTGGTAATGTTGTTAAAATGGCAATTTCTCAATTTTGTTTTGATGGATGAACTCTTCAAAAAAATAAGGTGCCGATTCATCTTTTTTGATACCATTCAAAGGGAGATATACACAAAAGTTATACAAATGCTGGGTTGTACCAACATATTTTGTCTTATGTCATGAAGCCAACCTTATAATCCCTACCAAAACAGCACATTCAATACACTTAAATACAACAACATTCACTATTATATCTGTTACAAGAAAGTGGCACAAGGCTATGGTTATATGTCTACTCTAGAAGAAGGAAAACAAAAAGAAGGAATACTTTACAATGCCAACCAAAATAGCACATTAGAATGAAGAAAGATAATTGAACAAACAATTGAAAACTTCTTACAAAGGCATAGCTATTAGACAGGTCCACACCATAACTTCTTACCATTTTCTCATTCATCAAATCAAATATATACAATTACAATCAATCCTCATGGGCTATCAGTAACCAACTACCTCCTCTCTTAACTAACTCCACGTCATCAACACTATCTACTAACTAACAGACTTAACTAAACAACACCTCAGGTTACATTACAACTAAGCACAAATTAAGCACCATATAATTAGTTACAACTAAGCACACACCAAACACCATATAATCATTATCCTAACAACAGTATCCTAACACTATACAATTTTTTACTAGAGGATGAGAAGGCATAACAAAAGAAAATATACAAAAGTGAATGTAATCTAACATTTCCTATAAATAGGCCTATTTTCATTGCCTTCGAAATACAAAAATAACTACTGCAGCTTTCACTCCTCTAATCATTGGTTACTTGATTAATCTTCCAACTTGAGAACTTGTCAAAAATCTTCCAAGTTGAATACTCATACGATAACTTCTAAGTCAAATCATTTTTGTCTAGGATTTAGTTGTGTAAAACCATTTGAGAAAGAATTCTGCGCAAATAGAGATGGACATTTTTCAGTTATTAGTAACAAGGTGATAACTGTTGATACAAATAAATAAACATAACTAATGAAGAATAAAAAATAGAAACAACAAGTATTTTACTTGACTTAGATGATTCAAGAAATCATTACTTTGAAGCATACTCATGAAGTTGAAATTTGGAGAAGCACTGCTCCAATAGGAAAAGGGGTTCTACGTTCAAATTAACTCAAGCTTAAATGTTAGATATTTTTTTAAATGAACATTCAATTACACAAATCAATAATTTATTTATTTTTATTTACTTTTACTTGATTTGGATGTTGAAAATGACTTGGACTAATGGTAGTTGGCATGGCTAGAGGAAGGAATACCCATCAAATATTATAAGAGATTAATATGGCATCATTAAAAAAACAAATAAATAAAGAAGATGATGCAAGGGGCTTAGATCATACTTGATTATTATAACTCTCCTCCATGGGTACACTAGATGGGTGCTTTGGCTGGCAAAGACTTGTACATTGTGGAGCATAGGTTGAGTTTTGTGAATTAATGACAACTGTTCTAAAGGCATATAGTTTCATAGGACAATTCTTATTGATAAAACTAGTAATATTGTTATTTTCATTGGACTTGTGTGCTGCATATGGTACATGAATGACAAATATTCCAAATGCAATATAGACAAGGTAACATATATAAGAAAACTTGATAAATGCATACAACATACTCTCAAAACATCCAAAAGTTGCTAAAAATAAATCTGTTTTCCTCCATCTCGTTAAAATTTGAAAGTCAAAGAAACCTCCAAAGCACATCTCTGCTTCAGCTATTCATCAGAACACTGGAAAGAGATATCTGTAAAGTAACTATCTATCTTCAATTCATTATTCTCATTAGCAGCCCATCTTGATTCATGTTCCTACAAACGTAGCATTGTCTTGAGTCTTTCTGGTCCAAGTTATAGTGAGAACTTTGATGTCACTACTACAAGACCTCATCTTGAATAGACTAACTACAAGATAACCCTCCCTAGAAACCAGTGATAACAAGCCTAAGTAACCGACAGATATCTCACCAAACTACCCCCTTATAACTTGTTCTATTTGGGTAAGTTTTTGAGATGATTTATTCTCTATAAATAGTCCAGCTCTAATTTTCTCGTGCATAGGCACATTAACCATGTATACCCTTCCAAGCAAGTAGCTTTAAAAAAATCTTAAGTTTCTAATAAATTTACTCGACTAACCAAACAAACTGGTTTTTGGCAAACAATCACCCTAATAAAAATGAAATGGCAGGTGTCTTACAAGTTATTGTCTTCAATAATTTCATCAAAGTGGATTAAAAAAAAACACCCTACTTAACTACATTCATTCCCTTACTCGGTTTCTAACATCCTCCAAATGTGTCAATTGAAAGTCCTCCATATAAAATTATTTGGAAAAGAATCAATACCTTTAGGGGCATGGCTAGAGCTTGTTGGAAGTCCTCTTGTTGATAATTGTTCTAAAAAAAGGAGCCACACTACTAACATATTTTTTTTTTCAATATAAAATTTAAAGAAAAGAACAAAGACTTACTTAATCTTGTAACATCTTTTAATGACTTCCTTTTACGCTTCTCCAAGTTGCTTTTGAGTCTTGCATTTGTGACTCCTTTCGGTCGCACACAGAGGGATCTAATATTGGCAAACTATTAAGAGAGCAATCTGTCTTCTCAACATCATCAAAGACATTATTAGCAATAATCATGTTCTCTTTTTCATCACCATCTCTAGCCGCATTTAATTGCTTCATATCGTTTTCAACTAATTCTATCATCTCTCTTACTTTTCTTTGGCACATTTCAGTATGTCGAGTTGTAGCTGCACTTTTTGTGAAAATTTCATAAACCGAGCGCATTAATTCGTTATGGCGTGAAGTCACCGACAACTCATCATTTGCACTTGCTAGTTTTACATGATCACATAAAACACTATCTTTCTTTGCATCTTTTGTCCATCTTTTCAAAATATACTGAATAGGCAGCTCTGTGACATTTTTCATAATAAGTATTCCCAAAGCATGTCGACAAAGTAACCCCAATGTTTCAAACAATTTACAATTACATGTCACAACATTATTCGAGGAGTTTAATTGGACAACACGAACCCTATGACCACCTCCTTCGATAACTTCATAGGTAAAAGACTTTCTATCAGAATACACATCTTGGTGTGTGACCCCCAAGTTAGAAGCAATTTCTAACTCAAATCTTTTGAAAAATGTACAGGTATAAACAGATAATGCATGTTCCAAAAGTCTACAATTCTTGACTATTTGAGGAGATGAACCTTGTTTGCAACGAAAATCTTCTTCTAACTCTTCTACCCGCATATTTTTTGAAGCTTTCTCATACTCGTGTACAAATTCCGTTAGCCTCATTGTTTTGCACACCATATGTTGAAAAACATTATTTACACTCTCACTCCTTGATGAAGCTTTCATTCTTGCAGAGAAAATGTTATGACTAAAAACTGAACACCACCTTTCCCAATTTTCATACAAAGTGTTAAGCCACTTATTGCCCACCAAATTGTAATCTCTAAGTAAGGCATCCCAAGAAGACTCAAACTCTAATTCAGTCTCACAATTATAAAGAATCTTATTGAATCTACTCTTGAATTCAGGAATCCCATAATGCCTTGGTAAATTTTCTGCAGCATTTTTTGAGATATGCCATAAGCACAAGCGATGACATGTATCAGGAAACACAACTCTTATAGCATTCATCATTGCTTGACATTGGTCAGTAAAAATTGTCTTTGGTTTTTGATTTCCCATTGATTCTAAGAATGTTTCAAACAACCAAGTAAAAGAAACAGTTGTTTCATCCAATAAAAATGCACAGCCAAAAAAGTACATTCTTCCAATGATGGTTGACACCTACAAATGGGGCACATATCATATTATACTTGTTAGTTCGATATGTAGTGTCAAAACATATAACATCCCCAAAAGAGTTATAATCAATCCTTGATCTGCCATCTCTCCAAAAGAAATTTGTCATTTGATTTTTTTGATCAACTTGAATTGCATAAAAAAACGTAGGATCTTCTGCTTGCTTCTGTTTAAAGTGGTTTACTAAACTTTGAGCATCTCCAGCCTCAACATTGATTAACTTCTGCTTGTTCACCACATTATATCAATCTCGTTTTATAAATCCAACATTTTCAAACCCTCCAGCTTCCTCAACTAAATAGGAATATGCACTTATTGTTCTTATACCCGCTTCCTTGCAAGTTTTTATAACACCTAACTGAGCGTCAGTTATTTTTCAATTCGACCTTAGAAATGGCCTTTCTTCTGGCTTTGCAAGCTCATGATTATGAGTAGGATTGAAGTGAGTAACCTTCCACTCACCATTTGTCACTGTAAATCAGATACTAGCTTCACAACCGGTCCTAGTTTGTAATTTTTTGAACTTCTTATCATCCAAATTGTCACTATCTCGTGGGAATCCTTCTTTTGAACACACATAATCTCGTTGTCTTACAACATTTTTTGCATATCTGATTTTTTCTTTTCAAACATTGAACCCAATTCGAATGGCATAGTCATTGTACAATTTATATGCTTCATCCTCACTATGCACCACCATTCCAAGCAAAGTTTCAATATCTTCAACACCTTCCTCATTGACTCTAATATCTGTGATTAAAAACGCCACAACATTCAAATGCATCAGCAACAACAACAATCAAATGCAAAAAAAAAATAAAAAAAAAAATAAAAACAGAGGAACCTAGCAACGTTATAATACTAAACTTAAGGTCTCAATTAAAGACTCATTCTAAAATAAAAGACCTGCAATCTAGAGTTAAAAACAAGGGCTCATAGTAAAGAAAACTAAATAGAAAGAAAATAAAAATAAAAATTTCATTCTTTTAAAACTTTTTTATCTTGGGCTTTTTATCAAACATGTAGAAGGCACTGTATTATAAATTACATAGAGATAGAACAGAACAAGAAAATAAGACTTTGAAGAGTGAAATGAGACTTTATAACATACCTTGATCAGCCATGGTTAGTTGCGATGGTGAGCATTGGATTCCAGCAACCACTTCAGTCATGGGGGAAAAGAGGGAAACAAGCTAGAAAAAGTTAGACCCAAGAACAAAGATAGTTCAAAATCTCATAGAGCTTGTTCTTCAATGATGTAGGGAGGTGGAGAGTAGAGAGTTGGGCGGTGAGCAAATAATTTGGGTTTTAGAATTTTTGGTGAAGCGACAAATAAGCTGGGCAATGAAGCAGGATTAGAGAAGTGAAAGTGTATTTCAAGTTTTGTTATTTTAATCTCATAGAGCTTGTTCTTCAATGATGCAGGGAGGTGGAGAGAAGAGAGCTAGGCGGTGAGCAAATAATTTGAGTTTTAGAATTTTTGGTGAAGCGGCAAATAGGCTGGGCGGTGAAGCCGGATTAGAGAAGTGACTAGTGTATTTCAAAGTTTTGTTATTTTAAAAGGCTGAAGTAGTATTGCACAGGTGTGTTGCTGACTCATCTTTTCTTTTAATACATGGCTTCTTTTTATTGGTCCATATCAGCAGGAGGACCACGTCAGTGGTCCACCCGGGAGGAGCAAATAATTTCTCCTTGATTAGGCTTACATGTGCTAATGAGTCAATAGTCCTATCCTTCCTCTTTTTTATTTTAAATACCATACAACTTTTTTAATGAACAAATATTATTCAATTCTAAACTATGGGATCCAATTTGTGATGATTTTCAATTTTCATTACTCAAACTCAATTTTTTGAGTTCTGAGTTATGAAAACTGAAAACAAAAATTTAACTAAACAATACAACCAAATGTGGGATCCACAAAAAGTGAGTAATGAGTGATGAAAACTACCTAAACTTTTTTATATCATATGATTCATATCCTCCTCTCTATCACAACAATACAAGAGAATACAATTTGCATAATTAGCCCCCCAAAAAAAAAAAAAAAAAAACAATTTGCATAATGCATCCCACTCTAGTGATTGTAGCAAAATTTTTTTTTTTACTTCTTTCTTGAGATTTTTATTTATATCATAATGTGTGAGTCAGATTTTATGAGGTTGATAAATTCATAAAAATTATGACAATCACAATTAATTTTGTTATATACGAGTGCTGAGTTCACAATGGGAGAGATAAAAGAATAAAATCAAAATCCTAAATAATTTATAAGAGTGGAGGATGGGACCATCGATGTGTATTAAAAAGGTTGAATTGTCGAGAATACACAATATCATAGATAAATGAATACAATGTTTCTCTCTCTCTCTCTCTCTCTCTCTCTCTCTCTCTCTCAAAAAAAAAAAAAAACTTTAATTGTATAATAATAGAATATTGTATTGGGTACAAATCCGAGGCCCAAAAGATGATTGGGCATGGATCAAGGCCCACTACAATTAATTTGTAAAGATGGGTTTAAGGACCAACACTTGGACTCCTGAATGGTAGACTATGTTAAAAAAGAAAGAAAAAGAAAGATTGGGTTTAAATAGGTTTATTAAGGGTATAAAGTTAAATTTATCTTCCTCGGAATAGCTGATGAACCTTTTACACTTGATGGATTACAAAGATAAGTATTTTTTTTCTAATATTGGGGATTACGTTCAAAAAGAAAGTAAAGATAGAAAGATTGGGTTTAAACAGGTTTATTAAGGGTAAAAAGTTAAATTTATCTTCCTTAGAATGGTTGATAAGCCTTTTACACTTGATGGATTACAAAGATAAGTATTTTTTTTTTTCTAATATTGGGGATCTCTTCTCTTTTATAGGGCTCATGCTCTGATCCTAACCTTCTACAAGAAGGGTAGTTGATCCTCCTTTAGGATACTTGTCTTATCCTTCCTTTTAAAGCTTACAGGTTGTGCTGATGCTATTTAGGTGTCATTCAGTCATTAATACAGCTGACATGGTTGGTGTAGTGCATTCAATGCGGAGGTGATAAATGTTTTTTTGGAAAGTTTCCCTCCATCCTTATCCACACTGGCCACTATTATCTTCCTCAGAATGTATGCCCTAGCCATATGTAGTTTTCATCTTGATTTCCTCATTCGAGCACCTTCCTCGAACCAAAAGTCTCTTTGGCAAAAAGCCTATTTCTCAGTCCATTTAGGTCTACATGGGTTATATAGAACTATTAGGCTTTCAAAAGGTTATAAAATTTTGAATTATTACTTATATTGTTTAACTTATTCGGTCAATATTTCACCCTTATAAGTGAACAATCGTTCTATATGAGGTGTAGCTTGATGGTAGAAGTTTTTGTCCCAACATTTAGAGAAGAGCGGTTCGAGCAATAACCTGGTAAGGCTCGTGTGATACACGTAGTATTATATATTGTCGTCAAGTGGCATGAGGTCGATGAACCCACACCGGAGATCCTTCTTTTTTTTATTCAGCCAAAAAAAAAAAAAAAAAAAAAGGAAGGTGAACAGTCGTCACTCGTCCCATCAAAATTTTGGTTAAAAAAAATTTTTGGTGACGAGTACCCGTTGTTCCAAAAAGTCGCCTTAATATCTCGAAATACCGCCTTAGAAAAGTTGTTAGGCATTCGTTTAGTTAGCGACAATTTATTATATTTATCGATTTGAGTCATCACTCCCACCAAGTTTGAAACTTTTGAATTGAAACACACTCCGAACTCCCAGCGGAGACGGTGACTAAAAACCATGATTACATAAACACACAGTCTCAGCGAGGCCACTCTCTGTCTCTTTCTCTAATCGTCTCTGCCTCTCTTTTCTGTTCCAAACCAAACCCTAGAGTCAGAGCATGGAATCTAGAGAGAAAAAGGGGTCGGCTCCACCGAAGCCTTCCAAGTTCTCGGTGTACCAGAACGCAGCCCTCTCCGCCGCCCTCACCGCCAAAAGCTTACAGCCTCCCAAATACACCCTCCTCTGCATCTTCTGTCTCTCCTCCGCCTCCGCCTTCGCTCTTCTCACCGTTCTTTCTCGGTACTATTTCTTCTTTCTCTAATTTCACTTTCAATTTAGTTTGTTTTTCAAATTTTTTAAAGCTTCCCCTAGTTTGAAACTTGTTTTTTGAGTTTAAAATTAGCGTTGTGAAAAAGCTATGAGGAGATTCTGTTGCGAAACGGAGTTTTGAGTTTAAAATTAGCGCTTGTAATTTTGGAAGTACTTTTTTTTTTTTTTTTTTTCCTGCTTTTCTGAGCTAGTTAATGTTGTGTTTTTAGTTGTGATAACTAGAAGGGGTTTTGGTTTTAGTTTCTCTATGGTTTTAATCATGCATTGTCAAGATGAATCGATGGGATAATTTTTGTAAATTTTGGAACTTGATTTGGTTGCTTTTTGGTGTTATTTACTTTTGGAGAATTGTTGTTGCTTTGAGGAGCAAGAAAGTGTTTCAAAGGGTCAATGCCATAGGGTTTTGTGACTTTGTGTCCAAACCCTTTGAATGTGCTCCATATGGTTAATGATAGAATGTGGGAAAAGGAGAGGAAAGGAAAGTAAAAGTTTTGAGTCATGAGTATCTCACTACCTCATTATTTGGGACCTAGCGACACACAAACTTCTGCTCAATTGAGTCAAAATTTAACCTTGGACAGGAAAAATTCCAACAAAAATTTTTATTGCTTAACAAAACTATAAAACAATACTAAACCCTAAATTCTTAGATTTCCAAACTTATTATAAGCAAGAAAAGGACTTAAGTCCTAAACAAAGTAGGAAAAGAAAACAAGACATTAATTAATTAGACCTTAGGCCCAACTGGTAGCAGCTCCATCCAAAAGGCTACTGATTGGGCCATCTTCTTATTGCATTTACATTCATAAGTTTGCATAATTGAAGGTATGTATCTTGTGTCCGAACTAACTAGGCTTGGCACGGTTGAGTTATTCACTTTTAAGGAACCAAAAAATGGTGAAGAATGAGTCTGAATTCCATATCTTCTTGTTCTCTTCAATTTCTTAAAACTCATGATACAAGGGTAGAGGGTGAGATAATAGGTTCAATCCAATGTGGTTGCGTGAGTATATTTACTTATTATTATTATTATTATTTTAAAGAAAAGAAAAGAAAGCTTAGGTTTTTTTATTGGAAGAAAAGAAAGCTTAGCACCCAATAGAAGGCTTCCTTTTGTTTGGTCTCTAGAGTAAATTAAAGGATAAGCTATTTGAACTTGGCTAACTATGTGCTGAAATTATTTGAGATTTTCTATTATAAGCAACGTAGATTCAAGGGTTTATTATATTTTATTTTCTCATCAACCAAACAAAAATTCCATACTAGAATAATGTATTTTAAGATCTTAATTATGTCCATGGGTTTTGCTTTTGAAATTCATGTTGCTAATTATCTTCAATTGACTTTTTGAAGGGAAAATGGGTTCATTGATGATTTGAAGTTCATAAGTCTTCCCCAAGAAACAGCATGTAAGTTTTTTTTTTTTTTAAAAAAAAAAATTCCTTAGATTAGTATACTGACTGCTCTAATTGCTATAGCTATATTGAAAATCTTGTTTTTGTGTCTCAGATTTGTTTGCCAAGGCAATACAGACTATAGTGGGTTTAGTCTTTTTTGGAACCATCTTTGCCCTCTTTAAAGCCATCTCTCTGCATAGAGAAAGAAATATTGCTGCTGTGCCTGTTTTATCTTCCAATAAAGGAAATAAGGATCAAACATCTCTTTCGAACCGTCAACTAGAACTTTTGGGAATAAAACCAAAGGTTAAACAAGTTGCTTCTGATTCTTCGAAGAAACCTCCCAAGTCTAGACCTCACTTGACACCTTCTTCAGATGTCCTTGTTCCACTTCATCAGCCAATTACCAGCCCAAATCGTTCATCGAGAACCAGTGTAGATAGATCAAACTCCAGTGGGGGAAATAGGATCCGTGCTGTCAGCACCCCATCCAAATCACCAAGTTCTTCCTCTTCTTTATATCTTGTCCCCGGTTCTGTTTCACAATTGCCTTCAGTTCAAAATTCGCCTGGGGTGGATTCAGTGGTCTCATCTCCTTGGTCAAATAAGCGAACCTCCTCTGGAAAAGAGATAACATCAGAAGAACAGCTTGAACAGTTTTTGGCAGAAGTAGATGAGAAAATAACAGAATCAGCAGGGAAACTGGCTACTCCACCCCCAACCATTAGTGGTTTTGGCATAGCCAGTCCGAATACAGTTGCCAGTTCAGCTAATACTTCTGGAACTACTAGGAGTACTCCGTTAAGGTCTGTGAGGATGTCTCCAGGTTCCCAGAAGTTTAGCACTCCCCCCAAGAAAGGAGAGGGTGACCTTCCTGCTCCTATGTCCATGGAAGAGTCCATTGAAGCTTTTGAACATTTGGGCATCTATCCTCAAATTGAGCAATGGCGTGACCACATCAGACAATGGTTTTCTTCGGTTTTGCTTAATCCTCTACTTAAAAAGATCGAAATGAGTCATATTCAGGTCAATCCTCACCTCCTTCCCTCATCCTTTTATTTTTATTTCTTTGGCTACTTTCTATTTTGTAAAAAAGTATGATGATCTCAATAAATACTGATGGCATGTTGTGTTTAATTAATTTTTAACTTGATTACAGTTTGTTTATGGTAAAAATGTGGGATTTGTGATTTATTCTTCCCAAATTGAAATTCTAGACTTTCTTGAGTGATATAATTGAAAGGTGGAAGTATTAATTGCTGGGCTTTTATTGGGGACGAAAATCCCCCAAAGCGGACAAATAGATTGTGTTCCCACAAAAACTTTTCAACTTTGCTTGGTAATGGTTTCTCATATAAGTTTAAAACTTGACGTAATTTGGAATTGACTTGAAAAAACTGAGAAAAATTAGAAAAGAGTTTGATACTTTGAATGATAGTGATGCAAGTTCTTAAAACCTAACACCCCTCTCCCTTGGGCTCACATCCCTTCCTCTTCTTATTGGGTTATGGTAATACAGAAGGAAACAGATTGCAAGCATATGTTTAGTTAAAGGTTTGACTAGCCTCAAGCATCTTAAAGATTAATGTTCCTTTTTTAATAATATTAACACATGCTTAAGGACATATGAAGGTCCCTAGTCATGTTGCATGAAAGATTTTCCTGGATACTGCAAAGAGCTGAAATCAAATGAGATAATCAGTAGAATAAATTCCTCTTCAATGTCTTTCTATTGATACTTATCTAAAATTCTTGTATTTGTAGGTAATGCAAGCAGCTGCTAGACTAGGTATTTCAATTACAATCAGTCAAGTCGGAAGTGATTTACCAACTACTGGAACTCCAACTACTGTTTCTCCAATTGATAGGACTAAGGAGTGGCAACCATCATTTACTCTAGATGAAGATGGAATTCTTCATCAGTTACGTGCTACTCTTGTGCAGGCTATTGATTCTTCCACATGTAAGCTGCTCCACCATCAATTATTTGATATAGCTTTATTTTGAAATTACTGGATTTGTTTTGTTTACAGTCCTTTGCTGATATTTTATGTGGTTCTTTTCATCATATGCAGCCAAGTTGCCTCTAGCCAACCTGCAACAATCCCCACAACAGAATCCCTTGATCCCTATTATGCAGGAGTGCGTTGATGCTATTACTGAACACCAGAGGCTTCATTCTTTGGTGAAAGGAGAGTGGGTTAAAGGTTTGCTACCTCAAAGCAGTGTTCGAGCAGATTATACTGTACAACGGATCCGAGGTAATTGGAATCTTGATTTTTTTACCATATACTTATTGCCTTTCTCAGGTCAACCATAGACTTCTGAATTAGAGTATGCTAATCTAGATTATCTTATCACAACTGTTTTGTCTATGTAATCTAACCTTAGATTACCTGCATGTGGAATTTCTCAGAGCTCGCTGAAGGAACCTGCGTGAAAAATTATGAGTATCTTGGAAGTGGGGAGGTATATGACAAAAAGAACAAGAAGTGGACTCTTGAGCTTCCAACTGATTCTCACTTGCTTTTGTATTTATTCTGTGCTTTCCTAGAGCACCCAAAGTGGATGCTACATGTGGATCCTACATCTTATGTTGGAGCCCAGTCTATCAAGAATCCATTGTTCTTGGGAGTTCTGCCTCCAAAAGAAAGGTTTCCTGACAAATATGTTGCAGTTGTATCTGGTGTACCTTCTTTTTTTCATCCAGGAGCTTCTATACTGATTATTGGAAGGCAAAGCCCCCCAATCTTTGCCTTATACTGGGATAAAAAGCTTCAATTTTCACTTCAGGTTGGTATTCAATAAGATCTATTTTCTGATTACATTGAATGTCTTGCACTGTTATTTTGTAATGAAGAGGTCTCATTGTGCTAGCCTAAAAATTTGTAGGGTTCAGGGCAAGTACATTACATAACTAATAAGATTTGTTTTCCCATTACATTGAATACTTATTGTTGGGGCATGATTGAATTTTTTTTTCCCCATATAAGCCAGGATTGACATCTTGTGTGTGTTTTGCCTGTTTGGTCCAGTCTTGATAGCTTTATTGGATGGGTCTTCTAAATTTACTAGGTGCGTTTAGTGTGGTAGATCTAGGCATTGGCATCCATCCATGCAAGAAACATTCTTATTAGCTTTTTTTTTTTAAATTTTAGTCATTCATTAGAGCAGAGCAGTGTCTGTCTTGTCATTTCTCTGTCCCCTATGTGTGTCAGTGTGCACGTTTGCACATGTGAATATACTTTACGTGTTGGTGCTAGTTAGTCATTTACGCATAGTTGTGTCTACGTCTTAATAAATTTTGACATTTCGCTGTCCTCTCATAATGTATTAGTTGAATAACAACAATTATGTTATTTATTTTCAGGGAAGAACAGCACTTTGGGATTCCATCTTGCTTTTGTGCCACAGGATTAAGGTTGGTTATGGAGGGATAGTTCGAGGTATGCATCTTGGTTCTTCAGCCCTGAGCATCCTTCCAGTTCTGACTTTGGAAACTGAAGACTGAGTACTTGTTAGGGCTGCTGCATTTTGCTCGTAATAGGCTTATTGCTGCTGACATCAGCTGCAAAGGACTCGTGAATATGAGCTCAGACTGCACTTTTCCATTGCTAACTTACTTGACTGAGTGAAGCCTATCTGGGATGAGAGCTCTGTTTGACACACCCTATTCAAGTCCATTGATGATTGACTCTGGGTTCCAGGGTTTCTGGCCATTTTGTATTCTTTAGATGAGAGAGCTTTTGGCAAAAATGTAGGGATAATTTATAATTTATTGGCTTGTACTGTTCTGCAGAAATCTTCGCTTAATTTCCCGTTTTCCAAACTTGTTTCATGCAATCATACAAGTCCCTGATCATTATGCTAAACACTCTTGTTTGAATAACTCACAATAGCTAGGGTGCCTTTCATGAGTTTCATCATAACTTCAAGGAAGAATGACTTAATGGGAAACAATGCCTGAATTTCTATACGTATGATTCAGTCATTGGTTGCTCGTTAGTCATTTTCAGGGTAATTCTGAAAGCAGTCAAAAAGAAAATACCTTCCCCTCTTAAACCAAAAATATATTGATCTGAGATTTAGTTTGATATATATATATATATATATATATATATATATATATATATATATATATATATATAAAGGGATTTAGTCGGGGTTTAGTGACTCCAAGGGTTCAAATTTGTTAAAAGAGTTTTAAAGCTATCTGACACCATAGGTAACTTCATTTTTTGTTTTTTGGTTTTTTCATTGCTATCTATAGGTTTTCTTAGGAGTGTAATTAAAGAACCTTAAAATTTTCCATTACCACCTCAAATATGCTCATGATTTTGGACCAAGACTGTGAAAGAGGGACATCTAGGTGATGAGGACAAAGCTAGAACAAAACTTGTGCTCTCTCATGGAAGATGAAATTCTCCATAATGCTACAAAAACTAGAAAGTAGAAACCTCCAAAAATTAAAATTTCGAAGTTGCATCAGCTGATATGTTTAAAAAAATAAAAAAATTACAACTGCGCACTCTTAGTACGATGGTCATTCTATAAGTATTAATTGTTTGTGGGGTGTGAGGGGGCAAAAGCTGAGATTTAAGTCTCTAAGAGGAAGTTCCACACAATTCTGTTTTGAAGATTCTGTAACAAATTACAATAGGTTTTATGATTACAACCAGAAATGCAATAACAAGTAGCCCGTCTAGCTCAGTTGGTAGAGCGCAAGGCTCTTAACCTTGTGGTCGTGGGTTCGAGCCCCACGGTGGGCGCGAAAAAATCTTTTTTATTACATGTCCCATCCACGGTCTACCTAAGACTAAGATTTAGCATTTTCCTTAGCTTGAAATATGTTGTTCCCCTTGGGAGCATATCACCTGCGGGATGCGGCTATACACACCTTTTGTATCAGACCATGACCAAGTTTATAAAAATTCATAATTTGTAAAAAGAGGGTCTACTCAATACAATAGATTTATGTTGCCAAGGAAACCACAAATGATAACCAAAAATTACAATCTTAAAATTGACATCGTACCCAGCAGGATTTGGATAAAACTTTTATGTTATTCTCTTGTTTTGGGCTCAACTCCTTCTAGTTTCTTTGATGTAATTCTCTTGGAGCAAACCATTGTCTATGGCACTCCTTTGTAACCCACTGGGGTTTTTTGTTTGCAATAGAAGTTTTATCCATATCATTAATATATATATATATATATATATATATATATATGTGTGTGTGTGTGTGTGTGTGTGTGTTTTTGTTATATCCTGCCTTGTTCTCCTCTTTTTGAAGAGAATGAGGTATTTATAGGCAAAACAAACTTGTTCCTTAAGAAGGGTGAGGTGGTGGTGATGACCACTGTCAAATCGTTCATGTTGTCGTTAGATTAGTGGAGGGGTTGTAGGCCTGATCTTATTTCCCCCATTGTTTAGGTAGGTTTTTTTTGCATTTTAATGCTAGGTAGTTGTCAGTAGTTGGTAGTAATAAATGCGATGGCAACAACTTCCTTCCCTTTTAAGTTATCGTTTCTCAATTCAAAAGGTTCACTACTCGGCATGGCGACTTTCTTCATCAAGAGGTATTAAGGCCAACTGAGGAACCTCAAGACTTGAGGGTTGTACGAGATCATGAGCCTTAATTTTTCCGAGACATATTGTTGGAAGCTTGGTTCGATTCGTCCCTAGAGATCCCAAGGGAAGAAACTCACCAAGGATCACCCCCTGGAGCACCCTCAAAATGGGCTTGTTCAGGGCCATCGACAATGGGTCTAATTAAGGGAAAATTAATTACGATTAATTTTACATTGTTATTATTCATAAACGTCTTGTTTTAAGTTAGATTTCTTTCTCAAGAGTGGCCCATATGGTATTTTCAATAGATATATCAAGGGTTAAAATCCCCTAACCTATCTATGAAATATTTGAAAAGTTATACTAATTCTTTTAGAATAAATTGATATTTGCAAAAGGGCAAAACTTGGAAACAATATGTTAGGAACTATTCCTTAGTTACCCATTTTAAAAATCCTACATTCTTGTTCTCTCAGAAGTTCTGTCGCTTCTCTCTATGTCCCCCTCCGCACCCAGGTTGCTCTATGTGCTCTTGTAGCCTTCCATGCTCAATTACAAAGGGATCTCTCCCTCTCTGGTACTTTTTTTTCTCTTGAATTTACAAACCCTTTCCGTTGAAACACTCTCATTATCTATACTGGTAGATTATCATATGCATGAGAAAATTTCTGTTTTGAATATTCAATTTCAATACCATATTTTACCTTATGAATTCAAAGACCTTTTACATGGTTTTGAAGCTCTCTCATTATCAATGCTCTTTTTAATCTTCCTTGGTTTGAGTTCTATTAGATTATCACTATTGTTTTCTTAATGGGTTTTTAACGGAGAAAAATGGTAAATTTCGTTTGCTTAGGTTGCGTTTGTTTTGGCGTAAAACCATTTCAGGAAATGGTTTTACAGCTCACCGTGTGTTTGGTTGTGCATGGAAAATAGAATTTTCTGGAAAACAATTTCATTTGACCGTGTGTTTTATGGCTTTGACCCGGAAGATATTTTACACTTCTATTTTCCCTTCAAATGATTTCCAGACTCAAACGCGCAGAGAGAGAGAGAGCACGAAGAGAGACTAGAGAGAGTGAGATCGGGCTCGCATCGTTGAGCTCAGACCACCGCCACAAGCCCAGACGCGCCGTTGAGCTCGCGCTGGCGAGATCTAGCCGCAAGATCGCGCCATAGAGCTCGTGCTAGGGAGATCGTCCTACCGAGATCGTACTGTGAGATCATCCCACCGCCCTCTAGATCAAATTGTTTTTGTCTCAATCTCGATGCCGCCTGAAGCCTGCCGCTGCTGGACCGGTCTCGTCGCCCATGACCGCTGGACCGTTCTTGATACCCCTCACTTTGTCATCGATTTGCAATCACTCTCTCTTCCTCCTCCCTCTCTCAGTTTGACCAAATGGTTTTGTGTATTGAGAATAGTTTTGTTTTGATTTTTGTTTCTTTAAAAGTTTACATATTACAATTTTCTATTATAAAATTTGCTTGGTAGCTGAGAAAATGGGTGAGAAAATGTGAGAAACTAGTAGGAAAATAGTATTTTCAGAATGCAACCAAACACATGAAAACATTTTCTAGAAAAATTTTCATAATGCAGCCAAACACTTGAAAATATTTTCCTTTCCCAAAAATATTTTACACCTGAAAATATTTTACACTCAAAAAATATTTTACACCTAACCAAACGCAACCTTAGTTAGTAACTAATAGGTGGCTAATTTTTAAAATAACAACATTGTTATTTAGAAGTTGAAAACTGCTCTTGATGTGTTCTCAAAATACCTAAATTGAAAATTGTGAATATATATATAAGCATGATTCAAACACTCTTAACTAAACTCTTTTGTTAAACACATTTTTTTGGCCTCCAATTTTCAGTATTTAAATGCCGAAAACTATTTGTTGAGCACACATACCAAACAAGCCTAAGCATATGTATCTAAGGGTATATTTTGCCAAATAGCAAAATTTTTTGAAATATTTAGGAAAAAAGCATCGGGTGAAACTTATTTAGTTATGTAACATGTTTTTTGGAACTTGAGTTTGACAAACTCGAGTTCCAAGTGAAACTTGAGTTTACCAAACTCAAGACAATCTAATCAAATATAATGCTTGAAACTCGAGTTCCAAAAAAATGATACATAACTAAATAAGAGCATTAGTAGTAGTCAGGGGCGGAGGGAGGGGCGGGCGAGGGGGGGCAGGTGCCCCCCCTGAACTTCCAAAAGTTTTACTAATAATGGCAGTATAACATTGAAATGTATTATTTGCCCCTCTACACAAAAGCAAAAAACTTTTCTATTTATTAGGAACAACCTACTGCTACATGGTTCAGAATTCAGCAGCCTTAAGTAGAACTCTGAGACTACTATAACTCTAATATAGAACTATGGGTCCCACCTAGTTATCATTAAAAAAAAAAAAAAAAAAACCTACTGCTAATGCTATATGCCTATACAGAATAGAAATCACAGCAGCCTAATACTAATAGAACTCTAAAAAAAACAGTGTATATATAATACAGTATAAAGCATGCCTCCCATATTAAAAAAAAAAAAATTTTTTGAATGTTTTTAAAATTAATTAAAGGGAGGAAAATAATTAGCTTTTAAAAAAAAGAAGTTTTAAATTTGGTAATTCATTTGATCAAATATTTCTATGCTCTACTCTTCCTCCACATTTCTCTAATTTAGGAGAATTAAAAATGAGGGGTTAGAAGTAATTAGAACCCCTCCAAATCTCTCCCCCTCCTCACTTAAAAAAAAAATCCAAATAAAGTAATTTATCTTACTCTCCCTCTCTCTACTCTACTCCCCCTCTATTCAAACAAACTATTAGAGTTTTTGTTGAGTTTTTAGAAGCATTCAAGTTGAGTTTTTAAAAGCATTCAAGTCATTGAGTCGCATTTATATATTCACAGGTATATTGCATACTCTTAATATTTACGTTTAAATTTTTTTAGATTAGTTTTTGACTTTCAATTTTGTCTTTTAATCTTGCCCCTCTTGAACTAAATTCTTGGCTCCGGCACTGGCAGTAGTGGAGCTAAAAAGCTATATAGTTATTTTAGCTAAACGAAAACCCAAAAAATGCTCACACAGCAGTAGAGGTAAAGCTAAATATTTTTAGCTTCAAGCTTCCATACGAAGCTATTTTTGGCTTCATACGGAAGGTGAAGCTATTTTTGGCTTCATACGGAAAAATCGAAAAATATTATTTTAATCCTACTTTCTATTAAAATAATACTTTTTTTTAATTTTTTTATTCTTTTAATTTTTACTCATTTTGCTGCCCGTGTGCTCTCCTTTCATTCTCACCCTCTCTCCTCAGATCACTCTCAAACTCTCTCAAACTCTCGCCTCTCTGTCTCATTACTGTCGGCCCGAATCGAAGCTCAACGTCGTTGGCCCGAGTCAAAGCTCAAAGTTAGTTTGAATCTTGGTTTTGGCCTGAGCCAATCCGATCCACGCCTCCGACCCACGCCAACCCGACTTGCCTCTCTGATGTTCTGACCCACCAACTCCGCCTGTCCTCTCTTAAATCTGAAGAACATGACAAAGAGAGTTTTCGTATCAAAGCGGAGAAGTTGTGCTTGGGAGAGTTGCGGGATAACGAAAAAATGCTTATTGAGAGGGAAAAACTTAGGATTGAGAAGGAAAGAGTTGAAGAAAAACTTAAGATTGAGAAGGAAAGAGTCATGATTGAGAGGAAAAAATTTGAGATGCAATATATGTTAGAGGAGGAGAGAATCATGATGAAAGATACAAGTGCCTTGACCGGAGCACAAAAAGCTTTTTATGAACAACTTCAAGAGGAAATCATGGCAAGACGAAGTTCACGTAATTAGGTCTTTATGTATTTTGTAATGTTAGGAAAATATTGGCTTATGGCACTTAACTTTAACCTTTAAATGTAGGCATTTTGTAATGTAGGCCTTTATGTATTTTGGTAGTAACTTATGAGAGGCTTTCATGTATTTTAGTAGTGGCTTATGTCACTTGACTTTAATCTTAAACTAGATGTATGCTTGTGGCTTATGTCACTTGACTTTAACCTTTAAATTTATTGTTCATCTTGTTTGTGTTGTGACTTGTGCGTGTGTGCTTGTGGGTATAATGATTGCTTATGGCACTAAAAGCATGAATTGGTTATGTTTCTTGCATATATAGTAATATTTAATTTCCAATTGTCTTGAAGGTTGCATCTAAGAATCGCTCTTTGTTTCACAAGTTGCTTCTTGATGACTAAGATAAGGATGAGATAATTGAAGAATTTATTATGGAAACATCACAACCTAAACATCGTTGCTATATTCGACGTAATCATTTGGTAGGCCATGAGAGGTTTTTCCTTGACTATTTTGCTCCCACACCAATATATACACTCGCTATATTTCGTAGGAGATTTTCAGATTTTGGATGAAGCATTCTCTTTTTCTCTGTATTCAATTTAAGGGAGAAGTTCATAACTCTTACTTTGTCCAAAATAGAAATAGTGCCAACAAACTTGATTTATCTTCATTACAAAGGATAACTACTGCACTTAGAATGCTTGCATATGGAGTATCGGGTGATTTGATGGATGAATATGTGCGGATTGGAGAAACTACTGCATTAGAAAGTTTGAAAAAATTTGTTATTGTGGTAATTGATATTTTCTCTAAGAAATACTTGAGAAAGCCAAACAATGAAGACATTGCTAGACTGTTAGCTCATGACGAACACCGAGGTTTTCCTATGTTAGGTTCAATTGATTACATGCATTGGAAGGGGAAAAATTGTCAAATTGCATGGAAAGTTCAATATTGTGGTCATATTCGTGAGCCTACTATTATTTTAGAGGTAGTAGCATCATATGATCTTTGGATATGACATGCATTTTTTGGGTTACCTGGCTCAAATAATGACATTAATGTGTTAAAGTGGTCTCATATATTTAATGATCTTGCTGCAGGATGTGCTGTTGCAGTACATTACTCAATCAATGGTCATAACTACACAATGGGATATTACCTTGCTGATGACATATATCTAAAGTGGGTAATATTTGTGAAAACAATCTCATCTCCACAAGGACAAATGCGAAAATTATTTGCAGTAGCCCAAGAGGCATATAGGAAGGATGTTGAGCGTGCATTTGGAGTGCTTCAAGCACGTTTCGCAATTGTTCGTGGACTTGCACGATTTTTCCATCTTGAAACACTCCAAAAGATCATGAAAGCATGCATAATTCTCCATAACATGATTGTTGAAGATGAGCGGGATGATAATGAAGTGGTAGACTTGGATTATGAACAAATTGATGGAGTGGATAATCCTCCTATGCAAGTGTCACGTGAACAAAGTGATAGATTTATGGCATACATTGAGAGTTATGGACGCATTAGAGACCAAGAAATTCATTCTCAACTCTAGTTGGACCTCATTGAACATTTATGGCAATTGCAAGGCGAGTCGTAAGAACTTCCTTTTTTATATGTTGAGAAGCATGAGTCATAGGAACTTGTGCGAGTGTGTGAATTTTATTGTAATTTGGTTTCAGTTATGTATTGTAATCTATGGACTAAATTGTTCCAGCTATAATATGTGTTTTATTTTATGTGGTTTCTTGTAAAGTTTCTCCATTTCATAGTTCATATTGTTCCAAGATTGCTTCCGGATAATTGAGACGATTTTTTTTTCTACAAAGATAAATTTGTATATATATATAATTTGGTTTAAAAAAAATAATGTTGTTATACTAGAAAATAATAGGCTATCATGACGATTGAGAAATTTTTTTTAGTCAAAAGATAAATTTGTATATATATAATTTGGGGTTAAAACAAAATATTATTGTTACACTAGATGATTATTTGCTATTATGATGATTGAGAAATTGTTTTAGTAAGAAAAGAATGTATAAGTATATTTTGAGGTTAAAAAAATCACTTGGTAACACTAGACTAGGACTGTCCATGGGTCAAGTCGGCTCGGGTTTAGGCTTGACCTGGACTTGACTCGACTGGATTGGGTTACCAAAATTGTGACCCGCAACCGACCCAATATATGGGTCAAACTCGGTGATTCGGGTCATTGGTTAAATGGGTCGGATTAGTCAGTTAGGCAGGTTTGGGCTTCGAATTGGGCTGAATTTGTGAATTTGCATAATTTTTTTTTAACTCAATTTTTGATAGGCCTTTTGGGCCCAAATTAATGGGCTTACTTTTAACAAAGATTTATATATATTTTTGAACCATTATATATATCATATAGGCCTCTTTTCACATCCTTTATTTCAAATTGGGCTTTTAAGCTCAACTTGTATGCCATTAAACAACTTTGAATCTTTTGGGCCGCCAAGCCTTATCAGTACAAATTTAATGTTTCTAGCTCACACCTAATGACAACAAATACAGTAAATACAGTAAATAACACTAAAAAACCTGGGCAATTAGCAAGCACATAAAAACACATAATATCTTTTTCTAACCACCTGTTAAAACCACACAATACAAGAAAGAAATTTTTTTTCAAAATGCCTTAGCATTAAGACCTGGACAGTACCTTAAAAATCCAAAAACAAATCAAGAAAGTCTAATAAGCACAAAAGCACATCTCAACCTATTAAACCTGCCAAGTTGTGCCAACGATTCCATACATGTAACACAACTTACACAAGCCAGCAAACAAATTCTAACAAATAATTCAATCACAACCACACCACAAGTATGGCAACAAAAGATAACAAGAGCATCTTGCAATATTTCCATAGAGCCAAAGAAGGTAGAACGGTAGTTACTGCAAGTGTTAAGGTAGTAAACTACTAAGGCAGTAGCTAGTTATAATTAGTTACAATTATGAAATACCTAAGTATTTCCAAAAACTAGCTTTTCTAAAGCATTAAAGAGCAACTACTCTATAGTTTAGTCCATGACTTATAGAAAAGAAAACCTATAAACTTAATAAGTTTTCCAATATGTATAAAAGAACTTCCAATATGTATCCAAAAACACTATGTCTAAAGGAACTTCCAATATGTATCAAAAAATCTGCCTCCTATACAAAATGTGTCCTTCCTCTTACAAGAAAATGGGTAAAAAGATATTTATCAATAAAAATATAAGGACAAGACCAAAAAATACAAAATAGTAATAACCAAAAACAATAGAGAGGGCAAAACCAAACTCAATAGAAATAACAGTAAGGGCAAAAACTTACCCAATTAGTGATTAGTCATCAACACTAATTGGGATACCTTTGCTTGAGCTTGAACTTCCACCACCTACTGCTGCTTGACGTATAACTAGAAAAGAGAAAGAAATGAAGGCTATTAGATTAAATTTCATTTGCCTAAGACACATTTAATAGCACTTAATAGACAAAAAGTTTGGAAGTTAACATATTACCTAAATCATGAAATTCATCTTCCAAGGCCTCTACCTCATCCTTTGATTTGCAAAAAGAAATTGGAACCAAGGCTTAAAGCCAATCTTGTGCACAAACAAGATTTTGAACTATCAGTGGAGAAAATGAACTCCGAAATGGATCAAGTATGCATCCTCCGGTACTAAACGCTGACTCAGAAGTAACAGTAGAAACAGGTACAGCCAGCCCATCCCTAGCTAATTTGAACAGCACTTGGTACCTATTTGAATTGGGCTTCCACCACCCCAGTATCTCAAATTTCACATCCCCCATTTTACTTTCACAATTTTCATCCAAATATTTGTCAAAATTTTCATCCAAATATTTGTCAATCTCATTGCTACACCCTATGGACTGCTTAGCCTCCAAGAAACAGTCAAACTTAGAATTAACCATCACATATGGATTGCTACAACCTATTGACTCACCTTCTATGTGTGTCCTCTCATTCCCACTAGGTACTTGTACATTTGGTGAATCAACACAAGAGTAATAATCATACAATTTGACCAAGGAACCCCTCACCAATTCAACCATCACATTAGCCACTTCATTCCCATAAATTTAAAAAAAAAACAAAACTTCAAAAACCTTAACTTCTTTCTTGGATCAAGAACCACAGCCACATACAAGAGATGATTCATTTTATCCCATTTCCCCCAGTACTTATCAAACTTAGATTCCATTTTAGTTGCCATGTTTTTCAAGAGGTGGTTTTGAGATTTACTTAAATGGGAAATATTCTCTTGAATGACAAACATCTCATCAAAAAAGGTGTTTGCAGTAACATACAAAGAACTTGAAAACTTTTTCGTTGCATTGTAAAAAAGCTTCAAAAAACCCACAAATGTCCTACAATTTTGGAAATCAATACCACTAGGAGATCCCATACCACCATATTCTCCTTGTTCATAAGGTATGCAGAATAACTATCATCCTCAAAGTCCATTCATATGAACCCTTTCTCAAATTTTTGTGCGGTTTTTAACATAAGGTAGGTAGAGTTCCACCTATTTGGTACATCTAGACAAAGAAGAGACTTAGACTCAATACCTAATTTCTCCACAAAACCCACAAAAGTTTGATTCCTATTTGGTGAGGACTTCACATACCTCATAGATTCACACACCTTAGCAATGGATGCATCAATTTCTCTCATACCATCCCCCACAATCAGATTTAGGGTATGTGCACAAAAACTCATGTGTAAGAACTCATGTTCTAAAACAGTCCCCTCCCAATCTTTAGTTACATTTTCCAAAAACTTAATGGTGACACCATTTGAGTTAGCATTGTCCACTGTTAAAGTGAATATGCCATTAATACCCCACTTACGCAAACACATCTTAATATTTCTACCTATAGTCTCCACCTTATGATATTCAACTTGCCAAAAATTCAAAATTCTCTTATGCAACTTCCAATCATCATCAATAAAATGACCTGTAAGGGACATATAACACAGATTTTGAATACTAGTCCATGTGTTCGTAGTAAGACACACCCTATGACCCTTCAAGGCCCCCCTTAATTTCTCTTTCTCAACATCATAAATGCCAATCACATCCCTAGCCACAGTTTGACGAGATGGGATATCCCTAATTCGCAACTTAAGTTGTAAGGTTGTCGACTATCTTTGAAACCCATACCCTTCAACAAACCTAAAAGGCAACTCATCTATTATAACCATTTCAGTGAGTGCCTTTCTAGAAGGCTCAACAGTAAAGGCTATTGATACAAGCTGAAACCCTTCCTCCCCGTCCATTTTGGGTTTAAATGCTAAGGTTTGTTGCCCTTTAAGTGAAACTCTATTAGGGTTCTTAACACAAACTGTATGATTCAATAAATTAGCAGTACCATGTCCTTTACTATCAGCTAGATAAGTTTTTTGACAGTAATTGCAAACAGCCTTAAAATGACCCTCACCAATATCTATTTTTTCAAAATGGTCCCAAGCAATAGACTTTTTCCTATTATTACACACCTTGTCTTTACCTTTAGGTGGAAGTAGGGGAACCTCAGCATTAATTGGAGTGGCAGTAGGTATAGCTTGGGCAACAGGTTCAACTTGGGTAGTAGGTGTTGTTTGGGAAGGGGGTAGGGCTGTCCAAACACATCCGGTGACCCGACCCACCCGGAGACCCGACTGGAACCGATCCGAAACCGGCTGACCCGACCTACTCCGACGGTTGGTGGCAGATTTTCTCCACCAGAAATCGACTCCGGGGTCGGTTTCGGTTTCTCTCCCCCAAAAACCTGAAAACCCGAACCAACTGACGAAAAACCCATAATCCGGCAAAAACCCAGATTCCGGCGAGAAAATTCCAGATTCTTGCGATAAAAACCCAGATCTCAGCGATAAAAAACCCGGATTTAGGCGCTATTTCATGTAGATCCAATGAAATTTTGATCGAATCTAGCGAAATCTCATCGAATTCGGTGAGATTAAAGCCGGATCTGGCGAAATCTCATAGATTCCAATAAGATTTTCGTCGGATCTGGGTTTTTCTCACCTTTTCTTGCAGTTTTCTCGCCCTTTTTTTGCCGTTTTCTCAAATCTTTGTCGCCGACCAACCCGTCCAAGCACCCGTTGAAGTCTGATCTGCTCGACCCATTTACTCCTGCGGTCGGCGGTGGATGAGTTTTTCCAAAACCCGATTCTGTCGGGTCGGTTTTGGGTTGGGCACAAACCTGACCCGGACAGACCTGTGGACAGCCCTAGCAGGGGGTGCATCACTAGAGGGTTCCATAACCTAAAGACATTGAATTTATGCATTAGCAAACAACCATAAAAAAACTAATCCTAAGAAAGATCATTGTAGTTGACCTCTTAAAGGGCAAAGTCACATACACTAGAGTTTTGTAGAATAAGAAATATCATTATGCATAAGAATTGACTTCACAAGTACTGATTGGAATGTATCCTCAATCAACTAACAAGATTGACCAAAAAATTTAAAAGACAATGTGCAAGAATATATCAAATTATCAAGTCTAGTGAAAGGGTGCATCATATCTGAATCTCTATCTAATTGTCAAAGGATTCATACGAGTATCAAACTTACAATTAAGAATGACATTTTCTATAATTTAAAAGGAAAAAAGTAGGACTTCTAAACTCTCAGTTGATGAGAAGATAACCCAATCCTTTTTAGTATGATAAATCTTATCAAGACATGAAGCAATGGATTGATATAACATTTTACATGTAAATAAACACTACATAGATTGGGTGGCCTTACAGCTCTAATAAAAAAGAGAAAATAAAAGCCTCAAAAAGAAATTACAAAGACATATCATCGTTGATGAGGCTGTAAATCTCACCAGTGAGTTGCACGATCCTAACGCTCGAGTGAATCACCTGTGCAAAAAAGAAGAAAGAAAAAGACCTAGCAGAGAGCATCAATATGGTGTCGGCCAAATACCCTCCGAAGGTTAAGTTAGAATTATTCTCACAACTCTAGAGTGCTAGAGAGGCATAAATTATGCGTACTTTGGTGTGTTAGGGTATTGGGGCTTTTATAGTAGTCGAAGATCGACCTCTTTCCCTTGGAGTCCAAGTCCTTTCCTTATAGGAGTCTCTTTAGAGAAAACCTAAACGTGATGGACAAGTCTTTTCCTTAATAAAGAAGATCTTTATTAAAGCGCGTATATTCTAGAATCCTTTTTGGGCTAGGATTCTATTTACGTGGGGATTCCATCTAAGTTTCTCATAGCATCTATCCATAATGGACCTTTGCGTGAGTCGGGTTCGCCCCTCATCGACCCATGCATATAGACCCGTCAGGCCCATTTCATTAAGCCCATTTAGACTCCTTTTTATCCTCTTCAATCGTCAATTTGCAAACACATTTATTGCAGTCAAATATTCCTCAAACAACGACAAAACTCAAAAGTAACACAAACAATAACAAGAAGTTAAAAGAGATACAACAGAAGAGAAATGATACCTCAGAGAACTCCTAGCTATTAGGGATTCAACCTTGCAAAGGAAGCAAAAAGCCTACTTGAACAACTTTCAACTCTTGTATAAAATTAGGATTTCAAATTTTTAAGTTAGGAAAGCAAAATGAATCAAACAAATGAGCAATAAAATACAATCATATAAGAAAATAAGAATGTGTTTGGATTTCATCTTTTAAAAATAGGGGTTCATCTTCTTCTTCTTCTTTTTTATAGTGAAGATACAAGTATATTGATCATAAGAAAAAAAACAAAACAAGAAAATAAAACAGGCAGATAAGAAAATAAAAATGTGTTTGGATTTTATCTTTTTAAAACAGGGATTCATATTCTTCTTTTACAGTGAAGATACAAGTATATTGATCATTAAAAACAAAAAAAAAACAAAAACAAAACAAGGAATAAAACAGGGTAGATACAAATCATACTCAGAGTCAAAGCACACTAAAATAATGAATCAAACTAACTATAATGATAACACAAACAAACACACTAAAATTAGGGGTTCCATATTTGAAAAGTGATAAATCAAGTCTTTGACCAACAAATCAAATATAAAAAAATTGGGTTTCATCTTTGAATCCAATCTATTGTTCAGTTTTGGTCCCTAATCTTTAAGTTTTAAATCATTTGAACAAGATCCCTTAAGTTGCTTTTCATATGATTCTTATTACATATAAAAAAATAAGTCATTTGAACAAAATGATAAACCCATATCACAAACACAAAATACAGAAAAAGAGGGATGAAAAGGGAATTTTTTTTTACCTAATCTAAGACTAGGAAGCCGAGACTGAGAGGCTGAGAAGACCCATGGAGTGAAGACAGCGGTGTCAGGTGGGCTGTGAGGCGGCAACAACAGCAACCAGCAACTCGATGGAGTGAAGAAACTTGAAAGATTTTGATGTAAAAGAGTATTTATTTCAAAATAAAAAGGAGAGATTTTGAAATCACTAGAGAGACTAGAGAGGAGAGAGAACGAAGAACACTCAGAAAAGGCCAATTTATAAGAGAGAGAGATGAGGGTTTTGAGTCTGAGCCGAGTAAGGAGGGGTATGGAAAATCTGATTTTGATTTTGAAAAGTGTAGCTGAGTAGAATCTTGAAACCCTAAACCTAAACCATGATTCATGACCAGAGGCATGGGAAAGTGAAAATCTTAGTTTGATTTGAAGGGTAGCCGACTAGCTGTTGGGGTAGGTAAAGAGAGAAAGTGAGTGAAGTGAAGACTGAACTAAAGTGAAGGGAGGTGTTCTAAATTTGATTTTCTTTTGCGTGGAAGCTGTGAAATTTCAGCTTTTAGTCCCATCCCTCTTGTAGTCTTGCATGTAGCACTAAACAATTCAGCTTTTAGTCCAATTAGTAGTACTCCTCTCTTCAAACTTCACGTGATCTACAAATAACCCCCCCCCCCCCCCCCCCACACACACACACACACATATATATATATATATATATTTTATCTTAAACCATCGGTCAGGTCGGGCTCTTCGAGTTTCTAACCCATTAACTTGCCACCTGAACCGATTATTCGGGTTTTATTAGAGAGAGACTCGAATCTGACCCACCATGGACTTTAGGTCCACCCGCTGGGCCTTGGGTCGGTTGGACCTGGGCGGGTTGGTCGGGTCTTTTACCCGCTAGACACCCCTACACTAGACGATTATTTGCTATCATGCGGCGGTGGTGGAAAAGTCGCTGACGGCGATGGGGGCAGCAATGGAAGAGTTGGTGACGGTGGGGCGGTAGTGGCAGCGGCAGTGGTTGCGGTGGTTGTGATTGTTGTTTATTATAGTTAATATATTATTTTATTGTATTGAAAGCTAAAATAGATCCACTGCTGCTGAATGTTTTGTAAAATGAGTAAGTAAAATAGATAAAGTAACTTTTTATGGTGCCAAATAACTAAATTTTTAGATCCACTACTGCTAATACTCTAAGTTTGATTCTCAAAAAAAAAAAAAAAAAAAGTTTGATCAAGTGCTATATTGCAAATTTTTCAAAAATTCTGCAATTTATCAAAATTTGCCTGTATCTAAGTTTTGGCCTCCGTAAAAGGTACTTGGGATTGCAAGTCTGTCTCTCGTAGTCTCACGACTCTCATCATTCAAGTAAAAACTCTCTCTCACTCACTCAATAAGCAAGTACTTTACTCAGTCTCTCTAAGCAACGGACACATTCTTGTCTTGAGATTACAAAAAACCCACCACCCCTTCTCTTCTCTTCTCTCTCATTCAATCTGATCACAGCACCGTCGCGACGCTGCGCCTTTCCACCGCCTCGACTCGGCATCCCAAGCCGCCGCCGCAAAGAAGAAAAAAAACCCGTTTGCCAACTGAGAAAACCGTAAGCCCCATTCATTGTGTTCAATCTATTCTATGATTTGTTGGTTCGAATTTCGTCTCTATTAGCTTGTTGATCAACTAAATATATGAACAGGACCACCTTTTTTCGTATTAGACCATGTTTGTATCTGGGTGTATGCATAGCTTTAATCAATCTCTAAGACATTGTGTTTATGTTTAATTGTTTAGTATTAATCTTATATTTCTAGCAACAGATCCTGAAAACTTCGTCGATTATTGTGAAAAAAAAGAAAAAAGAACATCAAGGTTTGATTTGTTGCCATGTTTGTCATGTTAGTCATGTTGCAAAGGTTGAAACTGATGTTGGTGTGTTGGAATCTATATCAGAGGGCTTGAGTTGTGAAGACTTTGGGAGTGAATAGTGAATAAGCTATAACATTGAGATTTTCTCTATTTAACTTATTGACCCAAATTGATAGATTGAAATAAAAAATGCAACTTCAGGTTCAGTCTTTATCTTTGAGTACCTTGGATTATTGGGTATGTGTTAATTTAGTAAACGTTTGTGTTGTTGTTTTTGAATTCTTAGACCCGGGTAAACATGTGGGATAAGCATTTGAGCTTCTTTGAGGAGAGACTTTGAAGGGCCTAAGCTTTGGAGAGAGTTTTCTTGAATTGATATCGTATTGGATGGAGATGTTTCGCTTATTGGGCATAGCGTGAACCTTCAAAATATTGTTTTTTGTTTGTTTACTTCTGGTGTTGTTGAATTTAGTTTTCCAAAGGGTTTGGTGGTGGGCTCGTCTCATTAATGTTTGTTTCCTGAGAAAACTGAAGTAAAAAGAATTGAAGTTCCATGGTTCTCTGTAATGATGTCTTTTTGTCAATGATAGTGTGGCTTAATTTGGGGTTTTTTTCTTCCCCCCTTGATTTGTGCATAAGAATTTATGTTGATTTTTATTATATAATAATATGATGAGTTGGGTTTTTTTATGGATTTTTTTTTTGCTAAATGGATCGGATGTGGATTTGGTTTAGCAATATTTTCTTCTTTGAATTCAGAGTTTGTTGTTGTTCCTCTCTCTCTCTCTCTCTCTCTCTCTCTTTTAATTTTAAAATTATATACCTATTGGCAACTAGTGATTTTCATAACATTTTATTTTATTTTATCTTTGCTTTATTTTATTTTATTTAAATTTTGTGTTCTGAAGAGCCTGTATACGATCAATGTGATCAGGACATAGAACCCAAAAAATTTACACTGTCCATTAACAAATTTTTAATTTAACAGAATCAGGGGACATTGCTCAATTTATTTTAAAGTCAAGAGGGCATTGAGATGGACCCAATAGTTTAAGGAGGAAAGTGAAATTAACCCAAAGTTTTATCTTAATGGATATCTAATTGTTAATCTTCAGTAAATATAATAATATTTGAGGACTCTTTTGATTGTTTGAGTGAAAATATTTCTGAAGTAATTTCTGTCCTAACACATCAACAGAATTTATCTTGCAGCTTGGTCTCAATCTGAGAACCCATTGCTTCCTTGGCTTAGGGAAACATGAACAATGGAAATGGAAGACGATTGAATGGGGAGACAGAGGAAGATGATGACGACGAAGGAAGTGAGGGAGACCTTGATGCTTGGGAGAGGACTTATGCGGATGAGAGGTCATGGGAGTCCCTGCAAGAAGATGAGTCTGGGCTTCTCCGCCCCATGGATAACAAGGCCCTTTACCATGCGCAGTATCGCCGGCGCATTCGCTCTCTCTCCTCCCAGGCAACTACTTCTCGGATTCAGAAGGGTCTCATTCGCTATCTCTACATTGTTGTTGACCTCTCAAGGGTATTGGAATCATCACTTGATACCTGTCTTGTAGTAGTTCCTTTTTGAATTTTATGCAAATGGTTTGTTAATATGATCTGCTAGAACAACGCACTAGTAACTATATGCTGGATTGAGAAATCAAAATATTGCATCTTTGTGGTGAGTATTGAATTGTAAATTGTAAGATCTGCTTAATTGGCATTTCTTCTGCCATGCCTAATGACTGTGTCTAGGTAATACAACATACAACAGACTTTACATGTTTCTGACACTAAAATTTTTTCTTGAAAGTGGGTTTGGCAAAATATGTTTAACCCACAACTAACTTAGCATCTGGGAAAAATATGTTTTTACATGGGTTATTGTGGTATGCCCAACATATAAAGAACTGGATAAAGCACCAGGAATCTGGCTTCTAATTGGAAATTACCTTCAATCAATAATGACTAGGGTAGATTTGACGCATGGATTTAAAAGTTTTGGCAATTCTTTGGATTGATTAATTTGCATTGTTTATTTTATTTTATTTTTTTCATTTGCCTTCTCTCTATACATGTAGGCAGCTGCAGAGATGGATTATCGACCAAGCCGAATGGCTGTGTTTGCAAAACATGTTGAGGCTTTTATTAGGGAGTTCTTTGACCAGAATCCTCTTAGTCAGCTTGGTCTTGTGACTATAAAAGACGGAATTGCTCATTGCTTAACAGATCTTGGTGGCAGTCCTGAGTCCCATGTTAAAGCTTTGATGGGTAAACTGGAGTGCTCCGGTGAATCCTCCCTACAGAATGCCCTGGATCTTGTTCATGGGTATCTAAATCAGGTTCCATCATATGGTCATCGAGAAGTTCTCATCTTATATTCTGCTCTTAGTACTTGCGATCCAGGAGATATATTGGAGACTATCCAGAAATGCAAGAAGTCAAAAATGAGGTGTTCAGTTATTGGTCTCTCTGCAGAAATTTTTATATGCAAACATCTCTGCCAAGAAACTGGTGGCTCTTACTCTGTTGCCATGGATGAGGTGAGGTCCACTAACTAGTGGGTGCTTAGAGACTATATTGTAACTAAAATAATTAAATTTTTAGTCTGCAGGAATTTAAGCGCAAAATGGCGTTCTAAATGAAGCACTAATTGTTGTAATCATTAAAATGATAACTTAGAAGAAACAAAAATCTGATATTCATTTAAATCCACCTGAGTCTAATAGAAATTCAAGAAAGTGAAGTTGCTATGAGGATAATGGTTTGGAGTGCTGCCTACTACATTTTAATCATTCAAAGTTTGTTTTACAAACTATTTTTTTCCTTGTTTTCTTGCAGTCCCACTTTAAAGAGTTAATACTGGAACATGCTCCCCCACCTCCAGCCATAGCAGAATTTGCCATTGCTAATTTGATAAAGATGGGTTTCCCACAAAGAGCAGCAGAGAGTTCTATAGCAATTTGTTCGTGTCACAAGGAGGCTAAGGTTGGAGGGGGTTACACTTGTCCAAGATGCAAAGCACGTGTATGTGAATTACCTACTGAATGTCGTATATGTGGGTTGACACTTATTTCTTCACCCCATTTGGCAAGGTCATATCATCATCTCTTTCCGATAGTACCATTTGATGAGGTGTCTTCGTCAGTTCTGAATGATCCACATAACAGATTACCAAGATCTTGTTTTGGCTGCCAACAAAGTCTTCCAAATCCTGGTAAGCAGTTGCATAGGATGAATAAGAAATTTTTTTCAAAGCATATATTACATGGGCAATCCACAGTTTGGCCTGCCAATTGATCTTTTATGATAATGCTGAAATTGCATTTGGTAGTAGGAATATATATATATATATATATATATATATATAGCTGAATCATGTTATACTCTTTTTGGGTTTCAACTTTATTAAAGTAATGCATAGGGATAGAAGAAAATGGGGCTAGACTGTGGTCCCTTGAAGATATATTTTTCAAAATAAATGATATATATTTTTCTTGAATGATCTAGTAAGTCTAGAAAATCTGGTCTCTTTAGGCTTGGTGCTACAAAATGGTCAGCAAGGTCAGGCAAGTGGCGGTATAGAACTAGAACTAAGACAGGATGACGGCTTATGAGAACAATAATGTACTATGATGTAAATGAGAGAAAAAAGGGCTGATACAAATATAATCTAAGCTACTGAAATCTTAGAAGAGTCAGATACAGCATTGAAGTTCTAAGAATCCCTTGATTCTTTTCTTTTCTAATGATTTTGTAAGTGCTATATTTGTGTCCATGTGAGATATGTCCTAGCCTTTCCTGCTGATTCTTTTTTTCCCCTTTTACATGATTTCGTCACAGGAAACAAACCTAGCCTTCGTGTCGCTTGCCCAAAATGCAAACAGCACTTCTGCCTCGATTGTGACATCTATATTCATGAGAGCTTGCATAATTGCCCCGGTTGTGAGAGCTTCAGGCATTTGAAGTCCCCCATTGCTACTGAAGAATGATGATTCCTGTGACTTAATAATACCCCCCCACCCCATCCCCCACAAAAGTTGCTAAAAGAAGTTGTGTTTCAATACTGGCTCTCAAGCCAAAACTTTTTTTTTTTTTGGGAAGAGGGGAAGGGGGGTTGTAAGTTCTCTAAGCCACCCACACAGACAGTAGCTTGCACAATTGTTTTTGGTTGTGAGAGCTTCAGGGCTTCAAAGTCCCCCCCTATTGCTAGTGAAGAATGATGGTTCCTGTGACTTCTTAATCTCAATACCCGGGTGCCAAAAGAAGTGATTCAATACTGGTTCTCAAGCCAACAGTTTTTTTTTTTTTCTTGGGGGTTTGGGGGGGTTGTAACTTCTCTAAGCCACACAGACAATAAAGTTTATGTTGTCAGAACCATCCAGATTACCAGTCCATTTGGGCACACTTGTATGGCCTTCATTTAACCTTTGAAGAGGGATGCAGTAATGCTTGTTAGGTGAAAAAGAGAAGTGAAGAGAGTTGGTCATTTTTCCATATGAATTGTGGTACTTCTTTTTTATAAAAAAAAGTTTTTATATATTATTGATAAGTTCTTAGTGAAGAGAGTTTTCAACCTTGAAATGCAGCTTTGCCTTTGATGTCTCCCAAGAATTGAATGAGCCTTGGTAGTAATCCTTCATGATTTGTGGTAGGTGATACGAATATGATGGCTTTCTTTACTATCTGTAGAAATATTTTCTTTTAAAACTCCATAGATGACCCTTTATAATTTTATATGTTTAATGTGTAGATGAAACTTGATATTCTAAGTTTTCGTAGCTTGTTTTGAAGATGTTGTTATGTTGATGCCTCCATTTTAAGCATTGGTTTAATTTCATTAGATACCCTGTGTTTCCTCTTCTATAAAAATGGAAATGACCTATCTCGGGTTAGAGGAGGAATGTTTGGAATGCCCAGGGAAGTGTGTTTGCAGTGACCATGAGGGACTTGTGCAATCCAATGAATTTGTGTGTTCTCTCTTTTCTTGTTGCTGAAGATTTTGTAATTAATTCAAGATAAGAATGTTATGTGAAATGTGAATATTGAGATGGTTGAGGGCTGCCACTCTAGAGAGGAGCAATGCTTGGGAAGCCTCCACATCTTTTATCAACATCTCATTGTCATGCAAATGTGGTCCATATTTTGAGAACTATTCTGGGGGAAAAAAGTATCTAATCTTATTAGGGTATTAGAATGTTTATTGTTAGTTGTATATAGGATTTCTCAAATTACTGTGCCATTTATACTTTTTTTTTTTTTTTTTTTTAAATTGTGCTATTGAATTACACGATTAAAAATATTTTAAAGTACAAGATTGAAGACTTTTATGGAAGACCATGTCCTACATGTAACAAGTAATAGAAGATAAATAGTAACGATGATGTTTAATGGCAAAGTGTTTTTCAAGAGGTTATTTTGCAACAAATTAAAAATGATGTATACTGGCAGAGGAACAAATGTTATTAATTCCCTCTATAGTAGGCTATTTTGTAGTGAAAACATTTTTGTATTGAAGGAGGGTTGGAATGGTTTGTATTGCCTCCACTCTGTTGGTCGTGTGTTGCAGGCCCTGCTGGGTGTGTGTTCTTCACTGTTTATATCTTCCTTTTATTTGAATTTACAATTTTATTATTGTACTCTGGAATGTAAGCTTGGAGCTATCTAGAATTGAAGGTTACAAGAAGATGAGAGAAAGAAGAAGAATAAAGGCTACAAGAGATTTTATGGAGAAATATGGCGGTGCATCTTCTTTTATGGAGAAATGTACTACTTTATAAAAGTTAAAACATTTTCAAAACACTCTCTCTTTAGTTTCCATTGTCATTGATTGTCTTCAGTGGCGGCACCACCCTCACTTGTCAAAAAAAAAAAAAAAAAAACAATATATATAAATATATATATATATAAATATTTTAAATTAATATGTTCTAATACCACCCTGACTTGAAAATATTGTATATATATACTTCAAAAAAATATGTTATTTACTAAATTAACCTATTTTGATCACCCTAATAAAAATGTTAAACACTTTTACTTGAGACTCATAAGAATTTGAGTCCAATAAATAAGAGTAATGTTATATCCATAACATTTTTACAATAAATTTTATATGGTAAGCTATTATTAATTCTAATTTGGGTTTAATATTAACATGTTTTACCCACCAATAACAAGCTAACAACTTGTTGCACAAGATTTGTTAAGAAATTGTTGTGGTCACTTTATTATTCTCATATCAACATTTTCAATCTGTACTTTATCTATTATTAGTTTTTTTTTTTTCCTTATTCTCTTTGTTAATACAAAAATTGTAATATTTCATGTATTTGCATTTTTTTTTATGATGTTAATATATTCAAATTGTCTTTTTATTAAATTTTGTATAATTTAAGTTTCTTAGTGACCATCTTAAAAATAATTCCTGGAGCTGCCGCTGAACCAAACTCTTTCAACTTCAAACGCAGTCCATCTGAAAAAAGTATAGATTTATTGTTCATATGGGGACTTGCCTTGGCTTTATAAGACTCATGATTCAGGCATCCCTCCGAGTCTGACCTCCTAGGCCTCCAAAACTTCATTTGCGTTTTCACAGTAAAATACCCCCTTTTTTTTGTGAAAACAAAATTGAGCATAACAAAAGGCTGTATAAACGTTTTTATTTATTTATTTTAAGTAGACGTTGGCCTTTAAAGATTCTGATCAACAATAACTTGCTGTTTCTTTTTGGATGAGCATTAAGGTTGCATTTGGAATTAGAATTTAAAATCAATTTATTTTACTATTTAGATTATTTTTGCTATTATTCAACTTATTTTATGTACTATTCATGAATTCTACTATACTTTTTGATACTATTAATGGATTTCACTGTACTATTTCAGATAAGTTTTACCTTTATCTATAGTACTTTCAACAAAAAAATTTTCAATTTCAACTAAATAAGCTGTTCTCAAACGGACCATAATTAAGTATGTGTTTTGCTCCAAATTAAAAAGCTAACTTATTTTACTATTCAACTTATTTTTGTTACTATTCATGGGTCCCACTGCACTTTTTGGTACTATTCATGTGTATTACTGTACTATTACAGCTAATTTTTACCTTTATCTACAGTACTTTCAGCAAAAAGTTTTCAGTTTCAACAAAATAAGCAAATCTCAAATAAACCCTTAAAGTCTGTTTGAGAACAACTTATTTAGTTTTTTGTTGAAAATATGCTAAAATATACTTATACTTCGATATAATTTGAAAAAGTGAGAAAATACAAAGAAAAAAAAGTTTTAAAAAATTGTACATAAAAGTTAAAAAAAAAAAAAAAAAAAAGGGGCTAAAACCGAAAGGCTAAGCTTATAAGCTGATACCAAATATATTCTAAATCTGCTAATTCAAGACAACCTTGTAGTTGGTATTATATTGGAATCTTAACTAACCGGCCCCTCTTTCTCTTTCTTTTTTGTACTCAAGATTAAGTGGACTTCCACCACTCCCACTACCATCCACATGATGGTAAATCATATAATTATTGAGATTTGCCATTCATGTAAGGGAAATGAGTGCATCATTATTATCGTATTCCTTGATAATTGTATGCTGGGTAAATGTTGTTGCATATAAATTAATCTACATAACCCAGTGGATTAGAGCGTGTAGAAAACACCATTTCTGTACAATTACTTACAAACAAGTCAAGGATTTTATATGCTTTTGACCTTCTAGAATCAAGAGACTACACTCTAATTTATTTTTGGGTATATTCCACGTCCTCCTCTCTATGTGGTAACTTAATCGGCATCCTCTATATAAATGCAACGCTTCATGTCAATAATATGCTACTATAATCTCAAACACAAATGTCTCTTAATGCAAGAACTCTAGTTTTAGTCCACATTCTTTTTTGGTCATTGATAGGTACATTTATTTTGAGTTATGGTGCTCAGAGTGATATCAATTGCCTGAAATCTATTAGAGATTCCTTGAAAGACCCTCTCAATCTCTTTAAGACTACATGGACATTTAACAAGATCGCAGAAGGTTCCATATGTAACTATGTAGGAGTCACTTGTTGGAAACCTAGCTGAGAATAAGGTATGCCGTATCGAACTTGTGAACATGGGGCTCATGGGAGAGTTCCCTAGAGGCATCGAGGACTATAAGGAACTTGTAAACTTAGACCTTTCAGGTAATGAGTTTTCGGGATCAATCCCATCAAGCATAGGAAATTGCTCTTATCTGGAAGTTCTTTACTATTTAGTATGTACCTCAATACTCATTTAGAGTACTAGATGATTTTGAAAAAACCCTATTCCTAATTCCATTAAGGTTTAAAACTTATTGCCTAGAAAAATTATCAAGTAGAGTGACATGGATAGAAATATTATTTCCTTTATTTATTTATTTTTAATATATATATATATATATATATATATATATATATATAAATTAAAGTTATAATCAAAGCAGGTATAACTTAAAACCTAGGATGCACGGACATAGAGTTTTTGACCAAGTACCCTTCCTCAGGAAGTGACCAACACTGATACAACATTGACGCATCTCATGTATTTAGATAAATCTTGAACAAGATAGATCTCCCTCCACCTATACATCTCTACCATTTATTGAGCACAGTCTGTCTCTGAGCCTTCTCTTTTCCAAGCTCTAGTTCTCACTCTCATTTGTTGCTACTAGCCTAGCTAGATCATTGATCTAGGGGTAGCTAGATGCGGAAGAGGGAAGCATAAAATAGGAACATAAGAACACAAGAGTTACGTGGTTTAGCCTTATGGTCTATGTCAACGGAAGAAACCCTTAAGGGCTACATCTTTATTATATAAGAGTATGGTCCAAAACCTGTGTTATAATGAACCATAACATGAATATATAGTAGACTAAATTCTATACTAATAGACTTCTAGTACAAATAAGAGACTTGGCTTGCACACAAAGTAGTATTAGGCTTAACCTATGCTAATGGGCTAATATATCTCTAACAGTTTTATATATAAATTTAAATTTTTTTATAATTTTCTTTTTATCTTTAAAAAAAAAATTTTGAGACTACCCTAAATTTTTTTGGGTCCAAAATAATTAAATTCTAGACAAAATTTGGCAATAAACTTGGACTACACCAAATGTTTTTTTTATTGGATGTAAATTTTAACAAATCCATTATTGAATTACATTTTCTTCTTATATCCTCCATGCTTGCAAAAATTCAATAAAATCAAGGATCAATAGCTATTTCATCAATCAAATATTTGAAATTTTGAGTTTTTGAAGTCTAAAATATACATAAAAAATAAGCTTATGGATCGAATAGTAAATAATATCCAATTGACATGAAATTTGACATGCTTTTTAAAAACATAAAGAACTTGCAATTCAATTATTAAAATTTCAAAATATGTAGTCATATTAATTTGTTTACTAAGTTCGTAACCAAATTTTTTTCTTAAACTTTGGTCTCCTAAAAAATATATTAGGCCCTTCCAAACAAAAAGGAAAAATCCAAGAAAATTTTTATTGAACTAAAATTTTGAAAGAGATGTAGCTTGCAGTATGGATAATGAGACTATAATGCAACGATTTCAAAAGAAGAAAACTCATAGAAGAAAATTGTAAGACTTTATGTATTTGTGTGTGTGTGTGTGTTTTGTCAATATATGAAGTTATATTTTTATAATATTTTATATAATTTAAGTTTCATAATGATCACCTAGAAAAAAATTCCTAGAACAATCATTGCATCAATGGGTGGCCCATCCAAACTAGCAACTAATGATCCTTCACGCATCTCTTCGAGACAAGCGACTAGTAATTGACTTTTTTCTTTTCTCACTTGCAATGTACTCCCTAATTTTTTGAAGCATTGATTAGTTTACATGAATAGTACCATGTAAACTGTATATTGTGGGCAAAAATGTGGATAATATTTGCCACATTGGGAGAAAGTGTACAATCATTTTGCATACAATATACACTTTATATGGTACAATGCATGTGAACTCATAATATTTCTTTTTTTTTTTTGGTAGTGTGTAGGTTATTTACGTACACTATTTCAATTTATTTATTAAATTGAATCATTTAAACTATTTCTTTGTAATTTGAACATCATTGAAGGGTTATCAATGTACTTTTTTGCAATCTATTATTACTTTTAAATTAATTTTGGATATATTTTCAAAAACAATTTGACTGTTGGTACTTATTTTTTAAACCTAAAACAAGCCTAAATTGTACCTAAAAATAAATAATATATGCATAAAATTAATTATTAATTCTTAATTTACTTATCTCTATTGTCTCATATCTTAATTTTTCAAAAAATGATGTGTCGATATAGTGCATATAATGTTGTACCTCGAATCGTGTCAGTACTCGTGTACCATAGCTAGAAACTCTCAATTTTAAAATTCTCATTTTTAATTAAATTCATATAATATAAGTGAAAAAATTGTGTGTGTCGAAACTTTTTATGGTAATAAAGAGAAATTCAGATAGAAAAGAAGAAAATTTACTATGCCTCACAAGTATCCCTCTTTCACATAAAGGGTTGATGGACTAGAGTCTTACGTGAATTTGTCCATGCATTTCAGTAGGTCCACACCACATGTAGTAAATTGGGACAAACAAATGCCAAAGTATTAGGCGGCAGCCGCACATGTGTCATCTCCTCAGTCCACAAACTACTATTGGAACAATAATTCATTCCTAAAACCACGTGTAGTTGAAAATTGAAACCGAAAACAGTCAAAACACACATAAAGGGTTGATGGACTAGAGTCTTACGTGAATTTGTCCGTGCATTTCAGTAGGTCCACACCACATGTAGTAAATTTGGACAAACAAATGCCAAAGTATTAGGCGGCAGCCGCACATGTGTCATCTCCTCAGTCCACAAACTACTATTGGAACAATAATTCATTCCTAAAACCACGTGTAGTTGAAAATTGAAACTGAAAACAGTCAAAACACACATAAAGGGTTGATGGACTAGAGTCTTACGTGAATTTGTCCGTGCATTTCAGTAGGTCCATACCACATGTAGTAAATTTGGACAAACAAATGCCAAAGTATTAGGCGGCAGCCGCACATGTGTCATCTCCTCAGTCCACAAACTACTATTGGAGCAATAATTCATTCCTAAAACCATGTGTAGTTGAAAATTGAAACCGAAAACAGTCAAAACACACATAAATAGGTAGATGATGAGTAAGAAAATTTCTAAAATGGTTAAATTTGTGCCATGAGTGATTGAGAAAAAATGGTTGGTTTATGTGAAAATAACAGGACAGTCAGTCACAATCTGACACACTAAATAATTATATTAAAAATTGTGGCAGATTAAGTAGTATTAGAAGTCTAGAACCACTTAAGAGACAAAGACCCAATTTCATTTTTTTTGCAAAAACAAAGACATAATTTCTCAGGAAGACAGTATCGATGTGATTGTTACGATTCAAACCAATTGACCATGAATCATGTTTATATCATGTATATGTTGTAAATGAAATACTAATATTATGCATATACACTTGCAGTTCTGCACAATCTCTTTGTGTTTCAGTTTATTTTTTATATAAGTATATTAGATTTTTAAGACATTGTGAAGACTAATTAGTGTTCCGCAATCTGTAGCTTCTTTGTCTTTTTAATTGACGTACTCTCATCTTTGAATTGAATGAAATTTCAGTTTGGAATCAATTTTTTCCTTTTGATTTTATCTTTGATTTTTTGAAGAGAGGAACAATTGAAGAGAGAAAACCGGTTGTTCTGCAATTTCGTTTAGTAAGTTAAAGGTAAGAACCAAATTAATTGTAAGATGAAAATAACATGAATTAAATTGACTACTACGTATCTAAATGTAAAGCTCAAATTAACTATGACTTGACCAAAATGGTATATTCATCATTTTTAAATAAAGTACTGTTAGAGATATATTAGCCCATTAGCATAGGCCCAAGCCTAATTCTACTTTGTGTGCAGGCCAAGTCTCCTACTTGTACTAGAAGTCTATTAGTCTAGGGTTTAGTCTACTATATATACACATGTTATGATTCATTGTAACACAGGATTTGTACTACACTCTAATATATTATTGATGTAGCCCTTTAGGGTTTCCTCCGTGGATGTAGGCCGTTAGGCTGAACCACGTAACCCTCATGTGTTATTGTGTTTTATACTTTATGCTTTCGCTTCCGCATATATACTAGCATATTCAACATGGTGTATCAATGCTAATATTTAACATGGTATCAGAGCCACCTTCTTGTGGCCATGGTTTTCTGTCCTTGCGGTATATTTAAGAGCAATCTTTGTCTTCCTCGGTGTTTTTTTCGCTGCGTTCATCTTTTTTGGCTTTTTACTGCTACCGTCAAAACTCTTCGGTATAGTCATGCCACCGTTAGAAGTCGCATCAACACTGCAAGATCATTGCCTTCCTCAAACTACCGTCACAGAACCAAACTTCATTCAAGGGATCTTCTCAATCTTATCAAATCTCAAGATTTCATCAAGTTTCCATCTTGAGTTTGAGAGGAGGTGTTAGAGATATATTAGCCCATTAGCATAGGCCCAAGCCTAATTCTACTTTGTGTGCAAGCCAAGTCTCCTACTTGTACTAGAAGTCTATTAGTCTAGGGTTTAGTCTACTATATATACACATGTTATGATTCATTGTAACACAGGATTTGTACTACACTCTAATATATTATTGATGTAGCCCTTTAGGGTTTCCTCCGTGGATGTAGGCCGTTAGGCTGAACCACGTAACCCTCATGTGTTACTGTGTTTTATACTTTATGCTTTCGCTTCCGCATCTATACTAGCATATTCAACATGGTGTATCAATGCTAATATTTAACAAGTACAAATGAGTTAAAAATAGTTATGAAAAATTGGTGTGTACCGAACTTTTTAAAGTAGACAATATTTTTAGGAGGATCAAGATAGAGAAAGATCAAATGGTTAATCCTTCTGTTTACCCATTGCAGTAGCTGATTTCTCAAACTGTAGCGAACACACGTGTTATCTTCTTAGTTCACAAACTTCATTCCCTATATAAAAGCAACAAATAATTGAGACCCATAGAACCACGTACGAGCAGTTGATAGTTGAAACTGAGCACACAGACGGAGAAACACACAAAGCTCTCAGAAAGACTAACAATGGCTACTAGTGTTGTTGTTGTCGGTGAGGAAGTGATGAGGAACAAGCAAGTAATATTCAAGGACTACGTGTCTGGTTTTCTCAAAGAGTCAGACATGCAAGTGATCGATGGAACCCTGAAACTGAAGCTTCCAGAGGGCTCCAATGGAATAGTAGTGAAGAACCTTTACTTGTCCTGTGATCCTTACATGCGTAATCGGATGACGAGAGCTGAGGGTCCTAACATTTTTACTTCTTTCACTCCTTGCTCTGTAAGCCTACCACTCTCTCTTTGTTTCTCTCTTCTAGCTCTCAGCTTTCTTGGTTTTTCTTCTAATCCTAATATGATAGGTAAAATTCGATTGCCCGGTTTGTGAAAATAATAAATTTAGCTATTCAAAATTTTTCACACCTTTGAAAGTGATGTTATCCGTCTCAAAATTATGAGCATCTTTAAAGTATTTTTTTAATAGATTATAAAAAGTTTCCAAAAATATTTAATTTTTTTTAATACAAAATTTAGCTACAAACTTGGTTAAAACTTAAAATTACAATTTTCCTCTGCTCTTGCAAAAAAAGTTTCCTTGTGTTAAAACATATTGTGGGTTGTGCCTGCTAAATATGTTCAGTTAACTATGCAAATGATACAAATTTGATAGTTTGATGCCGAAATTAATTCCCCCCAACAAAGAGAAGAGTATACAATATGTTATATATCTTCAAAAGAAAACAAGGAGCTATTTAACAGCGTTCGAGACACCTACAAAATTAGTATTGGCTACCACAGTGTTCTGATACAAAGAGCTGCTTAATATGCTTCTGTCAAATATCTAAAGTTCAAGTAATTGAGATTTTACATTTTATTGATCTAATATCATGAATGTTTGTGAGAGTTAGTGTCTTATGAGTTGGATTGTTATTCTCTGGCAGCACATGCAAGAACTTGCTGTGCTAGCATGAGATGTGCTACACACTTGTACCTTTATCAACAAAGTTATACTAAATATCATACTAGAGGAAAAAGATACAAAGAGATAATACTAAATTGGACGCATTGACACTTACTATTTTTTTTTTTTAATGGGAGATACACAACACTTAATCTTTTTCACCAATTGAAATTCAATTTTCATCACACTTTTTAAGTTTAAATCAAAATCGTCTACTAAATTGTGTTTAAAATATTTCATGGCTCCAACTCTAAGTAGTGGATTCATACTTTCAAGTTATGTCTTATTTTTTCATGACACTGAATCTCTAATGCTTACATCTTTCCACTAATCTTTTTTTTCCCCTCAATCTCTTTGACTCTTTCATTGTTTCAAATTCTATGTTTTGGTAACGAACTTTGAGGCTTTTTAGCAATGAAGTGTTAAAAATTAATTAAAAAATTGAGTGGAAGATCAATAGATGAATGATTGTGTTTTCAAAGTTCCCTATAATTTTGCCCCCACCCCCCCTAAATTGAAATCCTAACTCTGCTACTGGGTCCAAGTCTTATGTAAACCTATGTAGAGATAACCTAGTTCCAGGTTCAAATCTTCTGTCTCACAAAATTTACTTCATTCAATGTGGATTTTAGTTAGTTCAACTAATAGTTGAATAAGAGATTTGAAGTTCAATTCCATTTACACAAAAAATCGATTGGTATTTAAATCTAATAATAAAGAGCACAATCATCAGAAATGTACTCTATAGGATGAAACTCTTAAAAAAAAAAAAAATGACACGCTTCTATATATATATATATATATATATATATATATTTTTTTTTTTTTTCGTTTTTCTCAAACTAAGAGAAAAGCTTAGAGGATGTTTGGTTAGCAAAAAAAAGTAGCATTTTTTATTTTCATTTTCAAGTTTTAGTGGGACCCATCACAAAAACTTGTTTGGTTTAAGAACTCTTACTCAATTTTCATTTTTAATATCCAAAAAGTTGAATTTGAATATGAAAAATGAAAACGCATTTTCAAAATTTTCATTTTCATAGAAAAACAAATACTGTGGCAATTCTGTAAATATTGTGAAAATGCAAAGGCCCCACCTAACTTATGTGTGTATAAGTGAAAAAAGTAATTTCTTTTTTTTTATAATAGAAAACAATGCTAGACACATATATGATATATTTTATACCAATATCGTGTATTCACAATAACTTATCATACACCTTCAAATCTGAAAATGGGTCTTTATTTTATGTGTCTTTTATACTTAAATTATGTACTAAAAAAAAAATTGATGTACTCAAAATAACTTATCAAACACCCTTAAATATGAAAATGTATTATTATTATTATTTTTTTACATTCAAGATTTGAATGTAAAGTGAATACAGAACAGAAAAGAAAAAAAATGAAAAGTGAATGACTACCTTTTGAAACCAAATAGAAACCTAAATTTCTTCTCCCAAAAAAAAAAAAAAAAAAAAAGCCTAACCTTAACAAAAGTTAATGCCTCAGCCTTCCCTTTGCTTACATTTTTATTTTTTATTTTTTTTTCACAGCTCAAAAAAGCACTTTTCTGTTTAATCAATCTGCACATCCCAATTCCTTTAAAAAAAAAAAAAAAATCTTCACATCCCAATATTTTAAGTTGTGGGTAATTTCTTGTCGTTTGAGGTTTTGGAATTTGCTGTGGGCAATTTCTTAATTTTTTCTCTTTGGGGATTTTTCACAGCAAACCCCAAATTCCCCAAATCAAATCTTGATGTCATAGCATATATATATATATATATATATATATATATATATATATAAAAGATCTATTAACAGCAATATGACAAAAAAGGTCCGGAGAGTGACTTCAACCTGGGGTTGCACTTCATCTTCGAAGCAAACATACATTGATTTCGTGGAGTTTGTTGTTTGGTGCTAAGCAATCTGGTGGGAGGTGTGGATGGCATAGCACTGGTAAAAGTACCACTAGTAGAAGTAGTGATAGACTAGTACTGTAGTGGTATTGTCATCCCGGTTATAAGTTTAGAGAGATGGGTCTGTTGGGGCGCAAGAAAGTTATTAACCCATAGCTAAATTCGTTTGGATACTGGGTTTTTTTATTTATTTTGAATATGAAATTTCAATTTCAAGTACTTTCTGGGTTTTTTTGTCCTTGTCTTTTTATGGATTTTTTTTTTTTTAATAATTATTATTATTGATGAGATATGGAAAATAAAAATAGTAAACCTCTTGCAATATTTATATAGATTGGGATTTGTAAAATAACTCAGCTTGTACAATGCAGCCATTAACTGGTTTTGGGGTGGCTGAAGTATTGGATTCAAGACACCCAAACTTCAAGAAAGGTGACTTGATTTGGGGCACAACCGGATGGGAAGAATATAGTGTCATCACAGAACTGGAAGGACTCTTTAAAATCCAGCACACTGATGTCCCCCTTTCCTACTATACTGGAATTCTTGGTATTTTGTTGCTTATGTGTGTGTGTGTGTGTGTGTGGGGTTTGGATATCTATGTGTTAGCTTGTGAAATTTTTATTCGAATGCGATTACTCTATGCTTTGTATATGCAAATGCACCATAAAACTATATATGAGATTTATGGTTTCTTGCTGCCATTTGTGGAATTTTCTCTTATTATTTAATTGTCATGGTTAAAAACACTTGATGGTGAGTAGTTATTTCATTGTGATGACCCTTTCATTAAGAACCTCAAAAGATTGAATCAAAACTTGCATGATTAATCCATATCCTACATTTTCTGATTCTGATTAGCATGAATTCGATTCTTTTCTCTTGTTCAAATTTGTAGCTAGATGGTGTGGTACAGTTGGATCCTTGACCAATTCAGTGAGTTGGCTGAGTAGTTTGCTGGAATAGATTTGGTAAATACAGCTGTATACAATTGTGGTTCTAGATCAAATATAATTGGTATATACACTATTTCAATGGAGTTGATTCAGATAAAAAAGAATGTGTTCTTAGTTAGGATTATGTGTTGAGTTGAGTAGTCCAGTGGGTTTGATACTTCTTGGTTTCAAGTAAGTTTTCTATCTGCATACTATTTGAATAAATTTGATATCAACAATGTGAGAAAATTTAGCAATTCTGAAACTGCCAATGTTATTAAATGAAAATTTTACAAAATTAGGTGAGATTTTCATTTGCTTTCCCTTTCCATCATATAATGTCTGCCCTATAATTGGCTGTGTTTGAATTTTATTCTAGGTATGCCTGGTTTGTCAGCGTATGTCGGTTTTTATGAAGTTTGTTCTCCTAAGAAAGGAGAATATGTGTTTATTTCTGCGGCATCAGGTGCAGTTGGTCAGCTTGTTGGGCAATTTGCAAAGTTGATGGGTTGCTATGTTGTTGGAAGTGCTGGAAGTAAAGAAAAGGTGAGTAATTTCTATTTGGCGTACTTCAAAATTAAGCGCTATCTATTCTTTGTCCAATGAATGCTTTGATTTTTTTTCCCCTCTTTTTATAAAATGATTTTGGTTACACAATGACCATGATTAAGCATGGTTAACCTGATCTTGCCATGTGTCATTTGGTTTCGTTGAAAATTTATAGTAAATCCAAGCCAATATGTGGACTTAAGAATAATAGAATATATTTGTTTCTAACATGAATATTACTAATTTTGTACTTACAGGCTTACAGCATCTTTCTTTTTCCATGACATACCACAATTTCCACAATAATATTTCAAAATTCATAGAATTCATAATAATTATTTCCAATTCATTAATCCCAATTTTCTCTTCCCATCGAGTGGCTCTATAGTTCATGGACCACAATCTTTTGACGACTATGCATACCTGGTTTTCTTCATGAAATGTTCAGATGGGAAACAGAAGGTATATTGAAGGCCTTTGTTTTAGATAAACTCATTCATATGCATAAATAGTTGCTTTATAGGAAGCAGTCTTTGCAAGCTTTTGAAAGGATGGAGTTCTTGCTAGAGTTGTTAGCAATGCGTATCTTTCTTTTTCTTTCCCTTCTCTGTTTCAGAAGGGAGTATTCAGACTGGTCAATACTCAACAAGAAATTAGAATATTTTTGTTCACTTTCTTTGCTTTAACATCATGCAGGTTGATCTCCTAAAGAGGAAGTTCGGGTTTGATGATGCTTTCAATTATAAGGAAGAAACTGACTTGGACGCTGCGTTGAAAAGGTCAGTATCTATACATATTGCTTAACGAAATTTCTTGCTCTGAAGCTTTAGTTAACAATAGGATATCAGATGGAGATAAAGTTGTTGCATCTGTGCTACATATTATTTACATTTGTGTGTCTGTCTATATTTTCATCACTATTAAGGATAACATACATGGCCTTGATTATTATAATGATACTAAATATTACTGGCTTTTGGGTGAGTTCCATGGTTTGTGTTACTAGCAGCTTAATTGTTCAGTTGGAATCATGGCCAGTGAGTTGAGGATTTGCTATAAAATATCTGTAAACTGGAGAAAGTTGGCATGTAAAATGCACCATTTCATCAATTTGTACAATAATTTTACTAATTCTCTTCTAATGTTAGCTCCTTTATCTCTGATATAACTATTAATCATGATGGAATTTTGTCTTCTTATGAATAGCAGTACAGACAGATTAGATGACTTTGCTCATGAAACATGTACATTCTTTCAACTGTAGTTTTATAATTGGTTTTTCTAAGTAGGTAGGTACATGGTGATAGCACATTCATGGAAAATCCTATTGACAGGTTAAGATTAAGATTACATGTAAAAAGAAAAAAAAAATGCTAAGTTGAGGCAGAATATGTGAGAGTGAGGGGACATGAAATAAAATTTCTTCAATTCAAAGTGGAGCATATTCTTGCATAAAAATATTCAGCCCACAGATGTTAATTATGAGTTGAAGAAATTTATGTCAGACACTAAATACAGCCTTCACTATTTCTGAGTGTCACCAGGTACTTTCCTGAGGGCATTGATATCTACTTTGAGAACGTAGGGGGAAAAATGCTTGATGCTGTGCTTGTCAATATGAAAGACCATGACAGGATTTCTGTATGTGGACTGATTTCACAATACAATCTTGATCAGCCTGAAGGCAGAACTTGATGTGTCTTATTTATAAAAGAATTCACATGAAAGGATTTTTTGTCACTGATTACTATAACATCTATCCCAAGTTCTTGGATGTAATGCTGCCTTACATCAGAGAAGGGAAGATAATGTATGTGGAGGACATAGCTGAAGGCCTTGAGAGTGGCCTGCTGCTCTGGTAGGACTTTATAGTGGCCGCAATGTTGGGAAACAAGTTGTTTTGATTGCTCGGGAGTGATTTGGCCATGATTTATGTATCCATTTGCTATTATGTTGAGTTTTATGTCAAATTCTTCGATGTCAGAGGTCCACCTTGTGGTAGTTTAATAAAGCCCTGTCTGCAGCAAGGGAAAGGTTTATGGTTTGGTGTTGAGTACAATAAATCTACAAGAAGGAACTTTGACAATTTACAAAACCACATTATATGAGTTTCAACATTTAACTTAGTCATGAATGGTATGTTATATCTTATTAAGGAAACTATGTTTAGTAAGCTTTGAGACCTGTAAGATAATAAAAACCTGGCTCCATCTCTAAAGAATGTGAATTGATATTTTTAAGAATCTGATTTTCAGGCATGTGTATTATTCATTCTAGTGTACAATGAAAACTTGAGAGTAGCTTAGTTTGGCGTGCAATACAATTTGGGCCAGAGATATTGTCAAATAAGCCATTATCATTTCTTGGAATTAAAAAAGTAGCTTTGAGAAATATCTGTTTCAGGTTGAGATATTGATGACCTTAATCATATGCGACAATTAACACATATATATAGGGAAATGAATCAGTGTGCTGACTTTTTGGCAAAGAAGGGCTGCTGCCTGAGGGAGGATTTTGTTATTTTTGATGTTTCCCCCTCAGAGGAATTAGATAAACTTCTTGTATCAGATGTTAATGGCCTGTACTGTTATAGGCAAATAGCCACTGCTTTGGCCTCTGTAGCCAGATTGTAATTTGTTTTGTACTCTGGTTTGTGGTTTAATATATCATGCCTTTTAACCAAAAAAAAAAAAAAAAAAAAAAAGCGACAACGCACAGGAACAGTTCTAGACAAAGCAACGTAGCCGTAAGCATTAGCTTAAAATGAAAAAAAAATAATTAATAATCTTTCATATCAAGAAAGAAGAAGCATTTAAATACTATATTAAAATGAAAAAAAAATACTAATTATATATAAAATTATAGTCTTATACCTCAAATTGTAATGGGCGGCCTTGTCTTTGCATACCAATTAAAATTTGCCACTTTGTTTGAAAATGAAAATTTTCAAAATGTCAATGTAAAAAAATAATAATAATTATTTAAAAGAAACCATCTCTCTCTTACAATAGATGAGTTTTGTGGTTTTTAAAAATAATACTATTATTTAATAAAAATAAAAATAAAAGTAAAAAGATAATGATTTTTTTTTTAAGGAGGGTAAATTACTAATATGGTTTTTGGACTATTAGATAAAGTTTGATTTGCTAACTCATTATCATGGCTTTTGAATGTAGATTGTGGTGTGTTTTTGGGTTAAAACCTCATTCTCTCTCCATTTTGGTCTACTTCAGTATATTCGGTCTACTTTGGTCTATTTGGACCATTTGCTAAACTTCAGTTTGATTTGGTCCAACACAATCCACTTCATCCATTTGCTCCACTTCAATCTATTTCGGTCTCTTTGGTCCACTTCTGTCCATTTCGGTCCACTACCACTTTTGTCCATTTGGTCCATTTAGCCCATTTTAGTTTATTTAGCCTAATTCGGTCCTTTCGGTCTATTTGGTACACTTCAGTCCATTGCAGTCCAATTCAGTCTAGTGGGTAAGTTTAGTCCATTTTGGTCCACTTCATTCCATTCGCTTTACTTTGATCCATTTCAGTCCTTAAGTTGAAGTCACATTTATCTTTCTATAATTTCCTACTCTCAAAAATGACATTGACCTAATATTAAAGGTTGTCTAAATTAAAAGCATTTATATTCGCCAAATGTAACCTCAAAAAATCAAAATGACAATGTGGAATTTCAGAAAACATAGGATGGATTCAGATTTCATTGACAAGCTACAAAAAATACAACTCTCGGAGGAAGAGGATAAAGTAGTGAAGATAAACTTAGCCCACAGAGAGAAGACTATTGAAGAATGTTCACTCACACTATTAGGCAGATTCCTAACTAACAGACCATACAACCAAAGAGCAGCGAAAACATTACTACAATCTATGTGGAAGCTTGGAAATGACTTGAGGATTGTGGATGTGGGAGAAGGGCTATTTCAATTTCGATTTAAGCTAGAGAGCCAATTAACTTGGGTACTAGATAATGGCCCTTGGAGTTTCGACAATAATCTTTTGGTTCTCAGACGATGGGAGAGGGACATGACGGCAAACTCGGTCACTTTCTCAACCCTTCCTATATGGGTTCAAGTGTGGGGTTTACCCTTTGTCTTGATAAATGAAGAAGCGGGGTGGGAAATTGGCAAAGGTTTAGGTCATGTGTACAAGGTGGATAACAAAACTTTCCTATCAGATCAAGCTTGTTTCATCAGAATTCGGGTTGGGATCCCTCTTGAAAAGTCGATTCATCAAGGGGGATGGGTTGCAAATCTTGAGGGTGATCAGGTGCGAGTTGGCTTCAAGTACGAATGATTGGTGGGAGTATGCTACCAATGTGGTAAGTTCGGCCATGTGGTGAAGGACTACTCCGATCAGGGGACCTCACAGCAAGCTGAAAAACCATATGGAAAGTGGCTGAAGGCGGGTATTCGTCAGAACGATATGGGAGCAGAACGGACCAAAACCAATGCGCCACCACCTTCACCGGCGCCAGAACCACCACAGAGAGCTACGGTTTCAATTAATTCCCATGATGAGGTGGCGGGAAATAATGGCATTAATGATAATTATGGGAGGAAAGATAACGGCTCAGGACTTAATTACCTGCATCAATCTCAAGCAGTGGATTCTCAAGAAAACCGAGTTAGTAGGGAAGTAATGAAGGGGAATTTAATGGGTGCGAAAATCTCGGAATCAGACAGCTTTAATGGGGAGAGTAATGAGCAGACAGAAATAATGGACATGGAGATTACCGTTGCGGAGAATAATGCCTCACATGCGCTAAATTCAACGCTTATTAATGTGGCAGTCAATTATGATGAGCAAAACGCACATACTGACCAATTAATTCGCATAACACAGCCACATAAGGAGTCATCTGATATGGAAAAACAAGGTCAGTTACGTGGGGCACCGAACAATGCAACCTGGAAAAGAATTCAATGCACCCAAAAATCTAAAACAAACCCTAGCCACCAAAGCCTTTGTGGCATGAAGAGAGCCAAACCCGGAGGCAGTGTCTGTGATGAAGAAGAAATCCAAAACGCAAAAAGAAGTAAAATAATGGAAGGAAAAAAAAACCTCAATAACCCAACGGTGGAGGATGCTAAGCAGTCCTGCCGAGAACAATGAAACTCATGAGCTGGAATTGTCGAGGGGCTTGGGAACTAACGAGCAGTGGAAGTAATCTCACACTTAGTGCAGGCAAAAGCTCCCAAAATTTTGTTTTTGATGGAAACAAAACAATCCTTAGAAGAGATGAAGCGGATTCAAGATGACTTACCCTATCGATGTATGTTTATGGTACCTAATATTCAACGTAGTGGAAGCCTAGCATTGCTTTAGATGGAGGAGATTGATTTGCACATCCAAACTTTCACCTTAAATCATATTGATGCTCTCATAAAGGATGACCCAGCAAATCCATGGTGATTGACAGGATTCTATGGCTGGCCGGAGGAACATAGGAAGCAAGAATCATGGCAACTCCTAAAACATCTCCACTCCAGACATTCTGCCCCATGGCAGAGCCATGGGGATTTCAATGAAATCCTTCAATCAGAAGAGAAGAAGGACGGGCTGCCTAAACAGTTGGCCCCCATGCAGCAATTTCGGGAAGCCCTCTTGTATTGTGGATTGGTGGATTTGGGTTATCGAGGTAATATCTTTACATGGACTAATGGGCGTGATAATTTAGTGCAGGAATGATTGGATAGGGCATGCGCCATGATTGAATGGAGGGATAAATTTGCTCAAGTGCAAGTCACTCATTTAGAGGCATCCTATTCAGACCACAACCCAATCCTTGTTACTACTCACATTCGGCCTCAGCTCACCTTAAAGAAGAAAACACCACACAAATTTGAGGAGAGATGGACCACTCACCTAGATTGTGCAAATATCATAAAGGTGGCTTGAGAATCAATTATACCGCATGGAAGCCCAATGGCAAGGCTGTTTGAAAAAATAAAACAATGCTATTTGCCCTTGTTGATTGGAGCCAACATACTGTAATGACTCAAGGAAACGTGCTGCCATATTTGCACTATACTTCAAAAAGACTAGTCACAATTAAAGCTCCTTGTAGTTCCTAATAAAACCCAGATCTACCCGGTAAATACCCGATGTGGGACTCACCACACACTCACACACATCACACAATCAATCAAATTAGGGCATCACAATCTCCCTCACTTAAATCCCTAATGTCCTCGTTAGGGCCCACTTTGTGAGTAGTGTCTCTGAGCCTACATAGGGTTACCAGGCCGGCTCTGATACCATATGTAACGACCCAAGGAAAAGCTAGTCACATCTACGCTATACCTCAAAAAGACTAGTCACAATTAAGGCTCATTGTAATTATTAATAAAGCCCAAATCTACCTAGTAAATACCCGATATGAGACTTATCACATATCCATACACATCACGCAATCAGTTAAATTTGGGCATCATAATCTCCCTCACTTAAATCCCTATTATCCTCGTTAGGGCCCTCTTTGTGGGGTAGTGTCTCCAAGCCCACACGGGATTACCAGGCCAATTCTGATACCATATGTAACGACCTAAGGAAAAGCGCTAGTCATATCTACGCTATACCTTAAAAAGACTAGTCACAATTGAGACTCCTTGTAGTTATTAATAAAACCCAATTTAACCCAGTAAATACCTGATGTAGGACTCATCATACACCCACACACATTGCATAATCAATCAAATTGAGGTATCACCCAAGGAAAAACGCTAGTTATATCTGCGCTATACCTCAAAAGGACTAGTCACAATTAAGACTCCTTGTAGTTGTTAATAAAGCCCAAATCTACCCAGTAAATACCCAATGTGGGACTCATCACATATTCACACACATCACACAATCAATTAATTAGGGCACACAATCTCCCCCACTTAAATCCCTAATGTCCTCGTTAGGGCCCATTTTGTGGGGTAGTGTTTTCGAGCCTATACGGGGTTACCGGGCCAGCTTTGATACCATATGTAACAACTCAAGAAAAAGCGCTAGTCACATCTACGCTATACCTTAAAAAGACTAGTCACAATTGAGACTCCTTGTAGTTGCTAATAAAGCCCAATTTAACCCAATAAATACTTGATGTGGGATTCATCACACACTCACACACATCACATAATCAATTAAATTGGGGCATCACCCAAGGAAAAGCACTAGTCATATCTGTGCTATATCTCAAAAGGACTAGTCACAATTAAGACTCCTTATAGTTGTTAATGAAGCCTAGATCTACCTAGTAAATACCCGATGTAGGACTAATCACATATCCATACACATCACACAATCAATCAAATTGGGGCATCACAATCTCCCCCATTTAAATCTCTAACGTCCTTGTTAGGGCCCGCTTTGTAGGGTAGTGTCTCTGAGCCCAAACGGGGTTACCGGGCCAGCTCTGATACCATATATAACGACCCAAGGAAAAGTGTCAGTCACATCTACGCTATACCTCAAAAGGATTAGTTACAATTGAGACTCCTTGTAGTTGTTAATAAAAGCTTGACCTACCCAGTAAATACCCGATATGGGACTCATCACACAATCAATCAAATTATCACACATACCTTTGGACTCTCAAAACCACAATTACAAGAAAAACAAAAAATGCTGGAAGAGTTTTGCTTATAGAATAGAGCCGAGAACTTAAGCTCCATCAAAAGCCTCAAAGCAGAAATTACAAATATTATCCACCAAGATGAGCTTTTTTGGCGACAAAGATCCCGATCAATTTGGCTACCTGCAGGGGACAAGAACATGAAATACTTTCACAACTGAGCCAGCCAACACCGAAGAAAAAATCATATCTCTGGAGTGTTTGATACTGAAGAGAGGTGGCGCACTTCTGATGAGCAAATTTCCCAAGTAGCCGAATCATATTTCCAGGAATTTTTCTCCACAGCCCACCCACAAAACATTGAGAGTGTCTTACAATCGGTTCAAAGAAAAGTCACCCCACATATGAATGAGAGCCTCACCCGTCCGTACACTGCTGATGAAGTCAAATTAGCCCTTTTTCAGATGCACCCATAAAAATTACCCGAACCGGATGGTATGTCCCCTTTTTTCTTTCAAAAATATTGGCATATCGTAGGAAATGATGTTACTGAAGCTATTTTATCTATTTTACGATCTGGCCATATGTTGAAAAAAATGAACCACACACATATTGTTTTAATCCAAAAAAGAAAGACCCCAAATACCTGGCAAACTATAGACTCATTAGCTTGAGTAATGTTGTATCTCGGATAATTTCAAAGGTTATTGCTAATCATTTGAAGCATATCTTGCCTAATGTGATTTCTGACTCTTAGAGTGCCTTTGTGCCAAACCGTCTTATTACTGACAATACAATAATTGCCTATAAGATTTTGCACAGAATGAGAAACAAAAGAAAAGGGAAGGTGGGCCATATGGCGATTAAGCTGGACATTAGCAAAGCCTATGATCGGGTGGAGTGGTCTTTTTTGCAGGGTATTATGCAAAAATTGGGGTTTGATCAAAGATGGGTGAAATTGGCCATGGAGACAGTCACCACAGCCTCTTATTCATTCTTTATCAATGGAGAACCAAAGGGCTAGATCACTCAATCTAGGGGCATTCGGCAAGGAGACCCACTATCTCCTTACCTCTTCCTCCTTTGTGCGGAAGGCCTCTCGACACTAGTAAATAAGGCAGAGGAGAATCATGTGATCAATGGAATTATGTCTAGCCAAAATGGGGTGTGCATCTCCCACTGTCTATTTGCAAACGATAGTTTACTATTTTGCAAAGCCACGGTTGGAGAGTGTCAACAACTTTTGAGCATTCTTGGCCAATATGAGGCAACATCGGGACAAGCAATCAATCGCCAAAAAACTTCCTTGTTTTTTAGCAAGAACACAAATCCCAAAATAAGGAGATTGATCCAACATCAATTGGGGGCTAGAGTAATGACAAATAGTGACAAATACCTTGGTCTACCAATGACATGTGGTAAATCAAGGGTGAACACCTTCAAAGAATTAGAAGAAAAAATTCTCAAGCGTGTGTTGGGGTGGAATGAGAAGTTTATATCAAAGGCAAGTCAGTAGGTCCTTATAAAAACAGTAGCACAAGTGATTCCCACATATGCCATGAGCCTTTTCAAGCTACCCAAATCCATGTGTGACTCCATCAATTCCTTGCTAGCAAAATATTGGTGGGGACAAAACAAAGAAGAAAGAAAGATCCATTGGGTTAATTGGAAAAAACTATGCACAAGCAAGAAGGAAGGGGAGATGGGTTTTAGAGACTTGCATGCATTCAACTTGGCAATGCTCTCAAAGCAAGCATGGAGACTAACGCAAGACACAAATTCCTTGTTTTACAAGGTATATAAGGCGAGGTACTTTCCTAATTGTTCATTCATGACGGCTTAATTTGGGAGTAACCCGTCTTTTGTTTGGAGAAGCCTACTTGCAGCAAGAGACATCATTTACAATGGATCAAAGTGGCGTGTGGGAGATGGCAAGACAGTGGGGGTCTACTCTCACAAATGGCTATCACACCCTCCAATACCGCTGAATGAACATGCCAAGGACATGAAGGTTTGTGAGCTCCTGGATGAAGAATCTTGGCAGTGGCACAGAGGCAAAATTGAGGCAATGTTTGCACTGAGGACAAGGCAGGAAATTCTGGCAGTACCATTGGACCGCCTCAACTCTTCGGGCGATCTGGGCAGAAAATAAAGCTGCGAATTCAATGTAAAAACAGCTTATCGGCTTGCACTCCGCCTGAACATGCAACCGTGAGCAGAACATTCATCAAGCCGTGCTTATAAACCAGCTTGGAGCAAAATCTGGACACTCAATGTACCACCCAAAGTTCAAACGTTTTTATGGAGAGCTTGCTCGAATTGTCTCCCAACCAGGGAAAATCTCCTTAGACGCCGAATTCGAGTGGATACCAGATGTGAATTCTGTCTCAAACAGTCCGAGAATACAAGTCATATCCTATGGGAATGCCCATTTGCACAAAATGTATGGGCACTGATGAGTAGCTGAATCCAGAAATGCAGAAACATAGCAGACGATTTTTTCCACTTATTCCGACAGCTGCGTGACAAGCTTAGCCAACGGGAACTTGAGCAATGGGCAACTACGGCATAGTCGATTTGGAATGCTAGAAACAAGTTTTATTTTGAGCATGTCCAACTCCAACCAAAAACAATCGTGGATGTCGCATGCGGTCTGCTGGATGAGTACCAACGCCTCACGGCTTTGCAGTGATAAGCCACGTTTTTTGCTGCATTTGTATCCTGTTTTTAACCTTTTGAAACCCCAACACTGTTACTGGGGGTCGCTACTGTACTGAATCTCTTCTCACATTAATGAAAATTTCTATCGTTTGGATGTCAAAAAAAAAAAACAGTAGTCCAATTGGCACAGAATAAAAGTAGAACAAAATTCGATAAAAAAATCTTGAAGGTTTTTCGGACACGGTTCCTTGCTTTCACTTTGAAAGTAGAAAAATCTTCATTCAAATTGAAAAGGAAAAAAAATTGTATTAGTTAATATTTTAGAATCGTTTTATACCATAATCTTAACTTGTCGTAATGCACTGTCATTAACATCACCTTGTATGTGATATCATGTATCAGGCAAAATTTCCCAATTACTAGTTTTAAATTTAATTATTGAAAAGTTACACTTTGTTATCTTGACATACTCTTGAATTCTCCTAATTCATTTAAGCTCTACGAACATTATTTTTTTAAGTACTCATGGATAGTGATTTGATCCACAAATTTTATTATTAGAGAAGATGGCTACAAAAATAAGTTTGAAGAAGCTCAGAAAAGCAGCCTACAATTTTAGTGCAAACAATGTCATTACGTCGGGGAAAATGGGGAATGTCTACAAGGCTGAGGCAATACTTCCGAACGGTACTTTCATGGCATGCCAATTGGACTACTACGCAGTTAAGAGGTTTCATGCATCAAACAACATTTATTAGAATCAATTATTGGAGCTAATCACATTGTCTAGTTTGAGACATAAGTATTATTTATTTAATAGGTATCAAGAGAAAGAGAATTATTTACTTAATAGGAATATGTCCCAAACACGGTTGTGACTCAATTGTACAAGAGAAAAAGATTAAAACAAATTTGCTTTTACCTACACCCTTTTTGTTTTTTGTCCTTTTTTTTTTTTTAATTTCAACTTATGATGTCTGCTCCTAATCGGTTTTTAGTGTAGATAGGAATTGAACTCCAGATATCTTATTCAACCCTCAGAGACTTTATCAATTGAGCTAATAAAAACCAATATCACCTTTTTTGTTTTCTATTGCAAGGTAGTGACTAGGTTTTCTCTCTGTCAATTTGTGTATTTATATTTATTTATTGTTTGGTATAATAAATTTTGGTATTTCACTTTTTAAAAAAAATTTATTTGTAGTGTGTAGGTTATTTGCTTAAGTTATTTCAATTGATTTATTAAATTAAATTAATTAAACTGTTTCTTTGTAATTTGAACATCATTTAAGGGGTATTAATGTACTTATCTGCAATATATTATTACTTTCAAATTAATTTTAGATATATATTTTAAAATTTTTTATTTTTGGTAATTATTTTTTAAACCTAAAATATAGGTTAAACTAAATAATATATATTTAAAAATAAATATTAATTAATCAATTAATTTTTTATTCCTTCTGTGTCATATCTTAATATTTCAAAAAAATGTTGTGTCGTATAGTAGTGCATATAATTTTGTACCTCTCATATTGTGTCGGTGCCACTATATCATAGATTGAAACACTCCTATTAAAATTCTCATTTTTAATTTAAATTCAGATAATGTTTCACCAAAAAAATTATTATTAAAATTTCTATAAAGTAGTACAAATTAGTTAAAAGTGGTAATGAAAATTTGTGTGTATCTAACTTTTTTTAAAGTAGACAATATTTTAAGGACGATCAAGACAAAATCAAATGGATAACATGCGTTGCAGTAGCTGACTTCTCGAAGTGTTTGGCTCACACACGTGTCATCTCCTCAGTCCACAAACTTCATATTATAAAAGCAACAATCGTTGAAACTGAACCCACAACATAGATTGACGGAGAGAAACAATGAAACACCAGAAGCTCTTAGAAAGACTAACAATGGCTAGTGTTGTTGTTGGTGAAGAAGTGAGGAACAAGCAAGTAATATTGAAGGATTACGTGACTTAGGGCTGTAAAAGAGTCGAGCTTTATCGAATAGTGCATGTTTAAGCTTGGCTTGTTAAGGAAAATCAAAAACTCGAGCTTGGCTTGAGCTTGTGACAAGCCTAAAAATAGTGTTTAAGTTTGAGCTTGTGGGAAAGCCAAAAGGCTTGAGCTTGACTTGGCTTGGCTTGGCTTGATTAATTAGTCAAGCCATACTCAAGTTTAATATCAAGCTCAAACTCAAGCTCAAGTCAAGTTTTTGAGCTTGAGATATAAAAAAATTACATTATTAAATGCTTAAATCTCTAAAATTAAGAAAAAAGAAAAAGAAAATAGTACACTCATTTTATCATGCATCTAATCTTACTTATGATTAGCTATTATTTAAATTAATAATTTACACAATTAAATTCATTCATTCATTCATCATTCCTTGTCTACAGTTTCAGCAATTGTTCAAAATACAATTTTTACATTCACGTTAGATAGTGAAGGACTAAAAAAATACCTGTTTGTAACTATTATGAATGAGAAAATACTAACATGTTTTATAACTTTACTTTAGATGATTGACAGTGAAGGATCATATGTGGCCTACTTAATTATTTATTTATTTTTAAATGTAACTATAGTCTAAAGTGGTTCTTGATCAGTTTAAAGGAAAAGAAAAAATTAAGGTAATATAGGTAGTGGTCTCATGTTAGCCATATCATTATTAAGATATGTGTAATAAGTATATTTAGCTAACGCATAAACTTATAAATGAGCCTATACTTGAATTGTTGTGTATCAAGCCTAATAGCTCACGAGCTTGTTCGTGAACAAATTTTTTTGCTTGGGCTCGGCTTGTTTTATTAAATGAGCCTAAAACTAAGGCTTAAACTTGGCTTATTTATAAACAAACAAACATGAACAAACTTTTTATCGAACCGAGCCCGAGTTGTTCATGATCAGCTTAGTTCATTTACAACCCTAACGTGACTAGTTTTCCTAAAGAGTCGGGCATGCAAGTGATCAATGGAACCATGAAACTGAAGCTTCAAGAGGGGTCCCATGGAATAGTAGTGAAGAACCTTTACTTGTCCTATGATCCTTACATGCGTATCCGGATGACAAGGGTTGAGGGTCCTAACGTGTTTACCTCCTATACACCTGGCTCTGTAAGCTCTCTCTCTCTCTCTCTCTCTCTCTCTCTTGCTTTCTTGGTTTTGCTACCTCTATGATAGGAACCACTGTAGGCAAATGGATAATAATTTTTCTTGTTATAATAAATGAATAAATTATCCATCTCCTTTTAAGAGAATTGATAATTTGATACGGTATTAGAGTAAGAGGTCATGAGTTCAATACACGAGCATATATATATATATATATATATATATAATAAATAAATAAAACCCAGTGTAAGAAAACTAAGTTCTTTAAGCATATGCTCCTAATGAATTAGCAGCTCCAACGATGAAAGCCACAGATTTTTCAAAGGATCTCTGGCTCCCTAAAGCTCAATTCTCAACTCTGATGTCTTCTTTTTGGCTCATAGAGCATGGAAACTGAAGTCCTCAATTGTTTGGTGCTTGCCTGTTTCCTTAAGTTGCTCGTATAAGCAGTGTTAGCTACTTGCTCGAGCTGGTTCTTATTTGAGCAAGACAAAATCCTGATTAGAAAACAGCTTCTGATAAAATTGCGCTCGAGCGAGATTTTTCAAATTGCAAAACTCTGAGCTTCTCTCATTAGGGAATTTATTGGACCAACAATTTCACACTCAATACAAATTACATTGTCACGGATATTTGCCAATTCAAATCATCACAATATATATTAGTATGTAACATATAGGGTTGGAAAATTATATTGTTGAAATTTTTAGATAGATAATCATAATTAAATGGCAATTAACTAAATGGTCAAATACTTTGTATGTTGTAAGCATTATCTAAATTTAAAAAATTAAAAAATTTCCACCTCTTGCAATGTATATTTGTTGAGTGGGCTTTGTAAGATGACTTAGCTTGTATCTAGTTCTGAGTGCAATTCTAATTTCTTTTTCTGACAATAACGTGAGGCAGCCATTAAATGGGTTTGGGGTGGCCAAAGTTTTGGATTCAGGACACCAAAACTTCAAGAAAGGTGACTTGATTTGGGGCACAACTTCATGGGAAGAATACAGCCTCATCACAGAACTGGAAGGACTCTTTAAAATCGAGCACACTAATGTACCCCTTTCCTACTATACTGGAATTCTTGGTAACATAGTGTAATGACCCAAGGAAAAGTGCTAGCCACATCTGCGCTACACCTCAAAAAAACTAGTCATAATTGAGACTCCTTGTAGTTGTTAATAAAGCCCAAATCTACCTAGTAAATACTCGATGTGGGACTCATCACACACCCACACACATCACACAATTAATCAAATTGGGGTATCACAATCTCCCCCACTTAAATCTCTAACGTCCTCGTTAGGGCCTACCTTGTGGGATAGTGTCTCTGAGCCCACACAGGATTACCAGACCAGCTCTGATACCATATGTAATGACTTAAGGAAAAGTACTAACCACATATGCACTATACCTCAAAAGGACTAGTCGCAATTGAGACTCCTTGTAGTTGTTAATAAAACCCAGATCTGCCCAGTAAATACTCGATTTGGGACTCATAACACACCCACACACATCACACAATCAATCAAATTGGTGTATCACACAGAGTCATCTACTCATTCAATGAAATATTCTAGATTGAATTAGCTATTAAATTACAATGAATGCTGCTTTTGCATGCGCCTGCATGTGTATGATTTGGATATGCATGTCTGCTTAGGTCTGTGTTTGTATGTATGAATTGGATATGCATGAGTTAGCATGTAAAATTCTTATTTGAAGGTGATTATTTCATATTTTCATATGCTCTATATATGCAAATGCAATCATAAAACTATGTGAGTTTCATAGTTTCTTACTTCCATTTGTCTATTTTTCTCATACTAGTTAGTTGTCATAGTTAAAAACAATGACGGTTAATAGTTATTCCATGGTGATGACCCTTACATTGTAATTAGAACCCTCATAAGTTTGAATCAAAACTTGCACGGAGAATCCATATCCTTTAACTTTGATCCTAAGAAGCATGAATTCAATTCTTTTCTTCTGTTGAAATTTCGAGCTAGTGTGGTACAGTTGGGTCCTTGACAGGGGCGGCTCCACTTGGAGCCCAGGGGGTTCAAATGAACCCCCTGAATTGAACCCCAAAAAAAAAAATTTATTATAATATTTTTTATTTTATTTTTCCTGTTTTGATGCTTAAAATAAAAATTTGAACACCCTAATCTTAAGCCCAATTGAAATAAACTTGAATATAATCATTTTAACAATATCTTGACCTTTTTAAACCCAAAGAAAAATATCAATAACAAATCAATTGGATCTAAAATTTGGGAAAAAAATTTAGTTAGCCCAACAACAAAAGTAAAATTTGTTAATCTTAATGTGTGTTTAGCAATTAGCATTGGCTTAAAAAATTAGCTTTTTTACTATTTAGTTTATTTTTGTTATTATTCATGAGTCCCGTTACACTTTTTGATATTATTTATGGATCTTATTGTACTATTCCATCTACCTTTTAGCTTTATCTATAGTACTTTCAGTAAAAAGTTTTCAGTTTTAACTAAATAAACCTGTTCCCAAACAAACACTTAAACCTTAGAAAAAGCTCATTTAAATCTTAAGAAATTTTAAATAAATCAATCAAATGAGAAATTAATGAATGAATAATTGCTTAACTATGTACATTGAAACATATGTAGCTAGTAGGATTGATAATAAAGATATCATGCAATAATTTCAAAATGCGAAAAATTGTAAAAGGCTATTGTAAGACTTTATGTATTAAAGATTTTTTGTTTTGTTTTTTTTTTTTTTTTTTTTGTGATGTCGATATATTTAATTTATCTTTTGTTTAAAATTTTATATAATTTATATTTCTTATTGAACCCCCTAGAAAATAATCCTAAAGCCGCTACTGGTCCTTGATCAATTCAGTGAGCTGGCTCTGTAGTTTGCTGGAACAGATTTCGTAATTACAACTGTTTATGATTGTGGCTTTAGATCAGATATAATTGGTAGATGTAGTTGATTCTGAACAAAGTATGTATTCTTAATTGAAATTATGTGTTAAGTTTAGTAGTCTAGTTGGTTAGATAATTCTAGGTTTTCGACTAAGTTTGCTATGTACATTCTGTTTAAATTAATCTCATACCAACAATGTGCATTTTAATATGGATGTTTAGCAAAATTGCAACAGTAAATGTTATTAAATGAACATTTGACAAGACTACGTGAGATTTCTGTCATTTTACCTTTCCATCAACTAATATCCACCCTATAATTGGCTGAACATTTGGATTTTATTCTACGTATGCCTGGTTTGACTGCTTATGCCGGTTTTTATGAAGTTTGTTCTCCTAAGAAAGGAGAGTATGTCTTCATTTCTGCTGCATCAGGTGCAGTTGGTTAGCTTGTTGGGCAATTTGCAAAGTTGATGGGCTACTATGTAGTTGGTAGTGCTAGAAGTAAAGAAAAGGTGAGCTATTTCTATTTGGCACGCTTCAAAGTTGGGCCCTATCTATTCTTTATCCACTGCCTGCATTGAACTTTTTTTTTTTTTTTTTTTTTTAATCTTTTCATAATATGATTCAATTACATGCAATGACAATGATTAAGCATTGCTAACTTGATCTCATCACTTGTCATTGGATTTCTTCAAAAATTTGTAGTCAACCTGACCCAATATGTGAACTCTCAAAACATTAGAATTTCTCTCTTTCTAACATAAAGCTTACTTCTATGACAATGAAATTTCCACAGGAAAACTTATAAACTCATATAATTCTTACTAATTAATACCAAAATACTTCCCAATTTTCTCTTCCCATGGAATGGTTCTACGGTTAATGGACTACAATCTTCTGACCACTATGTATACCTGGTTTTCTTCTTTAAAATTTTGGATGGGAAACAAAAGGTATATTGAAGGCCTTGTTTTAGAAATACAAACATCATATACATAAATAATTCTTTATAGGAAGTAATCATTGCAAGGTTTTGAAAGGATAGATTTCTTGCTAGATTTGTTAGCCATGCAATATCTTTCTTTCTCCTTCCCTTCTCTGCTCTAGAAGGGAATAAGCAGGCCAGTCAATACTCAACAAAAAATTTCTATCTTCATTTTGTGCTTTGTTGTAATGCAGATTGATCTACTACGGAACAAGTTTGGGTTTGATGAGGCTTTCAATTATAAGGAAGAAACTGACTTGGACGGAGCTTTGAAGAGGTCAGTATCTATAAATATTTCCTAACACATTTCTTGCTGTGTAGCTTTAATTAATCATTGGACATCAGATGGATATAAAGTTGTTCCTTCTATCTTTCTTATCATCTATATATGTGTGTGTGTCTATATTTTTATACTATTAAGGATAACATACATGACACGGTCTTGATCATCCTAATGATATTAGAAATTACTAGCTTCGGGTGAGTTCCATGGTTTACATTACTAGCAGCTTATTCGTTGCATTGGAAGCATGGCCAATGGGTTGAGGCCTTTCTATAAAATATCCACAAAAAGAGATTGTTAGAATAAAGAATGCACCATTTCATCAATTTGTATAATAATTTTACCTCCTTTATCCTTTATGTACCCATTCATCACAATGAAACCATGTCTTACAGACAAAGCCAGGTAAATGACTTTGCACATGAAAGTGTACATTCTTCAATTGCAAATTTTATATTTGATTTTTCTATGTAGGTAGATGCATGGTGATAGCACATTAATGGAAAATCTTATTAACAAGAAAGGATTAATATGGTAACGGAAATTCATAAGATTACATTATTGCAGTATTGATTATGCATTTCCAAATCCTTTTTAAAATAATGGTTATACTGCATCCACTAACATGCCCAGGCCTGTCTGATTAAAAAATTATTAAAAAAAATTTTTAAAAAAAAAAAAAAAAAAAAAAAACGAGGCAGAATAAGGGGAAGGGGAGGATGGGAAATTATTTATTTATTTTTTAAATCAAAGGTGCATATTCTCCCAATTTAAGTTTCAGCCCACAGCTGTTAATTATGAGCTATTGAAATGTTATCTCAGGCACTAAATACAGTCTTCACTATTTCCGATGTCATCAGGTACTTCCCTGAGGGCATTGATATCTACTTTGAGAATGTTGGGGGGGGAAATACTTGATGATGTGCTTCTCAATATGAGAGACCATGGCAGGATTGCAATATGTGGAATGGTGTTCAAAATTTGATGTGTCTTATTTATAAAAGGATTCACATGGACGGATTTGCTTTCTTTGATTACTATAATGTTTATCCCAAGTTATTGGATGTAGTGCTGCCTTACATCAGAGAAGGGAAGATAAAGTATGTGGAGGACATAGCTGAAGGCCTTGAGAGCGGCCCTGCCGCTTTGGTAGGACTTTATAGCGGCCACAATGTTGGAAAACTAGTTGTTTTGATTGCTCAGGAGTGATTTAGCCATGTTTTGTATATTATGTAGAGTTTTATGTCAAATTCTTCGATGTTAGAGGTCCACCTTGTAGTAGTTTAACAAAGTTGTGTCTGGTTTATGGTTTGGTGTTTTGGTACAGGAAATCTACAAGAAGGAACTTCGAACATTTACAAACCACATGATATGGTTTTCAACCTATAACTTAGTCATGGATGGTATGTTATATCTCATTATGGAAACTATGTTTAGTAAGCTTTGAGGTCTGTAAGATAGAAATGAAAGATTATTGAGAAACTCTGAGCTTTAACAATGGTGGACAAAATTATAGAGAGAAGAGAGAGAGAGAGAGAAAAAAAAGGCAAGAGAGAGAGTCTGTGATTGAATGAAATGATTAGCAACACTTACTATTAGAAGTGTACATCAATACATATATATACAAGATCAAGAATAGCTTAAGCTAACTGCCTAACTATAATTCCGTAAAGATTGGAAGTTGTTAATCCCAATTATACACATGATCAACATTTCATCATCAAACTAACTCTAGCTTCCAAAGAGATCTTCTAGCTTCCAGAAATATCTGCACTAACTTGATAAAACAACAACCAGCCTTCCAAAGCTTAAACGGTATCGTATAGTTTAATGAAAAACGATGTCGTTTAAATATAAAACACAATATAGCTGTTATTTTGAAAACTAGCCACTAGGCAATTCTTTTATCTTCTCTTCATCCCCCCTCAAAACCTTAGGCACCATTGTGAACAGGATTCTGGAACAAAGAATCTGAAAACGAGAAGTGGGCAAACTTTTAGTAAAAATATCAGCAAGTTGATCACCAGTAGAGATGTATTTGACATGAAGATCTCTGCGAAGAACACACTCGCGAATAAAATGATAGTCAACCTCAATGTGCTTGGTACGAGCGTGGAAGATAGGATTCGAGGCTATAGCTAAAGCAGAAACATTATCACACCAAATTCTAGGAGGAATTGCAAGATAAATGCCCAAATCTCTAAGAACTTAACGAAGCCAACAAAGTTCAGCAGCTGTGGAAGCCAGAGCACAATACTCAGACTCTGTGGAAGATCTGGAAACCGTGAGTTGCTTCTTAGCACTCCAAGTTATAGGATTATAACCCAGATACATAAGAAATCTAGTAGTTGAACGGCAATCATAAGGGTCACTAGCCCAATCTGAGTCTGAAAAAGCATAAAAGGAAAGAGGACCAGGTTGAAGACGAATACCAAAATGTTGTGTGCCAACAAGATAGCGTAGAATGCGTTTTGTAGCTACAAGATGAACATCCATGGGAAAAGACATGAACTGACAAACTTGATGAATAGTGAAACTCAAGTCTGGTCTTGTGAAGGTGAGATACTAGAGGGAACCAACCAAACTACGATACACATGAGGATCAGAGAGCAAAGTACCAGCATCTGGAACAAGTCTAACATGAGGAACACATGGGGTTTTGGCAGGCTTGGAATTAAGCATATGATGCTTAGTGAGAAGATCTGTTATGTACTTAGCCTGATTGAGGAAAATCCCCTTAGGTGAGCGATGAATGTGAAGACCTAGGAAGAAATGCAAATCCCCAAAATCCTTCAATTCAAAAATTTGGCTCAACTGGTTGATAAAAGATTGAAGAAAATCTTGAGAGTTACCAGTGAGAACAATGTCATCAACATAGACGAGCAAATACACCAGAATCTTGTTATATCTGAGGATAAACAAAGAAGAATCAACTTGAGAAGATTCAAACCCCATATGGAGAAGTTGAGTGGAAAATCTCTCAAACCACGCAAGGGGAGCCTGCTTCAACCCGTAGAGTGATTTTTGCAGTTTACAAACATGATTAGGAAACCTGGAATCAACATATCTAGAAGGTTGGACCATATAAACCTCTTCCTTGAGATACCCATGTAAAAATGCATTTCCTTGATCCTCACTGTGGGTGGTTTGATAACAGGGCTAAAGGTTTCATCAAAATCCACACTATACTATTGATGAAAGCCTTTTGCAACAAGTTTGGCCTTGTAATGGCTAATTGAACCATCACTATTCCTTTTCAATTTGTAAACCCACTTGCATCCCACAACATTCTGACAAGGATAAGAGGGAACAAATATCCAAGTGCCCTATCGTTGAAGAGTCTCAAACTCCTCATCCATTGCCTTGGACCATTGAGGATATTGCACTGCAATTTTGAAGCTTGGAGGCTCCAATTTTGTATAGTCAATCTTAGCTGTAAGGGCCTGAATAGCAATAAAGGCCTTAGGTTTAGAAATGCCATTTTTAGACCTAGTAATCATAGGATGGGTATTAGTTGGTACAATGGCTAAGGATGTTGGATTAGGTGCAGGTGTAGGAGTTTGAGACAATGATGAAGGTTCTTGAGATGTGACAAGAGTAGATTGTGATAGATGTGAAGATAAAGATGAAGATAAAGGTGGATCAGCGTGTGAGGAAAAAGCTGACTGAGGAGGTGGAGAAGGTTGTATAAGAGATGAGAGTAAGGTAAGGTCATAAACAGGTTAAGAACAAGACTGAGTTGATGTATTAGGAGATGGATGTATAGGTGGAGATGTGGCTAAAGACTAACAGACATGTGAGGACACCCAATTGGAGGAAGATAAAGAACTAGCAGATAAAGTAGAGTTTTTATCATATAGAAATTCAAGTTCATTGAACAAGACATGCCTAGTTATATATGTTCTATGAGTAGAAGGATCAAGACAAATGTAGCCTTTTGAATATGCAAGGTATCCAAGAAAAATACATGGTTTAGTGTGTGGTTGTAGCTTGTAAGGCTTGAGTAAAGGAAAGCATGTACAACCAAAGGTCCTAAGATGACTAATGTCAGGTTTAGATTTGTATAACACTTCCTAAGGAGACTGATTATTTAGGATAGGAGTAGGAGGCCTATTGATAATATGTGTTGCTGCAGAAATAGCATATGACCAATAAGAGAGAGGCAAATGTGAATGGGATAGCATAGTAAGAGAGCATTCCACAAGGTGTCTGTGCTTTCTTTTTGCCACACCATTTTGTTGTGGAGTGTGTTGATAAGAAAGATGGTGAAGTATACCTTGTGAGGAACAGAATTCATTAAAAGCATTCAAAGTAAATTCACTACCACAATCTGTTCTCAAAATTTTGATTTTATGATCAAATAGATTTTCAACTGTGGCTTGAAATACTTAAAAATGCTAAGAACATCAGACTTGAATTTAAGAAGAAACACCCAAGAGAATTTAGTAAAGTCATCAACAAAAACCAAACAGTATTTATAGTCATTGATTGAAACAACAGGAGCAAGGCCCCATACATCACTGTGTACAAGTTCAAGAGGCTTAGATGACTGAAATACAAAATTCTTGAAAGGTAACTAACACATTTTGCCACTGAGACAATGTCTGCAATGTGTGACAGCAGAATTATTATTGATTACAGTATCTGTTCTAACAGACTTATTTGAAACAAGAGAAGATAAGGTTGAATTAAGCACTTTATCACTAGGATGACCTAGTCTATGGTGCCATAGGAGCAGTTTATTGGATTTCTTAACATTGAAAGCATGATTGTGATGTGAATGTGGCTGAAGTGAAGGAGAAGCAAGAGCTTGGACAGATTTGGAGTAGATGGGATAAAGGTCATTCTTATTGTCGACGTTGTTTTTCTCGACACCCATTCAACAGATGTCTCGACACCACCTCGACACCTCATCTGTCGAGATTTACTGAGGGTTTTATTTAAGCTCCTCGTGCGATCTGTCTGTCATTTTCTCGATATCTCTCTCGATTGATTTTTTTTTTCTCTCCCTCAAATCTATTCTACAAGGTTTCTTCAAGCTTCACCAAGCTTTTCTTCACTTGGTAAGCTCTATTCTCTTGCATTACATGCATTCATGTTTTTGAAACCTAGGTTTTGGGATTTTTTACAAAAATTTGGGGTTTTTCAAAATTGATGAGATATTGTTGAAATTTTGGGTTAGTTTTTGAAGATTTGATCTTAAAAACTTCATGCATTGCATTACATTTGCACTATAACAGTATTATCATGCATTTAGATGTGTGCAATCTCTTTGTGTGCTAGTAGGAATGGATTAGGCTAAGCCCATGATGCACTTACTTTGCATGTCACATGTTCATACATTTTGCCATGCATGAGTACTTCTTTTCACATATTCTTTATTGTGAACTGTTTTGGGACTTTTCTGATTGTCTCTTTCTTTCTCCCTATTCTGTTGGTTACATTAGTAGTGTCTATGGCACCTAAGCGTAAATCCACTCTGGCCCGGAATCCTCTTCATTCTGGTGCCTCTTCCTCTTTTGATCATGCACCTCTCTCTCTTCGATTCCGTAATGATGATGCCCACAAGGCATTTTTGGAGAACTTCTCCCGACGAGGCATTCATTCAGAACGCCGAGTCTTTTTGGGTCATTTTGTTGACACCGACCTTCCCACTATCATTCACAGTCGGGAATGGGAGTCTCTTTGTGACGAGCCCGTCACTTGTCCTCTTGTGCTGATTCAGGAGTTCTACTCCAACATGCATGGGATTGACTGTTCTGTACCTCATTTCGTAACTCGTGTCCGAGGTATTTCTATTCCTGTCACACCGCAGCTTGTTGTGAATGTGCTTAGGGTTCCTAGGATAGAGTTTCCCGATTATCCTTCCTGTGAGCGTTTGAGGACTATGTCCAAGGATGAGCTCATGTCCGCTTTTTGTGAGCGTCCTTCGGAGTGGGGTGAGCGCCAGTTCACTTACTGCTTGGACTTTGCAAAAGGCCCGCGGTTTTTAAACATGGTGATGACCTTTGTACTCTATCCTCTCTCGCACTACAACTCCATTACGGAGTCTCGTGCTCGTTTCTTGTTATCCCTTCTTGAGCATCTTACCATAGACTTCCCCCCCCCCACTTTATTTTGTCCTTGATAGATGTTTTCAGGATTCGACGTCCCGTGATAAGCTCATTTTTTCTTCTACTATCACGAGGATTTTAATCCACTTTTCCGCCCCTTCTCCCGCGTCTGACCCCTTCACTTTCATGTGTGTCATAGACGCCGCTTCCGTAAAACGTAGTGAGGCACAGTTTAGGTCGTGACAGCAGGATTCTACACCTCCCTCCCGTCTGACTCCATTTCGTTCTACTCAACCCACATCCGCTCCCTTTTCTTCTTCGAGCGATGTGTCTTTGGGAGACATCATGGCGCAGTTTCAGCGCATGGATGCTCGCCTCAATACACTCTCCACAGAGTTGTATCAAGTGAATGTCTATGTTGGCCGCATAGCTAGATGCCAGGCAACCATGGGCAGATTTTCTCCTGAGGCTACCCCTTCACCACCTCCTCCCGTGGCTTCTGATTTTGAGGATGAGGCTGATGATGATAGTGATGACGATAATGCTTCGGATGATGATGATGGAGATGCTAGCTCTACTGATGAGATGTCTACTTGACACTCTTACCCTTTGTCATTCGTGACAAAAAGGGGAAGTAATTTTGGATATGAGAGTAGTCATTCTTAGGGGGAGAGTTAGACATTTTTGTTAGGGGGAGTGTTGTTATTATTAAGGGATGTAGTGAGGATGTTATGTATTTTTTCTTTTCTTTCTTTTTTAGATACATTGTTCTTGTACATGAGGTCTTGTGACCATTTATAAACATACATTATACTTATCTCTTTCTTTATGTTGATGTATGTTTTTCTTTCACCTACCCTTTCATGTGTTGTTTCTTTTCTCCCTTTATACACATGCTTCTTATTACTGGTATGCAATCTATCTATTTCTGTTTCACACAAAGATGCCTTGATAAGTTTTGTTTTAAAGTGTTTCAGAAATACAAGTTGTTAAAGTATACTTGCCATAAACTCTCTTCTTGTAAAGTTTTTCAAAAGTTTGTGATATGATAGATTTTATTGTATTCAACAAATGAATATGAGTTGAGTGATTTATGACTTCTCTCATATGCTCATTTGTTTGTTGTGGTTTTGTCACGGATTGCCAAATGGGGAGATTGTTAGGACATATGTGTTTCACATATTAGAATCATATATTACTATTTTATGTAATTGGCTAATCCTTTGACAAAACGCACTTTACTTGTAATTAGATAGTTCTAAGATGTTTTTAATACTTCAAGAAACAAGGTTTCAAGATCAAGTGTTGAAGTCATCAAGTTTGTCCAAGAAAACAAGCTGAAAGTGCAAATTCATTAAAGTTCGAAAGCTGGCTCGACAGCTTATCTGTCAAGATTTAAGAAATTCAGAATTCTGATCTGATTTCTTGGACTTCGTGATTATGTGTTTAGGTCTTCTTTTCTCCTAACCCTAAACATATAAAATGATTATTTTAAGGGTCATCAAGAGGTTCGCAAGTTGCACAAGCATTGAGAAAACTCTGTTCAAGCAAATTGTGACTGGAGACGAAGTTCTTGCCCCAGTTCATCTCCTTCTCTTGAAGAAGTTGCTGTGTATGTGCACCGTAGGGTTTTGTGACCAAGCATCTTCTTGATCTTCATCGTGTGGATGAACTAAAGAACTTTGCAGCCAACAACCTTCTTAGTTAGTGATTGAAGTCGCATACTGGGATCCGCGCAACTGGTTAGTCACGTACTTAGGAGCCATGCATCAAAAGGAGAACTGTTACTATAGAACAAGTCCAATTGGGTATTGGGGTAAGGGTTCAATTGTAGGTTGGTAAGGTACTTGGGATTCCTTTACTTATAACCGCTTGTTGTGATAATAGTGGAGTTTCGGGAGTGGTGACCTGAAAATCACTCAGTGAAGTTTTTGCCGTCAGGTTTTCCCCATTCGTAAACAAATTACCATGTCATTTATTTTCCGCTGCATTTTTAGTTGTTTGGTGATTTGTTTGTACTACCACGCGCTTTGCATGTTAATTTGATTAATTGATAAACTTGGTTAATTGATTAATTAATTTGTCACAAGGGGTCAATTCGTCTTTGGCCTATCACAGATCAGTTCCTCATTATCTACAACAACTCCTACTGCAAGAAGTTTATCTCTAGCTATCTTAATCTTCTGCAAGAATCCATTAACAGTCTCAATACCTTTCTTGATGCTTTGCAGTTCAAGCTTAAGATTTAGTATATTGGCTCTAGATGTAGATGTGAACCTTTGATCTAAGGTGTTCCACACCTCCTGAGCACTTGTGATTCCAACAACCAAAGAGAACACCTGAGATGTTAGTGTTGAATTGATCAAAGAGAGAAGTGCTTTATCTTTGATCCTCCATGTTTGATATTCTGGATTCACCACAGTTGTTCGATTTCCCTGAGCATCATGCTGAAAAGGACATGGTGGTGAAATTGAGCCATCTATGTGCTCAATCAGTGAATAGGCTTCAAGGATTGTCACCAACTTGTGCTTCCATGGAATATAATTGCTATAATCCAGTTTGATAAACATCAGGTTTGACATATTGGAAAGAAGGAGCAATGGTGATTGTGAAGGTATGATGGTAGTTGTGGAGGTGGTGCTAGTGTTGCTTGTTGAAGAAGATGCAGTTGTGGAAGTCATGGTGTTTGGCTCTAATACCATGAAAGATTATTGAGAAACTCTAAGCTTTAACAATGGCAGACAAAATTACAGAGGGAAGAGAGAGAGAGAAAAAAAAAAGGCAAGAGAGAGAGTCTGTGATTGAATGAAATGATTAGCAACACTTACTATTAGAAGTGTACATCAATACATATATATACAAGATCAAGAATAGTTTAAGCTAATTGCCTAACTATAATTCCGTAAAGATTGGAAGTTGTTAATCCCAATTACACACGTGATCAACATGTCATCATCAAACTAACTCTAGCTTCCAGAGAGATCTTCTAGCTTCCAGAAATATCTGCACTAACTTGATAAAACAACAACCAGCCTTCCAGAGCTTAAACAGTATCGTATAGTTTAATAAAAAACGATGTCGTTTAGATATAAAACACAATATAGCTGTTATTTTGAAAACTAGCCACTGGGCAATTCTTTTATCTTCTCTTCAAGAAAAACCTGGCTCCAGTGGCAATGCCACGTTGAAGTCAGGGTATTCCTAGGAACACCCTGACCTAAAAAAAAATATATATATATATATATATATATATATATAATTTAAATTTTTTTTATTTGTTTACACTTAAAAAATAAAATAGGAACACCCTCAAGCAAAATTAGGAACACTCTCAAAAATTTTAATGCCAAACAAATTTTGAACTAAAATCTATAAAAATAAATAAATAAATAAATAAAATCTTATGCCAGCCAAATCCAAATGTATAGCTTTCAGGCCCCCAAAAAAAAAAAAAAATTGTAAAACCTTGTGATTTTACAGAACAAATTTGTTTGGATTTTACAAAGCAAACCCAAAAATAAAACCCAACATCAATCCTAAACAAACCCAAACGTATTCTTAAAAAAATAAAAAATTAAAATAAATTTAAAAAAAATAAATAAATAAATAAATAAACCCAATACGAATACGCGTCCGCCTCAATCATCAAATGGTAATGCTAAAGCAAAACCTAAAATCAGAAACCCTAAAGAAAAAACCCTCATCAAGGACAATGCCTTACGCCTCCACCTGAAACCTCATCATCAAGCACATAGGCGTGACACGGTGACGGCGCCTCTGCCTGAAACTCGAGCAATAGAGCTTGGATCGACATCGGAGATCGGTCCGATCGGATTAGAGCTTGCGATGCCGATTGAGAGAGAGAGAGAAAGCTCAGTGTATGCGACGTCGATCGGATCAGAGCTTGCAACGCCTCAAGGTATTTTACACTTTACTTCTCTGTTCTCTCTCTTTTTCTCTCTTAATCTTTGAGTTTTGCTATGGAGTGTGGTGTGGACTGTGTGGTCTGAGACTGAGAGAGAGAGAGAGAGAGCTCTCTTTCTTTTTGAACTGATTCTCTCTCTTTAAGTCTTTATAATTATTCAATTTATATGCCCCTGTTTTTTTTTTTTACTTTATCCGTTGGTGTGTTACTGTGTTGGTCAATTGGTGTTGGTGAGTTTGTCTTTTAGTATATTGTGATTTGTGACTTGCTGTTAAGAAACACCAATTTATTTACCCTTTTTTTTTGACTTTATCCGGGGTGTGTGCACACATGATCACCTACTATTAAGAAACACCAATTTATTTGCCCCCCTCTTTTTTTTTTTTTTGACTTTATCCGTGGGTGTGTGCACACATGAGGTGTGTGCTAGTGTGTGCTAATGCACAGTAAATTGTGTGCTAAACGGCTAGTAGTTAGTAAAAAAAAAATAATGAAGCAACTAAATATCAATAATTAATAATTTAATTAACTAATACATTATAAAAGACAAATAAATTAAATTATTTTAGGCTAAACAACAATTAATAATTTATTAATTAATGAAACAACAATACAACAAATTATAGTTTATAAAAGACAAACAAATTAATGAAACAACTAAACAACAATAATTAATAATTTTATTAATATTTCAAATGAACTTATAATTTTATTAATGAAACAACTAAATAACAAATTATAGTTTATAATTTTTTTTTTTAAGCACAAACTTCATGCCAGCCAAATCTTGAATTTCGACTGGTATTTACCTAAACATCCCGAAACACCCGAAATAAACCGAAATGACCCAAAATTTTTTCCAAGTGGAATAGGAACACCCTGGACAAAATTTTTGGAGTCGCCATTGATTGTCTTGTTGACTTTTTTATCTTTGTCTTTAATTTTCTTGTGATCCTAAAAGTCATTAGTGGCTTTTTGAATTTGAATGACAATAAATGCACACATTTGTATTTTGATTTTGCTTTTTTATGCATTAGTCTTAACTATTTTGGATGAATGCTTTGTTTTTGTTAAGAAGTGCATACTTTACCTTTTGGACTTTGCCAGATTCCTTTTGCTTTTATCTTGAGAATGAATTATCTTTATATATATTTATATGAATATTTTGATAATTATATAGAAGACACTCTCATTTAAAGAAATGTGCATACTTTTAGATTCTAAACACTTTTGACTAATTCAAATATAAGTTGAATTATATTTATAAAAATGATTAGTTAACTTAAATCTTTGCGCAATTCATAGGCAAGATTCCACACTCGCATGCTATTGCTTTGGAATGGTGACAGATGGTATTACAAATCAAAACTACTTAACCAACAAACTCAAGATTATTCCCCCCTAAAACTCCTGTCTCCATGGCATGACAGGACTTTCGTCTTTGGCAGCGTCATCCAAGATAACACTATCGTGGCACACGAGATCATCCATTTGATGTGAAAGAAGCAAGGGAAGATAAGCTATGGTTATCATTATTAGTTTAAGGTGCTTGGTGTTTGGTTTGCTCTTAACTCAAAACTCAAAACCATCTGAAATCATCACTCAAACCCATATCCTATATCTCAAAACTCTCTCTCTGCTATGTACCAGTTTGTTTGCACTTTCCTCTTGCAAAAAGCACTTTTTGAAACCAAAAAGTTAATATTTGCGTTTGATAAGGTTTTAAAAGCAACTTTTTCTAAAAAGCTGTGTTTTGAAATGTGAAAGAAGTCCACTTTAACACAAGACAACTCTTCAAAGCCTTTTGCAAAAGCCAATGCGCGTTTCATAAATATTATCGTTGGAGGCTGTATTCAATTACCAAATTGCCCAAATATGTTATTGAAAACCCAATTTTACTCTTTGATAAATCAAAGGATTACACCTCTCTGAAGCTCACCTCATGCCAAATTCCTCTCATCTCTCTGCTCTACTACAGAACAAGCCTCTCCGTGCTGCTACAAAGGTCCTCTCACAACTTCTTGTTTAGTTCCAAATCTCAGCTGTCTCTCACTCTTTAACTCAAAATTTTGACAAGTTGGTGGAGAAGAAAGTAATCAAATGGAAGAAATTTATTTTAGGTTTATAGAGGTGGGTGAGATGAGCAAAGGAGGTTGTCGGAGTTGTAATGGCTGAGAAGAGAAAAAGCACAGATAGAGTTGGGTGTCTGTAGTTGTAGTTAAGAGAGTTATGTGAAGGTTGGAGAGAAGAAAGAGAGAGCAACGGTATTGACTTCAAATTAGACAAGTCACTATCTTGAGCCCCACAAAGCTGCAACTAATTACAATAACACCACCCAAACTCATATCTTAGAATTTGAAAGCTACCTAAACATTGAACCCAGTTTCCATCGCTCTAACTCAAAATTTTGAGTTTTTTCCTTGAAAACTAAACCAAACAACTCAAAATTCAGTGGGGCCCACGTTTTTTGAGTTTTGGGTGATGAGTTATATAACTCAAAACTCATCAAATCAAACACCTAGGATTTTCAAAAGCTAGATCCGTTGGATTGAACAATGTAGAACTATCTATACTTTCTCAATCCTAATTTATGAGGCACCAAAGGCTTCTTTAAATCAAACCGTGGCTTAAAACAAAGGTGATCTTATCTTACCTTTTGTTATTCATCTTGGTAGCTGATGTCTTGTCAAGATTGTTGATAAACAAGGAGTAAAAAGGGGGAATTAAAGGGTATTCAAGTTGCTAGCGGCAATCCAACAGTATCACTCCTGATGTTTGTGGACAATCTTACTACTCGAGCTGCGGAAAATGATCTTCAAGCTATAATTGAGTGCCTTAATCAATTTGAGGCCTGGTTTGGTTTATCTTTCAACAAATACAAATCCACAATTTTCTTTAGCATAAATGTTATCAACCATCACCTAGCATACAGGCAACGAGCATTCATTGGCTTAAAACAGTGATCCCAAAGTTGCCAACTTCAACCAAAAAAAATGCTTGTTTCATTGATGGAAAGCTAGAGTTCTATCACAGGCAGCTCAAGCCACTGGCGAAATAAGTGTTGTCAGCAATCCGTAGTTAATTTATGCCATCTTTGGACTCTCCCAAACTGTGTCTGCGATTCACTTGATAGAATCTTTTGAGATTTCTTCTGAGGTAATGGTAGGCACTGTTATCTTTAAGCTTCATCTGGGTTTTGTAAGAGCCTCTAAATATGTGAGAGCCATTGGCAGGAGAAGATTTTTGATGTTGACAAGGCTCTCTAGCTAACTTGGCTGGTTTAAGCTTAAAAAAAAAAAAAAACAAAAAAGGAGTGGGTGAAAATTGTACAAGCCAAGTGCCTCAGATGGCACTCACTCACCTACTGAATTTGATTGTTGCCCCTTGCAATCTACGCAACAGAGTGACAAATCCTATTGAAACCAATTAGAAGCTTGGGAATCAAGTCAAAGGAAAGAAGAATCCTGTAGATTATGGTTACATGCTAATGAGGGAGTGTGGAAATAGAGTTATGACAATGCCATTAGCTCGGATTGTGTCACTCTGGAAGCAATGTCAATGCTTCTAGGAAAAGTGTTCATGCTTGGAAGAACCTTCCTTCAGTATCCCCCATTTAGACTGAAACTAACACAAGCCCTAATCGCAGTTTAAAAAGCAGCCTCTTTAAAGCTTTCCTATTAGTTTTTAAGGCGACTCCTTGGGGGTGATTGAAGCTATTCAAAGTTTCAAGCTCGTATGCCCAACTCTCACTGTCACTGGTATATCTCTAATAAAATCAGAGACAGTCTATGTTTTAAGTATTTTGCTGTCTGAAGTTGTGTTCATGTAAATCCTGGTTAAAATTTTATTGCCCGTAACCAGGCAGCCTCTTCCCTGGCACAAGGGCACTTATCCATCTCTCTTATCCCTTCCTGCAGAGAGGATCATTGTATTTATTTTTGTTGTTAACGAAATATTTTATCAAAAACAAAATAAAAATTAAAAACACGAAGAAGAAGAAGAAGAAGCTAGATTGAGAAAAGGGACACTCCGTGGAACACCCATCTGATGATTTTTTATTTCTATAAATAACTGAATCTGAATGAACATTTACAGCCTATTTGCTCTCATCATAAAACAGAGACAAGATGACAGATATATGTATTCTTAAGGGGTTTCCCCCTTCTACATCCAAAGGTTTTAAACCAAAGGATTTAATTCCTACTGTTCAAAATAAAATGATAATCTGCTATACAATTTACCAGCACTGGACCTGCAGATCTTCAAGGAGAATTTAGCAGAAATGCATGAAATAAACCTGTTAAAACAACAGTTATTATAAACACAACTTACAAGTATAAATGACAACTGCAAATGACATACAAGCCAGTAACTTACCAACTTCAGAAAACAAATCTGCAGGTGCCAGGAGAGATTTTTCAATAGGTAATAACAGTTTTCTTGTGTTGTTTGCCGTAGATGCCTTGCACCAAATTCAAAACTTCCATTCCATTCCATGTGCACCAAAATGTCTCAACTTTGTTTGACAACTAATACAGAACTTGAGCTTATGCGGATCATAAGATCACTGTAAGATATGTTTTCTATGCCTAGAAAAAATTCAATCTATTAAAAAGGTCCAGTTTCTCTATTCAGAGTCGGAGTCAATAGAAAGATACAACCGCGGCCTTACAGAACGTTTTTGGCGAGGAAACGAGAAAGGGCTATCTTCTGATCTTTGTCTACTAGACTTGTCAGATTTAACATCATTCATACCAAGAAGCAAAGAAGCTGCACCAGGAAGAAAAGAACAATCAGCCCTACAATTCTGAAGAGATTAAACAGAAAACTTGCAGAAGGCCAGGTTTCAGTGTCTCCAAAATCAAATTACTGAAACAGTGCATTCACATGCTGATGCCGCACATCAAGATTCATGAGTGGATCGTTCCCTGGAACTTCCAGGGTAAAATATGGCACCACACATGCAAATAAATAAATGAAGGAATATAAACACCCATCTTGTCTCTAGATTCCAAACCTGGCTTCAAATCCTGAGAAAAATGTCTGGTAGAAACTTTCCGAAACTACTAGAATAATCTGTTACTATTCAAAATTCCAAGTGACGGCAATGGTGTCAAACAAAAGCATAAACACTTGTATAAAAGATCAAGCATGAAGCATTATCCAAACTGCCTATCAGGATATTGTCTCTGAAATTATAACAGAGCTATAGCAATTCAAAGTCGAAAGGGAACGAACCAGTATCAGCCAAAGAATCCAAGGCACCATCTCCAGGTGGAATTTGCTGTCTCGAATTCAATCCATTTGGAGCCGCAGACTCGCCATTACTGCCACTGGCACCACCCCCAAGCCTAAGAGAAATCCAATCCTCAGTACGAACACCATTTGATACATCAGCCTGATCTCTCATATCAGTCTCTACTGATGCAGCTGAAGGCCTTGTGGGAAGAAATATTTGCAGCGAGGGATCATCCGCAGCAAACGCAAAGGGATTATCGACTAAACCATCATTAATGTCAGTATCAGCACGACCAACAGAAGAATCTGGGACTAGGTTAGAAGGTCCCATGGCAGTCTCTGGAGTCAATGTATAGCCATTCATAGAGGTAGAACAATTCATAGAACCATGGTGTAAATTGACTAGGCTATCTGACACATCTGCCTCAGAACTAAATAACTGAAAACCTGGTCCTGCATGAGTTCCAGGCTGTAATGGCCAGAGGGGCGGCATCCCAAATTCATCATCATTGGCATTAAAAAGACTCATACATCCACCAGTTCCAAGAGGATCTTCTGGATATGTTTCAGAAATTCCAGGAGGAAAAGTCATCCCACCAGCATCAGTTCGGTTCTTCTTATAGATGGTTCCAGAAGATACTAACATGTCATCCTCTCCCTCCGAGTCACTGAGAACAATAACTTCTGCATCATCTACTAGTGCAGAGGGGTTTCGCCCTAATCCAAATGCTGAATCAACATTCAGAGACATGGAATCCATCTCAATCACATTGTTGTTAGAGATGTCAAAATTCACTTCAGGATCCTGATTTACACTTGGATCTTCACTTCCTGTGGCACTGCTGCTCATTGGAATAACTTTCTGTTCATGGTTGCCAAATCTCTCTTGTAATCTATTATCAGAAGACGTGTTCACATCTTCAGGTTTGCTGACTTCCCAGAAGCCATTACGATTCTTCCTTATTCCGAGTTTCAAACCAGTATGACCTTCTGAAATACCTTCCTGTTTAATCTGCTTCATCCCTTCCATTTTTGATTTAACTTCCATATCAGGGGCACAAAGACTACCATCAGGAAAATGCCACTGTGCAAGTTCCCCCAGATCCCTCCGCTCACTTTCATTTTTAGTCTTTACACGCCAAGAACCATCAGGCTTCACCTCAATTTCCGTTGCATCTTCTCCACAACCCCTCATCTGAAACACAATACCAGAATAAATTGTATCAACACATCTCACCAACAATCCTGTGACAACTCTAAACTCAAGAAAGAACAGAAAATTTATTACCAGAGATGCAACACGATTGAAATAAGGGTCAATAATGATATTCTCCAATGCATAGTTCTTGAGACAAATGGGGCATTGCCACTGCAACCACAATCCAATGCTTCATTTAAACACAAAAATTCACTACAAAAGGACCACCCAAAAAAGCTTTAGCATTACGCATTGAAGCTTACCTTTCTAGAACGTTGATTTAATTCCACAAAAACCTCAAGATCAAAACAACCCATGTGAACACAAGGTTTGAATCTTCCTGCAACCTTCATTCTTGAACCACTCATCTACATATTAGAGTAACAAATAAACTTTTTTTTTTTTTTGATAAGTAATAAAGATTTATAAATATCAAGGCAAGAGACACCCAAGTATACAGGGAGTATACAGGGGTATACAATCAAATACAGAAATTACATAAATAAACATAAACATAGCAAATCAGAACAATTGCTGAAACCTTGGAATCTAGCATTCACAACAACCCTTAGCAATAACCATTCACTTCTAGGTCAATGTAGTAAAGAAAATACAACCCAATACAAGTTTAATAGTAATCAAAATATGTAGAATTATGTTCAAGTGTTTTGTATCACGAATCCCGCAGTATATTTATGTGCTACAAAAATTACCCCAAATCTGTAAAAGCCACCAAGGCATATGCCAGAGAAAGCACACATCTGCACCACATGAGGATAATAGCACCACCAAGACCATACAAGGTCAAATGATAAGACCAACAAACCTCAAATGTGATTCACAACATACAGGGGTTACAATAAAATAATATAAAAAATTATAGAAAGGAAGTCAAGGGAATAAGGCTAGTTTATTGACTGGTCAAACCAGATGGTAACTGCAGATATATGATCATGATAATGTGCATTTGCAGAGAAATTGAAGCAAAGAAATTGTGGAAGGGGGAAGCTTCCACTCTAACCAATAATCATCATATTCTACTCAATTATTTACTCATTCATTTTAGTCATATATCAAAACAATAAACAAAATGAACAAAACCACATGATTTTAAGTGTGCTAGTGAGATGGCATTCAGGCATACTACCACCTTGCACTTGGGTGATTATGGGTGTGTTTGGTAGAGTTGTTAAAAAACTCATTTTCAATTTTTAAATAACATTACACACATTTTCACCCACACATATTTCAAAAAACTACAAACAACATTACTAACTCCTCTACCAAACGGGCCCTATGTCTCTTCGAATTTCAACATTAAACTTTGTCAACTCCTGTACCACTACCAGTATATTAAGCATGAAGCAAAAAGTAATAAGTAATATTATATACAGAAGCTAGACATTAATTTTAACCATCCTAGGTTTTTTTACCACAAGAAATCCTAGTATACCTTTTCCATAGAGATGATAAAAATAAAAAAAATACACAGAACATGGTGCCCTTCCAGGTCACAAGGTAATGACTATAACTCTTATAATTATTAATTACAGAATATAAACGGCAATCCATTAATTTGCCCAACCAGTTGGATTGCTTATTTTCAGAAACTTTCACAAGAACATTTCAAAATACTTTACAAGTAATGCGGTAAGATAAAGACATCCCATATTCTGCTTGTTAAGCTTTTCACTAAACAGAAAAGAGAAAAGGTGTAATTCAAGAACTAACAACATACTAAATGCTTCCTGAGTAGTTAAATTAGGTTTTTTACACACACACACGCAAGTTTTAGCCCCCACGGCAGGGGGAATGGAAGATTCAAACTAGTGACCTGCTTAACGAGGCATGATCCCCAACCGATTTTACTAACCTGAATTGAATAGTTAAAATTAACTTAAAAGCAGACAGATTACCAGTTTTATAAAAGAAAGGCAGGTAATTGAAAAAAAAAAAATATATATATATATATATATATTTATATATTAAACACTGTATAGCTACATCAAGATTAATTATGTTTCCAGTGTGAAGTAAACTACCTTTTTTTTTTAAAGTACGTAGTGCATAACTACATGCCTAAATTAAAGAAAATATTTGTAATTCTAAAATTTTGAAGTGGACTTACAGGACAACGTAGATTGACACCAAAATAATCTGCAACAACTTCTATATCACTGTCGCTATCAGCATTATCTGTAGCAGTTCCACCACCGATACAACGACAAACACGAGCCAGAGCATCTTCGAGATGCTCACCATCAGACTCTTTGGGAATTAAGTTGAGAATCTGGATGTCAAAGAAAAATCAACACCTCAGATGATAACCAAGGAATTGGTGGGTCAATTAACAGTGACATGAAGGTTAGCAATAACTCTGAGTTCTTAATATGAGTTATTTTAATCTTTTTTTTTTCTTTGAATTAAAACCCAAATTTGCCACCTGGTTTTATCAATTTAAAAATTCAACAGAATGTAAAACTTACAGCTAAATTATTCAGACATCAATTCAGCCAAACATATCATGAAAATTATTTAGTGCACATGTTCATTATGATGCAAATACTAAAGTCAAAATTTATATCAAATAAAACCATTCAAAGTATATCCCAAAACTACAAGTGCCACTCCTCAGGCATTATAGTGTTGCAATTAACTTGATCTATGGGCACAAGTTAAAAAAGAATAACATAACAATACGACAATGAAGACATAGACAAACTAATCACAACAAAATAACACCAGCACTAGTTCCAGTCTCCCAGAGCACTAACCAGGTACGAGATAATCATAAGCCAAAGGCTATACACCCTAAATGTGAATCACTGATTCAAAGTTTGGTAATGCCAAATTAAGAAGCACGGCGTGTCTGCCACACCGAGAACATGGCTGCAAGCATGCCTGGTGAAAAAATAATCTTTATATATATAGATACACACATGGCTGGGGCAGTTGTGACATCTTCCCAGAACAGCCATGCAAAAGTTGACAGAAAAAAAGAGGTTAAAAATCTGAGCCGCAATCAAGAGCGAAAATGCTTCCGCTCTCTTTCTCGTGTCCCAGATCAGATCAAACTATCTCTTGTCTTCTCTCTCTCCCTCTCATGATCTGCTCTAGTGCTCAGTCTCTGACTTATCTGAACTCCAGGGACTCAAACTGGTGGTTATCAGCACTACTGGAAGTACAATTGCTTGCTCTTTCTCTCTCTTGGCTAAATATGGTAGCATTTTGACCTTTTTTCTCTCAGCCATGAAAAAGCATTTGTGATAGGATTTTTTTTTTTTTTTTCGTTTTATGTGCAACTTTGGGGAATGACACTAAGTTTGGGGCTTTGGGCCTCTCTCTGGCTCTCTGCAGGTTTGCTTTTTTTCTTTTTCTTTTTTCTTTTTTTAACATATTGTTAAAACTTAAAAAATAGTCAAATTTGTTTGATTATTATTACTCTGTTGCAGTTTGCATTGATAAACAGAGCAGTAGAAGAGTTGATTGCATTTTTTTTTTCAATTATTGTTTTTAGTAGAGCACAATCACTTTTTAAAAAAAATTATTTCTTTTGGTTGAAATATTTTAGACATGTTTTCAAATATTTTTATAGCTATTTTTTAAACATAAAATATATTAATTACACCTAAAATACATATTAATCAATTAATTAATTGCCACGTTTCCACTGTGTCATGTCATATTTTTCCAAGAATTTCTGTGTTTTGTGTCGTGCTTCTTAGATGCTAAGAGCAACAGTAACTATTCTACAAATATCTACGGCTACCACAATTAAATGACAAAAAAATGATTGTCTTGCCTTTTTCTTTTTTTAAGTAATTTTCTCACTTCAATTTGCATCAATTGGTTCCCATATGATCAAATTCTTGGTAATATAAATTTTGGATTGAAATGAGAAATAAAGAAGAAAGCAAGCAAACCAGAATTTCACCAATCCTAATGTAAATAATATGTAATAAAACCCCATGTCATGTCCTATTTTTTAAAGAATTGCCATGTCTTTGTAGTGTTTTTCTGTGCTTCTAAGATGCCAAAAGTATCAGTAATTATTCAAAAAATACTTATAGCTACAAGAATTGAAAGACAAACAAAATGATTGTCTTGCCTTTTCCTTTTTTAAGTAAATTTTCTCACATTAATTTGCATCAATTGGTTCCCACATGATCAAATGCTCGCTAATATAAAAAAGCCGATTATAGCAAGAAATGGAGAAGAAAGCAAGCAAACAAGAGTGATGATGAATAAAAAGGTAATACAACACCTTTCCCCCCTCATCAAACACTAATAAACCAGATTCTAGATAAAGATTAATGATCAATGCATCATACATGTGATTCCTAAATCAAAAGAAGTAGGCATCACAGTTTACTTTCATTTCAAGACAAAGGGCATGAAGTTTCCCAGCACATTGTTCCATTTAAAAATCCATCTTTGAAGTTCCATAAAAACAGCATTTAGAGGACAGCATAGCAATTTCCTTTCCCATTAACAAAAGGAATAACTAAAGAAACTACAACTTTTATAACAAGAAAACTCTTCCAAGTTAAATTCAAGCAAAAATCAGAGCTACCTGCTGAACACTGCGGCGCTTTACAATTCGAACACCTATGCAGAAAATGCGAGCATCACATCCTGTTAAGCAAATCTTATTAATTCCGTCTTTCGTATATGGTGTGATCTGAGAAAACAAAAGTAAACTAATAAACTAAATGAATAACTTAGAATTTATTAATAAATAAATACATAAAAGAAAAATTGTATGAAATATGTAGAAATAGTGATTTGATAAGCAATCACACACAGATATCTGGCATATAAAAATAAATAAATGGGTGCAAACACAAATATCAAGTTGGACCATAATAAAGACATTGGTAAATACAAGAAAAGGTTTGTATTTAAGCAGGGGAAGAAACTCACAATTGGACCATCATCACGACCACTAGCCCCAAGCAGTTGGGAGCCAGGTCTATTAATCGTACGAACAGGCATACCTGTAAGTTATATAAGACATGAGCAAAAGTTTTGCTTTAGACACAGCCTAAAAGCATGATCATACAAAAGCATATCATTTGCCTTCATCACCATACCATTAACCTGCAGATCTGCATATTGTGGCCACTGCATCCTAAATGGAACTTTGTCATTCAAGAGCATACACCAGGCCTAAAAAACAATATCAATATGCACAAATCAACAAATCTACAACTGAATCAGTTGTAAGTTCACTACAAATCATTCTATACACTAATTGCAAGATACTAACCGACCTGAACATCATATTCTTGTTTCGACAGTAAGTCCTTGTCCGCCCTTGTGAGTTGAAATGTTTTCTCCATACTTTGCACAGGATTCGTACTGGACAAGACAAGATGTTAAAAAAAAAACCCACATATAAAAATCAAGTTTTTAGATCAATAATTGACCAAACACATTTACTCTCTCTCTCTCTCTCTCTCTCTCTCTCTCACAAAACAGTTACATGAATATTTCCACTCTACTTACAAACCATTAATAAGAGGAAGGATAAAAGTGAGATCCATTGTCAGCATAAAGGAAAAAACACGACAGACTCACCCATCAGTTGGAACACTAGTCGTAATCAACTTCACGGGATATAAAGGATGTGCCATCGTAACCCAAAATCTGTACAGAAATAAACAAATCACAAATATACAAAACTAGAGCTCCCAAAAGTTCATAAAAAGTAAGTTATATAACATGGAGGAAGAGAGGCAAATATATATATATGCACCATAACAACTTATAGCATGATTAGGAGATGGCTCCTTTTTGTTAATTTGCACAACAGAAGAACTTCGCATTATGTGTAATTAAATGATAGGTACTAAGTTCCCTGCTTCCAACTATCTTTTCCTAATATCAAGTAGGGAATCAAGCCAATGACAGATGTCATAAACAAAAATCATTCCAACCCCAAAGGCATGTATAAAATTTAAACAAATCTATCATTTTTAGCATGTAGCTAATGTGAGTGGAGACAAGTAAACATACAGCCAAGCCAACTTCATTTTACTAAAGTAAAGAAAAAGCCAGGAGCACAAGAAGAAAAGATGGTGGCAACAAGACATCATATAAATATTTTATCATTTCGACTAACTTTAAATTCAAATAACTCCACATCATTTTTAAGGCCACCTACAGGAATCAAACTTGCCAGTCAGCTTTAACTAGAGTAATGTTATCTAGTGAATCATCAGCCATTTTCAACATCATCTTCAATCATGCATAACAGCGCCTAAAGCCATCATATAAACTCAATTTCATCAACAAATAAGCACTTGTGCACTTCGTCCATCGCACTGAAATATTTTAAACAATATTTGAATGGCCTAATTAATGTATCAACTGTAAAATCTGGTCCAAAGGTATTTTTCCCCTTTGATAAAGTACTATCTGATCCAGAAATTCATGACCTCTTCCTCATAAACCTTTGGCTTCAACCAAAAGACCAAGAGAGTTACTGCATCAGAGCATCCCTATTGAACCAATGTCTCATCCAGTTTTTAGGTCCACAGAAGAAAGTTGATTTTGTTATATCTCCAAAAATATCGAAAGTTTTAATTTTAGAGTAACTTCACAAATCAAATAGAAATTGTCCTGAGAATCATTTAAAACGTGTCTCTATGTTCTTAATATGCATGCCAAATTTCACGACAATTGGATGTTATTTACCATTCGATCCATAAACTCATTTTTATGTATAATTTTAATATAGAAAGACTAGAAATTTAAACATTTTATAAATGAGATAGCTATTGATTTCTAATCATGTTGAAACTTTGAAAGCATGTAGGTTATAAGAAAGAACATGCACTCCAACAGTGTATTTTACAAAATTAGAATGGTGTAACATTGCTTCAAGTTACACCAAGTGTAACATTGCTTCAAGTTACACCAAGTGTAACTTGAACCGTTGCACTACATGTCTTTTAAGTTCTTAATACACATGCCCAATTTCATGCCAATTGGATGTCATTTACTATTCCATCTATAAACTCTTTTTTACGTATATTTTGAATATACAAAGACTTGAAATATAAACAATTTATAGAAAATATAGCCATTGATCTCTGATCATCTTGAAATTTTGCAAGTTGGGGTTTATAAAAAGAACATGTAATCAAACAGTGGATTGGTCAAAAATTGACATCCAATAAAAAAAAATATTAAATAGTGTAACATTGATTAAAGTTACACTAGTTGTAACTTGAACCAATCTTTTAAATTTTTTTTATCCGTAATGCAAATTCTTATTGATATCAAAAAAGTCACCCAACTTTACCGGGGGTATATAGCTGGGGACCAAACAATCAATCACACAATCCTACATATACAGATGAGACTCCTCAAAAATTACACCCCAAAAGAAAGCAGATAAAGAACCCCTTCCAACAACAATAGCAAAAAAGACCCAAAAAAGTGAGGCTAAAAGACTGCCAACAGGTACAGTACCAAACCAAAATAGCCATACCAAAAAACTTAATAAATAAAACAGTAATGGCATGCCCACATGCAGTTCAGAAAACAAAATAGAACATGAGATACGTACGGGTCAGCTCGACTGAGTCGACAGATTTCACAATAAAATTTGTCGGGTAATTGGGGGCTGCCTTCCATAGGTTTTTCTGGAATTATAACACAACTGATATGTTGCCACACGTTGCACCTAGAATCCTCACACTGCAAAGTAAAACAGGGACACGATGCATTGCCAATCAATTGAATGTCTTAGAAGCAATTGCAACTTATGTGATTACCAATATATCAGAATGAATGGCACTACACATCCATAGAATTAATTACAATCCAAGTGTCTAGAGAGAGAGAGAGAAAAAGCATCAACTATTAACTATACCTTAATTATTGACTCTATATCCAATGAATTCCCACAAAGACATCGAACCTTTGTCTCTGGTTGGAAGTGTTCGTCAATTTCCCCTTTAACTTTCACATTACTACTATCTGACACGCCTGGTGCCTTTGATGCTAAATCAGTAGCCCCAGATACCTGCATTTTTCTGTGAATACAAAAGATGCATGTATGTCAAAGAGGAGAAAGAGGCAAAAGAACAAGGTATTATTAACCATAGAAGTACAACTAAATAGTAAGTAGAGGTATTAGAAAGCCAATATGTAGCATTACCATCAACTAGGAAGCACGGACACGGATACAGGTATGGGTACCAATACAGGTACAACACGGCAACTTTTGAAAAATTAGGACACAGGTACAGCGGGGATACATATATTAATTAATTAATTATATATATAAATATTTTTTTTCAAAGCTTATAAATTTTTTTATAACAAATTATTATTTGTTTTTAAATAATTAAAAGTTCTTTTAGAAGCATATTAAAGCCTAGCCAATTAAATTATATATACATGTGTCTACTATCTACCTAGATAATGAAAAAGAATTGTAAAAAGTTAACTACTGGATGGCTAGAGATAAAATAGCTTTTCATGTGTAACAATGTGAGGCAAAGAAAACAATAAAAAGGTACACATGAACAAAATAAGGAAAAAGGGCAAAGAGGGAAAACTGTAAAAGAGAAAATTAGATCTAAGAGCTGAAGAAGAAGAAGAAGAAGAGATCAGTGTGGGAGGAGGAGGAGAAGAAGATCGGCGTGAGAGGAGGAAGAAGAAGAAGATCGGCATCAGAGGAAGAAGTGGGAGGAGATTGGCATGAGAGGTAGTGCATTTCAGCTATTTTATTTTTGGGCACAGGCCATGTTACAACCGTGTACCTGCCATGTCCCGCCATTTTTCAACAAAAACAAATGGCTGGGACATGCATGCAGCCGTGTCCAACGCGTTTCCCGTGTCCTATACATGTCGGACACAGGCACAGCAGCCCAAATGCCGTGTCCGTGCTTTCCAGACCATCTATAATATTGCAAATCAAATAATGGAAGAAATACATTATACAGAAGGCAAACCTATATGTGTCATCCACTAGTTTTGCCACTTGTTCCTTTCCCACAGCATTTTTCTTGGCCCACATTTTGTGTACTGTAAAAGAAATAATATTGAAACTTACAGTTCTTATAAAGCCACAAAACCTGTCACATTTGGGAATAATAAAACTAAAGTACAAAATCTGAAGTAAAAAGCACTCACAAGAGCTAACAAGATTACGAAAAATTCCTAAGCATTACAGATAGACACATGTATTCAACTCCCCCACCACCAAGCAAAATGACACATCCACATTAATGTAAAAGAATGGTAAAAAAAAAAAAACTTGAATATATGGCATCAATGGAAAAGAATTAACAGACGCTTAAAATACAAACAAATACTTCCTCGGTCCTACTTTGTTTGTCCAGATTAGAAAAGCTAACTTTTATAGAGAAAATTATTTAATGTATAACTTTTCAAAATCGCCCCTAAAACTTTCAAGAATTTTTTTACTGGAGAGTTACACACACTCAATGGGTCTTTTTAACCCACGACCCCAGCCAGTCACCCTCCATCCCATTATTATGGGAGGAGGAAGTGAGTTGAGCTATAGCTCATTGGCTATAAACTTACCAGAAATTAAACCTTAAAAGATCAAGGGCAGGGTAAATTGGGGATTTAGTAAATTAATGGCTGTTAACTATTAAAACTGGACACATTTTGGGACAGCCAAAAATGGAATATTGGACAAGCAAAATGGGATAGGGGGAGTACTAAGTCCAAAAAAAAAGGTTAGCTTTTACATGTAATAAGATCCTTTGAGAAATCACAACTCCTTAACTACAAACTATTCTTTCAAATAAGATTTGAATTCAACATCTTGAGATTCTATGATACTAGAATCATAGGGCTTATCAGTTTCATTATTGGTAAGAAGATTCTAATGGAAATGAAGAGCAGGACCTACTCTAATACCACAGGCAGCTACCCGTGAAAGAGGAGGAGAGAAGGGGGGGGGGGGGGGGGAAGTGACACAACTAGGAAAATAAAATGAAATTTAGAGTAGCAACTAAGCTCGATTTAAACATTTGAATTCGCAAAGAAATAATGGAAGAAGGCTTTTACCTTGTTCATCAGAGAGGATGGCTAAAATCCGATCAACAAGGTCCTACATCCAATATTCATAAACAATTCAAGTATTTCATTCCATATAATTTAGAAATATAAAAGATATTGCATATAAAAAATTCACTGCGATACACAGGCTCATAAATGGATAAATAATGAATCAGCCAAATTTGAGCTAAATTTTTTGCGAGTTTTATATCATCTCTGCAGAAAGTCCAGCCAGTCATACCCACTTGAATACAAAAATGAAAGGAAATTACACAGATGATGGAAACTATTCATCTTGACTTTTGCAAAACTCAAGAAATCCAAGCTCAGATTGACAGTGCAAATGCCATAACGGGGAAGAACAAGAAAGAGACAGATTCCAAATAAAGCAAGCATACTATAAGGTGCAAGAAGGTACTATTAAAAATCATTGATAACTGGGTACTGCAGCCAGAAGCATCACCTTAATAAATTGTGACAAAATTTAAACAGAGAGAAAGGGAAAAAAGAACAGTGAAATCCTCAACAAAGGAATTCATATATATAGGAATTATAAGCTACAGAATGTGAAAGCACAGTTAGATGAGATCCAACACTCGGGCGGCTTCATTTATCTTTTTGCACTAAAGATAATGATGCCAGTAGCAACAAAAGCAATAATTCTGGCATCTCACCTGCTTCTTCCCTTGCTTTGAAAGACCTAATTGAGTGAGGACATCCTTGAGCTCTTTTATTCGGAAATAAGCTAATTTATCCTACAAGCAGAAACAGGAGGTTGACATAAAAATACTCAAATAGATAAACGCCAACCAACAATCTTAAAAATACAGGATCAAGAAAGTTTAACTGAAAACTCAAAAAAATACATGCTCCTTCCTTTCCAGATTTAAGGTTGAGTATATTTAAAGCTCCATATAGTGAAATCTCAACAAATTCCAGATCTAATCAGTTTCCAGATATCTTCTTTACTACACTGCGTTTATGTTCTTTGAAAAGTATGCACTTTGATTTAAAAGATATAAATCCATAAAGAAAATAGATAATCACCTCCACGAATTGCTCATTAAGGGTGCCAGGTATGAGAAGGGGAGAAGGAGATTAACCTGGCACCAACCAGGTTAAGCACATGTATTTTGTTCCGCCATTCTATTCATATCTCCTTTAGTGAACAGCATAGTAAATAAATAGATAAAAACATTTATATCAATTTATCAACTCAAACAACATTTCCCAATGTTTGCTTATAGCTTGAAACAAGAATAAGAAGTAAATAAGATCCTTTCTATTTACGGATACTTCAATACACAGCTCTCTCCAGTCTCCCCACCATTTACTCGTGGGGGAGGAGACGCCATTTAGTCCAACAACAACTAGCATGAATTATCCTATAGTTAACAACAAACGAGTTTATAGAAATTCAAAATTAGAATCCGTCAAAAAAAGCAATAACGCTGCATGTATTGCTCGGGACACATATTGAAATGAATGGAGGTTGCAGCAGTTGTATAGAAAACATACACCAGCCGTGCAACAATTTACCTCAAAAGTAACAGTTGAGTTTACTTTCTTTTCGTATCTAGCAGTAACCAACTAGCAATACTAACAAAAGCTATAACAAGCAAGTAGTAGCAATCGAAGCCATTAGAGTTTCCATAATCAAACATATCAATATCCAAACCAGGCACAACAATACCATGGCATTAACTAGTCAGCTGAATTCAACACATCATGTAAGCCGCACGATCGGGCGGCGTAAATTCCATCTCAACAGTAATCAGATTAACAAACAGTATGAATTTACAAACTAACACAAAACAAACAGTAAAATTTAAAAGTTCAAACTAAACACACTGAAAAATAAAAATAAAAATAATTAAAATTAAAAACAGAAAAGTAGCTAAATACCTTGCAACTAGCTACCAAATCCATTTTTTCTTAACCCCAAAAAATTAAAGCCTGTAGTCGAAACAAACGGATTACCAGTCAGCAAACCAACAAAACCGACCTCATAGTGCTCCGAAAACAGCAATCGATCTAATCAAAATTATACACACAAAAAAAAAAAAAAAATCAATCGTATTTTATATAAAAAAATAAAAAAAACTAATCAAAGGAAATTTAGAATCGAAAATCAAAACCCTAAATGAAAAAATTTTGAGAATCGATTGAAATCTTACCAAGAAATTGAAGGCCGATTGGAAAGAATTTAGGGATTTGGGAAACTCACGCCGACTTTTTTTTTTTTTTCTCTCTCTTCCCAATCGTACTCTCTGACCTGTATGCGTTTTGCGTACTGCGTTTCTTTTTTGACCGATGACCCAACCAGAAAACCAAATCCCCCAATTACTTACTACAAAGTGCGGACCTATCGACGATTATCCAATCCAGTTTTTTCCGCGAGGACAAGTCCGGGTTCGGCTTCGGTGCGCTCACGTGTAAAGATAATGTGGCACGCGCGCTTTTGCTCCAGGGAATTATCGGGTGCGGGATAGGGGTGCTTTTCTCTCCGTGGTCTTAGTCCATTATGATTTTGCCACGTAGGCAATCTAGATAAGAAAGAGGAATTAGACGGCTCGGGAGATTTTGCATTTTTTTAATTTTTTTTTTGACCTCTTTATTCGTGGGAATCGAATTAAGTACTTTAATTAGTGTGGGGTTATAACGTTAGGTATTGACGTGGCGTGATCATAGAGGCGGAGTGAAAGTCCACCACGAGTGGGTCCCACAGGAAAAAAAAAGGTGTGAATATCAAAGTACCCTGAACAAGAGAAGATGGACTCGAATTGCAAATGCGTTCCCCCTAGACACGCACGCAGTGAGACGGTACACGAACCACTTTTCATAGACTCGCCTTTTTTTTTTCTTTTTTTCTTTTCTCTTTTTTGAATAAATAGACCCCAGTCGGCACGCTACGCTGGAATTTGTCCATTTTTTTGTTTTTATCCCAATAATGGATAATTTTTTTAAATAACTTTAGAAGATTTTTTTTTTTTCTTTTTCGAAATGTTAAAAAGTTCATTTCTCATTCTTAGGTGTGTGGTGTGTGTGTGTGTTTTTTTTGGGGCTAATCTCTTACACCGTGTTTGGTTGGGGTGAATTTAGGAGAGATGGAAAACATAGGAAGGAAAATGCTGAGTAAAACAGTGTTTTCCACTATTTGGCAAGCTGAGGAAAATAGGAAGAGAGGAAAACCCGGAAGAAAATTTTCTCTCCCCGGCTCACAAATTTCATCCTCCCAAATCGGGAGGAAAAGCCTAGAGATAAAATGCTCTCACAGCACTCTTACCATAATACCTCATTTTGGAATCAAGCAAAAAAAAAAAACAGAGAGAGAGAGAGCGCTGGAGAAAAAAAATGAGAGGATGAAAGCGCTGGAGTCAAGTAAAAAAAAAACAAAGAGAGAGCACTAGAGAAAAAAAAAAAAAAAAAGAATGACAACACTGGAGTCAAGTAAAAACAAAAAAACAAAGAGAGAGCACTAGAGAAAAAAAAGAAAAAATGAGAGCGCTGGAGTAAAAAAACAAAAAAAAAGAGAGAGAGTACTAGAGAAAAAAGAGAGAGAATGAGAGTTGTGCTGAATGAGGAAGAAGATAAAAACTAAGGGAGATAGGGATAAGATAAAAGAAGGGGGATAGGGATAAGAAAGGACAACGTGTGGAGGAAAAAAAAAGTATGGATGAAATGAAGGCTGGGAAAAGGGGAAATAATATCATGAATAAAAAATCACAATTGAAAAATGTTATCACAATATTTTCACAATAAATTTTAAGTAACAGATTGTTATTAGTTAATATTGGTGAATAAAAAAATAATTTCAGTAATGGGTTCAAATTAAAACTAGTAACAATTTTCCACATAAATTTTGTTGTAAAAGTATTGCGAAAAATGTTGTGAACGTAACACTTTTTATTGAAAAATATAATTGTTGGTAAATTTTATATTATTTAATGAGTACAAATAAATCCATTTTTTATCTATTATGTAATAAGAGTATAATAGTCAATTTATATAAACTACATTTTCTCTATTGACTCATTAAAAAAATCTTGTCACTAAAACTACACATGAAATGTCTTTTTAGTTGCCACATAATGGGTTAAAACAAGATAGCTTCAAATATGTTTGGAGTCTAAACTTGTTCCTCCAAGTTTTAGATCATTCATATTTTTGAAAAAATCATTAGTTCAATTGAATGATTTTTCACTTACATTAGTATCAAATTTGATAATTTGTATAGAAACTGAAACTTTTTAAGAATTTTACAATGAAAATGGTAAAAATAAATTTTATTAATTTTATGAAAGATCGCCATTAAACATAATTGTGATTGAAAATACTAAGCTTTTTTTTTTTTTTTTGGTGTGTGTATGTATATAACTTATCAAATAAAAAAAGTGTGTATACATCTTTCTCAAAAAAAAAAATGTGTGTATATAATAATAAAAAAAGCATGTATATATACGTGTGTGTGTGTGTGTGTGTGTGTGAGGGGTTGTCTTGATAAATATATTAGCGTTGCAACTTAGCCCCCCAAACAAAAATTCCTGACTCCACCCCCGCATTTGCCCCTCTCCTCCCTCCCATGCAGTTTTTTTCCCTTTTTATAAAGTAATGTTTAATTTTTAATTTTTTTCTAAATATTAGTTTTTTTCAAACCTTTTTTTTTATATGTAATAAAGAAATGAGAGTAAATTTATACAAACTATATTTTCTATTATCTCATTTTTCTTCTAAATCAAAAAAAAAAAAAGTTGCCCATCCTCCCAACCAAACATACATGAACGAAAACTAAATATTTTATATCCCTCAATTTTTCCACCCCCAACCAAACAAAGCTTAAACTATTAGTAATACACTTATCAATTTTCAATTTCAAAAATTCATTTTTCATCCATAAACTATTTTAAAATTTTATTTTTTTTGGTCCTTAAATTATTGACATTTTTAAACAAATTTGGGGAACAAACTTTAAAAAGTTAAAAAATAAAAATTGAAATTCATATAACTTTTATGGACAACAAAAATATTTAGTCTTTTTTCTTTTTTATAATTAGATAATTTGTAGGGACACAAGGGTATTTGAACCTTGATCATTTTTTTATTGAAAATATCAAGAAATGGGTTACAAGGTTCTTAACCTTACATATTATAACTTCTTTACCTCTTATATTGTCCATTATAACAAATTATAGTTTTATTTTTATTTTTTTTCAAGTACTAACGTTTTGTAGTTGGAGGTAATAAATATGACGTAAGGGTAAAACTTGAGTATGGTATCTTAGGTGTTGTATGTTAGGTTCTCAAAATTTTATAGAGTTTCAACTTTCAACCTATGATATCCGCTTCTGATTATTGCCCTCTTTATCATCAAACAAAGACACCAATCTCTTTTTGGTATAGACAGAGATTGAATTTTAGATATTTTATTCAACCATCAAAGATTTTACTAGTTGAACTAACTAGAACCCATTAGTTCTCAAATTGAATTCAAACACCTAGTTACATTAAATTTAATTATCATTAGAAAGAAAACACTATTTGTGTTCTATTGGTCATCGCAACTAACAACTCGTTTGGGTGGAATGAATAAAATTGAATGGAAATAAATGAAAATTGTGGGGTCATAGGACCAATGATGTACCTTCATCTTTCGCATTGGGCCTGAGGCCCATGCCAAGGCCCATAATCACATGTAAGAAGGACAACGGTGATCGTCGTAACCCAAAAGCCGCGTTGAGGACAAGCTCGTCCTCGGCTAGCTTAGGCCGAGGTAGAAGAGGAGCGATCCACCAGCAAATACAGTCTTCCAAAGCTTCCTAAAAGAAAAGACAAGTACAGTAAGTAAGCAGACTAAAGCATGGCAGTAGAACAATTCCAGGAAAAACTACTGCCTCCCTATTAAATGCTCCACAACTAACACTCTGGCCGCATTAATGTGGAGAGGACCCTTGAACAGTGTGGCCTTGGCTACCCTAACTCACAGAAGGCTTAAAGGGATGTCTAATGTGACAAGCACTCAAGTAGTGGCTTAAATGATTAACAAGTGTAGGATCAAGATGGTCTAAATGAAATTATATAATATGAGAGACCCTCCATGGAAAGGGGATCAGAAATTTGTAAGAGAAAGTACTTCAGCAGCTTGAGCCATTTATGTAACTATCTTCCATCAACATATACAAGAACATACCTCCTCGGACTACGCCGAGAACAAGTTTACTTAGATAACTCCAGTCTGCTTCGATTTGATTAACTGTTAAAATCCATTCTAATTGTTATCCCACTCATTAAAGTCTAGTTCTTCTATCCACTCTCTACAAATTCATTGTACTGAGCTCATTAGGCTTGAATTCACTCATCTCATAGGAACAGTGTTCAAACTCAGTCCCTACAATTGATGCTGTTTGTGGGAATAACTTGTATGTTAGTGGGTGCAACAACTAGACATGGCAGGATCAGGTCCACACTAGGAAAACCCACGCCAAGAGGATCCCCAACAGACAGAACCCGTAGGGTCCTAGCAACGGGGTAATTTTCCTAACCTTGAACATGAACAAAATCAGGAGAATAGAAGGAATCGGGAGGGGAGTGTGAATACCACCCAGATGAGCAAAAGCCACTCCCAAGTGGGCAGTCGCATATCCTAGAGACAAAACAACAACCAAACCATGCAGCAGGAGATAGATGACTTAAAAAGGAAATTACGCCGCACACAGAAGAGGTGGTCTCCCTCTAGTACTGACATTTCCTCTGGTGATGAAGAGGACGACAATTATAGGCGAAGATCCAGAACTTCTCTAAATGAGACATTCTCTTACGAAGACGAGCACCATCGTAGATGAAAACATAAGGGCCCATCTAGTAGAGGCCTGGGCAACGATGTCATGAGTAAAGCTCTGGATCAGATCTCTAAGTCATCCTTCACGCATAAGATAGAAAGGGCTAGGCTACCTCGACGGTTCCATCAACTAACATTCACTCTTTATAATGATCGAGCGAACCCCGTAGAGCATGTGAGCTAGTTTAATCAAAGAATGGCTGTCCACTCCAAGAACGAAGTTCTGATGTGCAAGGTTTTTCCGTCTAGTCTAGGACCTATGGTAATGAGGTGGTTTAAAGGTTTGAAGGCAAACTCCATAGATTCCTATAAGTAGCTTATCCAAGCCTTCGACTCTCGCTTCATTATGAACACCAGGGTTCCTCGGCCTCTGTGTTCGTTGCTATCACTGTCAATGCATGAGGGAGAGACTCTGAAGGCATACTCAGACAGATATTGGGAAATGTATAATGAGATGGATGGCAACTTTAACGACGTCGCTATCACACTTTAAAAAGTGGCCTCCCAACCGAGCATGACTTGAGGAGATCCTTGACTGGCAAGCCAATCACCAGTGTACGGCAGCTTATGGACCAGATTAACAAATACAAAAGGGTGGAAGATGACCAGCTACAAGGGAAATGAAATGAGAAGGTTATCCCTCAAAAGGGGAGAGATTTCAGGTCGGACCGACACAACAATAGCAGCTCGAGGAGAGATTTCGCAGGGCAATACGAATCAGCCCATTTGCAAAAGGTTAATGTCGTATTCAGAGAACCGGTACATCAGGTTCTGGAGAAAATCAAGAACAAGTCGTTCTTCAAGTGGTCGAATATGATGGCTGGAGACTCGATGAAGCGCAATCAAAGTCTGTATTGTCAGTACCACCAGGACCACGACCATACTATAGAAGACTGCAGGAATCTTTGGAACCACCTAGATCAATTAACCCGAGAAGGGAAACTGAGGCACCTTTTGCATCCTTCCAGCGGTCATTAAGGCCAAGCAAACCAAAAGCATCGAGGAAACACTTCCTTGAGACCACCCATAGGAACGATAAACGTAATATTTGCTGTCCTAGGGAGGACGGGCTCGTGCCCTTCTAGGGTGATGTCTGTATCTTGGATGCTCGCTGATGACTCTGGCCCAGAGCCGAAAAAACACAAGGTGTACCCTCACCCGGCCTTGAGTTTCTCCGAGGAAGACAAAGTAGGAACCATTCAACCCTATGACGATGCATTGGTAATTACTCTTCGAATTGGGGGCTACGACGTGAAAAGAGTAATGGTAAATGATGGCAGTGGGGCCGAGATCATGTACCCTAATATCTATAAGGGGCTGAAGCTGAGACTAGAAGATTTGACGCCCTACAGCTCCCTCTTAATGAGTTTTGATGGAAAGAAAGACTGTCATGCCAAATGGCCAGATTAGACTACCCATGCAAACCGGCCCAGAGATAGTGTAGGTTGACTTTATTGTGGTGGATACTTACTCCCCGTACGCTGCCATCGTGGCCAGGCCTTAGTTTCATACTCTAGGAGCCGTTGCCTCCACCTTAAATTAGAAGGTTAAGTTCCCCTCCGAAGGCAGGGCCCTGGAAATTTGAGGATGTAAGGTTACGGCAAGAAAGTGCCTGGTGGCTGCCATCACACATCGGCCTAGAATCGAATCATCGGCTTGTGATGGGGAAAGCTCATAGCAATCAAAGACCCCGGAATTGCCTACTGGTATGCCAGCCGAGGAAGCAGAATGTGAAGATTTAGAAAAAGTGATCATTGGCGATGACCCGAAGAAATTCTTCCAGGTGGGATCTCAGCTGCCCCCTCAGGAAAAGGAAGGACTAATAGGGTTCCTTAGAAAAAGTGTTAATGTGTTCACATGAGATGCTTATGATGCCCCAGGAATTGATCTGAACTTCATATGTCACCATTTGAATGTAGATCCATCAACCACTCCCAAAAAACAACCACCTCGGCGTCCCTCCAAGGAGCACGCCGACGTTATCAGGGACGAAGTGAGAAAGCTAAAGTAAGCGGGGGCTATCAAGGAGGTATTCTACCCTGAGTGGTTGGCTAACACTGTAATTATAAAGAAGAAGAATGGGAAGTGGCGAGTCTGTGTGGACGTCACAGACTTAAACAAGGTGTGTCCAAAAGACCCGTTCCCCATGTCTCGGATAGACCGGTTGGTGGACGCAACTGTAGGCCATCCTCAGATGAGCTTCTTAGATGCCTTTCAAGGCTATCATTAGATACCACTAGCCTTGAGTGACCAAGAGAAAACAACATTTGTGACCCCTATTAGAAATTACTACTACAAAGTGATGCCCTTTGATTTGAAGAACGCAGGATCCACCTACCAAAGGATGATGACTAGAATGTTTGAGCCACAGTTGGGTAAGAGTTTTGAAGTTTACGTAGACGACATGGTGGTAAAAAGTAAAGTAGTATTCGAGCACGTGGGAGACCTTGGGGTCATTTTTGATATCTTAAGGAAACATAATCTGCATCTCAATGCCTCTAAATGCTCATTTGGTGTCGGGTCCGACAAATTCTTAGGCTATATGGTAACTCATAGGGGAATTGAGGTGAGCCCAGATTAGATTAAAGCAATTCAAAATCTGCAACCTCCTCGAAACCCCAAAGAAGTCCAGAGACTCACTGGAATGATTGCTGCCTTAAATCGGTTTATCTCCAGATCTGCAGACAGGTGCCGACCTTTCTACCTCCTGATGAACAAATGGAAAGGATTTGAGTGGTCTGAGGACTGCACTTTGGCCTTCTAGCAACTCAAGGAATACCTATCCAGGTTGCCCATTATGTCCGGCCCTGAGGCCGATGAGGTTTTGTCCGCCTACATTGCGGTGGCCCCCCATGCTGTAAACTTGGTATTAATACGAACTGATGGTGGCATGCAACGGCCAGTCTATTATGTGAGCAAATCATTACACGAGGCCGAGGTACGCTATTTACCACTAGAGAAGGCAATTTTGGCAGTAATGCATGCCACGCGAAAACTCCCCCATTACTTCCATGCGCATACAGTTGTTGTTCTAACTCAGCTTCCACTTAAGTCCGTACTCCGAAGTGCCGATTACACAGGAAGAATTGCTAAGTGGAACACGGTTCTAAGGGCTTTCAATATCAAATACATGCCTCGGACCTCTGTCAAGGGCCAAGTCCTTGCTGAATTTACCGAACCCCCAATAGGAATAGTAGCAGATGAGCAAAACATGGATGGAAAATTGGTTGGCACTATCTTCGTACAAGAACCCTCACACTGGAAGGTGTATGTTGATGGCGCAGCAAACCAAAAGGGGTCCAATGTAGGGCTCGTTCTAATATCTCCTAAAAAGATTATCATAGAGAAATCGCTGAGACTAGGGTTCTCAGCCACAAACAACGAAGTTGAATATGAAGCCTTGTTGCAAGGAATGACCATAGTTCAAAAAATGGGGGGAAAGGCGGTGGAAGTGTTCTCGGACTCGAGGTCGGTTGTGGGCCAGGTCAAGGGGGAACTAGAGGCCAAAGATGTGAGGATGTAGGGATACTTAAGTTAGGTCAAGCACTTACAATTGGACTTTGAATCCTTCGACGTGTCACACATGTCTAGGAGTGGAAACACGCACGTAGATTCATTGGCCACTCTTGCCACCTCCTCGGCGCGGGGTTTACCTCGAGTCATCCTTGTTGAGGACTTGCGCAAAGCTGATGGAGTCAAGGAGGACACGGTTCAAATCCATCAAGTCAGAGTGGGTCCGAGCTGGATGGATCCGATAGTGAGCTTCCTTAAAAATGATACATTACCTGAAGAGAAATCAGAAACTGAGAAAATACGAAGAAAAGCTCATCGGTTTTGGCTGTCTAAGGATCACAAATTGTACAAACGCTCCTATTCTGGACCGTATTTGCTATGTATACATCCCGAAGCATCAGAGTTACTGCTCGAAGAATTGCACGAAGGAATTTGTGGGAGTCACATAGGAGAAAGATTTCTGTCACACAGAGCCATCACCCAAGGGTATTGGTGGACAGGTATGCAAAAAGAAGCCCAAAAGCATGTCAAGAAGTGAGATCAATACCAGAGGTTTGCTCCAAACATCCATCAACCGGGTGATGTCTTCAATCCTCTTTTTAGTCCTTGGCCGTTCACTCAATGGGACTTAGACATTGTAGGCCATTTTCCTAAAACGGTAGGAAATAAGAGGTATTTACTGGTCGGCACGGATTATTTCACCAAATGGGTCGAAGCCGAACCCCTGGCCAATATCAGGGATATGGATGCCAAGAAGTTTATCTGGAAGAACATCATTACTCGATTTGGGGTCCCCCACACCCTCATCTCGGACAACAACCTTCAATTTGATAGCAAGGCCTTCAGGAGATACTGTTGTGACTTGGGAATTACAAACAGGTATTCCACTCTTGCTTACCCCCAAGGTAATGGACAGGCTAAAACTATTAACAAAGTCATAATCAACGGGCTAAAAAAGAGGTTGGATGATGCGAAAGGAAAATGGGTGGAAGAACTGCCACACGTCTTGTGGACATATTGAACTACACCACATTGGTCAACAGGAGAGACTCCCTTCTCCATGACTTATGGGGTCGAGGCTGTTATCCCTATAGAGATTAGCTTAAACGTTGAGGATGAGCACTTTTACTCCGAACAACAACGAGGAATTGTTGGGAAAGAGTTTGGACTTAATCAAAGAGAAAAGAGAAAAGACGATGATACAACTAGTCTATTACCACCAGAAACTTAAGTAAGGGTACGATGCCAATGTAAAGCTACGACCATTAACGCCAGGAGACTTGGTGTTGAGAAAATTTTTGGGAAGTGCTAAGAACCCAGCCTGGGGAAAGATGGGGCCCAGTTGGGAAGGACCATATCGCATCACTTTAGTAGCAGAGATAGGTGCATATTATTTAGAAGACTTAGATGAGAAAGCTATACCTTGCCTATGGAATGTAAATAACCTGAGAATGTATTACTATTAGTGAAAGCAGTTTTATTCACACTCTGATTTATTTCAACTACGTGCCATGCGGTTCACTACTATTGAAGTATTAAACAGAAACTAAGTTTTGTCAGGTTCCTCGGGCCACAAATTTAGTGGAAATTAATATCCCTTGACATCTATTAAAATATTAAACAGAAACTAAGTCATGTCAAGGTTTCTCGGACTACAAACTTAGTGAAAATTAATACCCCTTGACATATGTAGAAGTATTAAATAGAAACTAAGTCATGTTAGGTTCCTCGAATTACAAATTTAGTGGAAATTAATACCCCTTAACATATGTAGAAGCATTAAATAGAAACTAAGTCATGTCAAGTTTTTCGGACCATAGACTTAGTGGAAATTAATACCCCTTGACATATGTAGAAGTATTAAACAGAAACTAAGTCATGTCAGGTTCCTCGGACCACAGACTTGGTGGAAATTAATATCTCTTGACATATGTAGAAGTATTAAACAGAAATTAAGTCATGTCAAGTTCCTCGAACCACAGACTTAGTGAAAATTAATACTCCTTGACATATGTAAAAGTATTAAACAGAAACTAAGTCATGTCAGGTTCCTCGGACCACAGACTTAGTGGAAATTAATACCCCTTGACATATGTAAAAGTATTAAACAGAAACTAAGTCATGTCAGGTTCCTCGGACCACAGACTTAGTGGAAATTAATATCCCTTGACATCTATTGAAGTATTAAAATAGAAACTAAGTTTTGTCAAGTTCCTCGAATCATAGACTTAGTGGAAATTAATACCCCTTGACACCTATAGAAGTATAAAGCAGTAACTAGGTTATGTTAGACCCCTCGGATTGCGTAGTTTATTATCACCCAGCAAAGATATAAACCAAATTAAGTCCATGAGTATCACTTAAACCATTTCAAGGTGCCTTGGACTTGGCTGTTATTGGATCAACGCTTGGATATTTAAAAAAAAAAAAAAAAAAAAAAAAAGTTAGAAAACTTGTTAGGGTTGATATATCCAAAGTATGTCTTGGTAATATTGTAGATTTATTAGTCTTAACCTACTCCGATTCTCAATTAAAAATACGTGAAAACTATACTCTTCCATTGTGTGAGCAACTTTGTATTTTTGCAGCCTGTGGCTATGTCCAGACAACGAATAATCAAAACGAAAATTGCATAAAGTGAGAAAAATAACCCGTACAAATTTAGGAAAGTAAAATGCATATTACAAAAAGATAATGTTCCATTACAGAAATTTTCTAACTACATTATAATAATAAATAAAAAAATAAAAAAAAGAGAAGAAGTTTCATGGTTTCAGCTTTATCTGAAACTTATTCTTCGAAGTCTTGTCCGCTTGAATAGCTGCTTTAGGAGGAGCCACTTCTTCCTTCTCCTTAGGAGCTTCCTCGACGGGCATGGTAACTAAGGCTAAAGCCAGTTCGAAGCCTTGAGAAGCTGCCCCACTATGTGGAACCTCTGTAGCCTTGTCTGAGGGCCTACTCACGTCAGAGGAGACTTCCTTGGGAGCTCTAGGTTCTTTTGCTTACTCCTGTTGACTGGGAGGAGGAGGATCCTGAGGTTAGGCCTCCTCAGAGGAGGCAGTAACTGCAGAGGCCACTTCACCCTGAACGGAAGGAGGGTCCGAGACCCGTATGGCTGGTGGGTAGAAAATGTTTTCTGGCTTCCTCAGCTTAGAAGAAATCTCAACCCCATCTCGGTTGAAGGCTTCACCCTAGGTCTAAGCACAGTAGGTTCAACACATGGCAAAGACCTCTGCCCTAAGGGCATTCTCGGCCTTGGCTACCCCGACGTCATAACCATGTTGTTCAGCTTCATCCCGTGCCTTTTCGACCTCCATTTTAGTCCTTTCGGCCTGGTCCCTTAGCTTCTGGGCCTCTTCCAGCTGCTTCCAAAGGGACTCTATTTGCTCTTTGGAGGAAGCTAGCTGTTCCTTAGCATCCCACAAAAGTAGCCTTTGATCCTCAGCTTGCTTCTGAGCGCCTTCTAGAGCCGAGTTAGCGCTCCTTCTCTCCTGCTCCTCCTCCTTCAACTTTTTCCTCAGGTCCTTATTGGACTGGTCGGCTATGTTGAAAGACTCTACAGCGGCCACGCACTTATTCCTTTCATCATCCAATTGGTGATAGCCGAAATTGGTGATCTCCTCAACCCTGAAAGCAGCTTGGATAGCCTGAAAGAAGGGGGGTTGGTAACCTTACAAATAATCATAGAGATGTAAAAAAAAAAAGGGTGCACACCATGCCCAAATATCTTTTGAGGTTAAGGAAAACCTCATGACTCTTGATGGACCGCAGCTCGGCTATATCATTGGGGAGTAGTAAAGCCGCCTCCAAAGCTGAGGCCACGTGGCATCCATCACCCCCATGGAAATCCCTGATGGATGCATTATCCCTCAAGGGCTCACCATTGAGCATGGGAGCTGGAAGCCAAGCCTGAGGCTCAGATGTCTGACTCTCTCTCCTCTTCGAGCCTCTCTGCCTCGCTTGTACAGTCTTTTGCTGCTTCGTAGCTCGCTGGGACTCTTCTTCAAGCGTGGGGCAGAGTCTCCCAGCATCCAGCACGTCTTTGCCTTTCTGCTCTCTCTTCCTCTTCGGATCAACGGGCTCAGTTTTGAGCGGTAAAGATGGCTAAGGAGGAGGGGGAGGAAGCTTGGGAGGAGGAGGAGGAAGTTGGGGCTGAGCCGACTTCCCAGGGGCATCCTTTCCAGGATGGGACTCAAATAGGTCCAGCAAGCTCCGTTTGGATTTCCTTTGGATACCCATTTCGTCCAAAGCAACAATTCCTACTTTCTGTTGATGGATAAGGTTAGCCGAGGTACTCTCGGGGGATAGAGGTCGAATACTTCAAATTCATCTTGGGAGTCTGACAAATCCACAATCTCCCCCGTTTCTTTTACTTCTTCTTCTTTTTCCTCTTCCTCTTCCTCCTTGATAATGGGCTGGGATGGGGATGCTTCTACCGAAGGGATGCCCACGAAGAGTGGCTGGACAAGGGATGTACCTTCCGGAATTGGGACGCCCTTAGGAACGATGAATCCTTCGCAGGCCACACTAATACGATAGAAACGAGGATCTTTAGCTCTTATTACATACTTGGGTGCCTGGAATGTAAGGGAAATAGGCGTGTACGCAAGGATTATGTGTGCTGCTTGTAACTGGCTGTTGGCTTCGTTCACAAACACCTCGGACCGTAAGATTTTGTCCAGACTCTATCTATTGACCAAATTGAGATGAGGTGCGGTAGAATGTCTGTCTACAAAATCATTAAAACGAAGTAAGAATCTGTCAGAAGTAAAAATAGTGCGAAACAAGAGAAAGATGTGAGCCAAAGTGTAAAAATTTACGACTAATCCCCCACTTGGTGTTCCCTCCCTAGTCGGACAGGGTAACCCATCGTGCCATCCCCCAAAAAAGATTAAAAAATCTTCCTTCAGCCCTTTGTTTGATGTAGGGAGGCATTAGATTAGCCTTACCTCGGGATACCTTGACTTAAGATAGTACAACTGCCCCTTCAAATGATGTAAGTTATATACCCAGTTGACATCATGATGAGTCAAACCCAGGTTCATCCTCTCATTTAGAGCTTCTACACTCCCAAATACCTTGAACATGTTTGGGGCGCATTGTGTGGGGGATAATCTAAAGAATCTAAGGTAGTTTCTTGTGATAGTACCCATAAGGATGGTCATCATTCCCTCTATAAAGGCAATCATTAGGATGACCACTTCCCTTGTTTTCCTATCGTCTGCCCATTCCCCTTGGGCAGCGTATCTCATGCCCACTGTTGGTGGGATCTTGTATTTAGCCCTAAATCTCTCTCTATCCTCATCGGATTCAACTAAACACTTGAACCTACCTATTATTCTAAGAAGTTTTAAAGAGAAATTAATGAGTTCAAAACGAAAGATAGAGGTAAGAAGAAAAAGTATGATGAAAAAAGAATGTATGGAGAGAAACAATACTAAGAGGGTTCGAGGAAACTTACAAGTTTGAAAAGAGGGTCCTCGGACAAATTTTTGGTATTTGTAGGCGCGCAAGGAAGTGAAAAGGAGTGACAGGTTCAATGTATTGATCTCTAGAACTGTGTAATCGTTGAAAGTAGGGAAATGAGTTTATTTGAAAAGCTATTTATAGTGGCACAGAAGTTACAAGCAGGAAAATTCCCGCTCGTAACCCTAAAAAATCCTCCACTGTTAGATTTGCATCGCGGTGTTGAACGTAGGGGACAAAGGTGTCGTCAAAATTTAATGAGGAAGCGCTCTGGACGCTGAAGCGACAGGAGCGTGCCTTGAGAAGGTAAAAAGGTATTTAGGAGTTCGGATAGAAAGGGTTAACCATAAACAAGATAGGCCGAGGATACCAAAATCCTTCTTTCCTCCTGAGGAGTCGAAAAGTAAGATTTTGAGGGGCTATTGTGGGGTTATAGGATCAGTGATGTACCTTTATCTTTCGCATTGGGCCTGAGGCCCATAATCACTTGTAAAAAGGACAATGGTGATCGTGGCGACCCAAAAGCCGCGCCGAGGACAAGCTCGTCCTCGGCTATCTTAGGCCGAGGTAGAAGAGGAGCGATCCACTAGCAAATACAGTCTTCCAAAGCTTCCCAAAAGAAAAGACAAGTACAGCAGGTAAGTAGACTGAAGCATAGCGGTAAAACAATTCCAGGAAAAACTGTTGTCTCCCCATTAAATGCTCCACAACTAACACTCTGATCGCATTAATGTGGAGAGGACCCTTGAGCAGTGTGGCCTTGGCTACCCTAACTCACAGAAGGCTTGAAAGGGTGTCTGATGGGACAAACACTCAAGTAGTGGCTTAAATGATCAACAAGTGTAGGATCAAGATGGTCCAAATGGAACTATATAATGTAAGAGACCCTTCATGGAGAGGGGATTAGAAATTTGTAGGAGAAAGTACTTTAGCCGTTTGAGCCATTTATGTAACCATCTTCCATCAACATATACAGGAAGATACCTCCTCGAACTACACCGATGACAAGTTTACTTAGATAACTCCGGTCTGCTTCCATTTGATTAACTGTTAAAATCCATTCTAATTGTTATCCCACTCATTAAAGCCTAGTTCTTCTATCCACTCTCTACAAATTCATTGTACTGGGCTCATTGGGCTTGAATTCACTCATCTCATAGGAACAGTGTTCAAACTCAGTCCCTACAAAAATAATAAATTTAAAATATTCATTTACTTCTCTTGTTTGGAAATTTTAATAGAGAGAATAGACTTTCCATTCTATTGTTTGAGAGTTTTTTTTTTTTTTTAATATATATATATATACAATATAGAAATTCTACTTTAATCAAATCTAAAGTATATATGTGTGTAAAGTTCTCTCTTGGAGACTTGAACCTCAACCCTCACACCCCACAAGCACTTATATTTGTGGAGTGACCATTATGCCAAGTTTTTTTTTTTTTTTTTTAAATCCAGACCCAGTGGCCAAGTTTTATTCAAAGAGTAAAAATTACAAAGAGTCCCTTGTAATAATAGGAGCTATATCACCAGGAGTGGATTCTATCTAAACTTGTAGCTTAATGCTTGACTTAGAACGTTTGGCAAGAAAATGGGCAACAGAGTTGCCTAAACATTTAACATAGGTAAAATTACAAATTTGAAAATCAGAAACTAAAACAGGTGTAGGCCTGTCCAAGGGTCAGGCTGGGTCGATTTAGGGCCCAAATCGAACTCAACCCGGCTGGATCAGGTTGTTGAATTTTGGACCCGTACTTGATCAAATACTCGAGTCGAATCCGACTTTTTGGGTAATCGGTTGACCGGGTTGGAGTTGTCTGTTTGTCAGGTATGGGCCTCAGATTGGGTCGGAATTTATGACATAGTTAAAATTATCAAAATTTCATTTTTTTGGGTTTTAGCCCAAATTACTTTATTTGGAAGTTTAATAAACCCTATTGATTTCAGATTGTTTGAATTCTCTATATATTTCAAATTGGACCCCTTTTTACTTAATTTTTTTTTAAATAAAGCTTCAAACTTAGCTTATATTATGAACTATGAAACCCAATATAATCTAGTAGTTCCTCACAAATTTTCACAAATTTAAACCTGTTCAGAATAACACAACACAACACACCAAAAAGCCTTTATTTATTTATTTATTTATTATCACTTGTGATTAACACACCAAAAAGTCTCTCTCTCTCTCTCTTTTTTTTAATTATTTTTTTTATCACCTGTGATCTCTGAAACAATAAAAGCACCTAAGCAGTACATATCAATCCAAATACATAATCTTTCCCACATTAATCACAAAAAATAAACACAACAAAATAGACTAAAAATAGCACAACCCAACCTACAAAAACCCTAATTTTACCATATATGATCTATTAAACAACACAATAAGCACCTAGATAATAAGCTAGTGGCTCAACACCTATTGAACCTGCCAACCATAACAAATAATATTTCCAGTAACAAATAAATCATAACAGATTATATTATACTGCAATATTCCAATTAATGGAGATATATACTTAGTACCATATAGACAGTTACTGCAAGTTTTTTGGGCAGTAAACCATAAGGCAAAAAGCTTGCTAGTTCCAAGCAATATAATTAGTTACAGTAATCAAATACCATAGTTATTTCCAAAAAATAGCTTTCCTAAAGTATTGAATGACTACTCTATAGTTTATAAGTCTATAACTAATAGAAAAGAAAACCTATGAACTAAGATTTTTTTTTTCTATAAGCATTGACAGTTGAGTATTGTTAGAAGTAAGAAAAGTGATATATCCAAAAAAGCTTCCAAAATATTCCCCAAAAGCTACCTTCTTTACAAAATATGACAATCCTCCTATAATAGACAAAAAAAAAAATTCAACAAACAATGCATTAGTACCAAATACAAGACCAACTAGTAAGGAAACCAAGTTTATAATAGTAAGGGACTAAAGGCAGAATCATGCCAAGTCAGTGATTAATCATTAATGCTAATTAAGGGTCATTTGCCTGAAGTGGAACATTTGCTTGAGCTAGCATTTGCTGTTGCACTTGCTGTTGGTTGTTGATTTAAAACTAGAAAAGAATAGGAAATAAACACAATAGATAAAATTTTGCTTGAATACATGAGACATTTAATAAAATTAATAGACAATAAGTTTCAGAATTTAAACATATTACCTAAGTCAACTAACTCCTCCTCCAATGCCTCTACATCATCCCTTGACTGGCGATGAGAAATTGGAACTGTGGCTTGAAACTAATTTTGTGAACATACAAGGTTTTGAACCATGAAAGGAGATAGTGAACTTCGAAATGGATCAACAATGCAGCCTCTAGTGCTAAATGCTAACTCAGATGCAACAGTGGAAACGGGTACCACCAGCACATCCTTAGCAACTTTAGACAACACTTGGTACCAACTACAATTGTCCCTCCACCACTCCAATATCTCAATATTCACATCCTCTCTACCATCACAATTTTCAGCCAAATACTTTTCAACCTCATTACTACAACTTACAAATTGCTCAACTTGCAAGAAACGTTCATATCGCGAGTAAACTATCACATATGGATCACTGGCATCACTTTCCAATTCTGTCCTTTCAGTCCCACTTTGTTCTTGCACATTTGGTGAATGAATAGAAGAGTAAAAATTATACAACTTATACAAAAGATCTTTCATCTTATCAACCATCACTTTTGCCACTGCATTCCTATAAATTTCAGAAAAAAGAAAACTTCAAAAATCTCAATTTTTTTTGTGGATCAAGAACCACAACCACATACAAAAGATGATTAATTTTCTCCCTTTCCCCCCAATACTTCTCAAATTTAGTTTATATATTTGTGGCTATGTTTTTCAAGAGATTATTTTTGGATTCAACTAAATTAGAAATACTCTCCTAAATAACAAAGATCTCATCATAGAAGGAAGTAATGTATAAAGAACCAGAGAATTTCTTCGTTGCATTATAAAAAAACCTTGAGAAAGTCACAAATGCCCTACAATTTTTGAAAATCGTTTATACAAGGAGATCCCAAACCGCCACTATCTTCCTTGGTCCTAAAGTATGACGAATAACCATCACCTTTAAAATCCATTCGAATGAACACTTTCTCAAATTTTTCAGCAGTTTCTAACATGAGATAAGTCGAGTTCCACCTAGTAAGTACATCTAGACTGAGAATACTCTTGGACTCCATACCTAACCTCTCCATAAAATTCCTAAAAATTTGATTTCTATTGGGTGAGAACTTCACATACCTCACAGCTTCACGCATCTTGGTAACAGATGCATCAATCTCTTTCAAACCCTCCCCTACAATGAGATTTAGGATATAGACATAACTCCTCATGTGCATGAACTCATTTCCTAAAACTGTCCCATTCCAATCTTTAGTCACCTTTTACAAAAATTTAATTGTTGTTAAATTTGAGCTAGCATTATCCACTATCAAAGTGAATATCCCATCAATACCCCACTCATGCAAAGATATCTCAATCTTTCTACCTATAGTCTCCCCCTTGTAGTCTTCAACTTGACAAAAATTTAAAATTCTCTTATGCAATTTCCAAGCATCATCAACAAAGTGACATGTGAGACACATATAATTTAAATTTTGAATAGAAGTCCATGTGTTCGTAGTGAGACACACCCTACAACAATTCAATGATTTCCTTAGCTTCTCTTTTTCACTATTATAAATGCCAATTACATCTCTAGCCATAGTTTGACTAAATGAGATATCCTTTAATCGAAGCTTAGATTGTAAGGTGGTTACATATTTCTTAAACCCATACCCCTCGACATACCTAAAAGGTAACTCATCAATTATAATCATTTCAGCCAATGCTTTTCTAGAAGCCTCAACAGAAAAGGTTGTTAACACAAGGTGTAATCCATCTTCTCCATCCTTTTTGGGTTCAAAAGCTAATGTTTTCTGCCCTTTAATTAGATCTTCTCTGTTAGGTTTCTTGGGACATATTGGCACATGAGCTAACAAATTACTAGTACCACAACTCTTATTATCAACATTATGCGATTTTTGGTAACAATTACAAATAGCCTTAGTTTTACTAGTATCACCCTCACCTATCTTTACTTTTTCAAAATGGCTACAAACAACTGACTTTTTCCTACCACTATAAGTACCACTAACAGGAACTGTCATACTCATTTGGCATGGTGGAATTAGGGGCAACTCAGCAGCAGCAGTTGCTTCAGCTTGGGTAGCAGTAGAAGCTTCAACTTGGATGGGAATAGCACCATCATCTTGTGTAGCAGCTGGTGTTTGGACAGATGTAGTGGAGGTTTCCGTGACAAAAAAAAAATCAAAGATACATATTAGCAAACAAGAGAAACAAGTATAATTCATAACTTTAATTTTAATAATAATAATAATAAATAATAACCACACAAAACAAAAAGGAAAAACATAATCCTACTTATGCAAAAAATAAAGTATTGTAGAAATACGTATTGTGTTGTTTAAACAACAATAACTTGTGTGAACATTTCTTGCTTCTATTCATCTTCAAAGTTCAACCAAGTAAAATATTATTTGATTAGGAATTCTAAATTTCAACCAAGACCAATGAAGCACAAAACCCTCTTTTCTTATCCCTTCTAAGTCCTTAACTCCAATTTTCTTCATCCACATAATTACAACCTGTTTTATTTTGTCTAAGTATTTTTTTTTCCGTAATTAATTAAGAACTATGTTACAGAAATAATTCATGCAATAGAAATCTAGAAACCAACTCAAACCCAGAATCTCAACTAGGAGATGGTAACTTCAAACATACTGAAACACAATCACTAAGCAATCTTGATCATGAATACCATCATTGTATCACCACAAACCATCAAACCTCATTTCAACTACAACAATATTACATAAACAAATACTAATAGAAACCTCCTTTGAAGCAATCTTATACAATTACAAACAAGGTCACTCCAGTTTGAGGGGCAAGCAACATAAACACACTCCATATGATAATCATGACCAACAACTATGGGGACAAAGGCAGGGCAAAGAGATTCTTATATAGGTTGGACCACATTACCCTAAGTTTCTATTGTGTATTAAAGTTGATAGTGGCGCCAAATGAACCTCATTCTTTTAATGAGTAAAAATTTTCCTATCAGCAACAATAGGCAATCTAGGCACCAACTATAGGTAAAGATGAGTCCTAAACTAGTTTAGATATAATTTTTATAGAATTTTATTAACTTACCAAACTAGTTTTTTTATGAAATTAGTCTAGCAAAATAAAAAACCATCAAGCAACAAGCTTTGTAAAATTAAGAAAGTATGAAAAAGTTAGAGGAGCTGTGCTTTTTTGTAGAATAAAAGAATAACGATTAGGATAAGTGGTAACTTACAAGAAATAAGCCTCTACCGCAGTGCGTTTGTAGTGAAGGCAGAAGCATGATTAATACAATGAATGCATAAGAAAATGGTGTTCAATCTCTAATGCTTGCATTAAAGAATTATCTCCAAATGACAGTAATCAATGACTCACTGCTCTAAGACAAAAATACAGTGGGTTATGTCTGAATCATTTTAAGAGAGCAAAATCATTCTTAGAAAATGTGCTTGAAAATAAGAAATGCTATATAATTAAAAAGACAATGCACATGCAAATCTAGTGAAACTCATGGCGAAAAATTGCTCAAATTTCATACTTTATAGCGCACACAACACACTTAATTCAAAGACCATCTTGCCACTAAACTCTTAACACAAAATGCACATCCTCCTACCATAATAATTGGATGGAGGGCCAGGTTACGAACTCGAGAACATGGCAATGTGTGCGTAACTTACCAATAAATAAATAAAGCAATACCCAATTCAAATTAACAAAGAAAAAAAAAGTAAATCCAAAAGCAAATAAGAATGAATTGTAATACTAGATTAAAATACCCAAAACATGTTCAGGTCAATTATGTTATTTCACCAAGAACATAAAATATGAAAAAAAAGAAAAAAGAATCAATTGCAGTAGTTAAACCAATTGTAGGATGAATGCCATTCAAATCAATCCAAAGAAGGAAAAGACAATTAGTAAAATGAAACAATCACCACAATTACTACATATTATTTTTATTTTTATTTTTACTAAACACAAAGGAAAGCAAAAACCATACCTTAAAGAAAACCGTGGGCATATGGGTTTCAAAATTGAAGGCAGAAAATGCTACTTGGAGTCAACTTTCAATCATGTATAAAATTAAAACAGGATCAAAATTGATTAAAAAAAAAACAAAGAACAAAAGTAAAATAGTTAGGGTTTTAAAGTTTTTTTTTTTAGTTAGGGTTTCATATTTAACAAGAAAAGAAAAAAAGAAAAAAAAGAAAAAACCTCAACTTAAACACTAAAACAAAGGAAACCAAAAACCATACCTTAAAGAAAACCGTGGGTGTATGGGTTTCGAACTTGAAGGCAAAAAACGCTACTTGGAGTCAGCTTTCAATCCTGTATAAAATTAAAACATGATCAAAATTGATTAAAAAAAGAACAAAGAACAAGAGTAAAATAGTTAGAGTTTCTATGTTTTTTTTAGTTAGGGTTTCATACTATAAATTTTTGGGATTATTTGATTTTAACATTTGATTTCTATAACAAATGAAACCAATGAGACTAACAAAATAGAAAGATGAGAAACAGAGAATAATTACCTAAGCGTTTGGAGTGAGAACTGACTCAGTGAAAAGTACACAACAATGGGGTAAGGACTAAACACCAGTGGTAGCTATGGAGAGAGGAGTGGATAGTGACGGCAGCGACGAGGCATTGGAGGCAAAGGGGGGAGTGGGCTACGGCATTAGAATTGGCTAGGGTTTGGATTTGGAGAAACGGTTTACAGTGTGTTGAAGAGCGAACCAAAATACCAAATAGAGAAGTGAGACTGTGAAAGTTTGAGAGAGTTTGAGGGAGCCAAGTAGAGAACTGAGACTGAAGAAGTGAAGAGGTGAGGAAGAGTGAAAAGAGGAGGAAGCATGAAGGGGGAGCCATGACCACGAACCTTTTAATATAAACTCTGAGACTAAGAGTTTGAAGTGAAAATTGAAGAGACTCGTTAGAGAGAGTGAGAGATATCAGATCTTTGATTTAATTCTCATCGTTAGATTGGTTCTTGATTTTGGATTATAACCATTGATTTAGAAATGTGTTATTATGCCACTGAAATCAGTCATATCATCATTGAGTGCTCAGCTTCTACTCTTATCAACATAATTGATTTTAAATTCTAATTTGAGTTAAACGGTTGATATTCATGTTGGGAATTTGTGTGAGAAAAAGTAAACTTTGGTTTTTGAGCCTCGGGTTGGCATTGCTGGGTTGCTCCTGTTGGCATGTCAAATCATATATTTTTTTTGTATAAATAATTCGGTCGGTTCAGGGTTTTCGGGTGAAATATTTTTAAACCTGAATCTGAATCGAGTTATTCAGTTATTTCGCTTGCTAACCCGTGATCGACTGCAGACTAAATTTGGAGTTGCCCGTAGACCTTCGGTTCGGGCGGGCGGGTCGGTTGATCCGAGTTACTGGACAGCCCTAAACAAAAGTATCCTGAATTACATGACCATATTCTGGTTGATCCACCTCTCCAGCCAATAGAGCTTTTATAATAACTTCAACATTACCTTCAAAGATTGCCTTGAAGATGCTTAACTCTTCTGCAAAAATTAACGCCCTTCGACAAGCTAGAGGTTCAACAGTAGCCACATAAATAGGAATGGAGATACGATCTGACAAAGCTCCAATCACCTGACCCGAGGAGTCACGGATTACTACTCTTAATCCTGTAGCATCGAGTTCACTAAAGAAAGCCCTATCAAAATTAATTTTATAGATGGGGGAGATGGGGGGATCCATCTAACAACTCTGATCCTTTCCTTTGGAGCCTGTTGCTCTTGCACATGAGTAGATTGGTACTCCATCAACTGAGACTCAACTCTAGCCTAGATTTGATGATACTCAGTAGCAGACTCCCCCAACCTGACTGAGTTTCGCTTATTCCAGATTTGCCACACAGTCATAGCTAGAAGGTTTACATCAATCCTGCCTCTCATCAAGAACACCACTTCTAAGAAATCAATAAAGAGGTTTTATTTATGTCTGGTACACTCCTTCAACTCACCATCAGCTTCCCAAAGAACAAACAACCATTGACAACTACAGAGAGCATGAACTATGTCTTCACAACCAAACTTGCAATTTGGGCAATATGCAGTTTGAACCACATTTCTTCGCAAAAAATTGTGTAGAGTTGGAATAGCTTCGTTTGCTGCTCTCCAAATCAGATGTTTCACCTTGTAAGGAACTTGTAAACTCCATATACCCTTCCACAGCTGACTAGTACTCCCCCTTGAGAAGCAATTTGATTGCTTGCTTCTCTTGGTTCTAACTAGCAACTGGTATGCTATTCGAGTTGAATATTCCCCACGAGTTAAAGGTAACCATACCTGCTTATATGGGATCTCTTGGATGCTTAGAGAAATGCCCTTAATAATTTGTGCTTCATGAGGCAAAAATTCTTGCTCAATTAAATCAGCTTTCCATTCATGTGCTTCGTGAGGTGGACCATTGCGCCAAGGGTGCACAATGGTATTGTTTGAGAGTTTTAAATTCTCAAACAATGAAATAAAACGAATATTCTAAAATAATTATTTTTCATTTCGTTATTTTCCCACCTTCCAAACATAACATGAGAATAAATTTCATAATTTTTGTTTCCACATTCCTAACTTGATGAAACTTGATGATAAGTTGTGATGTCTTTTTTTTTTGGTCAGCAAAGGAAATTTCATTAAACTTAATAATTAATAAGTCTATTACAGCGTAAACAAGCTTTATCAGAAGCTAAAATACTTTCCACCACAGACGGCGGATGCAAAAATATAACAAAAGAGTCTAAACTGCTAGCACCAAGCTTAGCCAATGCATCAGCACATTGATTGGTTTCCTTATAGATGTGAACTATCTACTTGTTGGGGATCTCGCTCACCAGGTTCCTGCAATCAGTTAGCAATGATTCCATTAACAAGTTGACAGTATTATTATTCATCAACAAAACAACACTCAATGCATCCGACTCAATGATTAGATTATTAAGACCCATCTCCTTATAAGTTGTGATGTCAATGTGTACAATATTATTTCCTGACTTGCAAAATAAATTGTGCATGCATTGCCCATTACATAAAAAGAGATGGATTATCCTAATGCGTACTCATATCTAATACATAGGCCAAGCCCACTCTTTCCCCTTCCCTTAAAAATTGAATTTCCGAGTGGGCTTAAATTTGGTCCGGGTAAAACCCACTAACGTAGCAACCCATCTAAAGCTCTTTCTTGAGCAAAGGGAAAAGACATTGAAAAAGCAGCATCAGATCTCGGAGTCGAAGAAGTATACTCATCGCTCTGCCCTGTAACACCAAAATCTGCGAACCACAGCAAAACTCACACAGCCGATTACTAACTCGAAAAACCAATGTAAGTTATCTCTAGCTACTATTTCTGTTAACGCAATCATTGATTTATCGCCGTAATAAATCAGATCTCTCTCTCTCTCTCTCTCACACACACTCACTGAGCACCCATTCTTTGCTCTCTTCGCAGTTGACAATGGAATCAAATCAATCCAATCAGCATAATAGCCTTCTCGCCTCTGAAGCTGACTCTCAAAGAACCCTGTATGCTGTTTCTCTCTCTCTCTGTCTCTCTGTCTCTCTCTCTCTCTCTCTCCAAATATATACATGTGTATACGGATTTAGGGTTTGGGAATTTTAAGGAATTTGTGTCGGGTAACATAACCATGTAACCTAATTTTTGTTTTTGGTTTTTTGGTTGGTTTAGGTACCCATATGTTACGGGCACATCTGTAGTTGCTATCAAGTACAAGGATGGGATTCTCATGGCTTCTGATATGGGAGGTTAAATGTTCAACTCATTCATGTTGTATTTCAATTTTTATTATAATTATTATTCTAAATTATTGTTGTTGTACTTGAATCAGATAAGTTGATAGTCCTCCTTTTGGCTGTTGATATAATGATGATTTATAAATTGAAGGAGGATGTAGTCCGAGTCCGACACATTCGTATTTGCATACATGTATTACTATTTGACAACTGATAGGGTCTTAGTTTGAGTTGTGAGCTCTTTGGTGAGAGTAATTGGATTGTTGGTTGTATGAATTTGAATTGCCAGTCTGCAAAAAAACTAACATTGTCAAAATACAGTTGAGATATATGAGGGAGATGGAGGTGGGTGCAGAGGAGAGGAGAAAAGAAGTGGAGGGGAACTAGGCCGGAATATACTAAAATTTAGTACATTCCTGTCATCCTTTCTTTACTTCTCCACCTTCACCCCGTCTCCCTCCATCCAAACATTGGGTTAGGCTTATACTTGTTCTAGAGAAATTTCGTTTATATCTGTTTTGAGTACCTGCTTATGCTGTTCTAAAATTTCTCTAGAACAAGTATTCTAAAATTATGAATTCTTCCACAAGGTGTTTAGTACCAACATCGCCCTACTTAGTATTCTTTAGTAATTTATTTGAGTACCTGCTTTTGCTATTCTAAAATTTTGCTCCTAAGAGTCAAGCTGGAAGCTTGCTTCCTCAAATCCCAGACTGCCGGACATATAATAGCAAAATCTTATTATGTCCTTGTGTGTGATAGTTTGGGGGCACATTATTTTCCTTCCAGTCTTTTATTTTGTTATCGGGTTTTCTTGACTGTCTATGGTGCATCTTAATCTAGTTGACTAATATTTCATTTCACCGGACTCCACATTGTGGATAACTTGTTAGAACCATTTTGAGAACCATGACTGGGGCATTTACGTACCATATCAACTGTTTCCTTATTTCATTTTAAAATTACAATTGGGAAACTTCTCTGTTATGAAATCTGGCTTCATTTTAACACTGGATTAACTTAACAGGCTCCTACGGATCTACCCTGCGATACAAGAGTGTGGAGCGCATAAAGCCTGTTGGAAAACATTCTCTTCTCGGTGCAAGTGGGGAAATAAGTGATTTTCAGGAGATTTTACGTTATCTTGATGAGCTTATGTAAGTATTGGTTTTTCTTTTTGATAATTTATGTAAGTATTGGTTGTTTTCAAACAGATGGAGGGAGATGTAACTATGCACCTGCGTTTTTACCTTTGTTCCCTCTCTCTTTCTAGGCATTGTGGGAAAAGGAGGTTTGGGAGGGGGGGGGTCTTTGTTTAATTGTTTTTGCCAAGTGATATTGATTTCGTGGTTTGTTTTTTGCAGCCTGTACGACAACATGTGGGATGATGGTAATTCTCTGGGGCCTAAAGAGGTGCACAGCTATTTGACTCGGGTGATGTATAATAGGCGTAACAAGTTTAATCCACTGTGGAACTCACTTATTCTTGGTGGAGTTAAAAACGGGCACAAGTACCTTGGCATGGTAGGTCTAGTTAATCATTTTATTTGATGTTCTATGGCTTCCTATGTTCATCTAATAATATTAATTCAGTTGCTGTGATTGTGGTTCTTATTCAGGTTAGCATGATAGGTGTGAACTTTGAGGATGACCATGTAGCGACCGGATTCGGAAATCACCTTGCCCGCCCTATTCTTCGTGATGAGTGGCATGAGAACTTGAGTTTTGAAGATGGTGTCAAGTTATTGGAGAAATGTATGCGTGTACTTCTATATCGTGACCGCTCAGCTATCAACAAGCTTCAGGTTTGTTGTTTCCTTATAATATTTGCTTCATAATTATGCTTAATTTGTAAAACCCTTTGATAAATATGTTATATTTCTGTGAGGAAATCACTGCAGAACAATTGAACTTTGTTCAAGTTGTTGGAACCAATTATTATTATTTTTTTGGTGTGTCTATATATATTTTTTATATAAAAAATAAAAATTTAATTAGATTTAATGCTTTTTGTGTGTGTGTGTGTGTGTGTGTAAGATCTGTCTCTAATATTGTCATTCCACTAAATTTTGGTTGAAATATCAACGAGGATAATAAAAAAAAAAAAAAAAAAATCAAATGATTGTTTTCATCATTTCTGCAAAAACTGTGGCTTGAGAATTCTTACTTTCATTCTGATATTATTTAATATTAGAATATTCTAAGGTAAAATGAGATATCTTTAAGATTTTCTTTATTATTTTTTGATAATTTGTTGATAGATACAATGGGGGAATGGTGATATAAACCCTGGATGTCTCCGCTGAAAACACCAGAACATGTTAGTTGAGCTACAAGGCTCTTTGCAAAAATAAAAAAAATTAATCCATCTCTGTCTCTCTGGATTTCATGGTCATATTAGCTTGAATCTCACATGGAGAAATATTCATGAGCCTTAGAAACATGGTTTTGTTGGAAGCATTGGTTAAGAAATTTTCATTAACAAACCATTATTTTCAATATAGTGGCAAATTATAGCCAATAGCCCATTGGAATGTTTGGAAGCATTTCCAACTATTAAATCTTGCCAAACTACACTTTTGGTCCTCCAAAATAGGGGCAATTTCAATTTCATCACTATACATATAATTGTGTCAATTTCATCCTCAATTAATTTTCAACTTCCAAGGATAAAATTGACTTGATTTTGAAAGTTGAGGGATAAAATCAACAAGGTTCATGGTTCAAGAACCTTGATTTTGAAAGTTGAAGGATGAACTTTATGCAATTGTGTTGAGGACAAAACTCTAACTGTGGTAAAAGTATATAGAGCAAAATTGTAGTTTGGCCTTTAATCTTTTATGTGGATGTGACATGAATTACTATTAACCTGCTCTGTACATACATATTCAACGTATATGTGATTTCTACAAGGCTGGCTTAATTCCGGAGCACTTAACTTTGTTTTATGGCCGCTGTATTTGAAATATCTATTAGAATATAATTTCAGGTTGTAATATGATTTGGTAGTATTCTTTGAATTAAATGTAATATGCCTGAAATTTGGAACTTGCAGATAGCAAAAATCACTGAAGAAGGTGTAACTGTTTCCCAACCATACTCATTGAAGACATTCTGGGGATTTTCTGCTTTCCAGAATCCAACAGTTGGTGCTGAGGGATCATGGTAAGCTCACCAGCTGCATGGAACGGGCAGGCTCTCGCATTTATAAAAGCTGTTCTTGAATTATTTGTAATTGTTGGACATCCAAGTTAATTATCATAGCCTGGACCTCGTTGTCATTAATAGCAGAATGGTTGTTTAAATTACCAAATGCCGACTGATTATTTAAACAAGTTTTTCTGTTCATAAGAATTTGGCTTGATCTGGACGTCGTTCCCTGAAATTATGTCATCGATTTCTCTTATATGATGCTTTTATGTAATTATGGTATGATGTGTGGGACAAAACTGTTATAAGCTCAGTTTGAATTATTTTTGATTGAATAATTCAGGGAGCTTTTGGCCGTCAATCTAGTTGTGATGAAGACAAATGGACTGTAACAGACTTACAGTACGTAGGAACGCAACTTGTATAATACAAGCTTCTTCCGTACCTGCCCAAATTTTTGTCGGGGCAACTTGTTGCTTCTTTTTATTATCAAGCAACTTGATGCTTGTTTTTATTATCCATTAGTTGCTAACTGGTTGTGCACCTGAAAGCTTAACAACCCCCCCACACCGAAAAAAAAAAAAATCTAAACTCAAAGAATGTCCAAAGTAAAAGATGGAGATTTAGAGCTGTTTGGATTTTGGTGTTTCTATCACCGATTACTCTGTTTCCATTACTTATTATTCAAAAATAGTGAGACCAACGTAGAGAAGGATGTTTGGGTTTGTTTTTAACTCCTGTTTCTATTATTTAATTTTTTGATTTTTGAGTAATGAGTTAGCAAAATTGAAAATGAGTTTTGGGTGTTTTTGAGTTATGGAAATGAGTTATGGTGGCATTCTTGTAAATACACACATATTGAGGGACCCACGGTCAAGGCACTTCTCAGGTCCAGCCGCAACTTCTGACTTCACACCAACGACTCCTTCATGTGTTGAACTTACATGATCACTTCACACCACAAAAAGTGATGAGTGGGTCCCACAAAAATTTGGATTTTGGAGTTATCAGGAGTTGGAAACAAGTACCAAACATGCCATCTTAAGAAATTGGGGTATTTTCAGTGATGAGTGATGAGTGAGAGGGTAGTGGGCATCCAAACAAGGTGAGAAACCAAATGAAAAAAAGAAAAAGAAAAAAGAAGAAGATGATTTTATTTATTATAAGGTTAAAGTTTGGCTACGAATTTAGTTGAATTTGATTCCTCTAAAAAAAAAAAAAAAACCTTAATTGTAGTTTAAGGATATAACTCAGGCTAAATTAATATGATTAATTAAGAATATTTTTTTAGAGACAGAGAAAGAGAGATTATATGAAAGAGAAAGGGGGAAAAAAGAAGAAAAAAGAAGGAGAGATTATATTAAGGGTCGTCAATGGGCCGGGTCGGGCCGGCCCAGCCCAATTTTACTTGGCCCATGGGCACAATGGGCTGGGTATAATAGGATATTAACTAGTTAACGGGCTGGGTCGGGCTAGGCCGAAAGAGAAAACCTCAACCCATGACCCTGCCCATGGGCAATGCCCATTTTGTCTTTAGCGAAGTGGGCTATCGGGTTGGGCCTAATGGGCTACCTATGGGCTTGTGTTAGTATATTATTTTATTATTTTTATAAAGAAAGAATGATTTTTTTATAAGGGAATAATCAATCAATTTTTTTAAAGGAAAGAATTAAAGAATTTAATACTTAATTACAATTTTTTTTACAGTCAAATCTATTTAATTTTTTGTTTTGTTGATGGAAACCTATTTAATTTTTTTTATTAAGGTTTTAAATAGTTTTTTTATTTTTATCTTTAATAAAAAAAATGTCAAATGGTTAATTCAAATTTTCTAGACTACTAGAAAAATATATATTTAGTAAATTAAGTTTAGTACAATTACTTTGAATATCTTAGTGGTTGAGGGAGTTCTCTTAAGAAATTACTCTATAATATCTCAGGATCAATCCTTCATACACTTCCTACATATATTTGTTATAAATTATGAGTTATTGGGCTGGGCCAATGGGCTAGGCAACGGGTTGGGCTATTGGGCTAGCCCACCGGGTACCCATGGACATAAAAACTAGCCCACGGCCTAACCCATTGAGCTAGTGGGCTACCCATGGGCCTCAATAATAACGGGCCGGGCTACCCATTAGCCTAGTGGGCCGATGGGTTTCTGGGTCGGGTTATGGGCCGTGGGCTATTTGATGACCCTTAGATTATATGAAAGAGAAAGGGGGAAAAAAAAAAGAAAAAAGAAGAAGGAGAGATTATATGAAAGAGAAAGGGAAAAAAAAAAGAAAAAAGAAAAAAGAAAAAAGCAAGTGTTGGCCACGGGCCTAATTACCAATAGCCCAACTTAGTTGTTTTGCCAAATTACCAATAGCCCAACTTATATCTGGTCGGCTACAGGCCCTCAACATCCTACGGTCCTAATTTTTTCGATATCTCCACCTAAAATGTCACAAAAATTCAATCTAAAATCCCAATAGGAATTCAATTTATAAGGTCCTAAATTTGTCGACATCTCCGCCATAAAAAGTCACAAAAATTCAATCTAAAATCCCAATAAGGATTTAATCTATAAGGAAAAAAATGGTAATGTTTCAATGAAAATTGCAACATAAAAAATAAAAAAAAAGCCTAATAAGGGGGAAAATGTCATAAAGATTTGAGAAGAGGAGTAACTTTAATTTTCAGAGCATGAGGCACAAAATATGTTTATTCTTGTCGATCTCTCTTCCATCTTTTCTAACAGCTTAAAGAAAAATGTGAGTTATCTTTCGATAATCCTTAGAGAAGCATGGACAGAGTCAAAATTTTAGGTTTGGGGGGCCAAACGTTGCATTGTGGCAAAGCCAAAAAAATTCTTCCTTGAGAACAAATAAAAAATAAAAAATTCATAAATAAAAACAATCTTCCATGGTAAAATTATTAATTAATAGGATATTCTAATATCGTGTTAACCTCTCATTAAGAAAGTAATATTTATTTCTATATATCCATATCTTTGAACTTTTTAGGAGATTCAAGTATTCAACATGTCCTATCAAAAAAAGTATTCAACATGTAAAGTTTCAGTAAATAGGATTAAAAATTGAGTAATGCTACATGTATAAATTATTTTACAACATTTTTACAAACTGTTGATGTGACTAACTTTTTATTGGTTTTCATCTAAGCTCACCATTAAAATTACTTTTTTTATTTACAATAGGTACTCACCACATTAGTAGTTTATGAAATTTTTTGTAAAAAACTTTGTATCTCTAGCATTATTCTTAAAAAAATAATTTGAGAAAGATTATTCTTAAAAACTTAGTAGTAATTAACCTCTAAATCTTGAACACCTTTTTTCTATATATATAAAAGCATCAATTGTAGATGCTTTCCCCATAAATTACGCACATAGTCACACATTGAAATCAGAATATTAAATTTTATTACGAGTTATATAGCCAATTTTTTTTTTTAAAAGGATTAAATATAGCGAAGTATATGGAATCAATACAACCAAACAATTAGAGTGAATTTACCTACACGTGCTACTATTTACAAATATATTTACATCATTGTTGAGGGCCATTTGTAGAAAGCCCAATGGAAAGAAAAGCCCAATGATAAAGGGCCACAGCAAATTGACTATGAATAGTTAAAAAAGACCATTAAGCCCAAGCGACAGGAATAATGAGTCACTAGCCCAACAATGTATATTTGGGCCTTGAAAAGGTAAACGGGTTCAAAGAAGCCAGGAAAGAAAGAAACAGCGTCCCATGGGCAAAATATGAGTTAGAAAAGTGAGAAAGGGTCGCTGCAGGCCCAAGGAAATGTAAACTAAGAAAGTAAGGGATTTATGGCAGGCCCATAAAACCCAAAGATAAGGATAAGGTTATTGGGCCGGGGAAGCCCAATGAAGTTAGTAAACAAAGCCCATGGAAGTGTGGAATTAGCAAATGGGCCGAGGAAGCCCAAGATAGTTGGCAAATGGGCCGTGGATGCCCAAAAGAAGAAAACAAAGGGACATAGGAGCCCATGAATGAAAGGAAACAAAACAGTGCCTATGGTAGGCCACTGAGAAAGGGAATAAAACGGCTGGCCCAAAAAGGGGCCCGGCAGGATTGAGTCATTACAGCAGGAACTATAAGCCAACACGGCGGGCAGCAAAGAAAAAACAAAGGGTAGGCACAAGAAATATAAAGCCCATCATCATACGAAGCCCAGTTTCTAATTGAAGCAAAGAATCAAAAGAAAGCCCACATAAAAGGCCAGAAAAACGCAGAAGGAAAGTTTCCAGGTCACGGCAGACACATGAGCAGCAGGCAGCCTCTTGGACAAAATTAAGAAGGAAGCACGCGCAAGGCCCAGGCGCCACCAGCCTGTACCCAGCCAATACAGGACATGGTGGGGCCATGGGCCAGAGGTAAGAGGTAAAGGGGGTGTGGTTTGGTGGTGGGGAGAGGGGAAAGGATCTATTTTCGGCCCCTGCTCAAGCCTCTTTTGGGAGGTACGTCCTGCTGGGATGATAGACCACCTAAAAGAGGCAATTTGAGAGGGAAACGTTGAGTGCATGCTCTGAGTGTGAGGAGAGAGGAAATTTAACATTGTGGCAGGCAAGGCCGCGGCACGCAGGGACAAAATGAGTCTGCGGTGCACAGAATGGACAAAATGAATCCGCCTCTGTCTAGGCAGGGGTTTTGTACGATTGGCAGACATACCCAGACCAGACAAAGGCAGTTAAGGGGCAAAACAGTAAAACACTGGTCACGGCAGGCACTATAAAGAGGCCCTTGCCGTGCCCTGTGTAGGAGATAGCAAAACAGGGGATTTTTCACAACATAGAAGAAAAAACAGAGCAAGAGAAAAAGAAAAAGATTGGAAAGAAAACTAAGAAAGAAAGGAGAGAGTTAGCTTAGAGCATGCACCAATAGGTCGGCTTCCCTCTCTCCCCCTTCAAAATCTCACATTTCTTCCAAAGAATGCAAAACGAGAACTTTCCCAGTGGGATTATAACCATTCAGGGCCGACTCCCTCAAAGCCATTAATTCCCGTAGCAGGATTCTGCCTGGGGATTATTTGCATTGAGAAGAGGCGTTCTCCCCTCTTTGGATTTGCTACGGCAGACAAGACTTATAACTTAATATTTTGCCTATTCAAATTAATCAACGTTACTCTCTTCATTTTTCTTAATGACTGGTATCATTGTAACGATAATCATGTTTTACTAACAAGAGATTCCTAGTCATCTGTTCGAATAGATAGAATACTCTGTTTTTTTTTAGTCATTATTATCTGCCTGCCATAACTTGTCTGCAACAGTCTAGCCTGCCATAACTTCTGCAACAGTCTAGCCTGTCATAGCTCGTCTGCTACGATTCTGCTTGCCGAAGAACTTGCTCCTAGCAGGCGTGGTATAAGTTTGTGCACAAACCGGCCCAAGTTGAGTTGCAATTGGACCGGCCCCAGCTCCCTTACTCAGAAACACTAGGGCCCATCACCGCAGGAGGCAGCCCGGCCCATTACCGCAGGAGGCAGCCCAATCCTGCCAGAAAAGGCCCCCACAATCATAAACCAGCATATAACAATAATTTAATTTAACTACTCAAACCACTATTATCAAATAACCAAACATATAACAAACCAATATTATCAAAACCAAATGTAAAATAAAATGAAATCACTGAAGATAATACCAAGGATACTACAAATTTTACTATCTGAGTTTTACAAACTAATATGTTATCACTCATATTAATTTAATTTAACATTTATTTATTACATTATTGAAGTGACACTGACCATATTTATTATCATATTAATTTATAATCTTTTAAAAAAAAAAAATTCAACTTTAACATTTTTCGACAAGAAAAAATATGAACCATGTTCTAAAAAAAAAAAAAAAGATATGAATGGTAAGTGGGCAATGGTTACAACAAAAAGTCATAAGAATGACAATTTCACAACATCCTCAAAATAGCAACATCATTCAAAAAAAAAAATTGAAGGATTATGGTGGGTCCATGTATAAGTTGGCAAGCTAATTTAGGAATGTTGTAAAATTTTTGGGTTTTTTGTGATAGGGACTCATTAGTTCTTATCAATATTAACAATTTGGTAATTTCTCCGAGGGAAACAGGTCCTCCATAATTAAGAGACTAACAGAATGAGAAGAGAGAAGATGAATGAGAGAGAGAGTAGAAGAATAACAAAGAAAAGAATATAGAGAAGTGTTACTACTTTTAAGATGATTCTGTACGATGCTTGACAATTCCTTTTTATACTATTACATACAACCCTCACTAACTAACTAACTTCCTCCTTCTTGACTAACTAACTCTTCCCTCACAACTGTCATCTTGACAACTCAGCCTTTTCCCTCCAATTCACTAACTACTTGACTTCACTAACAAAATTAACTTCAGTAACTGATTCTCAACTTTCTAAATACCTATCATTTTGTTGTGGGCGGAAATCATATTTTCGTCCTAACATTTTTAGGCTATTCCCACTTTAATCCATAAATTTTACTTTACCACTTTTAGTCCTTATCCTGAAAAACGCTTCTCGTTTTGGTCCCTGCTGTTACATCAAAAATGGAAAATACACACGTGGCAAACAACATAATTAAAAAATATTAAAATAATGTCCACGTGTCACTGCAATCTCCACGTGGCTTTCCCGTCATTAGTTAGTCACGTGGCCCTCATGTGACATTCTTTCTAAACCAAAAAACCCCAAATCAGCAAGCACAATCCCTAACCTCTTGCCTAGTAGCTTCAGAGTGACTGTAGCTTTGGTTCTTATCTCGAAGCAGCTTCGTATTTGTGAAAGGCAGATTGCGAAGGTTCTTTCTCTCTCTCTCTCTCTCTCTCTCTCATGAATGTTATTTTTAAGTGCTGGGTAATCGGTCTGGGTCTCAATCTCAGCTTTTGGGTTTTGAGAATTTGGGAATTTTGAGATGTTGTGTTTTGTTCTTGCTCTGGAATTTCAGTCTAAGGCACTGGGTTCTCTCTCTCTCTCTCTCTATAGGTTCTGTAGTGGACATAACATTGACTGTGATAGTGGAATATTTTTGGGATTTGCATTGTTTGTCTGTTGTGTGTTACTTTTGTTTATAGCTTTTGGTATTTGAAGCTCTGTTTGTTTTACTTTTGTTTATCATGAGCCACAATATTGATTGTGATAAACAATGTAATATTTTTGTTGGTATTTGCATTGTTTTTCTGTATTGTGTGTCATTATTGTTTATTAGGGGCCACTATATTGACTTTGATAAACCATGGAATCTTTGTGTTGGTATTTGCATTGATTGCCTGTATTGTATTTTACTATTGTTTATCAGGGACCACAATATTGAATGTGAGAAACTATGGAATATGTTTGCAGAGTTAGAGTTAGAGAGATAGATACTAACTTACCTAGAAATTTGGACACCCGTAGAACCTTCTTCCAGGGTTCTCAGGTGTCCATGAAACAACCAAAATGGGTTTCTCAGAGCAGAAGCATTGGGCTGGGTCCCTTTTCCTCAAGCTTCCACTCGATAACATTGAACTTGATTCCATGAGAGCAGTTGAGTTGAAGATGTTTTTGGGCTGTGTTGTGAGCGAGGAGCTGAGTTCGTGGCAAGGAGCAATTTGGGGGTTAGGGATTTCTAAATTTGGTGAGAAGCTGATCTAGGTATTTCAATGGGCAGATGATTATGAAGTCACGTGAGGGCCACGTGACCTCCTACAGGCGGAAAAGCTACATGGAGCTTGCAATGACACGTGGACATTATTTTAATATTTTTTAATTCTGCTGTTTGCTACGTGTGCATTTTCCGTTTCTGATGTAACGACAGTGACCAAAATGGGAAGTGTTTTTCAGGATAGGGGCTAAAAGCAGTAAAAATAAAATCTAGGGACTAAAGTGGAAATCGCCTAAAAATGTAGAGAAGAAAATGTGATTTCCGCCTTTTGTTGTGCCTCTAGCATTATTAAAAATGTATACACGCATGCTATAAAACACATATTGTACTTTAATGTTATAATATAAAATAGTACTATAAATTAATAGATACTTTAATGTTAACTTAATAGTCTTTGGGTAATGGCCTTGATGAGTAGGGACTAGAAAGGAGGAATGTGAGAGAGTTGAGAAGTTGTGCGGAGAAATAGTCACTCTACGTTTGGAAGATTAGAGGGAAAAGGGAGTAGAGGTGAACGTTTATCTCTCCACCTTATTTGGATATTTTAAAAATTATGTAAAGAGAGAAGAAAGAGGGGGATAATTTCATATAAATTGACAATTATAATTTTATTTTTATTAATTTTAAAGAAATAATATAAATTGACATTTCAGTTTTTTCTAATCTACTTAACCCCAATCCCCCTCTAGATATTTTCAATTTTGGAGAATTAAAAATGAGCCCTGCTTAGATCCTTCTCAAGAAGAGGAAAAAAAAGGTTATAACCCTCAAAATCCTTCAAATCCCTCCTCCTCCCCTCTTAAAAAAATCCAAACAAGTTTTATTAAATCATATTCCTCTCATTTACTCTACTTTTCTCTTCTCTCCCTCTATTGAAGCAAAATATTATAGATCAAGAGTAGCTTCGTAGCTGATAGAGTTCATCATCGAGGAGAGGATCATTGACAAACCAATACGAGCACCAAATAGCCTAGCCCAGAGCCTCTAAGGAGTACATCAAACAGATTGAGAGAGTACTAAAATTGTAGTGAGAAAGAGAGACCGAGAGAAATAAGAAACTCTAGCATTTCAAATTGAGAAAGAGAGAGATTGATCAAAATTTTATAGTCCTAAGCTTGATCAACACTTCAGATTGCACTACGTTGTAAAAACTAAATAAAAAAAAAAAAATTTGCCAACAGACATTGCATGGACACACAGGCAACCATGTGGACATTATGCTGTGTATGTGTTTCTTAGGTAACCAATGATGCACCCGAAAAAACCTAACTTAAAAACACGGCACGAAAATAAAAAAACTTCCATTTAAAAGGAATTAACAAAAAATAAAGATTTATTCCACTATTTTAGTAAATAAATTAAAGTGAGCATTACTATAAGAGAAGTTTTATATCCAAAACATTTTCACAATAAATTATAGGCGGTAAATTGGTTCTAATTTAAAATCACTACTTTAGTTACTTTTTTGCCCATCCATAACAGCAATTAACAACACCTGCTACTTAGAATTTATTGAGAAAATGTTGTGAACATAGCATTTCTCTCACTATAAACCATCAAATATAAAACATTACAAATCAAGTCTTAACATTAAATCCCCCTAAAAAAAAAGTCTTAACATTAACAATTTATGGGTTTCAATTAGCTCAATTGGTAAAATCTATTGTGGATATCTAAGGTTTGAACCTTTCATGACATAAATTTAGCCAATTAGGATTAAGATCGGGTACAATTAGCTATTGCACCATGCAATTACAATTTCTATGTGAGATGCAAAATTTAATGGGTAAAAAAAAAAAACTTTTTAAACCTTTTAGAATAATAATAATATAAAAAAGGCCTTGCGAGTACTTTTTTAGGATGAGTGTCTTTGTCCTAAAATGGAAATTCCAAGCATAGACTCGAGGTTTTACCATACTTGCACTATATCTTCTAATCTATATTTGTTATACCCTCTTAGGATTATGTATACCCTTGTTCCAGGATTTGGTTCAATTAACGATTATACCACGCAATTATGTGCCATCTTTATGTGAGTTATAAATGTTGATAGGGTAAAAAGTATACTTTTTTAACCTTTATAATAGTAATAATAATAACAATAATAAAAAAGTCCTTACCAGTACCTTTTCAAGATGAGCGTCTTTGTCCTAAAAAAGATGTTAGTGTATATAATCTAGGTTTTACCATACTTGCACAAATAATTGAAGATCAAAGTTACGATATTCTAAGTTTTACAATACTTGCACTAATTATTGAAGAATAAAGTTACGAGACACAATATCTTCATAATAATTCATACCAGAGCCTAAATGACAAGTTGTTAATGATATGTAAAAAAGTGATGTTAGTGGTTAGCTCAAATGAAAATTAATAATAACTTGTCACCTACACTTTATTGTGAATTATTGTAAAACTGTTGTACCAGTAACACTACTTATTATTGAAACTTCAATCGCTTTTTCAGATGATAGTCAAGCAACAAGAAGAATTCATCTTCATTAGTGAGATGTTTAAAGTCAGCTGAAGCTAAGGTTGTCAAAATAACAAGGTAGAATCAAGGTCATGTGTTTATTGCAATAAAAGGTTCATTCCATCAAGAACCGTATGCTGCAGGCTCAAGTCGAATTATTCTCCAAAAATAGGAGAAGTAATCACCTTTTCCAAATTTTATAGATGTGAGTAGCTTTGGCCTTGTGCACTAGGTACCGCCTTTCAAGGTCACCTTTTGATTGACATGCATGAGTCAGAACTTCGGGGGTTTATGTGGGTACTGGGTACACATATAACATATTGCATGGCTATTTCTTTTCCCCCAAAAGCTGAAGAAGGGTGACCTAGCCTGCGCATGACTCAGAGCTCATGTAAACATCAATTCATATATAGCAATTGGATAGGCACATACAACTCCCACAAGGCATGCAAAAGCAGCATTTAAACACAAAGAAAAAAACGTTGCACGATTCAAATATAGCAACACAAAGGGATATAAAACACCAACCTTTGGTTCCACATTACTTTTCAAATTACAGAGATAACTTCTTCAACAAGAAAGGTTCCTTATGCAGGGAAATGACACCGACGCCCTTAGCCACGATTGATGGATAAGGGTAACGGTGACATCTCTCCTGTATAATGAACCTTTTAAATGCATCTGTTGTTGTTGTTGTTGTTGCTGTTGCTGCTGCTGATAGTGATGATTATGATGTTGCTGATGTAGAACTAAACTGAATCATGGATTCTTTTATTATGGAGCAGATGGTTTATGTGGAGGCAAAAGTTAGTTTGTTATGTTTTCTTATTTTTTGGGATATTCTTGTGTATTCAGATTGGGCTCCAGCCTTATCGGCACTATATGGAGCTGATTAATGATGATGAGTCCTCAAGGGCATGTTATTTGGTCGGTCACTAAGATGATTTTGTTGCATTAGGTGTTTTTTATGTGGCTGGTATTAAAAAGCTCTGAAAAGGTTTACCTTTAAAGCGAATACATACTGTTGCTGTGGTCATCCCAAGTACGTCAGGTAGCTAGCTAGTAGTACGTAAAAATTGACAGGAGCCGGATGCCATTTTGGTATTATCTGCGGAGTAAAGCTGGTGCCACACCCACAAGGCCATGTGGTGGGTTGTGGTTGGTGGAGGGGTGTGGGGATACCCCTCCACCAGCCACAACTTATCAAGATCACAGCAAGCAGAAGACACAAGACTCAACACGCATAGCTGAAGTTCAAGAAATGATCTCTGAAGCTCTTGCCGTTTAGTAGCTGTCTTGTAGTTTAATAGCTGTTAATATGTTTGTGTGTATATACGACCTGTAGTTTAATTTGTTATTACTCTTTAGTTAGTCTTCACACGTGAGAATGTCAGTTAGCATCACGTGAGAAAGGTTGTTAGTTTGTTAAAGTTGGTTACTCTGTTTTTAGTTCCTAATTCATTTCTGTTTGCTTCCCATCTGAACTTGATGCTATATAAATGCACAAGTTAAGTTAATTAAATACAATTTCAGATTTTCCCAATTCTTTCATTCTTCATATGGTATCAGAGCTCTCTAGAAGTTTAGAATTCTAGGGTTTTGTAGAATTGGGAATTTTTCATATCCGCCATTGTTGTTTCAATTCAAGCTTTCTCACTCTTTCTCAGAGTCTTTTCCAAAGCTTTTCCTTTGCTTCAATGGCCGACGCAACAGCTACCAATACTTCCACCACTGCATCTTCATCTTCTTCTTCACAAGAATCATATAACCCCAACGATCCCCTGTTTTTACATCCTGGAGAAAATCCAGGGGCTGTTCTTACTTCTCAGCCTTTGGTTGGAGAAGAAAATTACTCGGCTTGGGCAAGGTCAGTAAGGAAATCCTTGATTGGGAAGAATAAGCTTGGTTTTATAGATGGTTCCATAACCATTTCTTCTCCACTCGTGAATTCACCAACTGCTATTCAAGCATGGATTCGTGCTGATAACATAGTTGGTACCTGGATTATTAACTCAGTATCACCAAAACTTCAGGGCAGCATCATTTACAGAGATACTGCTTTTGAGATTTGGAATGAACTGCGAGACACATTCAGTCAAGGAAATGGCACCAAAATTTTCAATATCCAGAGGCAAATTGCTGAAATTCATCAGGGAGAACAATCACTCACTGATTATTTCACTAAGCTTAAGGTCTTATGGGATCAAATTCAAAACCTTAGTCCATTTCCTCAATGCACTTGTGGCAAATGTGTATGCAATATCAATCAGAGGTTGAAGGATCTTCAAGCCAAAGAAGCTACAATGAAGTTTCTAATGGGAGTCAATGATGTGTTTTCTCAAGTTAGAACACAAATTTTACTCATGGATCCACTGCCTTCTGTTAATAAGGCTCATTCCCTGTTCATCCAAGAAGAAATGCAGAAATCTGTCACCAATTCTGTTAGGGTTGAGTCTACGGTTTTGGCTGCCAAGAGCTTCAACAACGATCCAAAAGGAAAGGATAGGCCTCTATGCACTCACTGTGGAAGGCTGGGTCATACAGTGGAAAAGTGTTATAAACTTCATGGTTTTCCACCTGGTTACAAATTCAAGAACAAGAACATGATGGCTCATCAAGTTTCAGCTGTTACAAATCACTTTCAGAATCATTGCTTGACTCTAAATCTTGATCATAATCCTGTGGCAAATCAGTTTCAAGGGCATTGCTTGGTTTCAAACACTGATTACAACCATGCTACCACCACTCAAGCACCTGCATTTACCCCTGACCAGTACCAACAGCTTCTGTCCTTGATTGGAGTTCATCAACCTTCAACAGTCCAAGAACCTCACATGGTTAATGCTATCTCCTTGGCATCCAATGCAGTTGCAGGTATTGTTTCTTGCTCACCACATTCAGTCTTTTCTGCTAAGGTTGTGAATAGAAAGGCTTTTGGTATTGAAACTTGGGTCATGGACACTGGTGCTACAGATCACATAGTCTGTTCCAAACAATTATTGACTTCCTTTACTGCTATTTCACATACTGTGGTTGAAATGCCTAATGGGGAGGCTGCTCTTGTGACTCATGTTGGTACAATTAAACTTTCCTCACACATTACCTTAACAAATGTCCTTTGTGTACCTTCCTTTTCCTTTAACTTGATCTCTGTCAGTGCCTTAACCCATTCTCAACCTCTTTGTGTTGTATTCTTGTCCAATTATTGCTTTATACAGGCCCTTACCAGTTGGAACACGATTGGAATGGGAAAAATTCATGATGAACTTTACCTGTTACAAGCATCCAGCTTTTCCAAAGCTTCCAAGTCTCTTGATGAATTTCTCCTCAAGAATAAGTCCAGCTCTTTCACTGCTTTTTCATCTTCTGTTTCTCATGCCAATTTGTATTCCCTATGGCATTCTAGATTAGGCCATCCATCTGATATGAAACTTCATTCTTTAGGTCATCTATTTCCATTCTTGCATAATTGTTGTACTAAAGATTGCATTGTATGTCCTTTGGCAAAGCAAAAGAGACTGCCTTTCCCTTTTGATAATAAAAGAGCTGTTCATGCATTTGATCTTGTTCACATGGATGTTTGGGGGCCTTTTTCTATTCCTACTGCTGCTGGACATAGGTTTTTTCTCACTATTGTAGATGATGCATCAAGGGCTACTTGGGTTTTCCTCATGAAGGCTAAATCCGAAGTTAGACCTTTGATCATTTCTTTTTACAATATGATACATACTCAGTTTCAAGCCTCAATCAAATCCATTAGAACTGACAATGCATTAGAATTTATCATGAATGAATTTTACACCTCTAAAGGCATTATTCACCAACAAAGTTGTGTTTACACTCCGCAACAAAATTCAGTTGTGGAGAGAAAACATCAGCACATCCTAGCAACAGCTAGGGCCTTACAAATTCAGTCCAATATCCCTCTTGTTTTCTGGGGTGACTGCATTCTCACAGCTGTCTATTTGATCAATAGACTTCCTACCCCTTTTCTACAACACAAGTCTCCTTATGAGGTCCTTTTTAATCAAACTCCTTCCTATTCTCATCTCAGATCCTTTGGCTACCTTTGCTTTGCTACAAATGTCAATCCACATAAACATAAGTTCACTCCTAGAGCTAGGAAATCTGTGTTCTTAGGATATCCCTTTAACATCAAAGGTTACAAACTTCTTGACCTTCAATCTCATTCCATTTTTATCTCCAGAGATGTCATCTTTCATGAAAGGGTCTTTCCCTTTGCTTCCCAAACTTCTCTTCCTTCATCTGATCTGATTCCTCTACCTAGCATTCCTTCCATACCTTCTACTCTTCTTGATCCTATCCCTTCTGTCCATACTGACTCCTTTGTTCAGATTCATCATGATATTGACACAGATGATCAAGCATTTTTTGATGCTTTTGATCACATTGATCATAGTGTCCCTGATCATGCTGCCTCTAATGTCCATGATCATGTTGCTCTTGTTATGCATGCTGCTGCTCCTAGAAAGTTTAGTAGGGTGCCTAAACCTCCATCCTATCTCAAATCTTATCATTGTAACCAAATTTCAGCAGCTTCCATCTCCAATCTGTCCCACTCAGGTACCTAACATCCTCTTTCTTCATATCTCTCCTATACCAATCTATCTCCTTCCTACAAATCCTATTGTTGCTCAATTTGTACCAACACAGAACCTAAATCTTTTTCACAAGCTGCCACTGACCCCAAGTGGCAAGATGTTATGGATGTTGAGATTGCTGCCTTGGAAGCCAATAATACTTGGACTGTCACTCCTTTACCTCATGATAAACATCCTATAGGATGTAAGTGGGTCTATAGGATCAAGTACAAAGCTGATGGGGCTATTGAAAGGTATAAGGCTAGGTTGGTTGCAAAAGGATTTACTCAAAAGGAAGGGTTGGATTACATTGAAACATTCAGTCCTGTTGCCAAGATGGTTTCTGTGAAGTGTGTTCTTGCAGTGGCTGCTGTGAAAGGTTGGTTTCTTAGCCAACTTGATGTCAACAATGCCTTTCTTCATGGTGACTTGCATGAGGAAGTCTACATGGCTCTTCCACCTGGTTTTCACAGCAAGGGGGAGCATGGAGAGCAACTTGTGTGCAAGTTAAACAAATCACTATATGGTCTTAAACAGGCTTCAAGACAGTGGTTTTCAAAGTTCTCAAACACATTGATTCAGCTTGGATTCACTCAATCTAAAGCTGACTATTCACTCTTCACAAGGCAACAAGGAAACTCATTCATTGTCTTGTTAGTATATGTTGATGATGTTCTCATAGCAAGCAATGACAAGGAGCAAGTTGATCAGTTTAAAGTGATGTTAAACCAACAGTTCCAGTTGAAAGACTTGGGTGCATTAAGGTATTTTCTTGGTTTGGAAGTGGCTAGGACAGAAAATGGTATCTCCCTATGTCAAAGGAAGTATGCTCTTGAGATTTTGGAGGATGCAGGGCTTCTTGGTTGTAAACCTGTCAAAGTTCCCATGGATCAGAACTTAAAGCTCAGCAAACATGAGGGTTTAATCCTTGATGACCCAGGGCAGTACAGAAGATTGGTAGGGAGGTTGCTGTATTTAAGCATCACCAGGCCTGACATTACCTATGCAGTCCACAAACTAAGCCAATTTATGGCTAAACCAAGAAAACCACACCTTGAGGCAGCACTTAAGGTCTTACAATACTTGAAGCATGAACCGGGTAAAGGAATTTTCTTCTCAGCTAGTTCAGAATTGCATGTGAAAGGCTTTACAGATTCTGATTGGGCTTCATGTCCAGATACCAGAAGGTCTGTTACTGGATATTGCATATTCATTGGGGATTCTTTATTTTCCTGGAAATCAAAGAAACAATCCACGGTTTCCAGATCATCAGCAGAAGCAGAATATAGGGCCATGGCCATTTCAACTTGTGAGATAGTTTGGATTCTCTATTTGCTAAAAGATCTTCAGGTTGATCACAATAGAGAAGCTTTGTTGTTCTGTGACAGCCAGGCAGCTCTCCACATAGGCTCTAATCCTGTTTTCCATGAACGTACGAAGCACATAGAAATTGATTGTCATGTTGTAAGGAATAAGGTGTTAGAAAGAATGATCAAGCTTATACACGTTAGAACTCAATCACAACTAGCAGATTTGCTCACTAAGGCTTTAAGTCACAAACAATTCTTAGAGCTCTTATCCAAGATGGGACTCATCAATATTTACCAACCCACAGTCCATCTTGAGGGGGAGTATCAAGATCACAGCAAGCAGAAGACACAAGACTCAACACGCATAGCTGAAGTTCAAGAAATGATCTCTGAAGCTCTTGCCGTTTAGTAGCTGTCTTGTAGTTTAATAGCTGTTAATATGTTTGTGTGTATATACGACCTATAGTTTAATTTGTTATTACTCTTTAGTTAGTCTTCACACGTGAGAATGTCAGTTAGCATCACGTGAGAAAGGTTGTTAGTTGGTTGTTAGTTTGTTAAAGTTGGTTACTCTGTTTTTAGTTCCTAATTCATTTCTGTTTGCTTCCCATCTGAACTTGATGCTATATAAATGCACAAGTTAAGTTAATTAAATACAATTTCAGATTTTCCCAATTCTTTCATTCTTCATACAACTCGCCACATGGACGAGTTGTGGCACCAGAATTATCCTAATGTTTACACTCACAAAACATTTCATGGATTGGTGTATACAAATTTCATCATTGAACTCCTGTAGTAGAGCTTAGATCCATGGAAGAGTAAGACAAAACAAAATTTAGGGTCTGTTTGGATACCGTTTATTGTTGAAAACTGAAAACATTATAGCAGAATAATTTTTAAATGTGTAAATAGTACCGTGGGATCCAGTTTAAAGGTATTTTTGCTGAAAAAAGTACTTGCAGGTCCCATGAATAATGCACGAGACCTACCATTTTTCAACAAAACGCTGGAACGCACAGAAAACGTACGTTCCAAACGCACACTTACAATTGAATTAATAGCTGAATTTCATCATGTGACTCTTGTAGTAGAGCTTAGATTCCTCGAAGAGTAAGACAGGACAAATTTTTCACAATATGTTTTACAACTATTGACTTGATAGGATATTATTGATTATTATATGAACTTTACTTTATTATTTATCATTAATAAAATATTGTATAAATATTTGTGAAATTAGTTGTGAAATATATTGTATCGGTTGGTGAAATTTCAACGAGACACTAATCATTAGGATATCACATGTTGTATCCTTCTTTTTGGTAAATATATTTGGAGGCACGAACCAAATTCAGTTCCTTTGCTTTGGACACAATGGAAAATTCTGGTGACACAACTTTGTACATAACTCGTCCATATGGCGAGTTGTGGTTGGTGGAAGGGTGACCCACCATCAACCCTCCACCAATCACAACTCACCATGTGGGCGAGTTGTGCACAAAATTATGCACAGAGTTGCGGCACCAGAACTACTCTGGAGATAATAATTATCTCATTCTCTGAGGCACTTTCCCAAAGTGAATCAAACGAATGCCATCTTTTTTTTTTTTTTTGGGCTGAATGAATTAAATGCCTTATTAAACTGTTCGGAAATTTGTCCACACTCTCAGCTAGTAGTACAATTTGCTTTTGCTTCTCAAAAAAAAATTTGCTTTTTCAGGACGACATGTGAGTGCATCAGTGGATTGTAGTGCGCAAGCTTAATCCTAAGACGTAATTTTCATGACAGTCAAGAACGCTACGGAGATGAGCAAATAGAAGGAGAGAGATTCAATCATACACTCTCAGCTAGTAGTACAATTTGCTTTTGCTTCTCAAAAAAAAAATTGCTTTTTCAGGACGACATGTGAGTGCATCAGTGCATTGAGCGCAAGCTTAATCCTAAGCGTAATTTTCATGACAGTCAAGAACGCTACAGAGAGGAGCAAATAGAAGGAGAGAGATTCAATCATACAAGGGCAATGATTCATGCTATATATGTTAAGAACTCTTTAACATTAACGATTCAAGTTTTGGCAATATGATTGTCCTGCAGGAAACGAATGTAGTATCCTACACACAAGGCATTGTCTCATAGTATATATACTACTTTAGAAGGTTTCAAGTTGCTCTTTTTTGCATCTATAAAGTGTAAGGCTGAATTACTAAAATCTTCCAAATACTATATGTTTTCTGAGTGCAGAATTTGTGGATCATATAGAGTGCAATTTGGCACTGAAAGCAAAGGCTAGGAGGCTAGGGCTCATAATTGGCGAAACTCTGTTGATGCAGACCCGAATGACAATTGACACGTTTGGACCCAACTCACTTGTTCTTATCTTTTATATGGTAGTCTACCATCTGATTGTTTCATTGTACACATTGTTTGGTCCACCCTTGTGCAATGATTTAAAAAAGGTGACCCATCTCACAATTGATTAAGCCTCAGGGAAAGTGGGCGGTATCATTGGAGAGGCGAGAAAGTCCATAGACACAAAAAATTTGACACCTAATTAATGTGACAAATTGTTATTAGTAAGTAAAAATAAATAATATCAGTGATGAGTTCATATAAGAACTAGTATAAGCTTGCCAACACAATTGTTATGAAAAATACTGTAAAATTTTTTGTGTCTGTAGCATTGCGCTGGAGAGATTATTTATTATTTTGTGAGAAGACTCTAAATAAAGTATTGTGGTTTGGTTCTATCATTATTTAGTTCACAATATTGTTTTATTTGACCTCTTAAAATTTTGATTAAAATTGAACATTTAAGATTTCATTCAAATTAATAAATTTTGCATTTTTAAACAAACAACTGACTCCATTGTGGCCTGACTATAATATGAGTCCCAGAAGTCCTTTTAATTGTTACATTTTGACTTTTTAAAGTTTTGATTAAACTAAAATCGTTAAGAGTGATTTTGATGGAATTCTAAAGATTTTATTTTATTCCAAATCTTAGGGGGTAAAACATAGCAATTAAAAATTTGTGAACTAATGGTCCGTTTGGATTGAGGGGGAGTAGAGTAGAGTAGAGTAGATTTAGTACAAAATTAGCTTATTTTTAGCTTACACTACTCTACTCTCCTCCACTCCCCCTCCTTTCCCCCTCCATCCAAACAGGCCATAAATCGTGATAGTATCAAACTACATGAAAGTAAATTATATTTTCCCTATAAGATATTAAGACTCCACTTAATCCAAAAGTATAAATTCAAGGATTTCACTAATGCTATATTAGTTTCACACGATCTTTATCTTTATTTGTTCCCTATGAGACTTCCATTTATAAGTAAAAAGCCAATACTTTTTCTCCTTTTAGATTATTCAATTTTTGGGCAAAGGGATATTGGAAACACTAGGAGGTATTCGTTGAACTACAAGACTCTTGACTATGCTCATATTATTAAGACTCATATAATGGTTTTTAAGTGATATTACTCATATTGGAATGCATTTATGCTTACCCTTAATGGATATTTATCCACTATTATCCTTCTAATCATCACTCTTCCTTACTCTTAACAAGCAGGGGTGGACCCAAGACCCCCGCCCCACCCCCCCCCCCCCTCGGGGCCCCAAAGATTTTTTTTTAAATTTTTTTAAGTGGATATATTTTTTCATTTTTGTTGTTGAGTCTCCCTTTTCCAAAACCTTATCCCCTCAAATCAACCTAGCTCAACTGGCAACTACTCAACCCAAAAACTTAACAAAAACAAAGCTTAAAAAAAAAAGTTAACAAACCTATTAGCCGGATAGTTACAAACCAAACTTCAAAAAAAAAAAAAAAAAAAAAGCGTCGAGTTCTCTTTCCATCGATGATTGCATTGTAATATATTAAGAAACAATGTATTTTGTGTATTTTTTGTTTGTTGGTAGATGATTACATTTTAATGTATTAAGAATCTTAGTTGATAATTGGTTAATACTATATGGATTCTATTTGGAGTGTTTTTTTTGCTTATATTCTGGCCCACCAAACTTGAAATTTTGGCTTCATCCATGTTAACAAGTCTTGTGAAAAGAGAGCATATTGAACATCAAATGATATTTTATAGAGAAACTTAGCCTAGCCCACTAGCGACGCTAAGTGTTAATCAGGGTGGTCACAGGACCACCCTGATTTATTTTTTTAATATAACTTACAAAATTTTGAGTTTTAATTTAACATGGGTCTTTTGACCACTCTAGAAAAAAAAACTTGACCACTCTAAAAAAGACACTTGAACACCCATAATAACATTTGAGCCCATTAAAAATAAAATTCAACCTCTCCAAAAATTTTGTCCTTTGAATGTTGAACAAATAATTGCAAAAAATACTATGTTCACAACATTTTCGTAACAAATCCTAAATAACAGATTGTTATTGATGAATAGAAAATAATTTTAGTGGTAAGTTCAAATTAGAACTAGTAAAAACTTACGACCTAGGTTTTGTTGTGAAAGTGTTACAAAAATGCGGTGGACATAACACTTCTCGAAAATTGCTCAAACAAACATGTTAGCCTAAAATCTCAAATCAAATGTTTAATTGTGATTTTTTAAATTGTGTTTCACCTAGCATATTTTAAAATTGCTATTTTTTTTATATTACAAAATGCACACTTTTCAAACAGCTAGTCTATTAGTATTTGCTTTAGTCTTTAGCCGAATTTGTTGGATTTATGTGATATATTTTTTTCAAAATGATAATGTATTTTGTTTATATTAGTACTTATTCAGGCAATATATTAGTAATTAAATAGGAGATCAATACTCTCTCTCTCAAAAAAAAAAAAAGGAGATCAATAGCTTAATAATTACTTGGTTGTGTATATTAAAAAAGATGTAGTTGATAATATTAATAGTGAAATTATCATATCACACAACAATTTTAAAATATGAAAACTTGTGAAAGAAAATTTTAAAACTTTATGTATTTGAATATATTTTTATTTTGTGATGTTAATATATTCAAGTTTTATTATTAATAATTTTTTTTAAATTAAGTATTTTTAATAACCACCCTGAAAAAACTTTTTGGAATCCCTGCTAGCCTAACCCAGTTATAATCATAGTAGAACTAGGTTACTTGTCTTGCAGGCTTGAGCCTTACAACAAGCCTACCATGGGCCCCAATAGATCTAATATTTCTTCCAAATTCTATATAAGAAGCATGCAAAAGCAACTAGGAGAAAGGGACATGGTGAAACTGTCGACTAGCTGTTAATCAAAAGAGACAAGTTGAACTAGGAGAAAAACTTGAAGAAGAAGATGATGATGATGATGGTTGAAGTGTCAATCAATCTAGTTATTTTTTGTCCATTCATGGAAGACATCATTGTGAATAAATTTAATAGTGATATGATTATCACAGTAAATTGAAGTGATAGAAAAAATAGTGACTCCCATGTCCTCCAGAAGAGAGAACAACCAGATGATTTCAGTAGTGGTGCCAGCCAAAGTACAATATTTAGGGTCCGTTTGGATACAACTTATTTTACTGAAAATTGAAAATTGAAAACTAAAAACACTGTAACAAAATAATTTTTAAATGTGTGAATAGTGTTGTTGGACCCAATTTAAATATTTTTTCAGAATAAAGTGGTTGTGGGTTTCATGGACAGTGCATAAACAGTGCGTGAACAATAACTTTGTCTCCCGCACAGTATAATCACGTGCATGAACAATGCCTGTTACTGTTCATAAGCGCTATAAAAAAAATAAAAAATAAAAGAAGAAAGAAAGAAGAAAAAGAGAAAACGCAAAACATGAAAACGTACAAATGCAAACGCGAATCCAACCGCACCTTAGCCTAGTACTGGATTAAGCAACATCATATTGTCTTGTGGTTGAATGCATCACATAGCAAGCAATATCCAGTGGTTGAATGACAATCAGTGGGGTTGCCTACCTAGTCAACATCAGAATAGGCACGTAAGACCAAATCATTGGTAGAGGGGAAGAAAATCCCATGAACATGTCCTTGAGATAGTGTTGGATGCTGAGAACAACAACAAAGTGAACAAAGCACAGAGTAGACATCAATTGATTATCAAGGTACACATTATGTTTTCCTCTCAAAAACAAGATTTTCAGACCCAGACCGTTCATTGAACTGTAAAAGAGAGAGGTTCAAGGTTTTAAGGTCGAACTAAGGTTGAACTAGAGTTGAACCGTGATGACATCATAATTAATTTAATAATTATTTAAATATAGATAAATATATTAAAAATTAGTATAAATAGAAAAATTAAATTAAATGACCCAATTAAATATAAAAATCTATCTTTCAAATGTATTTTTTCATATCATAACTTTCACAGGACAAATAAGAAATATCATATCCTAAGTATACATAGATATAATATTTATTTATTTATTTATATGTTGATTAGTTAAACTTGTGATAGTAATATTGTAATAATATAGGAATTAGAAGGACACTTAGTAATTTTAAATTAAAATAATTATTTAATATTTATTATATACCATCTGTTGACACACTATTTTTTCTCTACTATTCAAACTTTTGTTTTTGAGTAAATAATAATACTTATTAGAACACACACAAAAAATGTAATAAATAAAATATTATAAGTACTTTTATTTAATATTTACAGTTTTTTTTTAGAGAAAATCTAATATTACAAAATATTTCACAATTTTTTTGTCACAATTATGACATAGCAAGACATAGCAAAGTTTGAATGGTCAAAACTCAGGTTCTTCAAATGGATTAATTATGACAATTGATGGATTAATTATGACACTGTGCTATGTCACAAGATGGATTAATTCTGACAATTGTGCACTGTGCAGTAATGTCCATAGTGTACCAGACCTAAAGCATATAAAAAAAAAAAAAAAAAAGCATGCTTTCTCTATTCATTGTACCATTACTGGGAAAAATACAAATAAGTGGCTAGTGCCACATCATGGGCTCAAAGATTTAACAGCTGAAACATTTTGCCATCTTTAATTCAAAAATTCAAAGTCTTCTTCTTTCCCAATGCAAGTCATGTGAAGGGGCATTGGAAATATAAAAAAGAATTCAAAACAAGCACAAACAGAGAGAAGGTGAGAAACTTAGAAACCACAGCTATGGAGACGGAAAGAAGAAAGAAGGAGAAAAAGAAGAAAGAAGAAGAAATAGGAGCAGAAGATGAAGATGAAGGCCGTGACTGGCGATCTGTGCTGGGTTGCTAGCTTGCTGCTTCAACTTCGCACAGCCCCTACTTTGTCATCTTCTTCTTCTCAATTCGTATTTTTTTTCCCTCACAAATCTTTTGGTTCCAGATTTGAAAAAAGTCCAAAGTGCATGCCGACCAAATCTTTAATTTTAGCCGGTATTTGCTATAAAAAAAAAGGAACCGTGAGAACCGCTAAAACCGTTCATGGTTCTCAGAATCGTGAGGTCCGACTGCGGTTCGCACGGGTTCCTGCTTTTTTCTCATAGAATGGTTCTTGAGGCTAAAAGAACCGGCAAAATGAGCAGTTCGAGGTTTTCCTAGTCGGACTGTACGGTCCGGTCTGGGTTTCGAAACCTTGCTCAAAGAAAGAGAAGAAAATGTGAAATGATGGGACCAACGAACTCTCTTGCCTAGACGACCTCATCAAGCACATTCGTCCACCTTCCCACGACATGGACGAGGGTAGGCGATTCATTAATAAGAAGTTTCAATGCCTCAGATAGTTACCAATTAGTTGTCAAACCGTTGGAAGCTCATCAAAACCCGCATAACCCTAAGGCGTTATAGAAAGAGCACTAAAGCCACAATTAAGGCCCCAACGGTTAGAAATTATGAAGCTATATATACACGCTCATTAGAACCAGACAAGGTACATGCACACATACCCAAATTAAACTGATAAAGGTAACTCTGATATTCTAAGCTTTCTTATTTCCTCAAAAGCTTTTGCATACTGACTTTACCATCGGAGACATTGTGGCAGGCATCACATCGGTGACCACCTGACGAAAGCCTTACACCACACTTGCAAGTACAATTATGAGGATTCCATTCCATCTGGATGAACTTACAGTACTGACGATTTTCGCACCATCATGAAATATGAAGACAAGTAACAATCATGTACACAAGACTATCAACTAATTGTCTGTGGAGGTTAGTATTAAGAAGTCGCTCGCCGTTTGTGGCATGAAGCTTGGTATTGGATTTAAAAGGCATCTCAGAAAGATTTTATAACCAATGAGACCCACATGAGAGATGATCAGACACATTTTGCTTGAAAGAGATCGTAGGTATCATTAGAAGAAATGACCTTAAAACTGAAGAAATAGCTATGAGTGCCAAGATACTACAGTTCAAAGCAGTGGATATGTAAATGTTTTGAGTCCCTTGACATATAAACACGAGAGACCTTATTTGAGAGATGAAGAAAGAGGACAGAGTCATAAGGATTGGAGGAGAAGCCAGGTGTGAAATTGTAGTATTGAACTTGGTAAACCAAGCCTAAGGAGCTTCTTTGAGGCCATAAAGAGCTTTTTGAAGATGATAGATGATGTGCAGTGGGTGTTCCAAACTAGGAGGAGGCTGCATGTAGATTGCTTTTATAACATTGCCATTAAAATTAAGGAATGCATTTTGACATCCATCTAAAAGAGAAACTAATGACAGATAGCAGTAATAAAAAGGAGGGAATAAGCACATGTAAGTTGAGTAATAGGGGCAAATGTCTCTTCACAATATATGCCATACTTTTGGGTGAAATCTTGAGCCATAAGACAAGCTTTATACCTGTCTATTGTACTATTGAATTGAGTTTTTTGATATTGTAAAACCATTTATAACCAACTACAAACTTTCTAGAGCCAACTCAACAAGATGCCAAGTTCGATTTTGAAGAAAAGCATGAGTTCTTCTACTATAGTGGTCTATCATAAAGGATTAGAGGAAAACCTCATGGTAGGAGTGGGATTCGTAAAGTGTAGTAAGAGCATAATAGCAATAATAGTAAGATAGCGAGGAGATGCTCTTACTCGAGTAGGACAAGATGAAATATAGGAGCTATGAGAATCCTCATGATTGATGTGTTTGGAGATACTGGAAAGGGCATAGTGGCAGAAGGAACTTTTTCAGGAAAGGGATAATTTTCAAGAAAAATACCAACATGAGGATTTTAAAGAGAGGAGAAGTAAAGGGCAAATGGCACTTGAATAGGTTGGAGAAACGTATGTTTTCTAAAAAATTCACAAGTTGAGAAATATGTAGCTTGCGAGAAAAATGATCGTAACATCTACATCCCTTGTATTCAATGTCATAACCAAGAAAACAACACAAACAAGAGCAAGGCTTGAGTTTGGTGTGTTCATAATGCTGAAGAAAATCGAAGCATTGCATCACCAAAGTTTTTTTTGCAAGGAATAAGTAGAAAATTTTTAAGATTGATGGAATTAAATTTTAACCCGTCATTTCTTACATTGCTAATTTCTCCTAGACCGATTTAGTAGCACAACTTGCTATGCCTCCTCCTTCATGATTTAGATATGTGCTTCACGTAGGGAATTAACCCGAATTCCCAACCTGTGAGAAACAAAAAAAATAAAGAAAACACACGCCAAAGAAAAACAATCATACGCTCAAGACAATATTTACGTGGTTCGGCAATTTGCCTACATCCACGGAGTTGCAGGGATTTCACTATTATCAGGGAAGAATACAAAGTGCGACTACAATGTTTTTTCTCTATTTTTTTTTTGTTTCTCATAGGTTGGGAATTCGGGTTAATTCCCTACAATTGGTATCAGAGCTTAGGGTTAGGTTTGAGTGGGAGCAATGGCAGAGGAGGCAGGAAAAGCGTCTGGAATAGAAAGATTTGATGGCACAGACTTCGCGTATTGGAGGATGCAGATTGAAGATTATCTCTATGGAAGGAAATTGCATCTGTCTCTTTTGGGGACAAAACCTGAGGCTATGAAGGCTGAGGAATGGGCTCTTCTTGACAGACAGGTACTGAGAGTTATCAAGTTAACTCTGTCTAGGTCTGTTGCACATAATGTTGTAAAAGAGAAGATCACAGAAGATTTGATGAAGGCTTTGTCTGGTATGTGTAAAAAGCCATCAGCAAACAATAAGGTGCATTTGATGAAGAAACTGTTCAATTTGAAGATGGCAGAGAATGCATCAGTAACACAACATCTGAACGAATTTAACACTATCACAAATCAATTGTCGTCTATAGAAATTAATTTTAATGATGAGATCCGTGCACTGATCATTTTGGCTTCTTTGCCAAACAGTTGGGAGGCAATGAGGATGGCAATAAGCAATTTTACAGGAAAAGAAAAGCTGAAGTATAATAACATACGAGATTTAATTTTGGTTGAGGAGATCCGCAGAAGAGATGCAGGTGAAACCTCAGGATCTGGTTCTGCCCTAAACCTTGAGACAAGAGGTAGGGATAATAACAGAAATTCAAATCGGGGCAAATCAAAATCCAGAAATTCTAATCGGAACAGAAGTAAATCTAGATCAGGCCAACAAGTGCAATTATGGAACTGTGGGAAAACAGGTCACTTTAGGAGGCAATGCAAAAGTCCTAAGAAGAAGAATGAAGATGATTCTGCTAATGCTGTAACAGAAGAGGTACAAGATGCATTACTTCTTGTAGTAGACAATCCACTTGATGATAGAGTTTTGGACTCACGAGCTTCGTTTCATACCACTCCATACCGAGAAATCATACAGAATTATATTGCAGGTGATTTTGGTAAGGTGTATTTGGCTAATGGTTCGGCCTTGGATGTTGTAGGTATGAGAGACGTCTGGATATTATTGCCTAATGGATCTATTTGGTTACTAGAGAAGGTTCGACATATTCTTGACCTAAGGAGGAATCTGATTTCTATTGGACAACTTGATGATGAAGGGCATGCAATACTATTTGTTAGTGGTACTTGGAAGATTACAAAGGGAGCTAGGGTATTGGCTTGTGGAAAGAAAACTGATACTCTGTATATGACCTCAAGTCCAAAAGACACAATTACAGTTGCTGATGCAAGTACTGATACAAGCCTATAGCATCACAAACTTGGTCACATGAGTGAGAAAGGGATGAAGATGTTACTGTCAAAAGAAAAACTACCAGAATTGAAGTCCATTGATTTTGACATGTGTGAAAGCTACATCTTAGGAAAGTAGAAAAAGGTAAGCTTCTTGAAAACTGGCAGGACACCGAAGACTGAAAATTTGGAGTTAGTACACATTGATTTGTGGGGGTTTTCTTCGGTTGCATTCCTTGGAGGTTCAAGGTACTACATCACTTTCATTGATGACTCAAGAGAAAGGTATGAGTTTATTTTCTGAAAAATAAAGTTGATGTATTTGAAACTTTTAAGAAATGGAAGGTCATGGTTGAGACAGAAATTTGTTTGTAAGTAAAATGTTTGAGGTCAGATAATGGAGGAGTGTACATAGATGGAGGGTTCAGTGAGTATTGTACTGCATAGGGAATTAGGATGGAGAAGACCATTCCTGGGACACCACAGCAGAATGGTGTGGCTGAACGCATGAACAGAACTCTCAATGAGCATGCTAGGAGTATGAGGTTGCATGCTGGACTACCAAAAACTTTCTGGGCTGATGCTGTTAGCACTGCAGCTTACTTGATAAACCGAGGACCATCAGTTCCCATAGAGTTCAGACTTCCTGAGGAGGTTTGGAGCGGTAAAGAGGTAAAATTTTCACATTTAAAAGTTTTTTGCTATGTTTCTTATGTTCATATTGATTCTGATACTTGTAGTAAACTTGATGCAAAGTCTAAAATATGTTTTTTATTGGCTATGATGATGAGAAATTTGGCTATAGGTTTTAGGATGAACAAAACAGGAAAATCATCAGAAGTAGAAATGTGATATTTAATAAACGACTTATGTACAAGGACAGGTCAATTATAGTGTCAAATGTTACAGAGATAGATCAAAAGAAATCTGAATTTGTCAACTTAGATGAATTGACTAAAAGTATTGTCCAAAAAAGGGGTGAAGAAGATAAGGAGAATGTAAATTCACAGGTAGATCTGAGTACACTTGTAGCTGAAGTTCGCAGATCTTCTAGGAACACTAGACCTCCACATCGTTATTCACCCACTCTAAATTATCTCCTGTTGATTGATGGTGGTGAGCCAAAGTGTTATGATGAAGCCTTGCAAGATGAGAATTCAAGCAAGTGGGAGTTAGCCATGAAAGATGAGATGGATTCCTTGTTGGGGAATCAGACATAGAAACTAACTGAATTGCTAGAAGGAAAGAAGACTTTGCACAACAAGTAGGTATACAAAATAAAGAATGAGCATGATGGTAGCAAACGTTACAAGGCCAGATTAGTTGTTAAAGGGTTCTAGCAGAAGGAAGGCATTAACTACATAGAGATATTTTCTCCAGTTGTGAAGATGTTAACAATTAAACTGGTATTGGGAATGGTGGCTGCAGAAAATTTACATCTTGAGCAGTTAGATTTGAAGACGGCATTCCTTCATGGTGACTTGGAAGAAGACCTTTACATGATTCAGCCAGAAGGGTTCACTGTTCAGGGACAAGAGAATCTAGTCTACAAATTGAGAAAGAGCTTGTATGGCCTAAAACAAGCTCCTAGACAGTGATACAAAAAATTTGACAGTTTTATGCATAGAATTGGGTTCAAGAGATGTGAAGCTAATCGTTGTTGCTATGTTAAGTCTTTTGACAATTCTTACATTATATTACTGTTGTATGTGGATGATATGCTTATTGCATGGTCTAGCATTAAGGAGATTAATAATCTGAAGAAGCAATTGTTAAAACAGTTTGCAATGAAGGATTTGGGAGCTGCAAAGCAAATCCTTGGTATGAGAATCATTAGAGACAAGGTTAATGGTACATTGAAGCTTTCACAGTCAGAGTATGTGAAGAAAGTTTTCAGTAGATTCAACATGAATGAAGCTAAACCAGTGAGCACACCCTTTGGTAGTCATTTCAAACTAAGCAAAGAACAGTCATCGAAGACAGAAGAAGAAATGGACCATATGAGCAAGGTGCCCTATGCATCAGCTATTGGCAACTTAATGTATGCTAGAGTGTGTACAAGGCCAAACATTGCACATGCAGTGGCAGTTGTGAGCAGATTCATGAGTAGGCCTGGAAAGCAGCATTGAGAGGCAGTCAAGTGGATTTTGAGATATCTTAAGGGTTCATCAAATACATGTCTTTACTTCATAAGTGCAAGTTTAAAACTGTAGGGTTATGTAGACGCTGATTTTGTTGGTGATATTGATAGTAGAAAGAATACTACTGGGTTTGTTTTTACTCTGGGTGGTACAGTTATATCATGGGTTTCAAATCTACAAAAGATTGTCACTTTGTCTACTACAGAAGCTGAGTATGTTGTAGCAACTGAATCTGGAAATGAGATGATTTGGCTACACGGTTTCTTAGATGAATTGGGTAAGAAGTAGGAGATGGGCATTCTACACAGTGACAATCAGAGTGCAATCTTTCTTGCAAAAATTCAGCTTTTCATTCAAAGTTGAAGCATATATAGACAAAATACCATTTTATCCGTTACCTTGTTAAAGATAAGCTGGTAATACTTGAGAAGATTTGTGGATCTAAGAACCCAGCAAACATGTTAACTAAGGGTGTCACTATTGAGAAGTTGAAGCTATGCGTAGTTTCAATTGGTCTTCTAGCTTGAGGACAGGAGTATGAGTTGCAGGGATAAGGGATTGTTTTTTTTGGAGGATAGCGGTTGATATTGGTGATTGAACTAGTCTCCAAGTGGGAGATTTGTTGGGCTTTGTGGAGCCTAGTTTTTTTTTATCCGGTTTGATGACCTGACCTGACCCGAATAATGTTACGAGGTTTTTAATGGGAGATTTACTGAGGAGATTTTTGGTGTTGTTGTGTTTGATGAGAGAGAAAAAACATTGCAGTCGCACTTTATATTCTTCCCTGATAATAGTGAAATCCCTGCAACTCCGTGAACGTAGGCAAATTGCCGAACCACGTAAATATTGTCTTGTGTGTGTGATTGTTTTTCTTTGACGTGTGTTTTCTTTATTTTTTTGTTTCTCATAGGTTGGGAATTTAGGTTAATTCCCTACACTTCAATGATACCTTTTCAAAGCCTTCTCTCTTTCCTTCCATTGGGGGGCTTAACTTGTGCATTAAATTTTTTTCTATCTTAAATGTAAGCAAGCTGCTCTGATCAGAGTAGAATTAGTTTTGCAAAATGCTCTTAGTGAAGTTCACAGAATGATGCAAGATGCAATTGCAGTATGATGGACATGAATGTTGAAGAGTGATAATTATTGGACGTAAGACCACATGGTATTTTTATAATGAGTTTTATAATACAATGCGTTGATAATTTAGACCCTAAGAAAATATAAAAATAACAAGAAATAACTCTAAAACTATTCATATTTGAGTTCATCTTTTTTATACAATTCATAACAATATTTTGGTCTATCCCAAACAATAAAAAAGAACCAAAAAAAAAAAAAGCATGTAATTCCAATCAACTCACCAGAAGGTACTCACAGCAGGAAAATTGCCTGCTCAATGCTTGTGTCTTGCTTTAGAAAGAGTTTTTAATAAACCCTTGACAATCTTCCAAAACCAAAACACATTCATAATTGCCAACACAGGAGGCACCACAAGCAAGTTGTAGAAGCCAAAATGAAAAATTTTCTTGACCTGAAATAAAGAAATAACAGTTCAACTCAAATGCTAGTATTGATAAATAGGAAGAGTAACCAGCCCACCTTCCAAGACAGTGTTGTAATTATTTGAGTTTGACTATTAAAGTCCTGGTTTCCATTTTGTCATACTATAAATTCGACAAAAGTGTTGCAGCTTTTTTTTTTTTTGGGGGGGACTTCACCCAGGCATCATGGACCCAATTATAAGAGATAGTTTATAATTATAATTCTGGCAACAAGCAATCTAGCGCAATAGTCCATTCAAGCCATGAAAGAGAGGAATGCTTGAAATCATCATGATTCTATTTACTATGATTAAGAAACAGGGAGAAACCCTTGGAAATTTTAGGAGTATTTGGTGCTATTCATCCCAAATGCAGTGACCATCTAGATTTGAGCAAATTATGCCATACTAGGAGAAGAGAGCCTAAAGGGCTTGGAAGAGACCGACATTATGCTTCAGAAATGTGCAACGACTGAGTGGTCTGATTAAAAGGGCATTGTAAATGCAAAACTTAACAAAAACTTCAAACCTTATCACAATTGACTAGATGTGAGCACATGCAACATTACTTCGTTTGGATGTAACTTTTTGCTGCAAGTTTATTTGCTGGAAATAAACTTCCCGTTATGCACAGTATGCGTGCATGCATGTACATAAGCAAGCACTACATGTTCCAAACCTCTAAACGATCACTGCTCTTGCACATACAAGTAGCTTGTAACGTTCTATACGGTTACATAACAGGGAAAAGAATTAAGGATATGGTGGGTCCATGTATAAGTTGGCAAGTTAATTTAGGAATGTTGTAAAATTTTTGGGTTTTTTGTGATAGAAACTCATTAGTTCTTATCAATATTAACAATTTGGTAGTCTCTCCGAGGGAAACAGGTCCTCCAGAATTAAGAGACTAACAGAGTAAGGAGAAGAGAGAAGAAGAATGAGAGAGAGAGTGGAAGAATAACAGGGAAAAGAATATAGAAAAGTGTTATTACTTTTAAGATGATTCTGTACAATGCTTGACAATTCCTTTTTATACTATCACATACAACCCTCACTAACTAACTAACTTCCTCCTTGACTAACTCTTCCCTCACAGCTGTCATCTTGACAACTTTGCCTTTTCCCTCCAATTCACTAATTACTTGACTTCAGTAACAGAATTAACTTCAGCAACCGATTCTTAACTTTCCAAATACCTATCATTTTGTTGTGCCACTAGCATTATTAAAAACATATACACGCAGGCTATAAAGCATATATTGTACTTTAATGTTAATATGTTATAATATAAAATAGTAATATAAATTAATAGATACTTTAATGTTAACTTAATTGTCTTTGGGTAATGGCCTTGATGGGTAGGGACTAGAAAGGAGGAATGTGAGAGAGTTGAGAAGTTGTGCGGAGAAATAGTTACACTATGTTTGGAAGTTCAAAGGGAAAAGGGAGTAGAGGGGAAGGAGGGGAGAGTAAATGAGAGTAGAGGTGAACGGTTATCTCTCAACTATATTTGGATATTTTAAAAATTAAGTAAAGAGAGGAGAAAGAGGGGGATAATTTCATATAAATTGACAATTATGATTTTATATTTATTAATTTTAAAGAAAAAATATAAATTGACATTTCAGTTTTTTTTTTATAATCTCCTCAACCCCACTCCCCCTCCAGATATTTTCAATTTGGGAGAATTAAAAATGAACCTTACTTAGGTCATTCTCAAGAAGACGAAAAAAGAAAGGTTATAACCCTCCAAACCCTTCAAATCCCACCTCCTCCCCTCTTAAAAATATCCAAACAAGTTTCATTAAATCATATTCCTCTCATTTACTCTACTTTTCTCTTCTCTCCCTCTATCGAAGCAAAATATTATAGATCAAGAGAGTAGCTTCGTAGCTGATAGAGTTCGTCATCGAGGAGAGAGGATCATTGACAAGCCAATACGAGCACCAACTAGCCTAGCCCAGAGCCTCTAAGTAGTACATCAAACAGATTGAGAGAGTACTAAAATTGTAGTGAGAAAGAGAGACCGAGAGAAATAAGAAACTCTAGCATTTAAAATTGAGAAAGAGAGAGATTGATCAAAATTTTATAGTCCTAAAGCTTGATCAACACTTCAGATTGCACTACATTGCAAAAACATAAAAATAAAAAAAAATAAAAAATAAAAAAAATTGCCAACAGACATTGCACGGACACACAGGCAACCATGTGGACATTATGCCGTGTATGTGTTTCTTAGGTAACCAATGATGCACCCGAAAAACCCTAACTTAAAAACATTGCACGAAAATAAAAAACTTCCATATTAAAAAGAATTAACAAAAAATAAAGATTTATTCCACTATTTTAGTAAATAAATTAAAGTGAGCATTACTATAAAAGAAGTTTAATAATATCAAAATATTTTCACAACAAATTATAGGCGGCAAATTGGTTCTAATTTAAAATTACCACTTTAGTTACTTTTTTGTCCATCTGTAACAGCAATTAACAACACCTGCCACTTAGAATTTATTGTGAAAATGTTGTGAACGTAACATTTCTCTCACTATAAACCATCAAATATAAAACATTACAAATCAAGTCTTAACATTAAATCCCCCTAAAAGAAAAAATCTTAACATTAACAATTTGTGGGTTCCAATTAGTTCAACTAGTAAAGTCTTAACATTAACATAAACCTAACCAATTATCATGAGAGGATTGAGATCCGGTACAATTAGCTATTGCACCATGCAATTACAATTTCTATGTGAGATGTAAAATTTAATAGGTAAAAAAAATACTTTTTAATCCTTTTATAATAATAATAATAATAACTAGTCGCTAACCCGTGTGATGCACGGGATTCTTTAAAAAGAAAAAAACAATATTGCAATTATCAATTATGTTTGTTCAATGTCTACTTTTGGTTCCTACATTTTGGGTCATGTTTTGAAAAAATCAATTACATAGATAACAAATACTCACAAAGCCTTGGCAGCTTCTCAAAATTATCAAAGGAAATAGAAACTCAACCACAAAGCCTTGGCTATATTTGTCTATTTTCACCACCCTTTCTTCTACCAAAGTTCCATATGTAGAATCCCACTAAGACCTAGCATCAAACACCTCATAGGCACTATTATAAAGACTCTTTTTATCACTTTGTTGAATAAAGCAAAAACTGATATTTAAATTGCCATAATTAAAAGCACAACCACCATTCAAAATTTGAGAGATAAGTAGGATAATTAATCGATATTTAGTTATAATAAAAAAAAAGACGAAACAGAAGAAGGGTTTGAAGAAATTACCCATGACTGGATTAGACTATAATTGAATCAAGCGAAGAATGAACTTTGCCCATACACAGATATCATCATTCACCATTGAACCTAGAATCACAGAAATCACAGAAATTTGATATATTGAAAGGAACCAAAATTGAGGGAGAACCTATATTAGGGTTTCAAAACCAAACAAAATGGCCAAACCTAAATCCCATTAAACACCCAAAATTAATATAAAAGATTTTACTTGTAGCCATTCCAGCAGTCTGATGTTAGGTTGGTTGTGAGGCGAAATGTTTGTGGCTTAGTTGAATTTGCTACCATCGCAGGGGAAGAGAGAAAGATCTGCGTCTAGCTTTTCCGTTTTTGGGGGAGCCAGATTGAGAAATAGGTTTTTGTATCGGGTTTTGTTTAGGGGTTGAAGAGAGTAAATTTTACCGGGTTTGTTTTGGGGGAACAATAGTTATTGGTGGGTTAGAAATAATTATAGTGTTTAGGGTTTTTATTTTTATTTTTTAATAGTTTTATTTTTTTAAAATAATGCTGATGTGGAAAAATGTGGGAGCTTCAAAAGTTTCGGTTTTATATATATTTATAGATAACAACAACAATAATAAAAAAAGTCCTTACCAGTACTTTTTCAAGATGAGCGTCTTTGTCCTTATAAAAAAGATGTTCAGAGTATATATTCTGGGTTTTACCATACTTACACTAATCATTGAAGATTAAAGTTACGATACTCTGAGTTTTACCATACTTGCACTAACTATTGAAGAGTAAAGTTATGAGACACAAATTTGTCACAATAATTCACACTAGAGCCTAAATGACAAGTTATTAATGATATGTAAAAAAATAATGTCAGTGGTTGGCTCAAATGAGAACAAATAATAACTTGTCACCTACACTTTGTTGTGAATTATTGTAAAACTGTTGTACCTATAACACTACTCGTTATTGAAACTTCAATCGCTTTTTCAGATGATAGTCAAGCAACAAGAAGAATTCATCTTCATTAGTGAGATGTTTAAAGTCTGCCGAAGTTAAGGTTGTCAAAAGAACAAGGTAGAATCAAGGTCATGTGTATTGCAATAAAAGGTTCATTCCATCAAGAACCGTATGTTGCAGGCTCAAGTCGAATTATTCTCTAAAAATAAGAGAAGTAATCACCTTTTCCAAATTTTATAGATGTAAGTAGCTTTGCCCTTGTGCACTAGGTACCACCTTTCAAGGTCACGTTTTGATTGACATGCATGAGTCAGAACTTCGGGGGTTTATGTGGGTACTGGGTACAAATATAACATATTGCATGGCTATTTTTTTCCCCAAAAGCTGAAGAAGGGTGACCTAGCCTGCGTATGACTCAGAGCTCATGTAAACATCAATTCATATATAGCAATTGGATAGGCACATACAACTCCCACAAGGCATGCAAAAGCAGCATTTAAAGACACAGAAAAAAACGTTGCACGATACAAATATAGCAACACAAAAGGGTATAAAACACCAACCTTTGGTTCCACATTACTTGTCAAATTACAGAGATAACTTCTTCAACAAGAAAGGTTCCTTATGCAGGGGAAATGACGCCGACACCCTTAGCCACGATTGATGGATATGGGTAACGGTGTCATCTCTCCTGCATAGCGAACCTTTTAAATGCATCTGTTGTTGTTGTTGTTACTGCTGCTGCTGCTGATAATGATGATGATGATGATGTTGCTGATGCTGAACTAAACTGAATCTTGGATTCTTTTATTATGGAGTAGATGGTTTATGTAGAGGCAAAAGTTAGTTTGTCATGTTTTCTTGTTTTTTGGGATATTCTTGTGTATTCAGATTGAGCTCCAGCCAAATCGGCACTGTATGGTGCTGATTAATGATGAGTCCTCAAGGGCGTGCTATTTGAGCGGTCACTGAGATGATTTTGTTGCCTTAGGTGTTTTTTTATGTGGTTGGTATTAAAAAGCTCTGAAAGGCTTTACCTTTAAAGCGAATATTATTGCTGTGGTCATCCCAAGTACGTCAGCTAGCTAGCTAATATTACGTAAAAATTGACAGCAGCCAGATGCTATTTTGGTATTATCTGCGGATGTTTACACACACAAAACATTTCATGGATTGGTGTATACAAATTTCATCATGGGACTCTTGTAGTAGAGCTTAGATTCATGGAAGAGTAAGACAAAACAAAATTTACAATTGAATTAACAGCATGAATTGTTGCATACGAATTTCATCATGTGACTCTTGTAGTAGAGCTTAGATTCCTCGACGTGTAAGACAGAACAAAATTTTCACAACATATTTTACAACTGTTGACTTGTTAGGATATTATTGATTATTATATAAATTGGTATGTATATTTGTGAAATTGGTTGTGAAATATATTGTATCGGTTCGCGAAATTTCAACGAGACACCAATCATTAGGATTATCACATGTTGTCAGGGCCGGTTCAATGAATTTGGGGGCTCTAGGCGAAAGCTTTAAACGGGGCCTTTTATTATATTTAACTAGCAAAATGTGTAGGACTCAACTTGATCCACTAAGACTAAGACCAGCCCACTATCCCTCCATGGCTCCATCCCACTAAATCTAATTTCTTAAAAAAAAAAAACGTGTAGGGCTAGGATCACTGGATCAATACTTTAACTTCCATACCACTAATTTGATTTCTTAAAAAATAATAATTAAAAAAAAAAAAACAAAACAAAACGTGTAAGACTAGAAGTCTAGAATCAATACTTTAACTATTTAAGTGAGTCCATTCGAATCATTCCATAGCCTTCTAGAGAAATCTAAGGAAATCAAAATTTAAGAGAACAAACAAAAAAGAGTTAAGAGTACAAGTGTACAACTAGACTAAAGTTCAGCCAAAAAGAAGAATAAAAACCCAGCAGCAATGAGCAAACTCCTCTTCAACAAAAACAAAAAAAAAACAAAAAAACAAAAAAACCCAAACACCCAACGGCAAACATGAAGAAGACGAAAGAGGCAAAGGAAGAGAAAACAAAAAACTAACCTGAAATGAAGATCTGTGAACACACCAAGTCTATTGCCAATACCAATTGATGAGTAAGCCAACTAAAAAGAGTGTTTTTTTTTAGAATCAAGATGGAGAGAGTCAGAGAGTGAGTGTTTGTTTTCTTCTTTCTTTTTTCTGTCTTTTCTTATTTGTCTCTTCTTTCTGCCTTTTGTAATCTTTTTTTCTGCAAGCTAAAGATTTGGTGATGGCCTGATGAGATTAGCCTTCATGTCACATTGTTACTTCAGCTTTTTTCTCTGTGAGAAACGGGCCTTCATGGCCTGATGGGATTTGGTGATGGCCGTTTGTAATCTTTCTTTTTCTTTTTCCTTTTTTTTTTTTTCCCCAGATGAGAATTCAATATTATATAATATATTATTACTATTTGGGAACCCTCTTATAAGTGGGGGCATTAGGTGGTGGCCTAAATGGCCTATAGCTTCAGCCGACACTGCATGTTGTATCCTTTTTTTTGGTAAAATGTATTTGGAGGTACGAGCCAAATTCAGTTCCTTTGCTTTGGACACAATAATAATCTCATTCTATCTCCGAGGCACTTTCCAAAGTGAATCAAATGCATGCCTTTTTTTTCTTTTTTTGGGCTGAATGAGTCAAATGCATGCCTTATTAAACTAGTAGTACAATTTGTCCCCGTTTTCAACTAGTAGTACAATTTGCTTTTTTAAGGACGACATGTGAGTGCATAAGTGCATTGAACGCAAGCTTAATCTTAAGACGTAATTTTCATGACAGTCTAGAAGGCTACGGAGAGGAGCAAATAGTAGGAGAGAGATTCAATCATACAAGGGCAACGATTCATGCCATATATGTTAAAAACTCTTTAACGATAACAATTCAAGTTTTGGCAATATGGGCCCGTTTGATACATGTGTTTAAATAATAATTTTCAATTTTTTTGAAAATACGTGTGGGTGAAAAAGTATGTGAAAATACATGTAATGTTGTTTAAAAACTAAAAACATGTATTTAAGTTGATGTACCAAACAGGCCATGATTGTCCTGCAGGAAACAAATGTAGTACCCGTTTGTATCCCAAGTCCACGTTTAGTGCTTTGCCTTTTTTTTTTTGTTTTTACCGGTGCCTCTTGCATTGTTCTTGGGACATGCACAGTGCATTAAGGCAAATGAATAGTGTTTTTAGTAGTGAACAATAATAAGAATTTTTTTTTTTTATTGTTTTCAATTTTCAGTAAAATAAGCGGTATCCAAACGCACCTGTAATATCCTACACACAAGGCATTGTCTCATAGTATACTACTTTAGAAGGTTCACGTTATTGTCTCATAGTATACTACTTTAGAAGGTTCAAGTTGCTCTTTTTTGCATGTATAAAGTATAAGGCTGAATTACTAAAATCTTCCAAATACTAAGTTTTCTGAGTGCAGAATTTGTGGATCATATAGAGTTCAATTTGGCACCGAAAGCAAAGGCTAGGAGGCTAGGGCTCATAATTGGGCGAAACTCTGTTGATGCAGACACATTGTTTGGTCCACCCTTGTGCAATGATTAACAAAAGGTGGGCCATTTCACAATTGATTAAGCCTCCGGGAAAGTGGGCGATATAATTGGAGAGATGAGAAAGCCTATAGACACAAAAAATTTGACACCCAGTTGATATGACAAATTGTCAATGGTAAGTAAAAAATGATATCAATGATGAGTTTAGATAAGAACTAGTATAAACTTGCCAACGCAATTATTATGAAAAATTCTGTGAAATTTTTGGTGTTGGTAGTATTGCGTTAGAGAGATTATTCATTATTCTGTGAGAAGACTCTAAATAAAGTATTGTGGTTTAGTTCTATCATTATTTAGTTCACAATATTGTTTTATTTGACCCCTTAAAATTTTGATTAACATTGAACATTTAAGATTTCATTCAAATTAATAATTTTTGCATTTTTTTTAAACAAACAACTTACTCCATTGTGGTCTAACTATAATATGAGTCCCAGAAGTCCTTTTAATTGTTACATTTTGACTTTCTAAAGTTTGGATTAAACTAAAATCATTAAGAGTGCTTTTGATAGAATCCTAAAGATTTTATTTTATTCCAAATCTTAGGGGGTAAAACATAGCAATTAAAAAGTTGTGAACTAAATCGTGATAGTATCAAACTACATGAAAGTAAATTATATTTTCCCTATAAGATATTAAGACTCCACTTAATCCAAAAGTATAAATTCAAGGATTTAGGTTCACTAATGCCAAATTAGTTTCACATGATCTTTATCTTTATTTGTTCCCTATGAGACTTCCATTTATAAGTAAAAATCCAATAGTTTTTCTCCTTTTAGATTATTCAATTTTTGGGCAAAGGGATATTGGAAACACTAGGAGGTATTAGTTGAACTACAAGACTCTTGACTATGCTCAAATTATTAAGACTCATATAATGATTTTTAAGTGATATTACTCATTTTGGAATGGATTTATGCTTACCCTTAATGGATATTTATCCACTATTATCCTTCTAATCATCACTCTTCCTTATTCGGGGATGGACCCAAGGCCCCCCCCCCCCCCCCCGGGCCCCAAATAAATTTTTTTTTAAGTGGATATAATTTTTCATTTTTGTTGTTGAGTCTCCCTCTTCCAAAACCTTAGGCCTCCCTTCCAATCAGCCCAGCTCAACTGGCAACTACTCAACCCAAAAACTTAACAAAAACAAAGCTTAAAAAAAAAAAAAAAAAGTTAACAAACCTATTAGCCCGATAGTTACAAACCAAACTTTAAAAGAAAAAAAAAACGACGAGTTCTCTTTTCATAGATGATTGCATTGAAATATATTAAGAAACAATGTATTTTGTGTTTGTTGGTAGATGATTACATTTTAATGTATTAAGAATCTTAGTTGATAATTGGTTAATACTATATGGATACTTATTTGGAGTTTTTTCTTTTCTTTTTTTCTTTTGCTTATATTCTAGCTCCCCTAACTTGAAATCCTAGCTTCATCCATGTTAACAAGTCTTGTGAAAAGGGAGCATATTGAACATTCACATCATAAAACCGTACATCAAAGGATATTTTATAGAAAAACTTAGCCTAACCCATTGACAACGCCAAGTGTTAATCAGGGTGGTCACAAGACCACCATGATTTTTTTTTTTTTTAATATAACTTAAAAGAAATTGAGTTTTAAATTAACATGGGTCTTTTGACCACTCTTAAAAAAAATAAAATAAATAAAAAATAAAAAAACTTGACCACTCTAAAAAAGACACTTGAACACCCTTAATAACAATTGAGCCCATTAAAAATAAAATTCAACCTCCCCAAAAATTTTGTCCATTGAATGTTGAAAAAAAAAATGCAAGAAATACTATGTTCACAACATTTTCTCAATATTTTCGCAACAAATCCTAAATAACAAATTGTTATTGATAAATAGAAAATAATTTCAGTAGTAAGTTCAAATTAGAACTAGTAAAAACTTACAACCTAAGTTTTGTTGTGAAAGTGTTACAAAAATGTTTTGGACATAATACTTCTCAAAAATTGCTCAAACAAACATATTAGCCTAAAATCTCAAATCAAATGTTTAAGTGTGATTTTTTAAATTGTGTTTCAACTAGCATATTTTAAAATTGCTATTTTTTTTTTTATATATAAAAAAATGCACACTTTTCAAATAGCTAGTTTGTTAGTATTTGCTTTAGTCTTTAGCCGACTTTGTTGGATTTATGTGATATATTTTTTTCAAAAAGATAATGTATTTTGTTTATATTAGTACTTATTTAGGCAATATGTTAGTAATTAAATAGAAGACCAGTACTCTCTAAAAAAAAAAAGGAAATCAGTAGCTTAATAATTGCTTAGTTGTGTATATTAAACAAGATGTAGCTAATAATATTAATAGTGAAACTATCATATCGCACAACAATTTTAAAATATAAAAACTTGTGAAAGAAAATTTTAAAAATTTATGTATTTGAGTATGCTTTTATTTTGTGATGTTAATATATTCAAGTTTTATTATTAATAAATTTTTTAAAATTAAGTGTTTTTAATGACCACCTTGAAAAAACTTTTTGGAGCAGCCACTAGCCTAACCCTGTTATAATCATAGTAGAACTAGGTTACTTGTCTTGCAGGCTTGAGCCTTACAACAAGCCTGCCATGGGCCCTAAAAGACAGTGGCAACTCTAGGAATTTTTCCCAGGATGTTCCTAAAACTTTTTCCCAGGAAATTTTTTTTTTTTGGGCACATGGTTTTCTTATCAAATATTTGTCCATAATTCTAGCAAAAGAATAAACAATAAACTATAAGTTCATTTGAAATATTAATAAAATTATTAATTATTTTTTTTTAGTTGTTTCATCAATTTGTTTGTCTTTTATAAACTATAATTTGTTATATTGTTGTTTCATTAATTATTGTTTAGCTTAACATAATTTAATTTGTTTGTCTTTTATAATGTATTGGTTAATTATACTACTTTAATTATTGTTGTTTAGCCTAATTTGTCATTAATTATAGGGTTGTGTTAATGGACACCGCACAAAAAAGTTTTTTACTTTTTTCTAACATAATTTTTGTCATTTTTTGCTATTCATGTCATATTTTCGGTTTTGTAGTACTATTCAGAATTTTTTTTAACTTTTTCTTACAAATTATTTTTGTCTTTTCTGCACTTAACCAGCACCAGGCGATGCTGGTTAACATTCTCTTTAATTATATTGTTTTAATTTGTTATATTGTTTAGCTTCATGTGCAAATTACACTAAAAAAGCCACTGATGTGCACATTACACATGTAACACATCCCATATGCAACACAAATGCACAATAAAGCACTAAAGCAGTGTAATGTGCAGCCCGGCCCCCCATATGCCCATCTACCCCTACCCCACTCAACAAACAAGCACGCCTCATGCCTAATGAGTGATGCCTTCTGCCAATCAGAAAATTTCACAATCACACATTACACTAAAAGACAATTAATATCTCACCAACACTAACACACTACACACACCAACACCAACGGATAAGAAAAATTGATAAAAGCCAAATTCAAAAAGTCAAAAATAGACAAAATGACAAAACATTAATAAAGCTAAAGTTCGGCCAATGTTGACACCCCATTTTGCAACCCGCATTTAACCTCACATGGAGGGTAAAAGGATAATTTCACCTTGAAAATATGCATCTTGATTCTGGTCATTAAATCCTTAATCTCATTTCATCAAAATGATCTTGATGTTGTAACGATCAAATCAACTGGTCATAAGCCCTAATCGGGCCATCAGATTGAAAGTTATCATCAAATCAAGTTTTAATGGCCGAGATGCACTATCACAAATTGAGTCCAACTATATGTGATTATAAACAATTGATTTCAATTGGTTATAAGTATAATCAATTTGAGATCGATGATGTGTCATAATTTGATTGGTTATGACTACATTTTATAGTAGGGTTGTACACACCTAATAAACTAGATAGTTAAACATTAATTATTCAATGAGTAATTTGTGCAATTATCTTTTAATTAGGGTAAATTTAGAACTAATTAAGTCTAAAATGGGAGTAATTGGAGCCATTTAATGTTAATTGGGAGCTAATTTTGGACTTATTAATGTTAATTGTGCTGAAACCATTTTCTAACAAATGATCTCTGCTCACTAATTTGGGACTTATTTTGAATCTGTGAATGAGGTTTTTTCTCAGAAACTAGACATCCTAGGCTTCAATTTGAGCACAAGAATGATACAATTCCGATCAGAATTGAGTTAGATATGATTTTTTGAAGTTAGCTCTACAAGTTGTTACAGTAGCTATGGGAAAACCGAACTTTGCTTGCTCCTCACTCTCACCAATCTCCACATTTAGTGCACCAGATTTTCCCAAAGGCTAAAATGAGGTCTAGGTTCATGATTCTTTGTCAACCCTCATTATGGCCTTTCATTTATATTTCCTCCACTGCTACTATATATACCCCCCTCTCATTCATTCCAAAGCAGACACAAAAAAAACATCTCTCTTCTTTTCTCTTGGGCTCTAATGAAGTTGAGCAGTCTTGTCATATCTTGGTCTTCCTGAGACTCAAGGTATTGAGTGAGACTCACTCTCCCTCTCCTAGCTCTTCTTTTCCTCCAACCTTAGGACCTCTAACAATAGTTCCCTCCTCCACCATATGGATCTCGCATGAAGGTATAATCCCCTTCCTTAACTGTTTGTTTATGTTGCCATGATGAGAATCTAAGATTAAAGCATGATAATTTCATTGAATATGTTTGAATTTTCTTAATTGTTCTTATGTGTTCTTCACATGTTCTTGGTTGTTCATCACATGTTCATGCATATCAATAGATTTAATCTTAAATCTACATCAAAAATATAAAAAACATGTTTGTTCAATAATTCTTTCAAATCCTTGAATCTAGGTTATCACCATCCACACACATTCACTAGAATTTATTTTTCAATCCAAATGCAATGCTTAATAAATTGAATTAGGGCTTATCACATGCACACACATTAAATTCAACTTGTAAATTGATTGACATATTGGATGATATGATCATGGTTTTCAGAACCGGACTGGACCAGGAGGTCGGACCGTGAAAACCGGGAACCGAGATGAAAACCGATTTTTTAAGCTTAAAAAACCGGATTTTTCGTTAATTCTGTGAACCGTTAAAACCGGGGTTGGACCGCAAGAACCGGTGAGAACCGTGTGGTCCAACCCCTTAGCAAATTTTTTTTTTATTTAAAAAACAACTTAACACAATTTTATTCTACTTAATTAAATTATCCATCTCTTACAGGGAATAAAAAAAATTATAATTAAAATCCTTCAAAGATATTCAACTTTATTTCAAAAATTAATCATAAATTTTAATGTTTTCATGGTTATTATTTTATTTTATTAACTTTCTTATTTAATTATTAAATATATGCTTGAAAATCACTAAATTTCCCTCACATATATAGATATATTGTCAATTTTGCTAGTTTTATAAATTTAATATCTATATTTAGGCTTTAATTAATTATTAAATTAATTATGACGTCATCACGGTTCGATCCCGGTTCGACCTCGGTTCGACCTCAAAAACCTTAAACCTCTCCCTTTTACGGTTCAATGAACGGTCCGGGTCTGAAAACCTTGGATATGATATGAATGTTGACTACCATAGTCTAGAAGACCGGTTTCACCGAGTAAGGTGGGTGCCTAACACCTTCCCACCTTGTAACATAGCCTCTGAACTTAGATCAAGGGTTAGTAGATCAAATGTTTATCCATGTAATTTTTCAATTTCTAGATTGTAACTAGGAAACAAAGCCATGTACTTTATCTTAGATTGTATCTAGGACCAAAGTCATGTAAATTTTTTATGATCAATGTAAATTCAATTTTAAATTAATAAAATGAAGAATCTTTCAATTATGGTTTTCTTATTTTTCCAATAATTAAATAAATGACGACTCCATTGTAAAACTACTAATCTAAGGGGGAAAATATAACTAGTCAAACCTCCATTTTGAGAGGCAATAACACGACTCCGCTCATTCACGTGTGTTTGGCTCAACATCCTATAAAACGGGCCGGGGGCGCGGTCTCTCACAGCCAATCAAAAGAGAGACAGTTAGTCTTATTAAAGAATAAAGAGAGAGAGAGTTTAATTCATTTCATATTTTTCATTTCAGTTCACAGAGAGAGAGAGAAAATGAAATACCTTGAAGGAGGGAGCACCAGAGCAGCTGAGCACCTAAAGGTTGAGGCAGTGACGAGGTGACATTGTGACAAGCAATCTGCCGATCTCTGTCCTCCGATGAGGGTTAGCAACAAGCGAAGACAACACGGAGGGGTGAGCGAGCGACAACGACAATCTGGACTGGGCCGATCACTAACGAGCGAGCTGTGACCGATCCAATCTCCGTCTGTTGGCCTGAGGCTCAAGCGGCGTTGCTCTGAGGGACTGAGTTTAGGTTTGCTTTAGGCCTTTAGTGGTTTCCTTTTTTTTTTTTTTTTTTTGATAAAGCCTTTAGTGATTTCTGATTTAGACCTTTAGGGATTGAGGCGTTGCTCTGTTTTTTTTTTTTTTTTTTTTGGGTTGAAAGTAGAACATATAAATTTTTTAAAAAAAAATTTGAGGGTGTTCCTAATATAGAGCAAATATAAAAAATTTTAAAAAAAAAAAATTCAGGTTTTTTTTCAAGTCAGGGTGTTCCTAGGAACACCCTGAGTTGCACGTGGCGTCGCCACTGCTAAAAGATCTAATATTTCTCCCAAATTCTATATGACAAATGTAAAGACTAACTTGAGTTTGGAGAGAAGCATGCACAGGCAACTAGAAGAAAGGGACATGGTGAAACTGTCGACAAGCTGTTAATCAAAAGAGACAAGTTGAACTAGGAGAAAAACTTGAAGAAGAAGAAGATGATGATGATGGTTGAAGTGTCAATCAATCTCATTATTTTTTGTCCATTCATGGAAGACATCATTGTGAATAAATTTAATAGTGACATGATTATCACAGTAAACTGAAGTGATAGAAAAAGTAGTGACTCCCATGTCCTCCAAAAGAGAGCACAACCAGATGATTTCAGTAGTGGTGCCAGCCAAAGTACAATATTTAGCCTCAGTACTGGATTAAGCAACATCGTATTGTCTTGTGGTTGAATGCATCACATAGCAAGCAATATCCAGTGGTTGAATGACAATCAGTGGGGTTGCCTACCTAGTCAACATCAGAATAGGCACGTAAGACTAAATCATTAGTATAGAGGGGAAGAAAATCCGACGAATGTGTCCTTGAGATAGTGTTGGATGCTGAGAACAACAACAAAGTGAACAAAGCACGGAGTAGATATCAATTGATTATCAAGGTACACATTATGTTTTCCTCTCCCCAAAAAAAAAAAAAAAAAGTACACTAATGTAAAATATGAAGACAAGTAACAATCATGTACACAAGACTACCAACTAATTGTCTGTAGAGGTATCAAGAAGTGGCTCACCGTTCGTGGCATGAAGCTTGGTATTGGATTAAAAGGCATCTCAGAAAGCTTTTATAACCAATGAGACCCACATGAGAGATGAACAAGCACATTTTGCTTGAAAGAGATCATAGGTATCATTAGAAGAAGTGACCTCAAAACTGAAGAAATAGCTATGAGTGCCAAGATACTACAGTTCGAAGCAGTGGATATGTAAATGTTTTGAGTCCCTTGACATATAAAAGCGAGAGACCTTATTTGAGAGATGAAGAAAGAGGACAGAATTATAAGGATTGGAGGAGAATCCGGGTGTGAAATTGTAGTATTGAACTTGGTAAACCAAGCCTAAGGGGCTTCTTTGAGGCCATAAAGAGCTTTTTGAAGACGATAGACGATGTGCAGTGGGTGCTCTAAACTAGGAGGAGGCTCCATGTAGATTGCTTCTATAAGATTGCCATTAAAATTAAGGAATGCATTTTGACATCAATCTGAAAGAGAAACTAATGACAGGTAGCAGTAATAACAAGGAGGGAACAAGCGCATGTAAGTTGAGTAATAGGGGCAAATGTCTCTTCACAATATATGCCATACTTCTGGGTGAAATCTTGAGCCATAAGACAAGCTTTATACCTGTCTATTGTACTATCGAATTGAGTTTTGATATCGTAAAACCATTTATTACCAACTACAAACTTTCTAGAGCCAACTCAACAAGATGCCAAGTTCGATTTTGAAGAAAAGCATGAGTTCTTCTACTATAGCGGTCTATCATAAAGGATTAGAGGAAAACCTCATGGTAGGAGTGGGATTCGTAAAGTGTAGTAAAAGCATAATAGCAATAATAGTAAGTAAGATAGCGAGGAGATGCTCTTACTTGAGTAGGACAAGATGAAATATAGGAGCTATGAGAATCCTCATGACTGATGTGTTGGGAGATACTGGAAAGGGCATAGTGGCAGAAGGAATTTTTCAGGAAAGGGACAATTTTCAAGAAAAATACCAACATGAGGATTTTAAAGAGAGGAGAAGTAAAGGGCAAATGGCACTTGAATAGGTTGAGAAACGCATGTTTTCTAAAAAATTCACAAGTTGAGAAATATGTAGCTTGTGAGAAAAATGATCATCACATCTACTTCCCTTTTATTCAATGTCATAACCAAGAAAACAACACAAACAAGAGCAAGGCTTGAGTTTGGTGTGTTCATAAGGTTGAAGAAAATCAAAGCATTGCATCACCAAAGTGTTTTTTTGCAAGGAATAATTAGAAAATTTTTAAGATTGATGGAATTAAATTTTAACGTGTCATTTCTCACATTGCTAATTTCTCCTAGACCGATTCAGTAGCACAACTTGCTATGCCTCCTCCTTCATGGTTTAGATATGTGCTTCAATGATACCTTTTCAAAGCCTTCCCTCTCTCTCTCTCTCTCTCTCCCTCTCCTTCCTTTGGGGGGGGGGGGGGGGGGGCTTAACTTGTGCATTAGATTTTTTTTTCTATTTTAAATGTAAGCAAGCTGTTCTAATCTGTGTAGAATTAGTTTTGCAAAATGCTCTTAGTGAAGTTCACAGAATGATGCAAGATGCAATTGCAGCGTGATGGACATGAATGTGGAAGAGTGACAATTATTGGAGGTAAGACCACATGTTATTTTATAATGAATTTTACAATACAATGCGTTGATAATTTAGACTATTAAAAAATTTCAAGGTAATTTAGACCCTATGAAAATATAAAAATAACAAGAAATAACTCTTAACACTATTCATATTTGAGTTCATCTGTTTTATACAATTCACAACAATATTTTGGTTTATCGGGTCATAAATAGCTCACGGCCCACAGCCCGACCCAGAAACCCAACAGCCCACCGGGCTAATGGACGGCTCAGCCCTCTGTTATTGAGGCCCATGGGTAGCCCACTAGCCCAATGGGTTTGGCCGTGGGCTAGTTTTTATGCCCATGGGTACCCGATGGGCTAGCCCAGTTGCTTAACCCGTTGGCTTAACCCAATAACTCATAATTCATAACAAAAATATATAGGAAGTGTATGAAAAATTGATCTTGAGATATTATAGAGGAATTTTTTAAGAGAACTCTCTCAATCACTAAGATACTCAAAGTAATTGTGCTAAACTTAGTTTACTAAATATATATTTTTCTACTAGTCTAGCAAATTTGAATTAACCATTTGACATTTTTTTTATTAAAGATAAAAATAAAAAACTATTTAAAGCCTTAATAAAAAAATATTAAATAGGTTTACATCAACAAAATAAAAAATTAAATAGATTTGACTATAAAAAAATTTGTAATTAAGTATTAAATTCTTTAATTCTTTCCTTTTAAAAAATAGATTGATTATTCCCTTATAAAAAATTGATTCTCTGCTTATAAAAGTAATAAAATAATATGCTAACGCAAGTCTATGAGTAACCTATTAGGCCTAACCCAATAACCCAACTTGCTAAAGACCAAATGGGCATTGCCCATGAGCAAGGTCATAGTCTGAGGTTTTCTCTTCCGGCCTAACTCGACCCGGCCCATTAACTAGTTAATAGCCCATTATGCCCAACCCATTGTGCCTATGGGCCGGACCGGCCCGACCCGGCCAATTGACGACCCTTAGTCTATCCCAAACAATAAAAAAGAACCCAAAAAAAAAAAAAAAAAAAAAAATCTAATTCCAATCAATTAACTCACCAGAAGGTACTCACAACAGGAAAATTGTCTGCTCAATGCTTGTGTCTTGCTTTAGAAAGAGTTTTTAATAAGCCCCTGACAATCTTCCAAAACCAAAACACATTCATAATTGCCAACACCGGAGGCACCACAAGCAAGTTGTAGAAGCCAAAAGGAAAAATTTTCTTGACCTGAAATAAAGAAATAACAGTTCAACTCAAATGCTAATATTGATAAATGGGGAGTGTTAATGTATATTATGTTTTGTTATGGGCTTTAGGCTCAACTGCTTTACTTGTATAGCACAATTGTACTTGTACTACACTTTACTTGTACCGCACACTTATGCCTCTTATATAAGGCACTGATGTATATTCTTTCATTAAGAAATACAATATAATCTTCCAGTATTTCTAACATGGTATCAGAGCCATCGCTCTGACTTTTTCTTGGCAGTCCTGTCTTCATTAGTATTATTTTAGACTCAGAATTGCTTCCACATTTACAACTGCTACTGCAGCCATTCGCCATTAAACCTCTGACGCGTTTCAGTCATCGTCTCTGGTTCCGGACCTGCAGCCGCCGTCATTCATAGTCTCGAGACCACTACCAGAGCGTCGCCGCCGTGATCCTTGCTCCGATTGTGTTTTTGCAGATATCACTAAGATCCTCCTTTGCCGATATACCTTCTTGTGGAAACCTAACCATCATCGGAGCTACCACGCTCCCTCACGCGCCGCCAGAAGATTCTGCGCAAGAGCTCACGTGCTCCATGCGCCGCCAGGATCCTTCACGGGCCTCCACGCGCTGTCACGCGCCCCCACGCGCCCTCACGTGCTATCAAGCGCCAGATTCCTCTTGCTGACGTCAACCCTAGGTGACGTCATCACTGCCACGTCATCTACTGACGTCACTCGCCAGTCAGCTGACGTCATCGTTGACCAGGACATTGACCAGACCGTTGACCAGCGTTGACTTTGACCATTGACTTTTTGACTGAGTTGACTTTTGCAGTCCAGGTGCTCCTTACCCAGTTTTCGCGTAGATTTCATTTTTGCAGTCTATTTTTGCATATTTTGCTTCTAAGTGAAGAATAAGGACAGGTCTTCTTCTTGTTGCAATAATTGTCGTCGACAATCCAACAAACGTTTTTGCAATTTTTGCAAACGTTTTGGCCACAGTATTGAGACTTGCTATCGTTGCAACAAATCAGCTGTTTCAATTTCTGCTGCTACTGTTGCTAATACTGAGAGTGTCCAACCAATGGCTCCTATCTCTGCACAGTCTAAGTCTTCAGAACGCACTTTCACCATGTCCACAGATGACCTTAAAAATATCATCGCCAATGTCATTCGTATGGTTGGTAATGCATCTTACTCCTCTTCTCTCTAAGCTTTATTCGGTATGTCTCCCTCCTCTTGGCTTATGGATTCCGTTTGTTGCAATCACATGACACCTTACTCGTCCTTATTTTCTGAACTCAAACCTGCACCACACCCTCTTAATATTCGCACAGCAAATGGTTCCACAATGTCTGTTCATAATATCGGTTCTGTTTCGACTTCCAACCTTTCGGTTCCTAGGGTCTTTAATGTTCCTGACCTTTCTTACAATTTATTTTCTGTGGGACAATTAGTTGAGTTGGGTTATCGCATTATATTTGATTATTCTGGGTGTATTGTGCAGGATTCGAGGACGAGACAGGAACTTGGGACCGGTCCCAGAGTTGGGCGTATGTTTCCCGTGGACAACTTTCGTCTTCCACTTGTTGCTCCTGTTTCTATTGCTGCAGCTGCTGCAGTTTCTTCAATTCCTTCCCTTGCACTTTGGCATGCTCGTCTTAGTCATGCATCTTCCTCTCAGGTACAACAATTGGCTTCTAGAGGTTTGTTAGGTTCAGTGTCTATAGAAAATTTTGATTGTGTCTCATGTCAGTTAGGAAAACAACCAGTTTTGCCTTTCAATTCTAGTGAATCAATATCCACTGATATCGTTGACCTTATTCATTCTGATGTTTGGGGGCCTTCCCCGGTCTCTTGTATTGGTGGATCTCGATATTTTGTTGTCTTTGTTGATGATTATTCCCGCTATAGCTGGATTTTTCATATGAAACATCGTTCTGAATTATTGCAAGTATATTCTAATTTTGCAAAAATGGTTGAAACTCAATTTTCCAAACGTATCAAAATTTTTCAATCTGATAATGCTCTTGAGTACACTCAATATGCTTTCCAAGCTGTTTTGCATTCCTATGGCACTGTTCATCATCTAACTTGTCTAGGTACCTCTCAGCAAAATGGTAGAGCCAAACAAAAACTTCGTCATATTCTTGACACTGTTCGTGCTCTCTTTCTCTCTGCCAAAGTTCCTGATCCTTTTTAGGGCGAAGCTGCTCTTTATGCTGTTCATGCTATTAATCGCATTCCAAGTCCTATTATCCACAATTAAACTCCATATGAACGCCTTTTTAGGTCACCTCCAGATTATCGCCACTTCGCTCCTTTGGTTCTGCTTGTTTCGTTCTTCTTCAGCCACATGAGCATAACAAACTTGAGCCTCGGTCAAGGCTTTGTTGTTTTCTTGGCTATGGCGAAACTCAAAAGGGGTATCGGTGTTATGATCCTGTCTCTCATTGTCTTTATGTCTCCCGCAATGTTGTATTTTGGGAACATCGCTCCTTTGTCGAGCTCTCTCACTTCCATGCCTCCCTATCTTCCTCCTCTGTCTTAGATCTTTTTCCAGATGAGGCACATATTCCTTTTGTAATTGCTTCTGATCCTCCTGTAGTTGCTCTTAATCCTACTGTAGTTGCTCCTGATTCCCCTGTAGACTTCTCTGTCCAACCACCAAATATCCTTGATCCCTTTCCTAGTTCACCATTTAATGAACAGGTTGAAGACGAGCTACCCAACCCTGAGCTTGGGTCCCTTGCTCCTGCTCCGCCTGACGATCATGCAAAGACATTCCACCTTGTCACTCAACTCAGATAAGATCTGTTCCTACACATTTACTTGACTATTATTGTTATACTGCCCTTGCTACACTGCACGAGCCTCACACCTATTGTGAGGCTTCCACTGACCCTTTATGGCAGATTGCAATGAAAGAGGAGCTTGATGCATTATCTAAAAACCATACTTGGGACTTGGTGACTCTCCCCCCTGGGAAATCTGTGGTTGGTTGTAAGTGGATCTATAAGATTAAGACTCGCTCTGATGGGTCCATTGAGCGCTACAAAGCTCGTCTTGTTGCAAAAGGTTTCACACAGGAGTATGGGATTGATTATGAAGAGACTTTTGCTCCGGTTGCTTGTATCTCATCTATTCATGCTCTCTTAGCTGTTGCTGCTGCCAGTAAATGGGACCTTTTTCAAATGGATGTCAAAAATGCATTCCTTAATGAAAATTTAAGTGAAGAAGTTTACATGCAACCTCCTCCTAGTCTCTCTGTTGAATCAAACAAGGTTTGTCACCTTCGACGTGCACTTTATGGCCTTAAACAAGCTCCACGAGCTTGGTTTGCCAAATTCAGCTCTACCATCTCTCGCTTGGGTTACCTGGCCAGTCATTATGATTCTGCCTTATTTTTTCATCGCACTGACAAATACACTATTTTACTTCTCCTATATGTGGATGATATGATCATAACTGGTGATGACCTTAATGGCATTCAAGAACTCAAGGTTTTTCTCAATCAGCAGGTTGAGATGAAAGATCTTGGACATCTCAGCTACTTTTTGGGTCTTGAAATCACTCATTCTACAGATGGACTTTATATTACTCAAGCCAAGTATGCTTCTGAACTATTGTCTCGAGCTGGACTCACTGATAGCAAGACTGTTGACACTCCAGTTGAGCTTAATGTGCATCTGACTCCCACAGGAGGGAAACCATTGTCTAATCCTTCTCTTTACAGACTATTGGTTGGCAGCCTAGTTTATCTCACAGTCACTCGTCCAAACATCTCTTATGCTGTTTATCAGGTGAGCCAGTATCTGTCTGCTCCACAATCTACTCACTATGCTGCTGTTCTGCGCATTCTTCGATACCTGAAGGGCACTCTCTTCCATGGCCTTTTTTACTCAGCTCAGTCTCCTCTTGTACTCCGTGCATTCTCTGATGCTGATTGGGCAGGGGATCCCACCAACCGCAGGGTCCACTACAGATTTGCTTTCTCTTTGGTTCTTCTTTAATTTCTTGGCGAAGTAAGAAACAAACCTTTGTGGCCCGCTCCAGTACTGAAGCAGAATATCGTGCCCTTGCTGATACCACATCTGAGCTCCTTTGGCTACGATGGCTTCTTACGGATTTAGGTGTGTCCACATCCTCTGCCACTCCCCTTTATTGTGATAACCAGAGTGCTATTCATATTGCTCACAATGATGTCTTCCATGAACGGACTAAACACATCGAGATTGATTGTCATTTTATCCGGTATCATCTTGTCCATGGTGCTCTCAAGCTTTTCTTCGTCTCCTCCAAAGATCAACTTGCAGATATCTTCACCAAGTCACTTCCTAAGGGTCGCACTCGTGATTTGGTTGACAATCTCAAGCTGGTCTTACATCCACCTTGAGTTTGAGGGGGGCTGTTAATGTATATTATGTTTTGTTATGGGCTTTAGGCCCAGCTGCTTTACTTGTGTAGCACACTTGTACTTGTACTTGTACTACACTTTACTTGTACCGCACACTTATGCCTCCTATATAAGGCACTGATGTATATTCTTTCATTAAGAAATACAATACAATTTTCCAGTATTTCTAACAGGGAGAACCAGCCAACCTTCCAAGACAGTGTTGTAATTATTTGAGTTTGACTATTAAAGTCCTGGTTTCCATTTTGTCCAGCATCATGGACCCAACTATAAGAGATGGTTTATAATTATAATTCTGGCAACAAGCAATCTAGCGCAATAGTCCATTCAAGCCATGAAAGAGAGGAATGCTTGAAATCATCATGATTTCTATTTACAATGATTAAGAAACAGGGAGAAACCCTTGGAAAGTTTAGGAGTATTTGGTGCTATTCATCCCAAATGCAGTGACCATCTAGATTTGAGCAAATTATGCCATACTAGGAGAGGAGAGCCTAAAGGGCTTGGAACAGACCGACATTATGCTTCAGAAATGTGCAACGACTGAGAAGTCTGATTAAAAGGGCATCGTATATGCAAAACTTAATAAATACTTCAAACCTTATCACAATTGACTAGATGTGAGCACATGCAACATGTGTGGCATTTTTTTTTTCTTTTAAAAAACTATTTAAAATAAATGAAGTGTAGTTATAATCATAAGATGATAAGAACATAGTACAGTTTTCCCCCCTAATAAAGAGAATGAAGTACAGCATATGAGATAAAAGAAATATGTGAATTGATGTCGGAAGCTATTTAGCTACACGAGAGAGAGAGAGGGGGAAAGAAGGAGAAAGTGGCAGCAGTAGGGAACATGGGTTGGAAGTTGAATAATTGTAGTTTAATCAAATGGACATTATTTCGTTTGGATGTAACTTTTTGCTGCAAGTTTATTTGCTGGAAATAAACTTACCGCTATGCACAATATGCGTGCATGCATATGTACATAAGCAAGCACTACATGTTCCAAACCTCTTAACGATCGCTGCTCTTTGCACATACAAGTAGCTTGTAACGTTCTATACGGTTACATAACAGGGAAAAGAATTAAGGATTATGGTGGGTCCATGTATAAGTTGGCAAGCTAATTTAGGAATGTTGTAAAATTTTTGGGTTTTTTGTGATAGGAACTCGTTAGTTCTTATCAATATTAACAATTTGGTAGTCTCTCCGAGGGAAACAGGTCCTTTAGAATTAAGAGACTAACAGAGTAAGGAGAAGAGTAAAGAAGGATGAGTGAGAGTAGAAGAATAACAGGGAAAAGAATATAGAAAAGTGTTATTACTTTTAAGATGATTCTGTACAATGCTTGGCAATTCCTTTTTATACTATCACATACAACCCTCACTAAGGGTGAATTTGGTTTAGTTTTTAGAAATTGAGCTTTTTGAAAAAGTGGAGTTTTTAAAAAGTACTTTATGAAATTGGGTTTTTTTTAAAAACTGCGTGTTTGGTAAAAGCTGTTAAAAAATGTTTTTTGAAAAAGCTGAGTATTTGGCTAGAACTTATAAAAGTGGTAGTTTGAGTTGTAAATTACCAAAAATAACAATGTATATATAAGGGGGTTTATTTCATACTTAAATCAACTACTTAATAATACTTACTAAAAAAAAACTACTTAATAATAATAATAATAACAAAAATAATAATTTATTGTTAACTAAAATTTGTTGTAAAAATATTATTAACTAAAATTTGTTGTAAAAATATTTTTACAATATTTTCACAACAAATCATAAATGGTAAGTTGTTACTGATTTTAATTTGAACACACCACTTAAATTATTTTTTTCACTAGCATTAGCTAGTAATAACCCACCACTTAAGATTTATTATGAAAATATTATAGTAGCATTTCTTAATTTTATTTTTCTCTTTATCTCTTTTTCTTTCATCCACACGTTTAATTTTTTTTTTTTCATCTTTTTTCTCCTCCACACACGTGTATTCTTTACTTCTCCCTATCTCCCCTTTTGACTTTTCTTTATACTTTTCTTCTTCACCCGAACACACCAAAAGATACTTCAAAAAAAAAACAAAAAAAAACACACCAGAAGATCAAGCTTCTAGAATTCGTCCACTCTCATTCCAAAACATACCATTTCTTTTTTCTCTTTCTCTACTTTCCTCCACACATTTAGCCACACGGCCCACACCCACGCACTTCTTCATCTTGATCTTCACAGGTAATTTGGGAAGAAGACAAAGAAGAAAGCAAAAGAAGACGAAGAAGATCGGTCCGAATCAGTCAAGAGAAACATTTACCTGCAGCAACACGGTCCGAATTGTGTAGCAACACGAAGGAGAGGCTTGTTCTTGAAGATGAGATGAGAGGAAGCCGTGACTTTCTAGCTACAGACCTTGATTTATCAAAGGGCAAAATTGGGTTTTCAATCAAAATGGTTGGGCAATTTGGTAATTGAAGAGAGCTTCTCAACGATAACATTTATCAACGCGCGTTAGCTTTTGCAAAAGCTCGCCAAAGCTATGTTGTGTCAAAGCCATGTTTATTCACATTTCAAAAAGCCACGTTTTAGACAAAGTAGGAAGTTTGAGTCTTACCAAACAGACAGATTAAAAAAGCGATTTGAAAAGGCACTTTTTGCACTTCAAAAGTGCAAACAAATGGGCACTAACTAACTAACTTCCTCCTTCTTGACTAACTCTTCCCTCACAGTTGTCATCTTGACAACTTTGCCCTTTCCCTCCAATTCACTAATTACTTGACTTTAGTAACAAAATTAACTTCAGTAACCGATTCTTAACTTCCCAAATACCTATCATTTTGTTGTGCCTCTAGCATTATTAAAAACATGTACACACAGGTTATAAAGCACATATTGTACTTTAATGTTATAATATAAAATAGTACTATAAATTAATAAATACTTTAATGTTAACTTCATTGTCTTTGGGTAATAGCCTTGATGGGTAGGGACTAGAAAGGAGGAATATGAGAGAGTTGAGAAGTTGTGTGGAGAAACAGTTACACTGCGTTTGGAAGTTTAGAGGGAAAAGGGGAGTAGAGGGGAAAGAGGGGAGAGTAAATGAGAGTCGAGGTGAACAGTTATCTCTCCACCTTATTTGGATATTTCAAAAATTAAGTAGGGGTAAAGAAAATACATACCCCTCCCCTTTATTTGGATATTTTAAAAATTAAGTAAAGAGAGAAGAAAGAGGAGAATAGTTTCATATAAATTGACAATTATGATTTGAGATGGGTTCAAGTTACACCTGGTGTAACTCTAAAGAGTTACACCTTTTTTAAGCCATTGGATTTAAGTAGATTCAACGGTTAAAAAAATGCCCTCATTAATGCTAACATTCTTACAACTATCTCATTAATTATCTCTTATTTATTGCATTCAATACTTATCTCTAAACCCAACAAAAAGAAAACGTCTAACTCTCTCTCTCTCTACATTTGGTGTTCAATCCCTTTGTCTCTCCGTTTGTCTCTGTTTGACTCTCTACATTGCTCCTCCACCATTGTTCCAGGTTGCCACCAGAAATTAATAAAATAAATAAATAAAACCAATCGCATTAACATGTTGGGAGTGCTCTGTTTCTATTGTGAGTTGAGTACAAATCGCTCCTCCACCATTGTTCCAAAAAAAACCAAGGTCACCATTGGTTGCCGCCAAAAAAAAAAAAAAAAAAAACCAAGCCAAACTGTGGGTGTGTGTGAATACTCTGTTTCTTGGGTCACCATTATTTTAGCTCATAGCAATTGCAGCTTTGTGTTTGCTTTTTTAATAACAGTTTCTTAGGGATGATCCATCTTTGTTTGTGGTTCTAAATAACAAGTAGTATAGCTGCTTTAAGTTACTGCATTGTTTCCTGCACTGTTCTGTTTACTGCATTGCATTAGTATAGTTGCACTGCACTGCACTTTACTGCCTCTGAATCCTCTTATGTTAGGTAATGCTACTTGAAGTTACAATTTAATATATGCTTGTTATAGAAGTTACAATTGCTAATTCAGCAATTTTCTCGGTACAATAGTGTGTAAATTTCAAGAATCTATGTCAAGTTATTTTTTATAAGTAATAGGTAACTTTTATTGATAAAAGTAGAGGCATAAGCATCCACGATGTATACAAAAGAATTCCCGAATACAGTCAAATGGAGTCAATGAAGTCCATACAAGAAGAATAAAAACACTCTTGAATCCAGTGGACCAATCTTATAGAGATCATAGAAAGACCTCAGCTCACCTACTCAAGTAGGCATCTCAACAATCCTAAAATTCCAATGATTTCTCTACTAAAACTGCTTTGTGCTGTCCAAAGACTCCAAACAATTGTTTCTAACAAAAATACACATCACCCACTTTTCAAGTTTTCACCTATTTAACTCCAGTTGTTTAATTAATTTAGAATGAAAAATTGTTCAGTGTCAATAAAAAGTTTGGTCTAATGCCTCTTTTTTGGTAAACAGTTTGGTTTGGTGTCATTGTGATGCAGGAGAGAAGCTTGAATGGACTCTAATTCAAATTTTGATGTAGTATCCTTAGGAACTCAGCACTAAATTAGATTTCTTGATGAGATTTTGAAGAATTCTTGAATAGGGTTTGATATTTAAGGATTTAGGTGAATAAAAATTGGATCTTGAATATGTTTGATGACTGCTTGGTATTAAAACAGTAAGTAGAATGCGAAATAAAGAAAGATAAGCAATAGGAAATCACACCTAGGTTTAAATACATGACTTGCATCAATCACTGTCCTTAGCATTTTTTCTATTGGTGTAATTGCAGGGAAAAGCAAAGCCAAATCAAGGGTCTGAACAAGATGTTATCAAAAAGTATCTCTTAGATATTGCTTTTACAAGATGTCCATCCTATTGATACTTTTTTTTTTAACAATAACATAATAATCTTGCAATCCTTGGTTTTGAGATCAACTACCTCCTACTTGATAGACTTTATCCACTTACTGTGGGTGTGTGTGCTTCATAATCTGACTTTGATGAGGGAGAGAGAGAGAGAGAGAAATTCATTGGCTTAACTGCCTTCACAATTTCATAAAGAAAGTTTTCTTAATCCTGATGCACTTCTTGCCTACATCAGGTATTAATGATTTACTACAAACGTGTGCTATACATGAACCATAACATGGAACAATAAGGCTGCATGGCTGCACATTCATTTTAGTCTATGTAATATTGTGAATGAATTAGACAAGTAGCAATGAGCTAAACTCTTCATTTCCCATGCTTCTTTCTCAATCTTTCTTTGACGAAATAATTCCGAGCTTTAGTTCAAGCTTGTTGAGGGGCAATGTTGACATAAAAGAGATGCACACCCGCAGCAAAAAGAGCAGCTCCAGAGATGAAGCATGCCACAATCATCAACAATTTCTTGGGAGTTGAAGGAAAGCTGAGCACCATTTTCCTTAATTATCTACATGCAAAAGGAGAAGATTCAATAAAGATAACCAAAAATACACTCTTGAATCCAATTCCTATAAAGTATAAAATAAGCTAATTAGAGCCACAACATCACATATCCTGCCCAACCAATAGCTTAAAGGAAAAATAAAAAAAATCTGTTTTATCTAAATTCTAAGTGTTCCTTCTGTTTTCATATATTGGGATCTCCATTCCAAACAAAGCATTCCAAAGACAAACCATAACTACAATCACATTAAAAATAAATTGTGCAACTTGTCTTATATAAGAAATTACAGAGAAATAAATAATCAGAACCACTAAAAAGATGTCAGAACAACTATAGTGATGTTGAATCTACTAAAGATGTCTGGATATGAGTTTCCTTACACCACTTTATTTATGAAGCCCTCTGGCCTGCTATTGCATAGTTAAATATCCATGGACGTGTCAATATCCAACACCAAAATATCATCAAAATTCTAAATTTGTCAATGTATCTATAACTTGTAATTGAGACATGAATGTCTATCAAACTATTACAGTGTTAAGTACACAAACACAAATTACATATACACGTGTACATGTAGTGAAAAGGTGCACATATATATAAACAATATGACTTAATATGCTCTCAGATTCTCATAGAGACCATTTTTATTTTTCCTTATAATAAAGCTATTACTTGATATATATAATATTTCTTCCCTATATCTCGTGATATTTTTGTTAACATTATCTGTCATTTCATTTGGTACTGAGAAGAAACAATCTAACAGCATATTCCTTTTATAAATTTTATACAAGATGAGCAACAGGATAACTATCCAACACTTGCAGTCATGAATTTTACTTGAATATTATATATCATGAGTATGTTGTATGTACCAAATGTCTCTTTGACAATTCTAGGGCTTTATTGTAATTTACGAGGCGTTATTAAGTTCATACTTCCAATAGCTTACTTGAGTATTATTAACTGGTAATCATCGTTAAAATTGTGCATATAACCATAGTAAGGTTGGCATAGAAGTGACTTCACAAGCATTAAGAGAGGGAGAGAGCTCTAATGGAACGTTGATTGTATTGCTAATTTGTAATCTAAAAGGAAAAAAAGAGGTTCAACTTATTTCTACATCTTTCCATTGTTATTTTTAAAAGAACACCATGGGTTTTACAACCTGAGAAATTTGTTGGAATCCCTATCTTACAATCATGAAATTTTCAGGCTTTCTCAAACACATGAATAGAGATTATAAAAAAATTTTGTTTCCTATCAATTCAAAACCATAACTATTAATCTACACTTTCAATAATTCTGTTACAACTTGTGTTTTGCAAAGGTATTCCATTGCTTATTCAAGAAACTGTCATAATCTATTTTATTAATGATCATCTAAACAATGTCATACTGTAAAAAACATAGACAACCCAATCATTACTAAATTGTAGAAAAACAATTGAAAACCAAAAGAACTAGACAACCACCGAACTTTACATTCACAAAGGGCACTAGCGAGTTTTTTTTGGTTCCCCAAAAACAGCAGGAACATTTTTTTTTTTTAAAATATTTAAAGTTTGAAACTTTTGTTTTTTCATATTATTTGAGACCCATTAAAACTAAAACTGAGCCTAATAAAATCACTTTACCAAGTACAATTGAATCTTTCAAGCTGATTTATTTTGATACCAAACCAGCCAAAAAACATAAAACCCAAAACAACCAATTTCTAGGATTCTACTTTCTAAGCAAACAAATGAATCAACAGAAAAGAAAGGAAAAATAGAAACAGAGTACCAAACAGATTAATAGAAACAGTTCGGCTTGATTTCTTTTGATACCAAACAAAGTACTCACAAAAAGAAAGGATTCTACTTTCTTAGCAAACAAATGAATCGACAAAGCAAAACCCAGATAAAGAATTACATTAAAATAAATAAATAAATAAAAGGAAAAACAGTTGACCTTGAGAGAGAAAGAAAGAGAACCAACCTGCAATTGCTATGAGCTAAAATAATGGTGACCCAAGAAACAGAGTACTCACACACACCCACAGTTCGGCTCGGTTTTTTTTTTTTTTTTTTTTTTTGGAAAAATGGTGGAGGAGCGATTTGTACTCACAATAGAAACAGAACACTCCCAACACGTTAATGCGATTGGTTTTTTTTTTTTTTTTTTAAATTTCTGGCGGCAACCTGGAACAGTGGTGGAGGAGCAATGTAAAGAGTCAGACGGAGACAAACGGAAAGACAAAGGGATTGAACACCAAATGTAGAGAGAGAGAGAGAGAGAGAGAGAGACATGTTTTCTTTTTGTTGGGTTTAGAGTAATAAATAAGGGATAATTAATGAGATATTTGTAAGAATGTTAGCATTAATGAGGATCGTTTTTTGACCGTTGGATCTATTTAAATCGAATGACTTAAAAAATGTGTAACTCTAAAGAGTTGTACCAGATGTAACTTGAACCCATCTCTTATGATTTTATTTTTATTAATTTTAAAGAAATAATATAAATTGACATTTTAGTTTTTTTTCTAATCTCCTCAACCCTCCCCCTCCAAATATTTTTAATTTTGGAGAATTAAAAATGAGCCTTACCTAGGTCATTCTCAAGAAGAGGAAAAAAAAGGTTATAACCCTCCAAACCCTTCAAATCCCTCCTCCTCCCCTCTTAAAAATATCCAAACAAGTTTTAATAAATCATATTCCTTTCATTTACTCTACTTTCTCTCCCTCTATTGAAGCAAAATATTATAGATCACGAGTAGCTTCGTAGCTGATAGAGTTTGTCATCGAGGAGAGAGGATCATTGACAAGCCAATACGAGCTCCAACTAGCCTAGCCCAGAGCCTCTAAGTAGTACATCAAACAGATTGAAAGAGTACTAAAATTGTAGTGAGAAAGAGAGACCAGTAGAAATAAGAAACTCTAGCATTTCAAATTGAGAAAGAGAGAGATTGATCAAAATTCTATAGTCCAGCTTGATCAACACTTCAGATTGCACTACGTTGTAAAAACTAAAAAAAAAAAAAAAAATTGCCAAAAGACATTGCACGGACACACAGGCAACCATGTGGACATTATGCCGTGTATGTGTTTCTTAGGTAACAAGTGATGCACCCAAAAAACCCTAACTTAAAAACATGGCACGAAAATAAAAACTTCCATATTAAAAAGAATTAACAAAAAATAAAGATTTATTCCACTATTTTAGTAAATAAATTAAAGTGAGCATTACTATAAAAGAAGTTTTATGTCACAATATTTTCACAACAAATTATAGACGGTAAACTGGTTCTAATTTAAAATCACCACTTTAATTACTTTTTTGTCCATCCGAAACAGCCATTAACAACACTTACTGCTTAGAATTTATTGTGAAAATGTTGTGAATATAGTATTTCTCTCACTATAAACCATCAAATATAAAACATTACAAATCAAGTCTTAACATTAAATCCCCCTAAAAAGAAAAAATCTTAATATTAACAATTTGTGAGTTTCAGGGTCCGTTTGGATTGAGCTTATTGTTGTTGAAACTGAAAACACTGTAGCAAAATAATTTTTAAATGTGTGAATAGTATCGTGGAGCCCATTTTTAATGAAAAAGTTGCTGAAAAGTGATATTTGTAGGTCCCACGAACAGTATATGGGACCCACTAATGTGATAAAGAGACGAAAAAGTAAGAAAAGTGCGGCTACTGTTCATTGAACAGTAACCGTTGTCCCCTACTGCAGCTGACAAAAAAAAAAAAGAAAGCAGAAAACGCAACTCACAAACGCACCGCAGGTTCCAGTGCTATCCAAACGGGCACCCAATTAGCTCAACTAGTAAAGCCTATTGTGGAGATCTGAGGTTTGAACCTCTCATGACATAAACCATACCAATTATCATGAGAGGATTGAAATCGGTACAATCAGCTATTGCACCGTACAATTACAATTTCTATGTTGCTGCCACGTTAGGCAAAAAGCCTATCTAAAAAAATGACACGTATAAAGTTTAAGTTTAAAATACCGTACGTTGTGTTTTGAAAGATACCCTTTCTGACAACACGCGCTTATCATTAAAAAAAAAAAAGAAAAAAAAGAAATGCAGTACTATATAAAAATAAGCAATCATTTATTCACGGAACAAAAGAAAACCGAAAAAAAAAAGAAGCAAAAACCCTAAAACCCAAAACGTCTTTCCCGACCAAAATTCATTTTTTCTCAGACTACAGATTCTTCTCTATTCCTTCAAACACACAGATCGGCCTTGAGTTGCAACAAAAACCCTAAAACCCAAATCGGTTTTGCCGATCAAAATTCAGACCCACTCAGACCACCAATTCTTCGTTGTTCCTTCAAACACACAGATCGGAGATCAAAATTCATACTCGCTCAGATTACTGATTCTTCTCTGTTCCTTCAAACAAACAGATCGGCCTTGAGTTGCAACAAAAACCCTAATTAAAATACCGTACGATGCATTGTTCGGGAAGGCATCCTATCACAGCCTGATGGTCTCTGAGTATAAATACAACACTAACTGCTTAAATGGGTAAATTACATTCAAAAGCCTTGCCCGTGTACGGAGAAAGAGAGAGAATGATAGAAAGAGGTAGATTTCGTAAGGCCCCAAGAGAAATATCCAAGGCTGGCGATTGTTCGTTCCCTGGCCAAACTTAGACCATCAGAACAGCAAGCACAGAAAGTAACTGTTAGGCCATATATCAACCACTCGAATCGTCGGAACTAGCACCGGTAATTTTTTTTTTTTCCATTTTTTAGATCTGGGTATGAAATTTTACTTTTAATTGAGATCTTTGTATGAAATTTTACTTTTAATTGACTTTTTTTGTTGGATAGGTTTAGATTTGATTCATTTTTGTTTTGGGTTTTAGGGTTTTCTATCAAAATGTTTGTAGATATTTGCTTTTGTTTTGAGAAAAAAGGGAATCGTTTCCCAGTTCCTTTCAAAAATTCTTCCTTCTTCTTCTGGCTTTTTGATTAACAATGCCTCTTCTCTGACTTTTTTTTCCCCACCAAATTTAAAGTTAAATTACTTTTGCTATATGTTTTCCACTTATACAATCGTAGTTACATTTTGGTTCCAAGAATTAGGGTTAAGGAAATAAGGATTATGATATGTGACTATTTTTGGTTAAATATTTTCGGTAATGGGTTTGTTTGAATTCTTCTCTTTTGGATTTAAATCATTCAATTTCTTTCTCAGTAGAAATGAAGTGGAATCTTTCTACAATCTAGAGTATCTAATTTAATCAAAGCAAATTGTTCGGTTAAGGTTTGTTGGAACCGCAAGCACAGAGAGACATGTTGTTTAGCCGTAACCGGTAAAGTTTTTGTTTTTGTTTTTGTTTTTGTTTTCATTTAATAAATTTGGGGATTGAATATGATTTAGGTTTGAATTTCTTGGTTGGATTGGTTTAGATTTAGATTTAGTTATTTGCCATGTAGGAAAAATACCTGCTTAAAAAACAAACACGCGTAAAACAAACTTGAAACGCCACACTCAAAGGAAAATGATGCATTTATATTTTCTGCTTAATCTATGCTTAGGGGGGTTGAGTGTAATATCTGTTGCTATTTCTGTGATGTATGACCATAGCTGTATTCCTGCTACTGCGTATTCTGTTTTCTGCAGAACGGGTTCTAGATTTCTGCATAATCTGTGCTTACAGGGGTGCTGAGTGTAATATCTGTTGTTGTTTCTGTTATGTATGTCCATGGGTTGTATTTTTGTTGTTGTATATTTTTTTTTTCTGCAAAATAGGTTCAGGATTTTCTGCATAATTTGTGCCTATAGGGGGTAATTGTAATATCTGTTGTTGTTTCTGTATTCTATGTCCATGGGCTGTATTTATTTTGTTGCATATTTTGTTTTCTGCAGAACAGGTCTTTGTTCCCCTGTATTTATGCTTACAACGTTGTTGTGTTTGTACATGTATTTCCCTTTTATCAAATAAAATTTCTTTCTTTATCTCCAAAAAAAACTTCGTAAATACTACCAACTGCAATTTGTTGGTATCGTTTGGTTTTGTTAAACACCTCATGGGTAGTTAGCATATCTTCTCAAACTTTCAAATGTCATTTATCTCAATTGTTAATTTAATTTTTTCCCTATCAGAAAAGTTACTGGGTTCTCTAATAGAAGAATTACCGTTGGGTTCTCTACAATAAAATGAAAGGTATGATAGCTTAAATTTTCCTCTTTGTTTCATTGTTCAATGAAATCTCTTTTCCATTTGCAATTGCTTTGATTTAGAACAAAGATTTCCTTAATAGCAACACAAATAAGACTATGAGTGCAAACGTTTTACGAGAAAAGAAAATCTTAAAAAAAGAGATTTTAAGAACTTAACTGGAACTTAAAATAGATGGGTACATTCAAGGTTTTACTTTTAAGTTAGAAAACATTGGAGGAACTATTGTCAGGAAAAAGGAAGGAATTGAACAAATGGGGAGTAAAACCAAACTTCAAAACATAGATTTATGACAAAGTTTATTAAGCATATGGGCCAACATCAAAATGAAGATTATCTATTATGTGACTAATCAGCAAAGGTGAGGGAAGAGTACAAAAAATTAAAATGAAAACTCACTAGGAAATGAAAGAGGAGCCAATTGCTGGCATTTAAGGGCCTTGACAGCCCTTCTCTTAAACTTATAGTATTTTTTTTTTTTTTTTTTTGGCTAAATTTTAGTTGACTGTAGATTTAATTTTAATTCTTTTGCTAAATGTTTTCTATCTGCATTTTTTTTTCTTTTTTGGATAGGATCTAACTGCAGATTGGTCATGAATAAATGTGCCATTTTATTGTGTTTGAGCTGGTATATAATCTGTTAGGAATTGACATGTCACGTATATATCTATTTTATAGAATGGATTTTATAGTCTTATATAAGGTGAGTTTTTCTCTATTTATTATTATTATTTCAAACATTTTCCAATGAATTTATGTTGGTTTGTTGTTGGTAAACTTTGGGTAGTTGTGGATCTGTGTTTGGGTGTTGAGACATTTGTTTGTTGCGGATGATATGACCATTTTGGGGCTTTGGTTGGTGTTTCAGTTTACTAAGAAATTATATACAATTGTGCATCCTATTCATTTGAAAAAAGTTTTGGAAATCAGTTACACCAATATAGGCTAACTGCATGATTTCAACATTTTTTGTAACAAAAATTTTGTTTATTGCTTTTTTGTAACTATGGGGCATTTGCATCTCATAAACAGTTAAAAGAGTGGTCAAACTTTACATATGTTGCAGCCTGGAAATAACAATGAAGCATAAATTTAGTTTCTGCCTATTAGAGGAACTTCCATTCATATTTCCCACACACACACACCCAAACTTCCAAGCCTTGACTTCACATTTTCATCATTTTTGTTTCTCTTTTCTTTTTTCTTTTTTCGATCTTATAAAATTTGGGGAATTTAAAACGTGATAATTTACTGTTTGTCAGATTGGAGACAATGAAGGTTTTTATCTTAATTTTTTCATTAGACTTCCAGTTCTATGTATTTTCTGAAATGTCTTTCAATTACCTCCTTTTAGTGGGCAAGAAAACGAGTACAAACTACATTTAATGCTTACCATAAAAATGATTGTTTTTTTTTTTCTTAAGCTCATGGTGCAAGTTACAATAGTATAAATGCCCAAATGAATTCTCCAATTGACATTGGCTGAATTTTCTCTTAGATTGTAGATTGATATTGAAATTGTTGAAGTCATTTAATTCTCCTTTGTATTACATCACTACCACAAATGATTTACAATTTATTATTATTATTATTTTTTTTTTTTTTATGATAATAGGTAGACGCCTTACAATTGGTAAACAGCTAAACATACATATACATTACCCTTATCAATTTTAGTATCTTCTACTTGGGTTTTTATCAATTTTTTCTTTTTTTTTACTCTCTGATCTTCCATGGAAATTTGGCAACACCTTATTAAAAGATAAGAAAAATATGATTATATTCTAATAGATACTTTCCTATATTTTTTTTATTGGATTTTGTTCTATAAGTAAAATTTTGATTTAGAAATTTTTATTAGACATGTTTAAAGGAAAAAGAAATGATAAAAGCTACCTAACACTCATTCCATGTGATCTAGATTTTAGATGGCAGAACAAATCTCGCATTTGTATGTGATCTTCATTTGGAATCAATTTAACATTAACATTTTGTTCTGCATCTTTTGATATGTCCAGGTATGCAAAAAGATCCTCAATGGCTTGGTTGCTTACAACATTAGACCCATAAAGACTTTTAACAGAGAAAGCATGACGTCCATAAACAAAGGATTAAACTATTTGACTTTTGGTTTATTTTAAGATTATAAATGTTATTTTGAGCTATGAATCTAAATTTTTATGATGTTATGAAGAAAGGTTTTTGTTTTTCTTCTGCTGTAAGTTTAATTTTTTCTCATTATTCAAATTATGTTAATATGTATTATTACGATGGAGTATTATTTACTTTTGATGATATTATATAAAACTCCCGTGCATTTGCACGGGTTATAAGCTAGTAATAATAATAATAACAACAATAACAATAATAAAAAAGTCCTTACCAGTACTTTTTCAAGATGAGCGTCTTTGTCCTTACAAAAAAGATGTTAAGGGTGTGTTTGGATTGAACTTATTATTGCTGAAAACTAAAAACTGAAAACTGAAAACACTGTAGCAAAATAATATTTAAATGTGTAAATAGTATCGTAGGATCCATTTTTAATATTTTTTAATACATGAACAGTGTATGCACAGTGTGTGAACAGTGCATACACTGTTCATAACAGTAAAATTTGTCTCCCAAAGTCAACAAATGCAGGCAAAAAAAAAAAAAAAGCAGAAAACGTGGACACGGAGCCTAAACGGTCACTAAGAGTATATACTCTGGGTTTTACCATATTTACACTAATCATTGAATATTAAAGTTACGATACTCTTTTTACCATATTGGCACTAATTATTGAAGAGTAAAGTTACAGGGACACAATATTTTCACAATAATTTACACCAGAACCTAAATGACAAGTTATTAATGATATGTAAAAAAAATGATGTTAGTGGTTGGCTCAAATGAGAACTAATAATAACTTTTCATATGATAGTCAAGCAACAAGAAGAATTCATCTTCATTAGTGAGATGTTTAAAGTCAGCTGAAGCTAAGGTTGTCAAAAGAACAAGGTAGAATCAAGGTCATTTGTATTGCAATAAAAGGTTCATTCCATCAAGAACCGTATGTTGCAGGCTCAAGTCGAATTATTCTCTAAAAATAAGAGAAGTAATCACATTTTCCAAATTTTATAGATGTGAGTAGCTTTGGCCTTGTGCACTAGGTACCACCTTTCAAGGTCACGTTTTGATTGACATGCATGAGTCAGAACTTCGGGGGTTTATGTGGGTACTGGGTACACATATAACATATTGCATGGCTATTTTTTTCCCCCAAAAAGCTGAAGAAGGGTGACCTAGCCTGCGCATGACTCAGAGCTCATGTAAACATCAATTCATATATAGCAATTGGATAGGCACATACAACTCCCACAAGGCATGCAAAAGCAGCATTTAAACACAAAGAAAAAAACGTTGCACGATACAAATATAGCAACACAAAGGGATATAAAACACCAACCTTTGGTTCCACATTACTTGTCAAATTACAGAGATAACTTCTTCAACAAGAGAGGTTCCTTATGCAGGGGAAATGACGCCGACACCCTTAGCCACGATTGATGGATATGGGTAACGGCGTCATCTCTCCTGTATAGCGAACCTTTTAAATGCATCTGTTGTTGTTGTTGTTGTTGTTGTTGCTGTTGCTGCTGCTGCTGCTGCTGATAATGATGATGATGATGTTGCTGATGCTGAACTAAACTGAATCATGGATTCTTTTATTATGGAGTAGATGGTTTATGTAGAGGCAAAAGTTAGTTTGTCATGTTTTCTTGTTTTTTGGGATATTCTTTTTTTTTATTATTGGATTTGGGATATTCTTGTTTATTCAGATTGGGCTCCAGCCAAATGGGCACTATATGGAGCTGATTAATGATGAGTCCTCAAGGGCATGCTATTTGAGCGGTCACTGAGATGATTTTGTTGCATTAGGCGTTTCTTTATGTGGTTGGTATTTAAAAGCTCTGAATGGCTTTACCTTTAAAGCGAATATTATTGTTGTGGTCATCCCAAGTACGTCAGCTAGCTTAGCTAGTATTACGTAAAAATTGGCAGGAGCCAGATACTATTTTGGTATTATCTGCGATGTTTACACTCGCGAAACATTTCATGGATTGGTGTATACTTTTTTCATCATGGGACTCTTGTGGTAGAGCTTAGATTCATGGAAGAGTAAGACAAAACAAAATTTACAATTGAATTAACAGCATGAATTGGTGCATATGAATTTCATCACGTGACTCTTGTAGTAGAGCTTAGATTCCTAGAAGAGTAAGAGAGAACAAAATTTTTCACAATATATTTTACAATTGTTGACTTGATAGAATATTGTTGATTATTATATGAATTTTATTTTATAATTTATCATTAATAAAGTATTGTATAAATATTTATAAAATTGGTTGTGAAATATATTGTATCTGTTCGTGAAATTTCATCGGAACACCAGTCGTTAGGGTTATCACATGTTGTGTCCTTCTTTTTGGTAAATATATGTTCCTTTATTTTCCAAAAAAAAAAAAAATGTTCCTTTGCTTTGGACACAATAATAATCTCATTCTCCGAGGCACTTTCCCAAAGTGAATCAAATGCATGCCTCGTTTTTTTTTTTTTTTGGCTGAATGAATCAAATGCCTTATTAAACTGTTCGGTAATTTGTCCATACTCTCAACTAGTAGTACAATTTGCTTTTCAGGACGACATGTGAGTGCATCGGTGCATTGAACACGAGCTTAATCCTAAGACGTAATTTACTAATTTTCATGACAGTCAAAAAGGCTACAGAGAGGAGCAAATAGAAGGAGAGAGATTCAATCATACAAGAGTGGTGGGGCCACCTTATGGCGTACCAGGACCGACCTGACCTAAAAAAAAAATTATATATTCAAATTTAAAATTTTATATTTATTTACCTTTAAAAAAAATTTAGGACCATTCTGAATTTTTTTATGCCAATAAAATTAAATTTTGGTCCATAATTTGAGTAACTTAGAGCATCCATACTAAATGTGGTAAATGTGCCAAATGCCAAATATTTGGCACATTTGGCACATCAAACACTAAAAAATCTTATTTATCAGATGTTTCAAATCTCATAAAGTATGCAACACTGAACAATAACCTTACAACTTTGCCACGATACGGACGAAATGTGGCATAAATTTATTATTTTTTTATTTGGCTTTTCTCTCTGCTCACCATCTGTCTCTCTCTCCCAACTGGTGTTCTTTCCTCCAATTCCTAGTTCAAAACAAAACTCAAAAATGGAATCATCACAAACCCAGAAAGAACAAAGGAATCGGCGATGGAGGCAAGGTAGAGCTTGGTGCCAAGGACAGCGAAGCCATGAAGATCGGCATGCGAGCAATAAGCGAGGTTCGTGAGGGCGAGGTCCGCCGCCGGAGTGTTCGTCACGATCATGGGATCGAAATCGACATGGGCATCGATGTTGAGGTGAGATTGGAATCGTGGGTTGCCAGTGTTAGTGGGTTTTGGTTGCCGATGCAAGTGGATTCGTGGCTTTGGGTTGGCAGTGCTAGTAGTTTCATGGGTTTGGGTTGTCGATGCTAGTGGGTTTTGGTTGCCGATGCAAGTGGATTTGTGGCTTTGGGTTGGCGGTGCTAGTAGTTTCGTGGGTTTGGGTTGCCAGTGCTAGTGGGTTTTGGTTGTGTTTTCTGGGTTTGAGTTGTTGTGTTTTCTGGGTTTGGTTAAGTGTGTTTTAATGGGTTTTGTGGTGGGTTGTTGATGACGGTGGTTGTGGTGGTGGTTTTGTTTTCAATTTTTTGTTTTGCAATGGATTGTGGCTGCCACAATGGTGGTGGTGGTGGTGGCGGCGGCGGCAGCAACAATGTTGTGGTTATTATTTATTGTGTTAGATATATTATTTTATTGTGTTGTTTATATTATTTTAATATGTAGTAAATATTATTTTAATGTATAGAATTGAATGATAAAACATCTGATAAATGGGATGTTGTAAAATGATATGATAAAATAATAAAGTAGGTCTTTGGTGTGGCAAAATGGCATAAATTATGCCACAGCTGCTGTGGATGCTCTTATAACAGCACAAGTCTGATAGGTTCATAGTGGACAGGGGTGTAATGCCTATGGGCTACTGTTTGTTTTGGTCCTTTCCCTGGGATATGTTTTAATGGTTTACTATTCCCTCTAGCTGAGTTTAATGCCTCAGTCTTTTACTTGTATTCTATTTCGTTTCAATAAAGTTTTCTATCGTTTTGAGTTCAAAAAAAAAAAAAAAAAAAAAACTGAAGAAAAAAAAATTATAATAAAACTATTACAGCCTAGACAGTGGCTTGATTCTTTCGTCTCAACACATTGCCCAATACAACACAATTTTCAACATTTTATTATTTTTTATTACAGTATTATTTTTCCTCACTAGACACATATTACTTCTCATTTTTAACTATTTTTTCTTGTTTATTCTTAACCATGTCTTCTGTCTCCTCGATTTTTACACTTCATACCTTTAAATTTTATCCATCTTCATCTACATTTTTACATCTAAGTTTTGCCTTCCTCCTTGTTCATAACTTTTGTGTCTTCTACTAGTACCAGTGCGGCAATGCCTTTTCTCAAGTTTTGAGTCTCAAATTTCTCAATACGATTTTTTTTTAGTTGTACAGGTACCTTTGTTCATTTCTTTTCTTTTCATTTTTTTTTTCCTTTTGAGGTTTTTTGGATTACAGAATACAAATTTTTTTTGGTTTTAAGAACAATTTTTTTTTTAAGCATAAACTTCATGCCGGCCGGTATTCACCGAAACACCTGAAATAGACAGAAATGACCCGAAATTTTATCCGAAGTAAAATAGTGTGGGTTACTATTTCGGTTTGTTAACAGGCACGATATTTTCCATCCGTTATGGCTGGAATGGAATGGAATGAATAACATTAAATCAAACCTAATTACCTAAAGGTTAAAAAGAAATAAGATTGTATAACTTATGCTTCCTAAGGAACATCCTGAAAAAATTCCTAGAGCTGCCACTGATACAAGGGCAATGATTCATGCTATATATGTTAACAAGTCTTTAACATTAACAATTCATGTTTTGGCAATATGATTGTCCTGCAGGAAACGAATGTAGTATCCTACACACAAGGCATTGTCTCATAGTATACTACTTTAGAAGGTTCAAGTTGCTCTTTTTTGCATGTATAAATTATAAGGCTGAATTAGTAAAATCTTCCAAATACTATGTTTTCTGCATGCAGGATTTGTGGATCATATAGAGTTCAATTTGGCACTAAAGCAAAGGCTGGGAGGCTAGGGCTCATATAATGGGCAAAACTGTGTTGATGCAGACCCGAATGAAACGTTTGGACCCAACTCACTTGGTCGTTCTTATTTTTTGAGTAAACATTGGGTCAAGTTGTGGTGTAAAACTAGTGTTTTACGCCAGTCAATAGGAAACTGCCATGTCATCAATTAAACATATTAGTGTCTCTTGTCTTCTCCATTTCATAGGTCTCTCTCTTCTCTCTCTCTCTTTTTCTTTCTTTCTCACTTGTTCTCTTCCTCACTCCAACCCTCTCACCCATACCTTTCTTCTCCATCTAAAATCAAATCCAATTAAAAGCTTCAAGGCCATCAGCCCCTTCCCTTCTCCCTTTTAGCAAAGCCAAAGATCTCACTACACAAACCCAAACTCAGATTTACTAAACCCATATTCAGTGTTCACCACATCCCAACCGCCTAACACCACAGATCCACCATAGAGCCCGGACCATGGCCACAAATCGACCGCAACTCCTCTACTTCAGATTTCCTCGTCTCAAGCCTGACCCATAAGGATCTAGCCTCGCATTGTCGCCGCATTGCGTATGAACTTGTTCTAGATGTTCTAGTCGGCAAGAGTACATTCCGATTGCTGAGAGGGAGAAGGGAAGGGGCTGATGGCCTTGAAGCTTTTAGTCCCAGTAGCAGTAATAGTATGAAGCACAACCAGTTGTGGACATCTTTCACTTGCTTGTGAAAACTGACTTTTTCTGATTTCCTTCACTTCGATCTTCTCTTTCTCTTCTGGATATATCTCTACCTCTCCAAGTAACTCTTCCCCTTGACACAACACCACTTTATACATTTCTTTTTTCTTTTTCTTTTTTTTTTTTCTTTTCTTTTTGGGGGCCCAAATCCGAAAATATAAAAAAGAAATTATATATATATATATATGTATGTATGTATATAATCAAAATTTCACTCTTTCAAATGGGTTGCTAAGATTGTTGTTGTTGTTCATCAATTTCTTTGTAAAACCCATGATGGTGATTTCGTCTTTGAGTCAGAGGGAATGCAATTCGTTGGGAATTTTATATAAAACAAAAACCAATATAGTACAATACAATAATCTCTGGCTTTGCTGAGAGGGAGAAGGGAAGGGGTTGATGGCCTTGAAGTTTTTAATTGGATTTGATTTTAGATGGAGAAGAAAGGTATGGGTGAGAGGGCTGGAGAGAGGAAGAGAACAAGTGAGAAAGAAAGAAAAAAAAAAAAGGAGAGAAGAGAGAGACCTGTGAAACAGAGAAGACAAGAGAGACACTGATATTTTTAATTGATGACGTGACAGTTTCCTATTGGCTGGCGTAAAACACTGGTTTTATGCCACAGCCTAACCCAATGTTTACTCATCTTTTATATAGTAGTCTAACATCTTATTGTTTCATCGTACACATTGTTTGGTCCACCCTTGTGCAATGATTAAAAAAAGGTGGGCCATCTCACAATTGATTAAGCCTCAGGGAAAGTGGGCGATATCATTGGAGGGACAAGAAAGTCTATAGACACAAAAAATTTGACACCCAATTGATGTGACAAATTGTCAGTGGTAAGTATAAAAATAATATTAATGATGAGTTCAAATAAGAACTAATATAAACTTGCCAACACAACTATTGTGAAAAATACTGTAAAATTTTTTGTGTCGGTAGGATTGCACCAAAGAGATTATTCATCATTATTTAGTTCACAACATTGTTTTATTTGACCCCCTAAAATTTTGATTAAAATTGAACATTTAAGATTCATTCAAATTAATAAATTTTGCATTTTTTTTTAAACAAACAAATCCCTCCATTGTGGTTTGACTATAATATGAGTCCCAGAAGTCCTTTTAATTGTTACATTTTGACTTTCTAAAGTTTGGATTAAACTAAAATCGTTGGGAGTGCTTTTGATAGAATCCTAAAGATTTCATTTTATTCCTAATCTTAGGGGGTAAAACATAGCAATAGAAAATTTGTGAACTAAATCGTGATAGTATCAAACTACATGAAAGTAAATTATATTTTCCCTATAAGATATTAAGACTCCACTTAATCCAAAAGTATAAATTCAAGGTTTTAGGTTCACTAATGCTATATTAGTTTCACATGATCTTTATTTTTATTTATTCCCTGTGAGACTTCCATTTATAAGTAAAAATCTAATAGTTTTCCTCCTTTTAGATTGTTCAATTTTTGGGCAAAGGGATATTGGAAACATTAGAAGGTATTAGTTGAACTACAAGACTCTTGACTTTGCTCGTATTATTAAGACTCATATAATGGTTTTTAAGTGATATTACTCATTTTTGGAATGGATTTGTGCTTACCCTTAATGGATATTTATCCACTATTATCCTTCTAATCATCACTCTTCCTTACTCTTAACAAGCAGTGATGGACTCGCCCCCCCCTTGGGGCCCAAAGAATTTTTTTTTTAAAGTGGATATATTTTTTCATTTTTGTTGTTAAGTCTCCCTCTTCCAAAACCTTAGGCCTCCCCTCCAATCAGCCCAGCTCAACTGGCAACTACTCAACCAAAGCTTTAAAAAAAAGGGTTAACAAACCTATTAGCTCGCTAGTTACAAACCAAACTTCGAAAGAAAAAAAAAAAAAAAAAAAAAAAAAACGTCGAGTTCTTTTTTCGTAGATGATTGCACTGTAATATGGTAAGAAACAATGTATTTTGTGTCTATTGGTGGACGATTATATTTTAATGTATTAAGAATCTTAGTTGATAATTGGTTAACACTATATCGATACTTATTTGGAGTTTTTTCCTTTTTTTTCTTTTGCTTATATTCTGGCCCTCCTAACTTGAATCCTAGCTTCGTCCATGTTAACAAGTCTTGTGAAAAGAGAGCATATTGAACATTCACATCATAAAACCGTACATCAAAGTATATTTTATAGAAAAACTTAGCCTAACCCTGTTATAATCATAGTAGAACTAGGTTACTTGTCTTGCAGGCTTGAGCCTTACAACAAGCCTGCCATGGGCCCTAAAAGATCTAATATTTCTCCCAAATTCTATATGACAAATGTAAAGACTAACTTGAGTTTGGAGAGAAGCATGCACAGGCAACTAGGAGAAAGGGACATGGTGAAACTGTCGACAAGCTGTTAATCAAAAGAGACAAGTTGAACTAGGAACAAGCTGTTAATCAAAAGAGACAAGTTGAACTAGGAGAAAAACTTGAAGAAGAAGAAGATGATGATGATGGTTGAAGTGTCAATCAATCTCATTATTTTCTGTCCATTCATGGAAGACATTATTGTGAATAAACTTAATAGGGATATGATCATCACAGTAAACTGAATTGATAGAAAAAATAGTGACTCCCATGTCCTTGAGAAAAGAACACAACCAGATGATTTCAGTAGTGGTGCCAGCCAAAGTACTGGATTAAGCAACATCATATTGTCTTATGGTTGAATGCATCACATAGCAAGCAATATCCAGTGGTTGAATGACAATCAGTGGGGTTGCCTACCTAGTCAACATCAGAATAGGCAAGTAAGACTAAATCATTAGTAGAGGAGAAGAAAATCCCATGAACGTGTCCTTGAGATAGTGTTGGATGCTGAGAACAACAACAAAGTGAACAAAGCACGGAGTAGACATCAATTGATTATCAAGGTACACATTATGTTTTCCTCTCAGAAAAAATACACATAATGTGAAATATGAAGACAAGTAACAATCATGTATACAAGACTACCAACTAATTGTCTGTAGAGGTTAGTATCAAGAATTGGCTTGCCGTTCGTGGCATGAAGCTTGGTATTGGATTTAAAAGGCATCTCAAAAAGCTTGTAACCAATGAGACCCACATGAGAGATGATCAGGCACATTTTGCTTGAAAGAGATCGTAGGTATCATTAGAAGAAGTGACCTCAAAACTGAAGAAATAGCTATGAGTGCCAAGATACTACTGTTCAAAGCAGTGGATATGTAAATGTTTTGAGTCCCTTGACATATAAAAGCGAGAGACCTTATTTGAGAGATGAAGAAAGAGGACAGAGTGATAAGGATTAGAGGAGAAGCCAGGTGTGAAATTGTAGTATTGAACTTGGTAAACCAAGCCTAAGGGGCTTCTTTGAGGCCATAAAGAGCTTTCTGAAGACAATAGACGATGTGCAATGGGTGCTCTAAACTAGGAGGAGGCTGCATTTAGATTGCTTCTGTAAGATTGCCATTAAAATTAAGGAATGCATTTTTTACATCAATCTGAAAGAGAAACTAATGACAGGTAGCAGTAATAACAAGGAGGGAACAAGCGCATGTAAGTTGATTAATAGGGGCAAATGTCTCTTCACAATATATGCCATACTTCTGGGTGAAATCTTGAGCCATAAGACAAGCTTTATAAATGTCTATTGTACTATCGAATTGAGTTTTGATATCGTAAAACCATTTATAACCAACTACAAACTTTCTAGAGCCAACTCAACAAGATGCCAAGTTCGATTTTGAAGAAAAGCATGAGTTCTTCTACTATAGCGGTCTATCATAAAGGATTAGAGGAAAACCTCATGGTAGGAGTGGGATTCGTAAAGTGTAGTAAGAGCATAATAGCAATAATAGTAAGATAGTGAGGAGATGCTCTTACTCAAGTAGGACAAGATGAAATATAGGAGCTATGAGAATCCTCATGACTGATGTGTTGGGAGATACTGGAAAGGGCATAGTGGCAGAAGGAACTTTTTCAGGAAAGGGACAATTTTCAAGAAAAATACCAACATGAGGATTTTAAAGAGATGAGAAGTAAAGGGCAAATGGCACTTGAATAGGTTGAGAAATGCATGTTTTCTAAAAAAATTCACAAGTTGAGAAATATGTAGCTTGAGAGAAAAATGATCGTCACATCTACTTCCCTTTTATTCAATGTCATAACCAATAAAACAACACAAACAAGAGCAAGGCTTGAGTTTGGTGTGTTCATAAGGTTGAAGAAAATCGAAGCATTGCATCACCAAAGTTTTTTTTTTGCAAGTAATAATTAGAAAATTTTTAAGATTGATGGAATTAAATTTTAACGTGTCATTTCTCACATTGCTAATTTCACCTAGACCGATTCAGTAGCACAACTTGCTATGCCTCCTCCTTCATGGTTTAGATATGTGCTTCAATGATACCTTTTCAAAGCCTTCTCTCTCTCTCTCTCTCTCTCTCTCTCTCTCCTTCCTTTGGGGGGGCTTAACTTGTGCATTAGATTTTTTTTCTATTTTAAATGTAAGCAAGCTGTTCTAATCTGTGTAGAATTAGTTTTGCAAAATGCTCTTAGTGAAGTTCACAGAATGATGCAAGATGCAATTGCAGTGTGATGGACATGAATGTGGAAGAGTGACAATTATTGGAGGTAAGACCACATGGTATTTTATAATGAGTTTTACAATACAATGCATTGATAATTTAGACTATTAAAAAATTTCATGGTAATTTAGACCCTAAGAAAATATAAAAATAACAAGAAATAATTCTTAACACTATTCATATTTGAGTTCATCTTTTTTATACAATTCACAACAATATTTTGGTCTATCAGACGCAAACAATAAAAAAGAACTAAAAAAAAAAAAAAAAATCTAATTTCATTCAATTAACTCACCAGAAGGTACTCACAGCAGGAAAATTGCCTGCTCAATGCTTGTGTCTTGCTTTAGAAAGAGTTTTTAATAAACCCCTGACAATCTTCCAAAACCAAAACACATTCATAATTGCCAACACCGGAGACACCACAAGCAAGTTGTAGAAGCCAAAAGGAAAAATTTTCTTGACCTGAAATAAAGAAATAACAGTTCAACTCAAATGCTAATATTGATAAATGGGGAGAACCGGCCAACCTTCCAAGACAGTGTTGTAATTATTTGAGTTTGACTATTAAAGCCCCGGTTTCCATTTTGTCCAGCATCATGGACCCAACTATAAGAGATGGTTTATAATTATAATTCTGGCAACAAGCAATCTAGCGCAATAGTCCATTCAAGCCATGAAAGAGAGGAATGCTTGAAATCATCATGATTTCTATTTACAATGATTAAGAAACAGGGAGAAACCCTCGGAAAGTTTAGGAGTATTTGGTGCTATTCATCCCAAATGCAGTGACCATCTAGATTTGAGCAAATTATGCCATACTAGGAGAGGAGAGCCTAAAGGGCTTGGAAGAGACCGACATTATGCTTCAGAAATGTGCAACGACTGAGCAGTCTGATTAAAAGGGCATTGTATATGCAAAACTAAATAAAAACTTCAAACCTTATCACAATTGACTAGATGTGAGCACATGCAACATGTGTGGCATTTTTTTTTTCTTTTAAAAAACTATTTAAAATAGATGAAGTGTAGTTATAATCATAAGATGATAAGAACATAGTACAGTTGTTCCCCCTAATAAAGAGAATGAAGTACAGCATATGAGATAAAAGAAATATGTGAATTGATGTCGGAAGCTATTTAGCTACAAGAGAGAGAGAGGGGGAAAGAAGGAGAAAGTGGCAGCAGTAGGGAACATGGGTTGGAAGTTGAATAATTGTAGTTTAATCAAATGAACATTATTTCGTTTGAATGTAACTTTTTGCTGCGAGTTTATTTGCTGGAAATTAGTTAAAATATACCTAGAAAAGTGAGGCCTTAAAAAGTTGTACATGAGCAAATAAGCTAAAAAGCTAAAAGATAGTATAAGTGAAATAAAAGGCTAGCAATTGGTAGGTTGGAATATAAAATTGTCTCGTGAACACAAACATGAATGAAAAATATAATATAATATAAAGACCATGGAGCCTTTGACAAACCTGATCAAAATGGCTGAACATGTGTGCAAAAAAGTAGATGAACAAAAAAATCCTTGCAACCTGGAGGCAGCAAACGCACAAAACACAATTATCAAGCATTAAAAAGAATGTGAAACAAGGAAATCATTTTGGGACCAGTTATATATATTGAAACCACAATATGTTTATAATTTATAGAGCAGATTTTTTGAAATGAACTCCAACATTATGGTGTGGAAACTTATAAAAGAGAAGTGATCAAATTACCCCCTCTTCCCTCTCTCTCAACATACTGTTATGCACAATATGCGTGCATGCATGTACATAAGCAAGCACTACATGTTCCAAAACTCAAAACGATCACTGCTCTTGCACATACAAGTAGCTTGTAACATTCTATACGGTTCCATAAGTGAGCTTACTCTCATCATACCATGTTCTGCGGTGGCATTATGTGAAATCAATTTCCACTCCTTATGCCCCAATAATTTATCATGAGAACTTTTTAAATAAGTTTTTTGAAAAGAAAAGAAAAAAAGAACATACTAAGTATACCATATGTATACAAAAGATTCTCCCACTCAAAATGAAACTGTGGTCTGACAAAATCAACCATCTCCATTTACCATATAGGTTACCACAGATGCCTTGCAAACAGTTAAAGTTTCATCCCTAACAATTCATGTGAAAGAAAAAATAATGAAGTTCAAAATCTGTACATGACTACATGTTTTCCATTTGTCTAAATTATTTGGACATCCAACTGCCTTCAAGGTATGCAGTTTTGCCTGTATTAAACCCAACCAGAACATTTACCATTGCCAATGAACACTCTTTTTTTATCTACACAAATGCAGGCCCATAGTACAACCTAGCATACACAAAATTTTTGGTTAACAATTGAAGAAAACCAAGGCCATGACTATGTAAGACCATACCAACCACCCCAGGAACAATGCCACGCCATTATAGGTGTAAAGCTTGGAGTTCTTCTGGCCAGCAACATCCAAGTACCTGAAAGTATGAATTCACAGCAATAAGCCACGGTTGACAACCAACAACCCAAAAATAGGAAACTCTAAATGCTAACTTTACCATCTTAGATTTACAAAAGGAGTAGTGCTCTCTGAGAAAAGAACCATTAGTATGTAAATCCGTGCTTGACCACTTATGAGGGAGAGAAGGATTGAAGACATGGATAGCCCATGGTGTAGAACCTGATAGAAAGGAATGAAATGAAGGAAATTGGTCGACTTAGTATCCCGAACTCTTTGAAAAAGAGTAATAGACTCAATGCACTTAATGACCAACCATTATAGATTCAGTTGGTGCATCATAATAATAATAATAATATTACTATTATTATTATTGGTTTTTCTATCTCAACCAGTAAAATTAAATTTGGAAACCAAGAATTCTTTTTCAAAGTTGAAAAGCTGGTTCTAGAAAAAGATAATCTAATAGAAGAAATGATACAGTAATTAACAATATCAAGCAAGCATTTTTTTTTGGAACTTACGTACTCCAGACCACCTAGAGCTGGAAACAGCCAAAGAATCATTGCCAAGTCTGATAGAAAATAACCAAGGGAGAACTGTATACAAAGGGGAAAAAAAATAAGCAAACTGTAGAAAAATAAAATAGTATTAAAAATATGTAGCATTATCCCAATGCCTAACTCCAGATTTGCTCCTTCAAAAAAATAAAAATAAAATCTTTCTTTATTTTTGGGGGGTTGGATGGGGTAGGGGGTGGGGGTTGGGGAAGGAACCTGATATTAGTGTCCATATATTGAGTGCTAACAAACAAGCAGCAGTTAAACTTAAATGCGTCTATGAAAGAGGTCCTCTGAATCACAACAAAACCCCGGCAGAGAGAGGTCATATTCAAACCAGTTGGATCTCCTCAGTATAGGAAACTCTATGCCCATTCAAAGAGAATTAATTCAAAAAATTATATAAGAACAAACAATTAGGTTGCATTTGGATTTGATGAATTAAATCAAAGGATTTGAAGAAAAATTAGAAACATAATGTACTTTATATGAATTTTATCAGCATGTGAGGATTTGAGTTTTGAGAATTATGCTCCAACAAAATGAATTATGATTATATTTTAAAATATGTAATACGCAATTTTATTGATAAGAGGGGAGCCTCATGTCCATAGTGTGAATACATCATAAAGCACTTCAAAAATTTTACAATGCTCAATAATTACCATTTAAAAGAACTGAATCAATAACCTCTACAACAGAACATGCATCAATGTTTCCAAACCTTCAGGCCCCTCAAACAATAACCTTATAATCAATGATTTCAGCTCAACAACAGAGGGCTCACCATCATTAAATGTACGGTTGTTTCTTTCTCTCTAAATTACCCACACATTAAGCAAAGTAGGACCATGTTCCAAATCCACAAAATAAATTATGAATTTAAAATTAATCTTACAGCTAATAATTTCAAATCCACATATTAATAAGGCTTAAATCCATCCATGAATTTCATCGATAGAAATTATTTGTACTTTTTGTATTTTATTTAAGCTATTTGAACTAAAAATTGAAATCCAAGTCTTTCTCCAAAAAATTCTATTCCAATTAACCACTAAGAAATTGTGATTTCAGACAAAATGTGAAATGTGTTGAACTATACAAAAATTGATGTATTAGTACACACCATATAAAACACAGGCTATTCCACCAATCTCTCACCATAGCAACAGACAAACAAAAGGATGTGAAAAGCCATTCTTGTAGTATCTTATCAAAAAAAAAGTCATTCTTGTAGTATCATGCATTGTGTGGTTGTTTTGCAATATCTCGCCTTCAGTTCATAGAGTGGATCGTAGTTTTTTCATCTATAAAGCCATTGAAAAAAGTATCCCCACCACCCCCCCAAAAAAATTAAAAATCATAAGTCTCTCTCCAATAGGATACATCTGAAATCCCCATAAAAAACCACAGGAGCCTCATGGTCCTTACCATTTAAGTCTCATGCTTTCACCAAATATACTCCTCATAAGAGACCTCTACTAAGCCCTAAAGCAAAGAATAGTCCCCCTGGCCTAAGAACTACAACTTAAAATGGCATTCCATTATCAATTTCACCAAACAACAATTCCAAAACAGAATCACCGCAAAATATATAATTGTTGATGATAACCCAATTTTTACCTTTCAACTTCCTTAAAGTTCTAAAAATGCCATTCTGTAGAGAAGATGATCCACTCCCATCTTTCATTTTATATTGTTCGACTTCTTACAGCATCAAGACTTCCTTGACATCTCTATGAGTGATTTATTCTTCTTCTCCTTTCTTGCTAGCTAAAAAGTATCAAAGTCTATCCTAGGGAAAGGCACCTATAAAACACATGAAATGTTAAATTCAGTTCTTCAAATTTGTTTGTCTGTTATTTCTTCACAATAGTTGGAAAATATCAACCTCTACCACAACTCTTTTTGACCCTTTTCTAGATAATAATTTTCAGTTGTGAATTAGCATGTCAACCATCTTTGAACCTAGGCCACTGGAACCATGGCAATGCAGCCTTACCACCTAAGCTAGTGCCAGTTTCATGTGTCATCCACGTGTTTGACATCCATCAGATCAATATTAGCTGTAAGTATTAGTTAATATTTATTTTAGAAGTTAATGCTTATTGCAGCACAGTTTCATTGATTAGAAGTTAATATTTATTTTCGCTGGACACAAACAAGTTGAATTAATTAATCAGAGGGTGAGAAATGCCAAGAAAACCAAACACTGCTTCTTTCAATGTCAACTTACCCCCAATAGTGTATCTGATAAAGTAGATGTCCTATTTATTATAAGGTCACCATGAGATTTTTCATCAAATTCATCTGATAACAGCAGGAGGTAGAGAGAAACAAATGCTACTATAAGAGCATGGAATGTTGAGAATCCCCTGCACAACAAAGGTTGTGACCTTTATGACCATGAAAAAACCAAAAATCTATTTTGGACAAAAAAATGTGCATGCTGAAAAAGGAATTAACATGCAGAATAATTTCACCTGTTATTCCACTCTACTTTCACTCCACTGCTCAGTTTGCCATAACCCTTGAAGCACAGGAGGCTAATATAACCTGTCAATCTGTAAACCTTCAACAACAAAAAAAGGAACCAATTTTAAAATAGAAGAATCAATCAAAAAGAAAACTAATATAAAAGGATAAGGGCATGAGCAAAATTAACTCAAACTTGTCAACATTTCAACCCGTTTCTCATTTTAACATAAGCAGGAGTTGACTTCAAGTTTTGAAGGTACCATGACATAAAAGTTGGAATCCATTTCTTCATAAACTCAAATATATGGATACAAAGGCTGCAATCAAATCCAGCTCACTTATTGGGAGGAACAAGAATCTTGAAAATTCTTTTAGAATTGAAATTTGTTGCTAATTAAATCTATGAAAATATAGGGCATGGTATTATTATAGAATGCTCAAAATAGTTAAGTTGTATTCTACCTTTATTGAACTAATAAGAAAAGATAACAACATTGATAAAGGCCAACACCGCAAACCAAAAGCTCTCAGAATTCATAATTTCCCATCTCTCATAAAAGAAATTTGACCAAAACCTTCCAAGTTTTAAAGCTACAAAAATAAAAAGAGTCAAAAATAGTTTCAGTACACCCATCATCTGCTCATTGGACTCCTCCTGGGCTCAATTATTTTAAGGATATTATGGATGGGGCTGCCTTTAAAGATATTCAAAAGAATGGGTAGGTGCTGTAATCAGAGAGAGAAAGGGGCAATTTATAGTAGCTATGAGTGCTTTGAAGAGTATGGGTTCAGATGCAGAGGAAGCAGATACACTGGCAGCGGCTCGTGCAGTAAGTTTGCTGCCTCTTGCTGGCCTTATGATAGTCTTTGAAGGGGATGCTTTGGGAATCATTAAAGCTCTTCAAGCTGAGCAACCAGATCAGTCCAGGCTTGGGAATATTATAAAGCAGGCAAAGCACCAAGCACCACTGTTGAGATCTGCATCTTTTGTCTATGTGCCAGGGCCCGGGGGGTGGGGAAAAAGGTAATGGGGTAGCTCAAAGATTGGCTAGATATGAAAAGTGGTTATCACAATGTGCTTATTGGTTTGAGGAGCCCCCAGCCTATCTACTGAGTGCATTTTCAAATGATGTAATACAGTAATATTCTGTGAATGAATGCAGCATTATATATATGCCATCAAATTACCCATGCCACAATTACTAGGATCATCATGCCCTTCATTTCTCATAGAAAACTCCAAAAGAGAATCTTAGTGAGTGTCCTCACTGTTCCCATCCTTGCTTCAGTTTCTGGTTTATAAAAAATAAAAAAATGCACACCACATGCTCTGCAATTACTTATGCCCGTTTTACAAATAAGAAAGACTAATGCATTCTCGACAAAACCATGAATAATGTGAAATACATCTTCAAGACATTCCTCCTTTCATCAATTTCAACTTTGTGCACTCAAATGTGGCCTTATCTTTCTGAATGATGTCTCTTGACAGGCCTTCACAATATTTGCAAATACTATGATGTTCTCAATCAACATAGTTTCTAGGCATCATTCTACCAGATTTTCTTGGAAATGGAAATGAACGTACGGTACAGAAACCTATAATAATTTCTCTTTACCAATCGCCAAAACACAAATAGGAATCTTTTTGGTGTTGGGGAATTTGAACTCAAACCTTTATTTGACAACAAGAAACTTTACAGGTAACTAGAACCCACATGGAGCATACATAGAAAAAGATACTAAAATTTTGACCATGGTTTATTGAAACGTATTCTTATACCCCAAATGACAAAGCCTCAGAAAAATTAATCTTAAAAAAAGCATACTTACAATGATGCAGACAATGATGCCAGAAAAGATAGACACCAGCCAATGAGATTGTTTGGTTGAAGTACTAACATAGTCAGTGACGGATACAGCCATTGCTACTGCTGCTGCTGCTATCTCATAAATATTATAAAAAAAAAAATAAGAACCCAATTCATAACTTGTAATAATGTAACGTAAAAACATTCTAAACGAAAAAAAAAAATTTTTAAAAAGTAGTAATTTACGCTTTAAATTTAGAAAACCAAAATGGGTATTTGAGAAAGAATTAAAAAAAAAAAACCAGCAATACATATGAAAACAGCTCAAACCGCTTAAGCTTGACTTGTGAATGAATATTAGCGGACACAGGACACAGCAGGCAGAAGCTTGTTTTTGTTTTTGTTTTTGTTTTTGTTTTCTTTGTTTGTTTGGGTTTGTTGTTAGACTCGAACGATAATTGAAATGAGCTGGTAATTAAAGAAAGAGTAGAGAGAGATAAGAGCTAGAGTAAAAGATGGTCTCCACTTTTATTTGCTGTACCTTCTGTGGTCTTTACCACGTACTGACGTTCCAGATGACTGACTTGAAATTACTATTATTAATCGCCCCCTTGAAGAAATTAGAAACCAACAAACCCACCCACCTACGAATTAGAAAAAAGTAAGACTTTTTGAGTGCAATATTTTTTTGTCACAGGAATGTAAATTTTTTTTTTTCCATTAAAATATTAGTTTTTATTTTTTTTTTAATTTTTTTTCTTTTTGTACAATGTACAACAACCGTTATTGCTCTTTTCTTTCGGCATCAAGACATGTGAAGAATGAATAAAAAATTAAATGCAAAATTATAGTCAACTGATAAATTTATACAATTATACACAGAATTATGTGGATCATTTTTATGTAAACTGTGTAAGTTTTACACATTTTTCTATTATTACACTCAATTATGTGAGTACTCTTATAAATTTACATTTTATTTGTAATGTAAACTTATTGTACTATAGACACAAAATGTGTATTATAAACTAAAAATTTTCCTAAAAAAATAATACAAAAATATTTAAGATATTAAATATTGCAAAATGCAAGAGGTACTACAAATTTTATTACAAAAAGTTTTTTTTTTTTTTTTGATAATTCAATAGTTACAACTTGATGAATAATTTGAATCTTGAACGTTTATTTACCATTCAATCCACAAACTCACATTTTATGTATTATTTTAATCTATAGAAATTAGAATTTAAATAATTGATTGATAACATGATTATTAATATTTAATCATCTTTAAATTTTGTAAACATGGAAAATACACGAAGATAACATAATCGGATTTATCAAAATTTACATCTAATTAAAAAATATTAGATAATATAAGTATATAACATGGTTCATGCTCACAAGTGCTCTTAAGACAATGGTTAATAATCTATTTTAGGAAAATTTTGACACTACTTTTATAGGAAATAAAAAAGGCTATTAAAACATAAATTACTTTTTTTTTCCTTTCTCATAAAAATTTTCTTTAAATGAATTGTTAACCATTAACCTAAAGGCATTCATTAGTATTTCCCATATAACATTACTTAAAATTACGTCATGTGTCCCATCCAATTTTTTTAATTTTTGTGCAACTATTTATTACACTACAAAAATCGAGAAGTCCAATTTAAATTTTTTAATTTTTTATTCTAAATGAGATACTAAATGAAAAAAAAAAAAACTATAGAATCAAAATTAATAAACCTTCAAAAAATCACCACCATCGATTATTTTTTCTTATTGTATTATTATTATTATTATTATTATTTAAAGACAAAGTAGAAAAGTTTAATTTTAAGTCATGTATTCCATCTAATTTTCTTAAATTTTGTACAACTATTTATTACACTACAAAATTTGAGAAGTCCAATTTAATTTTCTTAATTTTTTATTTTAAATGAGTTACTAAATGAGAAAACTATAAAATCAAAATTAATAAACCTTAAAAAAATCACCATGTTTCATTTTTCTTGTCTTATCATTATTATATAAATAGTGATTGGACAAACCAAGGTTAAGAATTTCATGGATAACAATTTAAATTTTTTTTTTTTCTCATTTAGTTCAAATAAACTTATATTTATTTTATTAGTAGCTAACTTATATTTTCATATATACAAACATTATAGATATTATATATAAACTTGATATTTTAATACGCATTTAGTTATACTTATTTGTAAATATATCTCATGCATATGCATGAAATTACAAGTTAATTTAAAGAAAATACGATGGACCAATATTCCAATAGATTGCTTAATATAATATAAAATATAAATTCAATTAAAATAATATATATATATATATATATATATATATATATATTTGTAAGGTCACAAATTGTAGCCCAAACCCAAAAGAATTGGGGAATAAGCCCAATAGGCCCAATACAATAAATTTGTAAGAGAGTGGGTGAAAGAACTTGGTTGTTAAGGGGTTTTCTAACGGTTACTAGAGGTTTGAAACCTGTCCGAGGAGGAAAAGACACGTACTTTAGGATCAAATATATGTCCAAGGAGTCAGTTTTTAGATGAATAGGCTATTCCGGAAAGTTAGTACTTCACTGTGTTACAATAATTCTCTTTCACTATTTCTCTGCCTGTCTTTTTTTCGATCCCCCTCTTATAGAGTGTCTCCTCCATTATATAACCCTTACCAATTCATTCCCATCGTCCACTTGTTTATCATCCAACCCTACACTAAAGTATCTATCCTACTGAGCAACTTTTCTAGTTTTCTGTGGGCGGTAGTAGTTGAAAACACTGTTCAGAGGTCTTCTTCACATTAATGTGGCCAGGAAAGCTGATGTTATGCATTTAATGCGATGGTGGCAGTTTTTTCCAAAAATATTTTCATGTTCTTATCCCTTCTTTACACCTCTGAAGTCTATCCTTGTTGTTGGAATGTCATGGAAGCTTACTCAAGTCAAGCAAAAGCTCACATGACTGACATTTGTCAGGTCCGAGGAGGATAAATATCTCGAACCAATGTCATTGAACATTTCCCTGCACGGCTACTCCCTATAGGGCCTTTCCAAACGTGTACTCCTCCTCAAACGTATTCTTATCAGTAAATAGGGCTTAAGGCCCAATATAAGAGTTCAAAATTTCGCCCCCCCCCCCCCACAATAGCCCCTTAAAATTTTAATTTTTCCTTTTTGCCTGAGGAGAAAAAATATAATTTTGACTTGCAAAGTTAAAAACCACAAAGACATTCAAACTTACGCACATGGGAGGGTAAATTTCGTCATCTTACTGTTGTTTCTGACGCTTTGGAACTCGCAAAGTGTCATTAAGTATTTTGGGCGACGTTATGTTCCAGACATCCAACGGTGGAGCTCTAATCCAACGATCTAGATTTCTCTTTAAGATTTGGGCGGGATAAAATCCCCCCTGGTTTTCAATTCCTTATATAAAGGCTCCTAAACATTACTTCCTTCTTTCTTCACCGCAGTTCGTAATCTTCAGAGCATTCAAACCTCCAAACTCATCATCCATCTGATCGTTCATCATACTTTCAAAATGAGACTTCAAAGATCCTCAAGAACTACGAAGATCAGTTCGTGTTCTAGTCTACGTAAGTTTTGCTTTCACAACTCCCTTTATCTCCTAGGATAACCTCTTCAGCTTTTCATTCTCTCTTCCACAAACTCAGAATGAGTAGATTTGAACGCTTAGTGAAGACTCTAGCCTTAATAGAACTGTTCAAAGAAAAATACCACATACCCCAGGAAGTATCGATACGATACTGTTCCACAGAGGGATTGGCATTTGACCGAGAAGTGGGAGAAGTCATAATCCCAATGATTGCCTTCATAGAAGGAGGCATGACTATTCCCGTGAGTAAGATTACGAGGGACTACTTATGTGCCCATAGACTCTGCCCCCAACAATGTGCAGCTAACTTCTTTAGAGTTCTAGGAGCGATTGACGCTTTGGACCGACATTTAGGATTGGGACTGACCTGGTATGATGTAGCTCATCTATACAAAGGCCACATAGAAGCTCGGGCAGGGTTTTATCTTAAGTCCCGATCCAATGTTGTCAAGCTAATCTCATGTCTCCCCAAATCTAACAAAGGGATGAAAGATGACTTCCTCATCATATCAGGCCCTTGGAGTGACGGCCTTCCTTGCCCAACCAAGCTAGGAGAGCCAGATAGAATAACTTAGATCTAGGTTTTCTAACATTAGATTTAAGGAATTTGTCCTTGGCCCTATTTTGTTGTACCTGAGTCTCATTTTCATTCATCATTTTTTTTTTTGTTGAAGTTGAAGTTTCTAACTGTTTGATTCTTTTATCTGACAGATAAAACGTATACCAACCCCAAGCTCAGCTTAATCAACGTACCAGCGCTTAACTACTTGTTGAGGTCTCAGATTTTTATGAACGACGACGAACAGCTTCGTGTCGTTCACTTGATTCTAGACTACGAACCAATTTCAAGGACTTTCCTGGACGTCGGCAACTTTATCAGAGCAAACGACCATCGTTTGGCTCGCATAAACGTCTCTCGGCCAGGTTTCCTAGCTCCACACGATCTTCCACCCGTTGATCATCCTATTCCACAAGGAATACATTTTCTTGCCCAGCCACTTCAACAAGTACCACTCGAACAAGCTATTATCGAGGAAGGAGCTGCCTCTTCTTCTTCTCTTGAGAAGGAAATTGACAAATTTCAATTTGAAGAGGAAGCCATCGTTATATCAGAGGCTGAAGAAGAAGCGGACGAGTATTCGTGCGTTCAGACTCCTGCCCAGATAATAACCTACGTTGGTAACTCCTCGGACGAGGAAGAAGAAATGGCTCCTAAAAATGGTCCAAGTTTAAGGGACCTTATGAAGAACAGGAACAAGGCACCTTCACCTATAGATAAAAATAAGTCCAAACCGCCAGTGAATCCTCCTCCTCCTTCTCCTCCTCAACTTCCTGCTGACCTCGGGCTAAAACCCAACCCCGATTTAAGGAGGAAGAGGTACATTGAGGCTCCTGAGGAAGGTGAGATGGCCCCTTCCAAAAGAAGCAAGCAGCCCAGGCAATCACAAGACCAAAGGGGCAGGAGATCCACCTCCGTTGATAGCAGAGAGGAGCCTCCTGTGGCTCAAGTGCGTCGACCAACCCACACTTGGTCACCAAAGCTAGAGGTAGACGGTGTGCCAATCACGTATGATGCCTCCCTTAGGCATTACCGCGAGGGGCACGCCGGTCATGTGGCTGAGGCTCTGGAGCAGCCCCTCCTCCTTCCAAAGGACATGGAGGCTTATAGGAATTTCAACCATCCCGAGCTCTTCCTATCCCTTAAAAGGGACCTGGCTATGGTAAGCGACTGGATTTATTGTTCTACCTTTATATTTCTACATTTCCTTACATGTTGTAGTAAAGATGAAATACCTCTTGTTTTCGTTTGTGTTTTTTTTTTTTCAGGTCACATAGCAAGTTTTTATGACCGAGGAGTGGGTAAAGAATGCCCGTGGCGAGACTAGGGTTGCCTTGGATGCTCGAGCCGAAGTGGAGGTGGAGCTAGGCGCTCTAAAGGAAAACCATGCTAAGATGGCCGAGCAGCTAAAAGAAGCTGTTAGGGCGAGAGATAGTGCCAAGGTAGGCGTAAAGACAACGGAGAGACAGTTTGAAGAAGTGCACAAGAATCTGCACTATACTTAAATAAATCTGGCAACGGAGAAACAAATAGTGACAGAGCTTCGCGAAGAACTTCACAAGGCCAGGGAGGCTGCCCAACTATTCAAAGAGGCAGCCGAGACCGAGAAGCAAGCTGCATACGCCCTGGGGGTACAGGAGACTCAAGGCAGGCTCACAGAGGAGTTCTCCGCTGTAGCCAAGGATTACTGCGATATCTCTTGGGGTAAAGCCCTTAACGTCGCTGGGATTCCTGCTGATTCCAGCCTGAGGCGACCTGAGAGCATCTACTATGACCCAGATATCCGCGAGCTCTCAGATCCTAGCTCCTCTCCCCCAGAGCAACCTGCCCAAGTGTCTGAGGTGCCCATAGCAGACCAAGTCCCTCTTGCCCTTGTGGAAGTTTCAATGGATTCTCGCCAAGATGCTGGCAAAGAGAAAGAAGCTGAAACTCCCCTGGGCAAGGATAAGGGCAAGGGGAAGGCCTCAGACACCACTATCTCTCAGCCCGAGCAAGCTGCTAATCCAAAGGCTCCCAAGGCACAAACTTAGGATTTTAGTTTTTGTAATGTATTTATTTATTTTTTATTTTTTGTTTATTGTTTTTGTATCATCTTTTTGTAAAAGAAATGTACCACACTTTTGCTATCAATGAAGATATGTTTCTTTTACTTCAGAAGTCATGATAAATAGTGGAAAATTGATCTGATGCCATCTTCATTTAATTTGAATAGTATGTATTGTTATATTAGGCAAACAGAACATATTATAAGTTAAGTTCAACTAAAAGGCTCAGGACTTTGGTCGCAACGCATAAATTGAATAAGCATCTTCAAAAGTAAAAGGGTAATACGCTTAGGTTTAAATTTAAATACTTAAAGAAACTTGTAGTGAGTGTTAACTAACCCAAATCACCTAGTCCAAAGACTTCTATCATGATTGAATTTAAGTTTAAACACTTGAAAGAATTGAGAACGAGTGTTAACTAACCCAAATCATCTGATCCGAGGACTCAAGTCATGATTGAATTTAAGTTTAAACACTTAAAATAACTAAGAACGAGTGTTAACTAACCCAAATCATCTGGTCCGAGGACTCTAGTCATGATTGAATTTAAGTTTAAACACTTAAAAGAACTGAGAACGAGTGTTAACTAACCCAAATCATCTGATCTGAGGACTCCAGTCATGATTGAATTTAAGTTTAAACACTTAAAAGAACTGAGAACGAGTGTTAACTAACCCAAATCATCTGGTCCGAGGACTCCAGGCATGATTTGAATGTAAGTTTAAACACTTAAAAAAATTGAGAACGCGTATTAACTAACCCAAATCATCTGGTCCGAGGACTACAGGCATGATTTGAATTTAAGTTTATACACTTAAAAGAATTAAAAGACAAACAGCATAAACACTTTATATAAAGAACACATATTGATCAAATAACACTTATTATTAGTAATACTTCTTTAGGTTATTTACATTCCAAGGACGTGGTACTACATGTTCGTCCAGATCTTCTAAAAAATATGCTCCAATGCCAGCTTTGGAGGTGATACAATAAGGTCCCTCCCAATTCAGCCCTAACTTTCCCCAAGCTGAATTCTTTACAGCACCCACAACTTTACGTAACACATTGGCATCATAACTTTGCTTCAGTTTCTGCTGGTAATAAGCCAACTGGACCATCGCATTTTCTCTCTTTTCTTCAATCAAGTCCAAGTTTCTTGTTAATTGCTCATCGTTATCTTTTGGATTGAATGAACTGGTTCTTGTCGTCGAGAAACCAGTCTCTAAAGGGATGACAGCCTCAACTCCATAAGTCATCGAGAAAGGGGTTTCTCCAGTAGATCTGCGAGGCGTGGTTCTGTACGTCTAGAGTACATGTGGTAATTCCTCCACCCATTTACCTTTTGCATCATCTAATCTTTTCTTTAGCCCACTTATTATGACCTTATTTATAGCTTTAGCCTACCCATTCCCTTGGGGGTAAGCAAGAGTAGAGTACCTATTAGTAATCCCCAACTCGCCACAGTATTTTCTAAACATCTTGCTGTCGAACTGAAGGCCATTGTCAGAGATGAGCGCGTCAGGAACTCCAAACTGAGTAACGATGTTCTTCCAAACGAATTTTTTCGTATCCACATATCTGATGTTGGCTAGAGGCTCCGCTTCGACCCACTTCGTAAAATAGTCTGTGCCAACCAGGAGATATTTCTTGTTTCCCACTGCTTTGGGAAATGGTCCCACAATATCTAAGCCATACTGAGCAAATGGCCACGAGCTAGATGACAGATTAAGGATTCCACCTGGTTGGTGTATGCTCGACGCAAACCGCTGGCACTGGTCACACTTTATGACGTATTCTAAAGCCTCTCTCTGCATATTTGGCCACCAATAACCTTGGGTAATGGCCCTATGTGCTAAGGATTTGCCTCCAGTGTGGCTTCCACAGATTCCTTCATGCAACTCTTCTAGAAGTGACTCGGTTAGCTCGGGGTGGACACATAACAAATAAGGTCCTGAAAAGGAACGCTTATATAGTTTATGGTCCCCCAATAACCAATAACTAGTAGCCTTTCTTCGTATCTTGTCAGCTTCTATTTTTTCATCAGGCAAAATGTCCTCCTTTAGGAATCGTATGATAGAATCCATCCAACTGGGCACCACCCTAATCTAATGGATTTGAGCCACCTCTCTTGCCTCTGTGGGCCTATGCAAGTCCTCCACGAGAATTATTCGAGGCAAATGTTGTGCCGAGGACGTTGCAAGCATAGCTAAGGAGTAAGCGTGCGCATTGCCACTTCTAGGGACATGTAACAAGTCAAAGGAGTCAAACTTTAACTGTAGACATTTAACTTGGCTAAGGTACCCCTGCATCCTCTCATCTTTTGCCTCGAATTCCTCTCTCACTTGGCCGACAACAAGTCTCGACTCCGAGAAGAGTCTTATGGACTTTCCACCCATTCTTTGGACCGTAGTCATTCCCTCCACCAGAGTTTCCTACTCGGCTTCATTATTGGTGGCTGAAAAATCTAACCTCAAAGACTTTTCAATGACAACCTTCTCAGGGGACACCAATACTAACCCAACCCCTAAGCCTTTTTTATTCGATGCTCCATCTACATATACTTCCCACGTCGGAAGGCAATATTGGGAGATCGTTCCAACCGATTTTTCATCCATGTTTCCACCCGATGGTATTTCTTCTATCTAGAGTTCAGTGAATTCGGCCACAAAATTCTCGAGGACTTGTCCTTTTATGGAGGTACAAGGCATGTATTTGATGTCGAAAGCCCCTAGAATTTTATCCCACTTGGATATCCTCCCTGTGTAATCGGCACTTCGGAGTATGGTTTTAAGCAGAAGTTGTGTAAGAATGACAACTGTATGTGCTTGGAAGTAATGAGGTAGCTTACGTGTGCCAAGTACTACTGCCAAGATAGCTTTCTCTAATGGTAGATAATGCACTTCGGCTTCATGCAATGACTTACTCACGTAATAAACTGGTCGTTGTACACCATTATCAACTCGTATCAGTACCAAACTTACAGCATACGGGGCTACAGCAATATAGGTGAAAAGGACTTCATCTGTCTCAGGACTAGACATGATCGGTGGTCGAGCTAGATAATCCTTGAGTTGTTGGAATGTTGTAGCGCATTCTTCTGTCCACTCAAAACCTTTCCATTTGTTGATTAACAAGAAGAAAGGTCTGCATCTATCTGCCGATCGAGATATGAATCTATTCGAAGCAGCAGCCATCCCAGTTAATTTCTGCACCTCTTTAGGATTCCGAGGAGATCGCAAGTTGTTAATAGCTTTAATCTGGTCTGGATTGACTTCGATTCCCCTGTGAGTGACCATGTAACCCAAGAATTTGCTCGACCCTACACCGAATGAGCACTTGGAAGCATTCAAACGCAATTTGTAATTTCTCAGAACTTCAAAAATAGCTCGAAACTCTCCCAGGTGCTCTGAAACCATTTTGCTTTTCACCACCATGTCATCTATATAAATCTCGATATTTTTCTCCAATAGCGACTCAAACATCCTCATCATCATTCTTTGATAGGTGGATCCTGCGTTCTTCAAACCGAATGGCATTACTTTATAGTGATAATTCCCAATAGGAGTAACAAAGGCTGTCTTCTCTTGATCGTCTAAGGCCAAAGATATCTGATGATAACCCTGGAAAGCATCCAAGAAACTCATCCGAGGATGGCCGACAATAGCGTCTACCAGCTAATCTATCTTGGGCATAGGGAATGGATCTTCCGGGCAAGCCTTGTTTAAATCTGTGAAATCAACGCACACTCGCCATTTCCCACTCTTTTTCTTTACCACCACCGTGTTTGCTAACCACTCAGGATAGAAGACTTCCTTGATAGCCCCAACCTGCTTGAGTTTCGCTACCTCCTCTCGAACTGCTTTTGCATGCTCTTTGGATGGTCACCGAAGGGAGCTGCTTTTAGGGGGCTATTAATGGATTAACATTTAAATGGTGGCAAATGAATTCTGGATCCACCCCCGGGGCCTCGTAAGTATTACAGGCAAAGACGTCAATGTTCTGTTTAAGGAACTGTATCAGCTCCTTTCTCTCTTGTTGAGGTAGCTGGGATCCGATTTGAAAAAACTTCTCTGGATCATCTCCTATTGTAATCTTCACAAGATCTTCGCACTTTGCATCCTCGGCTGCCCTATCAATGGATTCTACCGGGGGTTTTAACTGCTATAACTCTTTCTCTTTGTGAGTCATAAGTTCAGCTTTAGGCCTGTGTTGGATGGCTGCAACCATGCACTGCCGCGCCATGGCTTGATCACCCAATATTTCTTCAATTTGTCATTCGGATGGGTACTTAACCTTCTGATGCAGAGAGGAAGAAACTGCTCCCAAAGTATGAAGCCAAGGTCTAGCGACAATTGCTGTATAAAGAGAAAATACATCCACCACGATAAAATCAACCTCCACCATCACCGAGCCAGTCTGCACAGGCAATCTGATCTGTCCCTTTGGGAAAATAACCTTCCCTTCAAAACTCACCAGGGGAGAACTGTAAGGCGTCAGATCCTCAGCTTTTAAACCCAGCCCCTTGTAAAGATCAAGATACATTATCTCAGCCGCACTACTTTGATCAACCATTACCCTTCCCACGTCGTAACCCCCAATTCGGAGGGTGATTACTAAGGCATCATCATGAGGCTGAATAGTTCCAATCTTGTCCTCGTCCGAGAATCCCATAACCAGTGGCCGGTCTAATCTGGCTCTCTTCGATTCGTGACTAGTGTCCTCGGAAGTGTTGACACCCCATTTTGCAACCTGCATTTAACCTCATATGGAGGGTAAAAGGGTAATTTTGCCTTGGGAATATGCATCTTGATTCTGGCCATTAGATCCTTAATCTCATTTCACCAAAATGATCTTGATGTCGTAA